>JAUCEF010000014.1:2854572-4281858 GCA_033558025.1 Phytophthora sp. 'mugwort' | reverse complement strand
CCTAAACCCTAAACCCTAAACCCTAAACCCTAAACCTAAACCCTAAACCTAAACCCTAAACCCTAAACCCTAAACCCTAAACCCTAAACCCTAAACCCTAAACCCTAAACCCTAAACCCTAAACCCTAAACCCTAAACCCTAAACCCTAAACCCTAAACCCTAAACCCTAAACCCTAAACCCTAAACCCTAAACCCTAAACCCTAAACCCTAAACCCTAAACCCTAAACCCTAAACCCTAAACCCTAAACCCTAAACCCTAAACCCTAAACCCTAAACCCTAAACCCTAAACCCTAAACCCTAAACCCTAAACCCTAAACCCTAAACCCTAAACCCTAAACCCTAAACCCTAAACCCTAAACCCTAAACCCTAAACCCTAAACCCTAAACCCTAAACCCTAAACCCTAAACCCTAAACCCTAAACCCTAAACCCTAAACCCTAAACCCTAAACCCTAAACCCTAAACCCTAAACCCTAAACCCTAAACCCTAAACCCTAAACCCTAAACCCTAAAACCCTAAAACCCTAAACCCTAAACCCTAAACCCTAAACTCTAAACCCTAAACCCTAAACCCTAAACCCTAAACCCTAAACCCTAAACCCTAAACCCTAAACCCTAAACCCTAAACCCTAAACCCTAAACCCTAAACCCTAAACACTAAACACTAAACCCTAAACCCTAAACCCTAAACTCTACACCCTAAACCCTACACCCTAACCCCTAACCCCTAAAGCCTAAACACTAAACCCTAAACTTTAAACCCTAAACCCTTTGACACGGTGGCGCGTCACAACCAGCATCCGTGATGTTGAAGATTCTCAGCGGGAAAATTCTACACGGTTGAAGATTCGCACTGCGAAAATTCCCAGCTGGATTCCTCTGGGTACACAATTGGATTCTCTGGGTACAGAACTGGATTTTCGGGGTACATTCACCCAACAAATCTAGTTTGAACCCACACCCACTTCTCGAAGATTCACGTGCACCCACGCACGCAAGTTGAAGATTCGAGAAACCAAGATGCATGAATCTTGCATGTGTAGTGAGTAGCTAGCAGTAGCAGAACAGCTTCAGCTGGACTCTCCCTTCTCGATTTGCCGTCCACTGAAGAAGCCCAATCGAAAGGACCACCGGAGAGGCCGACCTCCCGACCCTTTGGACAACCAAATATAACTGTTTTTGTCGCGTCAAGCCTCAGTCTCAAGACACAAACCGCTCGCCACCGCTTCGCGCTGCCTCGCGTTTGCACTCACTCCGGCTTCGCCTTCGTTCGTGTCACAACCCTAAACCCTAAACCAACCAACACGAAGACAATTAAGGATGGACTCGCAAGCATCGCTCGCTAGAAGCCCGCCGCAATTCACCAAGGACCTCCTGTCGACCGCTATCGCAGAGTACAAGGCCCTCTTGAAGCAAATCGCCTCCAAGAAACGTGCCATCGACAAGCTCGAGCACGTCACGCCCAAGTCGATTCAACACAAGATCGACCTCAAGATCCCTCCGATCGTTCAAGACTCTCGTCCGACGGAGGCAACGGAGCTACAGCGACGCTTCAACACCGCCATTGAGACCTCGCAAGCCTCAATGCGCCAAGTGATTATTGAAACTGCCAAGACCGAGCTAGAGCTGCTGCTCGAGACTCGTAGCAGGTTCAAAATCACTTATGGGAGCAAGATCCACGATTACTTCAAGGAAGTTTTCGTGCAAGCGCGCCAATTATTTGGTGCAGATGCCTCTCTGGCATTCGCGCCGGTGCTGCCGGACGAATCCCCGGCATTACTGCATGCAACAATCGGCGACTTGAACCTCTCAGTCGGATTCCTGAACAACACGCTTGACAGGATCGACTACGAGGACTTGTTGGCAACTACTCTTCGAGAGCAGCGCCAAGCTGAACGTCAAGCCCAACGAGCTTCGGCAGACGCTATGGAACTCGAGACTTCAAATGAAGTTCTCGTAGCTGCTCTTGTGAAACAAGAGGTTGCAAAGAAGACAAGCTCGCTCAACAAGGAGATCAACCAACTTCGTGCGGCGTTAAACGCCAGCGCCAACCGATCTGGAGCGCGGGATGGCGCGAAGCCGAAAAAAACGCTCCAAGCGACCAAGCAAACGTCGCAACAACCAGGTCGAGGCGGTGGAGAAAGAGCCCGAGGACAACGACCCGGAAGAAACTCCAACAACTCCACCAAAAACAGCAGCGGAAAACAGCAAGGCAAGCCAAACGCGAAGCCAAGATCCCAGCGGAAGTCCGGCAATTAAGGAACGAATTCCAATTCCATCCCGGCCGCCCGACATTCAAGAACGCTCTTGCTATCTTCGCGCTCCGGAGCGTTCAAGAAGTGGACAACGAAATCTCGAATCTCGCCTTCCACGACCTGATGTCTCCACCTGCTGATTTACCTGCCACCCTCAAGCGACTGCTAGGACTGAACCTCAATTTCTGTCCCACACCGCGCCGACTCTCGACCACCGATCTCCTTGAACGGCTACCAGACTTTGTTCGATCGCTTCGACTCCGGTACCTATTCCGGAAGAACGACAACAAAGCGTTCACGAAGAGCTCAATCTACGTGAAGAACGAAGCGTTTCAGCCACCACCATGTCCCCCTGCGATTGAAGCAACACTTCAGACCATCGAACAACGTCTTCAAGTTACAACATTCGTCTCGAAGCGACACTTCAACATGACCAAGACCCAACGGGACTTGCTCAAGACCCTGATGTTCCGGCACGATCTCAAGGTTCTGCTGACCGACAAAAACCTCGGCCCAGCAGTCATGACATCAACCCAATACGTCGACTTCTGCCTTGATCATCTCCAAGACACTACGACGTACCGGAACATCCAAGCGCCCCCAGATGCCATCCTGAGACTGCTGAAGAGTACCGTCAGGAAGTACTACGAACGCATGTTTCAGCGATACGGCTACGATGTGGACTGGAAGGATACGGCGATCATCACCCACAAGATTGACGCAAGATCGCTGAATGTGTTCTACGCACTAGCGAAGATACACAAGCCTCAGTTAGCACCGAGACCAATCGTCTCAAACGCTAATGGAGTGCTCCTCGGACTCTCCAAGTGGCTCGACTACCAACTCCAGCCACTGCTGAAAGCCTCTGCGTCATATCTCAAGAACTCGGATCAGCTCCTGACCGATCTCGCCGCCCTCCAAGTCACGCCGCAAGATCAGATCCTCACGTTCGATGTCGTTTCGCTATACACGAGTATACCGATCGACTGCGCACTCGATACGTTTGCAAGGATCCTCAACGATCATCGATGGAAGACTGCCATCCTGGAAGGACTACACCTCATTCTGAGGTTCAACTACTTCCAGTTCGGCGACACGATGTGGCACCAAATCACAGGTACCGCAATGGGTACTCCGGTTGCACCAGCTTTTGCCTCACTGTACCTTGCGCACTTTGAGAGCCAGCTGACACCAGAGTTCCAAGTCTGGCGCCCAAGAACGGAAGATCTTTTTGCACTCCAAAGGTTCTTCGCCAAGTTCACGCGTCTGTCAAGACTCAAGTTCACACACGAACAGAGTCTGACCGAAGCGCCGTTTCTCGATCTCTGGATCATCAAGACCGAAAACAGACTTCGAACCAAGACGCACCAAAAAGCGCTAAATCTGTACCTCTACCTTCCAGCTGCCAGCGCACATCCGCCTGGCGTGCTCAAAGGGTTGATCTACGGACTCGTGAAGAAATACGCAATGCAGAACCCAGACGCGAACGACTTCAAGTCGGTCGTTAATCTGCTTCTGCAACGACTGCAAAGTCGTGGCTATCGAGCCACCAAACTGCTACCAATCTTCCGAGCTGCGCTGGAGGAAACAAGAGCACCAAGGCCGCGGACATCCAAGGTCTTCTTTAAAGTTCCCTACGATCCGAATGGACCGTCCGGCGCGGAACTGAAGAGACTCCTTGACGTCCAAGCACTCGAAACCGAAACAAAGAAATTCGGGATCGACCAAGTCAGCCTATGCTATCTGAAGCCTCCGACTCTCAAGCGCAAGCTGTGCCCAACAAGACTACCACCGACATTCTTCCCGTCTCCTGCAGACCGCCTCGCACTTCGATCAAGAAAGCGAAAGCGATCGGTCTGTACAGAGGACGGGGAGTAAACCCTAAACCCTTTGACACGGTGGCGCGTCACAACCAGCATCCGTGATGTTGAAGATTCCCAGCGGGAAAATTCTACACGGTTGAAGATTCGCACTGCGAAAATTCCCAGCTGGATTCCTCTGGGTACACAATTGGATTCTCTGGGTACGGAACTGGATATTCGGGGTACATTCACCCAACAAATCTAGTTTGAACCCACACCCACTTCTCGAAGATTCACGTGCACCCACGCACGCAAGTTGAAGATTCGAGAAACCAAGATGCATGAATCTTGCATGTGTAGTGAGTAGCTAGCAGTAGCAGAACAGCTTCAGCTGGACGCTCATTTCTCAATTTGCCGTCCACTGAAGAAGCCTAAGCGAAAGGACCACCGGAGAGGCCGACCTCCCGACCCTTTGGACAATCAAATACAACTGTTTTTGTCGCGTCAAGCCTCAGTCTCAAGACACAAACCGCTCGCCACCGCTTCGCGCTGCCTCGCGTTTGCACTCACTCCGGCTTCGCCTTCGTTCGTGTCACAACCCTAAACCCTAAACCAACCAGCACGACGCTATGGAACTCGAGACTTCAAATGAAGTTCTCGTAGCTGCTCTTGTTTCACAAGAGCAGCTGGACCCCCAAGCGCTTCAGGTGTATGCTGCTCAGTTACGCAGATAAAGTCAAAGAGTACCGTGTATTCGATATGGACGCCACCAAGGTGAAGGTGACACGGTTGTACGGTTGTAGGAGCGTGAAGCTGAAGGTATATACGACACGCATGTGCCAGACCAAAGAACGATCGCCCACGTGGGTGAGGTGGTGGCACCATCAAGAGTGGAACGACAACCTGTCGTGCGATAGCCAATATGAAAGGGACATAATTTTTGCTCTCAAAGGGTCCTGATAGCGAAATAGGTAAAGGTGCATCATGTTGTGAATATAAAGAATCAAAATTTTGCCTATATGGATTTATCCAACTATCAGGGTAAAAGAAACATAAAGACGTTCCATCCCGGCAGTAGATGTACATCGCACGCGACCCCGGCGGAGTACACCTCCTCCATCCGGGTAAGGCCCAAAGGGATCACGTCACCCGTTCCCTTCATCGTCATACTCCGCTTTTCCAAGTCTATGACGGCTCGGAACACCCTCAGCGTATCCGTTCCGAGAATAGCGTCCTCGTGAAGTCGAGCGGCCACCACGAACGGCAACGTCTTCTCGAATATCCCCATACCTACTGTCAAATCGATCACCCCGTGAACTCGGATCGGGTGGCCCGAAGCACTATCGAGGCTACCCGTATACGGACGCAGTGGTTAGGCTGCACGCCCCAGTCGCTTCAGAATCCCGCTAATCATGAGACTTGCAATTTCCCAGTATCAGCGTGAGTCTAGGCAGGGCAACAATCAAGGAAACCATCCGAAAGAGCTTCATCGGCCCCGACACGGCTGATGACGCGCTTTCGTCCGGATCCCACAGGTTGTGAGCCCTCACTTCCGTCATCGAGCGATACCAGTTCACGAAGGCCTGGCGTCAAGCTTCGACGCGAAACCTTCGTCGGGTGTATCGCGTAAACGAAGGGAGTCTCGTCTTCGGAGCCACTTCCTGGCACCGAGAATGCCACCTTATTCGTCGCCTTCGGGCTAGGCTCTGCCAACCCGTCCGTGGTTTTGCCGGTCGCGCAGTGACCACGAGAGCGTATTTTCTCCCTGATACAATCCGCGTTCTTATTGTAGTAGCTCACGGCTCAGTCAACTACGGACTCACGGCGAGTGGTGCTTCCAATGCCATCGCCCGTTCCGAGTAGGCGGGATAACCGTTCTTCGAGGCTTAATGTCAGCTCCTCTGTTTGGTCCCGTTCAGGAAATACTTCCTCATCAGGGCCATCGGCATCCGCCGCCGTACCCGTCACGGTGACTTTACTCCCGGCCTTGCTCTCGTCACCCTTCAGCAGCTCGTACACTCGTCGTCAAGCGACAGTGCGATCAAGAGACGATACGAAGACCACGACTCGAGCTTTGCACGTTCTTGTTCGATCTCGTCCAGCTTCACGCCGACGTTCTTTAGAACCTCAGCTTCACTCCGGGTCGTCGTTCTCACACTGCGCGTGTCGCTCCGGACAACATCAGCATCCGCCTCATTCCCTTCCGCGAGAGGACGCTCTGTGTCCCCGCCGTCGCCACCACTGACTTTACCATTCCCGCTGGCGCCTTTGCGTCAGGAGACTACTGCTTGAGGTCCCTGTTAGCACGCTTCGCTTCTTGAGACACAGTTAGCGTCTCTTGGCACCAGTTCAACCAATACTTCGATGTAGACAGGACGCCCGGCGACACTTTTTTGGTCTGCTGCAATACTTCCACCGGAACCCCTAAAATCAAGCTTATTTCCCTGTGCGTCTGCTTCTTCTGCCCTTTGCGATATCTTGCACCTTTCTCTGAATCTCCACTTCGTCCAGCGGGAACAGCCGTTCCTCCAACTACTTCTTGTACTCCTCGGACACGTCATTCGCTAACGTATACATTCCTTGTTCGATCATACTCAGCTCATTTTCCTTGAACACACGCCCATAGCGACTAGAGGACTCCCTTCCCGCAGTATCTTGACTTTGTCGTTCCTTCCGCTCTTCTTCTGGACATCTTTTCTCTTCGGAGGGCTTCTCCTGGGTACTCGAACCGTCGAGACCCGTTCCTTCTGAGCGCACTCAGCATCTTCTTTCCAGTCTTGGAACGCTTATTCTTCGAGATCCTTCTGAATTGTCGTCTTCAGCGTCGCCGCGTTCCCGTTGCCATTGTCACCGCAGGGTTTCCCGTGCACCCTTGATGTTTTTCCCCATTTCACTGACCTTCATGACAGCGTCTCGTAATAACTGACGCCGCATTTCGCAGTCCTCCTTTGCTTCGACCATAATTCCATCCACTCTTACGTCCACCGTGTCACGTTTGGGCGGTACGTTCTCGCTCACCGTGAGACCCGCATTGCCCAGCTCGAGAGCTCTTGACCGTACGGCAGACTCCGCCACCACCACCACTCCTTCACCCCGTTCAGTGTCGCCTAATAGGCAAGAGGAAGGAGCGGCACTTCCTTCTCCTCCCTCCTGCCCTCTTCATTGCTGGCTCAGCGTCCTTCCGGTGGACGCTGCCGGTGACCTTGCCGCGTTCTTGATCAAGTCAAGGCCTGAATGACGGTGACAGTATACAGCGAATGGGTCCGCGAGTTTGACAGCGAGATGAAGTAAGCCGGGAGATATATACTTCTCCTACACCTTTGCCCGGCCTACGTGTGCTAATCCGCAGTCAAGTCGTCTGAGTTTAGATTGGGTGAGCCCAAGGAACCCCAACCAAGAAGAACAACTCTGGTTTGGCATTCAATATTGTCTTATCCTCTCACTCGAAGTTGACATCGATGTACACCTACGCATAAACTTACTCGACGGTTTACATGTCCTCGAAGTGAATCGCAGCGTTGACGAAATTGGCGGCGTGAAGCTCCATCTTCTTGTCCATGTGTTGCGCGATAGCAAAGCTGCATGCGTGCTTTCGTCTTCAAGATCGGCTCCCCGTTGATGGCGAACACGGTCCTGTCACTTATCATCAATTCGAATATTGGAGAGACTACTCGTACTACAAACGCTAAATTGGCACGCTGGGCGATGGAACTATCGCAGCTGCGATTTAAGCACCGTCTCGGAACGCTGATAGGTCACGCGGACGGGCTGTCTCGAGTAATGCAGAAACTGACAGTAGGAACCGTAAGCTCGGCGGAGCTGTTGAACCCCGTGCTGAATGAGACCACTGCCAGGAAGGCCCATCAGGCGACGATGGCTCGAGTAACGCACCGGTCCAGGAAAATGGAAAAGCTCGCTTCATAGTTTGGGAGCCGACGGAGGTTGAAGGCGAAGGCGAGAAAGATGATGGGGAAGGAACGCCGAGAGACACGTGACCGCATGGTAGAGAGCTCAGTCAAGAAGACGAAGAAGAGGTGAGGTGTGGAGGTGCCCCGCCGACCGTTCCGTCTCCCTTAGACGAGTTCGGTCTTGACGGCGAGAAGTTCGTGGAAGGGCAGGCTCTCACGCCATGGATAAGAGCTCTCATGGCCTTCCTACAAGATGGAACGTTGGCACTCGACCCTCAGATACGAGTGCAAGTGCTGAAGCTGGCTCCGCGTCATAAATGGAGTGCTGATGCGAGGCGTGTACCTGTGGGCTGGAGCAAGGCCCGCGCGTACGATCACCGTTCCTGTGATACCGGTCCCTTTCTTCGAGACCGTGCTGATCCGCTGTCATATGGACGTGTTTGCGGCTCACTTCGGGAAAACTAAGACTGCTGATAAGGAAAGGCGGCATGCCTACTGGCACGGGTGGAAGAAGGATGTGGCTGAATTTGTCCGCGCGTGTCGACTTGGGCGGTGGAAAGGGGCATTGACCCTGGCGAGCTGGATTGATGCAGCGAATGCCGGCGTATGATTTGTCGGGGCCGTTATCCTTGCTAGTGATGGATGCAATTGCAATTGGGCCCGTTGTCACTACGGAGGGTGGCAATAAGTTCATATTATTGGTTCGCAGACTACTTCACGAGATGGTTAGAGGCGTTCACGGTGCTCGCCATGGACACTGTCACTTTCATGGAGGCTGATTGACGGGGCCATCAATAGCCACGGTGTACCAGAATGCCTACGGAGCGATAATGGCTCAAACTTCACATCGGATCTGGCACGTTCGGTGTATAAGACGCTAGGAATCAAGAAGTTGACCAGCGCTGCATACCACCCTCAAACTCCGAGGATTAGCCAAACGCTTTAACGGAACACTCCTCGGGATGCTGAAATGTTCGTGCACGAATCGCAGCCAGACTGCGATGTGTATTGCCCCGAGTCCTGCTTGCCTACCGAACGTCCTACCATGAGACGTTGGACGATTCTCCGTTCTTCAGCCTGTATTGGCGAGACCCGAAGTTGCTATTGGATTTGGCGTTCCTTAAATTGGACAAGGATTGGAAGAGCAATGAGGTGGCCATCTACAGGAGAAAGTTGTACGAATCGTTAAGGAACTCTCGTCGACTGGTCAAGCGACAGTTGATCAAGGCTCAAGACCTCCACGAGAAACGGCTGGGGGGGGAAGCAACGAGTGGAGTATGTAGACGGAAACGCCGTTTGAGTGTAGCAGTACTTCAGGGCGAAGCGAGGGGAAAGAGGACGAAGAAGTTGGCGTTCTCTTGGCACTGCCCTTACTGGGTCGTTTTTCAAGTCGGGGAGAACGCTTACCGGATTGCTATACCGACCTACCCCAATCGAGTAGTCACGGTAAATGTCAACCGGCTCGGCTGATGAAGTTCAAGGGTCGCTGGAGTCGATCGTATGCGGATAAAGTTCCTGAGGGCATCGCGGTTGACGCTACGGACGATGGACCTTTAGGAACGGGTGGCCTGCCTTCGACAAGCTTCGCGGAACATCACTCAATCGGAGGGGAAGAGACAGCGTTCTCAGGGGTGAGTTCGCCGATCATGGATATAGTGACAAAAAGGATTGATAGACGGCAAGCAAAGTATTTGGTGCTAACGGCAACGTTTGGAAACGTTTTGGCTGCCGCGCCTTGATTTGGCACCTGATTACGTCGCCCTGATACGATGTTCGAGAACGCCGACTGAAAGAAGTGGAATTTACCGGAGTTGCGTCGTGGTGCGCGTTAAATGGAGGTGAGCGCCACGGTCGACGAGGATGAACTCTTGTTCTAGGGACGAATCGCCTGTGAGCGTTCATCAAGGGTGTGTGTGGATGGTGATATGACGAGGTCTGTGGTGAATAATCGAGATTGTGGATTTTGCATTTAGTTTGAATTTAAAAATGGTGGATTGGATGCACGCGAGTTCGCGTTTCTCAGCAATGATTAAAGTCGGAAAGTACAAGGAAGGAACGGGAATAAGGTGAAAAGGAGAACGCGTAATGTAAAATTAAAGGACGGATGACTAGCCCCTCGACTAAGTGTCGTCGCCGGAGGTCCCCTCATCAAGACACTCGAATACTGCGGTAGCCAAAGTCGTCTATGTGGGCTGGGTCCAAGGCGTACTCGCAGACGAATTCGAAGCGGGTCTTGTCCTGACGGAAAATGGTGGTCAGGTCTTCAGCGAGAGGCTCGTCATAGTTCGTTGCGCCGGCCCCGCCTTTGCCAGGCTGGCTCCTCTATCCAGAAGAGGTCTTCATGACCTTTTCATTGTTCCAACTTACTGTAGAAGCCGAAGGTCTCGATGCACAGGCCTACGAATTGGAGCCACGCCTGAATGGCACGCAGCTTGTGATTTCGGCGGGCAGAAGTGTCAGCAACGCCTGAATGGCACGCAGCTTGTGATTTCGGCGGGCAGAAGTGTCAGCGACGTCGTGAAGAGGAGCGCGGAACGCCCAATCCCATAACGTTCGGGGATGGGTCATCCAGAAACGTCAATGGGCGCGGTAGAGGTCTTCATATTGGGTGGGATCGTACCACAGGCGACGTCCAGGGGAACGCCAGCCGCCATGGCTTCTTGCTCTGCTGCTCGGCGCGACGAAGGAAATCGGCGATGGCTTCACGCACTTCGAGCGGATCACGTCGGCGAGGACGGCAACCGAAGATGGAGATGAGGGACCAGAAAGCGCTGGAACGCGACTGGCAGTGCGGCGTTTCTTCGGCGCCGGCAATGACTTCGCTGGGCCCTTCGATGTTGAGGCTGCCCGCTTGGAGGAGAGGCGACCTTTACCGTTGGACGACTTGACCGGTGGAACACCGACGGCCGACGAAGCGGGTGATTCAGGGAGCAACAGGACCGTGCCGGTAAGGTCGACGTCCGTTTTCCCCCCGATGATAGAGCGAGCGAGCTTGTCGAGCTGCTCGACGCCGGATGCCAAACCGTTTATTGTGATCAGGGCCCGCAGCTGTGCACAGAACGCTTCTTGAGTTGTGCGGATCGACTTCGGCAGGGTCCTACTGGCTTCGCGCTTTAGCAGGTCATCGAGGAAGGCCCTGAAGTCTCCGATTTCGGTGGCCGTATACGTCTTGTCCATAACGACGAAGGAGCGTGACGACTTGTGTGGGATAACTGCCGATTAGCGAATGAGGAAAGCGGGATGCGGGAGACGCTCGACAGACCACTGGTGGTAATGGACTACGAGCGTTCTGCAGAAAGTTCGGCTGTTGAAGGGGCTTGGGATGTCGCGTCTGGGAACGGGCTGTATTGACAGCCCGCGACCCCAGTTGAACTGACAGAACGGCGGGTTGTCCATTCGGCGTTCGGCTCCAAGGACGAGAAGGGGAAGCGTGGTCACCATGATTGCTTGGGAGGAGGCGTTGACGTTTCTCGTCAACGGCAACATCTTCAACGCTTCGGAAAATGTTCCTCCGGCAGTGTGGTGCGTTTTAAGTGTGGCCCGATTTACTGCACCGCTGCGAATATTGAGCTAGTCTTACTGACGAGTATGCAAGTAACAAAGTCGAAATATAAGACTCAACTTGTTATTCACCAGGTGAATTCACGACTGACTAACTCAAACCTGGCTGTGAAGCCCCAGAGAACCGCTCTCTCAGCTCTGGAATCCGCACGCCATCCTTCGCGACCTTGGCCCGTCCTCATCCCATGGGTCAGAAACTTATCACCCCTCCGACCGTTCCATCCACACAGCCTTGGCCGCCGTCCGCACTTACCTTCGTGACCTCCGTCCTCGCAGCTCGGCCGCTTCTTCACAAATGGTCCACAGTCCCTCCTATCCGGGAACAGGGACGAGCCGCAAACCATTGCCCAACCCGACCCGGGTTGACGGTATACTGAAGGCAGGTGTAGACCAGGCCCGGATCGCCTAACCGTTAAGCTCATCCCCCGGCCAATGGGTGTCGACCAGTTCTTCAAACGTGGACCGTCGCGCAAGTCATGGCCCACCCGACCCGGACGGTAACCACCGTCTGGACTCGGGACAGGGCATGCGCACCCGCATTGAGATAAAAGGCCAGGCCACGGGACAGGGCATGTGCGCCCGCATTGAGATGAGGGGCCGGGCCACTGTGGCTCGCTAACGGGTCCTCGAGTCGTAAGGAGGCCGTTCTGGCGCAAGACTCACGGCCAGAGAAACTGCGGCCACGACCGCATAAGAAGATTGAGAGTACCCGCGCTGAGACCGTTCCCGAAGAAGTCGAGGTTGGCCAGGGACGACCAACGGAATTGGGGGGAGAGTTGTCACGGTCCGCCTAGGATAACCGGTTGACACTCCTCATGGACTGCCTGAGCCGCGCGTGTGCAGAGGCGACCATTAAAAAAATGGAGTGTTGGTTCGGCATTGAGTTCCGTCCCGGTTGTTGAGTGACCAAGGGTCGAACTTCACGGCGGAAGTAGCACGGTCGTTCTACCAGACGCTCGGAATTAAGAAGTTGTACGGAGCTGCCTACCATCCACAGACGCAAGGTCTGGTGGAACGGTTTAATGGATGCTTATTGGGATGTTACGGATGCAAGTCAGCGAAGCTCAGACGGATTGAGACATCTACCTACCGCCGGTACTATTTGCCTATAGGACGGCGTACCATGAAGCCCTGGGAGACACCCCATTATTCTCGTTTACGGGCGCTCCCGTCCTACATCTGGATGTGTCGTTCCTCAATCTGGGGAAACAGTACAAGAGTAACGAAGTGACGAAGTATCGCCGTGATTTGTACCGGTATTTGAAGAACCCCTGATTGCTAGTGGAACGGCAGCTGGTTAAGGCCCAAGGCCGGATGAGCAGAGGCCCAGTGAACAGCAAGAAGTGCACTTCGAAATAGGGGATCTGGTCTGGGTGTATCAATTGTTCCGAGTCAAGAGGGGCGAATCACGGACAAAGAATCTAGCGTTCTCGTGGCAGGGTCCGTACCGTGTCCGTGAAAAAGTCGGGGAGAACACCTACCGGATTGACAATCCTCGCACCCGAACCGTATGGTGTCGGTCAATGTGAGCCGGTTGAAGCGCTTCAGAGGTCGATGGACTCGACCATATGGATGAAGTGCCGGAAGGAGTGAACCTGGACGAAGCGACAGGTGAAAGTCCCCTGGAAGAGTCTGACCTACCGGCTTCAAGCTTCGTGGAACTGTTGCCGGTTGGAAGGGATGACACGGTTATCACAGGAGTGGACTCCCCTCTGCTAGAAGTGGTTGCGAAGAGAACGGTCAACCGCGATATCGAATAGCTAGTATTGGCTGCAAATTACGAGACTTTCTGGCTGGCACGGTCGCTACAGATACCGGCCTATGAGCCGTTGCTGACCGCCTTCGAGCAAGCGGAACGCAAGACGATGGGCCTACCAGCGTTGAGAAGACGAGATCGTATGGCCGACGCGAACGATGACGCAGCCGACGAAGACTTGTTGATGGTGTAAGTGCGGAATGGAGGGAGTAGATGTGGGTTTTGAGCTCGTGGAAAATAGAAAAGAACGGTTATCGAACGAACGCGCAAGAACGGAACCGATGGTGGAATAATGAATTGCATGTTTATATTTTTTGAAGTTTGGGGATTACTTAGAAGACACTCGCGGAAGGATATCACGGCTTAGAAAGGAAGCAGAAACACTGTTACAGCGTGACTTCAAATAATGTTCGCAGAAGGAGCCGGTTTCGACTTGGACGAGGAGCGGGGACGAGCCTTCGAGGACGGTTTGGAGCCGCCACCGGCTCCAGAGACTGGGGTACTGGAGTCGCTGTTGCCCGTTTTGGGGCTGGATTTATCGGCGCCGGGACACACGTCGCTGCTACCAGCTTCTTCGGCGTCCGCTTGCTCGTCGGGGCCCTCGCTGGCACTGACGTCGTCCGGGTCGTCAACCTTGTCGTCATCCTTGTCGTCATCTTTGTCGTCCTCTGCGTCTTCGTCCCGCCCGTCCTCGTCGTTGGATTGGTCGTCGCGGTCTTGGTCGTCGTCGGAGTTGTGGTGTCGGAGTGGTCGTCGTCCTCTTCGTCGTCCGCCCGTATCTCGGTGAGTGCCAGTTCCTTCTATTCGTCCGAATCGGGAAAAAGGGACGGTTCGTTGTCGCTCGAGTACGGTTGTGGAGAGCCCCAGATACGGATGGGGACGATGGAGCTTTAACCGTCAAATGACCGTCTTCTTCGAAGTCCGAGTCACCGTCACCGACCTCCTCCAGCTTGAAAGTATTCCCCTGAACCGGGTGACGGAAGTTCTTGTTGACGAGTTGAGTGGCAATCTCCTCTTGCAGCAGGCGAAGGCGTTCGGCGGACAGGGGCTCCTTCCAGACGCCGCTGGACTTGACCCCAACTCAATTTGGATTGCGCGGGGAGCGAGTAAAGACGCCCAGCGCGACGCGAATGAAGGCTAGATCCGTGAGGCGCTGCTTGGGCGACCGCTTGGGTCAAGGCTAGTGACTGCTCTAGAAGCTCCGTGATCGACGCGTAACCGTCCGCATCTACTTGGAACGGGTCCAAGATCCGCTTCATGGTACGGTCGTATCAGGACGGATCATGCTTGAACAATGAAACCGAGATCCTCGTGAGCGCTACCGGTGTCGGAGCTCTGGTTGTTCTTCGCGACGACCGAGTGCTTGGCCGCCTTGCCTTCCAACCACATGACGGTGCCGTGTCCGCTGTCTTCAAACTTGTGCATGAAGCCGAAGTAGCCGAACTCAGTGATATTACGGCTGATAAACCTAAGACGGGCCGAGTGGGCGTAAGACTTCTGCTTGCGGCGGCCTTCGGCGTTCTCCGTCGGCGGGTACAAAGCGGTCAGGAAGAAGACCGGCCGGTACTTCATCCAGAAGCGCCAATGCGCCAAGTGCAGGTCCGGCTGCTGATTCGGGTCGTACCAAGCCCGCTGGTCTTTCCACGGGTACGCTAGGCGAAACGGAACCTTACCCTTGGATGTGGCGGTACAGATCATCTCGTCCACGTCAAGCTTCAGGCGAACCGGAGTCTTGGAAGGGAGATCAATCCGGTGTGCTCTGGACGCCTTCTTCGCGTCCGCCTTGAACTGCCTTTTGGCGGGCGGCAAACAGTTCGACTTGCCCTGTGTCCGCGGTCGCTTCTTGTCGTCTGGAGATCGGTTTTGATCGAAGATGTTTTGGGCCGAAGCGGTTCCAGCGAACATCTGGTCCGGTGGCGGGAGGATGATGAGCGGGTCCGTGAGCGCCATCTGGCTCGCGTCGTCCCCATCCAGGACCGACACTGCGAGACGGTCCAGATCGTCTACATCTTGCGAAGCCGAGTTTGTCGCGATGAGGAGCCGCATTCGGCCCAGAAGTCGACTTGAGCACGGAGGGCGGTCTATTTGGTACCACCCCTGCCAGTTGGTACGGACTCGGTCGGCGGCCGCGGCGCTTACGAGGATCGCCGTGCTTGAATGACTTGAGTACGATGGGATGGAGAGGAGGACGGGTGGAGGCGGAGCTTGTGGCCGTGGCGCAAGTTGGTAAATGAACCTGGTGTTGGCCGTTTTTTTAAGTCGAAGAGTGATGGATGATTTGGGACCGGACGTCCAACTGACGGGTCACTTCCTATCGTGACGGTTTCGGTGAAGAGACGCACGATTGAGAACCCAGCTTGAACCCCGTGAGTGATGGGTACCACCTATACGGTACTTCGCGACGGACGTTCCAGATTGAGATGGAGGTGGACTCGCGGATCTGGACCGCTCGACTAAGAGGCAGAACGGGCTGACTTCAAGGAACCAGTTCAAAATTTACGATGGACGTGACGAAGGACGCCCTCCTATGGGGCTTGTCGATCGGGGGCAGGGCCGAGAGCGCAGTTGGTGGTTGGATACCGCTCACTGGCCGCAACTACTCTGGGTCACGCTTGGAGCCGTGATCTGGGCGATCACACAACTGGTCCGTGGCGTTGTGGTCCAGTTGCTTCTGTCAAGTGAGCTACTTTGGGTACAAGTGGGATAATATAGCGTACGTTTGAGTGAGGCGTTACAATCGTTTTACATGGGGATCTAAGGTGCAGAGTAAGCCGCACGGAGCCAGATGGTGGACAAGATATGAAGCACTTTGGGCTACGCCTATGGTAGGGGATAATTCTGGAGGCTCAAATGGAGCATGCTCACGGTTTGGGGCGTCTCCTACACAAGTGGATCGACGCTTTTAAGTGCGTGTTCCTCACGGACACGATGAAAGCCGGTTGGAAGGCAACGGTGGAGTACTGTGGCTGATTCCTGAACGCCGGTCGCCGGACGATGGACAACTCGTGGATACCGTCGCGACTTTACCTGGACGGTTCTCTCCCTCATACTGTTATCTACATTATACATGGTGGGATTGTCTACGGCTGCCTAGAGTATGTTTGTGGTGGATGGTCTGGATGTTCTATTGAGCATTTGCAATTATATTTCGCCGCGGGAGGTGACCTGGAAGTTGCCAATGGTGGCACGGTCAATGGCGGAGCCCTACAAGCGAGTTGCGCGCTCGTGGTGGCCGGTATTTTCAGTCACTGGCGACGGTGGTACGGTCGGGTGTCGGACGGTCACGGTCCGGTGCGAGTTGCGAAGGACGGTTATTCGGTGTGGAAGCGTGGTTTGGAGAAAAGAGCTCAAGCGGAACGGTTGAGGTGAAGCGTTCTGGCGGATGGATGCAGGTACGCGTGACACGCCCCGTGTTCGCTTACCGACACTCAGCGAGCTACAAGCGTTACGTCGCGAGAACCTGTCTAAATGAAGGCCAGCCAGCGTGAAGAAGGGGACCGGCGCAAGGAGGCTAGTCGACAGAGAGCGGCTGGTCGACGAGGACGTCGAACGGCATTCGGGGAGGATGTCTCGAGTGATTTTGTTGGGCACGGTTGCTACCGCCTTGGATACGACGAGGAGCGTCGCCTGGCCAGAGGTGTGTTGCATGAGCACCTCCTGCACGACCATTTGGTTGAGGACGACGCGGCGGCCCGGGCCCGTGCAGTGTGGGTCGAGCCGTTCATGTCGGTTGGAGAGCTTTGACGTGCGCGGCCCAGCCTGATTCCTGTGTTCGCCGATCGGCGGAACGCTTGTTGACCGTGGGACGAGAACGGATGGCAGGAGGACGGTTCAAGGAGAGTCGGTCGCTATGAGGGCGCGGTGAGGCCGACTCCCTCAAACAACTTCAAGGATGTACGAAAAGGTAAGGCGAGTGTCAAAGTGCTGAGGACGTCTGTGAGGTGTCTGAGACCCTCGAGGAAGTGAAGTCAGTCGTGAAAATACCTGTTAAACACATAGTCTAGTTTCCTTTACATATTTTTGTATTGGTTTGTTAGTCTATAAAATCTACTGTTCTAGCACTCACTCGTCCTAAACGACCATCCTCCGTCTCCTGTTGGGAGACGGACGATGATCACGTTCATTCAACGCCCCCCGTGTCTTGCCCAGTGCTCGCTCTGAAAGACACCTTCAAATTTAACGCTTTGAGCGTCGGGGACTGCCGCTTTAACTTCCGGTTTCGGAAGGCCGACGTGATCAGACTGTTCAAGGCTCTACACCTTCACGAAGACTACAAGCTACCAAGTCGTGTCCGAGTGGGGGGGGTAGAAGGGCTCTGCGTTATGCTGTGCCGACTGGCATACCCTGGGCGGTGCGGCGACCTCGCCGTAATGGTTGGCAGATCAACTACGGTTCTGCGCCTCATCTTCCGATTTATGGTGGACCTTGTCAACTCGAAGTGCGGTGGATTGTTAGCTCTCAAATGTGGCGCGTTAAGTACCGCGCGCTGTGGTGCTTACGCAGACACTGTCACTGCTCGTGGAAGTCCAATTAAGCGATGTATAGGCTTTATTGACGGCACTATGCGTGCGATAGATCGTCCGACACGCGCGGCAGTGCTACAACGGACACAAACGAAAGCATGCACTGAAGTACCAAGGCGTAAGGGCCCCATATGTGTTATTTATTAAAACTTTTACGGACCTGCTGGTCGCCGTCATGAGATCTACCTATTCCGTGACAGTCGCCTGCTTCAGCGCCTTGAAGCTGAGCACGGCGGAGACTTCTGTCTGTATGGTGACCCGGCGTATCCAAACCGACCGGCATTGCAGGTTGGGTACAAAGGTCTCGTATTTCGCGAGACCAAGGAGCATTTAACGGCGCAATGAGTGCTGTCCGTGTTGCAGTTGAGTGGGGATTTGGTGGCGTAACTCGGCTCTGGCCGTACGTGAATATGAAGGTACTTCGGAATTGCTGCTTTCTCCTGTCGGAGAGTCTACATGGTAGCGGTACTTCTGACTAACTTCAAAACTGCACAAGCCCAAACCAGATCAGCCGATTTTCGGATTGAATCCAGCTGCGCTAGAGGCTTACATCGCTTTAGTTGCACCTACTGAGGAGGTCGAGTCGTAAGTGCTATCATCACCTCAATAAAAGCTATGCGTTCTTGTCTTTCTAAATCCAAGCGGTCCCTCTCTAGTGCTAGACGCTTCTCGTCATTAGCTACCTTTTGAAGCTTCACAGACCTGGTAAACTCTCTCGCTTATGTACGTGCTCCATTAACTCCTTGTCGTACTTGTTCTTCTTCTTACCCATATCTGTCATCGTTTCGTCGCGCATAGCGTCGGCACGCACGCCGTCCTGCTGCTTCGCTTCCTTGGCCTGCTTTTTTTCGCCACGAAGGGCCTCGGCATCCTCGAACATCTCCAGTACTCTTGGCCATCTTTGCTTTGAACTCAGTGAGTAAGTGGGTGCAGCGCTCACGACAGCGGCGCGCATGTACGTCTAGATCCAGAGTCGTAGCCATGGTGGCCCAGGCTGCTGTGTTGTTCCCGCGCTCCACTTGAAACGGGTTAGCGGCCAGGATCTCCTTGAGCAAGGCGCCATCGTCATTGTCGTCGAAGTGCACTTGAGGCTTGCGCTTCTTGGGCGGGCGAGAGGACTCCATCTGTACTCGGTCGGCTGGCAGGTTGGCTGAGAAGCGATAGGATTTCAAAAGCTACGAACCAGCCACCGTTGCCACACAGGGAAGTTGTGTATACACGGTTCGGTTTTCGGGCGGATGTTTATACGCTAGTACACGACGTAGTGTATAGTGATAGGCAACGGCGCTTCACGTAGCAGCCAACAGAGCACGAACGTCTGGGGCCTGGCTCTGGCGTTGCGCAAGAAAAGCCAGGTCACCACACGTTTGTTTGTCTGTTGCTAAGCCACTCTATTGAGACCCTGAGCTCAACATTCGCATTTGAATGGGCGACACCCACACGCCTACTGCATCTTAAAGTGTGTAAAGGGTAATCATGAGTCGCATAACATAAATGGCTTCCAAAATCATATGAGGGAGGAGGACACCATAAGCTACAAGCGAACCTGCCATATCTAATGCAGATGATTTTAAGGCGGTTGACCTGATAGATGTACTGTTCTTGTTAGTGAAGTTTATCTAGGCGACGTTGAGAAGATATTAAAATATATTAAGATATGCGATTGTAAAGGAATTTCTACATCTGCAGTATTAGGATATAAATCCGCTACATGTACAAAAGCAAGCCTAGCACAGATTGTATCAAATACGATAAGATAAAATGAATACCGTACAAGTTCATCTTGTACATGTAGGGTCTAATAATAATATTATGTCGCCTCGTTAGCGGGATGATATTGGGACGATGTTCCGGAATGGCAGGATCACATACCTACCACAACATAATCGTATCGATATTACTGTATCGTCCCCAAGGTGCGATGGAACCAAGCAGCGGATCGATTTTACTGTGTTGTGGGATGGCGTACCTGCAAAGTTAACACTCCGGAGAAACTGGCTCTTAGCGCGACGAAACGCAAAACTAACTCATCTATTCGAACTTAAGCGAGTTAATACAGTAAATGTATCAGAATAGCTAGGACGGGTGTCATAGCCAACAAATCGCTAATCCAACTTTAGTTGGAGGTGTCGAACAGGAAAACTATCACCCAGCTAGGCCCAAAAACCCTTCCCTGTCGGGCTTACCCATATAGGGCCGAGCGATATGATACCATGCTTGCTCTAGGGTTTAAGACCGCGTGCTCCGCACACGGATCTTAAACCGCAGGCGTTGTGTCGGCTAGATCCCCAAATATCATTTCACCCCCTCCTGGAGTTAACGTTGCAGGACGCACTTCGGGTGTTGTGGGGAGGATCGTCCCGCTGGGATATTGTGTCCAAAAACGTACATAATAAAGGACTGACAAGGACCCACACCGTTCGCAACTGTATATGTGTGCGGCCAAGCCAAAATAATCCACTGGATCCACATAAACTATGGTAGCTGGTAAGCTCAAGACCACCACTAACTTGCTTCAATTTCCTTCACGACCACGTTGTTTTCGCAGCAAGAAAACGAAGGAGAACTACTTGTACAAGCTGACGAAGTTCGCTTGGCCTCGGGCGATACCTGGACCTGAACGCAGGACCCTTTGCGCAGCACGACCGGAGTTCAAACTGTGCACGCATCTACAAGGCTGGCTTCGCTCTCTGTAAAGGTTACCGACATTTTGCAAAGACACGCGTGTCACACGGCTTTCATGACCGCACGGCTGAAAACTTACTGTGATGGGAACCCTGCAAGCAATAGGGGAAACCACCGACCGCCAGATTCCAGCTTGGAATGCAACCTGCGGCGAAGGCGTGACGATATGGTCGGTCGAACATGCAAGTTGCGAGGGAGCAAAATCGGGAATGATGGACTCGAGCGCATCGAGCACGCGAACGAGATCCATTTTTTTTTTCTTTTAGAAAAGGAACCTTCGGGAAGTCGCTAATACACAGTATCCCACCTGAAGTGTCCATATTACAAATGTATTCCTGTAGCCCTGTTCTAGCTGATCCCTCTGCATTTTGATATGTTTTAATTGTTAAATACCACATAGCGTCTATACTTCTTCCATTTGTATCTCAATACAAACAGGTAGTGCGCCGTTTTCACACAAGGTGTGAGAAAACGGCGCTGCTAACTGTGAGTCACAAGTGGACACGCTGGTAACGGTGGGTAATTAAACGAACATATTCGGTGTGCAAAGCGACGACTGGTTGCCGATTGCATGGAATAGTCCATGGCGGCGCAATCGTTGAGACTGAGTGTGACGAGGCCTTTCGACCTAACGCCAGTGAGGCTATCCACCGAAAGTTTATACGGACCTCGGCAGATCGTAATTTAGAGCATCCCGATGGACAAGCGCATGTTCCACAAATTGCGCGACCATGGTTGGCGGTCTGTGTCGTGCAGATGATCCGTATCGATGGATTAGGGGTTGTGCCACGTTGTGAATCGATCACCGAAACGAGCCGTATCGACCTGCAATGCGTTCCGGTCGTGCGATTTCGAAGGGAAGCCTCCGCTTTTTGCAAGCTGGACACGGGATTGTAGTACAGTGTAGTACATGTACTCCAGCTTATAGTGCTACATGCACATGTAATACTTTACATAACACAAGCCGAGAGCTTTGACACGTCCCATGTGCGCCGCGTGCCTTCGATATCTCGGATTCACAGGTTTGGATGGGACTAGGCCAATTGCATTCCCGCTACGGATTAGGAGACACCTTCCAGCCGGCGAGGCTACCGAGCTTCTCCTGTCCGTTTCCATCTCTCATTCTACAACTTGCCAGCTACAGCCCAAGTCCTTTTAAACAGTTTAAACTGTTCCGTCGAGAGATTTCAATTTCAATCTCAACATCATCCATTTCAACTCAAGCGTCATGTTGTCCTGTAAGAAGATGTTCGCGCTGTGCGCGACCGCTGTTCTGATCATGTCCATCATCACCGAAGCGACCACCGGCAACCAGGCCATGGACTACAAACACGGTGTACAGCTGGGCGTGGGTGCCGGTGTGGCCTACGGCGGCGGCGAGCAGTCCACTGAGACCCCATGCCCCCCGGACGACAACACACAGACGACTACCCAGACGGGCGAGAACCACGGTATTGGCCTCGGTGTCGGTGCTGGTACCGGTCTCGGTTTCAACCTCGGCGGCATCGACGTTGGTGTAGGCATCGGTCTCGGCGGCGGCGACCAGAGTGCGCAGACCCCGTGTCCCCAGTCCGACAATTCTCAGACGGCCTCGCAGTCGGGTGAGCAGAACGGTGTTGGCCTTGGTGTTGGCGCCGGTGTAGGCGTGAACGTTGGCGGCGTGGGTGTGGACGCCGGTGTCGGTGCTGGCGTAGGCATCGGTCTCGGCGGCGGCGACCAGAGTGCGCAGACCCCGTGTCCCCAGTCCGACAATTCTCAGACGGCCTCGCAGTCGAGTGAGCAGAACGGTGTTGGCCTTGGTGTTGGCGCCGGTGTAGGCGTGAACGTTGGCGGCGTGGGTGTGGACGCCGGTGTCGGTGCTGGCGTAGGCATCGGTCTCGGCGGCGGCGACCAGAGTGCGCAGACCCCGTGTCCCCAGTCCGACAATTCTCAGACGGCCTCGCAGTCGGGTGAGCAGAACGGTGTTGGCCTTGGTGTTGGCGCCGGTGTAGGCGTGAACGTTGGCGGCGTGGGTGTGGACGCCGGTGTCGGTGCTAGCGTAGGCATCGGTCTCGGCGGCGGCGACCAGAGTGTGCAGACCCCGTGTCCCCAGTCCGACAATTCTCAGACGGCCTCGCAGTCGGGTGAGCAGAACGGTGTTGGCCTTGGTGTTGGCGCCGGTGTAGGCGTGAACGTTGGCGGCGTGGGTGTGGACGCCGGTGTCGGTGCTGGCGTAGGCATCGGTCTCGGCGGCGGCGACCAGAGTGCGCAGACCCCGTGTCCCCAGTCCGACAATTCTCAGACGGCCTCGCAGTCGGGTGAGCAGAACGGTGTTGGCCTTGGTGTTGGCGCCGGTGTAGGCGTGAACGTTGGCGGCGTGGGTGTGGACGCCGGTGTCGGTGCTAGCGTAGGCATCGGTCTCGGCGGCGGCGACCAGAGTGCGCAGACCCCGTGTCCCCAGTCCGACAATTCTCAGACGGCCTCGCAGTCGGGTGAGCAGCACGGTGTTGGCCTTGGTGTTGGCGCCGGTGTAGGCGTGAACGTTGGCGGCGTGGGTGTGGACGCCGGTGTCGGTGCTGGCGTAGGCATCGGTCTCGGCGGCGGCGACCAGAGTGCGCAGACCCCGTGTCCCCAGTCCGACAATTCTCAGACGGCCTCGCAGTCGGGTGAGCAGAACGGTGTTGGCCTTGGTGTTGGCGCCGGTGTAGGCGTGAACGTTGGCGGCGTGGGTGTGGACGCCGGTGTCGGTGCTAGCGTAGGCATCGGTCTCGGCGGCGGCGACCAGAGTGCGCAGACCCCGTGTCCCCAGTCCGACAATTCTCAGACGGCCTCGCAGTCGGGTGAGCAGAACGGTGTTGGCCTTGGTGTTGGCGCCGGTGTAGGCGTGAACGTTGGCGGCGTGGGTGTGGACGCCGGTGTCGGTGCTGGCGTAGGCATCGGTCTCGGCGGCGGCGACCAGAGTGCGCAGACCCCGTGTCCCCAGTCCGACAATTCTCAGACGGCCTCGCAGTCGGGTGAGCAGAACGGTGTTGGCCTTGGTGTTGGCGCCGGTGTAGGCGTGAACGTTGGCGGCGTGGGTGTGGACGCCGGTGTCGGTGCTGGCGTAGGCATCGGTCTCGGCGGCGGCGACCAGAGTGCGCAGACCCCGTGTCCCCAGTCCGACAATTTTCAGACGGCCTCGAAGTCGAGTGAGCAGCACGGTGTTGGCCTTGGTGTTGGCGCCGGTGTAGGCGTGAACGTTGGCGGCGTGGGTGTGGACGCCGGTGTCGGTGCTGGCGTAGGCATCGGTCTCGGCGGCGGCGACCAGAGTGCGCAGACCCCGTGTCCCCAGTCCGACAATTCTCAGACGGCCTCGCAGTCGGGTGAGCAGAACGGTGTTGGCCTTGGTGTTGGCGCCGGTGTAGGCGTGAACGTTGGCGGCGTGGGTGTGGACGCCGGTGTCGGTGCTAGCGTAGGCATCGGTCTCGGCGGCGGCGACCAGAGTGCGCAGACCCCGTGTCCCCAGTCCGACAATTCTCAGACGGCCTCGCAGTCGGGTGAGCAGCACGGTGTTGGCCTTGGTGTTGGCGCCGGTGTAGGCGTGAACGTTGGCGGCGTGGGTGTGGACGCCGGTGTCGGTGCTGGCGTAGGCATCGGTCTCGGCGGCGGCGACCAGAGTGCGCAGACCCCGTGTCCCCAGTCCGACAATTCTCAGACGGCCTCGCAGTCGGGTGAGCAGAACGGTGTTGGCCTTGGTGTTGGCGCCGGTGTAGGCGTGAACGTTGGCGGCGTGGGTGTGGACGCCGGTGTCGGTGCTGGCGTAGGCATCGGTCTCGGCGGCGGCGACCAGAGTGCGCAGACCCCGTGTCCCCAGTCCGACAATTTTCAAACGGCCTCGAAGTCGAGTGAGCAGCACGGTGTTGGCCTTGGTGTTGGCGCCGGTGTAGGCGTGAACGTTGGCGGCGTGGGTGTGGACGCCGGTGTCGGTGCTGGCGTAGGCATCGGTCTCGGCGGCGGCGACCAGAGTGCGCAGACCCCGTGTCCCCAGTCCGACAATAACGGCTCACTCTCTCATGGCAACCACAGTGGCAGTGATATTGGCTCGGAAAGCAATGAGACCCCGCCCCCAGGTGGCAGCAACAACGGATCCCAGACCCAGGGGGTTGACGAGCAGCAGCAGGACCAGGACCAGACCACTCAACAAACGACCACCAATGAAGCGGATCAGCAGAGTGGTCGCCGTCTCCGTTGGTAGATCTAAGCTTCTGAAGAAGTATTGAATGTCACCTTGACATACCGGATCTAAAGATAACATAACCTACTTCACTGTCCTCTTTGTACGTAGCAATGCAATTGTTTGTGATTTACCTTTCCGTGGAGCTTCAAGTATTTCCAGTTATGCTTGACGAAACGTAAATTCCGACATTGTTTTTACAAAAGACCGTGCAAGAGCAACCAGTTTGTGATACAAAAGTGGAACTATTACTAAGCCGAGGTGCGGTACTAAGGGGATGGAATGACCGGAGAAGTCCGGGGTTTTGCTGTTGTTTGCGGGCCTGTTTGTGTCCGAACTCTTCTCTGTATGCTTGGTGGATTCTTCGAAGCCCCTGTATCGAAGACACTCCATCGCATCTGCATTAACAATAAACTGCGCCATCCATTCAAGTCGTCCTGACAACCCTTCGCTCGGAGAGGGGTCTTTTCCCGGTTGGCTTGTGCTTGACTTTAAGTTAATGATTAGTGATTTAGTTTGTTATCTTTGCTTTGCGTTGGCCGCAAGTCTTTTGCCTGCCTACTTGGACTTGGTATGCTAATACGAAAAGATAGAGATCCAAGTGAATCCTCCCTGATTCTCGCATCCGCTCGGCGGAGTGGTTCTGTAAGTGTTCCTGCCTCGGATCATTCAATGCGTAAGACAACGACGGACCCACGCTTGTAACGGGGTTAGGTTTTACCCAAGTACACTAAGAATGATGTAGCAAAACATCACTATGACGTCTACAATAATGACGTCATGGATAGGTACCACAGATATGGTATAAAGACCTCAGAGCCACTCAATGTGGATAACATCTAGGGTACTTTATAGGTGACTAATAGTTAGTATGTAGACGCATTAAAAGGGATCACCTATAAATATATTCAGTCTTAAATCTACCTAATTTTTGTATTGTGAGTTCTATTCGAAAGTGGATTAAGCGATTGGTTAATCGCTCCAGCCCAACCGCCGCCTTAATCGCTCATACAATCTTACCTCACATGCAAATACAGAGGACCATATATATTGCATCATCATGCAGGGTTAAATTGCCTTCAATCCTGAAGCGGCAACATGACCAGCGCGCGGAAGGCAACCGAGGGCGCTGCGGCTGCGATAGGAAGGCGCCTACCCGAGCTAGAGTGCTCGCATTACCGTACCCGGAGAGACGACACACATCTGTGGATGCAGAGGGAGGGAGTATTACGCCGGACAGCCCTCAATCACGACGAACGTCGAGCGAATCATTGAGTTCTGACCAACGTTCGCAATTCACACTAGTAAGAGAGCACGAAGAGGGAGATTATGTGGAGGGAGCCGCCTTCTCAGCACAGCAACCACAATCATCGCCATCTGCATCTCGAGACGGACCAGTACCACCAGCCGATCTGCCATCACTAGTTCTTCCATCGCGAGTCATTACTGCGATGTCTCCGGTTTAAGACCAAACCGGAAACGCTCATCCCTCCCAGGCATTGAAGCTGTGTGCGCAGGAGAAGCGGCTCCAATTTTTAGTTAGACCAAATATCAAGAGCAGGGTTGGTCAGCGTGATTCGTCTGGCAACACGCTTGATGACTTTGTGAGACACCTTCAACGAGGTCATCCAAAAGTTGTTGGATACATTTAGTCAACACGTTAGAGGACGCGCGATCAAGCATGGTGAGCAAGAAGATAAATAAAAATAGAGTTGTATTACCTCGATTGTGAAGAGCACCGACGTCACTGATTATTTTGCTGCAACACGGCCACTGCGGAATTCTCACTAATCACGTGAGCTTCGGGATTGCAGGACGGGTTGCCCAATCGGCCACAGCCATCCAGATTTAGCCAGGATTGACAATAACAGCCCCAAGGCCAAGGACTAGTGTACTGCCGTTCCCTGAGAGCTTGTACACTCTCCGGAAGATCCGCATCCTGTGCCCAAAGTGTTGTATGCCCCGCCACACTTGGTAGTACTTGTAATCAATCCACGCCTACGCGGGTTACTGCCTGAAACCTCTGGGTCCTAGATACATAAACCGGAATGAGTTTCCTCATCTGAACGACTCACAGTTCGAGTTCGTTCGTAAGATGACTGGCATCTTTGGTACGGACGAGTTGCGCAGCTTGGCGTCGTCAACGCAAGCTGAGCAGGTCGAGTGTGTGACCGCGTTCGACATGTATAAACGGGGTCTGATCGAACATGTTCGGAGCAACTTGCAAATTCCGGCCCCAGAGCCGAAACCGGTCTACCCCAAGCCGCTCAGGCTGAAGGTAAACTCGTACGAAGGGAAAAAAAAGAAAAAAATCACTTCTTGGTGCGAGAAGTAGAGCTAGCAATGGATGCGGCTCTCATTTCTTCGGAGCACCTCCGAGTGGCTGTCCCCCTCTCCAACCTTATTGGTCGTGCTAAGAGTTGGGCATATACGCGGGAAGCGATAACGCCTGGATGCTTCACCTCCTGGGCTCATCTGTGTGGACAGCTTAGAGCCGCGTCCCTCCCGGCGAACTATGAGTACCGCCAGCGGTCACGCTTCCTGTCATGTAAACACGGAAGACGTGAGCTGCACGAGTACATCCAGGAGATGCGGGAGCTCACCGCATCCTCGTGGGAGACCAACTCCATGAACACATCAAGGTGACGGTGTTCATGAACGGCCTAAGAGTATGCCCGGACCACACCCAGCTATTTCGGGTGCAGGCCAATACTCTGGAAGAGGCGATCCAAGTCGCCCTCCAAAAGGAGTATAGCAACCGCCAGGCGCGCACGCCGGCGGCGATGTGGCCAGGGGCTGCGATACCAAGTTGCGGGGCCTCGAGCGTACCAGTTCACATGGAACTTGGGCTCGCCGGGCAGCATGATATTCGCTGCTATAGCTGCAGTAAGCTACGGCACGTGGCACGTTCCTGTCCTGCAGGGGGACAACGAAAGCGTTTCCCTCGCCGAAGAGATGACGGGCCAAGAAAGAAATACTGCTTGGTTAGCTGTGAAGATGAGCAAGGAAGTGGATGCCATGAATGAAATTGAGGAGACGGTAGCGGTGGTAACTGGAAGTACAGTCGAGAATACCGTCAGAATGGCAGGGACCCCGAGCAGGGCTGAGGGCGCTGAGACGGTGGGAAGCGGGAGCCGCTCAACTGACGCGTGCTCTCTGGCGTTTACGAAAGTGATGACGAATACGAAGCCGCGCTCCTTAGACCGCTTCCTGTGTTCGCGTGAAGAAGCCGGACCCATCCGGGGTATCCTGAATAAGTCTCCAAGGGACAAGAAGCCGCGGGTGAGGTGGATGGTTGATGAAAAAGACTTTGATGATAGAGGGGTTGATCTCGGCGATTACGGTTACGCCGATTGGGCCACGAGCTCGGCTCCTTTCAAGACAGCGGACGCTTCGACCGTCCTAGAGGAGACGGTTACGAGCGGTGTGATGCCGGAGTCCTCGGAAGCAGATAAGGGGAATGGTTCCACGGGGGCGGAAGACGAAATTTTGAGTCCGCGGGACGGTTCGGTAAACACTGAGGACGGTGTGAGGCTGAAACCCGAAGAAGCGGCGGCTCCGCCTCACGAGCAATTGTTCACGGATGACGAGCTCGATGCGATGGAGAAGTGCGCTCCCGGTCAAGAAGGGACTATGCTAGCTGGTACAGCCATAGCAGTCGAGGAGGAAGCCTATGACAAGGAACTGGAAGACCAACTGTGTCCCCTCGACGACGTGGAAATTTAAAAAGACGGATGAAACTGAATGAGGATGCACAGAAGGAACTGTCTATTAAGGATATGAGATGACGTCGGGCGCGTCATTGGGCTCCTTAGCTGTCCGTTGCTTCTAAGAGTAGGCGTCATTAAGATGTAATACACCTATTTAGTAGTAAGGGTAGATAATGAAGGAAGTAAGAAAAGAGGTAGTTAAAAAAAAAAAAAAACAAGGTGAGTGCCGGGCAAAGCCTCGAGAGGAACACGGTGCTTGGCGGGATGCTCTCTCTTGCTTGCTGCTCGCGGAGCTGCAAAAGCTGTAGTGAGCAAGAGAGGCTGCCCCGCCGCGTTCCGCAAGTAGATTAGCAATAACTATACAAATACAGAATAGTTCGATACTTAACATAAGTGTCTTGATCCAGCGGTGCGCAACATCGCGGCAGCGCATAGCCAACAATGTCGCTCCGCGTACAGAATCGTAGATAGTCTAGCTCTATCTTGCACTCGCCACACACCTGCACATGATGCGCGAGACGTGCGCAAGATCAGCTTCAGGATGGGTTACACTAGTAGTGGACTGTAGCTCTAGTGTAAAAGCATTGGACACTGGCAGACTGCAACGCAGGCCACACTATGGGGCTGCAATCTCAACTCCCACTTAATCTCGGCGATGAAGCCGACGCGATCACACACGCCTCACCCTGGGCACCGACACCGAGGGGTAGTGTGATCAGCAGCCACAGTCGGAATCAATTCGCACAGCAAACAGCACTCCCACTCGATCGTCATCGTCCCTTGTCCTTCGTCGACGTAGATGTAGTCCAGCAAGTTGCGTCACACCGCAGCAGCAGCAGGAGCCGCCGCAGTGGAAGCAGTAGTAGAGGCAGCAGCCTCGCTCTCCTTGTCCATAATAGGCAGTACCTTCGTGGCAGCGCGGAACTTAGAGAACTTCACGGCAGCAAGCGCCTTAGTCATCACGTCGGCCACCATCTCGTCGGTGCCAATATGTTGTGTTGTGGGACGCTTGAGTTCCACGTTCCGTCGCACCATGTCGTACTTGTTGTCAATATGATTCGACTTAGTGTTTACCAGGCTTTGCCGTCAAGGCAATGACACCCTGGTTGTCTCCGAGTAGCAATGGCACTGGATGCTTCCAGCTAGTTCCTTGCAAAGGCCAGCAAGCCACATAAGGTCCTTGGTCGCTTCTGCCATCGCCACTTACTCAACTTCGCATGTACTGAGTGCTTTGATCTCTTGCTTCCGGTAGGCGTACGAGGTCACACTGTCGTCCAACATGGTCACATATCCGCTGATATTTCTCTTATCCACACAACATTCGCGAAGTCGGCATCAGAGTAGGCACACACTTGTACGCCTTGTCCTGGCTGCACGTCCGTCACCAAGCCGTATTCGCTTGTCGCCTTCAGGTAACTCTGACAAGAATGGAAGAGGGAACTTAAACGTGTTTAAGGTTGGGGATTTAGTCCTACTAGACACTAGGGACTTGCCACTAGCCACGGTAAGTCCCGCTGGGAGCGACAAGCTGAAGCACCGCTTCATTGGACCCTTCGCGGCCCTGGCTAGGCATGGTGCGGCATATACCATTGACCTGCCTAAGTCGATGACGACCCACCCGACGTTCTACGTGGGCCGTCTGAAGCGGTACCATGATCCGCAGGGCTCACAGGCCCCAGCTTTACAAAGCGAGGCTGCGACCCTTCTCTCTGAGCGCGCCCAAAGCCAGAAGCCCAGGTCCCTTGTGGGGCCGCGGAAGGGAATCCATACGAAGGAACCCCGGCTGTATACGCCGAGTATGAGCCATAGTGATACGGCTGGGGTACGCAGGAGGCGCTCCCGCCTGGAACACAGGCCGCAGGAGGTCCCGAAGAGAGACAACACCAGCTGGACTCGGTCCAGGGACGCCCAAAAGTCATCCAGACGTTGGAAAATCTCGTCCACGTCATTCGTACGGCGGTCGACCCGTCCTTCAAGGGCCGACAAGTCGTCGGCCAGACAACTTACGTCGTCACGAATCGGCCCAAGGACTCAGTGCTCCCGGCCTGGGCGGCAGCAACCCCGCCCTCACCAAGTTCAAGCGCAATGTCAAGCGCAAGGACTCGATGACGAAGAGCGGTGTCTTCAACGACCCGAGAAGGAGCCGAAGGCGGCACACCAGGTCCTGAGCTGGACCAGAGGGGCGGCGCCTCGTACTCGAACTCGTTTGAGGGCACCGACGCCTATCTTCGACCGTAATGGGGAGACTCACTACCACGTGGAGCGTGTGCTCCAGGAGCGGCGCGTTCACGGAAAGCGCCAGCTCCGCGTGAAGTGGAGGGGTTCTCGGAAGTTGAGTGCTCCTGGAGCCGTTCATACGGCTCCAGGCTGACAGCCCGAAGGCTGTCGCGATCTGGGAACAGAATCGGCGGCAGCTTCGTAAGTAGCTCGGGATTTCTTGCCCGAACGGGGTGTGGTCGTAGATCCAAGACCATACCCGCGATCATCATGAGCGCTAGAAGCGGAATGCTTCTGCAGTTCTCGAGAGAGCTGCCGTTTGCCTACCACATGGGCAAACTCAATACGCAGATCTCGGAGGTCAAGGATGGCCTCCAGGGTGAGATCCTGCTGGAGTACCTCGAGTTGTCCTTGTGAGCACCGCGTAGCGGCACACTTCCAAAACACGGCCTCGGCCTCTTGGAAAGAGTCACAGTGTGGGGGCATCACGGCTGGATGGCCCCACACAGGTCACAGTCCCGACCAGAGCTCTGGCTTCTTTCGACGGCTCGTGAACTCCTTGAGCGGGATGTTGTGCGGTGCCAGGAGCACGCACCGAGCGATGCTCACGTTTTGGAACAGGGGATGCTTGGTCACCAGGTGGCGCTCGTAAGCGCCCCGAGAAGAGCGCCCGCCAAGAAGCACGCGAGGCGGCTGGAGCTGACCCATGTAGGCGTCGGCTCCGTGGGACTCCTCAGGAGGGAAGTACCCGGAGCGTAAGGTGGCCCCCCACGAACAGGTGAAGAATAATTCACAGGCGACCGGGTCGCCGGGGAACGCACTCCTTTCTGACGAGCAGCCTGATACTCCGACTGCTGCCCGTCGAGATCGTTGGAGATCTCTCGGTCGATTTGGCCCTCTTCCTCCTTGTCGGAAGAAGAACTGAAGAAGCCCTTGTTCGTGAGGGTGAGGGTTCCATACCCTTCACGGATCGGAGAATGAAAGAGCAACTCGCCGCTTACGGCAGACTTCCGAGGCTGCTGCAGCCTTAGCAGCTTTGGCGCGGGCAGTTGCCTCAGCGATCGTCAAATCTTGACCGGAGAACGATGTTTCTCTTCGTCCTCCTTGGGTGAGCGTGGGCTCCCCTGACGCTCGGGCGTCTTCGGCGCGTCGCCATCGTCACCGTTATGGCTAGACAGAGAAGTACGGACCCAAGCGAGTCCGACTGACTCTGTCAGAACCTTGACGATCGGGATTTCGTTATCGCCCCAGGACATGGGATACTTGTCTGAGTCCTCCTCATAGTCCACGAGGAGCTCAGGGCCCTCCTCAGGCGGTTCAGGTACCTTCGGGGTCACCTTGGATCCCACTTGGTTGATCTCTCAACGGCAGAGCCTTTGTCGGACGGCTTAGAGCTCCTAACCTGCTGCTTGGAAGCAACCGGCTTGGCAGGCGCTTTCGCACCGCTGCCAGACAAAGTCTTAATCATGCTTAAAGTTGATGAAGAAGCCGAGAAGTAGAAGAGCACGCGACATTATTCGGGCTCAAAAGGAAATGAGCCGGCTGCGGAAACCAACCGCAGCGAAGTCGATGTAATTCGACTTGGGGAGTGAAATGCGGCGATCTTCCTTTCGCTCGCCCTGGGTGGTCGTTAAACCGAACCTAAGTGGGGGATGATGTAACGGGGAGTCGTAAGCAGTTGTATCCTACCAATCTCTCGCACCTCAAATTCATCTGCCGGTTTCAGATCTGCCTCCACACGTGCGACCTTGATCACACTTGGCGCCATTGAGAACAGCTCAGGCATATGTTCGTCTGTAGTGGCGAATATGTGTTGCTCCGTTGTTTCGATTGGTAACCTTAACAACGCATCTGCTACCACGTTATCTTTGCCCTTGATATAAATCAACTCTAGACCATCCTCTTCTATCTCCACCAGAGCATTGTCCAGTTTGTTATATTCTGGAACGTAGAATTACGATGGTCGGTAAACACCCGTATCTTCTGTCCCACAGGAGCGATCAGAATTCACGCAGCATCACCTGAATGCTGAGGAGTTCTTTCTTGGTTGCGCAGTTGCGTTGGATGTCGTCGCACTTTTAAGATCAGAACGCAAGTGAGTTTCCCTCTTGCATCAGCACCCCACCGACTTGGTAGTCTGATGCGTCCGTGTAAATGTCAAATGTTTTGTCAAAGTCTGGGTACGCGAGTAAAGTCGTTTGGCTAATCATCGTCTTGACTGCGCCAAATGCCTTCTGCTCGCGCTTTGTCCAGCGAAAGGGAACGCTCGGGGATGTGAGCGCAGTAAGTGGTGCAAGCGATGCAGTCGGCTTGGCCAAATGTCCTTGTAGTAGTTAGTTATTCCAGTGAACCGTCGAAGATCTCGGATATAATCGATCTTGACCCCGATGTCAATGATCCCGCGCGTTTTCTCCAAATTTCCAGCTGCGTTACGATATTCGCCTAATTGTTTCGGAACAAACCATGAAACCACCTCCTTGGCTACCGTAGGGTTGTTGCGCCCCGAATCTAGCAACGCCAAGAACGTTTGCGTTGGACACCGGTAGCGTAATTGAACTCGGATTTGCATTTCCCGCCAGCCTCCAATGGACTCCGCGCCAGAGCGATGCCATGCTGCTCTGAGGTCTCACATGCCATGCCTGCATACGCTGTCTTAATGTCCGCATCACTGTTATCACCCGTCTTGAAGAGCGCGGCTGCTATCTCCGCCTTCATTTCCTTGCTGTCGGCATTCTTTTTTAAGCGCTTGTTGGAATTCGGCCGATAGCATGGCGACTCTGGGTTTCGAAAGTATTCCGAGACATTGTGGTTCCGGTGGAAGGGCATCCCTTGCGCTTCGCAGAAATTGCATCCACTGGTACCGAGCATATCCCGCTTACGCTTTTCTTTAGCAGGCTGGTCATTCTCTCTTTTGGGCTAGGCTTTGGGAGGATATTGGAGCGATGTCTGCGCTCCTGCCTGGTGCTCTCCTGGTTCCTGGACTGGCAAATATTGCTGTATCGGCTCCCATCGCCTCGTTTGCGTTCGCGCTCGCGTTGTGATCGCAAAGCTTCCAGCCGTTCGCAGACTTTATATTTTGCCCGCAGCTGTAGCAATGCTTCGTCATCATTACGGATGTCTAGGAACTCCACCTTTTCTCGCCATGATGTTGGCATGCTTTGGTGAAACGTTTTGATCCTGTCGTTTGTACTAATATTAAGCTGTACATACCCCTCCCCCCCGAGCTCCAGCAGATACTCGAACTGGTTGGCGTACCAATCGAGGAACATTTCTCGCATTTTCCTTAGATCAACTAGCCGTTGTCGGAGGCGCGTTGTTATATCAAACGGGCAATGGAGTACGGGGAGCGCCGCCAATCCGGCTGTTAACGCTTGCTCTGTCGTGATCGGTGGCGTTGCCTGCCTCGTGGCCGTGCCAATGGCTGCATTGAACAACCGCAAATCGTGCTTGAAGATGAATTGCCGCATGACGCACAGTAGTTTGCCCATGTCTTTGTCCGACGCCGTCAGCTGCCATGATGCTCGGTATTGATCAATCTGGCGCCAGAGCTCGAGCCAATCCATCCAGTCATCATCGCAAAATATGATGACATTGTAATCCCTTGACCGCTCCGTCGAACTTAAATCTCCTTGTATTCTTGTCTTGCTTTCTCAAACCCGTGCTTTCCATATTTGACCGGACGGGATGCGTGAAGTAGAAGCTTCTGTCGTAGCTCGGGTGAAGCGATCGAAACCTAAACTGTGATCTCCTTAGTCTTAATTCTAGCACTTTGGCACTTTTCCTAGCATCTTTCAAGGTCGTCTCCTATCACTACACTTTCCTGGACTTGGCGGGGATACTCCTTGGTCATCTCGCATCATGACAATGTCCCCCATCACCGACGAGGCAGGACGGAGTCGACGGATGTGAAGGGTTTCCAGATACCGCTTCTTGTTGATGACGATGGTGCCGTTGCTGCGTACAGCGCCGACCTCATAAAACCCAGCATAGGTCGGTTAAAGCTTTGCTCTACGTGGGTCATTGTTCGCCACCATTACTAAATCCCCGGGGACATACTCGTGAGTGTTTCGCCCGTCATTTTCACGGATGTAGCTTTAGCTACTTGAGCCTCTTTTCGTTCCTGCTCGCCTTCCCAGTCCACCGCGTGCGGGACATCGAGGAGCATATCGCGTCTAAAGGCGGATTGAGCGAGGCTGCAACCCATTATCGCATGGTGCGATGCCGTAGCGCGTACGCCACCGTCGACAAGCAATTCTCGCAATCTGCTTCGGCCTTAATCGACTGGGCGCGGCGCTTCTCGTTAATGCATCGATGAACCCTTTCAATTGTCGAATTGACTTATGGATTACGGGCCGTAGTTGGCGCTGCTTCAATCCAGTAGGACTCGAAAAGTTCCCGAAATTCCAGTTTGAACTCGGAGCCTTCGTCGAAGATGCACCGCTTCGGTCGCGGATATCGATTGAACCATACTTGGTCGGTGAGTCATGCTGCTTCTGCACTGGACGCATCGTTGCACCGCGAGTTCGATTAACCTAGTGCTAGTGTCCATGATTGATACCGCTCGCCAGCGGCCTTGGTCGACGGGTCGAATGGAGTCAATCGCGATCTCGTAAACCCTAAACCATATGCTAAATGCGACGACACTCAACTCAAGTACGCAACCAACAAGAACGAACCCCTCAGCATTCAGTTGATGGTTCCTGAATTTCGATCGCTCGTGTAGGGACAGAAGACGCTCGGACCATGTGACCAACGCGCATCTTGACAAAGAATCGCCACATCACTCAAAACGCCGCTCAGTTTGAGCGAGAATAGTCCGTGACAGAAGAAGCAGCCTCCGTTTCGTTGGCTCCTCCCTCGCATTCAGGACGGATATGACCGTATGCTCCACACCGTCTGGGCTCCACCGTAGCTCGTCGGCAGTTACACGGCCGTGTTGCCAGCGCGACTGCGCCTGTTGCTGTTGCCAATGTGGCTGCGGAGCCATGAAGTCTTGGAACCTCTAGGCCAGAGCGTCCATGGATGCGGCCAGCCGAGTCTTCTTTCTTTGGGTAGGAACCGTGTCAGAGAACTCATCGTTTTCTCGATCGGACGATGCATGTCCTTGAACATCAGCCACTCGCACACTTCCGGTATGTCGTTCGCAGGACTCGAATCATGCGTCGCCAGCATCCGCTTATTATGCAACCCACGACGGGACAGCGGGTACCGCATCAGCGAGTTAGGATAATCGAGCGAGGCACACAGCTCGGTTACCCGGTCACCCCTCTCTTCCACAACTCGCCTTGCGCACGCTTGGTTGTCTCCGACCATTCCCACGGCTGGTCCGAGGTTTGGCTCAGGAACTGGTTGTGGAGCCAGATCTTTAAAGTCTTGAACGTCCGGATGCTCGAGTTGCCCCAACACCGTTCCGCCTCACGCACTTGCAGCTTCTGCCGGAAGATCAATAATCGTGACATATCCAGTAATCCGGTCGTATGGGTGGCAAATAGGTCTCAAGAGTCTCGGGCATTCTCCGCCGTGGCCGAGTCCGAATAGAACAATGGGAGCACATTCACCTTGTGCGCCTCCAATTTTGACAGGTCTAGCCCAGAGGGTCGTGGCACGGTTGGCTTAACCGTCCACCCATCATTGTACGCAGCCGTCTTCATCGGAACCGACGGTCCGCTACCAGCGGAAACCGTCTTCTTCTCGGCCTTCTTAGCCCAATACTCCGTCCCCTTGGCCTTCGTGCTTTCCGGGAGACGGTCCCAGTGCCGAGTTGGCTCAGGTCGAAATCCTGGCGCGACGGTTCCACTTTCACGTCACGGTCAGGCATAACCCATGACGGCTCGGCGAACCCTTGGATCCGTGGGCCGCTCCAGGTCCAGTCAAATCGAGGACGATTCAGGTTGGGGCTTCCGGTCTCGTTTACTGGGCTATAAAGCCGCTGAGACTTCGCTTCGGTTCTTCGTCTTCCGCGTCCTCTTCATACTCGTCTCCATACACGGCAGCCTCAACCGCTTCTTTCACCTCTCCATCCGTTAAAGGGGGTATTCTAGAAGTCTCCCGGTTGCTCGAGGTCGAGCCAGGCCAGCGACCGGTTCCTCCTTCCATCACCTTTTCCTTCACCAGGACTCCAGGCTTGGTCTCATCTTGTTCCGACGCACTGTTGTCGTCTTGACCTTTATCGGTCGCCTCAATTCCTCCAAATCTCATGTTGTAGCGCTTCTCGTCCGCCGGCCGTCGCAACCGTTCCGGACATGTTGCGGTGGGCGTCTCCACGAAACGCTTCCTCTCTGCCGTCACTTAGACGGTCTCCTTCTCGATTCTCCATCTCTTCTTCTCCGTTCTCTTGTAACCGGTTGGTGCTCAGTGGCTCCCCTTATTCTGGTCTTATTCATTCTAGCTCAGTAGCTCTTCCTTGTCACGGTTTCCACAACAGTCCGATGCTCAGTAGCACTCACTTGTCTCGGTCTTCACAACCGTCTGTGGATCAGTAGCCTTCTCTTCCCCAGGTCTTCTCTCTCATCCGTAGCTCAGTAGGCTTCCCTTGTTTCTTTCCGGTCTTCATAAGTCCGTAGCTCAGTAGCTCTTACTTGTCCCAGTTTTCACAACCGTCCATGGCTCAGCAGCCGTCTTTCTCCCGGTTTCACAACCGTCCACGACCCGGATCTCCCGAAGTCAGTAGCTCCCTAGCGCACACTCCTCGTCGACTTCCAACGCTTGTCCGCGCGGCCGATACTTGGTGCCGTAGACGATGCAACTCGAACTCCAACGCAGACCCTTTTGCTCTGTACTCGAGCTTGCCCATGACGAAGTCCGTACCCTGCTTCTCCACCACGTGTCGTGAGTCAGCCTGTTGGGGGTCGGACGCCGGTCGTTTAGGGCGAGTGAGTGCTAGAAACAGTAGACTTTATAGACTAACAAACCAATACAAAAATATGTAAAGGAAATTAGACTATGTGTTTAACAGGTATTTTCACGACTGACTTCACTTCCTCGAGGGTCTCAGACACCTCACAGACGTCCTCAGCACTTTGACACTCGCCTTACCTATTCGTACATCCTTGAAGTTGTTTGAGGGAGTCGGCCTCACCGCGCCCTCATAGCGACCGACTCTCCTTGAACCGTCCTCCTGCCATCCGTTCTCGTCCCACGGTCAACAAGCGTTCCGCCGATCGGCGAACACAGGAATCAGGCTGGGCCGCGCATGTCAAGGCTCTCCAACCGACATGATTCGGCTCGACCCACACTGCACGGGCCCGGGCCGCCGCGTCGTCCTCAGCCAAATGGTCGTGCAGGAGGTGCTCATGCAACACACCTCTGGCCAGGCGACGCTCCTCGTCGTATCCAAGGCGGTGGCAACCGTGCCCAACAAAACCACTCGGGACATGCGCATGAGCGATTTGTCTGCCCAAAAGCTCGAGGCCTCAATGTACGGATCGGGTGTTACAATCTTTGCCACATAAGGCTTGTCGACAAGGAGACGCTGACGTTGGCGGGCCCTGGACAACAGCCTGCCGGACCGATCGTGGCGCTCAATTCCCACGTTGACGTGTGGGGCAATGGCGAGCTGCTCCTGCAGGTAACGGACAAGCTGACGGTTTCAACGTCAGTGTAGGGCAAGGTGGGTTACGTGAATGCCCCACCCATGGGCGTCAAGATAAAGGGCTGGTGGTTTCTGGTGCGATGCGAGCTCGATCGTGTACAGTACCCCGCAGTGGCGAACAATGTGCCGATCTACGAGCCTGCGACCGTGCCGGTCACTCCATCGAGACGGCAGAGTCAGCGCTTTCATACGAACCAGACTACGCGTTCGAGGCGGCCGAGCCGTCCAGCGTGGAGGACCTCATGGCCCGTCGCTGTCGAGTATGCAACAGACTACCGCGTCGTCGACTACGTCACTCTGTTCTACTGTTCGACCAGGTTGCTTCTTCAAAGTGGTTGTGGTACTCCCTCTGTTTCTAGTCACCCTGTTGTTCTTAATATATAGTGCGTCCACGATGATATTAAGTTGGCCAGGGTTTGCTGTATTGACTTGTTGTGATCTTCATGGCAATGATCTTCCATGTTATTCCATTCCGGCAGATGTCTATCTTTTTAAAGATTACCGTAGCATCTGCGCCGCTCCTATTGCTTACCATCGTAGAACAGGAAGTACACACTGAACAGGAACACACCAGCCATCATCGAGAAGGCTGAGGCGTAGTACGGGTAAGCCGCGGGGATGAAGCGCTCGTACTCGTCGTGCTTGAATGGGCGCAGCGAAACCTGCGTAGTCGTGTAGATCGTAGACAGACCCAGACGGCGGTACATCACACGAAAGAGGAAGATACCATACACATCGGGCGCCTGGAACGTCACTGAAAAGTGACCATTGCTGTCATGGGCCAGCGTCGTACGCACGTGCGGGTCCAGCATGACGAATTCGAGCTGCACGTCGTCGGCCTTGAACGGCACCCACTTCCCATCTTTGAGCTCGTGCAGGTCCAGGGAGTACGTGAGATTGTCCTTAACGCGGTACACGAGCGAATCACGCGCCACCTCCGCGTCTGGGAACAGTGTGATGGGCTGGTCGCCACGGTTCGCGTCGCTCAGCATCTTGGCAGGCTGGGAGCCATCCTCGCGGTGGTGCTTTACGTTCGTCATGCGAAGCACACCGCTTTCCTGGAAGCCCCACTTGGTCACGGCGTCGGCGAACTCGGTATTGGCGAAGTCCTTGTTACCGAAGTACTTGTCGCTGAAGAGGTCGAGTGAGCCAGCGAAGATGAGGCGGGCATTGTTGCGTCCCTGCACGGCAGTCACAAGGCCAATTTGGTTACCGAACAGCAGGTCGCTGGACACCACCTTGTCAGTAATGGGTTTCACCGGGCTGGCTGAATACGCGGTGGCCGGAGCCATAAGCACGTGGAAGGCCAAGATGTTGTTGGGCTCCAGTGACATTCCAACACCGGAAAAAGCAACAGGCTTGGGATTGGAGGCCAGCAAGCCGACTACACGCTCCGAGGCCACAAAGTCCTCGGCGGTGATCACCGAGTTGTAAATGTCGTTGTCGTCTGCGACGGGATTGACGTGGTCTAGCACCACGTTACCCTTCTTCTCGAACTCGACGCCGCATTCGAGCGCGAAATCGCGTTGCACCTTAGTAAGCTTCTTGCTGGCCGACAGTAGCACATTTCCGCCGTCCTCCACGAAATGCAGCAAGTCCGACTTGCGCAGGGAGCCCAATGCCTTCTGTGGTGTAAACAGCACCAGATTATCGTACATGCGCTCTCCGAAGTGCTCCAGCTCCAGTTGTTGTTCCTCGTCGCCGGCGAAGAAGCTCAGTTCATGGCCGCGGTCTGCAAATGCATATACATACAAAACAGGATGGAGATAGTCAGCGGACGCAGTCAGCCGCGCTTTGTGATGGCCACGTCACCGCACCTTCGAGCAGCTTAAAAAACTTAGAGTGCGTCTTCTGTAGCTCCGGGGACTCCAGCACCACAGCAGTGCGCGCGGCGTGCGTAATGGACAGGGCCAGCAACAGGCACAGCACCGAGAACAGGGAACGTACGGCCATAACGATGGCTTTTTGGGTCGAGGATCGATCCGGAATTGGCGCCGCGTGTCATCGGGTATAACTTATGTGCATTTAGGTTCGAGTGCCAACACTTTTAGACTTTTCGCGGTAAAAAAAATGGAGTGATTTTTTCCACTGGTGAAAGACATTTAAAACGACCATTGGAGGAGAGCGGTTGCGAGTGCGCGTACCCACAGCAAACCCGCGCGGGACGCCCGCGAAGTAGGACCGCGCGGTATTTGCGGGGGTGGGCCCAGTACCAAGCTTTCCAGCGAGCCGAGCACTGTAGCGGGCCGAACTTAGAATCTTTTCCTCGCGGGAGCGCAGCGACTGCCTTGCGAAGCAAAGCCCAAGACCGCGATGCCATCGGTCCTCGGAAGGGCTAGGGTAAAGTGTGATGTGAGACATTTAATACAAAACGTAAGTATCAACTAAAAATGTGACGCGGGGAGTTGGACGCAGCAGCACGGGCCAAATAAAGGAATATTTGAAATAGTACCGTCCAATTTGGCGCCATATACCGGTATGATACAGTTCTAACATAGATCACATTTTCGATACACTCCCGGACAAAATATCACGACCATAAAGATTTTTGCTATTACTTTTCTGCTACTGCGAGTTGGAGCTAAGGTACCTGGCCAGTTTAGCGCAAATTCACTAGTCACTGCGGAAGTCGAGCCATAGCTCACCGTAGGCTTTGGCAATTTCCGCGCGAAGGGTACCGACTGAAGCTGACGTATTTGACTATTTTTGCTCGTTTGTATAGATTCTGACAGGAGACTGGAAGACAGATTGGTGGCTCGCCGGACGGGGCGTACCAAATCCATCTCCCGACCAGTTTACTGCAGCCAAACATGTAGGAATTTGTAGCGGCGCCCATCCCCCTTTGCCACTTTGTAGCCGGCTTAACGGGTATGGAGATTCCAGGTGCTACACTTACTAAGACCTACAAGATGATCGATGCGGACGGTTGGATTCAGGAAGGGAAGTATGCAAGCTTCTTCGATTTCCATAGCACCCTCCGGTTTGGTAAGCAGAGGTCTGACTATGGTAGGATTAAGCAGCAACTTGATCAAGTACCAGTGCTTGGCTTCAACAGCGGTCGCTACGATATCAATCTGATTAAGAGCGATCTATTCGCCGTTATTGGTACAGACAACATCAAATCGGTTATCAAAAATCCTAGCTACATGTGCATTGCGATGTCGGACATGAAAATGCTTGATATTAGCAACTATGTACCAGCTGGTAAGAGCTATGCAAAGTACCTCAGCACCTATCTAGGAGACTGCACATGCGACTACAGGATTCGATGTGTCTGCGGCTTGGGTGAGGGCATTTTCCCATATGAGTTTATTACCTAGTTCAATGTGCTTAGCCAAACTACGATTCCTCCCAAGTCAGCTTTCGATAGCGATCTCCGTGGAACCAGCATCAGTGATGATGACTATAAGCGCGTGCAATTCGTCTGGGAACACTATAGAATGAAGTCGATCAAGGACCTGCTGATTTGGTGCAATAACTTGGATGTGGTACCTTTCATCAAGGCCATCAAGCTCAACGTGAGTTTTTAAGCGTTTTGATCTTGACATGTTTACCGATGGAGTATCCCTACCTGGTCTATCGGAGAAAGTCATGTATCAAACATGCTTTGATAATCTTCAATATCCTAGCAAGTAGTCTCCTCAAGTATTTCGGTTCCCGAGCAAGCGTATGAGCGGCTACAAGAGTCAGGATGTTGGCCTGACGCTAGGGCATCTAGATAGACTGTTAAATCAACAGAAGTATCTTTGTGGTCTTTGCTACGGTCCTTTGAGCGCTGAAACTGCCTCAGCTGATCGAATCAATAACAAGCTTGGCCACATCGACGGCAACATCTTGATTAGTTGCATTTCGTGCAACATCACTCGTAAGGATATGTCTCTCAAGGGTTTCCGCTATAAAAAAGCAGCTCGAGTTCAACTCAGACAGACTGGTCTATTCCATTGACAAGGAGGAGAAGGACATCTACGGCAAGGAAGCTAACATTGCTGGTGGTCCATCAATTATCTTTAACCGCTACGCCAAGCACAACGAGACGAAGATTCGTGGTGGGAAGCTGTGTAAGAAGGTAATCGGGTACGATGTTAATGCTCTATATCTCTTGGCTCTCGGTAATGACATGCCTGTGACGTCTTATCACTATCGAGGCTTATCCAGATAGTTGAGGATATCAAGAACGATAAGATCTTTGGCTTTCTCCAGTGTGATATTCAGACACCCGAACACTTGAAGCAGTATTTCGGTGAGATGACTCCAACTTCAAAAATACACTGATTGACTGCACAGATGAGAGTATCATTAGTAAGCATATGTATGACTATAACCAAGCACGAGAGAAAAGCAGATCGAAGCCTGCTCGCAAGTTGATTGGCAGCTACTTTGGTGAGAAGATCCTTATCTATACGCCTTTGCTCAAGTGGTACATATATCATGGTATGGAAATCACCCAGACATACAGCTTCATCAAAGCTAGCTCACACAAGACGTTTGCCCCCTTCATGGAAGCGGTGTCTAGCGCTCGACGAGAGGGTGATGTTTTTTTTTTTTTTGACAAGTCCAAGGCTATGATTGCTGAGATGATGAAGCTAGTAGGCAACAGTGCTTTCGGTCGATCTGGAATGGACACGAGCAAGCACAAGGAAATTAAGTATGCGTCGGATAAGAAGGCAATTGCTTCAAAGATTGAGCACTTCACCTTTCACGGATTGGAGGGGCTCAACGATGCTTGCGAGCTTACTATGATGAAGCGCAGGCTTAAGAACAAGAACCCAATTTATTTGTCGATGCTATCTACCAGCTCGCTAAGCTACGCATGCTCCAGTTCTACTACGAGGGGGGGTTGCATCGACTTTTACTTCGATCGTTCAGACTTTCAATATGAGGAGATGAACACGAACTCCGCCTACATCGCATTCAGCTGTAATAATCCGTTCTAAGACTGTATCAAACATGAGCTACGTGAGCACACTTCAAACAACACAAGTATGATTGGTTCCCACGTGATTACAGCATGGATCTGGCTAAGTCTGATCGTCGTACCCCTGGTCTATTCAAGGATGAATGGTCAGGTGATGCTATGATTTTATTATCCTCCAAGACCTATATTTGCTATCTACCAGACGAATCATACAAGGTCAAGGTTTCAGCCAAGGGTATACAGCAGGGTCGTGGGCGCAACAATAATGTACTTAGTCCTAAGGGATTTGAGACTGTTGTGCGGGATCGTATCACACTCCAAGGCACTAACAAGGGGTTTAGACTGTCGAAAGAGACTAATCTATCATCACATACAGTCAAACAAAGACTGCGCTATCTTATTTCTTCGACAAGCGTCGTGTGCTTGAAGATGGTATTACTACAGTACCGCTTAATAATTAATCGATGTTCAAGCTATCACTTTTTTTCTCCGTCTATCATATAGCATGGACATAATACTCAAGAAGCTTTACTATGACCCTAAAAAAAACCCGGTTATATCGCTGCGCAGGCTCTACATGAGAAGGCTCGTGAGTTAAATTCTAAGATAACGCTCAAAAATGAGAAGGATTGGTATGCTACACAGATAGATATCCAGAGATTCCAAGAGCAAAAGCAGCGATTCGACGGGTTCAAAATCGCCTCCCACAATCCGAACTCTTGGCATATTGACCTTGCGTTTTGGGGGAAGCAACCGATTCTGACTGCTATCAACATCAACTCCCGCCTCGAATACGCATAGTTTTTGTCTAATAAGACAGCAGCTACGGTATTGGCAGCACTAAAGGCTTTCATTCGATCCTATAAGGTGGATATCATAACAATCGACAATGGGTCTGAGTTCATGAACTCGAAGGCTCAGGAATTATTTAAATCTAAGAAGGTTGAACACTACAACAACGAGCCAGGTGATCACGGTACCATGAGGAAAATTGAGCGCTTCAACAGAACGCTGTAGCAGAGACTAACAAAACTGTCTCCCAATAGGATTACACAGAAGCTCATCAGCGACGTTATTACAAACTATAATACCACTACGCATCGATCAATTGGAATAACACCCAACGAAGCAAAAGGCAGGGTAATTGAGGCTGAGTTGAATCATAACCAAGCAGAAACTGATAACATCGATAACGAGCTCGAGATTGGAACTAATGTCCTTTATCGACTAAAGAAGAGAACGTTTGATAAGGAAGCTGCTAGGTAGAGCAAAGCTGTGTATTCGATCGTTGCTATGGACGACTTTTGAGTCCAGATTAAATCTAAAAATGGTAATACGCTTTACAAGGCTTTAAATGATCTAAAAATGGTTCAATCGGACACAACTAACGCTACGATCAATCGAGGAGACATCCTTGAAGCTGAGAAGATTTTAGACCACAAAAAGATGCGAACTGGAAAGCACAAATACTTGGTTCAGTGGATTGGTAATGAACCTGATTCCTGGGAGCCGCAAGACAATCTTAGATTAGTTAACAAGAGTAGGATATCGACTCTTGAAAAGGAGTACTGGGGTTCAACAAAAAAATGAGCATAATTACCTTGTAAATAAATTCGACAGAGACATCCTCTGTAAGCTTTTGAATCAAGTATATTAGCTGAAGTATTTTTTGTGAGAGTTCTGGAAAAATATGACTTGATATATAGTAATAAGATAATAATGTTTCCAGCTGTTTAGAAAAGGACCGAGAGCTTGCTAAACTACGGCGAAAAAATTGTGGATCATTCAGGAGGTAAGCCGAATAAAAACGAGTTACTGAATCTTGATGCAGCTTCAAATTTTCGTAATACGGTTGTCAATCGTAAGTATCAATGCGATTGGAGACAATATTTGGCGTTCCGTTTCACTACATCAAGGATCGCTATCTCGATCTGCTAAATGAGCGAAATCACATCTGTCATTCTTATGCCTCATTTTGCCATGATTCAGTGATGCCGAGCTACTGGTAATTATGTACTCGTTTTTTATTATTCCATGAATATAAGCACGATGTTCCCAAATTTTACATCCCTCACTCAGAGAGAGCAGAAGTGTCAGGAGCTTCTTGAAAGATCTAAATGACGTGTTCGGCAAGCTAATGTCAAACGCGATATGTATGAAGGCGCATCGTGGGCGAGCGACGTAAGTAAAACTCTAAGCATGACTTCCTCATCCGCGCAGACAGACTCGACAGACGGGTCGTCTGAGTCCTTAAAAAATACGGTGAGTAATGAATTCTCCCAGACAAACCCTGAGGTATTAACTGTGAAACGAACACTGAACTCGCCCTTTTTCAATTGATGGTAAAACTAACACAAAGCTGTGCGTACGACTAATAAAAATGTTCAGATTCGTCCTAAGACTACAGATATTGGAACACAGATTGAAGTAGCGGAAGACTGGGCGGAAAAGGGTTTATTCAATGAAGGAGATGATGATCAAGAGCAATCTAAGACAGCAGTTGCTCAAATATTTGAGGTTTATCCGATTCTCCAGACTTACGTATTCACCCTCTTGCTTCCAACGGTCGTCAGCTATCGAAATATTACATTGGAAAAGATACGAAGACGTACAGCATAAAGCTAAATAGAGTATCTTTAGCACCAAATATCGATTGGTCTGAGACGTACGATCATAACAGAGAAATTTTGACTAAAGATGTTCGCTTCCTCGCATATCTAACTGAAAAGGAAGTACGCCGTGAAATGGGAAAAGAAGATAAGCCGACCCCCTATCAATATGGCAACTTATTGGATCGAAGCGAAAACGATTCAATTTTTCGGGAGGGATGACGCAGATCGCACGAAGCAAAGACTTGATGATAGCTTTCTATTCGATAAGTCAACATCCACAACGTCTGACCAGAATAGGACAATCACATTCGAATCGTTTATCGATATGGTCAGCGTCAGAGGACTTGACCTGATATTAATTGGTAAACAGGATGAGAAAAGCGTAGCGAAGGATTTCACACCAGGTGACGGGGAAGCCCGCCATGGAGTAATGAGTGGTGCCGATGAAGATATGGAACCAAAGTTGACCACTTCGACAACGACGCCAAACAAATCTTAACAGATTACTACACTCAGTTGGCGAGCGAACGTATTGCTATTTTTTCCGTCTGAAGCCGATTGTTGATACCAAAACTGGAACAAAACCTCAACCAGATTACTATTTTGCTGAACCAACACTTAGTCGACCATTGCACTGGATGTATACTTTCACATCGCAATTGAACTATTTCGAAGAATTAGAGCGCTACCTTTCTGATGTCGAGTACCCATTCCCTTCAAATGATGAAGAAGCATCTTAATTGATTGAGGAGAAGGAACTTAACAAACAAAGACGAAATAATCTTGATGAGAATTTAAAATTTTTTAACAAAGCTATCTTAAGTACTGCTCAAGATATTAAACGACAAAACGTTGAGCCAGATGAATTACAGATGCTTCACGACGACGCTGAGGCGGCGTTTCAACCATATCGGGAGGCTCAGAAGCGTTATGAGGCAGCTAAGGAAGCTGAAAGAGGGTCAAATTCGAAATCTTTAAGATCAGCTTTGAAGGCCGCTCAATCAGCGATGAGAGCTACAAAGTCTGTATATCAAACTAAGGCTAATAGATATTCAGAGCGCAAACTAAAGGGACGTGGTCTAAGAGGGACTGGTGTAGCTCCGCTGGAAGGAGTTGTTAGACGTGGTAGAACCTACAATTTCAATGAGATCCAAGGATTAGTAAAAGTGCTTATATTTATCGTCAACTCGGTAGCAAGTACATTCGATTGCCCGATTTGGACGCAAAACCACTCGTGATTGTACAACCCAATCGCCGTAAATGCGGACCTAAATGCAATATCAGCGATAGTCTCCAAGCTATGATCAGGACCCTTATGTATAAGCAGCATATTCACCAAGCCTCGTATGATAAGCTCAGCATAGACGACAAAAAAATGTTCAAGGAGATTCTTACCATCACTCATCTCCAGTATAATTTTCACGATAAGCTCACGGGGACCCACTGGAAACTCTTCGAGCTGAGTATGATAAGCTAAAAGGAGCTTGAATTAGGCAATGATAACCGAAGCATCATAAAGCAACTAAAGTCTCTCACGGTTGATATGTACAACAACCGTCTGATCGATGATAAAGAATTCAAGCAAATTATCACACGACTATTATTACCTGAAGCATGTTCTTCTTCAACACTCGCATTATTTCTAGTTCAGATGGTAGCTATGGCGATAACGCTGATCTCAACGTTGCTGAGCTAAAAGCTATCATGAAGAATCTAATCATCCATGATCGACCCCAGCAGACACAGGCAGCTGTGTGGGCAACAGATATAAACAAAACTTTAAATAAGGTGGACACCTCAACCCAAACTGAGAGAGGTCGCGTATGGGCTCACCAGCCCAAGAAAAAGCAAAAACTGTGAAAATGTTTGCTCTTTAACTTAGATCACGTTGAATTTTTTTCAGGTAATTCAGAACCACTACTTTAGTTTTTCCATCTCACGCAAGAGATATTGAATCATCTTCATATTATATGCTGCCATCCTATTGTAGTCAACGTTGAGCTGCTGCTTTGCTGGTTCGAGCAACGGGTCTTCTCCTTCATCGATATCGTCTCGATCGAAAACACTGATCAAGTCGGTTAATCTAGCTGATACCAAGTCTTGAGCAATCAAACCAACCTCCTGTCCTTCGCGGTTCTCAGATTTGACCCATTCGAACAAAACTACATTAACCTTGTCATAGAGACGTCTAATGCGATCGAGCGGAGCAATCTGAATGTTTTGTTTGAGGCGCCTATCAGAGGTCATCGCCATCGCTTGACACGAAATGTACCCCGAGGAAGACAGCAGATACGTTGTACGATATAGGACCTAATGCTGATTCTGTAACTCCGTTGTCTTTCTTAGTCTATAGACAGTAGACACTCCTCCTACTCTAAATGGAATGAATTTGACGAAGCTATATGAAGAAACGAGGGTGGACTCGTAGTCCCTATGCCTAATCTACCTGCAGAAGCCAATATCATCCTTGCTGCTCCATTACCATACCAGTACATGCTATCTGGTGCGCTGCTATGAGCTGTTCCACCAATTGATATCTCCCAGCTGGAAAAATTAGTACCGTCGAGTAGGATGCTTGTCCTACCAGTAACTGGTGAAATATTGTTGTATAATGCAACATAGTAGAGCCACCGGTGACGTAGGCTCCATTATATGTACCCGAACCAATTAAGGTTAGCTGATATGACAATGCTGGAGTTGTAGTATTGAGGCATGCTCTACCATCGTTGAGAAGCAAAATATTGTTTGATGATGCAAAAGCGCTCGTCGTTGAAGATCCTGATACGATATTCAAAGCTGGAGAGCTACTATAGAATTGCGTCCCAGCATTCTCGCCCCATGCTTGTGAGCCCAATAGATACCCATGAAACCATCCGGATTGATAATTAGTAGAAAAGCCAACGAGCCTGTGATTTTGAACGGATAACCTCTTTGTATTCAGCAGAGCTTGTGCCAACTACTCCCGATTGATCGCAATCACTCACCAAATGCAACAAAGGTCTGCACTTCTGAATCGTAGAAGCTTTCGTCCCAATGGTCAGTCCCTCGTCGTCGGAATCACGAAAGAGATATACTATTTCCTTGTTTGGAGTATTCCCGTAAAAAGAGCTACAACCTGACCTAGCTACACCAAGTGGAACGCGGATCACATTAAATGAATCGGAGATGAGAGCTTTGTTTGATGTGAGAACGCCATAGCCTCCGTTCAGCACGCTCAGGTCAATAGATACATCATTAAGTCCATATGAGGATGAATCGATATATGAGCTCACACCAGTAATAGAGAGTACTCGTGATGTACCAGATATTGTCAGAGAGCCACTGATTGAAAATCCTGATAGAGTACCGACAGGTGTGATGTTGGATTGAGTAGCTGTCTGAAGGGTACCACTGAGGGATGTTGCAGTCAGTGAATTAATACCAGTAATGTCACTGCTGGCGTTTAGGACAAGAGCTTTATTGGCTCCCGCAGACCCCTTGGTTACCCCATCAACAGCTATTCTGCTCCACTAATCACTGATGTACCGAGTGTTAAAGCGCTACTGATTGTGAGCGGACTCGAGTGCCAATGACAGTTATATTCGGCTGTGAAGGAGTGGTTAAAGTACCTGTTATTAACGTAAAACTGAGCGTCGATAGACCGGTCAAAGCCCGTGAAGTGCCACTAAATGATAGATTGCCTGCAATAGCCAAAGCAGATAATGATCCAAGCGAAGTAATGTTGGGCTGAGATGCCATCTGGATTGTACCTGTTATAGCTGTAGCAGTGAGCGAAGCTATAGTCGATATGGAGCCAGATCCATCCAGTATGAGCTTTATCAAGAGCGGCACTACCTGGAGTAATTCCAAGAGTGCAAGCAGGGGCAGACGAGACGCTGGATCCATTATTTATCAGGCTTGTACAAGATAGTGCCCCAATACCACTGATGTCATTATCAATACCTGGTACAAGGGCTACGCCTTGTGTTGCTGTTCCTGGAGTAATGCCTCATATATAAATATATATGTCAAGCGATAATCATTCTTACTAAGGTAAAAAGTCTGAGCATACTCATAGGTTAAATAGCCACCTGCATTCAACGCTAGATAAAATGCAGGGTTGTAGATCGATGATACAAATATTGGCTGAAGATACGAAAATAACAGAACTCATTGTGTTTTTTTTTTGTCTCGGGCTATATAGATCGAGCGATTAAAGACACGATCATGAGCGGTATTCCAGATTTGGTGCTTCGTTGGCGAAAAAGTACAAGTCAGCTGGCATGGGTGATATTCCTGCGCTTGACATTAAAAAGCTATTTAGAATGGTTGTCCTTGGGCCCTCTTTTCAGTGGGAAAAACAACCTCTGTATGTTCATTCTCAAGCATTCTCCCCACGTATTTGCACATCTAACGATCATTGCTCGTAATCCCCGCCAAGAATTGTATGATACCTTCGCGACAAGCTTGATTTGTTTTTAATTACTTTTGCTGACCCAGATACGCCTCCGAGAGTTGATCAAGTGCGTCATACACCCATGAGCTCTAACCAACCTTTGCTTGTTATCATAGACGACTATAGCAACGATGAGCCACTATTATACTCGTGGAAGACACTTTAAAATATCTACCATATTCTTAAGCCACATCTATTTTGCGACCGATAAGATGATCCGGTTGAATTCGGAGTATGTATCAATTTAAGGGCGAATTCGAATCGAGATTTACAGATGGTTGTCAAGGATTTTAATATTAAGGACGTTGACGAACGCTCAAATCATCTATTATTACAATAAAGCCACTGAGCGTAAAGGACAGATGCTGTTCATTGACTCTGTTAAAGGTCAGATTCGGTATAACTTCGATTGACCAATTGTAATTGATATCAATCAATAATATGTTAGCCCATATACTATTAACATGGCCAGTTTTATCAAGCTCGATTCCACGAACCTCGTTCAAGATGGGTACAACTCAACTTGGCGATACAGTTTCCCATGTTCTGCTGCTGATTTTCGCGATATTGTTTGCGCCGTTCAATCAATCACCATGTACAACTCCGAATACAATATCGATGCGGCCCAGTTTTGGAACAATACTTTTTAAATCGAAGTACCAACAGGTGCTACAACATCCATTGTGAGTATCAATCTCAACGATGGTATTTACACGTTGCGGATATAAATCGTAGAATTCAGACTGCTCTCGTCAATTCTGGTGCATATCTTATTGAACTAGCTGGAAATAGTGTATATTACATTCAATTATCGGAAAACAGCTTATATTATGCTGCTCAGTTTGATTTCAGCGCTATCCCAACGACTCTACCTAATGTTGGAGGTACCTGGCCAAGACCTATTACAGGTCTATATAGCTTTGGCGGTTCTGGTTTGCCTATTACTACGCGTGTTCCGCGCCTGATAATCGATAATGCTGAGTTTGGAGAGGTTATTGGATTAAGCGCTGCAATATATCCATCGCCCCCTGCGACGGTTGCCAGCGCTCAACTTTCGACACGATCCCTCAGATCCACCCTGCTTCATCCTACATCGTGAGATGTGATCTGATTAAAAATGAATACGTCGCGAGCGGTGATATTCTGAGTGCATTCGATCGAGGTGATGCGTCTGTTGGACAGCTAATTAGCTACAAGCCGAGTCAGTATGCATGGATGAACTGTCATAATGGCGCTCGTTTGACGATCACTATCAGTATTTACAATCAGACTGATCAGAAGGTTAAGTTTCGAGATACTTCTGTCTCGATCATGCTTTTGCTGAGGCCAAAAAAATAAATTCAATTCTTAAGTCATTGGCTACTTAACCATTCTTTGTGTTTTTTTTGCTCGATCATGACGTTGTTTTCCATGACCTTTAGTTCATCGTCCGCCACATGCACACGGAAATGATTCAGATTTCTTAGCTTTAATAGCGTCCTTGTTCTTTTCACGATATGACTTATTTCGACGAGCAATGAAATCTTTGTTTGCAGCTGCATAGACTCTGACCTTCGCACACCGGTTTTCACGATCACCTATATAGGCTGCTTTATCGGTAAGCTTTTTTGATGGCAAATGGTAAATTCTTATTACAAGATTTCAATTTTTTTATCAAAAGTGTCTCATATGCTTCCAGATGGACACGACCGATGAAGTCATATTCTTTGATAAGAAAGCATTTGAATTGTTCAAGGCAATGATCTCTCATAAACGGACAATTACTGCACCACATGGACCATTATGATTAACCCATTTCTTGAATATAGATTTATGTTGTTGCCATCGATGCTTGACTTGATTGAATGTGCTCCCACGTAGCATAGTTTAGACTGGATATGTTGGATATGATAAATGTAGCCGATCATGGCGGATATATATGCTCCAAACCGATGGTAGCTGGGTCTTTCGATTATGACGCCCGCCTTATTCTGATAACGTTGTAATATATATATATATATATTACAACTTTATTTATCTATATTACAACTTTATTTATCAGAATAAGGCGGGCGTTATAATCGAAAAAAACCAGCTACCATCGGTTTGGAGCTCCCCGCTTGCATAGTCTTCTTCTTCATTGCACGGAGCTTAGCCATATGATCGCGTGCTTCTTGAGAACCTTTTGCGAATCTCTTAGTCTTTGACTTTGGCTACTCCATAGCGACGTCGACCTCACCACGAAGCGACTTTATTAAGTCACTATGCTCAGGTTTGGTAGCCTTGGAAAGCAAAAGTTTCTCTCCAGCATCGACCGCATCAGCAAAAATTCCCTTGCACTTTGTGTAAGCGAGAGCACGTTTGGCCCCCTTCTTCACATCACTCATAGTTAGGCGTCCTCCGTCCTTATCACCGCTATCAGAATCATAAATTCCGATACCTGTCATCGAACGGATAGCAGCTCTCGCTGGGACAGCTCCCTGGGGAGAACCAAGTGCGGTTGCGAGAGCGGGAACTGCTGCATCTGCTGCTTTGCTAAGAATGCCAGAGTCCTTAGCAATTTTGAATGCTTTTTTAATGCCTCCCCATATTTTCCCCCAAATACTGGCTCCATGCATACCTCCTCCGTTCATATGCTTGAAAGGATGACCGATCTCCTTTTTGGTAATATACAAACTCGTTCCTTTACCAGATTTGCGTGCTCGAAGAGCTTTAGCATTTGATTTAGGATGGAGATGAAGCGTAGCACCAGAACAATTCAACTAATACTCTATCCTGCTAACTCTTTGAACACCATGATTATATTTCATGACTGATTTATTTAAAGAATGGCTAAACTCAGGTCTTTGAATCGATTTAATAGATTCATGTTATTTTTTTGCTTGCAATATAACCATAGCATATACCATATTCCACACTAATCTCCATAGTACCTTGATACTGTTTTGGATTGTACGTTCCGATTCCATATTTCGTTGGAGCTGCTTCGTCCATACTGTCGAAGAATTCAATATCATGAACGGCCTGCCAGTGTCCTACATCAAGTTTAGGAGGCCTCAATAAGACCAAGTACGTACCTTTATTTGGTATCGGTTTCGATCTTTCACTCGATTCGAATATATTATCCAAATGGGCTCCTAATCGATCCGCAAGTTCAATTAGATCATGATCGCTGGTGATTGGATTAATGAGATGAGCCATAATATTTAGTTTCAATGAAAGTATATTAGAATCCATATAAATTCAACGATGAGCGAAACTCAAATATCCGACCAATATTTGTACCAGAGCTCGCTCAAGAGCGACGCGGAGATCAAGGTATCTTCCGGTAAGCGAGAACCCTTCGTAATCGATCTCAATCAGGGATCGCATCAAAATGGTGTCATTACTATTGATGCTACTGTCCAGCTGAATGGGAGTGAAGGATTCGCTTGTCTTCGCGATGCCTACATCGTGCTACCGTACAAGGTCTCGATGAAAAACGGTAGTACTGCCCAGATTCTACCAGCTAACCGCTTCTGTTCTACGCTCAAATGCGGTAACTGGAATGTAATCGATAGCAAGCCGCTTGAACTCAACGGGAAGACCGTTGTGAGTATGGCTGACTACAAGCTGTTTGGAACGAGATCCGAGGTCAAACAAGCTGCAGTCCTCCGTATGTTGAGAACCATGGAGCTGAGTCGTTCCTTTTTTCGATGCCGTCAGTCAGCTATGTATAGTTCTGCTACATCATTTACTACGGGAGATGATTATATAGTACTACTGCTTTCTCATCTTCGTTTGCTACTACTGGCCCATCTGGTGGTGCCTCTATGGTCTTGTAAAGCGTCTGTTGTCGAACCCTCTTAACGCTGGATCTAATTTCTCCACGTCCTGGCCTTCACTTGGTGCGGCTGCAACTTCTGCTACAATCTCAAATCAATTGGCGCGTGGTGCTTTCGTAGCTGGTGCTGCTACTGCTAACGCGATCATGGGAGCTTGGAACTACATGCTCAAGATCAAGCTAACTGATCTACATCCTATCTTCAAGGAGCTAGACCTCATGGCTAACCCTCAAATCCGCCTACGCTTCCGTGTCAACCAGGGTACTTCCACTATTGCTGTTGACGCATCGAAGGGTATGTCTCTCACCAGCACTACTCTCGCAAGTGGCAATACCTGTCCGGTGATGGTGTCTGCTCCGTCGGCTGGTAATCCCGTGGCTGGAGTCTTTGCTGCTTCTGCCGGGTTCAGTATTGCTTGGGGTGCTGTCGTTAATGCCCTTGAACCTTCAATTGACGGTACTTTTATGCCTTTCACCACTTCTGGTCTGTACGTCCCGTTTGCGCATCTTGAGAACCCTCAGGCAATCATTACCAAGCCTGTGAGATGGTTCGCTTTAATGATTGCTACGCACAATGGTTCTATCAGCGAGCTGGTGTAGGAAAGCAATCGACTGAGCACAATGTTACTTGCGATTTACAATTATCAGCTTCTATTAAGAATGTTAAATATGTCATTCTCCTCCCTTTCGCCGAGCAGACTGGTAATCTCGCTTCTGCTGCTGTACAGGAGTTTCAAAGTCCTTTTGATTCGGCTCCCTGGACGCTTACCCCGGCTCCAGCATCAGAAATTTCAACGTTCGCATTGGCTCCCACCAAACCTTTGATATCAGTCATGACTATGGTTTTCACCACTTCACTAATGAGGTAGCTAAAAACACTTCGATCAATGGTGATCTCACCCCTGAGCTGGTTAATGGTCTTCTTGATTACCAGACGTGGTCACTAACTAATCGCGTACTCATTGCCGATGTTAGTCGTCTTACGGAGCGTGATGTTCCATAGGCGATCAGGTCCAGGGCACGAATGCTGGATGCCAGGGAACCAATATGTTGGTCATCGTAGTTAGCGAACAGGAGTTGACTTTTGATCGTCTTACAGGGGAGGTTTTAGATTTTACTACTGCTTAAATAAGTAATACTTTGATAAAGTATGGTAGCTATCTATATAGATACCACGTTCACACAACTTTCGTTCGGTAAGCACAAGAACTCCACTATTCAGGAGGTATTTGATAAGGATCTCAGCTACTATCGCTGGCTTTGTAATCAACCAAATTTGGATAAAGATATTGCTACATTTCTTGCGAGCAAGTTTGCAAATGGATCCGATGATGGATCGTACCTACTAAATTTCGGGAAGTACAAGGGAAGTCAGTAAAACAAGTATTTGCCATTGATGATCAATATCTACAATGGCTACGTGCTTCCAAGTTTGTCACTGAAAAGGCCCCGAAGCTATGTGCTGCTATTGATGAGCTGATGTAAATAAAAATATACTGTTTTTATTTATGATGTCGGGAAAGCAAAACAAAAGTACGATGATTAGTTCGAGTTCGTTTGTACCAGTCCAATTCTTCTACGGTTTTCGATCTCCATGAGTGGCCATGTAAAGACTCAGACATTGATGATGCCCACGATTTATGTCTCTTAGTTTGACAATGATGGGCATAGTTCCATCGTTTGCTGCGTATCCACAAGGACATGAAATATCGTGGTGAAGTCCGGCTTCGAAAATGTTACACATCATTCCCTCAGCCATTTCACGTTTGACACCACTATAGAATATTAAGGACAACGAGATTTCGATAGAGCCTTGCTGCAAACATTTCCGTTTTTCAGGATGAACTTACACATTCTTATGGAATATGTGAATTTATACTTAGTACTTTATCCTTCAGGATCAACTGAATTTTATCTTTGCTTTATATAATCTTCTCGACAGATTGCGGGGTTGCCTGTGATGCTTTGAATCGTTCTTTACGTTCTCAGGTAGTCGAGAGGTCGCGTGGTCAAACCCACCGACTGTCTTTTCTAAGGAGATGAGAGCATTTAAAACTACCTTCTAAAGTGATGGTGTTATCTTACGTTATAAGGTGTTCGAGAGGCTGCGTCGTCAAAGTCGTTGCATTGCATTAAAAACGGTTGGCCCTACTCTCATTGTTAAATATTGATAAGAAAAGAAAACGGCCGGTGTAATGTGCCAGCTCTCACTACTTACGCTCGCCATACTTTCAGTATTGGAACCTGGGTGAAAAGGGTCTCATCACAAAAGGGTGGTCCGGGATCCAGGATCCAGTTGAATACTATCCCGATATCAAAGCGGCAGATGCCTCAATACTAAATTGGCGAATCCGGGCCGATTCCGGATGATACAATCTAGGATCCGGACTAATACCGGATCGAAGTGGATCGGACATCCCGTCTGGTAGTGCGTCCAGATCGATGACGATCTAATTTAATCCACCTGAACCCGCTGACCAAAACGGAAGGTTTTAACGAAACCACACGTCGCTTTGTTAACCCAACTTTGTGGGACTTTTTGCCCCGTAAGACCGGGGTTCGTACCCTTCCTTACACTATGGTTTCTTCGACTAGCAGGCCTCTTCACGCCCGACTATTAACACTTTTCACTGTGGTTCGCAGGGCGACCTCCCTTTTGGGTGGTTGCCGTCTACTGCGTAGCCGATTGGCTATCTGATGTGATCTGGCAATGGAGATTATGGAAATTCGACAATTAGGAGCTAAATCAGCTACAAAGATGGATAAGGGTAAAGAAATGGATAGTTGGTCAGCCGCGGTCTCTATACAGTTGAGACTCACAACTTGTGAAGATTAAATACAGGATGGTGTAGACCTTAAACATAAATATAAACCGATTTAGATTTGGGTAGCACAAGAGCCGTGCAATCGCCTGGAAGTGGAACAGCATTGGTCTCACGGTAGAGTAAGTCGAGGTGAGCGGGCCTCGTGCTAGTTTTACGAATTGGGTTTGGTGTTGGCCGGCTCGTTTCACATACCGTATTTCGCATGTAGACCGATACCGCTGCTTGATACAGTAGATGTACCCTACTTACAGCCAATAATTGTCCTGAATGGAGATCCCAGGAAATCGCATGCTAAGCAATATATGACACTATTGCGAAATCTAGACCGTTATTTCTCGAAAATTCACAGCAGAAATGAATGACACGTGTCAAGCTAAAAGGACGGTCCCGACTTGGAGGACGCGGGCGCCACGCGCAGCAATACAAGCTACAGGTTGAATCCGTTGGTAGGAAGCTCGCGGTTCTGGCGCATCAAAAAGTGACAGGGGGGCACTATTCTCCACTTCTACCCTAGTGTCGGGGCGGCTATGCACTTGCAGTCGGCGGAGGAAGCAGATAGGCTCGGACTTGTGGGGAACGACGAAGGTTTTGGAATGATTATATTTGTTTGTTTTTCTTTTGCTAGCTACGACGTGATGCGCTCATGGAAGCACCTCGTGCTCTCCATGCGCTCTCTTACTGGCCAAGCTTCTTTTTTTCTGTATTTTTTTACTTAACCTAAATGTAAGCAACGTTTCCTTTTTCCTAAATTTGTTCTGTGCAAGTATGCATCAGGTACGTACCTTCGGCGGCTGCCTGTCATGCGCGTCCTGGCCGTTCAAGGCAGCTCGCGCACGGTGGCTTGCTACATAGGTCGCTGGCGTACTCGGTCAGCACGCCCGTGAGGGTGATGGCCTAGGCGTGCTGACCGGCACGCCGTGCTCGGCCTGACATCTCCCCCCGGTTGAGTTCACGTTGGCGACGGCAATATTCCTCAAGGAGTTGTTGCCAATGCGATACATGTTTGATGTTGTTCTCGTTCTCCCATGTCGCTTCGTGTTCAGACAGACCATGCCATTGGACCAACCATTGACGCTTACACGTCTCACGCGGTTCCTTAGCAATTTCTCCACGATGTCCAGTTGTACTTCAGTTTCTTCGTCGACGATAAGCAGAACAGCCTTCGGTATTGGACGGTTTGGGAAGTCCGACACGTTGGTCTTGTAATGCGATAGGAGTTCGACATTAACGTAAGATTGATCCTCCTCATTACGTTGGGTAGAATCAGCTTTGCCACGTTGTTTGCCACGTTGTTTACCATGCGTTCGATCACGAAAGGTCCGCCTTTCTTTGCCGTTAGCTTTGCTTTCTTGAGTTCCGTATTATAATTAACGGTCTTTAAAGATAAGTTCTTCGTGTCGAGCAATACTAAGTCTCCCTCTTTGAAGATGACTTCTTGGCGTTTGCGATCGAAGTACTCCTTCTTCTGTTTGACTTAAGCTTGTTCGAGATTCTGGCGAGCCTCTTCCACGATCTCTTTGCCTTTCTTTTGCAAAGTTTCTGCGAACTCTGCATCGTTACATCTTGCTCCGACTGAAGTAGGCCTTTCATTTCTTCCGCAACTAGGTTTGACACCTTACGCCCTGTGCCAACCTCAATGGAGTAAGTTTGGTTGATACGTTGACGAGAGTTGAGTGGGCATACTCTACCGTTCCAAGATACTTCACCCAATCATCGCCATGATACGATATCATGCATATCAGAGCATCTCCACGAACTAAATTTTGACGTTCTGTCTGGTCATCAGCTTGATCTCTGTGAGTTATGGTCATAATTACCTTGACACCCATCAGCTTCATAAGTGACTTCCTGAAATCTAAAATGAATTTCGAGTCACGGTCGCTGATAATTACTTTCGGCACACCATGGTGTCTGATAACAGCATCAAAGAAATTTGGCTGTGTCCTGGGCATCTGCCGTAGTGTAGGTAGGTGCATACTTTGCGCGTTTCGACAGTTTGTCGATTGCAACCAAGATAGCATCAAATCCTTCCGACACAGGCAATCCAGTGATCGAAACAACTTCCCAGCATTCCTTAGGAATTGGTATTGGCATCAGAAGACCATTCTTCTTCTGACTGCTGGACTTCCATCTCGCGCAGGTCTCACAGGTACGGACATACTCTTGAACGTCACGATCCATAGTCGGCCACCAATACCATTGCGACAGCTTTAGGTAGGTACGACGGCTACCCGGATGCGCTGACGTGCTGCCATCATGGAACTCTATGATGACATTCGTACGTAGACCTTCGCGCTTCGGAGCACACAACGGTAGACAGCATTTCTCTTTGTATTCTTAACGAAGAGTAAACCGTTGTGTTTCACAAACTTTTCCATTGGGTACCCTGCGTCCATTATATTGCTTGAAGTCTTGGTTCGTCATGTACCCGAGTTGAAGCTCTTTCTTCTGGTCAGCGGACTAGTGCAGACTCACATAATGGAAATCGACGCTGTTGACTTGCTCTTGCGGTACACCAAATCGGACGACTCCCCCCCCCCGTAAGTCGACATCGTCGAGAATGAGATGGAAGGCTTTGACCGACATATGACGTAACAATGATGATTGAATCATCTGCCCCTGCGTATACACTACGTGTTGGTTACAGGAGTCATCACAATCATGAACAGCGTAAGTAACATCGGGTAATGGAGCTGGTTTAGCTTCTGGCTCGTCCGAATCTGCCATCGGAGGTCACGATAACGCGTCGGCGACCACATTAGCTTTACACCACGCACGTGATGTAACGTAAACGTAAAGTTGGAGAAGTGAGTTAAGAAGCGAGCCATTTTTGGCGATACGCGAGGATGATGCAACATCCATGAACACGCCGAACTATCCATGTATACATCAAACGGACGTCCACGTAGGGAATGTCTCCACGTTTCCGTAGCTGTTTTAATAGCTAATAGTTCCTTCTCGTGCGTTGGCCATCCACGTTCATGCTCATTTAACTTCTTCGAAAAGAATGCGATCGGATGGTCAACACCATCATAGTTCTGGGCCAGAACACCACCCATGCAGTACCCATATGCATCGGTAGTCATCGGATCTTTCTTTGGAATGGCGAAGATGTTCGACACCCAGGGTGAGTTTGACAATTCCACCCACCCTTTACGCAAGTTCTCCTCCACAAATTCTTCGAGTGCATCTTGCTCCATTTTCGACAAGCGAAACGGAGGTCTCGAGCTTGATTTAGCGCCTTCTTTCAGCTCTAACTCGAAGTTAACCTCTCGCGACGGTGGGAGGTTACCAGGTAACTTATTCGAGAACACATCCACAAATTCATCAAGAACCACCTTGCGGATAGGTTCAGGAATATATTTCAACTCCTCGCTGTCAGTGATCTTACACAAAAGACTTGCACATAGTCTCCTTGTCTCTTGTGATGGGTGAATGTGGGTCCATCGACTTCCACGAAGTGAAAATTCTCAGGCGTTTCGACATCTCCTGTCTGTCAATTCACTATCGGATTGTACTGGACGAACCAGGGCTTATCAAAGATCGCCTCGTGTGATTCTGGTAACTGCCATTCTACAAGCTCCATGGACGGAAATACGTAGCCGTCCATCTTAACCGTAGGTAGGGAACACGCTGGACCTCCTGTCTAGCAGTCACTGTTCCATCGAACCTTGTTGCTTGTAACTTCGTCGAAGTCAGCAGAGTAGACCTGGCTGGATCATGTTCCTACTGGCACCAGTATCCAGTAGAATTCGTACATCCTTTCCGTTGATTCTTCCCTTCCGGATGAACAGATTCGCGCTTGTACTAAGCTGCGCTGCATTAACCTTTCGGTTATCTGACGTACTTGTTGGTTGCGATCCATGCAATACCAACTGCTTCTCTGAATGTGATTCGCACATATCAGGTACTTGCACTGATAGCGATTCGCATACCAGTTCTTCCGTCATGCAGGTGTAGTTTCCTCAGCTTCAGTACTTACGGACTGTATGGTCTTTCCTTGCGTCACTAGTTGCTCTTGGATGTTCGCTACACTCATCGTCAAGTGCACCATGACAACCGTTTCCGTGATGTCATCAGGGTTGTCATCATTTTGATTTGCCATGTTCATCCTTGCCTGCCCACGACCACGTCATTGACTCGAGTGATTATACCTCGGTGGGTGTCTTCTGGCTTTCTGCTGCGATCGAATAGGAAATTGGTTAGCCCTATGAGCAGCGCTTCCACACCTGAAACACAGGTTACGGCGTATGCACTCATCTCGCGATGGCAGATATCAATGGCATCAATTTTTATTGGCTCCGCTCCATCACCATCGTTCGTGTGTTTTTGTTCGTACGCTCGGTACTTGCGACACTCTTCATCCGAACGTCTATGGTGAGGATGAGATCGATCACAATATAACGCTATTGTTACAGCTTTCGTAACTTCGATATTGAACCTCTTCACGTACACTGGACAATAGTCCACGTAAAAAGTAACTGAATTGTCCAGTTCCTCCATCTTTGTGACTTGCTTCACTAAGTCGCGAAACTTGCTGACATAGTCAGGCAACTCTTTGCAACTGCGCTCTTTCAAGCCGTTCTCCTGCCCTCGCAGACGCTCCTGCAGGCCCTTGGGTATGAACTCGGCTTCCAACTTCAAAAAGAAGTCGTCGACACTCGCAAAAGTGTCCATTTCAGCCATGTACCAGTGTGCAGCACCACATGCTTCAGCGTTCCGGCAATCACGGCCAACATCCTTTTCTTCAGGGCTGCCTCCTTGTATGCGATACTCTTAGCTCGAAAGTACTGGTCCATCTGCTGTTTGTATAATGTCAATGACTCGTTCATGGTACCGCTGTACGTAGGCAGTTTTACACCTTCCAGTTTGAGCTCAGATACCTGTTTCATGTGCGTGAGAATCTCAATGAGCTCGGTTTGCTTCTGGATCGAAGCGATCATACTCTGAATAAGATGTGCAGGATCCGCCATACTTGATACTTTCGGCTTGATTACTTTTCGAAAACCTTGAAGATGAACGGGAGATAAAAGGGGATCTTGTTATAAGGAGTATATATGGTACTTCTAAGGTTCCGAACGACTAGTTTTTGTCGGTTCTGGTGTTCTTGGATGCCTTCGGAGGTCGATCCACCTTCGAGTGCTCGGCGAACACGCTTAGCACGTTTGCACGTCGAGTCGCTCCACTTGGAGTACGGAGCTTCTTCGCCCACCTCGTTTCCCGCAGCACACGCTGGATTCCAGTCGAGACGAGGTGGTTGGCGCGATGAAGTTGAGTCTGTGCGTCGATTAGCACACTCACAATGCGACGTTTCTCTGCGCCACGTTCAGAGCCGTGTGTTTTGACGAGCTTGACCAAAGCCTGTAGTATACGATCAGACTTGGCTACCGACTTGTAGAGGTCCGTGCGCGCTTTCTTGGTAGCACCCGGATCGTCGACAGACAAACGCAAGAACTCACCTAGTAACGGAACCTCCTTGTCCTTCTGATGGAGAACAGACGGTTTGCTCGAGTCAAAACCTAGCCAAGCGGGCCAGAACAACGAGACTGTTAGAGTGTGCTGGGCAAAGGTTGCCAAAATCCACCCGACTTACCGGCCAGCCAAGAATTACGCCTACGAATAGGGACTTGGTTTACAAACGGGGCAGGTTCAAGACCAGCAATTCCAATTATAGCCAATGCAAATAATCGGGGCAGAGTACCCTCAGGCACTACCAACAGCCCTCCGGTCAAATTTGCACCAATCAGCGTACGCTGGCCAAAAACTGAAATTACAGTTATGACCACACGCAGTGTACAGCTGGGTGTCCACTCAAGGAACAACCACTTACGGCCACAGCACTTTCGGGACGACAGCGACGACAGTGACGATAGCGATAGCCGCGGATTCCCCCCTGCTACCAGATGTCGGGGCGGCTATGCACTTGCAGTCGGAGGAGGAAGCAGGTAGACTTGGACTTGTGGGGAACGACGAAGGTTTTGGAATGATTATATTTGTTTGTTTTTCTTTTGCTATCTACGACGTGATGCGCTCATGGAAGCACCTCGTGCTCTCCATGCGCTCTCTTACTGGCCAAGCTTCTTTTTTTCTGTATTTTTTTTACTTAACCTAAATGTAAGCAACGTTTCCTTTTTCCTAAATTTGTTCTGTGCAAGTATGCATCAGGTACGTACCTTCGGCGGCTGCCTGTCATGCGCGTCCTGGCCGTTCAAGGCAGATCGCGCATGGTGGCTTGCTACATAAGCCACTGGCGTGCTCGGTCAGCACGCCCGTGAGGGTGATGGCCTAGGCGTGCTGACCGGCACGCCGTGCTCGGCCTGATACTTAGTGTAGCAGATTCGTCTTAACATAGCAAGCATGTCCAATTTCTCCGCTGGCGTCGAGAGCAAAGAGAGCTGGAGGCGGCTGCTAGCGCCAACCCCTCTGCTAACGCTAACAGGATAAAATATGTGGTTGGATTAGCGCTGCATGGGACTCGCGATCGCCTACTACGATTTCAAACGGATTACGGGCTAGCAAACTCCAGCCAAGTGCTAGCTGCATTGCGTCGAGCTCGTTGACAGCTCAGCTGGAGATTCTCAAACTACTTGAATGTCCCCCAGTAGACGAAAGCAGCGACTTTGACTGTATAGTGAAACTATCGTCGAAGAGGCGACTGTCTAAACGAGAGCGTCGCTTTTGTCTTTCAATACTTAGCAATACATCGTTTTCGAAGGGGTACCTACTTCTAGCTACATTGAGTGTATCGGTTTACATGCGAAATACGGTACTTTAAGTCCAGATCTTAGACCAACGGGGATAACTATTTGATCGGAAGGCCTTTCATATTTTCCTCCACCTACATTTATGTATTTTTCGTTTGAATGATAAGTACTGATAATACAGAGAAGAGCACACCCTTCAAGGCAACACTTGGGCTGAAAACAAGTCCAGGCCTCTAGGGTTTGAACCAATCACTACCAAATAACGCTATGTAGAGCGACGATTCCAGACCAATCCCTGCGCCACGTAGAAACGCATAAGAGTTCCCCCCCTTGCTGCATCCTTCGGAGCGAGCCGGTCCCGCCTGCAGACGGGTACACAAGGTGAGAGCAAGTTCATCTGATATCAGATTGGGGGTAATCGATGCCTGGGTACTGCTGCGAAGCCGTATCTGGCCTCAGACAGTTTTGAGTGATCCCACTACATCAGAAAATGGCTGATGGACTAGCCCGGAGGTCAAACTTTGACGCTACGGTTGCGCGAGTAACGCCGTTAGCGTCACCACGGAAGGGTACCTAAACGTAATCAGCTATGTCATTCGGGCTAAGTTCGTCCGAAACAAACCATGGAATTTGCTGATGTACTTGGATCAGCCTACGATGTCTTGATTCTTGGGGTACAACATTCAAGCGTTAACGACGGATAGACTTGAATTCATACCATCTTACTCCCATTGAGCAGCACAAAATGAGCCACATCCAAGCGCCCCCTCTCCGCGTCCTTACTCCACGGCTCACGGCATCATCGCGTAACCAACTCCTGGTTCTTCAGAACTATCATGAGACTTAGCATAAGCGACCGCGGGAACCGAGTAGCAATTAAAATCGATTGAAGCTGAGCATAAGGCTATCCGGCAGTCTAGGACAAGCAAAACAATACAAAACTTATCACATGGAAAACACAGTTCACGCAACGAGACGATGCAAAAAAGGGAAGCAGCATCTCCACAGCACGAGTAGGAGCTTGTGCAGGCTTGAGTCAATTCGCACTGCGTCTTTCCACCACCTCAGTTGCTTAGCTGTGACGGGAAACAAACTCTCGGTGAACAGCAGTCCACAAGTCTCTGGGTATAAAAGACTGAATATATTTATAGGTGCTCTCTTTAATGCGTCTACATAGTAACTGTCAGTCACCTATAAAGTATCCTTGATGTTATCCTATTGGGTGGTTCTGATAATCTTGTACCATTGGTGTGGTACCCATCCATGATGTTGGCTACATCATTAGGGGTGCTAGGGTACACCATTCTGAAGAGTGACTTGGCACCCTTCATGTAACCCCGTTACATTACCGGTACTGCCAAGAAAGTAGTACAGATTACGACGAATAGATGTGACACCTCAGTTTTTTTGTTTGTATGTATAGAGCGAACGACAAATTGATGTGAAACGAACAAATTTGCAACCATTTGGAGGATGCAACAATATTCATTGGGTAAAAAAGGAAACAAAAACAAGTTGTTAATCAGTAAAGTTACCACTACTGGACGACTACAGACCTGGCATTTCCCAAACTCGGTGGATGCAATGCGCGCTGACACTCTTCGAGGCCTTGAAGACTCTCGCGACGACGATTTTACGTTTGTCAGCAACAGGGATCCACATGAGAGCAAGCAGCCGATCTCGGAGAGACAAGTGACCTTGTGCTTGAATCCAAGACAGCCCACACGATAGTGCTAGGGCTCGCAAATTCTTCTTGAACGGGACCATGACTCCAACGTCGAGCGGTTCCAGTACTGCAGTAGTGTTCTCAGGTAGTGGGACTAGCTCCGTATCCCAATCCGCCATGGCCTCTTCCGCACCGAGTCGGAAACTTGGATTTAAAGTTGTCTACGTACAACCCTAGGGGGCTCGCTTGGGTAGTAGATACACGCACTGCCCAAAGACCACCAATACAGTGGTCGTGCCACATGTGGGCATCCATCCACGCATTTGTCTGTACCGGGTAGCCTAGATATCCTAATGCCCACGACACTCCTGCTCGACCGTCCCACCAGATTGCCCTTTGAAGATGATAATGGTCGCAGCTTTTGACCCGTGACAGTAACTACTAACAGAACGCTAGCGCGTGACGATTGGGCTGGCCCCCGCACCTCGACGGACTTCTTTGAAGCTCGCTCCGCAATAATATTTTCAGGCTCTTCGTCAAAGATACCGCAGTTTCATCTGCGTTATGCACGCACTTGCGTGCATATGACTTGGCCACCGATGCTGCAGTCCAGATAGAAAACTTTTCTTGCTCCATGCGTATATCCTCTGACGAAGGACCTTCCTTGTCGGGTGTCAGAAAGCGCAGCCGTGTCGGTGAACGATGCGTTGAAATAGTCGATAGAGGCTTGCTAATCTGCTTGTGGCAAGGTAGTTTTGTACCCTTACATCGTACTTTTCCTTAACGAATGCAACAACATGGCTCATCTTAAGAGGTAAATCGTCGCAGTGCATAGATTTAATGCATTCGACAAGTTCTTTAGAATGCGGAAAGGAGCATGGCTGCCCTTGCCCACCCAAACATAATTTTGAAGCCGCCTTATTGACGCAGGCCACTCGCAACTTGGCCTCCTGTTTCCCCATTCGTAGATTGCCCCCTTGGCCTTTAATGTCGTACCGTTCGGCTAGTACCGTGATTGTGCATCCTCGCTTCAGCTCGTTGAGCACTTGCACCTTGCACGCGTTGCTGAACTCCATCCGGCGGGAGCCGGAGCGTTGGTTTCCATCGGATAATACAGCCCTCTCAGTAACGCTATTTCCTTCGTTCCGAGGTGCATCTTCGTCCCCACCGGCACCTCCTTCTTCTTCTCCCAGAACAATGCTTGAAACCATGTCGTCTCTAACGCCCTATGAGTGCAGGTGCATTTCAGCATCGTCGGTCGCTGCCAGCCGTAGCCATGAATTGTGGACTGCTCGTCGCGCGCAATGCCCAGACACTGTAATTCTAATTGGTCGAAATATTTGTGTATAGAGTTTAGCCAACCGTCACAAATAAAACTTAATTTTAAGTGTCACATATATACGTCTGTGACATCAATTCGTCGTAATCTGTACAATCACACCTCCCTTACTGAGCCTCCCTACCTGACTACACATCCTGTATCTGGTATTCTTTTCTGTGTGCAATGAGACTATATGACTTTCACTATTGCCGTTCTCTAACTGATCAAAACCCTCCTTATTCTCTAACTGATAACCAGAGCAGGTGGGGGAACTACCTAAATGGACGCCAAATGGAACCTCGCCTATTGTTTCCCGACCACTGTCTGCCAGTCACTTAGACAGCACTTCTCCCCGGTCCCAACGTTCAGTCGCCAACCTCTCGCTTCAACGTTCAGTCCGAACTAGCGTTTCCAGCCGTGAGTCATGCCGCCCCAATGCCGAACGCCTTCGTTGACGATGAAGGAGAAGCTCCAAACCTGCTTGAAGGCCCACCGCGAGCCTAGGATAGCGGATGGAGTGCTGTTGATATGGGCTGCAGTACCTAAAACAAAACCCATCAGCATCAGCACTATTCGGCGTATTCGAAACAAGCAGCAGTTTTACTATTGCAGCGCAAATTTGTCAGCAACTTGGCGGCATCGGGTGACGTTTCCTGGGTTCGAGCAGCAATTCGTCGACGTTTTTACAGACATGAAAGAAATGCTATTATTTCTGATGATATTTTGCTTCTTAACGCCGGAGATATTGAGCAAACCCTTAACTTTAGTGATGATCAGCTTCGACTAAGCAACGGCCTGGCTTGCTAAGTCCAAGAAACACAGTGGAATACCCTCGAAGCGTCTGCATGGTGAGGCTGACAGTGCCCCCGCTTTAGAAGTTCAATCAGCTCGCTACTCGCTGCAAGACGTTAACCTGTCAATACCGACCGGAAAACATCTACAGTTTGATGAAACAGCTCTGTTTATTGATTAGCTCCCAACCAATCGCTTGCAACGATGAGCCGTAAGGGCAAAAAAAAAGCGACAAGGCCGAATAACTATTGCTTTCTCCTGCCATGCGTCTGGAATGCACGAGTTGGATCCCTCAGTCATAGTGACAGCTGCGAATCCACGGTTCTTTCAAAGTGGTGGAAAGCGTGCTCTAAAAGGTAAACCAGTGGTGTATTACTACACGAAGAAAGTATAGATGGCATCAACCATTTTTTCGGATGGCTACAATTTTTCAACCTGAAGATAGCAATAGAGAACCGTAAAGTTCTTTTGATTGTTGATAACGCTTCTAGCCACAAAGTTGTCAAGACCCCTTCACACGTTGAAGGGCACTTCCTTCCTCCGAATCTGACTTCATCGGTTCAGCCACTAGATGCGGGTTAGTATTCAGGCATATTTGGTTATTGCTTGCCGCACTAATATATGATTGGTATTTTGCGTAGGCATCATCCGATCATTTAAAGCACGCTACCGTCGTCGATTTGTCCGCTGGTGCCTCGACGCAAAGGAAGGCGGAATAAAGCGGAAACTGAACCTTCTCGAGGCAATCCAGTTTAGTATAGACAGTTGGGACGATGTGCCGGCCGATTGCAAACGCAACTGCTGGGTGAAGACAAGGATCGTAGACGCTGCGTTGTTGGAGCTCCGATAGGCAAGAGACTATGCGCTTGCTGTTGACCACAAGGTGATAGACGATATTGCAAGTATGCTGGAGGGAGTGAGCGCACACGACAGCCCTTCAGATTATTTGGAGATTGATTCTGAGGTTGAAGTTCACGAGCTACCAGAAGACGATAGCGACCCCAATGCTGCCGGAGAGGCTGATGATGACGTGGACGAGGAGCACGAAGACGATGAGAAGACTAGCCCCCTGCGTCAGCATCGACAGCGCTCGCCTATTGTAGGGAGCTTTCTTCGTTTTTATTCCAATGTGAAGGGGACACAAAGCGTGAGCAGGAAATGCTGCAGGTTTTGATGATGGCAGCTAGAGCACAAGTTGTGGCGGCAGACGTCACTAGATAGTTTGTTTTTTTTTCGCCAATGTGACTGCAGCCATTTCCTGACTAATTCTCTAAATGAAACAACGTGACGATCGAGTGTCACTTAGAGGTGTGACTGTACACTCATTTTGTGTTGTGTTCGAACATGAAACTTTAGTGTACACGATTTTTACATAATGTTAGTCTCATTTGGTCGACCGCTATGGCTGCCGATATGCCGCTCGTGAAGAAGGGTCTGCCGTGGCTCAAGCGTCTGCAGGGGGCTCTGGACGATGACGACTCGTCGGACTCCTCGTCGCAGCCGACGATTATTGCACCAAAGAAGGTGGCAAGCAAGAAGCCAGAAAAGGAGAAGGAGGAAGCAAGGCGACGCCCCAACAAGAAGCGGAGGCGTCGCCAGGAAGACGACAGCGCTGACTCGTCCTCAGAAGGCAGTGTCAACCCCAAGGAGCGGCGACATGGTCGGCTGAAAAAATCCGCGAAGCTGCGACACAGACGATTAATTAATGAGGGGCCCAGGGATTCAAAGACGGAAGAACCGCCTGTGGGTTCTGCAAAGTCCAGAACAGCATCACTGAAGGGGCAACGGGTGCAGAAGCTTCGCGCCCTGCGGGTAACTTCTGGAGAGCAAGACAAAATGGCTGCTATCAAGCTCATACGACGGGGAGAACAGAAAGAGGAGGGGAGGAATCGTACGCGTGAGACGCGCGGCGCACAAAATATTTCCGTTGGGGTGGAGACTGATATCCAGGATGGTGGAGAGCCTCGACGACGACCACAATCGCCCTCAGAAGCTGGTAGAGACGCAAAAGGCAAGAATTCTACAGAGCGCAAATTGCACAAAGCTAGCACGTCGAGAAAAGAGGGCAGCAAATCTAAGCAATCAAACCGTGCAACTCTCGCTGTTGAGAAAACTTCTGACTTGGTGAAAGCTGGTGGCGACGATGAAAGTGAAGTGGAGACCAGCGCAATGGCTAAGGTCATCGAGCCAGATCCTGGGAAGCGCGACGACGATAACAAGGGGGGCTTGGGGACCTCCCTTGGCCCAGTTACATCAGGAGGGAAAGAAGGAGAATCTTCAGTGGTCGTAATAACCACTGCTTCTGAACCTGTAAATCCGGAAGAAAACGCTGGGGGGTCTTCTGGGACCATTAGAGCGGGGCTTTCTGAAGTAAAGACGACTGAAATCAACAGTAAGGCGGAAGGCAAAGCTCCCGAGGGTGCTAAAACTGAACACACATCTCAAGAGGAGCTTAAAGGCGAAGGTGCAACTAATGTGCCAGCGTCAAGCTCCAACGGAATGTCGGTTGTGTCATCGAAGCCTGACTCTAACGAACAGGTAACAACCGAATCACTTATTCTTGCTGATGGTACAGCTGATCTGGTTGAAAATGAAGACAGTAAAGATCGATTCAAGGAATCATCCGTAACCACTGGACCATCGTTGAGAACCGAAGAAGAGACGAAGTCTGGAAAAGAAGAGAAGGAGAAACTGCTCCTTGACGTGTTGCCTATCCCCAGGAAGGTACCAAAGGAAGGCGAGTCAACTGCACATGGCCCTAGCACGGGATCATTTGTCATACCAAAACGGAAATTTGTGAAGACTGGCATCACTGGTATCAAGGCAAGTGCCCATGTGGAACCTAGCACCGCAGAGGCGCGAGAAAGTGGAGCTAAGCGCTCGTCGGAAGCACCTTTGTCCATCACTATGTTGCCGTTGCCGTCTCCTGAACCAAGTCCAAACTTGCCAATAGCGAAATGTACTCGTCCGGAACGAAAGCGTACAAAAAATTCCGTGCCAGTGAAAAGCGCGTTGCTTACAACGCAAGATCAAGCCTTGATGCGCCTGTCCAGGAAGCGCAACTCTATCATGATGGCAGCAGCCGAACTAGCAGCTCAAGCTCCTGACATTACGAGCAGAAAGGGGCCGGTGACACGGATGATGGGATACGAAGTATACGATGTCGACGGGAAGACGCTACCAGATCTTTTTCCTCGTCTAAGTTGCGCCAAGAAACATGAAATGGCCTCGGATCGGGAATCATACGCTGCCTCCTTTTTCGGAGTATCCCGTTTGGCTCCGAAGGCAAGTTCTGCCATCGAAGAATGTGGTGATAATGATCCTGAGACTCGGAAGATAAACTGTTACGAGGAGCTGCGCTTTGAGCGGCCTGAGGACAGAGAGTTTTACCAACGGAAAATGTACGGCACGACATTTGTGCCGCAGCATTTGCGTGGCTGGATAACGCTGATTGTACGAAATGCGCAGTTCCAACGCAAGTCCACAGGGATCCGCTTTAATCAGGATCGCGATCGTGACGAATTTGCAGCTAAAATGAGCAAACGATACACGTTTAACAAGTCGGTCCCACGGTGCGATATCCCTCGCGAGAACTGGCAGAAACTAATGAGGAACCAGCCGGGCATAGTGTATCTGCACTACTATAACCGCGAGGACGCTGAGCGAGCATCACACATCTTTCGTGACGACTTTGGGCAGCCGCTGCAGATTCGATTGGAGTTAAAAGCTGGTGCGAAACTTAATGCGGGTTCTTCTCTAAACCCAGTATCAAGCCTTCAGCGTACCCCTCGTCGCTCTTGCTCTAATGAACGAAGTGCACCAGAGCCATCCCCATTATTGTCGCAAAATGGCAGCGCGTGTAACTCTCCATCGTGGCGACAAGAGCGTCAACCAGCTTCAAAAAGTGATCGATATTCCATATACAATCGTAGTGCACCGCCACCCCCAGCACCATGGTCTAGGGAAGAGGGTCGGTACCGATCGTCTATAAGTGGAATCAAACGAGCGCGTGCGTTGTTGGAGCGTAAATCGCGATCCCGCTCAAGGTCCAAGTCGTTTCATGATAAACACTATTCCTCAGGCCAAGAAAGCAGAGCTGGGCCAGGAACAATTGATAGATATAACACAAAACCACCTGCGCCAGATAAGGGTTCAAGAATAAGTGGTGGCAACAAAAACGACAGCAATGGCGATCAGACCGACGTGGGCACGCCAGCACAGAAGCGAACTCGAACGTTTCCTTACACTCCGCGTCGATCTCCTACCAGTGCCCGAGGCAGATCCTTGCGTGAAGAGACAAATAAAGGTGGTTTAAGTGGGCACAAAATTGGAGAAATCAAGACTTGCTCCGCTGTTACGACTTCTAGTCCAGTGGGGACTTCGAGTGGAGGCGATAATAAAAGGGAACTGGAGCGTACCAAGGCTTCTTCCAGACGGTGGCAGCAGGAACCGCACTATGTCAATGCACATATAAGACGCGATAGCTTCTCGGATAATTTACGCGATCGCTCAACGGGGCCTACCATGCTGTATCGCTCTAGCCAGCAGCAGCTTAACCGTGACTCGTCCAAGCAAACATTTCAATCACGTCCACGGCCCAAGCCTTCTTCGCCTGCTAGTGGTGGACATGGCGATGGCCGGAACGATCGTTATAGAAACCGACGGGGCCCACGAGAGTTTGGGCGAAGTGGTGCCAATGATAACGCCGGTGAACATCGCATGCATTCCGATAGAGGCCGTGGGGCATACAATAACTACGGTGGAGGCGCAAGCACACGACCACGCACGTAGCCTGAGGAATAACGAAAGCAAGTGAACTTGATTCAAGCAGTGGAGAGTGTTTCTCCTAGGCATCATTAGTCTCATCATCTAGCTCCTGGCCTTTGCGAAAGAGGAACTCTGCCAGATAATCAATTGGATCTGTGGGCTGCACCTTGACGACTTCTAACATCCCTTCGGTCAGTGCTGGCAACACCGTGTCCATGAGGTACGTCCTCAGTGGTTTAGCACGCGTTTCAAGTAACTCAGCCTCTTCGCGTTGCAGGAGTTCAAGCCGCGCACGTTCCCGAGCGAGATTCGCTTGCTGGGCCGCCTCATCTTGCGCATCCTGCGCGCGGGTGCGCTCCGCAGCACGAACCTCAGCTTCGTGAGCTTGCTTCTCTGCAGCACGACGCTGCTCGCGCAGTTCTGCACATGTGGGATGAAAGTTATGAGGTGCTCGGCCTTCTTGCTCGATGTAACGCTGGATGGGAGCAGCAAAAGAAGAATCGTCACGGTATCTGTGTTCATCCTGCAGTGTCAGCTCCAGCACCTCCACGCCATCGGCAGCAATCGTCTTCGGTTCAGTTGCTTCGGCGTGAGGCTTCAGTCTGTCAAAAAATGTCACCAGAGCGTCAATATTGGCTTCGAACTCGTCGAAACGCCGCGCGAATGCATCTTGAGTGTTGTCAGTGCGCTTGGCCTCAGCCTCTGACAGCATCTGCGCGCGTATCTCGAGCATCGTCCGAGGAGCCTGCAGTATCATCACTCGATTCGGTACTTGAACGTGCCGTCGGGGCTTCAAACGTGCTAGCAACGCTTCTACATCTACACCGACAGTCCCCCCGTCTGCAGTCTCATCTTCATTTGGTGCCTCACCACCGTCTGTACCGTCAATAGGATTGCTGGTTCCGTTATCTCGAGCCTCGCCTGATCCATCTTCCTCGTCGATGTTACTGTCGTTGTTAGGCTCCTGCATGAAGATTTGTTGTGCCTGAGCTGCTGAGATTGGAAGACCATCCAGTACATAACCTTGATTGCGGCATGCAGCACTGCGTAGCTTCCAGCGTAGTAACGCAACCAACGCATTCTCTGATAGCTGGACGGTGTTGTCACTGGAGCCACTTGCAGTTGTTGGAGCCCACTGCTGTAGCTCTTCACGCAGCTGTTGCGTCTCCGCAGCATCGAGATCCTTCGTGTCGCTATTGCTTGAGTCTGTCGCTTCAACAGCATTGTATTGCTGCCCCCTATCACTCTCTGACTCAAGATGACTGATCTTTTCGGGTGAAAGAGTTGCCTCATTCTCGTAATCAAAAAGCTCGTGCAGCAGTGTCATTGGTGACAAATACGGCAGGTAATAATCCCTCGCAAGCTTTCGGCTGAGCAAGGTTTTGCCTGCTCGAGGTGCGCCCAGAATGACGGTGCGCACTGGTCGCAGGTCCATGGCGTGAACGAAGTCATCCACGAAAAAGACGAGATTTCCCAGCAGGCCTCGTGAATAATGGCGCCATTCTTCAGGAGCCACTAATGTGTGCATCGCTCCAGTGGATGTGTCAAAGCGCAAGTGCAACTGAAGTGGGGTCACGAACTTCTCGTCTTCGTCCAAAAGCAGGGCGTCTGCTTGAGCGTCGGCAGCACTTGTGGAGTTGTCATGGTCGCGTAGACGCCCTGAGGCGAGCAATTTGCTTACGCCGCGGCACACGTCACGCAGGGTCGTGTTACCGCTAGCCTTGTCCACTGCGAGCAAGTATTTCTTGGGAGGAGGTGACGGTGAAGCAGCTACGCGGAAAACTAGCAATGCCAGATCGTAGACGCTGATCATGGGCAGCAGATTGCGACCTTGATTGGTAGGTTGAGCTTGCGTAGCGAGACTTGGCACGAGTAAGGGGCGATCCGGATGCAGCCAAGCCTCGCGAAAGATCAGCTGCAGTTGTGACTGAGCACCACCATATATTAGACCTGCCCCGATGATGCAGGTTTCAAGCTCTCCAGTTCGATATGCACTCAAGATCTGCGTCTCGGCAGTTTTGAGCTCTGCGTATTTGCGTGCGGGACGTCGTGACTTGAAGTCGTCCTCCACGTGTCCTGAACCCGCCCCTGACGCTGCGAATGGTAGATTCTTGCTCCAGGACAACACGGAAGACACTACGATGAAGCGTTTGGTGGTCTCACCATCCTCGTCTTCGTTCGCTTCCTCGTCCCCCTTGACCACGCCGCGCTTCTCGAATGCCTTGAGGGTCTCCATGGTCAACTTCGGGTCGGCAGTAAGCGAGGTGACAACGACTACATCGGCCTGCTGCACAAGTCGACGCCATGCTACCACATCAGTTTGGAGAGCGACGGGCTCCTTGACGGCTCCAGCAATATCGCTTCCAGGATGGCTTTGCAGTCGGCGTTTGAGCGCTCTCAGTTCGGATTTTCCAGCTCGGACGGCCGTGCCGACGACTTCAAGCCCGGCATCTTGACAATTGCGTGCCAACTCCGTCGATAGCGACGATCCTAAGTCTGTGATGAAGATGCGCATGCTACGGAGAGTTCGGATGCGTACGGTTGAAATTCCTGATGATCTCGACTGAGTTTCTGCGGTGTTGTCACTAGGCAAGGAAGGGTCTTCGGCGGCGGTTGCAAGCGATTCGGACGCAACATCGACTAGCTATTTTTGTGTCCACGGGCTCGGTGCGTATATTAGGACTGCAAGCCAACAGATGTACATTACGGGACGTCAGGCCACGCAGTGGATGCGCATGCGGTTGTCGATAGCTCAGTGAGTTTTGCCAGTTTAACCCTTCGCAACGGTGACCATGAAAAAGGAACTCGCGCCGCTTCCGAAGAGCATCGCGTCTTCATCGCACCCACGACAGCGTAATGGTACGTTTATGGCTCTCGTCTTGTATGCATGAATGCCTGATCTATAGAATGAAGATTACTAAAGTTCATTTTGATGCTTCCTAGTCGGCGTTCTCGAAGTAAAAATGAAGCACCGGCTACACGAAGACCCGAAGGCTGTGGCGGTGGGCGGTTTGTGTCGGTCAGGCAAGCCTCAAAGGGAACAGCATCATTCTTCTAAGAAGCCGCATCGATTACCTAAGCTTTCTTCCAAATCGGAACCAGCACTCAAGACACGTCCATTTTCGTTCGAGATGGAGAGGGATCAGGTCATGTCTGACCTTCACCTTCCATCGCCTACACGTTCAATCATTGATCGTCATGTGCAAATGATGAAACACAGTAGTCAAGCTGCACTAGAGACACTTCCACCTGTGGCAGGAGCTTTTAAGAAGCGTGGCGCACCTGCTTCAATGTTTCATCAGGCGTACGCACGCAATGAACTGCCAATCATGATCGAAGGTGGCAAGGGCAGTGGAAGGTCTGGTTTGCGCTGGACGGCAGCAATGGAAGACTTGGACTTTAGTAAGTATTTCCCGCTCTTTGTAGACGGCATGCGCGAGAAAACTTTCCCATTCAGCTTTTTGGCACGCGAAGGTGCCTTTCAGCTGGCTGCCTTTGCCCAAAGTTACCCAAACAAACTTATCGATTGTCTGCACCGCGTGATACCGGCATTGCGCATCAACTTAGAGACTCGTGACGATGGAGCACTGAGAGACGCGCTTCTACTGCTACAGCAGCTCACACAGACACCTGGCGTGGGCCCATTGCTAGTACCCTACTACCGACAGGTACTGCCGATACTGAATCTGTTCAAGAACAAACGACGAAATCTTGGAGATGAGATTGACTTCCGACAGCAGCGTCTACAAGATCTTGGTGGAGTAATTATCGAAACGCTCGAAATGCTGGAACGAACAGGAGGCGAGGACGCATTTATTAACATCAAGTACATGGTCCCAACATACGAAAGTGCGTTGAGCTGATAGCGGCAGGAACATGAAGCGAAATATTACTGCTTGGTGGAGTTTTTCTTTGGTGGACAGGACACATCATGCTTTCATAGCTTTCACTCATCTCATAAGCATCAAATGTTCTCGTCTTCTACAGGTACTGGTACAAGTTTCGTTTGCAATTTGTCGAGTTCGACTTGATGGCGCTTGTGGATGCGCTGAATCTCATCCTCGCACTCTCGCACCTTATCACGCAGCTCCTGAACATGTGCGCGAAGTTTCTCACTTTCTTCGGCGTGTTGACGCTCGCGCTTTTTACGCGCAGACGGTAGGTCCTCACGCTCCAGACGCTGCATACTTTGATACTGCAGGCGAATTTGCTGCAACTGCTCTCGCATTTCGTTACCGATTTCTGCACGAATGCGAACCTCCATCCGCATCTTTTCAGCTTGGATCTGTGCTAACTGTTCTCGGAGTTCTTCATTTTCTAGTTCAAGTTTGGCCTGCACGTCAAATACAAACAAAATAGCAGCTTTTCAGTTTAAAATGAGCATTTTGATAGGCAAATATGCCTATCAAATACTGGCAACGTACCCAATGCAAGTTCCTCTCGGCGACTTCTCTTTGCGATTCCATTGGTGATATCCCCACATCTGCTGTCTTCGGCTTCACTGTCGAAGATGCGACCGATCGATGCCGACGGTGTGCAGAGTCACTCATTCGTAGCTTGGCCTTAACTCTAGACGGTGGTGATGAAATAGTCGTTTTTGCCCCCAACATACCTCGATCCACAGGCGCCTTTGACGCGTGAAATACAGGTGCTTCTGGTGACTGTCGTCTCCTCTTCTTCAATCGACCATCTAAGTCGTAAAACGTGGCTGTCGGGGCAGCTTTCCTAGGGATGGACGTACGTGTCCGCACCAACTCACGTGCAACTGCACTGTACTTCAGCGTTCGCAAGGTCTCGTCAAACTCGTGACTAGATGGATTCACCGCCACAATCATCACCAGCGGACCGTGATCGTTGCCCACGAGATTTTCCTGAAAAAGTCGAGCTAGCTTGGACTCTCGGAATGGGACCATCTTCTGCAAGTTTGGTGGATGTTGCTGGTTCCACCGCAACGTCTCTAGACACCGCATCAGATTCATTAAAGAGCCATTAATCTTGCTGGCCTCTTGCATGCGAAGCCCCGTTGCACCGCTCTTGGAGCCGCGTTCGGAACCTGCCAGATCGATGATTGACACTTTGCTGCGTAACTCCGAAGAAAAGCGCGACACCTGATGGTACAAGTGCAGCGTGAAGACGCAGTGACTGCGACTCGAGTCTGAGTTGCTGTTGGTTTCGGCCATCTGCTTATGCCGGCGACCCATTTCCAGCAGCTCTAATCCTTCCTCTAGGGTCTTGATGGGTCTCTCCACAGCCCCTCGCACTTGAATCTTTCCCTCGCAATCCTGTACTCGCAACGCTCTCCTCTTCCGAAGTGCGGGGGACAGTAAGTCGTACACGTTCTCGTTGTAGATCTCGAGGTATGTGGCCGTCACCTTTGCCACCAGTTGTTTGCCATCCTCTTTGCGCTTCGGCAGCTCGTCCATCACGTACTGTAGCGACTGTGGAAGCACTCCGGGTGCCTCACTAGTACCGCTGATCGTGTACGTCTTGCCTGAGTTAGTGACGCCATAGGCGAAGACGAGACCGCTCTTGCCGTCAAAGGCCGCGTCCAACACAGGCCTCGTGGTGGCCTCGAACAGTTCCGTCTGCTGCGTCTCCTGGCAGAAGATGCGCGAGAAGTGGAAGCTCGTGGCCGTGCCTGTGGAGCGGTAGGACTGCGACGTTTTGGGGGGCTGCGCCAGCAGAGACACGTCCGACAGCACGCGGAAGCAGTCCGTCTCGCTCGTGTCCGCCTCGAGTGGTCGCAAGCGGATGACGATCTGCACCTTATTGGTGTCCGTATCGACGTCCTGTTTGGGCTCATGCTCTTCGTCCTGTTGCTGCTGCTCTTCTTCCACCTCGTGCTCGTCCATGGCGGCGCCGCTGAAGCTCAGCTTGCGAACAATATTCCTGGTCTCCTCTGCGGTAAGCGATGGTGTGTCGCTGGCTCGAGTTCTGCTGTTACGCTCGCGGATAGCGCTTGCGACCTCCTCCTTGGACGGCCCGGCCGTTGGCATTAGCGAGAAAGTGCGCGAATATTTAAATCGATTTTTTTTAAACTACGCGCCTTTGTCTAATATCGCTTTAGTGACATGTCCGTGAAATCTTGAGGAGGACGACCATTTGACCCAACATACAAGACGACACGAAGATGACGCTGTCAAGAGGGTGGACGCTGCTGCTCGTTCTTGCCGTGACGTCACTGCTGGCAACCTTCGCCTCTGCCGACCCTCGCGAGGTGGAGAATGCTGAGTACGTAGCCCCCCCCCCCCCTCTCCCTCCCAGTTGCATTGTAGCCGTAGATCTGACCAATCCATTGCCCATTCCAGACTCAAGGAGGAGTTCGGCGACGATTTCGAGGACGAGAGTGCCATCCCCGCGCTCGGGGAGCTGGAGCAGCATCTCAAGTTTAACCTAGAGCACCAGCTGGCTGTGCGCGCGCCCTTCACGCCGCGCGGCGACGTGGAGATTGTGGCCAGCGCCTCGTCCCCCAAGCCCAAGGTTTCATTCTCCGCCCTGCCGACGCTAAGCAGCGACGATTTGGGGAAGCTAGAGACTCTGCTGCACCAGGACCTCCACTACACCGTGCGAGCTAAGGCGGATCCAACCGACCCGGACTCGCCGTATGTCATGGCGTCTGTGCCCATGTGTATGCTGGCTGCCATGCGTCTGCGCGAGGACTTCGCCTTCCACCTCTCGGACAGCGGTAAGCTCGTGGCTATCGAGTATCTGACGCCATATCTGGCTAAGGAGGCCTGCGCTGAGTACAAGACGCGCAGTCTCAAGGACGTGCGCTTTGGCCCGCTCGGCACAGTCTTGAAGGCGCAAGCTGGTCCTTCGTACGTGACATCTCTCTTTGAGTGAATCTCGCGGCTATTTGAATTGGTGCTTATGATTCCTGTCATGTGGATGCTTGTGTCCACAATGCAGGCCTCCTAAGAGCATCGTGGTCAAGCGCGACCGTGCTCCGCAGGGCGTTAAGCCGGTAAAAAGCGAGGACGGCAACGATGAGCCCGAAGAGGAGAGCCAATCCTTTCTTCGTAAATACGTACGTACAGCATAGTTCGTGTCTGCAATACTTTGCTGGACCCGATCTTACACCGTTATCGTGCTTGCTTTCTGTAGTGGTATATCATTCTCCCGATCGTCGTTATGAGCATGTTCGGTGGCGATGGAGGTGCCCAGCCTGCTGGCGGAGCTCCTGCAGCTCCTGCCGCCGGCGGAAGACGACGGTAGATCCCTGGCCAGGGATAACCATGCGCCACACTTCTTTTTGCTCTATAGTAGAGTACAACGCCGTTTCGATTTGACCGTAACCCAGCTCAGTCTCATTTGCGGATGCTACATTGTAAGCCCGAGCTGGAAGCATCACTAGTTTTCGTAAAGCCTCGATCTTATTTCTATACGATCAAACTGGTTTGCTCCTCTTCATCCCCCTTCTCCCTCTTTCTCAACCCAATTCCAGGAGCTGGCGGCCACTTGTGATGCATAACCATCCGCCCCCATAGCGTGTGGTCTCCAGTCGATACCACAACAGCCACGGCTGTGCCTTGCAGAACGCTCGCCGTCATCGGAACAATGTTTTGGCAGTGCAGAGGTTCCCCCTGAAGATGTGGCGGTGATGTGTCCGTCGTGACCTGTTTCCTGCTGCCTCCTTGTCCTGCTTCATCGTCTTCGCCGTCTTCACCCACAAGCGTCGTCTGGTCCACCACGCAGTTTTCTGAGCACTCGACGACCCGCAGGTCTGCACCCGCCACGTCCCCAGGCTTAAGCTCCACCACATCCCCGTAGACGAGACTCATGGCGTCCATCCGCATGCATCGAGAGGCCGGCTGACCCTGTCCTGCTGCCACACGACGACGCACTGTCGCCTCGCGTGGCAGCGCCTCCTGGTACGCCTGCATGGAGGCCGTGCGCATGAGACACGGCAGCAAGCAGCAGACCCAGGACGGGCAGTTTACTGGCGGCGTGACGCGGTTGGCGCCATACAGCGCGCGGCGCGCCATGGCTTCGTCCCGAGAGAGGCCAAGATCGGGATTCACGCCCACCTCCGCCACAAAGTCAGACAAATTCGCAGGCCGATGGTAATCCTGATGCAGTGGTGACAGCGAGAATATAGTAGGCACATGAGTGAGTGAGAACATCTCAGAGAAGGGGAGCACGCGTGACAACGGAGAGAAGGGAGGGCGTCACAGGATAGTAGCAACGAACCCTGACATCCTTCATAACGCTAGTAGGAATCTGATTTGTGGTAGAATGCTCAATTTGGTGCGTACTTGTACCGTAATCTCGGTTAACTGTCAACCCCTTGGTGTCGCCTAGCCCAGTTTATAAAAAAGCTCAGGTGCAGATAGTGAGAAAATTGATGTTCGATACACAATATTTACAGGTAAGGAGCTACTACATCGTCGTCCCAGCTCACCTCGCCTACGGACGTGTCAATGCATGAGAACGACTCCAGTATGGCTACCAACTCATCGTCCACAGTCTTGCTACATCCATCTTGCTCCTCAGCGCGCTCGTCAAAAAGGAGTTCAACCTTCTTGTACCCGCTCTATCGTCGCTTTACTGAGCTCTTCTGTGTTGTCAAGGAGACGTCTTGACCAGCTACGGTATACCGGTAAGATACCGGTATGACCTTCACTCAGGGGCACTGCAATCATTCCTGTGATTACGAGACGAAGATTACGTCACGGTGTTTATGGGACGGTGTTTACGCCACAGACGATTACGCCACGGGTGGGTACAAGATTGTGGGAGCATGATGGGCTCTACGTGGCACTCCATGATTGGCTAAAATAACTCAGTATCCAGTAGAGAATCCAGTAGAGTGTACCTAGTAGGAAAACCAGTAGGCTTAGAGGTAGCACGAATTTTTCGAACTAAGGACCTAAATCAATCTCTTTGCATTTTGCCATCAAGTGACCAAGCCTTTTGGTTATGAGCCCAAGCCCCGTCTTCCCTGACCAAGACCAAGACCCCGACTACACCTTCGCCATGGAAGCCACTTCGACTACGACCGCCCGCATCAACAAGTTCGACGGAACAGCTTCCACACGTGGAAGTTCAAGATGCAGATGGTGCTCGAGGAGCGCGAACAGTGGGACGTGACAAGTGGGGAAGTGAAGCTGGAGCACTGCCAGACTGCGGCGGATCAAGCGCTCTTTCGGAAGAAGTCGCGCAAGGCGCTGGCGATGATCTTTCTCGCGATGAAGGATTCGCAGCTGCCGCTGGTTCGCTTGGCGAAGGACGCGCATGATGCATGGTCAAGACTGGAAGGATACTTCGAGAAGAAGAGTTTGGCCAACAAGCTCTTTCTTCGTCGGCGTTTCTTCACGACGATGATGGAGGAAGGTGATGATGTGCTGGAGCACATCAACAAGATTAAGACGCTGGCGGAGCAGCTCGACGCAGTGGGCGCTCCGGTCAGTGAGGACGACTTGGTGATCACGCTTTTGGGAAGTCTGAGCGAGTCGTACCAGTTCCTGATCGCGGCGTTGGAGTCGAGAGCCGACTCACTGCCGTGGGAACTCGTGACGTCTCGGCTGCTGCATGAGGACATGAAGCGCAAGGAACAAGGTGGCGGTACGGACGGCACCGCGCACGGTCAAGGTCAAGCGTTCATGACAAGCGACAACAAGCGCAAGGGTCGGCAGGCGCAGAAGACTAGTGCCTGTCACTACTGTGGCGAGCACGGACATTGGATCGCCAAGTGTCCGGTGTGAATCCGCGAGAACGCGGAGCGGCAGAGGCCACAACGAGCGAATATCGCGCATAGTGAAGACGACTCTGGTGACTTCCTCTTCTCGGTTTGTAAGGATGTGGTTTGCAATTACGACACATTTTACATCGGTTACGTATGGGTAAAAACCTTTGGTCCCGACAGAATGGATATACGCACAGTCTGGTGCAGACGTAAAGTTTTTATCGTCCAAGGCAAAGGTCACGGGTTCGAGTCCCATCGACAACACATTTTTTGCATAGTTTGCATAAATTGCACATAAGGAGGCGCCGCGCGACACCACGACATCTTCCAAGGATCACGTATGTGAACTACACTCATGGTACACGCAATCATTCTCATGATGACGAAACCAGAGAATGTCCCAGAGTCTCCAGCCAATCAGATAGTCAATAGAGTGTGACGTGTAGGTTTGCATGTGATGTAGAGGAATGGTTGGTCACCGTGCGGAGAATATCCAGTGTGGCACAAAGGACACATAAGAGCCTCCATGGCGGCTTAGATATAGCGCTAGCGAACTAAGGACCGCCCAAAAAATGAATCACTTCCAAATTTCCTTCCTACTCGACAACTCCTTCTCCTTCTCCTCCGCCCCACATCATTATAAGTGGTAGCACTTGTTGGTCAAGTCTCCGAAGGGTCTGCAACTGCTCAAGAGTTCCCATTTGCGAGTGGTAGACTGGGTGGCATACGCCGGTAGGTCTCCCTTGCACATCGAACAAGTTACTGGGTGGCATAGCCAGAAGGTGACTTGTTCCTACAAATCCTTGTCTGGTTTCTTGGACTGGTTTGTGCCGTTGCTGGTGACAATCGCGCATCACATAGGGAGCTCCAAGCTTTGGGTCTGTGGTTTAGTGCCGTGTGCCTCCCCCGCCATTGCTAACACGGAGGATAACTTCCCTATAGCGTGTCGTAGACTAGCTGGTTGCGCAACAGTTATCCGGACGGTTGGCAAGGTCACCCCTCTCGACCCCAAGCGTATGGGTAAGAGAAAAACCCGGGAAACGGAAGCCTGCTTGCAGAAGTACCGGTGATCTCTTTAAGTACCCTGGCGACAAAGCTAAAATCGATAAGCTTCGCCACGACCTATTTGGCATCCTCGTCAAGCAACAAAAGCTTGTCAAGTTTATTCAGAACGAGATCCCCAACGCCAAGGACTCGGACGCCCGCAACCTGCTGCAAGAACTGACGGATCGCCTCAATCACCGTCTCGAGCAGGTCGAAGGCTTACTCACCGCTTTTTTTTCACGGACCGGCAGATCACCTCGTACAAGAAAATCCGCAGAAACAAGTCAGGAACTTCTAATAGGGCTTAATAGTAAGCGCTCATTTTTTTGGTATAGCAAATTGGTATAGCAGAGCCCCAACAATACAAAACAAAGAACGAACAAACAAACAAAAGAGGCAATAAGGAAAATGAGTACCCGCGATCTAGTGAAACAAATGACAGAGCTCGCCGAAAGGCAGCAACAACTTATGGAGCAACTCGCACGCAAAGAAACGCGAGTCGAAGGCATCTCACTCCCACATTTTTCGGGTGAGATTGGAGAATTGGTGGATCTATACTTTGACCAAGTCATGCGGTTCCTTGAGGCCAAAAACATCAACTGGGAAGACCCAGTCAACGGCTCACGTATTGTGGCCACGATGAGCGCAAACTTCCGAGGAAATGCAGCCGCGTGGTACATGCTGAACCGCAGCAATGTCCATGACGTGCAAAACCTCATGCACTTACTCACGAATGAGTTTGTGACAATCAGCGTCGGTTGCGTGACCAACTATACCAGTTGCGTCAGAATCGATGCAAGTCCCTCGAAGACTACATTGGCAGGTTCCGAATGTTGCTGACGCAAGTCAAAGACATTAGTGAACTGGACAAAATCACGTACTTTACGCGTGGACTTGTCGCCCAGTTAGGCCGCGAAGTGGAATACCGCCAATGCGACACGATCTCGGAGTGCTTTGCAGTTGCCCTCGAGTACGAACGCACTCATTTCGGCGGATCGTTCAATCAACGGTATGACTGCCACCAGCGACCTCCACAAAGGTTCTCAAGTCAACCAAGGTATCAGCAACAAGCTCCCCAGTTCGCCAGGAACACGAAGTTTGGTCGACCATACCAGTCGCGTAATTCGGGTCCGGAACCCATGGAAATCGACAACGCACAAGTTCGGTATAATCCGCAACCATCACACCAGCCACGGAAAGTTTGTGCGTATTGCAAGAAGACTGGGCATCTCATCAGCGAATGCTACAAGAAGAAGAACAGCGATGCAAGCAGACAAAACAACGGTGCCCCTGCAAATCAGCCTTGGCGCAGAACGGCGGTCAATTACTTCGAACAAGAGGGAAACACCGAGGAGTATGGTACTCACGACATCGAAGAGTATGACACTCACAACACGGAAGCCAACACCGTGGAATTCGTCGTCGATCCAACACCAAGTGCGAGAGAGGAGACTGTAGTGGAAGTTAACCACAACACCCCATCTCCAAGGAGGAATACGGGGAACATGAGTTAGTGCGTATCCCTGCCACGTGCAACGGCAACGACGTGATAGTTATGTTCGACAGTGGAGCCACCGACAACATTGTGAAGCCTGGAGTACTCGGCCACCTGGCCACCTCCGAGCACATCAAGGTCAAGAGGTTCGATGGCACAACCACCACGACTCAAGAGGCCAAGCATGGATTGGTGGACCTCGAGGTAGGGGGTCGAAGTTTCAACATCCGCGTCATCGAGTGGAAAATGGGCGATGGACAACTCGTGATCCTGGGAAAGCCCTTTTACCATCGGTACAATCCCCAAACTATCAGACGCACGAAGTCAGCTTTGGGGAAGGCAACAATAAAAGGTCGCCTTTGAGAATCGAACCCACACCAGGTGTATTGAATCCTGCTCAACAAACCGCTAAGACAAGTTTGGACATCGAATCCGACCATCAACCAGAAATTACGAGAAGAACGTGAATGCACACAATACGAGCAACCCGCAACACAAATTGCGTTAAAAATTACGGCACAAGTCTCCAGTGTGGAGTTTGCAAAAAGGCTCAAACAACAAAGCTACGAAGAGGTCTACCGCGTCAAGGTGTGCCAGGTCGATACGCAACTGTCAACTATACCAACACGCATCGAATCGCTAATTGCGACGTATTAAGAAGTATTCCCCAAGGCATTACCAGACGGGTTACCACCTCACCGTCGCGTCGAGTTCGAGTTGACAACAAAACCAGACGCAAAACCAAGCAATCGTCCACCTTTTCGGTTGTCCAAGACGGAGCAAGACGCTCTCGACCTGTTTGTGGAAGAGAAGCTGAAGAAGGGATGGATTGAAATCTCCGATTCTCCCTGGGTGTCCAATGTGTTTGGTATTCCCCAAAAACAACCGCAAACAGGGAGACAACCTTTACGATCGGAGTGGGTGCGATCCGGGAATGCAACGCTACCGATTCGTTGGGTTATTGACTATCGGTATGTTAATTCGCAAACCATAGTTCCGAGAATCCCTTTACCGCGAATGGAAGAGCTGTTCGACAAAATGCACGGTGCTACGGTGTTCTCAGTGCTCGATCTCGCGCAAGGTTACCACCAAATGCGCGTATCGCCTGAGTCTCGCAAATACACCGCATTCCGCACACACACAGAGACATATCAATGGTGTGTTGCACCAATGGGTCTTGCAGGCATACCGGGCGTGTGGTCACGTCTCATGCGGGTTCTGTTTGGCAAATACTCATTTATTGTGGTCTATCTTGACGACATTTGCGTCTTCTCCAAGACTATGGACGAACACACTGGGCATCTAGAGACGCTGCTCCAAGTACTGCAACGCGATCAATTGTACGCTTAAGTTACCAAGTGTCATTTTGGCGCAAAATTGGTTAACTTCCTCGGACACACCGTCTCCGCACAACGCATCGCTGTCAACACGAAGAAGACGGAGGCTATCGCCAAATGGACGACACCAGCAAACACCAAAGAGCTTCAGAGCTTTCTAGGACTTACAGGCTACTACCGTCGGTTTATCTGCAACTTCGCTACACTAGCGCTGCCTTTGAGCGCGTTAGTCAAGAAAGATGCAAAATGGGAATGGCACGCATCGCAAAACAACGCATTTCAAGCACTCAAAGACGCTCTGCAAATTGCGCCTGTGCTAAAATTGCCCGACTTCGAACGCGAATTTATTGTAGCCACGGATGCGTCGGGACACTGTGTTGGTGGAGTTCTTTCGCAAAACACAAACGACCATCCAATTGCGTTCTACTCGAAGAAGCTGGGACCACACGAGCTGAATTGGCCCACACACGAGAAGGAATTATTCGCGATCAAAACAGGACTCGAGACATGGCGTCACTACCTCTACGGACGGCCTTTTGTCCTCTTCACCGACAACAGCGCATGCTCATGGTTGTTGCACCATCCTAAAGTGTCTTCCAAGTTAGCACGCTATTTGACATTTTTCGCGCAATTCAACTTCCAGATCCATCATGTTAGCGGAAGTTTCAATGCGGTTGCAGACGCATTATCGCGACAACCCACCGACGTCAGCTCTATCCAGTTCCATCGTTGCTCGGATAAATGCAGGACGCATGCAATTGCGTATAAAGAAAGCTTTCGTGCCACACCCACGGCGAAGCAAATTGTCGGGGGAGCGTCTTTGCCTCAAATTTCCTCCGCCATGACTGTGTCACACAGCTTTATGACACTCGCACCTTCCGTTCAAACATTGTTTGTGCAAGGTTACAAAAGCGACAAGGACATCAAAGAAATCATTAACTCCAACAAATTCGAGATAATCGACGAGCTAGTATATATTTACACACGCAAAAACAAGACATTGCGACTTTGTGTGCCGAACGACTACCAACTTCGCACAAATATCGTCTCAGGTTTGCACGACGCAGCCATTGCAGCACATCCCGGAGTTCGGCGCACATTCCTTCGGGTTGCACAATGGTACTACTGGAAAAACATGGAGAAAGACATCTACGACTACGTCACAAGTTGCGAAACATGTGCAAGATGGAAACACAGCAACGCCAAGAAAAATGGGAAACTCGTTCCTATTCCAATCCCCAAAGAATGTTGGGAAGTGGTGTCAATGGACTTCATCACCGGCTTACCGGAATCCAACGGATTTGATGCGATCCTAACAGTCGCCGACAAACTCTCAAAATGTCCCAAGTACATCGCAGTAAATACAACGGACGACGCAGAGAAAACTGCCCACATCTTTTTCGACAATGTCGTGCGACACCATGGAATACCCGCAGTCATCATCAGCGATCGAGACCCGAAATTTACATCGAAATTTTGGCGTTCGCTCGCTAAAATTATGGGCATCAAATTGAACATGACAACCGCGCACCGAGCTCAGGCTGACGGCCAGACAGAGAGACAGAATCTCGTTCTGGAAGACGCACTTCGTTGTATGATTCGTATCATGGCCAGGATTGGTCAGAAAAATTACCAACGACAGAGTATGCACACGCAACTCTAACTAGTGCCTCAACGGGACTGTCGCCGTTCGAAATCGACACGGGACGCAAAGAGCGACTACCTATCGGACTCCCAACAGCGCTAGCTACGAGCGCTAACAACCTCGAACTCGACATTGCCGAATTCGCGAAAACATTCCACGAAGATCGGCAGAAGCTCGTCGAACAAGCAAGAGTGCATTTAAAGCACGCACAAGAGTCACAAAAACGCTATTATGACCAAAAGCGCAATGACGTTGCGTTCAAAGTGGGCGAGTTGGTGATGCTCGACACTCGCCGTCTTCCCCTTCGTCACGCAGCACAGGACATGGAAGTTAAACGTGCAAAACTTGCAGCAAGGAAGATCGGTCCATTCAAAATCGTCAAAATGAACGGGGAAAACGTCGCAAAACTCCAATTACCCGCAAACATGCAGAGAATGAACCCCACATATAATGTGGATATTTTAGCGCATTTTGTCCAAGATCACGAGCGGTTCAAGAGCCGACCAATACCCAAACATCGTGGGTCGTCGTGGACGAGAACACCGGTGAAGAAATGTATTTCGTCGAAAAACTTCTTAAACACCGAATCGTGAAACGCAAGAAACAATGGTTGGTCAAGTGGAACGGATACCCAGACCACGAGGCAACATGGGAATATGAAAGCGACATTAACCACGTCTCCCACTGGAAGGTTCTCGTCGAAGAGTTCCACAAGCTTCGACTCGAAGTCACTCGCCGGAGGATGTAAGGATGTGGTTTGCAAATACGACACATTTACATCGGTTACGTATGGGTAAAACCTTTGGTCCCGACACAATCGATATACGCACAGTCTGGTGCAGACGTAAAGTTTCTATCGTCCAAGGCAAAGGTCACGGGTTCGAGTCCCATCGATAACACATTTTATTTTGCATAGTTTGCATAAATTGCACATAAGGAGGCGCCGCGCGACACCACGACATCTTCCAAGGATCACGTATGTGAACTACACTCATGGTACACGCAATCATTCTCATGATGACGAAACCAGAGAATGTCCCAGAGTCTCCAGCCAATCAGATAGTCAATAGAGTGTGACGTGTAGGTTTGCATGTGATGTAGAGGAATGGTTGGTCACCGTGCGGAGAATATCCAGTGTGGCACAAAGGACACATAAGAGCCTCCATGGCGGCTTAGATATAGCGCTAGCGAACTAAGGACCGCCCAAAAAATGAATCACTTCCAAATTTCCTTCCTACTCGACAACTCCTTCTCCTTCCCTCTCCCACATCACTACACGGTTGGTGGTACCACGGGTGCCTCCAAGTCGAATGGAGTGTGGCTGGTCGACTCAGGTGCGACGCAGCACATGACGTACTCGAAGGAGTACATGAAGAACTACAAGAAGATCTCTCCGGTGGATGTGCATCTCGCGGACGACGGTGTGGTTCAGGCTGTGGGGACCGGCGACATTGTGATGTCGATGAAGACCCCGCGCGGCATGAAGAAGGGTGTGCTCACGAACGTATGGCACATTCCGAAGCTGTCGCGCAACCTGTTTTCGGTTGGTCGGTTCACCAAGGACGTCGGGCCAGTCATCTTCGAGAGTGACGGATGCTTCGCTGAAACGAAGGGTCTCAGGTGGAAGCTCGGCGCTCGTGAGGGCAAACGGCTGTTCAAGCTGTGCATGACTCCGATGATGCCTGACGAGGCGAATGCGACAAGTTCGAAAGGATCGCCAAAGGGACACCACGTCGTACCTCTGGCACCTTCGACTTGGTCACATCGGCCATGGCGGTCTAGACGTCATCGTCAAGAAGGGCTACGGTGCTGGTATCGACATGGCGTCGGTAAAGCAGTGGGAGCTGTGCGACGGATGCTCACTCAGCAAACAAACGCGAGTGAGCTACATGAAGTCGTCGCCGAACCGTGCGAAGCAAGTGCTGGAGGTGGTTCACAGCGATGTGTGCGGCCCCATGCAGACACCAACGGTTAGTGGCAAGCACTACTTCGTCACGTTCATCGACGACAAGTCGCACTTCTGGGTGGTGTACTTGTTGCGGAATAAGTCCGGGGTGGCTGCCAATTCGCTAAGTTTGTGGCGTTTGCTGAAACTCAGACCGGCAAGCGCTTGAAGACACTCCGGAGCGACAACGGTGGCGAGTGCACTGCGGGTGCGATGGCCAAGTTTTGTGCGGACCGTGGTATCATGCAGAAGTTCACGCCGCCATACACGCCTCAACTGAACGGAGTCGCCGAGCGCATGAACCGGACGTTGGTGGAGTGTGCGCGTGCATGCTGGAACATGCTGGATTGCCCAAGACGTATTCGGGTGAAGCTGTCGTGGCAGCTACGTTCCTCCGTAATCGGTGTCCGACGCGTGCCATCAACCACGACAAGTCGCCGCACCAAGTTTGTACAGGCAAGAAACCGCTGCTAGCGAACCTCAAGGTGTTCGGTTGCCATGCGTACGTGCACGTGCCGAAGGGGAAGTGCACCAAGTTTAACGCTCGGTCGGTGCGCTGTCGGTTCCGGGGATACTCGGAGCATGAGAAAGCGTATCGTTTCGAAGAGACCAAGAGCGGTCGCGTGCTGGTGAGCCGCGACGCGCAATTCATGGAAGACGTCTTCGATAGTGGGAGACGTGACTACCATCAGAGGGAGGTGGTGGTCATTCAAGATGAAGAGACGACGGATCAAGATTCGTTGCAGTCGGATGAAGACGACAAAGAAGAAGAAGACGAAGAAGCAGCACAGGAGGAAGGTTTTGAACCAGGCAGCAAGCGACACCCGCGGACGCAGTCGCTGGAAGAAGCTGTGGAAGTGCCAAGTGCCAAGCGGCAGAGTCAACACCTGACTCTGGACGAGATGTCGGCTGCGGCTCAAAAAACTCAAGACTAAGAAGCTGCATACGTCGTGAATTCAGTGGGAGAAATGCCGATCACGTTCAAGCCGGCGATGAAATCCAGCGACGCAGTCAAGTGAAAGGAGGCGTGTAACTCGGAGGTCGAGTCGCTCCGCAAGAAGGAGACGTGGATCCTCGTGCCGCTGCCAAAAGGACGCAAGGCAATCGGCAACCGATGGGTGTTCCGTGTGAAGGAGAACCAGGCTGGAGAGATCGAACGGTTCAAGGCGCGACTGGTGGCCAAGGGATTTTCGCAGAAGTACGGCATCGACTACGACGAGACTTTCGCGCCAGTGGCCAAGTTCACGTCGGTCAGGATCCTGCTCAGTCTGGCGGCCAAGTACAATCTCATGGTGCACCAGATGGATGTCAAGACAGCTTTCCTGAACGGTTTGTTGGACGAAGATATCTACATGGCATAGCCGGACGGATACATCGATGAAAAGCACCCGGACTATGTCTGTCAGCTCAAGCGGTCTCTTTACGGTTTGAAGCAGTCGCCGCGGATGTGGAACAAGACCATCGACGACCTCATGCTCAGGCTAGGGTTCAAGAAGTGCGAGTCCGACCACTGCATCTACTTCAAGCGTGACGACCAAGACATGATCTTCGTGGCGCTACATGTCGACGACCTGGTCCTTGCAAGTAACAACGACAAGCTGCTCATGTCGACGAAGAAGGTGCTCAGTGACCGTTTCGAGATGACGGACCTGGGCCACCTCAAGTACTTCCTCGGCATGGAAACCGATCAAGATGTGACGACAGGGAAGGTGTCGATGCGGTAAACCAAGTTTGCGAAGGACATTCTGGAGAAGTTCAGCATGGAGAAGAGCAACCCTGTCAGGACGCCACAGGATCCGGACCTCAATCTGACCAAGGCCATGTGCGAGGGCGGCTGCAAGTACGACGAGACCATGGTAAACGTGCCATACCGGAACGCTGTGGGATGCCTCATGTGTCTCATGGTAGGCACACGCCCGGACCTTGCAGCAGCAGTGGAAGTTCTCAGCCAGTTTGCAGCAGATCCATGTCCGACACACTGACAGGCACTCAAGAGGGTCTTCAGGTACATTCAAGGCACGAAGACGCACGGCATCGAGTTTCAAGCGAGCTGCGACGACGGACGCCAAGGCTATTCAGATGCCGACTGGGCTGGAGACATCGAGTCAAGAAGAAGTACAAGTGGCTACGCGTTCATGATGAATGGTGGATGCATCAGCTGGAGGAGCAAGAAGCAGCGGACATTGGCGCTGTCTTCGACGGAAGCTGAGTAAACATGGCGCTACCGGAGGCGACACAAGAGGCGGTGTGGCTCAAGGTGTTCCTGTGCGAGCTCGGCGAGATGACGAGCGATGAAGCAATCAAGATCTACGAGGGCAACCAAGGCTCCATCGCGTTGGCCAAGAATCCAGAATTCCACAAGCGCACCAAGCACATCGACATTCGCTACCATTTCGTGCGCGAAAAGGTGGAAGACGGTCAAGTGGTGCTGCAGTATGTTTCGACAACCGACATGCTGGCGGACATAATGACGCAGCCAATCTCTGCGACGCAGTTCAGTGTGCTCCGGAGCAAACTCGGCATCGAAGCGCTGAAGGGTGTCGAGCCGAGTGGGAGTGTTGTCAAGGAGACGTCTCGACCAGCTACGGTATACCGGTAAGATACCGGTACGACCTTCACTCAGTGGTACTGCAATCATTCCTGTGATTACGAAACGAAGATTACGTCACGGTGTTTATGGGACGGTGTTTACGCCACGGACGATTACGCCACGGATGGGTACAAGATTGTGGGTACATGATGGGCTCTACGTGGCACTCCATGATTGGCTGAAGTAACTCAGTATCCAGTAGAGAATTCAGTAGAGTGTACCGAGTAGGAAAACCAGTAGTCTTAGAGGTAGCAAGAAGTTTGCGAACTAAGGACCTAAATCAATCACTTTGCATTTTGCCATCAAGTGACCAAGCCTTTTTTTTCATGCAGGACGCAGCCACCCCACCACTTGTGCGCGGTCTGGCGCACGAACCTTGTTTCCTTCGGAAGCTAAAAGCCTCGCAGTCTCGCTCTTTAGATGTTGCAGCCAGCTCGCCCGCAACCGGTCCTTCAATGGCTTGTTCCAGGAGATGTCGGCGGGCTGGCACCAGTGGGTGTACCCCGGTGGTACACGTTGTAAAACGACGTTTTTGCTAGCTGCGTACTGGACGACTTCAGCGGTCCAGTGGGCGCTGAAGTCGTCCCACAAAAGTATGACGGGAGCATCGCGGTCGTCGCGCTCGCCGAAGTAGTGCTCCAAGAAGCGAAGCGATAAAGCTGAGTTCCACCAGCCTTTCGAGTTAGTAATTATAGTCATCTCATGTTCGTCCTGGAGTGTTTGAACGCTTGGCCACAGTTTACGGCTGAAGCCGTGCCTCAGCCGCGTGTTCTCTTCGCGCGTCCGCTATAGTAGACGGACGCATCTTCAATACGACCCACGGCTCGTACTTGCGCCCCGTACTGTCCGCCATTAGCATGGCTGTCAGCCTCTCTTTGCTTTTACTACCGCATTTGACCCACACAGTTTTAAACCCTCGCTCGTCAACTGTATGTTTAGGCACGTATTCGAAAACACGGCCGTTTGGTCTGCATTGTAGATTTTCTCAATGTTCTCCTCCACTATACGGCGGCGCACCGTTGCGGCAAACTCTTCCGCGACTGCAGCGGAGTCCGCAAGAGGAGACTGACCTTGTCGGGGGGTTGCTCTGTGGGCGAGGCTGTAGCTAGAAAGGTAGGAGACCATCCACGTCGATGAGGCTGCGAACGCGCTCGGCGGCACGTCGTACATGCGGGCGATCTCGAGTGCCTCCTGCTGCAGCATTGTTGCCGACACCGGCACGCCGTTTCGCCGCATGGCGACGAGCCACTCGTAGATGTCGAGCTCGACGTCGTCGGATAGCGTCTTCACCGAGCCGAGCTCCCTGTACCACTTCAGCTTGGCCGTCTTGGCGCTGGCGGCTAGTGCATCGATGCGGGAGCGGCTCCGTCTCCACCGCAAGACCACCCGCTTCTTGGTGGTATAAGCTCGGTTGCGCGGCTTAATTTCAGGCCAACAGGCCGCTACAACTGCAGACATGGAGTGCGTGTCGTAGTAAGCGAGGACGGCCGATTTGAACTCGAACGTCTCTGATGTGTCTTGAACTTGATCGGCTTTCTGCTCTTGCCCTTGACTGGAATGTGCATCGTACTGGAAGTGTGGAGGCGGGGATTTCTGAAGTGTGGAGCACGCTGAACGGCTGAGGTTTTATAAGGGGTGACAATTAACACAAAATCGTGCGCTGGCAAAATTCAGATCGCTGATTGGGCAATTCGGGAGGGTGATAATTAACAGAGGGTGACACTTAACACCGATATTACGGTGCTATCCATTCTTGTTCATCCTAGCTATAAATTACTGTACAGTCATCCCGCCCGAACTAATCCTCCCATAATTGATCGAACGCAAAACTGATCAAAATGTGGAATTTGGGTTTCCGCCGATTTGCACAATAGAGAATCTCCATAGTATCAAGTTACTACCACCACATTTGATAATTGATGATGGCGATGATAAATTTGATATTTTTCATGTTGATTTAAAGTGTGATGTGATCAACTGCTGGCGCTTGAGGGCAAACTTTCGCTTGTTGTGCCCGAACAGGCGCTAACAAAGGTAGATTTTTGTCGTCGACGAAGCGGGACCATCGTCTCCTTCGCCCATCAGCCGTCGTAATATAACCGCTGCTGCATCCGCGAACTCTCGGTCGGTTGGCAACTCTTGTGGCTGATCCAAACTCTCTAACTCGCTCATCGCATTGCCATCCGCGTCAGCTTCAGACGGGTAGAGGACCAGTTCGATGACAGTTTCGTCACTGTAGTCGTAGTGTACCTCATCTTCGGCTTTTTATCGAGAACATTCTCGATGGTCAGGTCTTCGCCGAGTTGAAGAGTTTTCATCGCATCAGCGATGTCGGCGATTGACTCCTCCATGCTTGCTTCACATCGACGCGATACGAGCGCATAGCGCCGCATCCTCGACGCATAATTGACATTTTCGCCAGCAATTGACGATAGTTCAATTGAGACCTCGCTCCACGCATCCTTGACCCACTTCATCAGCTGGTCGTCTAGGGTTTAGCCGTCAGCTGGTCGATCTTGAACTACCGCGCTCTTGTACTTCGGGAGAATCCGCCACCGAGACGGCGTGGATCATGTGCAACCGGCGGTAATGCGCCTTGAAGCAGCGTATTATGCCGGCATCTAATAGCTGCAGCTTTGCGATAGTGTTGGGAGGGAGGAACTTGATCTCGCTGTTCGACAACACAGGCGCAACATGCGACGAGGCATTGTCGATGAGTGTCAAGACCTTTAGGTCTTGGTAGATCATCTCCAAGTAGACCTTCTCCAGCTACTCGCAGAAAATCAGAGAAGTCATCCACGCACTCGTGTTGTGGCAATAGAAGCAGAAACCGAGTTCTTTGGCAGTTTTCTTGTCGAACGCACTCGGCTTCATTGTCGTTCCAATCGCCAGGACTCCAGCTTCTCGGTCCCTGTCATGTTGACTGCCAACCCCACCGTGATTCTCTTCTTGTCCAGCTTGACGCCGCGTCCCACTCGTGTGGGTCGACTCATTGTTTTCCGCGGCGGTGTACGATAGAACAGGCCAGTCTCATCGAAGTTGAACACACCGCAGGTCGCGTACTCGTCGATCTTGGCGAGTATCGCGGGGAGTTCCTCAAGGACGGCTGTCATATCGACAGCAGCACCTTCGCCGTGCAGGCTGAGACCTCGAAAGTTGTACCGTTTCTTGAAAGCACCCAGCCAGCCGTTGGAGAAGCTGGCATCTTCCCGTCTACTACCCGCTCCTTCAAAGAGCTGAAGAGATCTTTGGCCTTGACCTGGACCAGATCGTCCGACACAGGGATATTATTGGCTTGCTTGGCCATGACCCAAAGGCTGGGCGCCTCATCAAGCTCTGGGTATGTTACGGTGTGGTTTGTCTTCCGGTTGTCAGCGATAGCCACCACACAGAGGGCGGTCTTTGTAGATACGCAGGATGTTGGATATCGTGGCTGGTGCAGGAGGCTCAGCCAAAACCGAACTTCACGCGGCACCACTCGGCGAGTTCTTTCTGGGTCATCTTGGTCTCGCGCTCATGCTTCACCTATAGATGGCGTTTCACCGCCTCAGTGAGATTGACCTTGTGCAGCATCGTGGTTTTCGTTGGCATCGTCGTCCGATCAATTCAGGCCGCTCGTTCGGGTCAGATGACAAGGACGACTGAAACATGTTTTATTATTATTATCGCACTTTTGGAACTCGTTTGCACTCTCAACTCTCTTGAAATTGATAAACACTCATTCTTGATAAATAATGCTGTCTTCGGCGTCCACCATGATAATCAATTTTGGGCGGGATGACTGTACTTAGTACTTCGTATATCCGACAATAAATGATGGCATACAAGAGTAGTAAACGGCACTACGATGCACAGCACTGGGGGACATCTTCGCAGTGCCCGGGCTTAATCAATTTGCGGTGGCTGCGGAGACAAATTGGGCTCGTTGGACAGGACCCGACTTAGTTTATCAGCGGATAGTCTCGTGCCTGGATAAGATGCAGATGCCGGATCTACAAAAGATCACGATGCAGTTTTCTGACGGATACGACTTGCAGGTTGGCATGAAGAGCGAGCAGTTGTCGGGCGGTCCGACGCAACGACGTGTGCGATATTGAAGAATCCTAATATGTTACTTCTCGGGGAGGTGACAAGTTCTCTTGCCTAAGAAGGGCTCTTCATATTCACACAACTATCGCATCGGACCGTCGGTTATAAACCATTCGCAAGGCGGTTGTGATTGGTGAGCAGCGGGAAGGTCGAGGGGCAGGGCGCAGGAGCTCGTCAACCTCCACGACTTCTATGCGAAGCTGGTTGGGTATGCTGCAAATCGATCTGTAGCTGTTGTATCTGAATGAAACACTGGTCATAGAAAACAAACGAACTCGTACACAAACTGGAATAAGCAACTCGCACCTTGTTAACCCTTTCTCGCTCTTCAGGTCGAACGCGAGTCTTGAATCTGCATCTCTAGCACCTACATAAAGTCGTCGTAGTCTTCATACGTGTCTTCGTAACCAGCGTACGCCTTACCGCCAGCACCACCGGTGTTGACGCTGCGCTCGACGTTGGCGTAACCCTGTTTGCCGGTCTGCTTCTTCTTCTTGCCCTTGGGCTTGGCGGCCGCAATCTTCTCGTTCTTGACGACGTTGACGATGGTCGTGATTTCCTTCATGTCGTCGGCCGTCAGGTTCACGGACGCCTTAGTCAGGATCACCTTGATGCACTCAAGTGCGTACTTGGAATTGGACGCGACCAACCGGGACGCGATCACGTCACCGAGATGCTCGTGATCAGCGAGTGACAGCAGGCGCATACCAGAGATGGCGGCGTCCGCGTCGTCGGCAGCACCGGCAGCGGGCTTAGGCGGGGCGCCGGCGAAAGCATCGATAGCCATCTCGAAGTCCGCCTCCTCGATGGAGGCCTTCTCGCGGGCGCGGCGTTGGTCGTCGGTCTCATCAGCCTGGGCAGCGAGACGCGCCTTGGTGAGGGCGATCTCCATTTTCTGCTTCTCCTCGATTTCCTTGAGCTTAATCTTCTTAAGCTGCTTGGGCTTGAGCGGTCCCTTGGGGGCCGTCGACTCGGCTTTGGCGGCTACCACTGGCGCTTCCTCCTCTTCCTCCTCGTCATCCCAGTTCACAGCGACCTTCTGCGTCTCTGTCACCGACGGCACTTCAAACTCGTCGTCATCTGCGCAGATAAAACCCCGTTGTGAGTGATCCGGATCCAGTTAAAGCACGACGAGCGCTGCGTTGCATGTGCATGACGCGAAGATAACTGGCGGTAGTATTTGATGCATGTGTAAAGCTGCGGCCACTCACCCCAGGAGTCCATTGTGGCTGAATTAGTGCAGTCTATCCGCTTGCGCACTGGCTGGCGATTCCTCTTCTCCCTGCGCGATGATTGGCCAGCAGAGCCGCCTACGTGCGTCAGACGTACCATGAGCATGGTACACATCGATCGTACTTAATCAACAGAGCAATATAACATGTAAAGAACTGTAGCTAGCATCAGATTGCAAGGGTTTCTCTCGTTGTGCCTCTATTTAGTAATATCATCTGTTTATTCCTCCACGAACACCTCAAGGAAATACAGCGTATTAAATACCATCTAATCGTGCGGACCAGCACAAGCGGCAATGTACCGCTTAGCCCCGCGACGCGCCGGCCTCGTGAAGTCGCAACAGCGCAGACGCTTCTCGCAGCAGCAGCAACAGCGCAGACGCTTCTCGCAGCAGCAGCAACAGGCTGCCAATGGTAATGTCGAGTCCCCGGGCAGCATCTTCGCCGGTAGCTGGAAGATCCCTGCCACCATGGGTTTCGCACTCATCGGTTTCCTACAGTGGCACCATCTGAACCACCCGACGGACGAGGAGCGCAAGACGCACCCGGCAATGGCGCTGCGTCGTCTTCCCGGGACGCACACAGTGTTTGAAGACACGATGGCTACGGAGCGCCAGCTGCAGTCGCTCAAACTCCTCCCGTACCGAGCCGCCAGCCGCCTCTGGGGCGAAGTGCACGACAAAAAGCTGTACGGGCGGACACATTGCAGCTTTGTTGTTCTTAGCAAAATTCTCATGTGTTTTCGCGCTGATATGTCTTATTCACAGCCCGTTATGGCTGCGTGAGCCAGTATACAAGGCTTGGACCGCCGTCTTCAACTGCAAGCTGGACGAAATGAAGTACCCGCTACAAGACTACGCTAATCTTGGCGAGTTCTTCTCGCGTCCGTTGAAGGATGGCGCCCGTCCGTTCGACACGGTTCCTGGCCACCTCGCTAGCCCGGTGGACGGCACGGTGGCCTCGATCGGTGTGGTGAACGACTCAGCCAACGTACCGACGCTGGAGCAGATCAAGGGCGCGCGGTACCGCCTTGATGAGTTCATCGGAGGCCTCCCCTCGTTCTTCACTAAGAAGACGCCGGCTTCAAACCGCAAGAAGATGTTCCACTGTGTGCTATACCTAGCACCCGGTGATTACCATCGTATCCATGCTCCTGTGGACTGGCAGGTTGAGGAGCGTCGCCACTTTCCTGGAAACCTTTTTCCTGTCAACCAGACGGCTGCCCGGCTGATCCCGAGTCTCTTTGTAGAGAATGAGCGCGTGGCACTTTTGGGTGAATGGGAGCACGGCTTCTTCTCACTTACTGCTGTTGGCGCCACCAACGTTGGTTCTATTGTCATCACGAAGGAGCCGGAATTCCGTACCAATACTGCTGCACAGGACGCACTGGTGGGCCAGTGTATTACTAAGAACTATGGAGGCAAGGTGGACACAACGCGTGGGGAGGAAATGGCCCAATTTAAGGTTCGCAAGCTGCGCTGTCTGTAGATGTTGCTTTTGCTAATTGCTTTGTGCACATATTATGTGTACAGTTGGGCTCCACGGTGGTGCTTGTCTTTGAGGCTCCTGAGTCGTTTCAGTTTACTATCAAACCGGGTGACAAGGTGAGTTACTGAAGCTGGTATGGGTCTCCATCACGGTTACTGATATTTATACGTGATAATGCAGTTGATTCTGGGCAAGTGCATCGGCAAAGTGAAATAAGTAGTGGACACGGATAGAGTTGGGAGATAGTGGTTGAATCAGGGTCTATTAGCATATGATGGATAATCGCACTCGATCACCTCTGCTCAAACAGGAATAGCTAACGCATTCGAGTCGCTGCGTTGCCGTTGCAGTATCGGATATTCTTCGATAGAGACTTACCGGGCAGCTTTAGCTGAAGCGCATTTGTGTGCGTCTGCATCTCGGATACAACTCAAGCTGATCAGCCGACTTAGAAATGTCAGTCATTCCTCATGGGAACTGCAATTTATCGGCCTGACAGCGAGGAGAATTTGAAGTGAGCCGAACAGCCTCGCGCTCCCCAAACTCCCGCTGGTCCTATCTATAGTACACTACGACGCTGGGAAACTACGCCTTCGTTTCCAACTGTTCTAGATACACTATTTCTGTTGTCTCCGCAACCTGCAAGGTGTACCTAAGCTGCGAGCTCTCTGTCACCTAGTGACAGACTCAAACAACATTCGTCCACTATTAGCTGGAAGACCAGTAACGATATTACTTCTCCGATGTATTGCACCGTCGTAACACATGCAACGAGACTATGGATGCGATCCCAGGAAGCAACCGCTCCGCCACCGCATCCTCAAAATACCAACATTTCTGAACGTGCTACTCCACTGGTTAAAATTGTTGGCCACATTAAGTGAGTCACTAAACAGTGCATAACCAGGAAAATCTTAAAATCATATGGGCTTGGGCGAAGTTATCGGTCATTTATTCAGTGGAGGGTGTCGTATGCAATCGATAAAGGTTCCACGACCATCGAGACAAACACTTTGCGACATGGTACGACTCGATATTGACGCTGCCTCAATTCACTCGCACATGATCAAAGTAGCTGACGTGATGCACTTTGACCCGCGCTGTTGACACAAGTCTCTGCGACGCACTACCTTCCGTTGCCGATTGCGAAGCGCAAGGTTCAAATTTTTCACTTTCCTTTTCATTCGCAATTCAGCCCGCTGTTACCAGGTGCGCTCTCCAAGGTCAGGATTCAGCTTACCTCTCGTCTGCATTGGATTGTTCCCGTGTCGCGTCCTAGGATCGACCAAAGAGAAATGCTGCGGGACAAAATGGCTGCGTCTCGAGGAGCGGTATGGACAGATGAGGGTCTCGAACCTGCAGGCAATGTGCTGTCAGAAGTGGTTCTAAAAGCTTCCCGAAGGTATGAAACATTGGACCCCTGTGAAGTGATACTACTGAGACTGTTGTGGTTCGTGATGCCGGAAAGGAATCGCATGGCGTTGTAAGCCAAAGGCAATCATAATCAGTAAGCCTGATAGTAGCAACAACAAAGCAGTCTCTCCAATCCTGCGACTCTGGTACGGGTGCCGTATTCGGCATTATTAACCGAGAATGGGATGGATTTACATGTATTTATCGTTATCGAGTCCAATGGAGTTACCCGAGCACAGAATATTGCAAATTAGCCTAGTTCAGCTCATCGGTACTCAAATCGCCACATCTCCGGTTCTTCTCCTGCTGGCTCAGCGAATTCCCTTCGTCAAAGAAGTTACGAACGAACTCCAATACAAGGATTCCACAGTTGTAGCCGTCCTTTTGCTTGTTGTTGAAATTCTCCTCCTTTGGTTTGCGTACATACCTCACAGCAAAGGTGCATTTTTTTTCGGCATGTCTTCGCAAGAAATGCGTACGTTAATCGCTTCTGAAGTGGATCGTACAATACGCGCTTTTTCCTTTAACGTTAATGCCAATTGCACATCAATGGGCTTCGCCGCAGCTGACGATTGTCGCGACCTTTTCGACCCCTGTTCTGAACGGTTGTTGTTGCCAGATCATCTCAGTTCGTGTCTTGCTTGGCAGCCGCATTTCGATTGGAGATATGTAGTGGATTCGCGGTCCGCATTCAGCGACAAGAGTCGTGCAACTACGTCGATGCAGCGATCGTTAAGCCACTTACATCTTCGAAATGCATACAGATCTTCTCGCACGTGCATCGATACCCCGAGTGGCTTGGCTTTTGTCCGGGGATCCATGGCTTCCGTGAACTGTGCAAGCTCGACGATGTTTCCAACCTTCTGTATCCTTTTCACTTGTGGTTAATTGCATCGAGCCATATGCTCGTGTCTCAGAGATAGGGAAAATATATTCCAATAGTAATTTACTGGATACAATATAATTATTGACGGTGCCGAAGTCGAAGATTTAATAAAATACCCGTACTTCACAATAATAACGATATTGATCATTTCAGGCGTCGAAGATGATTGCTCGTCGTGTGATGTCTTTGGTACCAATGCAGCGCTGTCGAGCCGCATTTCTCGCAGCATGCTCCACATCAAATTGGTGGCTGTCGTCAACCTAGCACTTTGCAGGAGTTCAATTTTGAGTTTTTAACACCCCATCGCAAGCTAGCCCCCCCCCCCTCTTCTACCAGCCGTCATGCGCTCTATCAGCCACGGCATTACCTCCTTCTTCTTCGAATCCGTTGGGGATGACAAGTTCGAGTGCAAGATTTGCTCTGTCAAGCGCCAGCAGGCTGCTGGCACCGGCTACTCAAACCTCCTCGGGCACCTTCGCGACAGGCATCCTGACTTCAAGGTCACCTACGACGACTACCAAGCTCGGACGCCCGGCTCACTCGAGCGCTACGGGTTCCTGGACGCGCGAATGTGGCAACTACACCTGTGGATGCGCTGGGTGGTCATGCGGAACCACACTCTCGCCGAAGCGAACGACCCGCTGACCCGCCAAATCACGCGCCTGGACCCCGTCTCGTCCAAGACGCTGCTCAAGTTCATGAAGTCGGTGGCAAATGGACTTGTCGAACGTCTAGGACGCGATATGGGCGAGCGGTTTGGGCTTCTCTTCGATGGATGGTCGAGTGGATCGCTGCACTTCCTGGGTCTCTATGCCGTGCAGGAGAGAGGTGAAGAGGTGCAATCAGCTTTGCTGTCCATCTCTCCGCTGACCGATGGTCTCACTGCTGACGACCACATCGATTCTATTACAAGCGTACTGAGTCTGTACGACAAGGAGGCATCGAAGGTCAAGTTCTTAGAGGGGACAACTGTGCGACCATTCGATTGATCGCCACTAAGATGGAAGTGCCGCTGATTGCCTGTGCAAGCCATAGATTCAACTTGGCAGTTCAACGAATTTTGGTCAATCATCAGCCACTGCTCGAAGAAGTCAACAACCTGATGGTTCAACTGCGGCATTACACCAATAATGCTGACTTGGTTAAGTATACCAGCCTCCGACCGTGCGAATGAACGTAACGCGATGGTCGTCAGTGTACGACATGTTGGAGCGCTACATGCGAATCCGCGACGCTGCGAAGAAGGTCCCTGGTGTTAAGGATCTCGTGCCTCGTGTGGCTCGTCATCACAAGATTGAGAAGCTGTTTGGGGTGACTTAAAGTGCTGCACAGTGTTATGGTGGCGCTGCAAGCTGAGCGCCGGACACTAGCCGATGTTCGGGTGCTCTTTGATTCGGTGATTGAAAAGTACCCATCAGCAGCCAAATATCTGGAGCCCACCGTCACATTGTGCACTCGCCGGACTTTGAGGCCGCCGTGGTGAAGGTACTTAATGACGTCCCCTTAAAGGCAGCCGAAGCGGAGGCGGTGAGCGTCTTTCGAGTTGAAGCGGAGCCTGAGCACCAACTGACAAGTAGGAAGAGACAATCTGGGGACGACAAATTTGCCCAGGGAATTATTCGCGATGGCAAGAAAAAGCGACTCGAGAATCGCTCGGTGTACAAGTACACCACACTCCTCAAGCATTCCCCCCCCCCCCCCCCCCACCACCACCACCATCAGCAACAGGTGTGAGCACTTATTCTCTCAGTGTAAACTCATCCTCACCCCGTCGCGATCACGCCTTCTCCCAGCACACTTTGAGCTCATCACTTTTCTGCGTGCAACAGCACGATGTGGAGCGAGGCTTCCCTTGTCAGCGCTGGCATAAGTGACTCCGATGGTGCCGACTCTGACTCTGATGACGCGTAGGCAGTAATTGCAGTAAGTATTATTGATAGCCCTCTTACTGCAGTGATTATTTTCTGTAGCACCAGCCTGTCAATCAAATATCCAACTGTGTTTTTCGATCCCTGTCGTGTCTTCTTTTTCTTCAAATTGCTCTTTTGCGTCGTAAATTCTCATCATAATGTCTATGTCGTCCGAAATCACCAACGCCAAAACTGTTTACACACAGCACCTGCGGACCTCTGTTTACCGTTTGTGGGCTGCTCGGGTCCGCACAATAGGTCTCCAGTTCTGCTGCGCATGCGACGACTACGTTTCTCTTGAAAATTCCCGGCACGTGAGACTGTTATCGCTGGCTTGAATCCTACGGTGATATACGAGAAATTAATGCGATGTATGGATATTCTTTTATGAGTTGGAGAGCTTGGAGTGGTGGGGAATCATCACAGGAAGAACCAGTGCTTCTAACTTTACCAAGGTTCCGTTCTCCCACATGCTGAATCGTTTGCATTTATCCCTCAAAGCAGGAATAGGAACTTTCGAAAAAAGGCAGTCTGCCCTCGCTTCTTTCTTGATCTCCCATTTGTTTGATCTCGTGATTGATGACAAATGGGGAATTGACGCGCTCGATACCTGTATTTCTATAACGTCATTATTCGCTGCCACACGCGCCACGGGGTCAACCACAGGCACTATGGATTCTGCCATAGGCGCAACAAAATTTACTTCCGGCATCATGAAATTTGCCACAGGCGCTACGGAATTTGCCACGGATGCATCTGGATATGGAAAGGGTCTTTTCACGATGGGGGCAGGGTGCATCGAGGGTGAGTGGATTTCGATTACTATGCTCAGGTCTGCGGGCAACTGCGGCAAGATGGTCTGGATACACTGATCAAGAGGCATCGACGACGCCAAATCTAACTTCAGCTTACCCCATACTGACTCTAATCGGTTGTTTGTGTTGTTATCGAGGGGTGGGATGTTACCTCGCTCATAATCTACTCACTTATCTCGGCAACTATCCCAGTTTGCGTCGAAGTACGTGAGAAAAAGGTCGGTGTCTCGACCAGGCAGCAGTGATATCATGTAATGGCGAGCCTTTTCGTACTTTTCTTTTGTTTGCGCACGAGCCAAAATACGAAACACATATTTGACCATTTCATGAACACCAGGCGGGAATCGATACGTAACGCAGATTTTCCTGGAGAGCCTTGTAGACATGGAAGTGGCATAGCAGGATGCGGATGTCTGGGAATTCTTTTTTGCATGACTGCGATTTCGGTAAAATCCTTATCAACCTAGCCAAATAAAAGCGAATAAGCAACTAAATGAATGCATTCGGTACACCGCAGCGTACCATCATTACTGCAATTTTCTCCCAATTCGGATTGTTTTTCTTTATAGCAGTGGCGACATATTAGAAATTCAACGCTGTCTCCCGGTCAAGAAGGGAGTGGGAAGACGAAATGTCCCTTAGCAAAGGTATCGTGAGCAATAAAGCTGAAACGCTTGTATTTGGACCCGTTAGTTCCTACAAAAGCAAGCAACGTTAGTCATCGAACAATAGAAGAAATAAAAATATATACCATGCGTTGCGTCCAACATAACGACTTCTGGAAATACGTGAAACATATGCCGCATCTTGCGGGTCTGCAAGGTAATGCAGCCAGCGACTCCATCCGAGTTTGTGACAACTCGAGCTAGATTCCCGCTTTCAGCAGCAAACTCACGACGTACACGATCAACTCGAGCTTCCAGTGTGCCTTCTTTCTCTTTCAACTTAAGTTTCTGGACGATATTGTGAATGTCTTTTGGAAAGATTGTCTGCGCTGTGGAGTAGCCCAGGAAGTGGTTAGCTAAAATAAGATAAATGCCACATCAAAACACTAAATTTACCAGTACGATGCTTCAAGAAGCGCATGATGCGCTTCACAGTAGATCCCCCTTCGTAGAGTTGCTTAGCAATGCCAAATAGGGACGGATCAACAATTTTGGTACAGCCAAGACACGATAAAGGGAATCCCCGATGTTGTGATTGTGCGTCGTCACATATTTGGTTATCACAACACGATAAACACCGGTTTCATCGTCGTCAGGCCTGAACTGCTGCACAATACGAGCTATTAGAACTGCAGGACGCCTATAGCTCGGTAGCTTTGAAGTTTTCGCTGTTTTCTTACTGCATAATAAGCACATCTGCTGGTAAACATGGTATATCAACAACAATGCAGGCAGAAACGCATACCTCTAAATCGAGGCTTGCCACCATGCATACAGACCATAACACGACACTAAATGGCCCTTCCCCCCCAGCTCCGCAGGTGTCTGGAAAAGTGCCTGGAATATCGGATAAGCTCCGCTTGCGCGTCTTCTTGTTCATGGCTTCGACAGAAATTGAGTCGCGAATCCTAACAGGTAATGCAGTGAAATTAGCTCTATTATACGAAGATACACCAGCGGACACAAGCAATTACCTGAACAGCTGATGCATTTCGCTGGTGCGCTCTTCAAAAAAAGATGTGAAGTCTTTCCAAGTGTTGAAAACTTTCGTGCTGAGATCAGGACAATTGACCGTTGTCGTGGGGATGCTTGCATCCGAACAGGTTCCTTCTTCCGTCACATCTCCCAATGTGTCGCAGGGTTCCCCCTGTTTTGCTTGCGCTGCCTGGTTCGAACTGCCTCGCCGTCGTTTGCGTGCTTTTGAGTTTTCGTTGGGTCCACCAGCGGACTCAATACCGCCCTCAAACATATCGCTCGGCATCCGGGTGTGATTAGCTGGACTTGCTGGAGCGGTTGCGATCCTCGCCACGCGCGATGATATTCATCGGCGTCCTGTTGCAATTTGAAACGACTGCGGTGGCCACTCAAATCATATAATATAACGCTGACGAAAATAGATTCCCCCCCTGTGGTGAGCAGAGGCAACACTGGCGAATGTACCACAGGGCGAACCACAGGCAAAACGATAACAGCTCGTAAATACGTGTAGCAGCTGACACTCCGAACATCTTCTGGGATGTAATAGACTGCCCATTCTTTGAGAGGTGACGCAAATGCGCTCCTAACAACACGCACGATGCCGCGGAATATAAGGGGTCATAAAATAAGTTATTAACGCACCGCATCTTTCAGCATTGTATGTCAGCAGTTCTTGTCAAATCAGACGTACCTAAGCGAATTCCCCTTCATCTCGACGATGATTTCGAAAACACTTCCTTGGCTTCTGTGCTGGGAGTCACACGCACCCTGGCCTGAGGAAGCGTAGCTTCTAACCGAGACAGACGCACTGCGTCTCTGTCTTCTTGTCGCACGTGGAAAGCCTGGCTTTCCAATAGTCTGTGGGACAGGGTTCCCACGACTTTCAAACTTCTAGGTAAGAATTTAACTGAGTCTTTATTAACATGCTCCTATGTTCCTACTTACTGTAAACTGCCTAATTAATGCATCCTCTAAAGCACCGATTTCTCAATGGGTGGTTCACAAGCCATGTCTCTTTCCTAAATGTGATTCGTACCTAAATGTGGTTCTCACCTAGGTACGAATCGTACCTAGGTTGTCTTCTATCCTAGATACGATCCGTACCTAATGTGTGTGCGTCCCATAATGTGTTGTCACACCAACTGATCATGGGCCATTCATCAGGAACACGCCCCATTACAAAAATCTATTTGTGATCTGGCGTCGTGTTCGTTGCAGTTCTAATTATATTCGTTAGTGAGCTTACCATCTTGGCTACCATATATATAAATTTCACCGCATGCGCACTTTTGGGCAACATGGACGAGGAGGAACCCCGCCATGAACTGACCATACAAGAGAAGTGGCTTAGTAAAATGCTACCAGTTTTTCAAGCTAGAGAAGCTCAAAGGCAACTACAAGGGCATCCAGACGAAGAATTAGTTTATAAATGTATTGGCATTACGACTGCAACGGCGACGCGCATGTGGGGAGACTACAAGGATGACCCGACCAACTTCTTTGAGTCCGTGACCTTCATGTGTATTCTATCTAACAGCAACATATATGTTAACTTTATACATTTTATAATCAGAATGTTGAAGCCAAGCGTTCTAGGGAAAGAAAGGAACAGTGCATTTCCGGCTGAAGAAATTGCACCCACTGTTAATGACAATGTTACCAGCCAAAAACAAGCAAGCGATTCCAATCACAGTCCAACCAATTGCAACCACGTTTAAACGATGCACAACCTCGACGTTTGATTTAACGAAGGAACTCAGCTGTCGTCATGTAAAGGGTGAAAAGCGTCGTATTTATATGGAAAGTGCCGGCAATCCGGCTTTGAGAGCCAAATATCTGGAAAAGAAAGTGGCCAACCGGCTTCTACTCTACGACCGCGACGGGAAGCTCTATTCAGGAGTGAATCGACCAGAAGTATACCTGGACGAATCTTTCTGCAATGCTAACCGCGTCACAGGCAAGACGTGGTTGACCGCAGACAAAATCCGGTATGCCAAATCTGGCAAGTGTGCTCGGTACGAATTTCGCTCATTAATTAATATGGAATCGTACTTACGAATATGTCATGCATTGGTTCATTATGAAGAGCATGCATTGTTGCTGCAGGAATAATAAAGACAAATGGAGCAATTACGACTGGGAATTTTGTAGATGACACCCATAAAGTGTGGAATGCGGCCTTAAAACCCAAACACTGGGAAGACGACGACTATCACGGCAATTTGAACGCACAGCTGTTCGAAAAGTGGTTCGAACATTTTTGCAAGACGCTACAATCGAAGTACTGCAGCATCCACATGGATGGTGCTTCCTACCACAAGCGCCAGTACGACAAGGATCCGACCAAAGGAAACAGGAGAGATGAGATTATTACATGGCTGCGCACCACCGGTACAATTTATTTTCGTTTTTTTTTTTTTTTACACCTTTTTTCTAAATATTGTCGTTTTACTAACACACACAGTTAGTGTTGACATAGATTTCAGTATGATCAATGATGATCTTGTGAGAATTATCGACACTCATCGCCCAGTGCCCAGCTACAGAGCTGCTGAGCTTGCGGTAGCGTATGATCATCTCGTTTACTACACCCAACCGTACCACCCAACCTTACAACCAATTAAGCTGATTTGGGCACAAATAGAGGGATCAATTGCTCGAAATCCAGCCTCAAACACAGCGGAGACAATTCAAAAGGTGAAAGATGGGCTGGACGCGGTCAACACACAATGGCTAATTGTGCTCCGTCGAATTCAGAAAACGAGGACGCTTACCTTAAAGCAACTAGCGAAGCAGTGGGCGAATTCATGTTTAACTTGAGCACAGTATGCTCTCGAACATTCGCGGAAAAGTAACAGTCGATGACGGCTCCGACGTCGAAAAAGATCAGATGATTAACCCTCCGAAGACGGGAGTTTTCACCGACATTATATGCTGACACGGAAGTTATAACGATATCTTGAATAATTTAAAAAAAAAATGTATGAGCTGTTTTGAAGGGTTTGCTAGAAGGTTACAACGGCATAAAAATCCATTCATTTGATTGGTGGAATGCTATCAAACCGTCGTTTGGATTGGCCCTTCAACGGGGGTTAGGTGTAAAAATAGACATAAATTCAAAAATTTTATTCTTCGTCATCACTCACTCGCTGCTGGACGCGCGGTGCCATTTCGAAATCAGCGCGCCAATGGACAGGGACATCGACTTCAAGCTTGTATGGAGATTTCTCCGCCGTGAACACTGGAAATCACTTCCATCTCGGGGCCTGGGCTATGGGTACGTCGATAGAAACACGCTCTTCTCTCACGGGTTAGCTGACCTACGTTGCTTTGCTGTTATAGGCACGATTACATCAAACCTGGGCGCTCTCGCAAGACAGGCGAGCACGGCGTGGACTATTTTAGTAACGAGCAGGAGCTTGTGGACTACATTCGGTCGGACAAGGACCTATGCAGTCGAGTATTTCCCGACGAGAAGGAGGGATTGCCAGCAGCAGAGGACAGCAGCCGTAAAAGTAAGTTCGTGCCCTCATTATATCGTTGCGCTCGCTCCCTCAAGTGCTGCTTACGTGTTGCAGAGCGTTTGCGAGAAGATGCCGCTCAGTGAGTACTCCACCACGGCCAAAGTGCACTCGTAAGGGTCGAGCTTCTTCCGCTGCATGCAGGGATGGTAATACATATTTTATGCTGACGGGGAAGGTGTGAATATTCTGACATGTGCTCATTCGCTCTCTGACAGCAACAGTAAATACACGCCTGATGTCGACGAGAGAGAGGAACACGATGATGTGGCAGCGGCTGCGTCTTCGCCTACCACAGCAACGGATGCATCTACCAGATCCTGCAGTTCTTTCCCATCTATAATGTATGCTTCACACCGACTGTTCCCCCAACCTTTTCACCTCAGACGGAGATCCGAGCTTGGGATCAGATCAAGAAGCAGCATCAGAAGTAGAAGATGTCCTAGACGATGTCTCATCTTCAGAGGAAGATGATGAAGAGCAAGAGGAGCTCCCTACGAATTAGCGGAAATGGCAGCGGCGTTGGGTCTTGAAAAACGGGTCCGAGGTAAGACTTCAATCATACTCACTCCAGCTGAGTGCACGGTATGTTCCACGTTGGTTTATGCTGTACGGGATGATTGATTTTACTGATGTTATACTGACACTGTCTGTTGTATCACATAGCTTCAAGAAGTATTATCCCTTGTTGTTTTTAGGTCATGTGGACATTGCTATCGTCAACGCGTATATAATTCACAGCTGTATTAGCGAGAAGAGGAAGAAGAGGAAGATGTTCCACTACGCCTTTCTGGCTGGACTGCACGAAGCCCTTATTGCAAGCAGCGAGACCGACTTCACGACGACAACTCCGCGCCAGTCTGCACGAAGGGTAGCTACGTCAGCGGAGAGAGATGGGACACTGATGGTGCCTTAAGAGCACACTCTGGTGCAGATCACCGACACGAGAGTCAACAATGGGGTAACATGCTTGCGGCAGCGGCAGTGCAGGGTATGCGCACTGCTGGCGCGCGAGGAAGGCAGAAAGCGGCCTGGGGCAACGACATGGTACTGTCAGAAGTGCTCTACAAACCGGCGAGGACTTCTCTTCATGTGCAACAAGGTAAGGAACCACCCGTCGAACCCAGGACTTACGTGCTCGCAGATCTTTCACTCCGTGTGGCGCAATGGAGAGTTTGCACCCACATCTTCCAAGGTCCGCGATCGAGTTCTTCAGAAATCGAATCCGACACAGAGCTAGTCGTAACAGTAACTACTTTTTCATGGTGCATGTTTCATCAATATGACTTCTTACTATGCTAGCAAGAACTTCTCCGCTTCAGAACACATTAAAGGTAACTTCCGCTCTCTGCGGCAACAAATCCAACTTTTTTGAAAATCTTGCTGCACAGCCATACTACCCTAACCATTGCGGAGTTATTATCGAGTAGCTTAGCTACACGGTGTACGTAGACGACACTAGTTAGTATGGGTTAAACTATTATAGTGTAGCTAATAGAATAAGTAACCGTCCGGGAAGGTTTATTAATCCATCCATGTCAGCCGCCGTCCCCGGACAAAAACTTCCAAAAAATAATTATTTTTCCTCTTGGATTGCGGAAATTGGTGCAACTCCTGACTGCAAATATGTCCTTTCTCATGTAAGTCGTATGTTTTTGTCCAAATTATTCAATCAATCTCTTTATTTGCTGCAACCCAGTCGCTGAAGATCCAGGGACATGATATTTAACGCTTTATATCTCTAAAACGACGACGAATTGAGCCAAAACGACATCATTTTTAGAATCTACGCTCAAAACTACCTTTAATCAATATTATTTTTCGTAGTTTAAGACCTCCATATGGCAGCATACTTTCTGGAATCATTAATTCTCGCCAGTACAATACCTAATGTTGATCGACTGTTTGGTCTAGCGCTTCGCTTTGATATGACTAACACTGATGCGAGCAAGTGCTGAAATACTTCATGCTGTACAACCAGCTCATTGAATAGCATGGACTAGTAGCTTGTTTTGAGGTCAAGCACGGTGCGAAGGAGAAATGCAAGCCGCTAATTGAATCACTGTCGCCTGGATAATTGAAGTCGGAAGTGAAAATGGATTGTTTCCAAGCCCCAGATGCCTGCAGTGATGAGTGAAAGTTGTCAACCTGGTGCTGGAGAAATGTTGGAGTAGGACCGTGATTTTTGCCGGCGTAAACGTGCTCGCTATGACGAGCAGTTCGATAAGTCAGTCAAGCCTACAAAGCTGCAGAATCGCACAGGCCCAGTTGACCAGCGCAGCCGTTGCCAACGCGGTTCGGCTGAGCAAAAACGGGATCGTAGTGACGTAGCAGATCGCGTTCTGCGATCTGATGTGCAGCAAGCGGCGGAGAAAATTCGACCTGCGGCTTCAAAGGATCGATGCTTGAAGTTTGGTGGACCACACTATGTGGCTAAGTGTCCGAATGCTACGTCCGAGGGAAGGAAGGAACAACCAAAGAAGTTTCATACCAAGCGCCCTGACCGAGGACGTATGAAACGGATCGAGGAGCGTTCGGGTAGAATACACACCATCAGACTGATCGACTCTCTTGAGCTGCGCTACTGCGCGGATACCGGCTCTGATTGGGGTCTGATTAGTCGCAAGAACTTTGAGAAGCTCGTTCAGCTTGGAAAGGGTGTGGATGCTATGACGTCGGAGAAACCTATCCTGGGCAAAGCAGTTGGCAGTCATGATGTGGAGTCTCGCGAGTCTATTCGACTGCAAGATTCGACTACATACCGCCTCAGGTCCCGTGGAACCTGCTGAATCTGTGACCTGCCTCATTATTGAGGAGGATGAGGATGAGTCCGTTGTTGGCAACGATGTCTTGCGATCGTAGATTTTGATGTCACTCGCCAACTAGAGCAACTTGTTGGTGGCTATTCTGAGCAAGACTATTAACCTTCGATACTGAGGACGATGCTTGCTCTGACCTAAATGATGAGGAGGACATTCGAGCTGGGATAGAACTTTTATTTTAGGCTGCCCAAGAGAATGGTTTTCCGGTGAAGTTTGTCGATGATTTTTTTGCGTCGGATTGCGTCGAAACATGATATTTGGCGTCTAGTTCTAAGCGATCAACGGCGATCTCTGTCGAAGGCGCCGCGAAGCGGACGTGTAGTAGGGCCAAATTGCCTTGCATGCTGTAACCGGTAACCAACCCGTACGCCTACTGGTCGTTAACTTCTCCACTTGTTTGTACTAAGGCGATTGGATCCCTGACGTGTGAACCAGGCCACAGGTCAACCTCCTCCCTGCTCACTATCCGATAGCGCAGTAGGAAAACCTTCACATCGAGTTCAGGGGCGGCCTCGCTGGCGTCAGGCCATGTTCACCGAACGGAGGCCGTCGTGCCGTGTACCTAGACTATCAATAGGTTAAGCGAAGCCTTCACGTGCCGGAACATGGGCTGGTCCAACGAATCGCACCGGTGGTAACGGGTAGACTTGTCATAGCTACGACGTTGAAAGAAGAGTATCGAGGAGCAGCTTGGAAATTATCGGGACGAGGAAACTCAAATGTGGGCTCTGACATGCCCTAGCTGCCTGTCCGTTGCTGGGAACCCTTGTTTCTGATCTCTACGAATACCGTAAGTTACGAAAACTCCTATCGCTTCATCCGGAAACCGGAACATCCCTCCAATGTGCGCCACTTCTCTCCATTAAAATACCGTAACGGCAACGCAACGATTTTTTTTCTTAGAAGCGCTAGCTATGCCATTCGGAGCAGTGGTGGATGAGTGAGATCTTCCATCGTGCGTTAGTAGGCCTTGGTTCAACCAGGTCACTAAACAGACTGCGCCACGCCAATTACTTGCTGGCATTTTGCACCAGCATATTGCTACGACTGAAGCATTCTTTTAATGAGATCGAGAAACTGATGTCAAAAATATGGTTGATGTTGAAGTACCTACATAGCGTGAACGCAAAACTTTCTAAGAAAGTTTGCGCCGTCACAGGGGAAACGCGGTCAGGCTACTGCTTCGTGCGCCTACACGACTATGGGAGTATTCTCTTCTGGTACTTCAGGTTGTGGTGCTCGAGAAAAAGCTTCCTCAGTTTGCTGTATCCACGGAAAAGACAGCTGACGTGAAGTTAGTTAGAACGTCGATCAGTGTTGATCGACTTTTATGGTAAGTTCTAGCTGGAGGAAGTCTTTAAACCGCAGTAAACCTATCTAATATCCACTGAAGACAATTAATCGAGCAAAACTTGTTTTCACGGCACTATACATGTAAAAAATCGAGTGATACGCTACACGTCTTCCAAGGAGCTTCGAGCTCCTGTCCAGCTTCAGCGTCGCAACATTGGTGACGACTCGTCTGCTCACTCTGCCGAACGAAGTTTGCGGTACGCCTTCTGAGACGTCGCACTCGTACCACCGGTTCCGGTCTTCGCATTCGCGTTCGCGTTGGCATTCGCCGAGGCGCTGGCGGTGGCACTCGTAGACGCACCACCCGTGCTGGTGGACGTCTTTGCAGTAGCCGCGCCATCATTGCTCGTTACGGTCACAGTCTTGCTCGAGTAATCGTTGCCGTTGCCACCGGTACCAACGCCAACGTCGACACCATCGTGGACAACGGTGGCAGGTGCACCGACATGGACACGGTCCACACCAACGGGAGCTTCCACGCCAACGCCGACACCAACGCCGTTCACGCCCACGGCACCGGGAACACCGACGCCGACCCCGACGCTGGCGACGCCCGGGACACCGACACTGACGCCTGGACCGAAGAAGCCAGGAGCACCCACTCCGACGCTGGCGACGCCAGGAACACCCACACCGACGCCGGGGATGCCGAGTAGGCCAAACGTCTCGGCCACTTGACTCTCGGCGTGCACACCGTTCGAAAGAGATGCGACGGCTGTGCAAAGTGCGAATATCTTGTTGTTGCTGAACATGGTCGTGGTTGTTGAAGTGGTTCAATAGAACGAGTAAGGATTTGCTCTTGAGAAAGTTGGTTCGAGTGGATGAGCTCGAAGGAGTGAGTTGTAGAATGAGCACTGAGTGGCGGCTCCAAGGGCTCGTGAAATGGCTACGACGCAGCAAGAGCTGGTGGGATAGTCTTGTTTTGGAGAGATACGGTTGACGGTGGCTGCGAAAGGTGCCATCTTGGTGATTGCCACCCTTTCAGGTATAGTTTGGTGATATCAATACAGTGTAGTACATCATCTTTAAAGAGGCTCCGGCGAACATCGTGGGTCGCCTTGACACAGTGGAAATTGTAGTGTCCATTCCAGCATACGGTGTGCTCCATGTCAATAGTGCAGCTTCAACTTCAGGAATACAAAACGTAGTATATTAGCGGTCGAATATGAAGCAGCCAAGCTGGAGACGAACTCGAGCTGCTACATGTATATACAACTCGCTCGGCGCATGACCATCTGGTGCCCGTATAATAACAGCGGCTGGTTTTGGAATTGATGGAAGTCGAGGAATATGAATAAGAAATGTAGAGACCGAGAAACCTGAAGCTTCAGGATAATGAGCGCACTGCTGCAGTCGCGTCGAGGCGCTCGGAGTGACCGCATGTGTATGTTCTCTCCGTATGGGACCCTCTCGACGCAGGGCACAAACATAGCCAATCATTTCAGGCACATATGGGGCCTCCGTATATTCGCCAGGGGATCGCAAGAAATACAGCTCCATCGTCCACACTTTCCCGCCGCCTAACAGGAACAGCAAAGCCCACATGGCTAATGGCATGGCACGTACTAAGTCTGCCTGCCGCCACTCAGTGCTCATTCTACGACTCACTCCTGCGAGCTCATCCACTCGAACCAACTTTCTCAAGAGCAAATCCTTACTCGTTCTATTGAACCACTTCAACAACCACGACCATGTTCAGCAACAACAAGATATTCGCACTTTGCACCGCCGTCGCATCTCTTTCGAACGGTGTGCACGCCGAGAGTCAAGTGGCCGAGACGTTTGGCCTACTCGGCATCCCCGGCGTCGGTGTGGGTGTTCCTGGCGTCGCCAGCGTCGGAGTGGGTGCTCCTGGCTTCTTCGGTCCAGGCGTCAGTGTCGGTGTCCCGGGCGTCGCCAGCGTCGGGGTCGGCGTCGGTGTTCCCGGTGCCGTGGGCGTGAACGGCGTTGGTGTCGGCGTTGGCGTGGAAGCTCCCGTTGGTGTGGACCGTGTCCATGTCGGTGCACCTGCCACCGTTGTCCACGATGGTGTCGACGTTGGCGTTGGTACCGGTGGCAACGGCAACGGTTACTCGAGCAAGACTGTGACCGTAACGAGCAATGATGGCGCGGCAACTGCGAAGACGTCCACCAGCACGGGTGGTGCGTCTACGAGTGCCACCGCCAGCGCCTCGGCGAATGCCAACGCGAACGCGAATGCGAAGACCGGAACCGGTGGTACGAGTGCGACGTCTCAGAAGGCGTACCGCAAACTTCGTTCGGCAAAGTGAGCAGACGAGTCGTCACCAATGTTGTGACGCTGAAGCTGGACAGGAGCTCGAAGCTCCTTGGAAGACGTGTAGCGTATCACTCGATTAGTACATGTATAGTGCCGTGAAAACAAGTTTTGCTCGATTAATTGTCTTCAGTGGATATTAGATAGGTTTACTGCGGTTTAAAGACTTCCTCCAGCTAGAGCTTACCATAAAAGTCGATCAACACTGATCGACGTTCTAACTAACTCCACGTCAGCTGTCTTTTCCGTGGATACAGCAAACTGAGGAAGCTTTTTCTCGAGCACCACAACCTGAAGTACCAGAAGAGAATACTCCCATAGTCGTGTAGGCGCACGAAGCAGTAGCCTGACCGCGTTTCCCCTGTGACGGCGCAAACTTTCTTAGAAAGTTTTGCGTTCACGCTATGTAGGTACTTCAACATCAACCATATTTTTGACATCAGTTTCTCGATCTCATTAAAAGAATGCTTCAGTCTTAGCGATATGCTGGTGCAAAATGCCAGCAAGTAATTGGCGTGGCGCAGTCTGTTTAGTGACCTGGCTGAACCAAGGCCTACTAACGCACGATGGAAGATCTCACTCATCCACCACTGCTCCGAATGGCATAGCTTGCGTTTCAAATCGCCTCCTTTGTCCATGAATGGTTTAAGAGAGAGAAATAGTAACACGGTATATCTTACCAATAAAATACTGTTTTTTTAAGAGAATATATCATTTTTTTTTATCTGAAGATCATATACTAGTCTGGCGATAATCTGTAGAGACTAATTCTGCAGAGGCTGACTGTGGTCACCAAAACTAGTATGAAATTCAGGGTGCAATGCTACGAGTGATCTAGGTGAGTACCTCCTCGACAACGTCCATCGTCACTGTTAAGTCCTGGTCACTCGACAATTCGTTATTGCTCTATTGCGACCTGCAAATTCGAACGGATTCTCCTTCCCAAATCCTGCAAGTGTGGAAAAGTTCTGTGGCCCAGCTTTCGCCGACAAACCACAGCGCATCATAGCTGATAGTATATGTAGTATCACGTTGATCAGCGCACCGGCAGCCAACTTCAAAAAGAACTCCTTCCCGGATTCCTTGACTTCTAGACTAATCACGAATACCTAGCTCCTTAGTTAGTCTGAATCCGATTGATACTGAACACAGACTAAGTTTGAGCGCACAGTGGCTGTCTGTCACATACTCGTAGAGCTTACACAAAATTGTCCACTAGTAGCTGGAAGACCGTCGCCCGACGACGCCTTCTGTCTGCGCCCGCATGATGCCCTCCCTTCACGTGAAGATACTTCTGTTTGTGCAATTCGAAAAGCACTTCCTCGGACTGCTGTCTCCCAGGGAGAAGACGGCTGAAATACAATTAGTTAGAAAGTCAACCGGTGCTGCTCGACTTTTCTCGTAAGCAACACCTGGATGAAGTCTACCTAATATCCACTAAAGACAATTAATCGAGCAAAACTTGTTTTCACGGCACTATACATGTAAAAAATCGAGTGATACGCTACACGTCTTCCAAGGAGCTTCGAGCTCCTGTCCAGCTTCAGCGTCACAACATTGGTGACGACTCGTCTGCTCACTTTGCCGAACGAAGTTTGCGGTACGCCTTCTGAGACGTCGCACTCGTACCACCGGTTCCGGTCTTCGCATTCGCGTTCGCGTTGGCATTCGCCGAGGCGCTGGCGGTGGCACTCGTAGACGCACCACCCGTGCTGGTGGACGTCTTCGCAGTTGCCGCGCCATCATTGCTCGTTACGGTCACAGTCTTGCTCGAGTAACCGTTGCCGTTGCCACCGGTACCAACGCCAACGTCGACACCATCGTGGACAACGGTGGCAGGTGCACCGACATGGACACGATCCACACCAACGGGAGCTTCCACGCCAACGCCGACACCAACGCCGTTCACGCCCACGGCACCGGGAACACCGACGCCGACCCCGACGCTGGCGACGCCCGGGACACCGACACTGACGCCTGGACCGAAGAAGCCAGGAGCACCCACTCCGACGCTGGCGACGCCAGGAACACCCACACCGACGCCGGGGATGCCAAGTAGGCCAAACGTCTCGGCCACTTGACTCTCGGCGTGCACACCGTTCGAAAGAGACGCGACGGCGGTGCAAAGTGCGAATATCTTGTTGTTGCTGAACATGGTCGTGGTTGTTGAAGTGGTTCAATAGAACGAGTAGAGGATTTGCTCTTGAGAAAGTTGGTCCGAGTGGATGAGCTCGAAGGAGTGAGTTGTAGAATGAGCACTGAGTGGCGGCTCCAAGGGCTCGTGAAATGGCTACGACGCAGCAAGAGCTGGTGGGATAGTCTTGTTTTGGAGAGATACGGTTGACGGTGGCTGCGAAAGGTGCCATCTTGGTGATTGCCACCCTTTCAGGTATAGTTTGGTGATATCAATACAGTGTAGTACATCATCTTTAAAGAGGCTCCGGCGAACATCGTGGGTCGCCTTGACACAGTGGAAATTGTAGTGTCCATTCCAGCATACGGTGTGCTCCATGTCAATAGTGCAGCTTCAACTTCAGGAATACAAAACCTAGTATATTAGCGGTCGAATATGAAGCAGCCAAGCTGGAGACGAACTCGAGCTGCTACATGTATATACAACTCGCTCGGCGCATGACCATCTGATGCCCGTATAATAACAGCGGCTGGTTTTGGAATTGATGGAAGTCGAGGAATATGAATAAGAAATGTAGAGACCGAGAAACCTGAAGCTTCAGGATAATGAGCGCACTGCTGCAGTCGCGTCGAGGCGCTCGGAGTGACCGCATGTGTATGTTCTCTCCGTATGGGACCCTCTCGACGCAGGGCACAAACATAGCCAATCATTTCAGGCACATATGGGGCCTCCGTATACTCGCCAGGGGATCGCAAGAAATACAGCTCCATCGTCCACCTTTCCCGCCGCCTAACAGGAACAGCAAAGCCCACATGGCTAATGGCATGGCACGTACTAAGTCTGCCTGCCGCCACTCAGTGCTCATTCTACGACTCACTCCTGCGAGCTCATCCACTCGAACCAACTTTCTCAAGAGCAAATCCTTACTCGTTCTATTGAACCACTTCAACAACCACGACCATGTTCAGCAACAACAAGATATTCGCACTTTGCACCGCCGTCGCGTCTCTTTCGAACGGTGTGCACGCCGAGAGTCAAGTGGCCGAGACGTTTGGCCTACTCGGCATCCCCGGCGTCGGTGTGGGTGTTCCTGGCGTCGCCAGCGTCGGAGTGGGTGCTCCTGGCTTCTTCGGTCCAGGCGTCAGTGTCGGTGTCCCGGGCGTCGCCAGCGTTGGGGTCGGCGTCGGTGTTCCCGGTGCCGTGGGCGTGAACGGCGTTGGTGTCGGCGTTGGCGTGGAAGCTCCCGTTGGTGTGGACCGTGTCCATGTCGGTGCACCTGCCACCGTTGTCCACGATGGTGTCGACGTTGGCGTTGGTACCGGTGGCAACGGCAACGGTTACTCGAGCAAGACTGTGACCGTAACGAGCAATGATGGCGCGGCAACTGCGAAGACGTCCACCAGCACGGGTGGTGCGTCTACGAGTGCCACCGCCAGCGCCTCGGCGAATGCCAACGCGAACGCGAATGCGAAGACCGGAACCGGTGGTACGAGTGCGACGTCTCAGAAGGCGTACCGCAAACTTCGTTCGGCAGAGTGAGCAGACGAGTCGTCACCAATGTTGTGACGCTGAAGCTGGACAGGAGCTCGAAGCTCCTTGGAAGACGTGTAGCGTATCACTCGATTTTTTACATGTATAGTGCCGTGAAAACAAGTTTTGCTCGATTAATTGTCTTCAGTGGATATTAGATAGGTTTACTGCGGTTTAAAGACTTCCTCCAGCTAGAGCTTACCATAAAAGTCGATCAACACTGATCGACGTTCTAACTAACTCCACGTCAGCTGTCTTTTCCGTGGATACAGCAAACTGAGGAAGCTTTTTCTCGAGCACCACAACCTGAAGTACCAGAAGAGAATACTCCCATAGTCGTGTAGGCGCACGAAGCAGTAGCCTGACCGCGTTTCCCCTGTGACGGCGCAAACTTTCTTAGAAAGTTTTGCGTTCACGCTATGTAGGTACTTCAACATCAACCATATTTTTGACATCAGTTTCTCGATCTCATTAAAAGAATGCTTCAGTCTTAGCGATATGCTGGTGCAAAATGCCAGCAAGTAATTGGCGTGGCGCAGTCTGTTTAGTGACCTGGTTGAACCAAGGCCTACTAACGCACGATGGAAGATCTCACTCATCCACCACTGCTCCGAATGGCATAGCTTGCGTTTCAAATCGCCTCCTTTGTCCATGAATGGTTTAAGAGAGAGAAATAGTAACACGGTATATCTTACCAATAAAATACTGTTTTTTTAAGAGAATATATCATTTTTTTTAATCTGAAGATCATATACTAGTCTGGCGATAATCTGTATAGACTAATTCTGCAGAGGCTGACTGTGGTCACCAAAACTAGTATGAAATTCAGGGTGCAATGCTACGAGTGATCTAGGTGAGTACCTCCTCGACAACGTCCATCGTCACTGTTAAGTCCTGGTCACTCGAGAATTCGTTATTGCTCCTATTGCGACCTGCAAATTCGAACGGATTCTCCTTCCCAAATCCTGCAAGTGTGGAAAAGTTCTGTGGCCCAGCTTTCGCCGACAAACCACAGCGCATCATAGCTGATAGTATATGTAGTATCACGTCTTTGATCAGCGCACCGGCAGCCAACTTCAAAAAGAACTCCTTCCCGGATTCCTTGACTTCTAGACTAATCACGAATACCTAGCTCCTTAGTTAGTCTGAATCCGATTGATACTGAACACAGACTAAGTTTGAGCGCACAGTGGCTGTCTGTCACATACTCGTAGAGCTTACACAAAATTGTCCACTAGTAGCTGGAAGACCGTCGCCCGACGACGCCTTCTGTCTGCGCCCGCATGATGCCCTCCCTTCACGTGAAGATACTTCTGTTTGTGCAATTCGAAAAGCACTTCCTCGGACTGCTGTCTCCCAGGGAGAAGACGGCTGAAATACAATTAGTTAGAAAGTCAACCGGTGCTGCTCGACTTTTCTCGTAAGCAACACCTGGATGAAGTCTACCTAATATCCACTAAAGACAATTGATCGAGCAAAACTTGTTTTCACGGCACTATACATGTACTAATCGAGTGATACGCTACACGTCTTCCAAGGAGCTTCGAGCTCCTGTCCAGCTTCAGCGTCACAACATTGGTGACGACTCGTCTGCTCACTCTGCCGAACGAAGTTTGCGGTACGCCTTCTGAGACGTCGCACTCGTACCACCGGTTCCGGTCTTCGCATTCGCGTTCGCGTTGGCATTCGCCGAGGCGCTGGCGGTGGCACTCGTAGACGCACCACCCGTGCTGGTGGACGTCTTCGCAGTTGCCGCGCCATCATTGCTCGTTACGGTCACAGTCTTGCTCGAGTAACCGTTGCCGTTGCCACCGGTACCAACGCCAACGTCGACACCATCGTGGACAACGGTGGCAGGTGCACCGACATGGACACGGTCCACACCAACGGGAGCTTCCACGCCAACGCCGACACCAACGCCGTTCACGCCCACGGCACCGGGAACACCGACGCCGACCCCGACGCTGGCGACGCCCGGGACACCGACACTGACGCCTGGACCGAAGAAGCCAGGAGCACCCACTCCGACGCTGGCGACGCCAGGAACACCCACACCGACGCCGGGGATGCCGAGTAGGCCAAACGTCTCGGCCACTTGACTCTCGGCGTGCACACCGTTCGAAAGAGACGCGACGGCGGTGCAAAGTGCGAATATCTTGTTGTTGCTGAACATGGTCGTGGTTGTTGAAGTGGTTCAATAGAACGAGTAAGGATTTGCTCTTGAGAAAGTTGGTTCGAGTGGATGAGCTCGCAGGAGTGAGTCGTAGAATGAGCACTGAGTGGCGGCAGGCAGACTTAGTACGTGCCATGCCATTAGCCATGTGGGCTTTGCTGTTCCTGTTAGGCGGCGGGAAAGTGTGGACGATGGAGCTGTATTTCTTGCGATCCCCTGGCGAGTATACGGAGGCCCCATATGTGCCTGAAATGATTGGCTATGTTTGTGCCCTGCGTCGAGAGGGTCCCATACGGAGAGAACATACACATGCGGTCACTCCGAGCGCCTCGACGCGACTGCAGCAGTGCGCTCATTATCCTGAAGCTTCAGGTTTCTCGGTCTCTACATTTCTTATTCATATTCCTCGACTTCCATCAATTCCAAAACCAGCCGCTGTTATTATACGGGCATCAGATGGTCATGCGCCGAGCGAGTTGTATATACATGTAGCAGCTCGAGTTCGTCTCCAGCTTGGCTGCTTCATATTCGACCGCTAATATACTAGGTTTTGTATTCCTGAAGTTGAAGCTGCACTATTGACATGGAGCACACCGTATGCTGGAATGGACACTACAATTTCCACTGTGTCAAGGCGACCCACGATGTTCGCCGGAGCCTCTTTAAAGATGATGTACTACACTGTATTGATATCACCAAACTATACCTGAAAGGGTGGCAATCACCAAGATGGCACCTTTCGCAGCCACCGTCAACCGTATCTCTCCAAAACAAGACTATCCCACCAGCTCTTGCTGCGTCGTAGCCATTTCACGAGCCCTTGGAGCCGCCACTCAGTGCTCATTCTACAACTCACTCCTTCGAGCTCATCCACTCGGACCAACTTTCTCAAGAGCAAATCCTCTACTCGTTCTATTGAACCACTTCAACAACCACGACCATGTTCAGCAACAACAAGATATTCGCACTTTGCACCGCCGTCGCGTCTCTTTCGAACGGTGTGCACGCCGAGAGTCAAGTGGCCGAGACGTTTGGCCTACTTGGCATCCCCGGCGTCGGTGTGGGTGTTCCTGGCGTCGCCAGCGTCGGAGTGGGTGCTCCTGGCTTCTTCGGTCCAGGCGTCAGTGTCGGTGTCCCGGGCGTCGCCAGCGTCGGGGTCGGCGTCGGTGTTCCCGGTGCCGTGGGCGTGAACGGCGTTGGTGTCGGCGTTGGCGTGGAAGCTCCCGTTGGTGTGGATCGTGTCCATGTCGGTGCACCTGCCACCGTTGTCCACGATGGTGTCGACGTTGGCGTTGGTACCGGTGGCAACGGCAACGGTTACTCGAGCAAGACTGTGACCGTAACGAGCAATGATGGCGCGGCAACTGCAAAGACGTCCACCAGCACGGGTGGTGCGTCTACGAGTGCCACCGCCAGCGCCTCGGCGAATGCCAACGCGAACGCGAATGCGAAGACCGGAACCGGTGGTACGAGTGCGACGTCTCAGAAGGCGTACCGCAAACTTCGTTCGGCAGAGTGAGCAGACGAGTCGTCACCAATGTTGTGACGCTGAAGCTGGACAGGAGCTCGAAGCTCCTTGGAAGACGTGTAGCGTATCACTCGATTAGTACATGTATATTGCCGTGAAAACTAGTTTTGCTCGATCAATTGTCTTCAGTGGATATTAGGTAGACTTCATCCAGGTGTTGCTTACGAGAAAAGTCGAGCAGCACCGGTTGACTTTCTAACTAATTGTATTTCAGCCGTCTTCTCCCTGGGAGACAGCAGTCCGAGGAAGTGCTTTTCGAATTGCACAAACAGAAGTATCTTCACGTGAAGGGAGGGCATCATGCGGGCGCAGACAGAAGGCGTCGTCGGGCGACGGTCTTCCAGCTACTAGTGGACAATTTTGTGTAAGCTCTACGAGTATGTGACAGACAACCACTGTGCGCTCAAACTTAGTCTGTGTTCAGTATCAATCGGATTCAGACTAACTAAGGAGCTAGGTATTCGTGATTAGTCTAGAAGTCAAGGAATCCGGGAAGGAGTTCTTTTTGAAGTTGGCTGCCGGTGCACTGATCAAAGACGTGATACTACATATACTATCAGCTATGATGCGCTGTGGTTTGTCGGCGAAAGCTGGGCCACAGAACTTTTCCACACTTGCAGGATTTGGGAAGGAGAATCCGTTCGAATTTGCAGGTCGCAATAGGAGCAATAACGAATTCTCGAGTGACCAGGACTTAACAGTGACGATGGTGTCGAGGAGGTACTCACCTAGATCACTCGTAGCATTGCACCCTGAATTTCATACTAGTTTTGGTGACCACAGTCAGCCTCTGCAGAATTAGTCTCTACAGATTATCGCCAGACTAGTATATGATCTTCAGATAAAAAAAAATGATATATTCTCTTAAAAAAACAGTATTTTATTGGTAAGATATACCGTGTTACTATTTCTCTCTCTTAAACCATTCATGGACAAAGGAGGCGATTTGAAACGCAAGCTATGCCATTCGGAGCAGTGGTGGATGAGTGAGATCTTCCATCGTGCGTTAGTAGGCCTTGGTTCAACCAGGTCACTAAACAGACTGCGCCACGCCAATTACTTGCTGGCATTTTGCACCAGCATATCGCTAAGACTGAAGCATTCTTTTAATGAGATCGAGAAACTGATGTCAAAAATATGGTTGATGTTGAAGTACCTACATAGCGTGAACGCAAAACTTTCTAAGAAAGTTTGCGCCGTCACAGGGGAAACGCGGTCAGGCTACTGCTTCGTGCGCCTACACGACTATGGGAGTATTCTCTTCTGGTACTTCAGGTTGTGGTGCTCGAGAAAAAGCTTCCTCAGTTTGCTGTATCCACGGAAAAGACAGCTGACGTGGAGTTAGTTAGAACGTCGATCAGTGTTGATCGACTTTTATGGTAAGTTCTAGCTGGAGGAAGTCTTTAAACCGCAGTAAACCTATCTAATATCCACTGAAGACAATTAATCGAGCAAAACTTGTTTTCACGGCACTATACATGTAAAAAATCGAGTGATACGCTACACGTCTTCCAAGGAGCTTCGAGCTCCTGTCCAGCTTCAGCGTCACAACATTGGTGACGACTCGTCTGCTCACTCTGCCGAACGAAGTTTGCGGTACGCCTTCTGAGACGTCGCACTCGTACCACCGGTTCCGGTCTTCGCATTCGCGTTCGCGTTGGCATTCGCCGAGGCGCTGGCGGTGGCACTCGTAGACGCACCACCCGTGCTGGTGGACGTCTTTGCAGTTGCCGCGCCATCATTGCTCGTTACGGTCACAGTCTTGCTCGAGTAACCGTTGCCGTTGCCACCGGTACCAACGCCAACGTCGACACCATCGTGGACAACGGTGGCAGGTGCACCGACATGGACACGGTCCACACCAACGGGAGCTTCCACGCCAACGCCGACACCAACGCCGTTCACGCCCACGGCACCGGGAACACCGACGCCGACCCCGACGCTGGCGACGCCCGGGACACCGACACTGACGCCTGGACCGAAGAAGCCAGGAGCACCCACTCCGACGCTGGCGACGCCAGGAACACCCACACCGACGCCGGGGATGCCGAGTAGGCCAAACGTCTCGGCCACTTGACTCTCGGCGTGCACACCGTTCGAAAGAGACGCGACGGCGGTGCAAAGTGCGAATATCTTGTTGTTGCTGAACATGGTCGTGGTTGTTGAAGTGGTTCAATAGAACGAGTAGAGGATTTGCTCTTGAGAAAGTTGGTCCGAGTGGATGAGCTCGAAGGAGTGAGTTGTAGAATGAGCACTGAGTGGCGGCTCCAAGGGCTCGTGAAATGGCTACGACGCAGCAAGAGCTGGTGGGATAGTCTTGTTTTGGAGAGATACGGTTGACGGTGGCTGCGAAAGGTGCCATCTTGGTGATTGCCACCCTTTCAGGTATAGTTTGGTGATATCAATACAGTGTAGTACATCATCTTTAAAGAGGCTCCGGCGAACATCGTGGGTCGCCTTGACACAGTGGAAATTGTAGTGTCCATTCCAGCATACGGTGTGCTCCATGTCAATAGTGCAGCTTCAACTTCAGGAATACAAAACGTAGTATATTAGCGGTCGAATATGAAGCAGCCAAGCTGGAGACGAACTCGAGCTGCTACATGTATATACAACTCGCTCGGCGCATGACCATCTGGTGCCCGTATAATAACAGCGGCTGGTTTTGGAATTGATGGAAGTCGAGGAATATGAATAAGAAATGTAGAGACCGAGAAACCTGGAGCTTCAGGATAATGAGCGCACTGCTGCAGTCGCGTCGAGGCGCTCGGAGTGACCGCATGTGTATGTTCTCTCCGTATGGGACCCTCTCGACGCAGGGCACAAACATAGCCAATCATTTCAGGCACATATGGGGCCTCCGTATACTCGCCAGGGGATCGCAAGAAATACAGCTCCATCGTCCACACTTTCCCGCCGCCTAACAGGAACAGCAAAGCCCACATGGCTAATGGCATGGCACGTACTAAGTCTGCCTGCCGCCACTCAGTGCTCATTCTACGACTCACTCCTGCGAGCTCATCCACTCGAACCAACTTTCTCAAGAGCAAATCCTTACTCGTTCTATTGAACCACTTCAACAACCACGACCATGTTCAGCAACAACAAGATATTCGCACTTTGCACCGCCGTCGCGTCTCTTTCGAACGGTGTGCACGCCGAGAGTCAAGTGGCCGAGACGTTTGGCCTACTCGGCATCCCCGGCGTCGGTGTGGGTGTTCCTGGCGTCGCCAGCGTCGGAGTGGGTGCTCCTGGCTTCTTCGGTCCAGGCGTCAGTGTCGGTGTCCCGGGCGTCGCCAGCGTCGGGGTCGGCGTCGGTGTTCCCGGTGCCGTGGGCGTGAACGGCGTTGGTGTCGGCGTTGGCGTGGAAGCTCCCGTTGGTGTGGACCGTGTCCATGTCGGTGCACCTGCCACCGTTGTCCACGATGGTGTCGACGTTGGCGTTGGTACCGGTGGCAACGGCAACGGTTACTCGAGCAAGACTGTGACCGTAACGAGCAATGATGGCGCGGCAACTGCAAAGACGTCCACCAGCACGGGTGGTGCGTCTACGAGTGCCACCGCCAGCGCCTCGGCGAATGCCAACGCGAACGCGAATGCGAAGACCGGAACCGGTGGTACGAGTGCGACGTCTCAGAAGGCGTACCGCAAACTTCGTTCGGCAGAGTGAGCAGACGAGTCGTCACCAATGTTGTGACGCTGAAGCTGGACAGGAGCTCGAAGCTCCTTGGAAGACGTGTAGCGTATCACTCGATTTTTTACATGTATAGTGCCGTGAAAACAAGTTTTGCTCGATTAATTGTCTTCAGTGGATATTAGATAGGTTTACTGCGGTTTAAAGACTTCCTCCAGCTAGAACTTACCATAAAAGTCGATCAACACTGATCGACGTTCTAACTAACTCCACGTCAGCTGTCTTTTCCGTGGATACAGCAAACTGAGGAAGCTTTTTCTCGAGCACCACAACCTGAAGTACCAGAAGAGAATACTCCCATAGTCGTGTAGGCGCACGAAGCAGTAGCCTGACCGCGTTTCCCCTGTGACGGCGCAAACTTTCTTAGAAAGTTTTGCGTTCACGCTATGTAGGTACTTCAACATCAACCATATTTTTGACATCAGTTTCTCGATCTCATTAAAAGAATGCTTCAGTCTTAGCGATATGCTGGTGCAAAATGCCAGCAAGTAATTGGCGTGGCGCAGTCTGTTTAGTGACCTGGTTGAACCAAGGCATACTAGCGCACGATGGAAGATCTCACTCATCCACCACTGCTCCGAATGGCATAGCTTGCGCTTCAAATCGCCTCCTTTGTCCATGAATGGTTTAAGAGAGAGAAATAGTAACACGGTATATCTTACCAATAAAATACTGTTTTTTTAGGAGAATATATCATTTTTTTTATCTGATGATCATATACTAGTCTGGCGATAATCTGTAGAGACTAATTCTGCAGAGGCTGACTGTGGTCACCAAAACTAGTATGAAATTCAGGGTGCAATGCTACGAGTGATCTAGGTGAGTACCTCCTCGACAACGTCCATCGTCACTGTTAAGTCCTGGTCACTTGAGAATTCGTTATTGCTCCTATTGCGACCTGCAAATTCGAACGGATTCTCCTTCCCAAATCCTGCAAGTGTGGAAAAGTTCTGTGGCCCAGCTTTCGCCGACAAACCACAGCGCATCATAGCTGATAGTATATGTAGTATCACGTCTTTGATCAGCGCACCGGCAGCCAACTTCAAAAAGAACTCCTTCCCGGATTCCTTGACTTCTAGACTAATCACGAATACCTAGCTCCTTAGTTAGTCTGAATCCGATTGATACTGAACACAGACTAAGTTTGAGCGCACAGTGGCTGTCTGTCACATACTCGTAGAGCTTACACAAAATTGTCCACTAGTAGCTGGAAGACCGTCGCCCGACGACGCCTTCTGTCTGCGCCCGCATGATGCCCTCCCTTCACGTGAAGATACTTCTGTTTGTGCAATTCGAAAAGCACTTCCTCGGACTGCTGTCTCCCAGGGAGAAGACGGCTGAAATACAATTAGTTAGAAAGTCAACCGGTGCTGCTCGACTTTTCTCGTAAGCAACACCTGGATGAAGTCTACCTAATATCCACTAAAGACAATTGATCGAGCAAAACTTGTTTTCACGGCACTATACATGTACTAATCGAGTGATACGCTACACGTCTTCCAAGGAGCTTCGAGCTCCTGTCCAGCTTCAGCGTCACAACATTGGTGACGACTCGTCTGCTCACTTTGCCGAACGAAGTTTGCGGTACGCCTTCTGAGACGTCGCACTCGTACCACCGGTTCCGGTCTTCGCATTCGCGTTCGCGTTGGCATTCGCCGAGGCGCTGGCGGTGGCACTCGTAGACGCACCACCCGTGCTGGTGGACGTCTTCGCAGTTGCCGCGCCATCATTGCTCGTTACGGTCACAGTCTTGCTCGAGTAACCGTTGCCGTTGCCACCGGTACCAACGCCAACGTCGACACCATCGTGGACAACGGTGGCAGGTGCACCGACATGGACACGGTCCACACCAACGGGAGCTTCCACGCCAACGCCGACACCAACGCCGTTCACGCCCACGGCACCGGGAACACCGACGCCGACCCCGACGCTGGCGACGCCCGGGACACCGACACTGACGCCTGGACCGAAGAAGCCAGGAGCACCCACTCCGACGCTGGCGACGCCAGGAACACCCACACCGACGCCGGGGATGCCGAGTAGGCCAAACGTCTCGGCCACTTGACTCTCGGCGTGCACACCGTTCGAAAGAGACGCGACGGCGGTGCAAAGTGCGAATATCTTGTTGTTGCTGAACATGGTCGTGGTTGTTGAAGTGGTTCAATAGAACGAGTAAGGATTTGCTCTTGAGAAAGTTGGTTCGAGTGGATGAGCTCGCAGGAGTGAGTCGTAGAATGAGCACTGAGTGGCGGCAGGCAGACTTAGTACGTGCCATGCCATTAGCCATGTGGGCTTTGCTGTTCCTGTTAGGCGGCGGGAAAGTGTGGACGATGGAGCTGTATTTCTTGCGATCCCCTGGCGAGTATACGGAGGCCCCATATGTGCCTGAAATGATTGGCTATGTTTGTGCCCTGCGTCGAGAGGGTCCCATACGGAGAGAACATACACATGCGGTCACTCCGAGCGCCTCGACGCGACTGCAGCAGTGCGCTCATTATCCTGAAGCTCCAGGTTTCTCGGTCTCTACATTTCTTATTCATATTCCTCGACTTCCATCAATTCCAAAACCAGCCGCTGTTATTATACGGGCACCAGATGGTCATGCGCCGAGCGAGTTGTATATACATGTAGCAGCTCGAGTTCGTCTCCAGCTTGGCTGCTTCATATTCGACCGCTAATATACTACGTTTTGTATTCCTGAAGTTGAAGCTGCACTATTGACATGGAGCACACCGTATGCTGGAATGGACACTACAATTTCCACTGTGTCAAGGCGACCCACGATGTTCGCCGGAGCCTCTTTAAAGATGATGTACTACACTGTATTGATATCACCAAACTATACCTGAAAGGGTGGCAATCACCAAGATGGCACCTTTCGCAGCCACCGTCAACCGTATCTCTCCAAAACAAGACTATCCCACCAGCTCTTGCTGCGTCGTAGCCATTTCACGAGCCCTTGGAGCCGCCACTCAGTGCTCATTCTACAACTCACTCCTTCGAGCTCATCCACTCGGACCAACTTTCTCAAGAGCAAATCCTCTACTCGTTCTATTGAACCACTTCAACAACCACGACCATGTTCAGCAACAACAAGATATTCGCACTTTGCACCGCCGTCGCGTCTCTTTCGAACGGTGTGCACGCCGAGAGTCAAGTGGCCGAGACGTTTGGCCTACTCGGCATCCCCGGCGTCGGTGTGGGTGTTCCTGGCGTCGCCAGCGTCGGAGTGGGTGCTCCTGGCTTCTTCGGTCCAGGCGTCAGTGTCGGTGTCCCGGGCGTCGCCAGCGTCGGGGTCGGCGTCGGTGTTCCCGGTGCCGTGGGCGTGAACGGCGTTGGTGTCGGCGTTGGCGTGGAAGCTCCCGTTGGTGTGGACCGTGTCCATGTCGGTGCACCTGCCACCGTTGTCCACGATGGTGTCGACGTTGGCGTTGGTACCGGTGGCAACGGCAACGGTTACTCGAGCAAGACTGTGACCGTAACGAGCAATGATGGCGCGGCAACTGCAAAGACGTCCACCAGCACGGGTGGTGCGTCTACGAGTGCCACCGCCAGCGCCTCGGCGAATGCCAACGCGAACGCGAATGCGAAGACCGGAACCGGTGGTACGAGTGCGACGTCTCAGAAGGCGTACCGCAAACTTCGTTCGGCAAAGTGAGCAGACGAGTCGTCACCAATGTTGTGACGCTGAAGCTGGACAGGAGCTCGAAGCTCCTTGGAAGACGTGTAGCGTATCACTCGATTAGTACATGTATAGTGCCGTGAAAACAAGTTTTGCTCGATTAATTGTCTTCAGTGGATATTAGATAGGTTTACTGCGGTTTAAAGACTTCCTCCAGCTAGAGCTTACCATAAAAGTCGATCAACACTGATCGACGTTCTAACTAACTCCACGTCAGCTGTCTTTTCCGTGGATACAGCAAACTGAGGAAGCTTTTTCTCGAGCACCACAACCTGAAGTACCAGAAGAGAATACTCCCATAGTCGTGTAGGCGCACGAAGCAGTAGCCTGACCGCGTTTCCCCTGTGACGGCGCAAACTTTCTTAGAAAGTTTTGCGTTCACGCTATGTAGGTACTTCAACATCAACCATATTTTTGACATCAGTTTCTCGATCTCATTAAAAGAATGCTTCAGTCTTAGCGATATGCTGGTGCAAAATGCCAGCAAGTAATTGGCGTGGCGCAGTCTGTTTAGTGACCTGGTTGAACCAAGGCATACTAGCGCACGATGGAAGATCTCACTCATCCACCACTGCTCCGAATGGCATAGCTTGCGCTTCAAATCGCCTCCTTTGTCCATGAATGGTTTAAGAGAGAGAAATAGTAACACGGTATATCTTACCAATAAAATACTGTTTTTTTAGGAGAATATATCATTTTTTTTATCTGATGATCATATACTAGTCTGGCGATAATCTGTAGAGACTAATTCTGCAGAGGCTGACTGTGGTCACCAAAACTAGTATGAAATTCAGGGTGCAATGCTACGAGTGATCTAGGTGAGTACCTCCTCGACAACGTCCATCGTCACTGTTAAGTCCTGGTCACTTGAGAATTCGTTATTGCTCCTATTGCGACCTGCAAATTCGAACGGATTCTCCTTCCCAAATCCTGCAAGTGTGGAAAAGTTCTGTGGCCCAGCTTTCGCCGACAAACCACAGCGCATCATAGCTGATAGTATATGTAGTATCACGTCTTTGATCAGCGCACCGGCAGCCAACTTCAAAAAGAACTCCTTCCCGGATTCCTTGACTTCTAGACTAATCACGAATACCTAGCTCCTTAGTTAGTCTGAATCCGATTGATACTGAACACAGACTAAGTTTGAGCGCACAGTGGCTGTCTGTCACATACTCGTAGAGCTTACACAAAATTGTCCACTAGTAGCTGGAAGACCGTCGCCCGACGACGCCTTCTGTCTGCGCCCGCATGATGCCCTCCCTTCACGTGAAGATACTTCTGTTTGTGCAATTCGAAAAGCACTTCCTCGGACTGCTGTCTCCCAGGGAGAAGACGGCTGAAATACAATTAGTTAGAAAGTCAACCGGTGCTGCTCGACTTTTCTCGTAAGCAACACCTGGATGAAGTCTACCTAATATCCACTAAAGACAATTGATCGAGCAAAACTTGTTTTCACGGCACTATACATGTACTAATCGAGTGATACGCTACACGTCTTCCAAGGAGCTTCGAGCTCCTGTCCAGCTTCAGCGTCACAACATTGGTGACGACTCGTCTGCTCACTTTGCCGAACGAAGTTTGCGGTACGCCTTCTGAGACGTCGCACTCGTACCACCGGTTCCGGTCTTCGCATTCGCGTTCGCGTTGGCATTCGCCGAGGCGCTGGCGGTGGCACTCGTAGACGCACCACCCGTGCTGGTGGACGTCTTCGCAGTTGCCGCGCCATCATTGCTCGTTACGGTCACAGTCTTGCTCGAGTAACCGTTGCCGTTGCCACCGGTACCAACGCCAACGTCGACACCATCGTGGACAACGGTGGCAGGTGCACCGACATGGACACGGTCCACACCAACGGGAGCTTCCACGCCAACGCCGACACCAACGCCGTTCACGCCCACGGCACCGGGAACACCGACGCCGACCCCGACGCTGGCGACGCCCGGGACACCGACACTGACGCCTGGACCGAAGAAGCCAGGAGCACCCACTCCGACGCTGGCGACGCCAGGAACACCCACACCGACGCCGGGGATGCCGAGTAGGCCAAACGTCTCGGCCACTTGACTCTCGGCGTGCACACCGTTCGAAAGAGACGCGACGGCGGTGCAAAGTGCGAATATCTTGTTGTTGCTGAACATGGTCGTGGTTGTTGAAGTGGTTCAATAGAACGAGTAAGGATTTGCTCTTGAGAAAGTTGGTTCGAGTGGATGAGCTCGCAGGAGTGAGTCGTAGAATGAGCACTGAGTGGCGGCAGGCAGACTTAGTACGTGCCATGCCATTAGCCATGTGGGCTTTGCTGTTCCTGTTAGGCGGCGGGAAAGTGTGGACGATGGAGCTGTATTTCTTGCGATCCCCTGGCGAGTATACGGAGGCCCCATATGTGCCTGAAATGATTGGCTATGTTTGTGCCCTGCGTCGAGAGGGTCCCATACGGAGAGAACATACACATGCGGTCACTCCGAGCGCCTCGACGCGACTGCAGCAGTGCGCTCATTATCCTGAAGCTCCAGGTTTCTCGGTCTCTACATTTCTTATTCATATTCCTCGACTTCCATCAATTCCAAAACCAGCCGCTGTTATTATACGGGCACCAGATGGTCATGCGCCGAGCGAGTTGTATATACATGTAGCAGCTCGAGTTCGTCTCCAGCTTGGCTGCTTCATATTCGACCGCTAATATACTACGTTTTGTATTCCTGAAGTTGAAGCTGCACTATTGACATGGAGCACACCGTATGCTGGAATGGACACTACAATTTCCACTGTGTCAAGGCGACCCACGATGTTCGCCGGAGCCTCTTTAAAGATGATGTACTACACTGTATTGATATCACCAAACTATACCTGAAAGGGTGGCAATCACCAAGATGGCACCTTTCGCAGCCACCGTCAACCGTATCTCTCCAAAACAAGACTATCCCACCAGCTCTTGCTGCGTCGTAGCCATTTCACGAGCCCTTGGAGCCGCCACTCAGTGCTCATTCTACAACTCACTCCTTCGAGCTCATCCACTCGGACCAACTTTCTCAAGAGCAAATCCTCTACTCGTTCTATTGAACCACTTCAACAACCACGACCATGTTCAGCAACAACAAGATATTCGCACTTTGCACCGCCGTCGCGTCTCTTTCGAACGGTGTGCACGCCGAGAGTCAAGTGGCCGAGACGTTTGGCCTACTCGGCATCCCCGGCGTCGGTGTGGGTGTTCCTGGCGTCGCCAGCGTCGGAGTGGGTGCTCCTGGCTTCTTCGGTCCAGGCGTCAGTGTCGGTGTCCCGGGCGTCGCCAGCGTCGGGGTCGGCGTCGGTGTTCCCGGTGCCGTGGGCGTGAACGGCGTTGGTGTCGGCGTTGGCGTGGAAGCTCCCGTTGGTGTGGACCGTGTCCATGTCGGTGCACCTGCCACCGTTGTCCACGATGGTGTCGACGTTGGCGTTGGTACCGGTGGCAACGGCAACGGTTACTCGAGCAAGACTGTGACCGTAACGAGCAATGATGGCGCGGCAACTGCGAAGACGTCCACCAGCACGGGTGATGCGTCTACGAGTGCCACCGCCAGCGCCTCGGCGAATGCCAACGCGAACGCGAATGCGAAGACCGGAACCGGTGGTACGAGTGCGACGTCTCAGAAGGCGTACCGCAAACTTCGTTCGGCAAAGTGAGCAGACGAGTCGTCACCAATGTTGTGACGCTGAAGCTGGACAGGAGCTCGAAGCTCCTTGGAAGACGTGTAGCGTATCACTCGATTTTTTACATGTATAGTGCCGTGAAAACAAGTTTTGCTCGATTAATTGTCTTCAGTGGATATTAGATAAGTTTACTGCGCTTTAGAGACTTCCTCCAGCTATAGCTTACCATAAAAGTCCATCAACACTGATCGACGTTCTAACTAACCCCACCTCTGCTGTCTTTTCCGTGGATACAGCAAACTGAGGAAGGGTTTAGTAAGGACTCTAGCTGCTACCATACACATATCGACGAGTATGGATGAATATGACGACTTATCCGACCACACTTGAATTTTGTATTGGGCACAGTGACTCTTCAACGGTCAATCACCGAGTTTCGATTATATGCAGTTAATCATAGGCATTTACTCAACTATGTTCACCACTCGTAATACAAAGGGCTAGATAGGTCCTCTAATCCAGCCGTTCCGACGTATTGGGTCGGAAGGCCACAAGAATTATGTGTATCTCCATTCAAATCATAGTGTGGGGAATATCAGTTGCATAATATTGTTTATATTTAATTGTTTCAATCCCACCAAACCTCCCAGGATGGGCTTGGCTGAGCTCAAGTCTGGCAACACTAAGCGAGCCATGACCACAGACCAAGGTGCATTCCTGGCTTTCGTCAAAAGCGAAAATGTAAAGTTTGACTATGTTAAGCAATGCATTAATACAGGTAAATGTTTTGTGTCTGGGTTAGATAAGTTGGCATGTATCTAGCATTTCACGAGGGTAAAAACGGTAGACCGGTTGCTCGGAATACCGCCATGCAAACAATAGACAGAGTATACTGTGGCTGTTGACTCTTCCCCGTGCAACGGCACATTCTCGAGGCAACATTGCTTAGAATAGGGAAAATACTTGACAGCTTCTGCATGAAGCGAGATGGAAAGGTAATTAACAAAGCCCCATCATGTTCAAAGAGTGACTTAAAACAGATGGTGTACTATTTGTATAAGAATGCATGTTCCTCTGGCGACTACCAACACGCAGCATTTGCTGTGTTTGCTGTGATCCCTGTTTGGGCGAGCTTCCGACCTGTCGCTCGTCCGCAAGCAAAACCTGTCTGTTGACGCAGCCGAGATGTTCTACGTACGCTTCATCCGCATGAAGCCGTCCGAAGAACAGGGTTGTAGCTTTTCCCCAATGCCGACATCGCCACCTGCCCGCTGCACCAGTCGCCGTGGCGATGGTCACGCAGCCCGCTCCGTCCATCGCCTTGGTCGACAACTTACTCGAGATCCCGGTCGAAGCCGCCGTCTCGCTATCGCCGGTGACTCCGCTGGTGGAAGTGCTGAACCACCCCGACGGATTTGTCGCGCTGGACACTGCCGCCTCAGCTGTCGCTACTGTACCGAAGCCCGCTGCTGTACCGACGCTATACCCACACGTCAATTCTCAACCTCGTCGCGCCAGCTGCTGGGGCGTAGCATCACTGACAACGAACTCGTTTCGCCGCGGTGTCGCACAGCACGCGAACAGGTGTGAAGGTCTCACACACCACTGAATCTTTACCGCGGGGCCTAGAAGGTGTCGACAACAAACAAGGTAGTCACTGCATCTTCAACACAAGCAGGGAAGATCACATGATCACTAAGGCGCTCAGCGCGTACGACACAAAGGCGCAATCAAGGCGCTCGATTTGAAGCAGTTCGGTGCGGAGACGCAGGAGAAGATCGCAGCTGTCCAGCGCTTGCTGCTCTCGTCCTGCTACAAGATAGACAGCCTCAACTACAACCTGAGTCAGTAAGTAGCCGATATGCTCACAGTTTACCTTATATTGCACTACCCCATGACGAAGGGTTCCACGTCAATGGAATTGCCGTCAGGAATCTGGATTCGGCTGCTGTGCATGGCGGGCCGTTAATCACTGGGCTTCTCGCATGGTCTACACATCTCGCCGTCTGTGGAAGCACTGGTCCAATCCATGGACAAGCTGCCTCACCGCACATGGGACCAAGCAACGGGAGCACGATCATCGAGCGTAATTAACCAGTTAATGGCGCACATCAAGCGCCAAGACGAGCGCTTTGACAACCGAGAAGCTAACGTGGACAGTACGCCATCACAAGACAAGAACAAGAAGCGTCAGCAAGAACCAAATCAAGTCGAGGCAAACTCAAGCGCAGACGGACGTCGGTGACTTACCTTACCTTTACACGGCGTGGTTCACATGGTACGCGAAGGAGCCGCGGTGGATGGCGGACGCGACAAAGAGGCAGCGGTCGAACAAGAAGCAGCTCGTCGCTTTGATTAAACCGTTCGTCGCCGACGATAAAGCTGGTCCCAAGCGCCAACGACTACCGCGACGAAGTCCTGGTGACCGGGGAGAAGGCGGAGGCAGCTGTGCTTGCCTTCTCGACGACCGCAAGATCACGTCGCGCGGCTCCACCTCCATTCGCAAGCACCTCCACGAGCTGTACTTGAAGGGCGACCGAAGACCGCCCGGCACCTGCAACTGCGTCGTGCTGCTGTCGTCCGCGATCCAGACCGTCAAGACCCCCTCGAGCCTGCGGCTTCTGCAATCCAGTAGGTAGCGACAACATCACAAGCGAAGAAGAAGAGGCAAATACAAGGTCTATTACACACTTAGTTCGACGCGCGGTTGGTTAAATCGACAGCACAAACAGCACAGCAGCAGCAAACCCACGTAATACCAACACCATGCACATGAGCGCCCTTGACACCGTAACAGCATACGAGAGGCCCCCACACCGAAGCGAAGCATGACAACGGCCGGGTCGAACCAGCAACCCCGGAGCTATGCTGTGCGCTCATCCGCTGAGCTGCACCGTCGTAGGTGGTTGTGGTGGGGCGGGGGAAGATTCGGTGCTTGTGAGGAGCCGAGCGTACAGGCTGTAGAGTCCGAGAGGCCGTCATGGAGGTCCGTGTAGAAGGGCATAAAATGTCGACGTGAAACCAAGGCGGCTGCTGTCGACGGGCTGGCAGACACTGATTCGTTTGTGGTGTGTGTCGCGCACAGCCACTTGTTGGGCGCGTATGCTTGTGGATCTATGTGGCACAATCTCATTGGTGCATTGTCTACCTATATGAGCGCTGTGTGGCTGGCTGTCCGAACAGTCCAAATAAAGCACTCATGTCTTAATAGTGGACACCGCCACGAAAATACGGGGCTCATTGCTGATTTTTCACGCTTGAGAGAACATGACTCTCGAGCCAAATTTGCATTAGCGTTTTTTTGCCTTTTCACACCTTACAGGCTGTTTCAGGCCGTTCCTTATGCCTGTAACCAAAGCTAAACTGCACCTCTTTCGAACAGCCCATACGGGTATTGAATGACCTAGCCCGAGTAGTACGGTTAGTTTCGCATTAAGTTGGTTTTGTGACAGACCGTCCATAACGTACCACTTCGACAGGTACATGTCGGAGGGGTCCTCCGGTCGAATATTTTATTGTATGGCCTGAGACCAGAAACGCGATCCTACACAAAAACGCGCTGCAAGCACAGACCAAGAAATGTTGGTAATGCCCTATCACTCACAGGTGTGTGCTACAAATTATGCGTGCATAGATCTGGATCGAAAAAGGGAAAGCGACTAAAATCCCTGCGAGTACCAAGCACTCAGCTTGATAAAGTTTGCTTATTTCAATTTGAATTTGGTGCAAGAAACTTCCTATCCTTTTTAGTTCCCGGAGTGGCTGGCGAAGAATACGCCTGAGGATGCAACGGCCCACAAAAAAAGCCGCACTATGGTTGCCAGGGCGATTCGCGCATAAGAAGCGCTAGATGGAAAGATGGTTTTCGCAAGACATTCCGCTTTGCCAATCTCGAAACTGAATCTTTCAATTTTTAAAGCTACGAAAATGAGTAAGCAATCAGACGGCAGCTATACATTATTGGATAATTTAAACTGCAGACATATATAAAACTTTCAACTTTCCGCAAAGAAAAGGCCTTCATTCAAATGTTGATCTCAGTATACTGCGGAATAGATTTTTCAAAGCTACGAATTACAGTGCTAGTTGGAATTGCATCCCAAGCATCTATGATAGCTCGTACGGCTCGGATTCGTTTTGCCTTGGCAGTACCGCCGGCGATAGCAGGCCAGTTAGTCCGTATATTCGCTTTTTACGGCCTCATTACTACAACATTCAGTGGCTGACACTAAGGCGTACTGTCTGCGGGTACTGGGACCACAGTAGCATTAGCAGATCCAGATACGACCCGCTGTTCTGCATCCGGCACATGGGATTCAAAATCGGCAAGAAAGGAGAACAGCGAGTTCGTCCACTTCATATTTTAGCAGCTGCGTCACATAGAACTCCCACGCTGCTGTATCCAGCCACGCGCTTTCTTGAACCGTGTAGAAGCGACCCGCTGGATACTCGTCCAATTCAGCGGTTTCAATGCGACCGCCATACCTGCCACGCAAAATGAACAAAATAGGAAGCTTCTTACCTAACATATTAATAATTACTTACAAACTAAAAAACCTTAAATACACAATAAAAACATATCATCAGCTCGGATTGTTGGCACTGCCGTAAGTCACCATTATGCTTCATTGTATTCGCAATCCTCCTTGGGTCCGTGCGACCTCTTCCCGCTCAAGTTCGACCCGGGGGCATGTCAAAGTTGATGGATGTTTCATCCATTGTACATGCCCTCCGGTCGTACGCTTCGTACATCCTCCAGCATTCCAGTGCGAACTCGACCCAAGTTTCTTTTTAAATCCTCAGTGCTTTTTTTCGCCGTTGTGGTTTTTGAGACGAACAACCATGAATAATACACACATTAGGTTAAATGTTATCTCTTTTGGCTTTTTTTTTGAGAAGCATGCTCTTCGGTATGTTTCTTTATCATTTTATAAATGTTTCTTTATTATTTATTTTTATAAATAATAACATGGAAACATACCGAAGAGCATGCTTCTCACATATGCGTTGCAGGGCGAGAATGTCGCTCTCCTTTTCATCCATGTAATGTTTCGAGCGACTCTGGATCAAATCTTCCACATGAACGCCATTATTCCACGTGTTGTGAGAACCTACACATTATATTATGATATCTGACGAGTTAATATATTTAGTACCATAAAGCTCATATTATTACTTACCTTCTCTTCCCTTCGCGTGTCCTTCATGAAAGTGATAACCGCAGGAATTGCAGGGAACATCTCCCGGCGGCCCTGACTCTTCAGCGATTTGAAGATGATTAGCCGAGTGAGGTCATAAACTTGTCTGCTTGCTTCCACCTCCCATGAGCAGTACCGCGAGCAAGCGAAAGCTTGTTCGTCCTCAACGGTCCTGTTTGAGGGCGCGTAAGCGGCACCTGGGCGAGGGGGGGGGGGGGGGGTATCTGCGAGCAAGCGAGAAAATTCGCGAGTGAAAAGCTACCGAACTAAGCCTACCGACCAGCGCTAGCGGCACCAGACCTTGCGACGCAGACTTTTTCTTCTGGGAAGAGACTTGCCGTACGGAAAATCCGATATTCTTACGGATATCTCGTCTTCCCGTAACGAAAGACGTCTTCATGGGCAAACGTACGCATGTTTGTCCTCACCGGTCCTGCCTGAGGGCGCGATACGCGGCCCCAATGATTGAGGTTTTATGCTTGCCGTGGCTCCAGCTTGGACGGCGGAAACGGAAGCGGCCCTCCATCATATCATTATTTTGGCGAGTCCGGCAGTGGCCTCGGCTGCGAAAGCAGGGTGTTCCTCAGAACAGTTACTGATCCACATGTCACCAGCTTGACGGAGATACTGTTTGCTTTGCTGTTCAAAAGTGCCGTGGCGCCGACGATCCTGATCGAGTGTGTCAAACAGTTGTCCTTGTGCACTCCAGAGCGCACCGCGGCACCGCCACTGACTGCAGAACGTGGACCACCTATGTAGCATCCTGGTCGACACATAGGTACACTTCATCACTAAGTTTCATCTCTCGAGATGTGTCTAAGAGCCTCCATTGGGGAGAGACTTGCATCTTCTGTAGCGTGCATCGTCCGCCAAGCCCTCGTCTATACTGGTCATTCTTGCTGCCTGGTAACCCAATTGTTACTGACGTTGCCGCTCCAACCGGAATTGGACCGCCCTGAACGTCGGAGAAAAGACGTCTTCAGTCTTGAGGCGGTACTTGTGTTAACCTGCTCCAATTCCGATCGGCGCAAGAGCAAAAAGGTGACCCAAAAGGACGGAACCCCATAATAGTCGACTGCGGGGCAACGAGAAATCGAGATGATCGTAAACAGGCGAAGAAAAGCTTGAGTGATCGGCTGCTTCTTTGCCACAGGGGGCGACCACCGACTAATTCCCGCATGTGGATCGCCAAATGCGGTGGAACGCCGAGTTCAATGCCAATATGACGACGGTGATACCGGCGAATGCTGGATAGCTTGAGTTGAATCGTACTGTAGTGGCCCCCATAGCCCTCCTTCTCCCAACCGTAGCGTCAGCAATAAATCGCAAACAGGCCGAGCTTCTCGTTGGCGGCGTCCTCATCGCAGTTCAGCCACTTATCCCACTGCATCATAGTGGCGAATCGGCACCACTCGAGCCAGTGCTTACGATACTTACAGGAAGTAGGTCCGGCAACAGATTGCTCGCAGAGCATGTATCCCAGAACTGACAAAGATCGCCGCGCAATGGGTACGCAATGCGGAGCGGAACGAGTGCGTCGTGTGCTGTCGGAGGTTTCACCCTCAACCGCGACGGCAACATCACTGCCGGTGAGGAAGGCGTACTGACAGCGCCCGAAAATTACATTACACGCGTTGACTGGCCGTTATCGTGAAGGCTCGGCACCCGTTCCGCACAGGTGGAGGACACCTCCTCGGCTTCAATCCGGAGCATTGCCACGCGCTCTCGCGGCCTGTGTAGTTTTTTGCTCTGTGGAGTCGTCATAACTTCCATGTCGACAAAACCCAAATGATTCTAGCGAACAAGTAAGACTTAGACAGTTGTCTCCGTGGTTTTAACGAGAGCGACACACAATGAAGAACCAGCGCACATGTAAAATACATAAATCTTGTTGGATAAAATCATGAATTGTTTTGTATGGACATATCTATGAAATGCCGGCTTTTACGTTGCCGCCGTTGTCTGTAGGCCGTATCCTTCATACGGGCTATATCTTTCGTCGATATGTGTACCACTAGCGTAATGTTGCCGACATCGGTCGACACTACCGACAGGCACTAACCTGCAAACGACGGGGCTTCATTTCTTACCTTGTGAGATATTAGTTGACCTGCCAGTGTCCAGTGCCCAATCCAGTGCCAGAGCCCAAGTCACCGATCGTGATCGCCGGGACCGATCCCAGATTCTATCCTGCGCACGGTCATGTAGAGCACACGGCTTCGCAGCATCCAGCTCTACCGTGTGCCGCTGTAGGAACATCTGAAGACTGTAAACAAGAACGACATCGCTCGCTGCTTACAGCAGCGAGCGATGTCGTTCTTGTTTACAGTGTGTTGCGCGTGCGTGCGACGCACGCAATTCACTTAGGTTTATTATAGGATTATGGGGTGTTTTTTGTATGTGCTTAATACACCTTTAGCGGTGCGGCGTGCTCTGGTGGCCCCCGAGCGGCACACACACCCACTCACTTTGGAATCTGCGGCTCAGCGAGCACTACAGTGGAGGGAGTACCCCACCAGAACACTGCTGCCCTGTCTCGGCTGTTTGCCCGGCACTTACGTGTTCACGAACTTCCTTTTGATTACTTTTATCTATCTGACCTTCTAGTGTATACGTCTAAAATGGCACCTACGCTTAGGAGTGACAGGCACTTAGAGAGTAGTCCGGTGACGCGATCTGCGTCATCTCATAGCTCCGCGCAATCCCATCTACCCTATTACTCAATGCGCTCCGTGGGTCAGAACCCTCTGCCCGCTACGGCTTGCAAGCTTTACCTCCGCTTGCAGCTCACACGCTTCGCCTCCGCTTCATCGGCGAAACACCCGTCCTCCCGTGCCGACCAATCAGAAGGATATAATACTTTTAAACTGGTTCTCGATACTCACCATTTGACTTGATCGGTGTATAGTATCCGCTTAAGTATTGTCAGCCCGTGCGGGAAGAGCTTTTATGAAAGTGTTGCCTGGTCGCAGTCCTTGCATGTTTGCCGTGATTTACGATAGTTTCGGGTGACGGTGGTCCGCACATCTCAAGTGGTATTGAATATGGCAGCTCGAGCACACCGTAAACGCAGGCAACCGCAGAAACGTTGAACTAAAAGCTAAACATTCGAGTTTTAACCAATCGTCGGACTACTCGAATATTTATCACATTTACCAGTCAGACACGCTCAAGCACGTACCGTGATCATTAGCGATTTTTCACAGTGCAATACTTGACTTCATTATGCAGTCGGCAGTATCGGATCCGCCGGGTACCCCGCAGAACCACGCCAGTTACATCGCTGTCCAGGACGTGAACCATTGCGTCGACATGTACGGCTCTACCACGGACATTCCTCCGCTGCCAGACGTGTCCAAGCAGGACGTGCACGCCGACGTGGTGGATCTTCGCGCCAGCTTCTCCACAGGCGCCACGAAGGACCTCAAAACGCGCAAGGCCCTGCTCCGGTCGCTACAGCGGCTCGTGAACGAGAACGAGGCGGCTATCAACGATGCTGTGTGGAAGGATCTGCACAAGCACCCGCTGGAGCTGTTCGCCACGGAGGTTGCGCTGCTTAAGACTGATATCCAGGACTTTATCGACTACATCGACGACTGGTCCAAGCCCAAGCTCAGACCCACCAACATCGTAAACCTGCCGGGCCTATCCTATATCCGACCCGAGCCGTTGGGCGTGGTCTGCGTCGTCGGCACGTGGAACTACCCCATCAACCTGCTACTGATGCCCCTGGTGGCCGCTCTGGGAGCTGGAAACTGCGTCGTCGTCAGGTTGCCGGGAGAGGACACCACGCGCTACCTGAACAATGTGCTGATCCGGTTGTTCGACAAGTACATGGACAAACGGTACGTGCGCGTGGTGTACGGAGGCGTCAAAGAGACCAAGGTGATGCTGCAAGAACGCTACGACCTCATTTTTGCCACGGGCGGCAACTTTATGGGCAAAATTGTGGCCCAAGCTGCGGCGCAGCATCTGACGCCGACAGTGCTAGAGTTGGGGGGCAAATCTCCGTGTATTATTGACAACACGGCAGACCTTAAGCTGGCTGCGAAGCGCATTGCTTGGGGGGCTTTCGTCAACGGAGGACAGACGTGCGTTCGTCCAGATTATTTACTGGTGGACGCAAAAGTGGGTGATCAGTTTGTAAAATTGCTGAAAAGAGAACTGGACGCACAATACGGAGGTGCAAATGTTAAGGATTCAGACAGCTATGGTCGTGTGATTAACCAGCGCATGTACGACCGCTTGGCGCGCATTCTGGACGAAGATTGTAAGCATGTGGAATACGGTGGCGATACAGACGCCAAGCAGCGTTTCATTTCACCGACGCTCCTCAACTTCCGCACCGAGTTCGACTCGTTTGTTTCGAGCGCTTCAATGCGCGAAGAGATCTTTGGCCCACTGCTGCCGATCTATTATTTTTCCGCAGGAGATCTGGATGAGGCCATAAACTTCATAACTGCACGGGAGAAGCCGCTTGCACTGTATCACTTCAGTACCAACGGCAAGAATAAGGATCGTGTGGTGAATGAGACTTCAGCTGGCAGCATGATGGTGAACGACATGCTCATGCAGCTCGCGAATCCACACGTACCATTTGGTGGCGTGGGCAAATCTGGCATGGGAGCCTACCACGGTCGTTTCGGGTTCGAGGCCTTCTCGCACTACAAGACGGTGATCTATAAGTATGGTGTGCTGGATCTTCCGCAGCGCTACGCGCCATACACGCCATCCAACAAGTTCATTCTAAGCATCGCGATGTACCCGTTTACTCGTCTGCACATGCGGTTTCTCAAGTCCTTTGGCTTTGCTGCGGTGCTCGCGATCATCGCTGTCATCATAAGGTACGCCATCTAAGAAGGCGCGTCGCGAGGCCGTGAAAACTGCTTTTATCGAACGCCCTCATCTTTTTACTCCGAACTAGCCATATCTTTAACTGAATAAACGTAGCAGCATAACAATCAGGCAGCAGTGTCCTTTCCCATTTCAAATGCCTACTTGCTGTCTTTGCTGTCGATTTCCACTAGTCCTTTCTCGTCATTATTGGTGACCTTTGATGTCTTTGATTCTCCTTCGTCTTCAACATCTTCTGGACCTTCCTCGTCCTTGCTAAGCTTGCCTTCCGAGGTCTTACGTTTCCCACAACTTCTTGCAGTCCTGTCGCAGTCTTTAGCGTCGGCGCGACGGTTCTCGACCGATGCCCGAGCCCGCATCGCCTTCATCAGGCCATAAAAGGCATCGTAGTCCATCGACGCGATCACGATCTCGAGGTATTGCTCCGCCTTGGGGTCAACCTTGATTGCCTTTTGACAGTGCGCGGCAAACTCGTCTTCCGTCATCGCCTGTTGGGCCAGAAAGACTGTCCCGACAAAGCAAGGGACGTTCATTAATACGAGTTCACAATAACCTAGATATAAAACCATCTACCCACTCTTCATGTGCTCGTTGAACATGTGCTGGAACTCGACGTAAATAGTCATGTAGGTGAGCTGGTGCTCCAGGTCGTCCGTGAAGGAGAGAGCGTGGTCCAGGAAGAACTGCTCGAACTGGCGCTGGAACTCCGTTGTCTTGATATACTCCGCCAGTGCGCGCATCACCGGGTCCTGGATCTTGTCATCCATAGCGGCTGTGGATCACGTTACGCCGTAGACTACAATATTGTGGTTTAGTACACTCCTCCTCGTCTGTCTTTAATCGGACTGCGTCGAACCGACGCCGGATTGCCAAAAGAGAAACCGCCATTGCCTGGGAATAGCTAGACGCGATCAATGACCAATGTTCTGCTTCCATGTAGCCATGTACCACCCATGTACCATTATCCCACTGAGTCGTAATTACCAATTACGTAAAAAAAAAAAACGATCACCACGTGTTGGAGGATCTCCCCCATTCGCATTGTTGCAGTGTATCAACAATTCTTGGACGACGACAATGGCAAAGTGGACGTTCTCGCTCTTGGCGTTGTGCCTAACGGCGCTGGTTCTAGCGGTGCAGGCCGGGAAGGGCCCCAAAGTCACCAACCAGGTCTATTTCGACGTGAGCATCGACGGCGAGCCCGCTGGCCGCATCGTCATGGGACTTTACGGCAAGACAGTGCCCAAGACCGTGGAGAATTTCCGCGCGCTGTGCACGGGCGAGAAGGGCGTGGGCAATAGCGGCAAGCCGCTGCATTACAAGGAAAGCATTTTCCATCGTATCATTCCCAACTTCATGATTCAGGGCGGCGACTTCACCAGCTTCAATGGAATGGGCGGCGAGAGCATCTACGGCCAAAAGTTCCCGGATGAAAACTTCAAGCTGTGCGGCGAAAAATTATTTATACCCTCTTATCCGCTTCACGCTGGGATTATTGTACTGACGCTTTAGTGATTTGCAGGAAACACGCTGGCAAGGGCACGCTCAGCATGGCCAACTCTGGTGCAAACACGAACGGCAGCCAGTTTTTCATTTGCACCGTCAAGACCTCGTGGCTGGACGGCCGCCACGTTGTCTTCGGCCGAGTCGTAAAGGGCATGGACGTGCTGGACACTGTTGAGGCCGTGGGCTCGCCCAGCGGTACTCCGAGCAAGAAAGTCGTCATCACGGATAGCGGTGAGCTGGCTGCTGACGCTTTTGTCGAGGAAGAGTAAGCTAAACGCGGATCATGCAGACGTGCTTGTGAAGATGGCGCGCACGTGTCGGCAGGCACTTGACGTAGCAGTTTAAGAAATGAGATGCTATCTTGGCCTTCTGTGCATTCCAGTTATTTCTTCTTGACAACTCAAGCCATCACTCATGCCGCTTATACGAGGAATTATGTCAGGGACGCCTGATAGACCGCCTCTGACCGTACCCGTGGTTCACCCGCCCATGGAAGTTGCTTACACCCGCATGCCTGGGAATGATCACCAAGATGATCCTGGGATCATCTTGGTACCTCTCATGCCGCCACCCATGACCGGACGACCACCCGTGATCGAGAATCCGAGCCGAGCATGCCGAAGGTCTGTGCCGCTTCTTCTATGGACAGCGAAAAGATATTACTGCTTCTAGGTATTGGTGTTGTTGATGCTGAAAGGAAGGAAGGAGGTGAATCACCGTTGATTAATGCGAGCGAGGTTCATGATCGTCTATATTTACACTTTACTATGCACAAGATGTTAATCCAGGAAATAAGCGCCGGCGGTCCCGGAAAATTGTCGTGACTGACCTACTTGAGCGGAAGTCCTCTTGGGTTTTGGGTTAATAACTCGGGGCCCGGCTACATGCTTGTCTTGAGTCGATGCTCTCTCATCGCTATCGCGGTAAGTACGTTGACGAGTAGCGTGTTGCGCTCATGGCTGTTGATGTTTCTTCTCCGAGAAACACAGCCGCGTTCCGTTCCATCCATAGGTGCGTCTGACAAATGGAACTCAGGAGGGACATTTCCATTCGGTTTGACTCCATCCTGAAACTGTACTTGTAGCTTAAGACGATGCAGTGGTAACACCTCCGGGGCTTGCCGGTTTGCACAGTTCAGGAGGCTTTGTGGATTCGTACTCTGCCCACGAAAATCACCGTCTAACGTTAGTTCAATTGAAGGCAAATTGAAAACACGAGACGTCGTCAAGCTAAATATTGCTAATTAACCTAAGTGCGAATCGCGACTTTGGCGAAAACTATAAAAAAGATTTTGTGGGAAAGGGCGTTCTTTACAGCGGTAGAATTGACTTCGAAGTAGAGTGTTCTACAATAGAGACAAGCCCATACTACCGTTCAACCGTTCGACCTCACCGATGAAAATGCCTGTGATTCGTTAACTATACGTTTCTCTTGCTCCATAAAACAGCTCGCCCACGGAGGAGAGAAGCAATCTACTCAGCATGTTGACGGCCACACAACACCTTGCGCACAGGAAGTGTGACTTCCGGAGAGTATACGATCTACCTGGCCTGTGGCACTGCTACCAATTAGGTAGAATTAAGACTGAATATATTTATAGGTGACCCCTTTTAATGCGTCTACATATTAACTATTAGTCACCTATAAAGTTCCCTAGATGTTATCCTATTGAGTAGCTCTGAGGTCTTTGTATCATATCGGTGGTACCTATCCATGACGTCATTACCGTCGACGTCATAGTGGTGTTTAGCTACATCATTTAGTGTACTTGGGTACACCTGCTCTGAAGAGTGACTTGGCACTCTTCATGTAACCCCATTACAGCATGGATGTCAACAATGATTGCAATGGCGATTCCTGGTATGACAACTCGATCTTCGACATCTGCAGCTATGACTGGGACGACGACTCACTTTTGAATAGTAGCAGCGACTATGAAGATCCTTGATGAAGTTTTTGGTGATGCCGACAGCGACTGGATTAATGACATTATGGAGGAGGGCGGAATCCTTCGCTTGGTGCAGAATCTCTAGAGCAAAACACTAGAGAGGGTGTATACGATCGAGAGCGGCTTATTTGGTCCGAACACGTTCAAAACCTGCGACGCGAGAAAATGTTCAACCGATCATACCGAATGGACGACAGCCTTTTAGATCACTTAGACGGCACGATCTTTGCGTTAATTGTGAAATGTCTACGAAGAAGACTGGGGCACCAATTTCAGAAGAAGTTGCACAGCACTGCACTTGCGCGACCTCGCTGGTGAATCCTACATGAATGTGCGTGACGTAACTCACATCAGTATGGCTTTATTTTATCAGCGCTAACATAAGGGCATTTCTGCCATCTGCGATGTTCTGAGATGCAAATAAACTTCCTTCCAATGCGATCTAATTGATCGTGCGGCCGAATCGTTCAGGAGGGAAAGCTCGGAAGGGGTACTGGATGGATGCATTGGTTGCGTTGACGGGATGCTCGACCAAATTGCTACACCTTTGCATAAAGAAGCAAGCAATGTGCGAGCGTATTTTTCAGGGCCTTATCATCACATGGGCTTGAATATTCAAGCGGTTTCCGATCACTCGTGCCGCTAGGTGGATCAAATGATTCATGGGCGTTCAAGAGGATCACATTGGCCGCTTTTGCGAATAAGCTTCACTCCAATAGGCATTTAATTGGTGACGGAGGGTGTACACCATCGGAGCAACCAGTGCGCCAAAATCTCGTCCCAGATGAGAAAAAGAGGAGAGTTTTTACAGCCTTAGCGCTGTCTCGGGTAAGTTGTTTTCTGTTCCTGCCTCGTTCTCGAACGAAAGCTAGCCTCCGCCGCTTGATGACCCTTTGCGGCAAACGTTCGCCGACTCATCCTGCTTGCTTAGTGTAGTTCAGGACCTTAAAGTGCAGCATGAGGGCCGATACGGGCCGTCCGGTGTACGATACTCGTTCACTCACTTGACTAGCTCTGTTGCTAGGAAGAACCGTGGCGCTGCCTATCGGCTAAGCTTCTTCTTTCGGACTAGTCTTGTACTCCTGCTTGCTACCGCTATCTTCGTGCTTACCTTGCGCCGGTAGTATAGATGCTGTCGATTCGTCTCGCGAGCTGCTGGGTTGAGGCCAGGAAACATTGTCTATTTTCGTTAGCAGAGTGAGTAGCAAAGGGTTGCAGCACTCGATGTCGGGGGGGGGGGAATCTTAAGTCGCTGAGTGTCACTTGCTGCTTTGGCTTCGCACCACCTTGACAGCTAAGCTCGAGGCCTTTCCGCTCCCCGTTTCAGCGGCAGAGTGAAATGGTTGGTGTGCGAGCTAGTATTTTACCGCCGCCAGACCCATCATCTAGACTCTCAATACATGCATGCCCAAGGAAAGCTGTACGAAAGAATCACACGGTACCTGCTTTTGCAGCGGCAAGGGTGTGTGGAGATGCCACGCCTCCGAAGTCCGCACGTCCTAGAGCAACGCATCAACTACAGCAACACGTTAAAAAGCAATATAACTTTGTTGCATGTAAAGCAACACCAGCACTGAAAATGCCATAGACCTCGCGCTCATCCCCGATCCGGTCCCCGTCTACGACCAGGGCCGTCCCCCCCCCCCCCTCCCCCCCCACACACACGAAGGGTAATCACTTCCCTCGCGCCGCTGTCCCTCTCGCTTCTGTGCGGGCTACGGATGCTGCGTTTGGCCCATAATCCCTACTTTGTAACTATATATATGTGATTGGTCAGGTTGTCCGAACTTATCGGAACATGTCTCAATTGCCCACACCTGCACGGCATGGATGAATATCCTCACTGTTCCAACAGTGTTATGCTGGAACAATAAAAACTTAAAGTCAGACGGTGCAAACCTTCCGACAATGTGCCAACTTTAGAAAAGTCAAGTGTGTAGGATAAATGAGGTGATCTGATTGGACCAATATGAGGACGGTTATCATGCCACGCCAGTGACCTGCAAACCCAGGACCCCGCATTTACCTCCTGGTAAGCGGAAACGTCGCGTCCGAGTCATAGGGATTAGGGTTCGGTCACCAACGAGAATTTGGGTGCGCGGTGCGCTCGTTTAGAGACATGTGTCAGGTTATAGTTTCACCCGTCGTTTAGCATATTTATGTAACTGTCGGAAAGTGTAGGGATTTCGGAACCGTCACAATATCGTCTCCCCCGCGCAGTATTCAGAATTTCCATAAATCAACTTGATATTCAGTGAGATCTGTTAAAACGAACTGTATTGTGCTTCCCGTCTATATTTGCCAAAATTAATCGATTGATCGATTAGACCCATTGCAATCTTCCAGTCTTTGTATCATGCCCGGTCTATGCACTCTCATTGAATTTGTATTTAACAGTGTGTCATAATATAGAGCTCGTGCAACAGTATCGAATAGTGAAGAGTAACAGCGACTCAGCTCGAGGTTGGGGGTAGGTGACGACTGTGATGTTCCCCAAAGCAAAATTGCGCTACAGCCATGCTCACGCTGCCCACAGATCACAGCAAATTAACGGCACTCAGCAGATTAAAAGAACAATATCAAGCCAAGACGGCTATATACACACATTGGAGGGCACAGACAGAGCGGGGGGGGGGGGGGGGGAGCAAGCGCAGGAAAGGCGAAATGCAAGGAAACCTTTCGTTTCCTCCCCTCAAGTGATGTCTTTATATTATATGAGGTGATGAAGCACGTGCCTGGGCGGTCGGACACGCGAGCGGCGTGGGACGAGTTGGTAGTGGTCTAAAGAAGGCATTAGCATGACGCTTTTCGAAATGAGGGGATGGAGTTACCTCGCGCCTCCGGGGCGACAGAGTAGGACACCGAGTGAGACCAGCTGCTGACAGATATTGTGGCTATGATAAGTCTGTGCGGTACTACTTAGTGCATAGTACTCGCATACTAAGTGCATATAATATTAATATAATATTAACCTTTCTGCATAACTCACATTTGCAGGAAATAGTCGATAAAAATGAAAAGGAAAAGCGTCAAGCGTCAAGCAGAGCGGCGCGAGGCGACTTCGGGTGAAGCGGTAAGCGATGCTATGGCGGGTCTGCGTCACTCCCGCGAAAATGACTCGGACATTGCCTGCTCTGAAACATCAAAAGCGAAGCACCGCGATGATTGCAGAATATTTGGAGACAAAAGCTACTCTGCGTAGCAGCACAGCTGAAGAGAAAAAGCAGAGATTGTACTTGGAAGAGCGCCGTCTTGCTCTAAAAAGCGTCCAGTAGAGCAAGACCGCGAACGAATCGAGAAGCTTATGGAGATGGTGACATCACAGATGCACATGATGGTGAAGCTAATAGAGTAAATGGCTAAATCTAAGGATTAACTCATATGAATATATGTCTTTATTAATCTTTAATCTAATGGCTATGGAAATACTCGGAAATAGTACGAGGTTCAACCTGAAAAAGCTTGGAGGTTTGGCTGCCGTAAAGACAAGCGTGCTCGTTCACTTAGACCGCACCCAGTATGCACATTTTCCCCCAGCAGCTGCATTAACAGCTTCTGGTCCTTTGAAAAGTCCCCAAGCGTCCAGTAGCGTGCCACTCTACCGAAGCCCCACTCCGCACTTACGCATAAATTTTTCATGCGCTTGTTAAACTCTCGTTCGTCGTCGCTCAGGGCCTTGAAAGGGTGCGATACTATGGTCTTGCTGTCCATACGGCGGACCACCATAGAAATATATAATCCTTACCGTTCACAGTCGGTCGGATATGGTGCTGCTGATTCTAGGAGGTGACTCTGCCAGAGTAAAATGCATCGTGACGAGTATCTCGGAAGGGCCGCTAAGATGGATGATAAGCCCGTCGAGAGCAATTACCGATTGTTACGTGAGGGCATGCTTCCTCTTGGCAGGAACATCAAAGTCATTAGTTAGTGTACTCATGTGGACAAAGATAGTAAATAATTGTGTTAATTACCTTGTGTCCATTGTACACGTACTTCTGGTTATTGTTCGGTCGGCACATACCACAAACTGTACCGTCGATAAATACAACGCAGGTACTTAATGGGGTACCATGTTTGTAGATCTCGTTGGCATATAATTGCAGAGTTGAATCCGTAAGACGTCGATTGTCGAACAGCAACAGATCCGAGTAAGACCGATAGAGAAACTCAAGTACGGCATTAGAAATCGACGAGATCGCTGTAGGAGCACAGCCAAAGATATATTCTAGGTCTTCAAATCGCGCCAGATACGCCATCCGGCACAAGAAAAGGCATAAAGCCCCCAGCGAAGATGCATGATAACGCTGCTTTGTTGAAAATGATTAAAGTTTGGTCCTGGTTTTGGTCAGCGTATGGTTTGGTCCAGGTCCAGTCATTGGTGCCAGGTTCTGTCGCCTTTCACTTTCGATTTAGCATCGCCCCCCTCTCAACTACCGCCCACAAACGTACCAGCGATGATGGCATGGATCAAGGAAGCGCGCAATGTGTCGAGCTAGCTGCGCAGAGTGGAACAAAGAACTTCACCGTTCCATGGATACCTATGTCGCTCTACATCAAAACGCGAAATGACATTTGCAAGCGCAGCTTTATCTCCCTCGACGGCATCGTTCCCACCATCCTCTCCAGCGTCCAGCATAGTGTCTGTTGGACTATCCTGTCCCGTGTCACCTGCACCTTCCAGTCCCCCGTCTTCTCCAGCCTCCAACCCTATGGCGTTTACGATGCCTACGAGCTTACGTCTCCGACGCAGTCCCCGCTCACCTCGCCGTTGCCCCCTCCGCTGTATTCACGACGACGCCGTTGTGTCCAGTGCTACATTCGTTGCTGACACCGTCTCCAACGGCATCGAGCGGGTGGTGTCTGCCGACGCCATCTCTTTCGGTGTCTATAGAGACAGAGCCTTGGGAGCCCAAAATGCTCGACGAGAGCAACGATGTCATCCTATTCGAACAGACATTTGACTTCCAGAATGACGAATCTGAAGGTAGGTCAAAATTGAACCGGTTCGATCGTGAGCGGCCGACGTCGCGACCAAGAAGAACAAGAAGCACTAATCCTTCGTCTTTGGAGCTGCTGTTGTCGTTGTCGTTCCTATCCATCGTTTTGTGCGATTTGTGCACCACGGGTAGTGTGACAGTTGCATATCGCAATTGTCAAAAACTTACCTGTCTAATCGGATCGTTCTTACAGTAACTTCTCACAGTATTTGGAGCAGTACCACAACTTCGTAAAGAATACAAGCGTTTTGCGGCCTTTGCGCGATTTGCTGCGTGATTGTTAGATGAATCGCGCATGACAATTTTGAGTAGAAAGCTCAACACGAAGCAAAGCACGGCTCAGCGATTGTAAAGTAGTACTGCTTTACCTGGCTACTGGAAAATGCATATTACAGGCGTGTTTGCAGCTATCGGAACGCGCTTATGTTGCTGGTGCCTGGCACTCTATTTGACTCATTTCCTGTTTGCCATCCTTCACAGCGTCAGTGCTTAGAACCCCACGCAGGAAGCACTTTGCCGCCCAAAACGCCGGAAGACGTCGACGTGTTGACGTTGGTTTTGCCACCTTTTGTCAAAGTAGGCCTACGAAGCTAAAGCATCGCCGTCTTAAGACAGGCTGCGGGCCCAAGGCGGTGGTTATGCAAAAATACAAAGAAAGCTAGCTAGTCGACTAACTACAAGGTCCAATCCACAAGAGAGGTTTGTGTAAGGTGGTGTGATGGAAGCAGAGTACCCGAGAATGCAATACTTGAATTGCATTAATGCCATTAATTGTTGCCAATTCACGCACGCACCTGCTCGACCGTGTTCACGTCACACAGGTCGCGGTTGTACGGCATGCACATCTCGACCTTGGCCAGCGAGAGGCTCTTCCGCAGGTCCGACAGCACCAGCCTTCGTTATCTTGAACGCTGCCATGACAATAGAGCTGTTGCCGTCCTCCCGCGCTGGTGCCCTTTCGAGAGCGGTCGATCTAAACTCGGCACATGCCGACCTTTTGGCGGTCGGCAACGCCTCTCCGCGCTGAATCTTGACGAGACCTTGTTCTAAATTGGGGATGTTGACGATCGAAACCGTCGCTGTCAGTCGCGAATTGAGTGCTGGGACTCCTTCACGACCTGATCGAACAGACGGCGCAAAGAAGACAGAGTTAGCGTAGACTTATGTAGCTCTCTCGTAACGCCCTCGAACTTCTCCAGGTCTTTCTCCAATGCCTTGAATCGATCGTGCTCGGCACGCCACAGCAAAAGAGTCTGAACCTCGTGCTCGACCAAGAGGATGTTGCTCAGCTGGATTATAAATGGCTGGAGACTCAGGTAGCGCGCCACCATTTCGCACATGCTCGACCACCTGGTTTCGTCCCCAGCAGAGGTGACAGATGGGAGACGCGGCGAAGCAGAGCCCTTCCCTTGATCGTTCGAGCTTGGACTTCAGCGTGGTTACTTGTCAATGAGCTCGTCCTCGGTTTAGGAAGTCCTTTACCGCCAGATTAAATAGGTGTCTATCACATCGGATGAAGGGATTTTCCGACCAATGTACTGATTATCTGAGCAGTTGTCGCCCACCGAACTTGACCGCTCTCCAGGGCTTGTTGTAGCGGGACAGCGTGTCCGCGATCAGATCGTATTGACTATGCGAACTCGTAGCTTCCTCGACCTCCACCGGAGAGAACTCCAGCAGTAGAAAGCGGCGTGAGGAGCGCTCCAGGTCATCATAGTACTCGGGTTCGATGCCCTTACGGGTATTACCGGTACCGTTGTTGTTGAATACTGCGAATATCGCGACGTAATGGATGTTACTGCTGGTCCGGCCGTCGAGGACAAGACCGAATGCAGATGGGAGCTCGTGAGCGACGCGAAGCTCTAGTTGCTCGAAGATTAACAACACGATGTACCTTGAAAGAGTGTCGTCAAACACCAGAGAGAGAGAGAGAGAGAGAGAGAGAGAGAGAGAGAGAGAGAGAGAGGGAGAGAGCGGTGTTCAGGCGCGTGAGCCCGCGCTCACAAAGGTAAACGGGAGCGGTCGCGGACGACCCACTCGATCCATCGGTACAAGTCTCTGGTTCGCATGCTGACTAGGTGTAGGTGTAGCGGGTTCTGGCGTCGTGACGCCTCCTGGGCCTCTTGCTCGTAGTTGTCGTGATTGCGTCGTTGGTGATCCAGCAAGTTCGTGTAGCCATTGCCCTTCTTGTACTGCTTGTCGGATGGTACACTTGTAGAAGCCATTGCCGCCTTCAGGGAAGAGCATGAAGCAGATCTAGCTGCTCGTGAGGACCATGGTGGACAGGAGGGTCGAGGGGCTGGGGCGTTGTGGGGTGAAGCAGGTAAATTAGAATCAGGAGGAGCTTCTGCGTTGAGGTTGAATGAAGTCAGGTCGGTGAGTGGTTAGTAGTGGATACCCAGGTAGACACTAGTGGCTGCTGTGGACCCCAGTTTGGCAATTAATATATGAATTGTGTGCCCACACTACTCAAACATAAATTGATCTTACAAACTTAATAATTGAATTGTGGTACTCGAATATATTTTAAGAGTATTATTTTTTTCGTGAGCCCTGTGTGGATGGCAGAGGAGAAGGCGAGGGCTAGGACGAGGGGACCAAGGAATGTTGCCAAGATACGGCCACAGAGAATGCTGGTCTAGGTCACTGTGTTAAACCCCCTCGAGCACGCAAAGACCTTCGCCAGCGCTGACAGGTCAAATACTGTTACGCTTCGCTACGTGTGGATATTTTTTTTTTTAGTAATTGTAGTAACACTGTAGTGTTGTAATTCAATTTTGCAATGGTAACACACTTTTTTAAAAATGCTACAAATGTTATCACCATCGTTCGGGCGAATCTCAGGAAATTCGTATCTTGCGTGGATACAGGAGTTGACAATGTCAACTTAACATATTTTACATGTTCTTATCTGCGCATGGTGGGCCCGATTGGGGGTACAAACCCGCACCGCCAAATGTTCTGCCGCAGTTTGCACCATGTGCATGGATACGCGACCATCCACCATAAATTTGGTCCGTTCGCTGTGCAACTCGCCAATCGGGACAGCATCGTTTTCGACTTATACTGGTATTTGTATGTTAGCTGTTGAAGTTGAGCCCCCAATACCAAGTTTGCTGTTCGGATAGTTCTGTTTGAGCTGCCAGCGTCATTTGATTTGGTGGATGGCTCTCAAGCCTCAAGGTATTCAAGCTGTTTTTTTATATGTCGCCACGGTTGAACAGCTGCCATGGAATTATGTAAATTAAAGGCCCTATGTGTGGAATCAGAACATGCCCTATTGACTCGAGACGTGTAGTTCTTTGCAGCACACACGACCACCATGATACATCTGGGCCGGATGTGAGTGGAAACCCCATTGAGCGCCGCCATCAAAGTCGCACAGTAAAACTAAGACATATTCCGACGTCAAAGCCTTGGCGTCCGTTCCTCATTTTTCAATTTGCCTTCAATTGAACTACTCGTCTTCCGTGACAAGCGATTAACCCCGGTCTTCCTCCCTTTCAGCAGCAACAGCGATCTCCGTCTCACAATGATCAGCAGCAGCAAAATCTTCTCGCTGTTCGTGGCAGCCGTGGCACTTTCGAACGGAGTTCACGCCGAAGAAGAAGCGGCACAGACCTTCGGCATGCTCGGCGGCGGATTCCCCAGCATGGGTGGTGGTCTCCCAGGCATGGGCGGCGGCATGGGAGGTATGGGCGGCGGTCTCTCTAGCCTTACGAAGATGATCCCTGGCATGAGTGGCGGCATGGGAGGTATGGGCGGCGGTCTCTCCAGTTTCACCAAGATGATCCCAGGCATGGGTGGCATGGGCGGGGGTACCTCTGGTACGAGCGGAGGCGGTTTGTCAGGCCTCACTAACATGATTCCTGGTTTGAGCGGCATGAGCGGTGGATTAAGTGGCGGTACGAGCAAGACAACCACAGGCACCGGAACTGGTTTCAGCGTGCCAGGCACAGTTCATCCGCCTAGCATGGGCACTGGAACTGGTGCTACAACTGCTGGGGCTGGAGCAACAGGGACGACTGGGGCCACTGCTGCAACTGGAGCGACCGCTGCCACAGGAGTCGCTGGCACAACCGGCACAGCCGGAACTACAGGACAAACGGGGACCAGCACCGGTGCCACGGGGACTTCTGGACAAACTACACAAACTGGACAAACTGCACAAACTGGACAAACTGGACAAACTGGGCAAACTGGGGCAGCTCAGACGTACCGACGCAATCTTCGCTCGGACTGAATGAGTGGATTGACACCTTCACGCATTGGATCACACAATAGTTGTTGATCAATCTAGTCATGTTTCCGTACCATTATACTACGAATATACGTTATGTTTAGCGTTGGTAAGATGAGTTAATGCGCTTGGTGGTCCAACATTATCAGGTTTTGTTTTATACATGTATATTGTTGTGTTGTAGCGGATAGACAGCAAACGATGGACATGTCTCTCCCCGGCAAAAGGTACATGTACCAATACACCCAGCTCAATTTTGCTTGTAATAACGCTATCTCGATTTACAAACAATAACCACAACAGAATAACGACGGTTGACTGGCTCGTTTCTAGAAACGAGGACAAGTCCGAGATTTCCCGTATGTGGTGAGATCTGCGGAATACTGTCCTCATGTTAAACGTCTAGGGCAAGTAGTCGAGCGTAGCAGCAGCTAGAGATCACTTTGGATTTTACATCGAAGTGCAATACCCTCCTCTCACCACCCTCGAAATTCAACTAGAGGCAATACATTCGTATGCGATCCCCTCCCCCCCCCTTTCGTCGAGCTGGACGCATGAGGAAAAACGAATTCACTGATACACGTTTCTCACAAGAAGATACTTTCGGTTGATTTTTGTATGGAGCAATCGCATACAGTACTTCCGGCTAATTTAGGATTTGTGTCCTATATATAAGGGTTAAAATTTAACCTAGGGTTCTTCTTAATAGCAACTCGTAAAGTTGTCCATTTTCTCCACCAACTAAAGCCAGTGCCGCATCTGGCAAATAGCCTTTTTAAATGGAAATACGCAGGCATTCCGTAGTTTTGCTTAGCTAAAAAGCGGTATTTTTTTCTTTGTACATTTACATGCATATTTTTCATTTAAAGTGGCTGTTTTGGAGTGGCGAATTTTGGCGTCGTTTTCAAATGGTGTCCTTAACTATAGTGGTCCATCAGGTGGCGTATTTGCCGGTCGCTCCTGCAAATTTCCTTTCGATCCAGTGTTCACTATGACACATCGTTAAGTACGATTACACTTATAGCCAGCGCATACACTGGGCATGCTAAAAGACTACTCAATAGATGGTTTCAAAGTACTCATGAATGAGCCTCATTTTTGACCAAAGCTTGCTCTTATTCTCTATCACGGTGGGGAAACCAGCCAAACATTGAAAGAGTGATTGCTGCAACCAACTGGAGCATCTCCCTTTTCGCAGCGGTTTGTCATGCGTCCCACTGTAACCTTTCTCTACCAATCTTGCATCCCAAACACGTATACTCAAATACTACAGCACTACCACTAATCATTTCGCAAAACGTCGTCGGGAGGGAGCAGTGCTGAAGCTCGGGCCGTGGCAAGACAGCTGAAGCGCGGAATGACGAAGAGCTAAGTTGTCAGTAGCCGCAACGACGCCTTTTTCGCTGGGAATGACGAAGATTCAGCCGGCGACGAAGTAAATGTTGGGCCAGACTTCGAGAAGAAGCAGTTTTGCGTCTTGGGAAGCATTCCATGGCTATCTTAACTTGTATCCGACACGCACGTATCAGGTCAGTTCGGCTTGTGTGACTCCAATATCAGCCTCTGGTAATATGTATTGCGCTTTGTAAGTGCTCCGAGTTTGCTCAAACAAAAGTGCAGAGGATCGAAACGCAGTCATGACTCGATCCGAGTCTACAGCATCGCAAATTCCACTCGAATGGACAGTTTACGCGAAGACGTTCGTGTGCACACAAGCGTGTGCCTACAAAGCACGCGGGCAAGGTAAACGACCTCGCCAGGAGACGAGGTCGATGAACTCTAAAGCGCAGGTGGGTTAAAAATGCAAGGGCTCAGACGTGTACCAATCGGTCTCAATCGGCTCGTTTGGTGCCAGTCGGTTAGTCGATTAGTTGGGTACCACCGCGCCTTGATAAAAAGCAAGGTTCTCTTTTTGCTAACGTTTTTCATGTAAATGCAGTTTAATGTTTGTGTTTGAGCAGTTGTAATCAGTGAGAAGACGCATTTTGCGGCATGCCTTACTAAGTTTAACTTAGTGCATAATCATCCATTGGACAAACCAGCATACCAGCAGTATGAATCATCACGTTTGGCACTGTTGTATGATCTGATGGGTACTATTGATATGCTTCAGAATATCGGCGTTCAGAAGAAAAAGATTCTGAGGTACATTCGCGACCACTCTGACTGCAAAACCACCGCGCGTGACATCCACAACCTAGTCACATGGCTGAAGGAGCGTGAGCAGGGCTCAAGTACGACCGCAGAAAGATTGTACAAGTGGGTGACAGGGTTTACGAGGAGTCTGGAAACATTGGTCGCATCTTTATTGTTATAGTTAACAGCAAGGTATTCATTAACGCTCATATATGTCTTATAGGGGGTAGCATACTACTTAGGGTTAGAAAATTACAACATGCATTACTTGCAGACGAAGATGATGCGGGCAATGTTTGAACGATTTCCTGAAGTCCTTCGCATAGACGCCTCACACGGCCCCAACTCTTCCAAGTACAAGATCTTATCTTTTATGGATCACGATATCTTTGGTCGGGGTCAGTATGTCCAACATGCTGTTGTTCAGAAGGGGCGGTATGATACTTTGATTACTGCTATTGAAACGTTCAAGCGGCACAATTCTGCCTGGACAAGGCTTCAAAGCATTCCGGTGGATACGGATTTCACGTAGAGGAGTGCACTCGAGACGGCATTTCCTAATGTCACTGTTTTGCTCTGTCAGTTTCATGTGCTCAAATACCTGCACGAGCAGATTGCAAGTGCAGAGTATGGCTTTATCTCCTGGCAGAAGGAGCAACTCCTCACAGCTGTCTGTCTACTCGTTTACGCCAAGACGGAGAGATCATACAGGAAGCAACGACGCTGAATGAGTAGCCTAATTGCGATGGGGTCGGGTCCAGTCGGGCAAAAGCCCGACTGCCAGGAGTGTTGTTAGTGACTGTAGCAGGCCCAGTCGGGCAAATACTCGACTCGGCAAACGTTCTCAGCGTAAATGAATCTCCTGTATCACCGGAGGTCTCGTCTCCACCTGTGCGGCATTCATTCGATACTTACTTCACAAAGAACTGGGACAATTTCTAATAGTTGTGGTGTCCCTACAAGCGGCAATGTGTGATTACGCTTGGGAACGGCACCAAAAATCGGCTCGAATCATGCTGGCAGCAATGAAAAGAAATTGTCCCCTCATCCGTGAAGGTTGACGAGTGCATTGTTTTTATGATGTGCTACCGGAGCCGAAGGATTTCGTGTCGCCTTCATTCAAGATCTCTGTAGTACAACATTCTAACTATGACCGAGAAAAAAGAGTGACGTTGCCAACCTCGTGAGTGAGCACGCGTGCAAACGTCTTCACGATCAGTATGACTTTGGGATCAACCGAGCTTCTTACAGTTACTACGAAATACTTCCACAAGTTTTATATATGAAGAACAAATCCGAAGATGATGGAAGTCAGGACGAGCCCTTGGCTGAGTACTCAGTGAGCCGCGGTAAGTGAAAGTTCTTTTGTCTGTTTACGATAACCCATCTTCTACCATGTCGACATGTTCTCTATCTGCGTAAAGCTCTTGTGTTTTAGAATGTCATTCCGACAGAGTTCCTGAATGACCGATGGCTGCTGTCTTTGTTACGCGCACCATGCGTTCTCCCACACATCACTGGTCAATCATTTAGTGAGGGTTCGGTCATTGGCAGAGGAGCTGCACCATGAGATGTGAATCGGAAGTATCGCGAGGCAAAGACAATGCGAGGCTATGAGTGAACTTGGAACGCCTGAGTATCGACAATACATGCGAGGCTATGAGTGAACTTGGAATTCCTGAGTATCGACAAGCAATGGATGCACTGGGAAAGATGGCAGTGCTCTTCAAACGAAGAGCGTTAAAAGATCTTGATCAGATGATAGCTTCACAAAGTACGCAGTTGCCTCCTAGCAGACGCAGACTCGTTTTCTTTCGTCCGATCACGTTTCATATCTTACGTCGCCACCTCCACCCCCTCCACCAGGAAGTGCTCCCCAATACAACTGCCGCTGATATGGCTGCCGTAACCGAGATGAGGGCGTCAAAGGTGCGAAATGAAGAAGTTATACAGAGCAACGACTCGGTTGTCCAGTCGGTGCAGTCGGTTGTTCAGTCGGTTATACAGTCGGTGCGATCGGTCCAGTCTAATGTGCAGTCTGGCCAGTCGGTTGTGACGTCTACCAGTCAGTTATGCAACCGATTCGATTCAATGCGCGTTGGTTGTGCAGCCGACCCAATCACAGACAATTGTTGAAACACGCTTCGAGGCTGTTAATCAAGTGAATGATAGCGAGGATGGCCAAATTGTCGATTTTGGCATCGCCAGCCTCATTCGATCGAGAGGGAGGCCTCGCCAGAAGCCAAAGATCGCAAAGCAAAGCGGAACCTTTCAATTGAAATGACAGCAGATGATTCAGATATGTACGAGAGACAGTGAGCTTATCGAGCGTGCATGAAGCGCTTAGAGGACAAGCTACGTACGGTTCTTCACTCCTTTTCCGAGACTATAAGCTGTATGCGTCTGCGAATATACCAAACGCTCCGACAGATCACGTCTTTGCCAACCTATCCTGTGGAAAAACCGTCCTCAAGGCCAATGAGTTGGTTCGTATTTTACCCCGTGAATTGCTGCGGAGATGTGAGACCAAGGTTTCTGCACCGAGAGAAAGACAAACCGTCTGAGTGACAAGGACGTTGTATTGGAGATACCCGGGGTCGGCATATTTATTTCCGTTATTTCGATCATGAAGAGATGGTTTAAGGTGACAGATGCACTTCAACTTATCGATAAGGCAATCAGCTGGGCCGAAACGGTCGAGCGGCACGACTTGACGGGGAAATTGTACGCGACCAATCCGTCAATTTTGGTATTAGACCCGACATTATTTGTGTTTGTCCCAGACGGCATGAAGACGTCGGATTTAGCGGGTGTACAACCTGCTTGTCACGATGTCGCTGACAAGAAGATATTGACCCCCTACAACTGCAAAGGTAACCACTGGTGTGCATTATTGCTCGAAATATCGCGCTTATAGACTGCCTACTACGATCCCATGAAGTCTAGCTACGCAATGACGTCCAGATTGTTAGTGCTAAACTCGTTAAGCTGCTGCCTGTCCATAGTGAAGGTCGGTTTCGAGTATCTCCCTACGTGACTGAGATGGGAGTCCAGGTGGACAACTACAATTGCGGGGTGCTTGTTCTCGCTTTTTGAGATGTTCACAGGAGCTGAGTCTATAGGGCTCCTCAATTACAAGTCATTGCAGATGTTGCGCTATTGATGCCTAAGTATGCGGTTATAAAATCCAGTACAGGTTAAACTTTTTATAGTGGCGAACTCAGGAATAACAAAGTCACACTTAAGTTAACCTGCTCCCCGACTCCCCCCCTTCCCCGACCCAACACGACGTATAACTGCTATCCGGGTATACGAAGCACGATAATATACCTGCGCTCGCACATCATTGGTTACACAAACCGGATCATCTAGTCAGTCCCAGTCAGGCATTGATCGGGTGCAATCGGATCAAATGCTCCGTCACACTAATCCCAGTCGGGTACAGCAACAAGTGCCAATATTGAAACGGGTGAAAATTTAGCCACCCCACAAGTTCTTACCGATAAAGGATCTTCCGCTCAAAGCCAAGACCATACTGTTCTCCAAGACCGCGGATTCCGCGCTGCTCGACGCCTTGCTGCTGGACGTCAAGACCGCGGACCCCTTGGTTATCGACGCCTTCTTTCTGGACGTCTAGGCTGCCGAACTCGTGTGGCTCGCCAAGCCAGGAGACCCCGCGCTGCTTGACGCCGTGCTCTCGACACCGAGACTAAGAACGACGATGAAAGACGCCGTCAAGTGACCGAACGAAAATGCTGCTTTGGATCCGCAAGCAGATATTCTGTTAGGTGTGTATCAAATCTCGGTTGGCTGGCAAAATGAAGATACAAAATGGGTGACGATCAAGAAGATGATTCGATGGAGTCGTTAGCCTACTTGACTAGCTTACGATGTCTATAACTCTCACGTCATCGAGAAGAGTGTTAGCTATTCACAGTTGGGATTCCCTCCCCCATGTCGAGCGTTTCGGCACGATCTCCGAGTGGAGAAAATCGTGTTTGTGGAAATTGCATCGCTTATTGCTGGAGATCCAATTTATTGCTGTGGAGGCAGCAATCAACAGCGCCCAGCAGATTTACAACTTTTCAGTGACATTAGAGTGATTTGGTGCATATGGTAACGGTACATCGGTCGGAAAAATCGCACGTTCGTATGGTATTGCGTCTGGTACCGTCACCAAATACTCGATGCGTGTTGTCGCGGTATTAATTGCCACTACGGAGACTACGTCTTGTGGTATAGTACCCATGATCGTGAAGTCACTTCAATGTTTTATGGCGCGCGCTCTGGGGTGGAAAGCATCGTCGTTTTTGTGGATGGAACTGTCGCAATCTTCCAACTCACTTGTGAGCTGGAAGATTGATTTGGTAGCACCTAGGGAGATGAAGGCTTTTTGCGATGCTATATGTTCCTAGAGACCTATTTGTGAATCACCTGAGTACTTATGTTGTGGAGCTGAGAGAGTGCCCGACAGTCAGTCCCGAGGTCACAGTTGAGCTGGATCCACGTCTGCTTGGCCGGAGCAGAAGTCGACTTTATTCCTTCCTTTACAATTCCGGAATGCGCCCGAGCGGCCATTCCCGTCAACTGACTTCTGCCATTATTCCTACCTTGCACATGCAACCCTATTCCCAACGGCTATACTGGTATCTTGGTAAGTTCTTGCTGTATTCTCCAACTGAACTCTGTTATCAAGCCCATCTTGTAAATCGACACGTCTACGAGCCCCTGCAGAAACTCGTGACATGCCGTCCTTCAAGAGAAGGTCCCCCTTTGCTGTTACGCTTGTGAAAGCGAGTGATCAAGTCCCCCACGTACCTTAAATTTGCAGAGGTTCCCAGGTCGTCTTGAGTTTTCCTGTCTATTTTACCTCGTAGATATTCCTTGCCACGTACGCGTTTGTGAGCAACCATATCGTCCACCAACTCTCCTTCGGTACCGTCTGGTAGATGCACTTTGAATAGGTCTTGCTCGCGCGACGTGTTGCGGACGTACGGTTTGAGATAGCTGGCGTAGAATACAGGATGAAGTTTTACGCCTTTCGGCAGTTTGAGCTCACAGTAATCATGACCAGGTCGATATATTATCGCGTACGGTCCAATTCACGTACCCCAGCTTCTGTTTTGGCGTCCTGGCATAGAAATTTGCGAGGTTTTCGGTCGATAGTAATACTTCCTCCCGACCTCAAACGCTTGCACGGGCCTATTGTTGTTGTAATATTCACTCATGCGATCGGAACCTTGCTGTAACTCGCGACGAACTGTAGCTAATCGGTCCGCTTGATACTCGAGGAACGTCTTCCCCAGAGCACTACTTTGTCGTTCCGTTCCAGTCGGGTGATGTGGGGTTAGCAGACTCGCTGGAGCCGACGGCAGATAATCCAAGTGCTTCAAAAGGGACCGTCCCAATTGACTGTTGGTACCGCGAACTATAAGCAAACTCTGGAAGCGAAAGGTACGAATCTTAGTCGGTCGATGCTCCATTCGAAAATGCACGCAAATAGTTCTCAATGGTTTAATTCAGGCGTTCATTGACACCGCTTGCTTGGTGTCGAAACGCACTTGTCAACTTTGCCTCATTCCTAGCAGCGCACATAAGGTTGTCCATATAGTAGCTGTGAACTTGGGGTCTCGATCTGGTAGCACTTCCACAGGGACACCATGCAAGGAGAAGATGTGGTCACGGTTAGTTCTGCAACTTCACGCGCAGTTGCCGTACCACGACATGCCACGAAATGCGCACCCTTCATGAGTTGGTCAACTACCACAAGTACAGAATCTAATTTATTCTGTGTTGCTGGTAGTGTCACAATAAAATCCATTGCCACGTGCCTCCATCGCCCGTGCGGAATAGGTTGGCTTTGAAGTAAACCAGGCAGCTCTGTGTTCCGCGCTTCAGTTCGCTGACACTCTCAATCATAGTCACTATCAATTCGGGGGGGGGGGGGGGGGGGTGCCGACATCGGCACAAATTGTCGAAGCTGCATTATATCACCTCCATTGCCGGGGTATCAGGCCGTGGGGGGATGCTCCCTTAAATTAGTACAATGAAATCTTCGCCAGCATCGTCGAGGCCATCCGCGATGTTAGTTGGCTGCTCATCCTTGTGTAGCGCTCAACAGCGTCCGACATCCGTCTTCCAAACAGCTTTACTGCTAGGCTATCAAACCGGCGTTAAAAGGCGCCGTTGCCTCGCCACTCCGCAGGGAATGAGACGCATATGCTTGAAAGTTCTGACCAGAAAGGTGAGCAGCGTGCTTTATTGCTCTCACCACATCGCGCACTTGCAATTCTGCGCTGCATTAACCTTGCACAGTAAGGCTTCTGCATCGAATCCGCGTTCTTCGTGGTAGCGCACGAGATATCACGCTGCCTTACCGAACAGCACCATCGATGTCCAGATTTCACTATCTCTCGAGAGGTAACCATGCCAAGCTGATCCCACTTACTTCCGCGGAAATGCAGCGCCACCGTGGCGATCTTGAATAGAATTTGGGTTTCCACACACCGCTAGTCTACCAATTTGACATCTGTTCTCCGAATTGCGTAGTGCTGCGCATTGGAACCTTGAGCAAGATATTCCGATCTTCTCAAAAACAAAAAAGAAGCCCAGCACCGAAGCCCCCATATGACTCGGTGCTTGGCATCTGAGAAATCGAGGTACTCATGCAGATGGTTACGGATCTCGGTTGTAGCAGGAGATTTGGGCTTACTGGGCGGGTCGGCTCGCCGCGTTCCTGTAATTGCGAGTTGATGACCGGGCAAAGTCCCACGTTGAAGCCGAGTGTGCGCCTATGATGCCACGCAATATGGCTGACATTGGAGAGCACGGTTGAGGCAGAATTTCCTACCTCATCTTTTCCCCATCCGTAACTCCAACAATAGGTGGCGAAGAGGGCGAGTTGATACGAGTGTCTTTGAGGGTCTTCTGGCAGCCATTTTGAGAATCGCAACCGCTCGCACTATGTGCATCACTGCGACCATGTGTTCGCATACTTGGTCTTGGACGTCGTGGCAGCGACTGGGATTGAAGAGACTCGAGAAGTTGGTGTAAATTTTCCTACATTCTTGCGGCACTGATGTCTGCAACGAAGACGAAGAAAAATTAGTCCAACGCGTTTTGTAAGGTTCGGTCCATGCTCACGAAGTTGTGTCGGCCATCCAGTTCGTCGGCCCAGGCATATGATCGGCTGATACTCGGTGATTGAAGTAGACTTCAGCGAGCCCGATTGATCGATTAATTTCTTGACTAAACGCGCTGTCTGAATGCGAATGATTGCACCAGCTCACTGCTGCAGCATTATCACTCCGGCATTTGATGTGAATGGTACCCCCGCCGGCTTGCGATTTCCATTTCGATCCCCATGCCCACGCCGCGAGGGCAATGCTTCGGTGTTCCCTGGTGTTAATCGAAATCCCGCCTTGGCCGCTGCCAACTTTGTCAATGAGTGATTTCTCCTCAGCATCAAACTTAATCTGTAAAAACGAGTTGCATGCGGGATCAAGCACCGCTTGACCGATATTGGACGCGTCCATACAGAGTCTACATCCGGTGTCGGCAGCTATCCAAACATCGCAAGCGGTAATTCAGTAAAGCCGCCATGACCCAAAATGTGCTGAAACCAAACCATGTCTGTCTTCGCCCCTTCCGATAGTTGATTCTGCCAAACCGTGGTGCTGAGTTACATTGCGACTGCAATCTTTGATGAAAAGGTTTAGCTGTTCGTAGTCAGGTAGCAACATGACGAAGTGAGCCCAGTAACTTGAATAATTCTGTTCTGTTTTGGATGCGTCAGCGCGCAGCTGCACCGCCATGACACAATCTCGAGCTTTGACAATCTTATTTTCTGGAATTGATAGAGTGCGCCGCGAGTGTTCCACCTTATCCCCAGTGCCACAATGTCGACGCTCCACTCAGAAACCTTTGCCTCGTTGATCGAACATGGCCCTAACCCAGCAAGCATCGCGTGTCTTCATGTAGCTTCAGCAAGTTCTAGCCGGTCGTTGACATCAGGCTCGAGCAAGATATGATCGTCGATCCACTCATATGGGAAGAAGGGGTCCGAGTCAGTCGAATCGGATACCGATGCTGAAAATTTTCTACCCATTAGCCATGTAATGGCTCGGCCACATAGTGCGTAGCAAGGTGGCGAACATGACCAACCAAAAGGAGCCGACATGTCGATCACGAGAATGCCGAGTTCTTTCACAGAGGCAGCCATTCTGAAGACTTGGTTTGCGCGTGTCCTTACGTGACGGAACGCAGTTTTGAGGGTCTCCACTAAGAACACGAATACGTCCAGCATGTTCGGCTTGAACTAAGTTCTCGATGCGACGAGCAATAATTGCGACGGACTCGTACCTGACTTTTGGCACTGTTTCGGCAACGAATGCCGAATTTACGGAGTCATCTTTCGGATAAGATACGTCGTGAATTGTGCGATCCTCTTCCAACGGATCGCCATCTTTCTTCTCAACAGCCCCAAGAGGGCTACAAATGACTTCTGGCCATTGCTCGATAATGTCGGCATCCACAATAAGGTATTGGCCAGTGGTTTGTCCGTCACAGATGCCTTCTGGTGATGGCACGCAGGTACCGGCGGCAGGGCCCATGATTTTTTGGTGGTGGCCGCCGCGGACTCGGCCCTGTTTCCATTCCATGTCAATACTTCCTCAACAATCGGTACAAGCAGAAAAAGATGCTGGTAGCCATTCAGAACCGCTCTCAACCGGTCAGGGGCAAGGGCTTGTTGAGTCTGCTGTCCACCATATCTTCACCACGAACGAGTTGCGTGGCTTCTTCAAGGGACATGTTGTGAGTGCGGATAACAGAAGATAGCGCCTCACAGGCTGCCTTGTCAATGGCATACAGCGGCGAGTCGTGGCTCCTCGCCCGGAGCTGGAAACCTGTTCTACGGTGCAGAATAGAAATCTTGGCTTCTGCTCGGAGTAAATGCTCTTCGAGGGCTGCTTGAATCCGTTGCCCAGAGGCCAACGATAATTTAATGTTTTGCGCGACAACAAGGCCTCGATCAACAACCGCTGGCACCCATCACGGACAGCGACTTCGACTTAGAGGAGTCGGTATGCTTGTCACCAACTAGGATGCTGGATACGTTGATAGGCTTGCTCTTTGTGTCTGCGCCAGTGGCACAACAACGCCTCAATCGACAACTGCCTGTGCAACCAACAGTCAGCGGAAGACACTCCGCCCCCGACTCACGGTACAATCCACTAACTGCACATAGGTTACCTCGTCGACCTTGCTCATTGTTGTGTTCGCGCGAATTGAAGTGCGCGCGATTGTTGCAAGCTTGTGTAATCTAGACTGTCCCAACTTGGGCAGCACGGTTGTACTGCATCACTTGAATTGGTTATGACCTTAAGGTAACTGAGCCGACCCGGGGGATAATCCCCCTGCCCGTCCGCCTGTTCGTCCTCAATCCGCCGCCGCACCCCGCAGTCATCCTTAAGCGCAGCTTGTGCGCTCGTTGTTGCCTCCGCCTCCATCCGTCGGTCAAAGCGCCAGCTCGGGGATCGTCAGCAGTGCCGCCACGGCGCTGGGATCCTGTTTGCGTAGTTCGTTAAAGGCCCAGGTCCGCTCGTCTGTGCGGGCGGAGCACTCCGTTCGTCGTCTACTCCCTCGACGGCAGATCTGCAAGTGAGTCCAACCATTGCTCGTCAGTTGAGCTCCATCTCAGGCGGCACCAGTCGTCCATGGCCGCCGATAGCCGCTCGTTAGCCGCGCTCTTGCGAGGGCGACTCCTCGTGATCGACCCGAACAGTTGCTGGGGCTACCCACTTAAATCGTGCTACCCCCCCCCCCCCGCCCCCGTCCGCCAGATCATTGCTGCCAGCACGTTAGCTTATCATGCCAGCGCCCATGTTACAATATGTTAAGCTTCGGGCTCACTCAATTTTTTTATTACATGTCTACTTAACGTGGCGATACTGCCTGCGAGTTCAGTTGTACTCGGCTTGTCGCCTCGTAAACGCTGCTACCGGGTATTAGTTATAAGAGGTGCTTTGGTATCCAATTTTCAATGTTTAGGGAGCAGCACCGTACACTACTTAAAAGTTTTGCTAAACCAAAAGTATCTCTTAACATCCACACATTCATTCTACGACAGAGCTTTCATATTTTTCTGAACAAAACTAACATGATACTCACTGAAAGGACAAGATGCTTGAGAACTCCCCCCCCCCGGTTGAGGAGACGCTCAAGCTCACTTCGGACGTAGTAAACTACTCCGAGCGAAGGCTACGGTGCCTCTTTGGAAAGGACGCTCCTGCTCCAGACGTACCAGGGGTGGAGGTCTTAGTCGAACCGGTTGTGCCACTGTTCGTCGTTGTCGCAGTGTCTCCTAAAGCCCAAGCCGTATCGGAAGCACCCGCTCCTGTGTTCGTCGTTCCAGAAGCTCCGGTGCCGGTGCCAGTTCTAGTCGCGGTGACACCAGAGCTAGGTGCGTGAACTGTTCCTGGTCCGTATCCCCCCGCTCCAGTACTGCCTCCAGCACCAGGAATCATCTTGCTGAGACCAGAGAGACCCCCACTCGTCCCTGTGCCACCCATGCCAGGGATCATGTTGCTAAAACTTGAGAAACCACCTCCCACTCCCAACAGACCACTGCTAGTCCCAGCAGCGCCGGTGCCCGGTATTGTTTTGCTGAGGCTTGACAGACCGTCATTCATGGCCGAAAACCCACTGCTGGTTCCGGTTCTGCTCAGACGAGGAATCATCTTGGTGAGGCCAGACATACCACCGCCGCTCAAATCGGGGAGACCACCACCACCGTACGTCTCGGTCGCCTCTTGCTCGGCGTGAGCACCACCTGAGACAGCCACAACGACGAGGAGCAGCGCGACGATCTTGTTACTGACGAACATAATTGAGGGGCTGAAGCAGAAACGACGAAAGCGATCTTGTTCTGTGCACTGTAGTCTGCTGTAGTGCGAGCTGCACAGGGTAGAATCGATTATGAATCAAAATAACTAGCTGGGCTGCGCGCGTGAGGTGCATTGCGCGGGGGAAAGGGAACGGTAAAGATGGTGGAAGCGTATGTCATTGAGGAGCGGTGAGGTGCCGGCAAGCGCGATTTCAATTTGGCGTGAGTCACCGATGAGATATTTATATGATGTAAGGAAGGAAAATAAGTTGATTAACCAGTAAGAGGACTCCCGTTTTGTTATCTACCTACGTTCAAAAGGAAGGGTAAGTCTGTTGAGTTGGAGCTTGCGTTGTTGTAGGAAATGCCGATGTGAGTCGATTAGTATTATCAAAACTTGCCCTTCTCGTCCTTCTAAACACTATCCTGCTGTTGCACCTCTTGTTGTCTTCTTGTAAGTGCTTGGGCAAACACTGCTTCCTGCCCCGCTGAACCACCATCTAGTGGTCAGCCAATCACGCCGCGGTTCCGATGAGCCGTGCCTACGGTCCAGGTACGTTAGCAAACCGCTTCCGAGTGGTGCAACTTCAACAAAGTCGCAGGTTTGCTAATCTACAAGCGGGAAATCCATATTCTTCGTTCTGGTGGAGGTAAATTCAATACGGTTGTCTTCTCAAATCCACCCCGTTGGAGAATAGCTGCCAGTACTTCGCCATTAAAAAAAAAAAATGCTCTGTTCTAGGGTTACCTTTTTTTGTTCCTATTAAGGTCCGCTCCAGGTTTGAGGTCCAGTCAAATCCAGGATCCAGGGGCAGGACCAGACCAAAACAATCTCAGCAGAAGGATTTAGTGGCAGACACTCATGCTCAATATCGATGTATCGGCATATTCCTAATCTTTGGGCAGCTTTGGCGGCTCGAGTAGCGTGTACTTCTCCCGTCGTCGTGGCGCACGACTCGCTGGGATATCTAAGATTGCTGGACATGTCGCCTTGCAAGTGCCTCAATGCCAGAAACAACCACAGGTATGATGGGTGAGGACTTGCAATAGCTCCGTTGAGCTCGCGGTTAAACCGCTCAATCGGATTATTTGTCCGCGCAATAACTTGCATTTTTTTTTCATACACGTTCCCAAACTCCGGCCCATACTTGCACATGCACTGCTTGTTGAAGTAACTCCAAAACCTTTCCCACTTTGCGTGGGGGTACAGCAACCCTGCCGCTTCACACTTTTCACGGACGAGTTTACGAACGTAACACGTTTCTTGCACTGCTACCTTGCTCTGTTCGATCACCACTAAAATGTCCACCACGCTAGTTGTCATCGCAATTTTAATTTCGGGGGCAGAAATGTATAGCTTCTTCATGTATCTACCAAGTGCCTGATTAAATTAAAAATAAAAACAACCGCACACCCTAGCGTCGGATAACTGAGTGAGCACAGCCTTGATGAGACCTGACTCGAAGTCACACACCACACATGACGGCTCCAACTTCTGATCCGTTGCATGAATCACGTGGTCAATGACGTTCCAATACATGTCCTCTTTCTTAGAGGTGCACAGCATGTAGAACACAGGTAGAAAACAGTCTGATGCTTGGTCATTGCACCATGATCACTATACACTGATAGAATGGCTTTGGCACGCATCGAAATGTGTCATCAACAAAAAGCGTGACGCCCTTGTATTTAAGTTTTTAATGAGAACTGGATGCCCCCAGCCGATCAACCGTTCCACGCCAGTAGCATTAGTGTTGCTATCAGCGAAAACGCGATGGAACTGAAAAAAATCTTATTGCAGTCCCCTTCACCAATGAGAGCGGTGGAACTTCCACCAAACCATGCAGTGAACCACCAAATATTCTCGTCGGGTTCTGTAGACTTGTTGTCTTTATTTGATCACAAGTCAGATCATGGACCGTGACGCGTAAAACTTTTTCGCACACACTCCAGATGCTCTATGCTGGCATTGACAAATTATGGAAAACCAACTCGTTCACAGCTCTTTTTCATCTCTTTCATCACATCGCGCATGTCAGTTACGCTATCCAATGCCGGTTGGCGGCATCGATGAGGCTTACAGCTTGTAAAGCCATCAGCGAAGCGCTAGATTCCACCCCGCCCTTGCATTTTTTGATGCGTCGATAGGAACTGCAACGGTAAGTGATCTTCTTAGATGACGTGGAATGTTTAGTGTACTGAAACCCCTTTAAGCGAATATAACTGATTGAACTGAGTCCGCTTAGGAACGCCACCCACGAGCTCGTCGGGCCTGCTTACTAGTGTGAGGTCACTTGCTGCGGTTCCATTTTAAAAATTTCCAGTTCTAGAATGTCGTAAGATGTTTTGACAGTGTCGACGAAAGGAGCTTGTCAAAAGTTTGTGTACTTGGTTGCTCTGCATCCGTTTCGTGAAACTGAAATATCATTGCGTCCAGACGGCATGGAATACAATGGCAGTATACACTCACCAAGAAGCAGTAGTACTTTGTGTTGTTGCCTCCATTCGTTCCTTATATATCTCAGTTTTGGAAACAACAACAGCTTCCAATCCAACTCGCTAGCAAAACCCTTCCTCCATGGAAACCACAATTCTTACCGCATTCCAGATAATGCTGGGCATGAAAGAAACAGTGCTCTTGTGTTTCAATTGATTTTATGATGTAAGAGCGACGCTGTATGTAATGGAGGTGTGTGGGCTGCTACCAATTTTATCGCTCGTGCTCGTGATTGCGGGCATGACAAAGGCGAGTCGGCGACCAGATCGACGAATGAGACCATCTGACAGGAAATGAACTGTCTTATCCGGTAGTCGCCATGCATATTTGATGAGGACAGGCAGACAGTGGGCCAATGCGTGGTGGTGTCCACTCTATGAAATGTGGTCATCTTTTCGCCGTTCGAAAGGATTCGCGACTTAATCGCGAAGCGTTGGATTATATGGCTATGTACAGCATTTACTCCGGCCTGGTCTAAATGAGTGCGTGGGGCTGTTTCAATGAGTCGCATTAAAATGAAGTGCTGTCCATCGTCTCAGCCCAGCTCACAGCGATCTAGAACGCATTTAACTACGACAAACTCACACTCGACCGGTGCCTATGAACTAGCTAGCCATCAATACCGACTAGATCGGAGAGGCGTTGACTAGCTGTACAAAACGCCGTCCGATGATGGTGACAGAGTTTAGCGTTACCACCGACATCATGAACCGTGTATCATAGTATCGCTTGATCTCAGCCAAGGGTGGGATTACAAAATTTTCATGACAGTTGTTGACTCAACATCCATACGTTTGTGGCTGTCACCGTGCAACTGAGTACTATACATAGCAATTTGTGGTTACGCTGCCAGATAGCCAGGCGGTGTTTATGGTCTCCTTGTGGCGCGGTATTGGACGGATAGGAGACTGGCAAACATTACGCGTTCTTATCTGCGCATAGTGGTCCCAATTGTAGTAGCTAGACACCCGGTCACTCGCAACATGCAAACCCTGCTCCCCACAACATGTTGCACAATGGCACGTGAATATCTCATTATTAGAATAGGCTTCGTTCGCTGTGACTGTACCGTAGTAGAAATTGCAACTCGCCAATCAGCCTTTGTAGGGAAATCGTCACTTTGGACTAGTACTGGAATTTGTATGCTCGCTGTTGAAGTTAGCCCCATACCAAGTTTGCTCTCTGTTTTGAGCTGCCATTTGATTTGGTGAATGGCTCTCAAGCGTCGAAATATTCTAGCTGTTCAGTTGATATGTCCTCACGGTGCAACAGCTGCCATCGAGTTCAGTTTATGAAAAATCTTACGTGCGGAACCAGAACATGCTCTCTGTATAGAGACGTGTGGTTCTTTGTAGCACACACGGCCACTACGCCGGTGAGCTCAAGCCCCGTTCAGCGTCAGCATCAACGTCACCCTAGCAAAACTTAGTCATCTTCCGACGTCAAAGCCTTGGCGTCCATTCCTCATTTTTCAATTTGCCTTCAATTGAACTACTCGTCTTCCGTGACAAGCGATTAACCCCGGTCTTCCTCCCTTTCAGCAGCAACAGCGATCTCCGTCTCACAATGATCAGCAGCAGCAAAATCTTCTCACTGTTCGTGGCAGCCGTGGCACTTTCGAACGGAGTTCACGCCGAAGAAGAAGCGGCACAGACCTTCGGCATGCTCGGCGGCGGATTCCCCAGCATGGGTGGTGGTCTCCCAGGCATGGGCGGCGGCATGGGAGGTATGGGCGGCGGTCTCTCTAGCCTTACGAAGATGATCCCTGGCATGAGTGGCGGCATGGGAGGTATGGGCGGCGGTCTCTCCAGTTTCACCAAGATGATCCCAGGCATGGGTGGCATGGGCGGGGGTACCTCTGGTACGAGCGGAGGCGGTTTGTCAGGCCTCACTAACATGATTCCTGGTTTGAGCGGCATGAGCGGTGGATTAAGTGGCGGTACGAGCAAGACAACCACAGGCACCGGAACTGGTTTCAGCGTGCCAGGCACAGTTCATCCGCCTAGCATGGGCACTGGAACTGGTGCTACAACTGCTGGGGCTGGAGCAACAGGGACGACTGGGGCCACTGCTGCAACTGGAGCGACCGCTGCCACAGGAGTCGCTGGCACAACCGGCACAGCCGGAACTACAGGACAAACGGGGACCAGCACCGGTGCCACGGGGACTTCTGGACAAACGGGGACTAGCACCGGCGTCACAGGGACTACTGGACAAACTACACAAACTGGACAAACTGCGCAAACTGGACAAACTGGACAAACTGGGCAAACTGGGGCAGCTCAGACGTACCGACGCAACCTTCGTTCGGACTGAATGAGTGGATTGCCACCTTTACGCATATGATCGTTGTGTAGTTGTCGATGAACTTAGTCAAGTTTCCGTACGATTGTAGTACGAATATACGTATGCTTAGCGTTTGTAAGATGAGTTCATTCGCTTGGGGACCAATAATATCAGATCACGCTTTTAGACGGCTCGTTACCGATGGGATTGTGAGCTTCACAGGAACAACTAGGCTTTAAAACTTGGTCACACTACCCGTTAAATGGCATCGAACATACGGAGCAAATTTGGATAGGAACTAAGCATTTGCGGAAATAGTTGTAGTTTTGTTTTGCACTTTCAGAGGTGACCATCATATGTCGAAACCGTGAAAAAGTAACTTAAAAGTAAAAGCAAAACCCAGAAGTAAATACCATGTGATACCTTGTACTGTATGTATTGTGCCTTTTTGCCAAAATGCCCTCCGTTTAGGGTCCTACGTAGTAGGAGGGGTCTTACGAAACCCTCCTAACTGACTAGGTACCTATGTCTAAACTTACCCCTACCCTTCATCTGACACATAGGCCATTTCATTCGGTAGCTCTTTCGGACGTCCGAATAGCCGATGAATTTTGGCCATTCGGTCCTAAATTCGTTAAAAGGTGGTCCTTAATCCAAATCGGAGCTCATCCGTGGACTTGCTTCCCCAGCAGTCATATGAAGAAAAAACAAAGTGCGCTTAATTTTGAAGCAGTTGATCGACAATCGTATCCTTAACCCTAAACACAAAGAAGGAGCTACCATAAGTCGGCCAAAGACACAATATATATAGGTATATTGTATTAATAAAGGTATTGTATTAATACGGTGGTATTATATCGGATAGCTCTCCTCAATGAAGGAGCAAATGACTATTATTGTCCACTAAGGTGAAGGTAACAACCATACCATAAAATATCAGACCGGAGAACCCCTCCGACATGTACCAGTCAAAGTGGTACAAAATGGAAGGTTTGTCACAAAACCAACTTAATGCGAAAGACTGTACTAGTCGGGCTAGGTATAGGTAAATCAATACCCGGATGGGCTGTTCAAAAGAGGTGCGATTCTGCTTTGTTTACAGGCGTAAGGAAACGGGGAGAATCTAACGACCCTCTTGGCGAGGGCCCTCGCACAAAATGTACATGTGGGAAAGATAGTTAATACTGGTATCATACTGTAGACGAGACGTGGAAGGACGCCAAAGTCGAGACTCATGGCTGAGGAGTTCGAATTTGGCCTGGCCCATGAGCAACGCGGAGCAGCAGCGCGTGGTCATCCCTGCAACGGGGTTACACGAACGTAACACGAGTGTAGTCATGCTACGTGTCACATTGCAGTAAGTGGTACTTGGTACCACTTGGATTAAAGGGATTTCAGTACGTGGCCACAGGGCCACTCGGTATGCATTTGACTAGGTTTAACTATGGTAGATAGTTAGAGTCATGCATTTAAGCCACAGGCGGCTTGCCGCAGATCTGCAAACAACTAACAGTTCAGGTTTAGCACCAAAGAGAGTATTGCCCTAGGTTTAGGAATACTGACTCTTTATGTCTGTAGTGGTATAACTAGAGAGATCTAAGCCTCTGCGGAAGCCTTAGGGGTTACGATAGCCACAGCTAAGACTCAGAGAGTCATATGTCTTCCTCTGGCGTACTAGCTACGCGCACCTGGATACCTGCGAACTGTTTTGAGTACGGGCTGGTTTGGGGTAGCTAGAACATAGGAACATTTAAAGGTTAATAAAGAACGCTTGACTGAAAAATACGATTTCCTAGTTGTTTGGGGCTGGCTTCAGTCCTGCAGGGAAGGTTTACGACTGAGCCTTAGATGACACGAACTACAGCTCATAGACCTCACTCGTGGGTAGTATATCCAACTCAGAACGTCCACTTGGACAGCTCACGTGCTCCCCGCCCGAGATATACGATTTGCTGAACAGTTCCACTGTTCAGCCTACAGAACCGTATCGTCTCGCCCGATTTACTGAAAGAGCGGTTAGCCCGGACTTCGAGGTCGGCCCTCCTCAAGACTGAGGGCCGACCAGAGTCCAAACCGAGTACATCGTAGAGAGAGCACTTGTGCCGCGGTCATCGCGTAGGACGGTGAGTCCCATAAGCGGCCATCCCTTCAGCGTGATGAAATCCCGTGGTCGCGGCACTTGTACCGCAGCAGGGCCTGGGCACACGGCCGGAATAGCTGGTGTGTTGGTCCCCCACCCGGACTCGGCACACTCTCCCGACTTACGGTACGCTGTCCACGGCGTACCTCGTGAGGTGGGGCAGGTCCATGTTACGGCTCCAATCCGAACGAGTGAGACGAGCGAAACATGTCTTCACCATCCACCACCACCATCGTGCTCCAGCTTGTATCCCCTTGAAAGTCGTGCGGTTCCTCCGTATCACCGGAGCGAAGCTGACGCAAGCTGGTAATTTCAGTACGGGTCCGACGAGAAGCGTTCCTCTTGGCACACTTGATAGCGTTCTACATAACCGAGGTGAGGCAGCCTTTACCAGCTTACCATCCACGTCTCCCAAACGCCACACGTGCGTGAACAACCGGACGCAGAATGATCCAGTAGTAAAATAGATACCACAGGAAGGCCACTCGAAGACAGCATTCAATCCGCTGAGGGACGAAATCACGATCGCTACACTCAAACCCCCACAGAGGAAGTATTCCGCTAAGTCGGTATTGCAGGGGCAAGTGCACGACTAACAAGAAGAACAAGAGTATACCACCCAGCTGACAGCTTAAGTGACTTCGCATGTACGGTTGGAAGTAGCTGCGAAAGCTTCTTTCACGGCGGTGCAATACGTTGCAGCCGAGTGAAGGGTCTGCAATGAAATATCAGGTAAGTACTCGCAGAGCGTCGTGTAGAGTTCAAACTACCAGGTACGCAGCATTCATCCGAACTGACCGTATGACGAGGCGTTCTCTTGTAGTTCTTCGAGCTGCACCGCAAACAACGCGCCCCACAGTGCGAAGGCGTAAGCGGGGCCATGCCGACCTCGAAATTCCCGATCTTGTAAGACTTCCTGATAACGAGACAGGAAGGCAGTCCACATCCCACCATTTAATGATAACATTCGCCATATGGCTCCTCTGAAAGTCCCCGCCACGTCGAGAAGAGGTGTCGTAAAAACCCACAATGCCACACAGCAGAGGCCTACCGAGCAGTATGCCGGTAGTAACTCTATGCGAGCGAACTCGTCGAGGGAAGCGTCTACGAACACCCTCATCCAGAGTTCACCGTCTCAAACTTGGCTAATTCCTGGAATGACCGTGAGGTATTAGAGGGCTGCTGGGGCTCTACAAGTCGGACACCCAAGACGCTCAAGAGCAACTTCACTGGGATCCCGCGGCACTCGTAGTTAAACGAGGGACGTATTGACCCTGGGAGAGACACGAGAGACAGGGTACGCTGGAGCAACCATTCAACAGTCCCAATGGCGCAACGGTATGCACCCACGATATTTTCAGCGCCTGGTCCCAGCTAGTCAATTCCATTTGAAAGTCGCTGCTCTCACCAGAACGCTTCTACCGCCTTTCCCATCAATCCCGAGAGCCCTTCCGTATTCCGCGAGGGGACGTTAGTTGGTCGGATCAGAACTGACGGGGCTCAGCTCATTCTCCAATCCACAATAGCCACCATGAACGACGCAAAAATGCTTGCAGACCAAGAAGAGGAGCTTGCCAAGCGGATCGCCGGCCTAATCGCCAAGGACCGAGTGGGCAAGGCCCTGCTCACGCCGTTGGCTGAGAGATTGGCGTAACAGGCCTTTTTTTCTGATCAAGATGCGTACACTTCTGGCAACGAATACAGCGTCCACCGGCCTTGAAACTCTAGATTAAATTGCGGACGCGCTTCTAGACGGAAAGGAAGAGGACGCTGCGATGCGTTGGGAGGCCCCATTCTTATTCTTCCCCTCCCTTCGCGTCAGCTTGTGAGCAACGGGCCTCCGGATCATCCACGGTTTGCTGAGAACCAAAACCAGCGCTCCAGTCCTCCCCACCGAGCTCTTCCCAGTCCAAGTCTCGTGCTTCCAAAAGAGGGAAGTTCACTTCCACAGTGCAACCCGCAGTTTCTTCGCCGTCGGGGGCGGTCGCCGGGTCGTTCATCCCGTTCGAGCTGCCCGACCGGGTCCCTCCGCGCGTGAAGAAGGATTTGGAGAAAATCTATCGGCGTGCCGGGGCGCTCGGCGTGTCGCCTTATGAAAGAGCGTACCCCTGGGTGGGTCAACGCCTCTGATACGAACCGGGCACGTATCCCAACTTGCATGTAGCTCAGTGGCGGTTTTGGCACTCTTTCAGGCCACTGTTCATTGTTGAGTGGGCGTTGCACGTTCCGTTGAAGACCAAGTCGGCTCAAGTGCAGCGATGCAAGCAGAAGATGGCGGCCATGCGTGGAAGGCTCCTCTTCCTCGTCTCGGCATCGAGACTTGGGGGGACTTCAACTTCTTGCAGCGTATTGTGTCAAATGGGAACCGAAACCTTCTCTGGCGGGGCGGGGCCCCAGGCAAGACGTCCAAGGATGCCAAGTCTTTCACAGGCGTTCCCATTCAAGAATTGGGGGACCTTTGGCGTCGGGTAAAGGATGCATATCAGCTCAAGATGAAGCACGACCTGAAGCCGTTCCGCATCGATGACGGGGGAGGCTACCGCAACTTGCTAGAGTTCCTTGTCCAGACGAACGCCTTGGATTCCCCAGCCCATGTATGAGAAGCGCTCAGCGACTTCATTCTCGCCCGGATCTGGAGAGACGCTACATCGGGGGCGGTCGGTTCAAAGTCACTGGGCAGGGGACACTAGCAAGGGCGACTGGGCCAAGCTTCTTCGAGATGCTCACATCAAGGATATTCAGACCGAGGCAGACAAGACTCTGGACGCCGGCACTTACGTGGCTCCAACCGTTCCGGGATTCCATCTCATGGAGGCCGCTACGCCCGGGTTACTCCCCACTTCGAGGCAACGACGGCAAATTCTCGGCGTTGCCACCCGTTACGGATAACGCAGAAGAAGAGCAAGACGACGACGGTGATGACGGTGGGGATCTAGTGGGTCGTCTCAGAAACACCAGAGTGACGAAGACTCGACAGCCGAATCGGAAGGAGAGAAGGACGAGAACGACATCGCTCTGTCTTTAAGAGGTGTCCCCAAATTTCTATGTGCTTCCAGGGCGAAGGAGCATCCTGTAGCGTTCCATAAGTCATCTCGTTAATCAGTATTTCGCCACTTTATAAGAGATCCCACTCTCATGTGTTTCGGTTCCGTGTAGGCACGGTCCAAACCGTGCCGTAAAAATTCAAAATCCGCAAATATGTAAAGCCCGAGCGTTTCAAAGGGGAACCCCGGGTAGTAACTACCTCATCAGCTAGAAGAGTAGTTCCTCCTCATCCACAGAAGCATTTGCTTCCGGTAGCCGAGTACTGCGCCGAATCTCGGACCATCCTTTCTCCTTCCGACTCGCATCTTCCAACACGTTAATCAGAGGCTCATAGTCGGGTAACAGGGAAGTGGTAGGGCGCCGACAGGTTTCGTAAGTAGGTGTGAGTACCAAATACCGTTATTGCCTGTCTTGAACACACTTAGCTAATATCTCTACGATCGGCTGACCCACGCCCGATAAAGTGGTCTCCTCTTCCCCGAGTGTAAGACGCTCCACGAAACTAGAATTCGGCACATCCTCAACGAGAACGGTCCATTATCATCCACGCCAGGAACGCTCTGAACGTCGGGCGGTGCTTCCATCGGGAAGGGTCGACTCCAACGCCCCTTATACTTCTTTAAGCGATTAACGTTCACCGTCACGACACGGCTCGGATGACTAGGAATCGTCACCCGATAGGCGTTCTCACCAACGCTTCTCACAATGCGGTAGGGTTCGTGCCACGAGAAAGCGCGTTTCTTCGTTTTACCTTCGTCACGCCGAACCCGGAAATATTGATAGACCCAGACGGGATCACCTTCCTCAAAAGTCACGTTAACCTGTCCCGACAGCCGTTCTCCGTGTCGATCCTGCACCTCAGTAATTGCCGCTCAACCATTCTCCTCGAGTCACGAAGTGATAGGTACATGTGTCTCCAGTACGCTGCGACTTCGTTAGTCTTCCACTCCTTCGAGGTGTGAAGGAAAGCTAGGTCGAGGGGTAATACTGGGTCACGTCCATAAAGGCTAAAAAAAGGGTGTGTCACCCGACGCTCCATGATAGGAAGTCCGATAAGCGAAGAGAACTGGAGGCAGATATAGTTCCCAGTCGGTCTGAGTTTCGTTAACGAACATACGTAGCATGCCTACCAGAGTGCCATTGAATCGCTCTACGAGTCCCTGAGTTTCCGGGTGGTACACTGCACCGAACAGTTTCTTGATAACAAGCGTCTCATAAAATGACTTAGCTAGTTCCGAAATAAAGTTGGAACCTCGGTCACTCAACAAGCGTTCCGGGACTCCGTCTCATGATATAACTTCATTCATGATGAGATCCACAATCGTGATAGGGTCCCACGTAACGACGGGGAAGGCTTCGGTCCAGCAGGTGAATAGTCATTGTGAACAAGTTTTAGCTAATTCCCTCGGGGAGTGGTGACCAGGGGTCCGATATCGTCGACCACCAGCAACGAGAAAGGCCCGGACAGTTCCTGAACAGGCATCTTTTGCAAGAGGCCGGTCTTCCAGGGTCGGTACTCTTTTCCACTACCGCAAGTAGAGCAAGCTCTAACGTATTCCGCCGCATCTCGTTTCCAGCCTTGCCAATATGCATGCTTACGAACTTTGTCGATGGTTTTCATCAGACTTTTTTTGGTGAGATCAAATCACGTGACAGTAGTGGAGAACCGTCTCAATGAACGGTAACAGGATCACCGGAACACTCACAGTGCGAGCAGGTCCAGCTCGGGCCCGAAGATGGACCTTCCGCATCATAACCCCGTTACGGATCACATAGTGAGGCGCCATCTGCAGAATCCGCACACGGAGATGAGGATCGAGTGCCAGTGCCCCGTTTTCCAGAAAAGCCACCATTGGCTGAATCCATGGAGTGCGATTCTGCTCTTCCAGAAAACGTTCTCGGTCGAGTCCGAACTGGTCCACAGGGACACAAGCACCTGGTCGCTAGGATCGTCGTCGCTGAAGGGGCCCAATGAGCCGGGTTCTTCGTTATTTTCTTCTTCTTCTTCAGCTCGGGACTCGGCCCCCGGGGCAGAGCATAGGAGGTAGGCTCCTCCCCGACTTCGCTCGAGCTCAACCCCTGAAAGTTCGACCCGTCTCGTTGTTTGGGTAGGCTGCTTCCTCCGTGACTTGAGCGAGACCTTCCTCACTGTCGACGGAGTCGTGGAGGTCCCGGATGGTCAGGGCGCTCACAGCCGACCGATGCAGCCGGGAGAGGCCATCCTCGTGTCCCATAGACGTCCCTGGCTTGTGGTAGACCTTGAATCGTAACTGAGAGAGTTCCATGGCCCAACGGGCCAGTTTAACGCCGCTGGTACGGTTTTCAGCATTATAAACCCAGGTCAGGGCTTTGTGGTCCGTGTACAAGTCCAACTCTTGCGATCTAAGTAGCACCGGAACTTCCTAGTGGCCCACACAATGCCCCAGCATTCGATCTCCGATGTACCGTCCTCCTTATGAATCCAGTTCTTCTCGGATCCAACTAGAAGCTTGCTACCGTAGGACACGACACGGTCTCTGCCGTCTACCGTTTGCGTGAGGCACGCTCCCACGGCCAACGTTAAAGAGTTCACGCATAGCGTGAACCAATTTGAGAAATCGGGGATATACGAGAATGGGAGGTTCGACTAATCGTCGTTTGAGTTGCAAGAGAGCAGCCTCGCAGTCGGTGTTCCAAACGAACGACATTCCCTTCACCTACAGGCGTTCGATAGGCGCAGAGATGGCAGTGGACCCGGGCTATATCTCCGGAAATAGCTCGTGAGTGCCAGAAATGCTCGTACCGTGTGGAGATCGTGTGGTCGAAGTACATTGACCACGACCTTGACCTTCTCCTGGTTAGACAAGATTCCTGACGTGGTCACGATGTGTCCCAGGAAAGCTACTTGGTCCCGACCCCACCGACACTTCTATATTTTCAATTTGAACCCAGCGTTTCTGAAACGTTGTAACACTTGTTTCAACCGTACTAGATGAGTAGGAAGTCTTTGCTGAATACCACGCAGTCGTCCAAGTACACTAGACAAGTCCGCCATTTTAAATTCACAAGTACATTCTCCATCAACCTCGCGAAGGCCAGTATGGCATTAAACAGACCGAATGGCATCACTAGCAACTCGAAACGTCCATATTTGCACGTGAATGCTGTCTTCTCCACGCTATCCTCCGTCATAGGAACGTTCAGATGGCGGAAGCAATGTCCATAGTCGAGAATAGTTTAGCATCATCCAACATGTCCAAAATGTCATCAATGGGTGACATAGAGTAGCAATCCTTGATCGTCACGGCGTTCAGGCGACGGAGCCGTTCTCCAGCTCAGCGCACACATGAGAAGGCGGTTTAGGTACTGTCGATGTACCCTGGACGCCGGATTCATCATCGGCTCAGCTTGGAGAGGTCCAACATATCGGTCCGTTTACACTCAAACAAAATAGGCACCGTCGGCAATCACGGGAACGGTGGCGCCACATCTTCCGGGGTTGCTGGTGGTTCAGCGTCCCCGTCATTCTCCACTTCTTCTGTGTGCTCCGCTGCGATAGTGTTGTCCTTTGCGCGAAACTAGCTCCATCTGGTGTCTGCTGTTGCTGCGGTAGCTGTGTTTGTGCAGCTTAGGCACCGCCACTGTTAGGAAAACCTAGTGTGGTTGTGTGAACACGTCGTTTGGGCTTGTTCTTGTTGTCCAGCAGAACGTCGGCAAAGAACAGCAGCGTGCCGCCCTTGACCACCGTTTGCGCGATCACGGCCTCCCGGCACTCGCCACAGTAGGGGCCGCACACCTTGTTGCCGCTGCCACCTCCACGAGCATGGGCAGCACGTCGCGCAGGAACGGGGCCCCACGGCGTCCCGCGTGACGCGCGAGGTGATTGCCAGCAGCAAGCACACGCCCTTGACGATCTGCGAGCGCAGTCCTGCAGGAGCTCTTGGCTTGGTACTGTTTGCAGCTAGCTAATGCTAAAACTTAATTGGGCGATTGGATTTATGTGAATAACATAGAGGTTAGCGCAGGTTGAGGCGAGGTTTAGTAACCCATCGGAGGTAAAAGTTAGTAAGTGATGTTAGCTTAACCACAACAGCTCTACGGACGAGCGCCAGGTCGGGAGCCCGCCACCACAGCAGACACAATAATGCTTCGTCTTGGTAGTCTAGAGGAACATGCATTTTTATACATTTGTATAAGAATGCATGTTCCTTTACTATGCTCAAAGAGCGACTTAAAAACAATGATGTCTAGAGGAACATGCATTCTTATACATTTGTATGTATACATTTGTCTAAGAATGCATGTTCCTCTAGACATCATTGTTTTTAAGTCGCTCTTTGAGCATAGTGGGGCTTTGTTAATTACCTTTACATCTCGCTTCATGCAGAAGCTATTGAGTGGCTTCCCCATACTAAGCAACGTTGCCTCGGCAATGTGTCGTTGCACGGGAAAGAGGTCAAACAGCCACATTTTACTCTGTCTATAGTATTGCATGGCGGTATTCCGAGCAATCGGTCTACCGTTTTTACCCTCATGAAATGCAAGATACATGCCACACTTATCGAACTCAGCCACAAAACATTTACCTGTAGTATCTTGCTCAATGCGTTGCTTAACGTATGCAAACTCTACATTTTCGCTTTTGACGAAAGCCAGGAATGCACCTTGGTCTGTGGTCATGGCTCGCTTAGTGTTGCCAGACATGAGCTCAGCCAAGCCCACCGTGGGAGGTTTGGCCGGAGTGAAAGCAAATATGCAAGTGAGATTTCCACACTAGTCGTTTGAATGGAGATACACATATTTATCTCGGCCTTCCGGCCCGATACGTCGGATCGGCTGGTGTAGAGGACCTACCTAGCCCTATGTATTACGAGTGGGTGAAAATAGTTGAGTAAAGGACCATGACTGGCTAATATAAATGAAATTCAGTGATTGGTCGTTGCAGAGCCATTGTGCCCCATATAAAATTCAAGTATAGTTGGACAAGTCGTCATATTCATCTATAACAGCCATATAACTATTGATAGGGTAATATCAAACTATCCTGCCAATAATATCGCAAATGACAGGCTATACCATTGTATCCTCAACTGCAGCGCGAACATTGAGATGTCTGGGCATGAAATAACAGACGGAACATTAGCAAGAGCTCTATACTGCATGAACGCGGGCATTACGATGATATACTAGGTGGTATAGGAACGGAGGTGATCACTTTTTAGTAATGTGATGTAGATTGAGGTACTTATTCCATCTCTGCAGCACGACTGATCTCTATCGACAAATAACAGTCATGCATAAGTCTTCTATTTGTATGGTTACTAGAGATCAGAAACCCCAACGCACAACGCTGTGTTATGTTCAGCACGATGTGCAGGGTGTGTGCAGGGTGTGTGCACGTTGTGTGTTTGTGTTGTCACCCGTGAAGCTTGGTAAGAGTGAAAATGTTTCGACGTAGAGGAATCCTCCGTAACGCGTGACAGAAGAAGGAAGCGCATGCTAAGCTTCGAGCTCGCTCAGTTTATAGAAGCACAGTCTGCTTACCCCCCCCCCCCCCCCAATCCCGAGCCGATCTGGCTGCGCCCTCTTACCGAATACCTATACACGATAATTTTTATCTTAATGATGTGCATACATAGTGATATCAGGATATTTGGTAACGTGTCCTGTTCACAGTCGGGACAGCATCTAAGCCTAACTTTCCTCCAGTCTGTTTATCGTGTATCGATGGCATAAACGCGTCTTCACGATACATGATTAAACGTAAATTGTGATCAAAGACTGAGCATAGGATGAGAAATCATCGAATGTATTTGTTGTGTTTTAGAGATTCACAACAGATGGCGATCTGCTAGCACGACTTGCGCAGATTGCCCACTCAGCACAAATCAACACAGCACAAACACCTGTCTAGTCCCTTGTCTGCGCCGTCGCCAGTGGCGCGTGTACGCTGGCGGCAACTCGGCGGGCTGCCACTCTCCGATTCCTCTCTCGATTGCGTACCTGAGTTTTCCACGTCATTCACATCGTCGGCACCAGCGCGCGCCGGCTTCCGCTTTCGCTGCGTATGCGGGATTCTCGTCCCGTCCTTTCAGTGCTTGTGCCATATCTCGAAGCATAGTTTTACCACCCCGTTGCTCATATGCTTCACCTTGTTGCAGAGGAACACGCTCGATGCCAGCGCGTGCGTCGACGGCGTTTTCAGCTTGCAGGCTGCATAATAGAAGATCGTCTCTCCACCGCGCAAAAACCGGGCAGACCTTGCACGCCTTCTGTCGGCACTTCCCCATCTCGCTCCCGTTGCCTTTCCTCTGTTCGTCAGTCGGCACTGGGGGTATGAGCTGCTGCGCTTTGGTTCGATTTGGTCGGTGTCGGGTGAGTCCATGATCGCGTAAGAGCTGGTCCCAATCGTCGTCTTGGAGCTGACAGAGCTGCAAATGCAGCTCTTTGAGGAAGTGGACATGCGATACCTTGCTCTTGCCGTCGGCAACTTGACGGTGGTTGTAGACAATGAACGCGTTGATGATAGCCATATCGATGAGCCCAAGAAATACGGATATATAGTACTTCTTGTACCGATGTGCCAGTTGAAGTGAGTACCAGCAGAAAAAAAGAAGTTTAAAACAAGTTAGCGCTGACCCCGAACTGTGTATATACACGATAAGAGGACTTACCTTTGCAAGCAAAGCTGCTCATGAACATTAACACCGCCCATGGACGACTGATAGTCTTTCACGAATCTCGGGCATATCACTTCAGCTTGTTCACCAGTAAATTTGTCACGACGCACGGTTCGGTCTAGCGTGGAACTCCCTCCAGCCGCAAGCACGAATACGCCTTGGTTGCCCACCAGCGCGTAAACTTGATGCAAGGCACATGTATCGACTCAGCAATGTGAAATGTGCTCGGGCAATCCATCTCGCGCTGTTGGACTCTTTCCTGCCGTTGGAAAGCTTCTTTGGTAGAATTGCCTCGCAGAGACTCTCTCTGTCCGTCTGGACAGTACCCACGCTGTAAATTTCATCGCCAGCAACTGCATTGACAGCACAGCCGAAGTGTAGAAGCGATCTGTGAAAATTAATCGGAATTCTGCTGGTCCCGTAGGCCCAAAGATATGCCGGAGGTTTCTGACCACCGCTGCGGGTCCAGACTTTGTGTCGGGTGGGGTACTGCCATCCTTTGCTTGACGTTTGCCGTAATAGACTTCAAAGCTGTATCAGACACGATATAGACAGAAAGTTAGTGTATACCGGACACGATAAGCGAACTTGAGAGCCAAAACAAAAGAGAGCGTGCCTTGAGGCACGCTCTCATTCTTACCGAATACCGTACGCAATCTGAACAGCACAGCATGAACAGTTTGGCGCCCCAGCGGTGAGGCTTATCCTCCATAAAGATCCTCATTCGGTTGAATGGAGACGAACACGGAAACATTGCCTTGACAAACGCCATCACTGGTAGTGGTGTGAAGCTTCTCTCGAATGTATCCTGCAGGAATCGATGACCGGGCGAAGCTTCCAAGGTCAGTCGGTGACTGCCCTACCGTCTCCATTGCTCCTGAAGTGGAGATTACGCGAAGTGTGGTCGAACCAATCTCGTTTCATGAAGTTACCGAAGCCGCCGCGCGGAGTAGCGCCTGCCTTCTTCCAGTGATATGCGAACTTTCTCGGTTTGGTGCAATGGCCCTCGCAATAAGCAAACCAATAAAGCAGCATAACTCTCTGCCTGAGGTTTTCGGAGCTTGCTGCAGCTTTGTCTTGATTTGTTGAGGAGTCTGTACTTGGAAATCCGGTTGCTTGAGCTTGCGTGCTTCCTGCTGGGCGTGTTGCACTTCCACACGAGCGTCCAAGCTTTCCTTGAAGTAGGTGTCACTCTCCCTCCCGATCCTTGCCAACAGTTGCGGTGTCACAAAACGCAGAAAAGCCCCGAAGGGAGAAGACGATGCTCGTATAGCACTAGCCGTAGGACCATTAGGGCCGACATAAATGCCCGGATAGTCTTCCCAGATCCCTTCATCTTGTCGCACTTCGTACGGTTCGTTCATGTATGGAAATGGTGTCTGAAGTCTAGGCACTCTCCAGCCGTTTACAGTCATGTCATCTAAGACTTGTATGCGTATTGCACCACTGGACACAGCATCCACACCTCCTACAGTTTCGAGTAGCTGCGGATCGAAGTGCAGATCTGGCGCATTATGAGCATCCTCATTTGCGTCAGGATCCAGCTCAACCCAGTCCAGGTTGCCGTCGTCACTGTTGATGGATTACCTTCGCCATCACCGCCCGAATCAAGTGCTGTGTACTCTGTCGGATTGTCGCCTGCAGTGATAATGTTTGGATCGTTTGTCAATGTGTCCGATACAACAAACGTATACATGATAAGAGTTCAAACCTATATCGACATCGGGTATGTGTACATGATGCACAAACCTCCGACTTGGCTGTCACCCTCTTTGTTTCTTCTTCCTCGTGTTGCGCACAGGAAATCGCATTCTTCACAATTCCAGGCTCTTTATCATTCGATCCAGGTTCCGACCCCTCGTAGTTGCTGTCTGACTCGGCTGAGTCAAAGAGATTGCTGAATTGCTTCGTGATGGAGTTTCTACCAAGTATTCAAGCCAGTGTAAGTTAGTACTGACCAATATTAGTGTTTACCACGCAATCCATACCGTTAGAGTCGTCGCTCGTGTCCATACCTTCCTTGCGCATGCTTGAGCCGCTTGAATCGTTCACCACGTGGGGTGAAATGGCAATGAGGTTGTGGCTTGAAATCGGGGACTCGGGAGCGCTTGCGGCGAATTTCAAGAATGTCAGCATCACCCCCAAGCGAATTGAGTCTCTACAGCATCGTACCTGTAGGTGTCATACTCTCAAGCTCTGCGCCGGTGTGGGTTTGATCGGGATCATCCGAATTATCTGTACCATACACGATAATATTAGACCCATAACGTGTATCATACGGGCAAATCGTCAAATGCGTACATGGCGACCCGGGCGGTCTCCCAACGCGCGGTGCAGCGACTTCCGGCCCCGCTGCGATTTCGTTCCGCTAATAACACACAATTCGTCACCACGCATTCCGTTCTTGGTCTTGCCCCGCTTGATATAAGAGAAGTCATTTGATAGTCCTGCGGGGCGTCTCGAAGTCCAGCCTACGCGCTTTAGCTCTCTCCATCGAGCCTGGAACGCCATGCTCCACGAAATGGACGACTTGAGCTGCGGCGGGGGGAAATCTCGAATGAGCTCAAAACGGTAGGCGCACAAATACACCTCCAATCCTTTATTCCCTTATGTGTACCACACTGACCTCTGTGAGATCTTATTTTTTGAGAAAACAAAAATCAAGCTAGCCGTACGTCTATGCACCCCCGTGCAGGAAGAACGGGAATAACCCAGCCCTTAATTAACTTGATCATTGTATGTGTCAATACAAAAAGGAAGTGTAAAATTCCTTAACGTGCCTGATACAACATCAGTTAACATGCCTGATACAGGCCTTCGGGTTTCGGGGGTTAATCGGTGCCAGTTGGCCTCTGCTTGTCGACTCAAATACACTGCCACCGGGTGTTAGTTAGAGATCTTTTGTATCCAATTTTCAATGTTTAGGGAGCAGCACCGTACACTACTTAAAAGTTTTGCTAAACCAAAAGTATCTCTTAACATCCACACATTCATTCTACGACAGAGCTTTCATATTTTTCTGAACAAAAGTAACATGATACTCACTGAAAGGACAAGATGCTTGAGAACTCCCCCCCCCGGTTGAGGAGACGCTCAAGCTCACTTCGGACGTAGTAAACTATTCCGAGCGAAGGCTACGGTGCCTCTTTGGAAAGGACGCTCCTGCTCCAGACGTACCAGGGGTGGAGGTCTTAGTCGAACCGGTTGTGCCACTGTTCGTCGTTGTCGCAGTGTCTCCTAAAGTCCAAGCCGTATCGGAAGCACCCGCTCCTGTGTTCGTCGTTCCAGAAGCTCCGGTGCCGGTGCCAGTTCTAGTCGCGGTGACACCAGAGCTAGGTGCGTGAACTGTTCCTGGTCCGTATCCCCCCGCTCCAGTACTGCCTCCAGCACCAGGAATCATCTTGCTGAGACCAGAGAGACCCCCACTCGTCCCTGTGCCACCCATGCCAGGGATCATGTTGCTAAAACTTGAGAAACCACCTCCCACTCCCAACAGACCACTGCTAGTCCCAGCAGCGCCGGTGCCCGGTATTGTTTTGCTGAGGCTTGACAGACCGTCATTCATGGCCGAAAACCCACTGCTGGTTCCGGTTCTGCTCAGACGAGGAATCATCTTGGTGAGGCCAGACATACCACCGCCGCTCAAATCGGGGAGACCACCACCACCGTACGTCTCGGTCGCCTCTTGCTCGGCGTGAGCACCACCTGAGACAGCCACAACGACGAGGAGCAGCGCGACGATCTTGTTACTGACGAACATAATTGAGGGGCTGAAGCAGAAACGACGAAAGCGATCTTGTTCTGTGCACTGTAGTCTGCTGTAGTGCGAGCTGCACAGGGTAGAATCGATTATGAATCAAAATAACTAGCTGGGCTGCGCGCGTGAGGTGCATTGCGCGGGGGAAAGGGAACGGTAAAGATGGTGGAAGCGTATGTCATTGAGGAGCGGTGAGGTGCCGGCAAGCGCGGTTTCAATTTAGCGTGAGTCACCGATGAGATATTTATATGATGTACGAGCGATGCCGTATATAGTGGAGGTGTGGACTGCTACGAGTTTTATCGCTCGTGCCCGTGACTGCGGGCATGACAACGGCGAGTCGGCGACTAGCTCGACGAATGAGAGCCATCTGGCAGGAAATGAACTGTCTTATCCGGTAGTCGTCATGCATTTAATGAGAACAGACAGACAGTGGGCCACTGCATAGTGGTGTCCACTCTATGAAATGTGGTCACCTTTTCGCCGTTCGAATGGATTCACGACGCATCCTTGCGCGTATCATGGCCAGGTGTCCTACAGCTGTTTATGTTGCGGACTCTCATAAATGTAAGTAGTTTGGGCCAAGTCCAGATAAGCATGCCGTACTGCATGCTGAAAGCCTCCTTCCGAGTTTAGAGGAATGCTATAAATATCTTAAGCAAACGCTAGGGATCCAGGTTTGCCATGTTCTTCGCTGTGTTAAGTCAATAGAACTAGTTAGCAATAAATCTTACTAACAACGACAGCGTATCGGTACCCTACTAAACAACGACGAAAAAAAACGCTACAAGAAACCGTCTCGCAGCACTTGTGAGCAAGCTCCTTCGTCCGAGCGAAGCTTGCGATATGGCTTCTGAGAGGTAGAACTGTTGTTCCGGTTTTCGCACCAGCATTCGCGTTGGCATACACGTATACCAAGTAGACGTGCATACTATACCTTGCTCAGGAAGATCTGGCATTGTGGTTTCTACTACAACTTACCATCAATGTTCATACTGCAGCTGACGATACGATGGTATAGCCGGTCAACTGCATTATACTCACTTGTACGGATCCATCAAATAGAGAACAGTGTCAAGACTGAAAATGCTCAATAATGATTTTATTTTTGTTGTAGTTCTCATGTGAACTCATCAACTTCAATTTGGAGTTTGTAGCTGGGTATTGATTGTTACCTGAACAAACCACTCGAGATTATAACCATTTGCTCATCATTGACGAGAGCACCCCTGAACTACCATTGTACTGCTGCCTACAAACAGGAATATAAATAAATAATTCCTTTTACTTAAACGTGAATTCTTCAATGACGTAACTAAGACACATAGCCCCCCAAACGCATTAACTCATCATACAAACGCTAAGCATACGTATATTCGTACTACAATCGAACGGAAACTTGACTTTCATCGACAACTACACAACGATCATATGCGTAAAGGTGGCAATCCACTCATTCAGTCCGAACGAAGGTTGCGTCGGTACGTCTGAGCTGCCCCAGTTTGCCCAGTTTGTCCAGTTTGTCCAGTTTGCGCAGTTTGTCCAGTTTGTGTAGTTTGTCCAGTAGTCCCTGTGACGCCGGTGCTAGTCCCCGTTTGTCCAGAAGTCCCCGTGGCACCGGTGCTGGTCCCCGTTTGTCCTGTAGTTCCGGCTGTGCCGGTTGTGCCAGCGACTCCTGTGGCAGCGGTCGCTCCAGTTGCAGCAGTGGCCCCAGTCGTCCCTGTTGCTCCAGCCCCAGCAGTTGTAGCACCAGTTCCAGTGCCCATGCTAGGCGGATGAACTGTGCCTGGCACGCTGAAACCAGTTCCGGTGCCTGTGGTTGTCTTGCTCGTACCGCCACTTAATCCACCGCTCATGCCGCTCAAACCAGGAATCATGTTAGTGAGGCCTGACAAACCGCCTCCGCTCGTACCAGAGGTACCCCCGCCCATGCCACCCATGCCTGGGATCATCTTGGTGAAACTGGAGAGACCGCCGCCCATACCTCCCATGCCGCCACTCATGCCAGGGATCATCTTCGTAAGGCTAGAGAGACCGCCGCCCATACCTCCCATGCCGCCACTCATGCCAGGGATCATCTTCGTAAGGCTAGAGAGACCGCCGCCCATACCTCCCATGCCGCCGCCCATGCCTGGGAGACCACCACCCATGCTGGGGAATCCGCCGCCGAGCATGCCGAAGGTCTGTGCCGCTTCTTCTTCGGCGTGAACTCGGTTCGAAAGTGCCACGGCTGCCACGAACAGTGAGAAGATTTTGCTGCTGCTGATCATTGTGAGACGGAGATCGCTGTTGCTGCTGAAAGGGAGGAAGACCGGGGTTAATCGCTTGTCACGGAAGACGAGTAGTTCAATTGAAGGCAAATTGAAAAATGAGGAATGGACGCCAAGGCTTTGACGTCGGAAGATGACTAAGTTTTGCTAGGGTGACGTTGATGCTGACGCTGAACGGGGCTTGAGCTCACCGGCGTAGTGGCCGTGTGTGCTACAAAGAACCACACGTCTCTATACAGAGAGCATGTTCTGGTTCCGCACGTAAAATTTTTCATAAACTGAACTCGATGGCAGCTGTTGCACCGTGAGGACATATCAACTGAACAGCTAGAATATTTCGACGCTTGAGAGCCATTCACCAAATCAAATGGCAGCTCAAAACAGAGAGCAAACTTGGTATGGGGCTAACTTCAACAGCGAGCATACAAATTCCAGTACTAGTCCAAAGTGACGATTTCCCTACAAAGGCTGATTGGCGAGTTGCAATTTCTACTACGGTACAGTCACAGCGAACGAAGCCTATTCTAATAATGAGATATTCACGTGCCATTGTGCAACATGTTGTGGGGAGCAGGGTTTGCATGTTGCGAGTGACCGGGTGTCTAGCTACTACAATTGGGACCACTATGCGCAGATAAGAACGCGTAATGTTTGCCAGTCTCCTATCCGTCCAATACCGCGCCACAAGGAGACCATAAACACCGCCTGGCTATCTGGCAGCGTAACCACAAATTGCTATGTATAGTACTCAGTTGCACGGTGATAGCCACAAACGTATGGATGTTGAGTCAACAACTGTCATGAAAATTTTGTAATCCCACCCTTGGCTGAGATCAAGCGATACTATGATACACGGTTCATGATGTCGGTGGTAACGCTAAACTCTGTCACCATCATCGGACAGCGTTTTGTACAACTAGCCAACGCCTCTCCGATCTAGTCGGTATTGATGGCTAGCTAGTTCATAGGCACCGGTCGAGTGCGAGTTTGTCGTAGTTAAATGCGTTCTAGATCGCTGTGAGCTGGGCTGAGACGATGGACAGCACTTCATTTTAATGCGGCTAAACTCACTGAAACAGCCCCACGCACTCATTTGGACCAGGCCGGAGTAAATGCTGTACATAGCCATATAATCCAACAGTTCGCCGCATTTGACCACGTAGCACGGCAGCGCAAGCGACTTGTTTGTGTCCTTCACCACCTCAGCCTTTTCCGTACTAGCTGGCCTGGCAAGTGATCCGCCCAATTTAAATGTTAGAGTTTGTATTAACCCTTTCACTACCAGAATTTGACTAGGCTTACAGGTCCGTAGTGGTCCTCTACCGACGTGGAGGTCGCTCTTTGATTGGCTAAAAGTCTGCAGTTGCAGGCGCAGGATACACTACAAACGCCTATCGTACTGGCGAGATGAACTGACACACCATAAACACAAAACTTAAGGTAGCTTACTCAAAACTTAACGCACGGCAGCAGCAGGACCAGAAATGACATCGTTGGCTCTCGGACGACATAACGTCCCTGCAGCCAACGCCGGTAGCGCATTGTTGAAGTTACCATGGCCCACAAGGCAGCCCTAGAGAAGATGCTGATTGTGCGAGCTCATCAGTTCTTCCTGTCGGAAGCTCAGCAACGGCTCGACCCTCTCGGACGAGGTGTACGCGAGCGCGTAGCGAAACCTTGGGGTATCAGAGAACACCGTTGCGCGCGTGGTAGCGCTCTGGAATTCTGACGGCGATGATGTATTTTCTGCGCCTCCTGCCAGGCTGCCCGTCGAGATGGTGGCTGCAAATTATCACGAGTACATTACGGATTTTATAAAAAAAAAAAGTACTATATTGAAGAAGCCAACGACAGCGAAAACCATCTGTGCAGCGATAGAAGATCTGAAAGGTGTGGTCATTCCAGAGAGAACGATGCGAGCGAGCTGAAGCGCATGGATATCAGCTACGTACGCGGCCGAAGGGGAGATCCAAGAGCAGACTCGGAGGCCAATGATGTCTTCGGTACGTCTACTTGGAGAAATCGGTATCGAATCTTGCAGCACGTTTGTATAGTAAGCTAACAGAAGTCTATTTAGACGAAAGTTAATGCAATGTGAATCACGGGGCTGTCGCGACTTGGCTGCTGAGGAGCTCACCTCGTTATGTAGCAAGTGGAGCTGGACAGCGATACTGTATCTGTCGGTGCTGGGGCCGTTTTCGTGAAGAACAGCGGATTACACACGGAGTGAGTACCGGAGTCTATCTGAAGCTGGCCCTCGCATTTGAAGACTGGAGCAACTCAGATTACCACGGCAATTTCATCGGCGGGCTCTTTGAAACGGGGCTTTGTATGGTGCTGCAGCGTCGCGAGGGATCCTGCCGTATCCATATGGACGGCGCAGCGTCTGCAATGACCTTGTGGTCTTCAATAACTACAAGGTCATTGAAGACACTGCTCCGTCCAAGTCCAAGGCCGCCATGGTGAAGTGGCTGTACGGACGCGGCGTCATGGAGGGCTATGACGACTACATCAAGAAGCAACTGGAGCGCCTAATTGCGTAGGATGGGGCCGTATCGATTCCCCGACACTACACCCACGAAGTGCTGTACACGCCCCCTATCATCCCGAGCTAGAGCCGATTGAGATGATACGGGGGGCTCTGAAAAAAACAGGATCGCGATGGACCCGCCGGCGTATGTTGCCGACTGGGGGGGAGATATCTGCTGGCCTGCAAGCCATCACGTCTCGTGAATGGCTTGGAGCTTACAAAAAGGTGCGTAAATAGGAGAGGGTGTGTCTTGCTCGAGTGCATCTGCCACAATCAACACCAGCGCCGTCCGTCCAAGAGCTGCGGAGCCTTGCTACCGTCTCCGACATTGGAGATACGGTCCACACGACAAGAAACGAGACTACGGACGACGAGGAGGAGTACACAATTTCCATTTAATACTAAATTGGCAAGGTTATAACATGTCATTCTAAAATTAATTATGAAAGGTTGGGTAACTTACCGCAGGAAAGTCCAGCCAGACAGCTGTTTATGTATAGCCCGACGGGTTTGTCTCACAGCCTCCAGTTTTGCGGATACTACTTTTCCTAAAAACGCTTAAGTGTATCTCATTCAATTGAAGGCTCTGAGCGGAATGAATGTATTTACTCAATAGAGGAGACAGTGAGCTTTGCAGTGACCCTAAGCTGATAGGAGTCTGAGTTGTAGGTTACGAGATATAAGGTTTTTGAAGTTGTTGTGTCACTTCATCTCGCCATGACTATAAAAAGGTCGCAGCGGTCCTCTACGGTTACAGTACAGTAGAGGTCACAATAGTTCGATACTGGCTTCTCCACCACTCGCCGATCCTATAGTCAATTTGCATTCTTCCAGCAGCAGCACCAGCATCTCGACGATGGACATCGCGGAACTCTTGAAACAACGATGACGACGTCGCTGACTGGGAGCTCGAGTCGCGGACACGGAGGAGTTAGACGACGGTCTTGTAGAGGAGCCAAACGAGAAGGGCGCTGCTGTGTGGTGGAGTGGATCCACTTAATTTCAGTAGGATCCCAACGCAAACGCACTGCGCCCAGACACCGACTAACGGAGGGGTACTCCGAATGGCCTGTATTGCTGAGTGGTTCACCTTGTGTACCCGTCGGCGGGCTGGTACTGCTCTCTTGTTGACACGATATGCGCGCTGGGCCTTGGACGTCCTTGTGGGGACTTGGGAGGGGGTGGATCTGCGCGGGTATTCCTGCGCACGAGATCCGGTGTTGGTTTCGTCTTGAGCACTTTCCGTAGACCCTGTGGACCCGTAATAGAAATACGAGATCCGGAGTTGTTCCTTCTTGAGGTTTCCTTGCTCCTTATCGGAGTTGCCCTTGTTCCTTTAAGATGCTTGCCGCCTCCAATAGCGTGATCTTGAGGGGGTTGAGAAGTCCAAGGGCAAGCGCGACCTGGCCAAGCTATCCAGGGGCTGCCACGTGTGCAGGAAGATCGCCAAAGTTAGACTTGATCTATGTATGGGGCCAATAGAAAACCCTATACAATAGTTAAGTCTGTCTTCCAGTGCAAATTCGGTTCTGATTTATACCTTAGCCTATCTACGTTCGGATCCCATCCCAAAGCCTATCATACGGACTATTTATAACCCAGGATCCCATCTCTGACCTAATCCTGCCCACCCATCTCCGTCTACCTCCCTTTAGCTACGGTTCTTCAACCCGGTGTGCACTAAACTGATCGGATCTAGTCCATAGACCTTACCCACGGGAAGGATACAGGATCCGTATCATATACAGACCTGGCGTGTTGCATGGTCTGGATCCATCACCTTGACGCTATTATGCTGCCGATGGCGACGTGGATCTTCCAGCTGCCGGTCAACTTCCATCTTATCCGGATCTGCAATACCACAGCTGCAATTTATTCTGACAGCGAGGCAGAACCGCCAGTTGCCGCAACTCCGCTGGAACAACGTCGAGCCGGCAACGGATACGTCGACTGCATCATACAGGTCAACGGCCTCCACATAATCCGCGACAGAGAGGTCAAAGCTGCTTACAAAGACCGCGGCGAGCTGGGGCTCTTCTCGCTCTTCTTCACCCGCGACTTCCGACTCCGTAGCATCGACCTACCCCTTGTCCTTGAGCGGTTTGTCCAGGGCATTGCAGTCCTGGGCAAACCGCTCCAGGACAAGGGGTAAGCCTCGGCCTACGGAGTTTGAAATTGACGCTTACATTGGCTTAGAGATTGCTATGAGCTTCAACCCTGTCACGGAGATCAAAAAGTTGTGGCCGCAAAAGCTCTTCATCGGCCAATCCGACTTCGCATTGACTATGGTAAGAAACCGGTTTGGAAGCATTCGGTCTCGCTTCCAGGTTCACGCACCTGGGAGCGTCCCCGTCGGACAGCAGGTGAGCTGGAGCCGTTGTGGCACCGTCGGCGACTGATGGCCCAGATCCAGGAGAAGTTTGCTCAATTGCTGTTCCAGTCGGTGCTGCAGCTTAGACGAGAATACTATGCGAACGATAGCGCGCTCTGCGACCAAGATATTCTTGCCGTCCAGGCCCGATAAGTATGGCATGCGATTTTACGCGGTGGTGGGGTGGGAAAGCTTTGTATGCCTACACTGTGCGGGACAACGGGTCTGGTAATCGAACGAGGCCTTCGCCAGCAGAACGCTATGTGGATGTTTTTTTTTCCTGCGCTTCGTGCACCTTGTTCAGGACAGTCGACCGCGGGGATATTCCGATCAACTGCAAAGATCCGAGCGCAATCTGGGTGGCGATGACCGAGCACCTGACAAAGCAGCAGAAGGTCACCGAACGCTTGTCTGTTATAACTTCTATACGAGGCACAACCTCGCAAAGACTATCATGGTGCTCACCGATGATGAAATGCGGATGTTAAGACTGTCAGGATTTCATTACAAGGCAAGTGGAATGCTGCTGCATTGGAGGCGACCAAAGTGCGAGTTAACTGCAGCACGAGGAAGTTGGGAGCTCGTTGCTGCTGTAGACGTGGCACCCGGTTGGGAAAAGCTTCAAAAGAAGCATAAGCGAGCCTAGAAGAAGTTGCCGCCGCCACCTCCAGATCACGTATACGGCACCGATGACTGCTGCGGTCAACGGTGAATACATTGCCTTTCGAGACAACCACACCGTAATCTTCTACACAAACTATCGGGCTGGGACTCCGTCGCAGCGCGTGCTTCCTGGCAATTCGCCGGAGACGATATGGCTTTGTCGCGGTATAGCACCGCTTCGACGCTGAACAACGAACCGAGTGATACACCGTCAAACCTTCCAAGTATCCGCAATGGTAGTCGCGTACAATCTCTTCATGAACAACGTGGACAGAGTAGACCAACTGAGGAGCACAAATCCAATTCGTCGAAGGGAGAAGAGGCTCGCAATGAGCATCTTGACTTGTGTGCTGGATCTTGCGCTAATCAATGCGTTCACGCTGTTCAAAAAGGTCGCCGGCGAAGATACTACGCGGGTCAGTTTGCGCAACTTCAACCAGCGAGTGGCGGAGAAACTGACGGCAGTACAACGCGTTCGACTGGAGAAAAGCGTCGCCGCAAGCCTGCTCCAAACAAACCAATTGCAGACGTCGTGGGCGCTGATGACAGGTCCACGCAATTACTCCGAACTCAATGCAGCAATCAGGGGGAAGGCTGACTTGTTATCTTTGCTCGCTACGAGGGTTCGCCAAAAAACGTTCGCTTCGGCAGCACGGGCTGCCACAGAGGCTTCAACGTCGACTGTTTCAGCGCTTTCCACTACAGAGATGCACTCTCGTCCACGGCGTTACTGTCCGCACAGCCCTGGATGCTGTTTGTGATGCGGCGAAAGGAGACTCGGCAGTAAATACTTGGCTAAAGGAGAGCAAAATGATCACGTACTTAGATCAACTAGAGCTTCCGTAGACGCAGGTAGAGAGTAAGCAAATAGTACCTGACGATGCTGTTGAGGCAAGTGATCTCTTTGGCCAAGCGGAACGGGAAGTCGGCGCGCGTCGTCCGGCACAGTCGACCGTGCTTCTTGTAGTAATAGAGCTGCCACAGCGCCCTCTTCACGTGGCGAAAAGACAGCCTCTCTCCCCCCACCCCCACCCCCCACCCCACCCCCCGCCTTAGCGTCAACATCCGGATACTACTGCCAACGATAGCTTATCCGTACTGGTCCTATTCGCACGGCGCGTCGCCGCAGTAGCTTCATGTTCGCTGGCCAGTCTTGCTGGCGGCCATCGTCTAAGATTGGATTTTCAAATTTGGTACTACGGTGACGAACAAGGAGAGGAGCGCCGCTGACAGCTCGTTGACCGATTTACGCAATTTGAAGCATCTGATTGGTGGAATTACAGGCCCGCAGTGGGCCCCTAAAAATGCTCTGGTAGTGAAAGGGTTAACACCATGTAGCAATGATCCGTGAGTAGGGTGATCATAAGTCGTCAATTGAGGCCCGATGTACTCGTAGCCGTAAAGGAAGTTCCCAGTGCATTGGCTAATGACAACAGCGTCCACGTCTTCAACCAGTAAAACCGCAGTTGGGATTCCGACGCAACCCTCTTCTCGTTGAAAATACTGTCGCGAACGAAGAAGCCGACGATATTTTGTCCGCGGGATCAGCAATGCCTTGACCTAATGTTGCTCCTGCATGGTCGCGTTCACGATCTCGCCGACTTTACTCGAGGATAAAAAAAATTGGAGTTTCAACATAAAAAGGTTGCCGAGCGTGAACGCCTTGAGGTGCGCACTTGCGTGCATTTCACTGTTGCGATAAACCGAGTGACGCGGTTTCATGGCTTCGTACTAAAGACTCTCGATGGCGGTACTCTCTTTGATCTTCTTCTCCATCTCCACAATGGTGTCCATGGCCTTCAGTGTCCTTACGACAGCATTCTTTCAGCTCTTCAATGCCTGTATTCATGCCTGCCAAGTCAGTTCCGCCGAAAGCATGCTCAAGAGGTTGCTGATGAACTCTTTTTGCCCCTACTTCTAAGGCCTCGGTAATGTCGGGGTACGACACGATAGGGAGCGCAAACAAGTTAGCATTTGCCAGCAGAATTTCCTCACAGAGACCAAGGTTGTATAAAACAACGTTGTTTTATGCTATAGTTAAGCACAACATGTTTAACCCATTTCGTAAAATATACACTATTGTGAAAACCGACCAATACGCCCAGCTCGGTTAGGCCGTTTTGGATGGTACTAGGAGAAAAACTTAAATCTGAGTTCTGGATGTAAAACGTCCATTGTGCAAATCTAAAGCATAGGATACCACGAGCTTTTATAGCTCCGCTTTAAAATAAACTTGCGCAGATTGAGTCTCGAATGAGCAAATAGCTCAAAGACTGCGCCCCAAACGAAGACATTTTCATTCCTAACAGACTTCAAAGATGCATACGTATTCATTTTAAGCTTTTTCAATCGTAATACGTATAGTTATTCCTTGTTTAATGATAATAGCGACATCGACATCGTTTACATATATAGCGATGACCTCAAATGTCCAGTGTTAAATGGGCATTCGAAGTGATTTGACGCTAAATCGACGGCAACATGTGATATATGAACAGGGGTTGGGATACAACAAATCGGACTGACATTCTGTATATATAAGGGCTACGTCGTATATATATATATACATAGCCTAAATCGGCTATAAAAAAAAATCGATTTGCAATAAATAGGATATATCATGTGACGTTCATATAAATAAGTGCAACATGTATTGTGAAATCCGTGTATATTTAAATCCGTGTATATTTAATATACACGGAATTCACAATACGTGTTACACTTATTAGTTGGTGGCAAAATTTGCCGCTTTTATCTTGACCGAACCACCAACAAATCGACTATACGCTGTGGACGCATTATTTTATTCCCTCCACCCACGCAAAAGCAAAAGACTGAGGCATCGCCGCCAGAAGTAGCAGCAGCGGGCCAAGCCCTCAAAAAGATCAAGGTCGCCGCCGCGAGTGTCGTCGTCGCCGAGGGCAAGAGTCTCCGCCGCTAAGCGTAGCCTGCGCAGGCACCAGCTACGACCCCGTGGTGATGGCATATCGCACTATCCCGATAGGGTGGCAGGTTTGGTCGAAATGCCTTCGCTTTTGCTTTTTTTTTTTTTTCAAGACTGCAACTGACTTCCAACAATTACTCTGGCTTGTCTACTGAACGCTATGTTATACAAGATTGGCAGACAAATTGTACGAGCTGTTGGACGTGACAGCAAATTATGTGCAGAGTCGCAAAAAAGAAAATACTGGCTAACGTTTGCTGGGTACGGTCGGATGGAACTCTGTTCACGCCGACACAGTTGCTGCATTGAAACATGCACTAGTGACAATGGTACCATTGGTGCATCCCAAAGCAGGCAGCCTGATCTGTATGTATTCGGATGCAAGTGCAGGATTTTGGTGCTCTATGGTGATCCAATACCGACTGAGGACGGTGGCGAGGCACTGGAAATCAGCATCATTCACCACTCGCTTTCGCGTTGTGTTCGTTAGTGCCCTTCTCGCCGGCCGACCTTAGAGAAAGAGGCTTACGCGATAATTGAGTCGTGTAAACGGCTCGAATACTTGCTGTTGATACCTGCGGGGGGTTACAATTTACGGACCACAGAAATTTGTTGAGGTTTTCGACGACTGCTTCTGAGCAACCCAGTCCAGACTCATTAATTCCTGGATTTACGGATGCACCAGAGCACCAACGGGTGTTGGAGCAGGAAACGCAGTGAATGCGGTCACTGGTGCCACACTACCAAGTCGGTCGGCCGGCAGCTGGTCTAAAGCTATTTGAACTACCGGCAAGACCTCCGGCCACTGACTGATTGCTGGCCGCTGTTCACTCATAATGGCCTTTATGCACCGCAGGACCAGCATGTTTACCACTTCCACTGTCCGTCCGCCCACGGTGTGTAGGCAGTGACAAAGTGGTGCTGTGCTCCCAGGTTTTCCTTATCAACTCGATCGACGTGTTCTTAAAATGGCTACCTTGATCAGAGGCCCACTGGTTTACCACACCATATCGCTTGAACGAATCGGTCAACGCGATAAACACCCTCGCGCTGGTTGATGCGCAACACTGCACTAACTCAACAAATCCGCTTATTTCATCTTTCAACATCAGGACATAATACACTTTGTTTGAGTTTTCTGGTATACTCAAGTAATCAAAATGTGGCACTTCCTCCGGCTTCGTGGCATGTACTGCCTCGCCAAACGGTTCGCCAAACGGGCTGGGCTCCTTCGTACCATCCACTCTCATGCAGTGCAAACGGCCATCGACGAAATTGGGCACTGATTCGTCCATCCCAAACAAACACAGCATTTAGGTGTTGGAGAGTAACTGCGATTCGTGATGACCAGCAGCACCCGCATGTGCAACAATACACAGTCGTGTTTGCAAATTCGTTGCCTCTGGTGGCACCCAAATCCTGTCGCGTTCGTCGCGATAAAGATCGGACGCTGCATCCCAGCGTACACTTGATGGTGGCTGCTCTGAGCTCTCCCCACCGAAACAATCCCCCCAAAATGCTCTTATACCGACTGTCGAACCTCGAGTTGAGTTGGCCACACGAAATCATCTGCCTGGTGTGGCGATATTGCAAAGTTTTCGCCCACGCTTATAACTGCGACGCGAACCAAACGGACCCCACGCGCAGCTGTAGCATCTGACGCTCCACAGCGTGACAGCAAATCATCCCAGGCATTGTCATCACTTGAAATGAGCTTGATCATGTATGGAAAATTGATAATGCGATAAACCGTCTTTGCAAACGATCTACTTGATAACTTGCTACGCCAAGGCAACGCTTAGTCGAGATTCAGGAGGCCCTGGCCAAAATGCAAGCAAACTGACAGAAAAAAATGAAAAGCGGAGGGAGCAAGCTCGAAAATGCCAGGCGGCGCGATCGGGTGTTGTGCTCATCAAGTTTGCCCTGGGTGATGTCGTTCTCGTGGTTCAAGTGCTGTCCGGCGCAAACAAATTGGCGATCCAGTTGAAAGGCCCTCGACGCGTACTGAAAATCCTGGAATGACTACACTCTTGAGGTGCAAAATATGGTGGAGCCGTATGACATCAAAGTTGTTCACGCGTCCCGGATGAAATTATACGCGGAAGCCGGTCGTGAGGTGACTGAAGACCTCGTCGAGCACATCATACACGGTGAGGGCGGTCATTGGTTAAACGATTCATCGAGTGTCGTTTTGGGCGAGAGTACAAGCCTGGGAGATCAAAATCAAATGCTCTGGTCTAGATGAACTTGAGTCTTCATGGGAGTCTGCTCATATTATGCTTGAAGACCAACCTCGGCTGGTTGAAACGTTCATCGAGGAGCACCAGAATGATATGCTGGTGCAGGCAATGGCAAAAAACCTACACATTGGTGCAGAGCAAGTTGCTGGACGACGTCGAGGTCCAGCGAGATGCCCGCAGAAATGGACACCTTAACATGAAGGTTCATCTATTTCGTTTCGTTTCCTCGCCCTTTTTTTTGGGGGGGGGGGGGTCGGCTGCGGGAGGAGTTTGTGGACGTCCAGAGCGGGGATTACCGAAGTGCGTCGACGAACGAAGTGGGTATACGCCCTAGATGTTGGCCATAGAAGGATAGCACGTAGCTATCCATGGAATCAATAGTAACCGAAAGCCTAGGAAAGCGTAAAAAGCATATGAGAAGTAAAGACAGTTAGAAACTGGCAAGCTGCTGTGCAAGCACTTCGACAGCTCTTCGCTGTAAGGGCGAAGTCAGATAAGATCTACAGAATAATGTCAATGGGACACAAAATAGTAGGCGGCGCCAAGTCGCAGAATCAGCGAAAACAGTTTTCGGTGTTCACGAACTGGTTATTACCCTTGAAATCGCCGACCGCCAACTCAATAATCACTGCTGATGAAGAAGTGGCATGTTTCAGCTGCGGCGCTTTAGAAGTCAACAGCGCACTGGTATGGATTGAACGGATAGATGTTTTGCATCACGACTATGCCACCTATACTGTCGAAACGATCCAAAGCTGCTAAAAAAACGGAAGGGGTTTCCCCTTCTGACATCAAAGATAGGGCTCGCGGATGCATTTTCACGATTGCGAGATTTAATAACGAATTGTACTTAGTAATATGCCTGTAAACGTGTCGGCTTTTACAGAAAAATATCTGCTAACGGTGAGCACCTCCAATGAAACCATACGAAAGAGCTGTCTAGTCTCACAACCAAGAAGGTCCCCTGATCCCTGTCGATCACAATTGAAATCACTGGTGCTGGATCACGATGGACATTGAGAGCGGCACCACTGATGTATACAATTCAAGTTTTTTTCTGTCTACATGGTCTGTGCTACAGAAATAATATTTCCTCTACCCGAAACGTTTTCCGCGTTTGAATTTCGAACCGGGACTCGGAGTTCAGGCTAACTGGTATGCCTGTGGTATCTATGTTATACTTGCGTTGAAGCTAGTTTGCGGCGCAGAACAATTTGGTCATCTGGACAACCAACCTTGCAGGGCAGGCAATGCTGCTACTCCCATCTGTGCATGCAGGTTAGCCAAGGCAGAATTCTTGACTAACTTGCAAATCATCTCGGCTCACGTGTTTCTCCAAGTTAATCTTGTTGTAAAAAAAAATTGATTCTCCGTACCGAATACACTATGGCAAGTTGTGTCAAGATATAATCTTACCTTTCGACCAATAGTCAACTCGCCGTGCGCCCTTTCCCAAGGCACATAGGAGTGGCTTCTGTCTAAACCCGTACAGAACGCCATTCGATTATTTCGCTAAGAGAAAGTACCGAAAGGGCAACCGTTACTAGGCGGCGTCGGGCGCGAAGAAAATCAGCATAACGCAACATCATTTTCTGCGGAGAAGAAGCTGAGCTAAAAGGCAGCATGTAGAGCACGATCAGGTGCTTTTATCCTAGTGGGAGCGCCTTCTAAGTTTCAGAGTCGTCAGCTTCTAATTAGTTTTGGCGTGAAACGAGTTCAGATCAAGGCCCAGCTCAGCCAATGTGGCGGTGCAAGCAAGCGCAAAACGCTGCAAGTGTGTCTCGGCACGATCTTGCCCAGACAGCAAGAGGATGAAGTAGTTCGGTCGGTAAACGAGCTGCGGGGAGAAGGTGTCATTTTACGGCGACTATGCTACGTATTCAGGCACTAGATATAGAGGAAGCGGCGGGGAATACACACAATGCATCTATACTTGGTAATTGTGGTGATAGTCAGCCTGCCGCTGCCATGGCCTGCATTTCGGCTGGAGTCGGCACGCGCTGCGTCGCCTGCCTCGTACCTGTATTATCGAATCTCGGCGCGTGAGGGCCTAGGCGGCAGCGGATGGCGCCGGCTAACTGCGTTCCAGTATGGAAGGAGAGCCCTCGCATGCAGTACGTACGGGCACGTACTGCAGGGTCCCACTCGGGCTTGTGTGTGAGCCAGACCTACAGTGAGGTCATGGCCTGCGTGAATCCCAACGAATCTCGAAGAGAGCGACTACCCGAGCGGAGCACGCACGCCATCCTGGCGCATGGGTAAGTGTGATGTTGAAGGTTCGAGCCGATGGCGTCGCTACATCTGCCCAACTTACTGATTGCAGGTAACTATGGCAGATCGAGCAGCAGAGCAGCACCAGCGGCCGCAGTAGCAAGGGGAGCAGGCCGACAGCGGGCTGCTCGCCCGATCAATTCATTTCGCAATTTACTATTAAGTATTTTTATTACTCGTCATAGTTTGTGCAGAAGCATTACAAGCAGCGCCATCAACTGTCACTTCACTACAAGACGCGGCATGGATAAATTCACGCGCCTGAACTTACCAGGATCGCCGATGCGTTTGCAGAGGAAGTGAAGCGAAAGACTGTGGATATTGGGGCAACTGAATCTTTTATGTGGATCACACATGTTTGACGTATTTTTGGATATTTATTATGCTGATATATTATCTTGCTCACTTTTTGTTTTTATACCTTGTAGCTACCTGATTTGAGTTTATTTTTTCTTAATGAAAATGCTGAAAACCGCATGAGTCCGTTGCGGCGGTATATCTAAAGAACGCGCCACTGTAATGCTCTTTGGAAATTCTATAGGCGCAATACACGTTCGCTGTCTCCAATGTGCGGCCGTCGACGATCCTGCGCTCCGATGAAAACGATGACGTTCGATACGGATTCAGCGATCTATGTGGCGAGAGAATTTGCTAGCGATCGACGCGAGTAACAACATGCAGATCTACGCCAACGCAAAAGGTAATTAAAGTCCTTTTTTTAGTTCTTATTTTATGATTAGCAACATAAATGTATACTGAGCTGGTGGAACTGCACGCAACAAATGAGTTGTTAAACTTTCACTTTGCATATCTACCTCCCCCCTAAAGCCAATACTTTCTTTCCACGCGACGATTTCTCTGGACATTGGCTCAACATGGCCGTCAAGTACGCAAAGAAGATCGACGTGACTGTTAAAAGGTGCGGCCCAATGCAACCTTGATTTCCCCTGCCAGCAGACGCTACTCAGAATGGCCCGCTTAAAGCCCGACTACGCAACAAGTGGACTAGTTATATACGAGAGCAGTTTCATATCCGGCAGCCGGATCAAATATTGTGCCTACAATCGTTAGTGGAAGGCAGTTGCGCAGCAACAAGAAGCTTCTTTTCTTGCAGCAAGTAAAACATATTTTCTAGGCCTCTGATTCGCCAGAATCATTTTCGCCCAACTGCACCAAAACTCGCACTGTTGGCCGTGCCTCAACAAGAAGAATTTGAATTGGCACGCGGTGAAAGTGATCAAGCTGCGGGTCTGATGGTCCGACAGAAGACACACGTATCTGAATGGAAACGTGCTAATAGCGACGAACCTGGCGCCCAAAGAAGGCTGCAGTAGGTAACATGGCTGCTACCGGTGCGTTAACGGTGTCCAGCAGCGCAAGTTCAAACCCGAACCCCATTTAAATGGCTCAGACAACGGCTGCAAGCGCCAACAACGACGGCCAGATCCGCTCCACTGCTTCGACAGCGCTCGTAGCACCAGCAATCAGCTGTCCCAACCGCATCATTGTCATACAACCCTTGCTGCCGTCAGAATTCTCAAGTTGCGGTGTCCCTGCCGATATGTCGGCTTCAGCTCTTCATGTATGGCCCGGATGCAGTATTATAGAGCTGCCGCGCGCGGTCACCCCCGGTCTCAGTTTCTGACAGCATTCCGATGAGCAAGGAAACAGCTCAGGAGGCTTCAGGACTTGTTGGACAGCGAAAAGCAATCCGACCCAAAGAATACGCCTACAAGCATCAACGCCACAATTGAAGGCCTGCAGCTACAGCCAGCTCAATGACAGTGAACCAACAGCTTAAACAATTCGCACGGCTGACGGACAGATAAATGGACCCGCTGTTTAAAAAACAGGAAAAGACCCAGCAATCGCTCCGTTAGACCACCCACAACTCTTTACGTGCCAGATCAAGCGATCACAGTCCCAGACAACGCTTACTGACCTTGCCGCAGAGTCAGCGTCTCTGACTTCCAGCGATGAATGCAAGACTTGTTGTTGACGAAACGTTGTGTGCCGGGCGGAAACAAAAAAAGTTGCTACAACTTCAATTTGGGTTTGTCAATTGGCAACGATATGATTGGCTACAACAAATTTTGCTCAAGCGGTGTTGAAAAAAAAATCTTCTTGTTGCTGCGCAATTGACAACTAGGATTGCGTCGGGCTTCAAAAAGTGTGGTTTGCTAAGTCAACCGATGAGAGTCCGGGAGAGCAAGTCGAAGTTGCGGATGCGTCAGATATCGTCAGCAAAACCGTTCTTGCGGGCTTAGTCGATGAAGAAGTAGGTGAGTTTAGCTTAGAGAGCAATTTTGACGAAGTGTGTCGCGTTGCAGCCTCGATTAACGGAGAAGCATTGAGTTATTGATCACTAAACACATGTATAATAGCAGGAAAAGTCGATTACGGAGGATATCTGTATTTAGCGGGACATGTCATTACACGACTCTACTCCGTACAGTGCTGACATATGGAATTTTCGGTATGTGCCAAAATGCCTTGTTATGTAGTGGCGCCCAGGCTCCGAGAACGAGCTCATTCCTACTCCACGCTAACATTTACAGGTGATTTCTGGATCTTCTCAGTTCGGTATCACTCGTCGCTCGTGTTGGCGCTTGTTGGGCCTACTTGGGGAATAAATGTCGTCGTGCCTTGTTTTATTCACCATTCTTAAAAATACCACGCCTAGGATTACGAAGTTACGGTACTTTCGTTACGTGCACCACACCACGACAGTTCCACAGCATTGTGAACTGCCGCAGAAAGCCAAGCACCATGGCGGCGCCGCAGAGCCCCAATCTCATGCTATTCGACGACGAGCCAGCGGTCGAGGTGCCCACCGCGCCGGTCTCCGTTTCATCGGTGGACAGCTTCGAGTCTTCGGGCACTTCCCCCGTCCTAGCCCCGGTCTCGCCCGTAGAAATCCCTTCAAGTGACGCCGAGGACCGCAAGGTGCTCCACTTCTTCGTCTCATGTCGCGGCGTGGACGGCAACTCGCTCGTGTCTCCCGCGCGCTCGGCGCAAACTCTGGTGCGTGGTGCCTTCAATATGCTGAGTAGCGCCACGACTATGAACAGCACCAAGTCGCCACGCCCCAAGCCTCCAACCGAGGTCAATATCGAAGTGCGCGTGAGTCCGGAGACGCCGATCTTTGGATTTGGTACCGATATTTCAGTACGGTCGACGGTGATCCCTCCACCTGCTCCCGGTAGTGACGGGTTTACACTCGAGATGGACAACTTTGGAGAGCTGGGGACGGACAAGGCGGCACTTCCCGCGGACGGACTGCTGGAGAGTGAAAGTTACTGGAGTGAACGTCATAAAAGTCGCAATCCCAGGTTCTCCGTGGGTTTCAGTGTCCGGTGCAAGTGTCCGACAGAGTACGATCGACATGTGCAAATGATGGTAATGATCCCGGACGAAGGAACGTCATCGAACCGGAACAGTCAAGTGTTTGGATACGCTTTGACCTCTTTCCAGGAGATGTACACAGTGGCTACAAGTGGTAACTACAAGCAGAAGATGACGCTGCCAGTCCACTCGACGGTACTGGATGGAGCGACTGTGGAGCTACAGTTTGCGGACATTCAGCCCCAGCAACATCCACTTTTCCAAGCGCAACATAATTTGTTTCGGAGTTTTCTGTTCTATCCGTTGATGAAAGAGGAACATGCGGAGATGCAGGCTGCGAATGCGAAGCTGGCGGTTGAAGAGGCAGCAGAAGTGGACTTTAGTGTGAAAATCCCGTTGCAATTACTCCGCTTGTGTCAATACGAGTTACTACAGAGATATGACGAGTGGAAGTTGCGTTACAATTACAACCGCAAGAAGAATCGCTACTTTGATAACGACGCAGAGGCGCTCAACTTTGGACATGACGTTTTCCGTGTCCAGGTGGTTTGTGGACGTGAGTTAAAGACGAGATCAAGTGCTGTCACTGCAGACGTCGAGATGGAAATGACGACCGAAGTTGAGGTACGATCTTCCCGGACGTCTGGCTTTTCGATGGGTGGTATGGTGGGTGGCCGAGGTGGTTTTGTGAATCGGATAAAGGGTGGGAAATGGGGTGGTAGTAATGCTTCTTCATCATCGTTTAGCAGCAATGACCCCGACGCAGCCGACGCTGGAGTCGAACCGAGTAACAGTGTACATCCTTTCGTTGTGGTCAAGTTTGAAGACGGTGTAGTCGGAAATCATGAGTATATTGTAGGGAAAACCAACACGGAGTATGATTCGGCGGATCCCGTGTGGTCAACCAACAAAAATGCCAGCACCAAATGTCCTCATGGAAAGCCCAGTACCAAGTATCACGCATCACGAGTATTGAAGAGCCGCGTGGTTGTATCTCCAGTGAACGCGTTGAAACAATTTGTATTTTATAGACCAAGTCTGTCTGATCAACCACTTGCCGGATGGCTGCGTTTCCAAGTATTCAATGAGCACTATAGCTATATGAGTGGCGTCGAAAACGATTTAATTGGTGAAGTGATGATTCCACTGCAGAGTGTACGCGACGCAATGACAGTTGAAGAAAAGACGGTGTTTGATGATGATGACGGGATCGAAGGCAACGCAGACGGGAGCCAGGAATCGAAGTCAAGCCAAATCGTGACTTCTCTCACTCTCGTAGACTGGTTCGATGTGCGCTCACCTTCCACGGACGAGGTCTTGGGGCAGATTCAACTTCGCGTTAATATTCTGCTCGCAAATCCACTTGCTCCACTGAGCGATGACCTCCTCGATGGTCACGCAATGGAGCATTGTTGGGCTTTTCCAAGACGACACAGACGGGCTACAGACTGTTCGCCGCCCCCGACTGATGGTATTGTTGAAAGCGAAATTCCTTTAAACTTTTTGTATCCTCACGTGCTTCATATTGGCAAGCAAATGACTCAAGTGGCTGATATGATTCGACTGACAGAGCACCTGGTTGAGGAGAAGAAAACGTTCAAGTCAAGTCTACACAAGAAACGCGCAGACATTCAAGGAATTCCGACAAATCTGCACGTGTCATATTTCCGTATTTTCCGGCATTTTGGTTCTCAATCATTGCCGTATACTCCAATGGATGCACAAACATCAAGTGAGGACCTTCTAGGCTTAGATGATCGAGATGCACACGTTGGTGCGTCTATTCCGCATCACTCGTTGTCGATACAAGAGCGTTGGATGGTCCCAGAGACCCATGCGACCGTCACTTGTGGCGCTCCGACTGCACACGCAATGGGACTAAGTGATTGCGGTTTACGAGAAATGGAGCTCGAGATGCAAAATTTCCAGACAGTTTTAGAGAAAAGTACGCCGCGGTTAACGGGAAGCCCCGTTAGTGATAGCAATTGCTTCATCCCAGAAGATTCTTCCGACTTCTTCTATCCGCCACTGGAAGATGAAACCGAGGGAGAGGTCGAAGATGACGTGCGTTACTCAAACAGTGGTTTATCCTCAGCGACGCCTGTCTCTAGTGGCATAAGTAGTTCTACTGTGGCTGCTTCTGCGGAGCCTCACCCTGCACCGAAGAAGAAACCCTCAAAGTACTCTATGATGGCTCGCAAGGCTGCAGCAGCTCGCGCAAAGGCATTGTCAACGAATCGGTTTGTCAAAAAGAAGAGCTCCCGGCAACTTGACCAAAAGAATAGCGACGAGAAGACCGCTGTTTATGCCAAATATCCTTCACTCCGTATCGAGCCAGAAGAAGGTGTAGACCCGGCAACGTCCATGAATTATGCTGTACGGATGTTGTGTCGTCTGGAAATGCTGCGCACAGAGTACTATTTGAGAAAAAGCGTGGCGATATCTCAGTCCGTGAGTAGCCTGGTCACATGCTTCATGGCAGAACTCGATTTGTGTCTCCAGGAAGGAAATGAAAAGGTGCTGGATCAAATGGCCAAGGTTGGGTTCTTAATTGGGTGGGAGAGTCTCATTTCGTCACATGGGAAGGAACTCTACATGATTTCTGATGCTTGGGTGGCCATTAAATGCTTGGAGACATTTTCCTTTAAGCTCTGCAAAGCCACAGACATGGAGGCGATGGTTGAAAAACATGAAGAAGGGGGCTATATCGTTAGAGTCCCGGTATCTCCAGCACAATTTGCGATACTTCCAGAGACTTTAAGGAATGGCGGACTTATTAGCGTCACGTCGGTATTATTTACACAAGGTATCAACGAGATGCAGAGTTTGGCCAACATTGTGGGCCACTCGGGCGTCTCTATCCAGCGTAAGATTAACAGTACCAGTTTCCGCACCATATCCGAGTATTACACCCGCTTTACTGAGCTTTGTGGGATTGGAATGTCGGAAGTGAGCGTTGGGTCTCATCCTGATGAGATCTTGCGTAACTTACGCGTAAGTGTAGAGAGCGAGAACTCAGCTTCCAAGAACACGTGCATCTTATTACATGCTGCCGACGCTGTGCGCAGTTTAAATGGTGGCCGGGTCACGTACTGCAAGTCCGGGAAAGATCGAACAGCAATGAGCACGACCCTCGAGCAAGCTCGACTTCTAGTGCAACGAAAACGTCACGTACTTCAAGAGATTGAGGCTGGAAATGCTACAGAATATGGGCCGCTTGAAGAGGTGAAGGACGTTGCCAACACGATGCGAGAATTCGGGGTGCGTATTCATATCGCCAAGAAGAACGTCGGCCGCTTCAAATACTCGTTCAATTCGCTGCAACGGAAACTACTTCCCGAGATTTATCGGCCTCCTATGGCCACGATTCAGGATATGGTGACGTCAGTCACAGCCCGTGATTCTTAAAGACGTTCTGTTCACTGTAGACAGACGTTTGGAACGCATATTTTCATTCGAAGTGGAACTTAAGTCACGCAACTAATGCTAGGAAGCATCCGAGGGCCTGCACACACCGTAAGTAAAGTCCCTTCTCCAAAACACGCTCATGAAATCTATTCGTCGTCCTCGTCCTCATCGCTCTCCTCTTCAGGCGTCTCAAGCCACGTGAGCCACGTCGACGTCTGGATAATAGCCTTCATGCGACCAGGAGCGTCTCCGTCCACGTCGTACTTGTACTCAAAGAAGCCTGATTCGTCAATGATGTCCAGACTGTAGAGGGCCATAAAGCACTTCTCGATCAAACCCTTAGGGAAGTCGTACTTGTTCAGAAACACTTGCAAAGCGTACAGCGCCTCCATCTGATCCTTCTTGTCGGAGTCCTCCATAGTGAACTTGAGTAGCTCACCATACGCGGGCATAGCGATCCAGTTGGCACTAGACTTGGCCACGTCCTCGGCATCGGCCGTGACAGCTTCAAAGAGCACAGAGCCACTGGGACGACCGTTCTTCTTGAAGATATCCTTAGCAACTTCGGCGAGTTCCTCCCCCTTCTTCCCGCTGGCCAGCACCTGCTTCATCGTCTCACGGTCGACTTCGGCCTTCTTGGCTGCAGCCTCTTCAGCCTTCTTCTTCTCCTCAATGGCTACACGTTTGGCCTCCTCGGCAGCCAGACGCTCCTCCTCGGCTTTCTTCTTGCGCTCCTCACGCTTCAGTTGAGCACGCGTCTTCTGTTCAGGCTCCGCAGGCGCCTGTTCCTGTCGACTGCTCACGCGCATGTTGGACATACCTGAGGACAAACCTTCGTCACCACCCCGAGCAAAGCGTCCTGTCGCGCGTCCCTCGTAGCGGTCTCCACCGTGGCGGTCATCACGTCCAAAGCGGTCGCCTCCACGGTCTCCAAAGCGGTCACCACGGTCGCCAAAGCGGTCACCTCCACGGTCGCCACGGTCTCCAAAACGGCCGCCGCCGCCGGCTCCAAAGGCGCCGGCCCACTTATCGCTGCTTCCATTACGTACGTCGCCGCTGGAGCCCGAGCTCTCGCCGCGACGCGCCAGGTTCAAACGCATGTGCGACGGACGCTCCTCAGCCTGGAACTCGTCGCGCGAAGGGCGATCATAACGCGAGGGGCCTCCAAACCGATCGCCGCCGCCTCTACCGCCGCGGTCGCCGCGCCATTGGTCCGACTGATCACTACGCGTTTGCTCGCGGTCTCCGTAGCGGTCTCCACCGAAGCGATCGCCACCGCGGCCGCCACGGAAGTTTCCGTCGTCGTCGTCAGCGCGCGCGCGGGGGCCCGAGGGCAGAGACGCCTCTGGGATGTAGGCCGCTGCCTGGTCGCCCAGGAACTCGCCCAGTCCGATCTTCTTGCCACGTACCATAGTTGTCTGCTGTATGTAGTGAGGTAGGTGGGGGGCCCGGCCGCACGATGGAATATGACGTCGGAGAGGGAGAAAAGAGGCAAGTGCGTAGCGAATGGCTGGCTGGTGGAGCGGTTATGTAAACCACACCAACTTACGAGAAAAGACCATGGCTACACTCTGCCACGGGTAACGGTCGCTTCAACATGGCTACAGCTATACTTGTCATGGTCTCTCTCTCTGTTCTTACTCCACTACCTAATGACATCGAAGCGCAGCCCTGAAGGCCACCATACGACTCAGTTTCCGCCAGTTCCGCATCACGTACGTCATCAACTCAACCATTTTCCCACTCTCTTCACTAACCAGCAGGAGGCAGAATGGCTACACTGCAGCTCCCACGCAGTTTTTAGGTCGTATGAGTTGGGAGAAAGGAATGCTCGATAATTCAGTTAACCCGTGCTTCCGCGCTCGCAAGGAGTCTACGAGACCATTCGTGGTGTCTTCCTCACTATCCCCATTAACACCATCCCCCATTAAGCCTCCAGCGTTGAGTCCACAGCCAAATTCATTGAAAAGCATAGCAACAGTAGCCATTTCAAATCCGTCGCTTATTGGTACAAAGAAGCAGCCAAAAGCGGGACGTCCCATGACAATCGACGAGTCTTACGACCAAGTGGAGAAGCTACTGGAGCAGCACCGACAGCAGCGCAAGGAGCATAAACCTCATAGGACAGCCATAACCATCGCTAGTGAGCCATCTTCACTATCCAGACGCACGTTCGTCTTTGCACCTTTAGCCGACGTACGAATGTTATCGGAGATTGCAGTACAAGAAGCGACAGATGCACGAGAAAATTTACTGCAACATTCTCAATTGGACATGGAAATCGGTGGTTCCAGTCCAAAACTCAAATATTTCGGACCTGAGGCACGCACTTGTTACTATCAAAAGTACCGAGAACTACACCGTAAACCTCATCTCTTTGTGGATCTCAACACACATGAATCTCATCATCGAGCCTCGTTACGCAATAACTCGAGCGTCCTCGGTCACAGACGCTCCACAATGCGACGGTCTTTACCAACACTAAACCAGACGCAGCTTTCGGGTGGCGATTTGAGCCTCATTTCATCCGTACCGCGTTCCCCGCGTACACTTTTCCTTGGTACATGTCTCGCAGAGAGTCAAACAGCTCCAACGCTTCTCTTGCGGAAAGAATACAACCAACGTGTGTTCGACTTCAGTCATCAGGGTCTAGGAGACAATTTTATCGTGCGTTTTGCGGCCTGTTTGCCAGAACTGCCACTTGTCGAGAGTATCAATGTGTGTGACAACCGATTGACGGATGTCGGTATCAGATGCTTGTTACGAGCATTAGAGAACAAACCTCAGCTCACGTCGCTTGACGTGTCGTTAAACCCGATAGGAGTCGAAGCTGCTAACGTTCTTCGAAGTTACATCCGCTCTAACCTCTGTACGCTGCGTGTATTAACTCTGAATGAAGTCTCACTGAGTGATGACGAGTGTAAACGAGTGGCTAAAGCTTTGGAGCACAATAAATCCATCGATCAGCTTTTACTTCGTGGGAATCGGATCGGTTTACAGACGTTTGTGAGTGTCGGGAAGCAATTAATTGACCAAGACGAAGAAGAAGACGAGGAAGAAAACAAACCTGTCAAGCTCTTAACCGCGAGCGAAGCGCTGGGTGTCATGCTTACTGCTAATCTGACATTACAACACTTGGATTTATCGTGGAATCACCTGCGTGCTGTCGGCTGTGGCGTTCTTGCTGCAGCTTTACCTATGAATTATCAATTGCGAGAGCTTAATCTAAGCTACAACTCGTTGAAAGATAACGGAGCGTTGTCTCTCGCTCACGCCTTGCGTGCCGGCGCGCGGTTAAGACGACTCACGTTAAGTTACAACGGTATTTCAGCTCGTGGTGGCGTGGGACTCGCCAGTGGTTTAGCCGTCAATGCCTCGTTATTAATGCTAATCCTCGATGGAAATCCGTTGGGTGTTCAAGGTGGAAAAGCACTTTTGCATGCAAGTTGTGCTCCCCGCTCTACGTCAGCTGTTTGTCAACTTTCGCTTCTGGAGTGTAGTCTAAACGTGTCTACAGCTACAGACAAGGAGCAATTGCAAGTCTTTAATCCAGCTGATCCAGCAGGTAGCTACGTCTTAACGCTCAGTGACGCCTATGAGCACATGGTAGCCCACGAGTTAGTGCGACTCGCTGTCTCGTATCCTTCACGTTATCACTTTGCCACACTCGAGTATCTCACAGGTCAAGGACAAGTAACAAAGCTTGAGATGGTCACATGCTGTTTAAAACCTTCTTCAACATCAGTGGAGGCGTCGTTCGACAACCACAAAAATCTCCGCTTGCTTGATACAGTGCTTAATCCTGTGACAATGTTGTTCCAGCGTCTAGATGGGGATGACTCGGGCTCTGTGGAGCTCAGTGAGCTTGTCAACGCACTACGAAACTGCGGTCTCGATGTCTCCGACCAGCAACTCGCTGAGTTATTAGAGAAATATGACTATGACAAGAGTGGCGCTCTATACAAGCGCGAGTTTGCCGATCTCTTCGCACGTCTTGGCTTTGCACTTGTCGATGTCGACAGCTCAGGTTCGTTGGATAGCGACGAACTTGGACGCGTCTTTCAACTGCTCGGCGTGACGGAACGCGCCGAAATTGACGACGCTATCGCTCGCATGATCGCGAAATACGATCTCGATGGCTCGGGCGAAATCGACGCGTCCGAGTTCCTTGAGTTTATGACGTCCGAAGTGTTGACAGACGTCGAGGCAAAGAACGACAGGGAAGCTGAGATGATGACGCTGGAGCTGTATGAAGCTGTGTCCGGAACGGTCTGGCACATTCCAGACACGGGGCAGCTCACTGCAGAGTTTGTTCACATTGGCGGTACTGTCGACATGGACGATAGTTTTCATCAAGCTAGTGACAATCTCGGGGACAAAACACACCGGACAGACGCAGAACTCATGCCTATTAGCATGTTTTCAAGCTTACTGGTCAATGCGTCGAGCATAAGTCGTAACCTTACAGAGCAGACCGAGTTCTTGTATAGCGTCCTGGCTGAATCACGAATGTATCTATCTTCCTTTCAAGGAGAGCAGCTTCTTACGCGACAAGGAGTAGCGTCGTCTACTGTTCGAGCGGGAAAAAGACTGACAGCACTTGCGAAATTGCTGCCTTGGATCATTGATCACCGAGAAGCGACAAGTCTAGTAACTCGAATTTTGGATATTCACAACCAATGGCTTGAACGTCTTGCGTTGCGTCGATGGCTCAAGTCTCCACTGTACAGTCTACTGCTCGGCTCCCTAACAAACGCCTACTCTTTCGATCTAACTCGTGATGATCATCGTGTCGCACTGCGTAGATTAGCGTTAATCGCTCATGAAGAAAAACAATTCAGTCGATGGCGCTCAGGACGTGGAGATACTTCACAAAGTGGAAATTGGGAGAACTTTAGATGGGCTACACTGGATAGTGAGCCAGTGTTGCTCTCGAGCACTTATATCCTGAACAAACTACTAGGACCACCACAAGACGAGCATACGGTCTCGAGCTTGCTCTCACGTCCTTCCAAGCTCGTTTTTTACTACGTGAGCACCACTCGACCGCCACGAGGCACAAAACCGTTAAGTCAGCGTCGATTTGAACAACTTTTAGCTGTCTTAGCGTCTCCTCCAAGTGATAATGAGATCTCGAAGCTTTGTGGAGATTGTCACGACCAGGAGCAAGATGTTCAGACGTTTAACGACAAGAAGACGCAAGCTCTTGGACATTGGGAGTATTTACGCTGCTACGTGATGACGCAAACAGATAAACAGCATAGGAGACGCAGTGTAGCTGACGAGAAAATGAGTCGACTCACAAACACAGTCGAGGAGTTGCAACAAAAGTTGTTGCTACTGGAGATTCTAGTGGCTGATCGCTGGCTGAGCTGTGTCCAAGCACAGGAACTTATCAACACATTGCCGAACGCAGTTAGAGCTCGTGCTAGAGCTGCTTGTCTGGCTTTTTCTCGTATTATTGACCTTGAAAACTTCATCCAGGTACATATTTTACATCACCGAGAAGGGTGAAAAGACGAAGAAGTTGATGCTGATTACGTTGCGATGTGTAGATATACGATGGTCTTTCACTAGAAGACCAAGAGGAATGTGTTCGACGACTTGGATGGCTCAATATATTGGACCCCATGCAGCCAGATCGACAATATCCGATCTTGGATTTAAGTATACACGACGAACGGGAACTTGTGCAGATGCTGGCACAACTCGCGCTACAGGAACATGTACGTTCTCTACTGTGTCTTTTGTCGACGTCTTTGTATTGAATCAATTTATTGTAGACTTGTTGCTGGCAAAACGCTTCGTATTGTCCGAGTATTTTATCTTCTGGAGGGGATCACGTAGCTGCGGAAGCGACAGACGGACTGCCGCCGCCTGGGTGGGGACGACCGGATGCCGTTGGACCCGATAGTGTGAAGCATCACGGCACAGTGTGCTTGCGTTACCACTCAGAACGTGGCTCCACCAGCGATGACACGATGCCTCAAGAGGAGACAGACGAACGAGATGCTGAAAGGTGTATACTACGCGACCGTGTGTTATGTGGTTCACGGCTTTTCCTCTGAAGTAACCTCACTTTCATCTAACGGCTCACGAACTAACACCTTAGTTATAGTCCGTAGAAACTTTCGTATTTACTTTGCTGACGTCATCGAGATTAATATCATTAAATAGTAGCGAATGTAAAACCTACCGGTTCAGCGTCGTTGGGTCCTCAGTTCGGATCACCAGGAGACATAAAAAAACATGCGTTTAATGAGAACCTAGCGTAAATTTACCGCTAAAAGCTAAGCTCTTTTGTATGCTGTTCGAAAGCTCATTTCCAGAAGTTCCAGCTCCGGGGCATCGGATTCGACTTTAAGCTTAACATCTGCACCATATTCCACTCCAAACTTGCTGCCTGTGCTGCCTTCCTGCTATCTACAATTGCAGCCTCAAGCACAGCTACCGACATGGAAGATTGCGCTACCATCGACAAGGCTGTTCGTTTGGCCAACGGAATCCCCAAGGTGGACTAGGTCTCCTCGTCATTGACCAGCAAGTCAGTTTCCATCCTGGAGGCTCGCTTGATATTGACTTGGCCAACGAAGATGCTGCCCACATTGCTGCCTTCATCACGGCCACACGTCCGAGTTATTGCAGGTTGTACTGACCATGGACTCGCACCAACGGTACCACATTGCCCACGGAATCTTCTGGGAGAACGACGCTGGCGTCTCCAAACCCTTTCACGACGATCTACGCGCAGAACATCACGGAAGGCGTGTGGAAGCCACGAGACCCGAGCTTGAACGAGTACGTGCTGGCGTACACTCAGTCACTGGACGCCAGTGGTAAGTTTCTCTCACAATCTGGCCAGAGCACTGTGTGATCGGATCACCGGGCCATAATATCGTTCCGGACGTTCTGGCAGCTGCCCTCGAGTGGACGAAAGAGTCACGATAGCCGATCCAATATGTGATGAAAGGCAGCAACCCGTTTACTGAGCATTATTCTGCCTTAAGAGCGGAGTATGAACTGCCCTATGATCCGTCCACAAGGTACGAAAATATTGTCGAGGGATTAAAAAATGTTTTATCTAATGCTGTTAACGTACCCATTTGCAGCTTGAACACGGCTCTGATCAAATCCTTGCAGCGTGCCGACAAGCTCGTCATCGTGGGCGAGGCGCTGTCACACTGCGTGAACTTGACTGTCCGAGATCTCGTGGCCAATTGGCCTGTCGAAAGACTGAGCGCTCTGATCATGACACAGCAATTTTTGCTCGATATGGCTGCAAAAGGGTTGACATTGACGACGTCTACGGAGTTCAACGCGTAATTGAAAAAAGTCGTGAGGAAAAGTTATTTCGACAACCAGATCATCAGCTAAACTCTACTTCGTGCACCACCACTATTGCCTACAAAGCGTTGTTCTGTATTACAACATCATTGCGTCATGTTAATACCAGTACACTTTTTGGTCCGCTTCCACTCAAACTTTTGGATGTTTCAGTTCGAGATTTGCCAGATATTAAATGGAAGTGCTTCTTTTTACATTTGTTTTTGAAAATAGCAGTTAACCTATATGAGGGTAGTTTACGTAAGTAATTTGAAAATAGCAGTAATAAACTACAACAGTAGCATATGAGTGTGGTTTACGTAAGTAATGTCACGTATATTTCGACTTGGGATTCTGTTTGAGGTTTGTAAAAAAAAAAAAGTACTAAAAGTTTAAGTGGGATAAACTGGTCAAACACCGTCCTGTATCATAAATGTCTAAGAATGGGGAAACGATCAACGTATTATAGCTTGACCGCATTACCATTTGACTTGTGCCTACAGCGTTCCTATAGCTCATCCTTGGCCTCAGGCACCTCGGCGAACTCGTCCACAACCTCCTCCTTAGTCGAGGTCATTTCACTAGACTCGATCGGGATCGATTCCAAGTCGTCGACTATCTCCGCGCGAGGCACCACGTTGGCGTTGTATATACCCGTATACGATGGCAGCGTGAGCTTGGTCGGGTAAACGCCTCCGAAGTGGATAGTGAGTTTGGTAGCCTCCTTCTGACCTGCCGAACCGAAATCGGGCGGGCTGGCGACACCCACAGAAATGCGGACCTGGTGGTCGCGTTTGACCACGTACGAGGTCGGTTCGAAGCGGAAAACAGCCTCATACACTTGACCGGGCACGATCTCGCGCGAGTCGGCGCGCTTGAACGAGTGTACGCTCGAGTCCGGGCGGATCGTCTTGTGTACCGGGTTCAGTAGCGCCTCTGTGACGTACGTGACGCCAGGACGCTTGTTTTCATTCGGGAACGGGGCCGTGTAGTCGACATCTTCCAGATATGCCACAAGGTTCACATCAGGCTGGTTCACCGAGAAGAAGAGACGAAGCTCAGCCTCTCCCGTGATCTCTGTCAGAGGCAGCTCCGGGGTTACGAACGTCGCGTACTGATCCGTGAGTGACGCACGGTCGTTGTAGTACATTGGGCGCAGACCAAAGAGATGGTCGAGCATATCCCAGCGTGAAACCACGTCCAGTGTAGGCTTCACAGTGACATTGTGAGTCACTTCGCTTGCTTCTGTCTCTGGTTCGGACTGGAACTCCTTATTAGCACCAAGATAGAACGTCTCGTCGCTCACATAAGCCGGTGGCCACGTGCTCGACTCTTTCCAGCGGTTGTGGGCCATAGTGAAGTAGTGCACCGGTAGCTCGTCCTCAAGCTTAGTGATCTTACGACGGTTAGCGTACATGTGGTGGTCGAAGAAGCGGCTCACCTCGTCCAGGTGGTAGAAGCATTTCTGCTTCGACTGTGCAAATGGGTCCGCATTGTCGACACCAGCGTGGCTCCAGGGTCCAAGCGTGAGACGGTGGTGAGTTGTATCTTTCTGAATCGCTTCCAGTGCCTTCTTCGGCAGCTCTGGCAGTAAGGAAGCCGTGTCTGCATCGAGTGTGTTTGTAAGGTATTTGAATAGTAAAATGCTCGAACGGGCCACCGCCATATCAAAGAAACCAGCCGATGTCTGCAGTGCAATACCAGAAGCTGCTATCGCGCCAAGGTGGCGAATCGCATCCAACTGTTCGACAGTCACACCAATCGAAGCCAATTTGTCGTCGCGGTAGTGCACGTCCTTGAGCTCTTTAGTCAGATCCGGGTTCTTCATATGCTGGTAAATGTAGTTATCAAACTTTGCGTCGTCGTCATCCACGCGGTAAACTTCACCGCCAAAATGTTTGAGCATCAGACGCGGTTTGAAGGTCGGGATACTGTCCCAGCGGATCTGACGGTCCGTCGCGCCAGTGAAAGACGCCCAGTCGTTCAACCCCTTCTCGTTCTTGACGCCACCAGGGAAGAAAGCATCCTGAAAGACGTCCACGGGGGCACTATTCACTGAGACAGCCTTAAGAGCTGGGTGGCCACTAGCCGCTGCAAGGAGAGCGCCAACACCGTCCAGTCCTTGGCCGAAAACAGCGACCTCTCCATTGCTCCAAGGCTGCTTGGTGATCCACTCGATGACGTCATACGCGTCCTGCACTTCAGCGTTGGCGAAGTCAAACTCCTTGGTACCAGCCGAGGCGCCTGTGCCACGCACATCCACTGAGACCCAGGCGTATCCGTTGGTGACGAAGCGCTGCACATAGGCGTTGACCCGAGGGTTCGTGAACTTGCGCTCGTAGCGTGTGAATATGTTGAAGGGGAAATCGAGCGTGTAGCCGCGGCCATGACGCGTGGGGAAGAGCACGGTGGGCACCTTCTGTTGCTTGTCCCAGAGGTAGTCAGCCAGGTACGAGTCCACAGCCAAGTCGACACCGTCACGCATAGGCACGTACTGTGTCTCGTGGTGGGTCTGTTTGGGGTCGAAGAAGCGCAGAGACTCGTAGCGCCTCTCACCGAACCACGAGTGGTCGTTCACGTGCAGGTCACAGGCAATGGGGTCCTCGCGGTTCGAGATATAACCGGCGAATTGGTGCGCTAGATAGAGCGAAATCATGGAGAACACGGCGTTCTTCATGTAGTATTTGGTGTTGGCTGCCGCTTGGGGTTGCGCGGCAGCGGGGGCAGCTGCAGCTTCCGCCATGATGTCCTGAAACAGCAAAGAGACTTAGGCGATTGGAGGACACTTGATGAATGACGCACGTAAGGGGGGGATCGGGAGCTCCTCGGGATCCGGATACTATCCGGCAATATGGGTTTGAAGGTTATGGATTTTTATTGTACTGTAGATGGATGAAAAGTGATACTTATTAAGTTTGAAGGGAATGATGTGGACGAAAAAAGGGGATGCGCCGACGACAGTTGTCAAATCATACAATATTAAGGTTAACCTCAATGGGTACCGTTAAGACTCTTAACTTTAGAGCTAGCTAGTCCGTGAATGCATTAATGGAAATGTTGTATTTACACTGTAATCGTTGCAATACTTGCGCGATGGGTAACGGGAATCTTTTATTGGCCCATGCGTCATGACAATGCGAATGCACGGGCAGGACTGGAGTGCAGCCACCAGAGGCACGCGCTTTGCACTTCACTCGCACGCTCTCTGTGCGGTACAGCGGCACGCTTGGCAAGCAACGAGGTGACTGTTTTGTACCGGTATTACAGTACAGTATACATATTATGGACCGCCGGATCAGCTAATAACCTGCGAGACTGCATCATATACACATCCAAATATGCGGTGGTATACAGACAAACAGGTGTCGTGACGCACGCGACGTCATGCTAATCAACGCAACATGGCTACATCAACGGTCTCTTGATCATATCTTGGTTAACTGTTGAGGGGGTCCTCAGCTAAACAGGAGCATTTGTACGTTAACTACAACTTGTGTGACAGTGTCTAGCACTGGTGCGAGCTCGTACGTAACCACAGGGAACGTTCGAAGCTGTGGTCGTACCGCTATCAGCATGTCCTCCACATCAACGAGATCATCACCTTGAGCAAAACAGTCGTGCACTTGCTCCCATTCAGCCAACGTCAACGAAATGCCAGCTCCACCAGGTTCTGTGCCAAGCGCTTGCTCCAATTCGAGTCTTGACAGCATTTTCTTGCCTTTGTATCCATCTTCAGCGCCGATTCTCGCGTATGTCCCAAACAAGACGTGAGAAGCTCGAGCTACGTCCACTTGCCACGTTGCGTCTGCAAACCCCCACAGCAATTGACGGAGTTTCACTAGCGACGATCGTGATAAAATCCCTTCAAGTCGCGATTCCGAGTTATCAGCAGCCACTTGACGGATGTCGAGGACTCCAGTGATTACTTCTTTCCTTGTATAGACGCTCTGCAAGTCCATTCGAAGCTTGCCAAACACTTCAGCTTCCATACAACCAGCAGGGAGTTCCACGTGCTTGCCAATCCATTGCATATAGTGATCGCAACTCATTTCGTGTGCAGTGACGCCTGAGATCTGAAAGCCCCAACGATGACCTTGTTCGTCCATATACAGCGAGTGGACGGTCAAGTTGGATGCGGCAATGGGATGCAACTCTGCGACCAATGCACGAGCATTAAACGCTGGGGAACAAAGGTTCAGAGGCTGTGAGAATGCTCCAAGATGACCTCGAGACGTGAGTGTCAGCGACACTGCAGCTTTTGGAGCTTGACGAGAGAGTTCCAGCATCTTCTGCATCTTTCGAGCACGTGTAGACACCGTCACGAGGTCGTGACATACGCCAAGTGCACCAGAAATCTGTCGCGTGAGAATGGGAAGCGTACTGAGCTGTTCACTTCGAGCTCCAGCAGCGACTGCAGGATGATCACGAGGAAACAAGAGCACCAAGACACCAACAATTTCCTGGCCGTAACTGCTCCATACCGGACACGCCACCACTGCGTAGCGAGTAAATCCCAGTCGAATGTCCGAACGAGTAGCTTTCATCGTGTACATGTCCACTCGTGTCCTCTCCCGTCCACGTGCTGCACTACTTGGCTTCGAAATGTAGCCATTATGTTGACGGCTCGTAGTTGAATCTTCTTCTCTGTCTTCACCGTCAACCTCCTCAATGATCCAATGCTTTACAATGACTGCACTCCCTCGTAGGAGCACTTGGTAGAATAATCCCTCACTGGTTGGTGCTCGAAGTGTTTGATCTGTCAATACTGACAGCTTTCGTGACTGTGCTCCTAACGACGGGATAAAGCTCATACTCGTGGTTCCTCGAGCTTCTGGAGCTACATAATGAAGATTCGTAGCTGAGCTTTGCGGTGTTGATCGAGTAAAGAGTGCAGCGGCAGCTTGTGGCGAGATTTTCGATGACCACAAGTGCCGCTCACGCTCCTTGTCACCAGATTCAACGCTCTCCTCCCATAGAAAGAGATGCGCGGTGGTATTGGCGTCGAAGATGTTCACACAGGCATTGTAGACGGCGTTAATGACTCCAATGGCACTCATTTCCTTGAAAAAAGACATGGACGCATCCAATAGCAGCGCGATTTGCTCCTTCTGACGCATCATCCGCTGCTTCTCGAGTATAGCAGCCAAGACACTACAGCTTTGACTCTGAACGATGGACAGGAACAAATCGTGCTGGTCAAAGTGAGTTTTACGTCCCTTAATGTTGACAAGCTGGAGCAAACCCACGAGTTTCTGCCCCGAGTCTGCAGTCAACAAAGCTTCGTCATCACCGTTCTTGGCGAGTCTATTCATCCCCGGAATGATACCTTCCACGTCTTCCACAACCAACGGAGCGAACAATACATTGCGAGCAGGAATGCCACTAAGACTATCAACGAACGCATTGAAAGATGCAGCCTTTGCGATATCATTGACAATCGTGAGTTGCTGTGAGCGTAGAGCATCTTCCATTAAAGACCCGGCGTAAGCGGATTCGGATAAAGCGATACGATACCGACGTTTGTGATGAAAAGTCACGAGCTCATGCGTGTCGGGGTCTACCACGTACACAGCCGCTCCTTCAACGCCAATAATCTGTTCAGCTGCAGTGCCCAGACTCACAATCGCTTCCACGAGGTCTCCATCGGCGATAAGTTTGCCTACATTCCAGCAGAGTTCCTGATTTCTCTGGAATAATTGCGAGTTTTCGATCGCCAAAGCAATGAGTTTCGAGATTGTCTGGAGTAAAAACTCGTCCTTTGCACGGAATGGAGCACCTCCAGATTTGTTAATAACTTGGACTACACCAAGCAGCGTCTGCTCTCGTGGTAAGTGATTTCGTCTTTTCGTGTCTTTATCTGCATCGTCAGTAGTCTCCGAGTTGCCTGAGCTTGTTCCAGAAGCTCCAGACTTCTCGGTAGCTCCCATATTTGAGATAATAGGGACCGTTAGCATACTTTTGGTACGATAATGTGTCTTCTGATCCCAAGCAGAGTTAAACCGTGGATCATCGTAAGCATCTGGGATATTAATGGGCTCGTGTGTTTCCGCAACTAACCCGACGATGCCCTGTCCGAAGTGAATTGTCATGCCTGTGTCTGCTTTCTGCGCAGACCTTTGGTAGACTTCAACACCCGCGCCACTGATGTCACTGTGCCAATTGTGAAGCGTTCGGGTAGCATTGTCGGCCACGAAAAGAGAACAACGGTCTGCATCCAAGATGCTTTTGGCGTTTTCAATCACAACTTTGCCCAGTTCGTCAAAGTGAAGACATGTGAAAATCTCTGGAGCTAGTTGAATAAACGTTTCTTCGTTCACTTTGTTGCTCTCGACGTCTGTGAAATACGCGACTTTAGGGAACAATCCACTCGAGAAATGACACAACAACGTCAATAAAGCCTGATCTTCCAGTGTGAACGCGTCATATCGATCGAGAGCAATCGAAAGACCCAGCGCGTGTACTTGAGTGAGTTTGCCAGAGACCTGAACCACAGCTAACACGTGATTGTCAAGTAAAACTGGTACGAGCAGTGTCGACGCGTATGGGTGGGGCACTAACCGGTCTGCATTGTCAGTAGCCATAGAGTAACTCGGATGTCGAGGCATCTGTCGGGCAGGTAGAAGAAGTGCTCGTTTCGTGTGATACACAAATGCCGCTAAGCCACACGGCACGGATGCCGACGTGAAGCTTAAAGTGCCTGGGATATTGTTCATATGTGGCAACGCAGAGCGCACAGTTCTCATCTGCGTCTTGCTAGCGTCAGTCGACGTGTTCTCGGTGAGAGTTTCACTGGCAAGACGCGACGGCATCCGGCACCAGAATTCTTGCTCCGACTTGTCTACCACCAGCACCAGCACTTGTTCTGCTTGTAGCAATTCGCGACATTCTTGTGTCAACGTCTCAGCGAGCTGATACAAATGTGTGCTTTCTGCTACATGTTGAAGCGCGCGAGCCATGACCTGGAACGAATGGTGTAGTGTTAGCATCTGGGACCCACAAAGCCTCACTTCTCGAAGCCAATCTCGTGTGCTTCGATCCAATGTGGCGTCGTGTAAGGCCACAAGCTGATGACTAAGCAATTGCTCGAATGCTTGCCCCACATGCGACGTAAATGACACAGGCGTCGACTTCACAGTGGAAACCGTGATCGTCTCATGTGGTTTGTCGCTCGAGAGGTCGCTGGAGCTTGTGGCTGGTGGAGCCAATGGCAATAATCCCTTCCAAATATCATCCGAGAAAATGTTCTTCACTTGAAAACTCTCTCGTCGACCAGCAGTACTATTTAATGGGACACTAGTGGTGCTATTTCGATGATGTATGACTGTCGAGGAATTGGTCGGTGGTGTAGGTGAACTGCAGTAAAGCTGTCGAGTCCGCTGGAGTCGCATCTCATTGTCCTTCTCCTGAACGACGCCGTGTGCCTTCTCCAATAGACGCTCCAGTCGTGACAACTCGTGCGAGTAATTGGCGAGTTGATGCGCATGACGCTGTTGAAGATCCTTACGTTCCTCTTCTGCTTTCTCGAGCTTAGCTGTGTAGATCTCGAGCATGTACGTTCCTTGAGCCTGAGATATTCCACCACATGTACACGTTTGATCACTTGAAAGCATCAAAGCTGTTCTCATGCGTGGACTTTTCCGTGGACTTTGACTTGACGGGGATAACGGGCGTCGCCGAAACGGAGAAGCAGCTGAACGCGGTGTTTTCGCTCTTAAACCGTCGTCTTTCTCGTCTCGAGCGTTAACTTGTTGTGGAGGTCTCGGTACAGCCGGCAATAATGCCTCATGAATTCCACCACCACCAGGAGTAGTGCAGTGTAGAGCGTGTAGTGTCTGTTTCTGTAGTTGTATTTCAGTTCGTAGACTCTCGATCAGCATCAAATGCTGCTTCTTCTCTTCGGTCATCGTCTCAACCAATTTCTTTTGCTGCTCCAGTTGCTGACTCAAACGTTTGTTCACAGCACGTAAATGCGAGATGACAGTGTACGTATGTTGGTCATAATAAATCAGCGTTTGTCGCTCCCGTTCCCTCTTCGCCAGCTTAAGTCGTCGTTTGGGCTTCATGACACCTTGGACATCAACGCCAGTATGCTGTGCTCGACCGTCCTCGTCCACGTCGCCAAGCTCACTCGAATCTGCCGTGCCAGCTTCACTATCCCCAAGTCCGTTGTTACGATCGTCTTCAAGAGCATTCACTGCTTCACTTCGCACCAAGTCTGCTGCTGGTTCACCACTATTCTCTTCGTCGTCTTCACGGACTCTTTCATCTTCATCGTCAGACTCGAAGGAGTCAGCGTACGACTCGGCATCCTCGTCTCTCATTCGGCCACTGATGGAACTTAACGCCTTCCTGCGTTCAATCAAAGCTGAAAGAGGCGCAACCGTCACTGACGTACGTCCAAGCATGCTCTGTGCCAGCTCGTAGGAAGGAGGAAGCTCCACATTATGGACGACTTGCTTCGGGCATTTCAGACGGATCTCCACTTGTACTCGCGTCATGGGTTGTCTTGCTTGTCTTACCGCAAATGGACACGTGATGAGAGCAAAGTGTTGAGCTAAAACAAGAGCTCTAAATTCGGGCTCTAAACACCATCTTGACAAGTAACGCAACCGTTGACAGTGAGACCTGAGCAGGCAAACAGATAAAGAGAAACACCCACTTCAACCCGTAGAAACCGGTTATTCAAGATATAATTTTCCTCGCAATATATAGCGAAGTCTTTCACGTCGAGCCTTGGGCTACGACAAACAACATGATACATGACGTTTAGTCCACTTCGTCCAAGTCCAGATCCTCACCAATACTGCTGTCACTCGGACTACGAGTACGATCCATCGAGTTCCCAATCGAAGACTGGAGAACTGGCGATATCGGCGGCGTGGACAGCGACGACGACGAAGCAATCGACGAAGACGACAAGGAGGACGGCAAGGAAAACCCCGACACGACCTCCACTGGATTGCTCGTCCCTTCTTGAGAGCTGTCGCTTGCTTCACTGTGAACAAAGTTCCGGACGCCGCTGAGCGTGCGCCGCATCACTTCCAGGAAAGTCGGAAATCCTGACGAAGACGATTCCGCTGATACAGACGATGCTCGTGCATTATCGTTGTTGTTATAACCAGCTTCGTTCCTCCGATTCGACGCTTGCTCTTGAGCTCGCCGTCGTTCTTCAGCTGCGGCGACTTCTGGTATCACGCCGATTGTGCCACTTGAATACTCAGAACTGCCTTCACTTTGAGGCGTGCGCGGGGACGTAATTCTATCTGACGGTGATGGAGGACGATAAACCGACTGTACAACCTCAGAATGCGTGTCGTTAATACCCGAATCGTCATCACTGTCGTCGTTATCATGAACGAACGACGTCCCGAAGAAATCGTCAGATAGGAACTCGTCTAGATCCCGTGCCACTGCTCGTTGTTGCTGTTGCTGACTTGTCTGGGAATGGCTGCGATGACGATAGGCACCTAATAGAGGGACACGACTATGGTCCCCATCGTCTCCAATGGTTCGAGAATCGTCCAACCCGAACGAGCGTCCTATAGGAGGCGTCGATGGCGTTTGAACGCGATGCGTAGAAACATTCTCGTCTTGATTGTTGCTTGTGTCGCTGTTCCCTCGATTCAGCGACGCTAGAGACGCAAGCGATGCCGGCGCGACAATCGCGTGGATATGGACATCAATGCTCCGTCTCGGCTGAGTTGACTCGCTCCTTGTATCTGGAGACCTGGTAATCAGATCACGAAGAGATAACGAATTATCCTGAGCTTCTATCGATGTCGAGACACTTGCAGCTTGTCGTGGCGCAGATCCACGACGTAACAGCATTGTACGTCGCTCCTGTTGTCGCTGTGCGGTACCTCGCAGCTCTGGACGCAGCAACGGGTCAAACGACCGAGCTGAATCCATCAATAGTCGGCCAAATCGATCAAAAAGAGGCGCCACCAGATGGGCGACTTCCGACACTTCACTCTCACGAGACTCGCCCGGTGTTGTTGATCCATTCAGCTCCAAGGCATCAGCTGATGCTTCTCCCTCTGTCTGTGGCCATTGACGTTGCGCTTGCTCTCGTCTCAGTTCGTCGTCACACAAATCGGCCAGTCGGTTAATATGTGGCATCATTTCTTGCATCAGACGTCGCACATCGACCACCATTCTCCGTACATCGTTATCACCGACTTGAGGGGCACTGGGCACTCTTGTCGTTGGTACGGGCGACATACGCTCTGTGTTTTGAGTATGAAGCGTTCGGGTACGAAACGCCGCAATGCGGTCCGAGTCAAAGTCGATCCATTCGTCCCAACGTGCGGGCCAGCCATGATAATGAACCAATACTTTCCCCTCGGCAATGTCCATGACTGTAGACTCGAGCCACTGGTTCACAGTGTCCTTCACATCCAGCCACTGGCCAATAAAAAACTGTCTCGGGCCACGACGTACGGCTGTTGGTTGCTGCTCAGTCTGTTGCTCTAGTTGTTCGTGTTGCTGCTCATTGTGGCCTTCCTCCTGCTCCATGGCCGCCGTCGACAAGACCGTCCTCATCGTCAGAATACCTTGCGTTATAGGCTCCAAGTCCATGACTGGCCCCTGTCGTCTTGGCCCGATGTTGGCCACTCGACCATCGAGACCCATGCTCTCGGCCGCCTCCTGCGGGGACTCGCTCATCTCGTCCAGGATCTCGCGCAGCATGGGCAGAGGCTGCGTGGCCGTCTCTGTCGTCGGTGTCGTCCGCCTGAGGGCCGAGCGGAGGTTGGCCAAGTTCCAGGCCGGGCCATCCAGAGGCGGGTCCCTGGCCACGACTTCCTCCTCGTTGGTCACAGCGGGCGGCGGCGTGGACGGCGACTTGGCCACCAGGTGCACAGTGTGGCCATCTTGCAAGTCGTAAGTGGCCAACTCGGCTCCATCTTTCATCAGCTTGCCGCGATAAATGAGTCGCTGCCTCGAGGCCGGCACGGCCGTGGCCAGCGCCACCTTGGCGCGGAATTCGGCCACTGACATGGACGAGGCGGCCTCCACCTCAAACACGTGCTCGTCCAGCGTCTTGAGTCGCAGGTGCAGCGCGCCGTCGGCCCGAGATGCGGCAGCTTGGGGCGAGGATGTGGATGCCACTGACACTGAAGAGTCCGGAAGCGTTTGGCTCAAGGCCGCGTCGGCCGGCGCGCTCTCCATTTCTGCGAAAGACGGAGTGAAGTGTTCTCAAAGGTTGAATAGAGTTCGTAACTGACCTTCGACAGCTAATATGTTATAGCTGATTACGAATCGTTAGTAAAGACAAGTGAACACAAATCGATTGCTAAATCATTGTTTGATTTTGCAAAATAACAGATAGTTTCGACATAACAGGTTATTAACTGAAACGAATGAGCACTTCAACAACGCTATCGGGCATGACCGTCGAGCTGAATCCGAGAGTGAAGCTCTCATTGATGACGAGTCGAAGTCGCGCAGCTGGTGCTAATGGGTTGCTTTGACATCCCGGGTGTCGGCATAATCGAGCTCTTGCCCAAGTAAAGCACGGTCCGGGCGATGCGGACAATAAGGTTGCCGTGTGGTGAGTGGTAATAGCGCAATGCATCGGGTGCGTACAAATTGTGCTGCAATCGCTGCGCATAATGGAGAAACTCAACTCAGCGCATTCTCCGTGGGGAGTGATATAATGCGACAAACCACGACGAAACTTGCCCGTATAAGGAATTGCGCGCCGGTCTTGATCCAATCGAATTGTACTTCAGCAGCAAGCTCGAAGACTCTTTGGAGCTTGTTGCTGAAGTACGGTTCGCTTCTGATGGTCGACATCGCTGGTCTGGTAAATCTGCACTCCTAGCTCTCCTAGTAGCGACGAATGAGAGCACCACTTGCTTGTGTGAAGATGGCTACGTGCGCAGCGTTGTGACCTTGTTTCGGTTAAGGACGACATAACTTCTCAAACGCATGTGAAATGGTGGTTCCCATGATGGTGCGTAGATCGTGCTAGGTCGTGTTCCGTCCGTCAAGGTTAACAACGCTATGTGATTCTTCTTTGTGATTTTTTCAAAGACGTGAACAGAGAGATGGCGGAGACCAAATAGCATTTTATTTCTCACGAGCGTGGCCTTTGTTTGTCGACACTGCTCCAGGTTGGACGCCCTTCCTCATGTCGTGCATCTCATCCAAGAGTTCACGGAGAATATCTTGAGAAATGCCCTAGTGAATGTCATCGAGCAAGGGAAAACGCATCTGTTTGCTCGAGTACTTCACACTGTGGGCGAAAGTTTGCATATGCGTGCATCACGAGAAATTGCGTCAGTACCGAAGGGCAATGGTATGGGTTCCACACCGAATGACGTTGGGAGAAGGCGAGTTGGATGCGATGAAGGAGCTCTACAAGCGATACCCCGGGGCTCGGGCCCCCTCCGCTGTCGCTTCCATTGCTGAAATGGCGCAGCTGCCAATACTGAAATGGTTACATATGCTCAAACCGTCGACGCTCAAGTTGTTTCACTCGAAACGACGACGAGGACGCGATTTTCAAGAGCGCCTCAAGAAAAGGGCAGAACAATGTCGTGCGCTGGATAGTGAAGTTGTTTCCTCATAATGTGCGGAGTCTGGTCTACGCTGCTTAAGGAGGTCACGTCGACCTAATTGAATGGCTGACGAAACATACGAAATGGAGCGAAATTCGGTGGTAGAAGGATTGTGTGAAGCAGTCAAGGCGGGAGGGGGGGGGGGGGGGGGGATGTGGACGTTGCCAAAATGTTATACAAATTGAAACCAGTGCAATTCAAGTCGACTATATTTACGGCAGTCGAATCTCGAGATGATGCAGTGGATCCATGAAACCAAGTGCTGGATTTTGTCCCCAGAGGTGGTGACTGTATCTGTTGTGAAAGGGCAACTGGAAGTATTGCAATGGCTACACACTCACTACCCTAAGTTATTCTCGGCAGACTTGCTATTAATAGACGTTGCAGCGGCAAATGGGCACCTTGAAGTCGTGATTTTTTTTGCATAATAATTGCTCAGACGGTTGCAGTAGTAGTGCAAAGAACAATGCAGCCAAGAAAGGTTATTTAGAGATTGTGCAATGGTTGCACTACAACCGTCACCAGAAGGATGCACGTCCAAGGCAATGGACATGGCAGCGGAGAATGGACATTTGGAGGTACTGCAATGGCTACACGACAACAGGACGGAAAGATGCACGACTGACATAATGGATTCAGGAGCACGCCATGGTCACTTGGATGTGTTGAAATGGCTGCACGCTAACCGAGATGAGGGATGCACTCCACGAGCTATGGAAAAGCGGTACAGAAAAAAATATACACATGGAAGTTGTAAAATGGTTGCACGAACATCTTGACCAAGAGCTGCCTAGATATTTAGTAGACCATGCCGCGTACACTGGTGAACTCGAGACACTAAAATGGTTGCACGCCATAGGCAAGGGGAACTGGTCCAAGGATACAATGGACCAAGCAGCAATGTATGGGGAGCTGGGGGTTGTGAAGCTTTTGCATGAAAATCGTCGAGAGGGGTGTACCAAGAAGGCCATGGACAATGCTGCGGGGAAAAAACACCTGGAGGTGATCAAATGGCTGCATACTAATCGATGGAAGGGTGCACTAAAGCAGCGATGAATTCTGCGGCGAGTGGTGGACATTTTGAAGTGTTAAAGTGGCTGCATGAATCGTCGTGAAGGCTGTACGATAACTGCAATGAGTAATGCAGCGGCACGTGGTCACTTGAAGATTATGAGGTTCCTGGACGCGAATTACAAGCTGGAGTGGAGTAATAAGGCGATTGAAAACGCGGTGGCAGAAGGCCATACAGAGACTGTCAAGTGGTTATATTGTCACTTGGATCAGCAACTCAAGCCATCGTTTGCTGTCCGTGCAGCTCGCAATGGTTACATTTTTTTTAATTGGCATTCTGGATTTTATGAGTACGGTCTCGGATATATGTAGCAATCAAAGCGTTTTCTACGTTGGATGTGGCAACAACCAACCTGAGGTGGCAAAATGGTACGAAGATCACTACGGCAACCCGCGCAAACGTAAGTTGTAAGAGATTCCGTATTGGAAAGGAGGTAAAAATATGGGGGGTGAAGACTTACCATTTCGCTGAGCTTTCACTACATAAATATTTCAGGGTACTGGTCTCTACTGCCCAATTTTGCCAATCGGCTTTGACAACTTGTCGCGCTAAGTCACAGACGTTTAAACCCAATAAATTGAGTTAAAATAAATATAAATACGTAAAGCGTACGATATGTGCAAACACGCTTGACAACAAAGCCGGTACACCCTTGACTGTAAGTGAGTCAGTAAACAGGATAATTATAGAAATATTTGATGTATTGCGGTCGTCGACGATAATTAATCCCAATAAACATCGCTGCGTAACTTTTAACGCTAGGCAATTAGGGACAGGTTAGGCCCTGGTTTCTCCTTCGGTGTCTGTGGATAAATGACCTCGTAAATCCCCGGACCTGTCCCTAGATTGCGGGTTTTGGGAGCAAGCCCGCTGATCTGCATACCCTTTCAAATTCGATAAATCTTGCTGAACCATTTAGTGCAGTGAACCATTCACTTGTGAAATTGCCTCGTACCGGGAAATGCAAGCGAGCTTCATGGATGAGCTATGTCACCCATGGCGAACGCGGCCCTCACACCCCAACTACACTCTACTTCGCCATCAACAGCTAATGTAGACGTCTGCTTGCCCGCAAATATGCCTCAGTACTTGTGAATGATACCAACCGCGTAAGACTTTGACTTGCCTGGTGCCAGCTCAGCATCTTTCGGGCTCCCCAGGCGATGCTAGATACAGTAGCAGCAAGCCCATCTGTTTTTTTCAAAAGAGTGCTCACGTCCGTGGAGAAGGCTGGGTGATGCATGCATTCGAAATAGCCCGCAAATACGCACAACGTTCCTCTGGGAGCAACGCCGATGATCACGAAACCAAGCGTCGAAGCGAGGAGATGCTAATATAGGGTCGAAGTCCAGATGGGTCACGATCAGTCGGTTTTCATTGTCAGGCGAAGGAGACCAAGCCTCACTGCAAAACTCGCAATATCCGCTATTTGTCGAATGGATCTTAGCACGAACGCTGCCGAAAAATGGTCAAGTTTTATTTTCGCAGTTCGCCAATTTTTTCGAGTTGATGAAATAAAAGAATCAGCGCGAACAGCGGAGAGAGGCTCGTTTCAGCGACATAATGAAGGGAATACAAAGGCAGTACTACCCCGTGGGGCACTATGTTAGTCTTACATGGGGACTTTTTGAGGAGGGGCACTATTAAAGGGATTGGGTGTCAAATTATCAATGAGAGTTAGGAATTCCTTGTTCTCGTGTGCTTCGAGCATATCGATCTCGGCAATCGTGTCGACAGAAGCCTCGCTATCGTCGGAGTCACTGCTGCTTGATACCACTCCGCTGGTTTCGTTGGAGATTGCAGCCGAAGCGCGGTGCTTAACAAGCAATTCCGCGAAATCTTTCCCGTACACGGATGAGTCGTCATCGACAGCTGATCATTCGATCTGAGAAAGCAGCGTCAAAACCTCGTCACGATCGTCCCGTTTGACATGGCTTGCGGATTACCTCGTCTCGAGGAACGCTCACGCTGCCACCCCTGGTATACTTGAAGTCACCACTTAGCTCCCACTCGTCGATGCTCGTCATGATGCTATCCTTGAGGGGCATTGACCACGCGTAGTCAGCTGATTATAAAAAAACCGTCATGCCACCAGGGATCGCACAGAGCAAAATACCTCAGCATGCAAGTGTGTCTTCGACTTCTTGGAATATGGTTCCGGGCACAGTCAACGACGAGCAGAACGATGTTTCGCTCAACTATGGAAAGTAGTAGTCAACCCCTTGACAAACCACTCCGACGTCATCCACGAGTTTCCACAATTCATCATCACTACACCCCCCCGTCTACAATTTGGATCAACGTCGCCGACCACTTCGTCATGAGGGCTTCAATTACGCCCCGAAACAGAAGCCACAAAGACAGCGGTAACACTTTTTTTCTTCTAAAAGCCGAACGACTTCACGTTTAACGCCCTTGGCCCCACGGAATTCGTTCGTCGTGTTGCAATTGTGGTCAAGGAACACATCAGTCTCATCCATATCATTGATGCTCGAAGTGCTGAATGTTGTACAGCTTGATAAACTATCGCACGCTCGATGAACTTTACACCACGCTCCACGATCAGCCCCATCCACGTCAGGCCCATCGTTAGCTTATATATTTCGATAGTTGCCCGACGCAGAACAAGATTGTCCCGCTCTAAGAAGATCTGAAGCCACCAGTTCGAGACTTGTAATGCTGTCCCAGTGTGTCAAGCGGCCCACCTAGTAGCCCCATGGGCAATCGTGTTCCGCGTTACGCGGGATCCAGCACTACGCCGCATCTCAACCATCTCCAGCAGCGTGAACTCAAGTTCGTCAGACACGCTCAATCGGCCACCATCAGGTGTCAAAAGGTTCTCGCGAGCACCCAATGGTAGGATGAATTATGTCAGTTATCTCACAGGCTCTGACCTTTCTCAAATTCTCTTATGTAGACAGGGATAATGTGAGACCAGACGCCACTAAGCCTCCTATAGACCAAATTAAACCAATGTCTTTGTGACACTACCCCCCCCCCCCAACTTTGCTGGGGCTGGTTTCACACATCGAATATGGAGCACTTTCATGTGTCGTCCAAGGTTGTGTCATTGTTGTACACAGCCACCACTTGATATGGCCCCCAGGCTGAATTGAGCTTCGGTTTGTGATCTTTTTGTACGCCAAAACGAGCACCTGGTCGTCAGGCTGGCACTAGTGGTCTACCCGTCTTGCGTTTTCTTTCATATTCGCTATCTTGATTTGTTGCATTTCACATTCGTGTTATGCGTTCGGGTTGCATATGCCAGTCGGTTGTATGTGTCATATCAAACAACATGTCTCTCCCAACCGCCGCTTGCGCAAAGAACATCCTAACGCCAGTGGTACGTTGCTCGTAAGCTAACGTAACCTGTGTCATCAGGTCCCACTCGTCCATGGACTCGAAGCTCTTGGTTCGTAATTTGCTGTTGATGGTATAGTGTGCACGCTTGACGATAGCATTTGCTTGCGGGTTCTAGACCGTAGCCGGTTTACTGGTTACGCCGTAGCTTTCCAGCAGCTCACGGAACTCCGCTCCGAATTCTGGACCCTGGTCATAAATGCAACGTTGAGGCCTCGGATAATCATTGAACCAATATCGGCCCATCACTTGCGCGGACGCCTGACTTGTGCCCTCATTAGTGGCAACATCTCTGTGAGTCTCGTGCTCGTGTCGGTAATGGTGAGCGCGCACCATTTGTCTTGAAATGGCGAAAGCGAATCCACAGCAACCTCAACCCATGGGTATGCTATCGCCGTTTTCATTGGTAGTTTCCCATAGCGCGGCTCATGTTGCACCAGTACTACAACCTTTGACCCACGTGGAAATGTCCCGTTCCATTTCATGCCAATATAGTGCGGTTTTCACTGTCTGGTACACTGCGTTCTTACCTGGGTGAATGAGCCACTCGTGATAGCTTTGCATAATTTTTTCTTGTATCGACTTGGGCACAACAATACGCTGTGTTTTTGGCAACATATACAGTTGATGACCACTCACTTCCTTTCTATCCAGCTGTTTTTTCTCAGCTCTCGTTTTTGTACCGTGTCAATCGAGTCGAGATCAAGTGGGTAGATGTCGGCGACTTAAATCAACTCTTCCTTGGGTCCATCGAGTTCATATACTACGAAGGTATCAATTATTGGCAGACGCCACAAAGCATCAGCCGGCACATTATCTTCACCCCGAACGTACACGATATCTGGACCGTACTCCTTGATTTCTAGCCGCAAGCGAAGCGATCGTGCATTTTCGAAGTGGGCATACGTTAGATTCTTATGATCAGTATACACTCGGATTGGTGAATTTCCACGGCCAGAAGGCAAGTGACTTGACTTCTTGGGACAGTATCCCCCCTCCCGAATTGCAAATCGGACGCATCCGTATGGATGTCAAAGTGTTTATCAAATCTGGGTACATGAGCTTCACTTTATCTTGTACCACAGTCTTCATGTGTTAAAACGCACTTTTCTTCCATTTGTGTCCAGCGAAAACTTTGCTTTGGCGAAGTCAACTCAGCTAATGGAGCCAGGATCTCAGCACGTTTGGGCCACATGTCGTGATAATAGTCACTAGTTCAATCAATTTGCGCGCTTCATGCTTATTACGTGGTCTTGCCATATTCACAATTACCTTGTTCTTCATTGCCTCAATCCCATCGCTTGAGATGTGATAGCCCAAGTAGTCAACCGCCCGCATACAAACTTGCTTTTCTTAGGATGGATGATCACACGCATCTCTCATTTTTAAAAACACCGCTCGAATATGTCCCAGGTATTCTTCGAAGGTGGAGGAGATAACCAATGCATTGTGTAAATATACTCTTACAAACGGTAAGGATCTGGTTCATTACTGCTTGAAATTTATCTGGGCCGTGAAAATTCCCTTGTGTAAAGGATATAGTGACACTTGCCCCACCGCAACACGATCGCAGCGTACTTGGGACTTTCCATCGCGAAGACCCGGATATAATATCCCATACAAGATCCAATGCAGTGAAAGCCCTGGTTGGGGCAGTTCGCGTATTAAATCCAAAATCTTGGGAAGCGAATAATAACGTCGAATCAAGTGTTTGTTCGGTCAACAAAATTTAGAAATGAGGCGAATGTAACCATCTTTCTTTGGGATTACAAACATGGGCGATGCCCATGGTGATCCCTGTCCGGATCAAGTGCGCCGAGATGCACAAGCCGGCTAATTTCTTTGTACGTGGCTTCGTGGTAGCACTTTGGGACAGCAGCTGGGCGTGTGTTGGTATATCACTCCGCACTGGCAACTTATAAGGCTCCATCTTCATTGTCCAGATTCTTCCCGCCATGATGACGCGAAACTTAGTCAGCACGTTCGCCAGCCTCACATTGTTAACTTGTAAGGGTTTCCTTTAAAATCAATTCTTCTAACTTGACTTCGTTTCCATGCAAGTCAAGGTTTCGCAACATTCGTGCATCTTCATGCTACAAACGTAGGTCGCATCGGTCGTGAATAAGTTTCATCTCTCGCTCCATCTCGTAGTTGGGTTCTTGACGTATGAGCACGAGCCGCAGCTGCTTAAGAAAGTCATTTCCCAAAATCACTGGATAGACTAGTTCGTAAGCAACCTCGAATTTCTGCGTGCAGGTACGGGTTGGTGTGAAATCCGGCAATGCAATTTACAGCGCCACGGATCCTTTTGGGTAACGGCAAAGGTATTATCTGCTGTACTGTACTGCATCTTCTCTTTGTAACTCACACTAATCCATGAAACAGCTTCTTGGGCAATTATAGATGCTATACTGCCTGTGTCTAACAGCGCTGCGTACGGCTTCTTGCTCAACGGATGGCGCAGCTGCACTTCTATTTGCAAACCCGACTGGCGTAAATTTCTGACAGCTGCGCTTGAGTTGTCCTTGGCAGAGTCGATATCCGCGTCGGCCCATTCACCATCACTGTTGTAGTCTTGGTAGAACAGCCGTGCAGCTGCTTCTGCCTCGTCGTTTTGCTCAAATACACACGCTGTCTCAGCAGTAGACTTGGGCTCAAATTCAAAATCATTGGCTCAATCATAACACCTCATTTATCCGACGTACTTGAATTCTGTATATTTGGCTCATTATCGGAAGATTTGCACCGTCTGGCTTAAAGTATGTATGATTCCCCGTTAAGTACTGTCGGATATTCATCGTACGCGGCGGCCTGGGAAGGCACCCCGCATAACGGCGATGCCGGGCATAACGGTGGCGCCGCTTATGAGGATGCCCCCCCCCTGCTGCACGAAGGCGCCGCTGCGCACGTAGACGGCTGACGATGACGCTGCGCACGAGGATGGCGGCCGGCTTGGCGATGGTATCGCAAGCGATGATGGCGCCAGGGTGGACGATGGGATCGCGAAAAGGATGGCGTCGCGCACGAGGATGGCGGGGTTCGCATCGGTGTCGCTGCACGAGAAGTTCTCTCTCTAACCGGAAGAAGCACAGCTTCCACAACGGGCTTAGTGCACTATCGTCGTGGAGGTGTGTCTAAGCACAGAAAGCGGCCAGGTCAATACGAGCACAGCTTCCAAAAGCGTGTATTGACCATTGTTTAATTACTTTTAGCGCTCTTTGTGCAGGATGCCTGTTGGCCATCGGTATGCCCACACCATGGTTTGCTTCTCCCTGCTGGCGTCTCGGACCAATGTACCTCTCCCGCCAATTTCGTGAGTTCTTCCGCGTATGACCAGCAACGAGTGCACAAGCTGCATGCCTTGCGTTGAACAAGCAAGGACAACATCCAGTCTTCGCATCGACAGCGCAGCCCCCGGTGGCATTCCCTTCCGTCCCATTCGGCCCTGAAGATCATTTGTGCCGTCACAGGTAGCGCCTCGTGTGTCCGCTTAGTATCGGGATTGTAGACACGAACGCATGCAGTTGAAAGACGGGAACAACGTCATCGCTTTGACATAGTTCGCTTAATAAGAAGAAGCGTTGGTGCGCGCTGGTCCGTGCTCAAAACTAGTGCTCAAAACCAGTGCCTTGGCGGCGCGATCCGTTGATCCATCGCCTGAGTGACGTGTTGACGCAGTTTGGGTGGCGAACTGGCGTCCATGGATGGATTCGAGCATGCAGAAGGCGGACATTCATGCGAGGAGGATGTCCATCTTGAGACGTCAGTAGAGAGTGTGATCCCTTTCAATGCTCTGTTGAACTGCTACACGGCGTTGTTCGTTGTTCGAACCCCCCGTACAGTGCGAAAGCACTGCCACTACTCGAATAGGTCGATAAGCCATTGCTTCTTAACGTACGCGACGAATGTCGCAAGCTCCAGTTATTACGCCAGTCTCTAACAACTCTCTTTTCTGGCTTCGTTTAGTGAGCTGCACAACGTGTGAAATACATCTCCTGTAACCGCACACCAGAGCATGCGACAACTCGCTCGGAGGGCGTCGCACTTCGCCAATTCCGCATGCCGGGAGGCACATTCAACACCGAAACGACAGATGACAACGGCGTTTTACTGGCATCAAAGGTAACGACGAGATGGATCCAAGCATTCATAGAGAAGCATCGGATCGCACTGAGAGCGCACGTCAGGTAAGCCCAGAGAAACAAGCCGAAGTTGAATGCGATGTATCCACTCATCTTGGTCAACTGATAAGGGAACTTGCCAAGGATACTGTCTCTACTCTTCGAGTATCGACGGGATCAAGGAGGTATAGCATTAGCCCCAACGTCGCTAACTTGGAGGCGCAGGTTGACAGCTTCAACTGTGTGCTGTTGGGTTACGAAATGTTCTGCGGTGCTAGCAACCCTGCTAACTGCGATGATGGCCTGCTCGGTACCCGCTCTAATGCTATCTGAGGATGAGCGTTTAAATACTGCAACGGATGGTAGGTGGAGCTGTTGAGCCATCAAAAGCAACAAACAGAGTAGTATTAGTGATGCATTAGTAGGTGCCGTAGCTGTTAGGGGGGGGGGGGCATTTCGCGTTCATTCATTCCATGTTCCCGGCAATCTCAGCTGTGCTACCGGTAGAGACGTGGAACTTCCGCGACGGGGGGTGTCGCTAACAGCAGGAGGAGAAGGGACAGCAGCGCCCTTCCCCAGCGTCATGCTTAAGTGTATCTGATTGACACGCTCGCTTCAAGTCCGGGGTCAAGCCACGACGTCTACGCCCATATCAAATCTAGCCCCCGGGTTCACTGATAGCAAAGCCGGGTGTCTACTGGTTGTCATACCTTCCTATCTATTGATGATCAAAACTGTGTCTATCGCTGGCCTTTACTCAGCACTCCCTACAGGGATTGGAACAGCGCCATCTGTTAGCTGTCAGAGGAATCAGGCGCACAAAAAAAACGTTGCCCATTTGCATACTAAGAAAATGGCGAGTTTTCGTCAGATTTGTGCACTTCATTAATTTGTTGGATATGGGTAGGGGAAAATTTAGCGCAGCCCTCCTCCAACATAGGACGATAAAATGGAGGGTGTTTTGGCAGAAGGCATTATAAATATATGCTTACGACCCCATTCAGTATTCTCGATAATCAAGAAGAAAAGGTAAAAGACCAAATTTGCATCAGCTTTCATAGTTCCCGCTGATCTCGGACAAGCTCGTTTTCTGCTAAATTGTGATTTTGAGGATATCAAATTGCATATTTAATTTGTTGATGTCTTAACCTTCCGTCTAAAATCAGCAAAAGGGATAACAATTTGTCCTCCTCGCCCATATCAGGCGCTGATCTACTTGTTTTTAGTTAATACAATAATTTTGAGGCTATCAAAGAACATATACATCTATCCCGCCTAATCCGGAATTGTGGGACCAATACGGTATAGACTATGATTAGCGCAGGTATCACATAAATGCAAATATACTTTCTCTGAGTTGTTGGCTTGCATCGTTTCTAAACTAATATTTGTATTTGTTGCGGTTATGGTGACTACTCCCGAGCCGGAGATTTCTAAACTAGTGATCCCCGGATGCTTCCAACAACTCCAATAGTGTCGGCGTGACTGCGTCCCAAGCATGGAACATCATGGGGACGTTTGATGGGAGTGAAGCACGCAACGTAATAAATAATAGGAATTGTGAGCCTTCTATGTCTCATTGCAAACTGGTATGTGCATACATATCTGTTTCCCGCGAGACGACACTTCCGGCTACGTCTAATCTACTGTAAAACCTGAGATTATGCTCCATTCCTTTAGTAATGCCCAACCCCCTAAAAAATATGGCGTTTAAGCGGAGACTTGCGATAGTGCCCCATTCTCTTTTAGTACTTCACCACTGATTGTAATTATCATAATTATCATAATTGTCAGATCAGAGCCCAATTACCATTGGCGAGTTGTTAGGCCACCAACCTCAGCGATGGCGGTCGAGCTCACGGAGCAGCTTTCTCTCTTCATTATCAAATCTCGAGTCGTCCCAAGTTCGCATTTAAGAGAAGATGCCTGTAGTCCAAGAACTGGAGGTTTCGTGAGTCCGTTTATAAGCTCGACAGGAAGACTTCGAACACGTACTGCAGTTGATGACAAGAGTTAACATTCAGCAATTGAACATTTACAAGATTGTTCATTAACGACATCGCAAGACGACCTCAAATTCCGTGGGGCGAAGGACGTCAACGCGAAGTCGTCCGACTTCGAAAAAAACGTGTTGCTGCTGTCTTTGTGACTTCTGCTTCGGGTAGGGGGGGGTAAAAATAAGACATACGTTGCTGCACCCAACTCGCCGCGTCACATATTTATCTCAAGCTTACGTTTTGTATTGATTGTCTCACATTAAGGTTAACCCTATCGCCCATGGGGGCCGATGGCACGCGGCTTGGTTTTTACTTTGCAAGGCAGTCGCTGCGCTCCTGCGAGGAAAAGATTCTATGTTCGGCCCGCTATAGTGCTCGCTAGCTGGAAAGCTCGGCATGGGCCTGCCTCAGCAAAATACCGACACGTCCTCAACAACTGAAGCACCCCTCCTTGCGTATTGGACGTAATGACGATCGAGTCACCTTCCTGAGTAGCTCACAATCCATTTGACGACGTTTTGTGTAATTTTTGTTTTGAAGGCACTCGGCCCCAAGTCCCGACCCATTATGTCGTCTGCCACTAACTGCCAGGTCGAGGATGTTCTTTTCTTTGCTTTAGATAATTGCAGTATCCTTTAGCGAGGTCTTGCAAGAAGTGATTGTCGGTCAAGCACTGACTGCCGATCGATCGACTGGAGCTCTTGAGCAAAAGTTCACTAGCGTAGGGGAGATCGGCTAATATTCGATCCAAGCCTCCCACCACAAAAGTAGATCTACTACCCTTGACTTGGCGACACTTTGACGGGCCAATGTAGTTCCCAGCCCGTGGCGTCTGAAACCCGCTTAATTCGTCCAATTCAAGCTCGAGTCTGATTGTTGTTATACTTTTCTTGTCCTATCTTCCCATCCTGAAGCCTAATTCGTACCACTTGACTACCCTGATTTTTTTCTCTTCAACCACTCAAAATATACTGGAATCACACTTGCACATCTCCGAGAATGATAGTCAACCGGCTCCCGATCTGCCAGATCCCTGATGACAGAACGTGTATGCCGATCTGTGAACGCCGATCGACTGAAAGCAGTGATCGGATCTGCCAGAATCCGTATGTATGAACTGGTATGCCGATCTATCAGAACGTATGTGCCGATCCGATGGAGGGCCGATCTTGATCAGTCGCGGTTCGTCAATTGCCGGTGATGCTCGATCTTATTCCTCCACTATTTCTACAAGGCAGTATTCTGATAAAATCGAGGATCAATCAGATCGCAACTGGATCACGGTCGGCTGCACCCTGATCGGGAATCGATCCAGATCGGTCAGTATCTGCTGATCACCGACAGGTCCCGATCTCAGTCCCATGCACCGATCTCGAGGTCGGGTACCGATACGGTCGAGGGTCGGCTGTGATTGAGGATCGACCGGGATCGGTGGTGGTCCGATCGGGGATGGCCTAGGAAAACATGTGCCGTTCCGACCTCCGTCTCTAGCCCATCGCGAACCCAATCACCTGTCCGATCTGAGATTACCACGCTCGAGGGTCTATCGTCCCAACAGTGGTAGACCGAGCCAGATCACCTTAATGTGCTTGTCGTCGACCAGTCTCGATCTCCAACATCCATGACTTGTCTTAATCTCAATCTCGGGTGGTTAGCCGAGCCAAGATCAGTATTATCCGGTCGGACAGCTTATATCAGATCCGTTCCTGACGACTGCCTTCGTATTGATTTCCTTTCCCTGTATCGAAGCACCCGCCATGTCTCCTGATTAGGTCAAGTGTTGTCCCGCCTTTACATCGTATCATTGCTCGATCTCCTCTTTCCCCATGGCTGGACCGCCTTTTTGCAAGATCTGCAGTTTCCTTTAGATCTGATACTCTTGTCTTACGGTTCTCCGCAACCGCCCCCTGTTCGATGTCATTACCGTACAACAGCCACACTTCGGTCACACTTCTCAATTCGCGCACTAAGCCATATGCATTCCCTCGCTTGATGAGTGATCGCCATTCCAACGCCACCGGCGAGGAGCGATCGCCGCCGGCCTCACCCTGCAAGGTCAGGTCCAGTCATTCGGCTGCGTCACGTGTACCCGCCGACTCCACAGTCCGAATCATACGCATCAGGTGACATACCTGGAAGACGAACTCGGCCGGGCAAGGGAAACAAGAGACAAATCTTCTTCAAGATCGAATGCACCAGGATCGCGTCATAACTCAAACGTCTAACAATCTGTGTGCCTTGGAACAATTCCGGCACGATCAAGGTGATGAGATTTGGCGTCTTCGAGCCGAGATCAACCACGCTCTCCCGGCACGCACCAGAAGGGACATTGCATTTGTGGCGACGCCACTGTTAATGTTTTTCGAGAACCTGGTGCACTGCACTGGCGAGCTGCTATTGGTACCTGAAAACGACCCGCGAGCGCCGTTCATGTACGAAGGTAGATCGGGCGACGTCTTAACGTTTACACGACGCTGATCGGGATATCTACTTCGATAACAGGTGTTCCGCCTCCGGCGTCTGGTTAATGATCAGGACGCCCCGGCAGTGTTCAACCCCAGGTTTCAGGGGACGGTTTCCCTCATCTCTGCGGGAGCCGCGTACCTGGCTTTAAGCCGGTGTAGCCGAGATGTGTTCCGGACGCGTGCAATGCTAGCAGACATGGATCAACGAAATACTTCGCCAATGTTTGTTTGTTCCGGACGCGTGTGATGGCAGCAGACATGGAGCAACGGAATACTTCGCCAATGTTTTGGCCAGAGCGTGATTGCGCTGGTACAAAACGCTGGCTACCTCGCTCTGACGAAGCATGGGTGTATTCGATAGCGACTTCATCAGAGAACGCCATCGAGCGCTGAACGGTCACATTCGGCTACGTTGATGCCACGAATTAGTTTGACGACATACTAGTCAAGGCATTCGGGACCAAGACGCTAAGGTTCCTGTGCGAGGCCAGCGGAACAAAGTGCAAGAATATCGATCAGTAGCCCGCTCGAGTGGGAACGCTAAAGAGCGGGGCGCTCTTCGCGGTTCAGATGCGATGTCGAACCGCACGGACGGCTCACTCGGAACCACAGGAGCGCGGCTCCAAATGGCTGTATACAGTGTGTAGGCATGGGTGGTGAACAGCAAGCAAGGAGGACAGTGAGAGCAGCAAAGAGTAGCTTTGCGAAATCTCATGAAATAGATTAATATTCTTTTCTTCGCATTTGCCTCCTAAGCAATAAGCACTACCGCATTGCTTATTGGTCAGCTTTCTTTGGTGCACGTAATAAATCATATGAGGGCTGTACTGAGTGGGAACGGTGGACGCCGTCTTGGGCATAGTCCAAACCGTTCGTCTGGAAGATCAACAAGCGAGCAAGGGGCTACGAAGTAACATTTTGCATGGTAAGCTGGAGCATCGGAACCTCGTTACGGAAGAGCCGGACCACGTGCCGAGGTCTGGGCGCGATCGTGGTAGCGTGAGTGTGCGTGCCTGACTGGTGTACCTAAGTAGCCTAAGCTATGTAGCAACATCACTATGACGTCACAGTAATGATGTCACGGATAGGTACCACGCATATGGTACAAATACCTCAGAGCTACCCAATAGGATCGCTATAGGGTACTTTATTGGTGACTAATAGTTAGTATGTAGACGTATTAAAAGGGGTCACCTATATATAAATATATTCAGTCTTAAATCTACCTAATTTTGGTAACAGTCACCCAGACCCGGGACTTGTGAACTGCCGTTCACTGAAATTGTGTAAACTCCCCGGAAGCCACACTTCCTGTGCGCAAGGTGTGGTGTACCCCGTCACACTTGGTAACACTTGTCGTCAATTCACGCCTACACGGGTTACTACCTGAAACCTCTGGGTTCAAGCAACATGGACCGGAATGAGTTTCCTCATCGGAACGACTCAAAGTTTGAGTCCGTTCGTAAGATGGCTGGCATATTTGGCACGGCTGCCTTGCACAGCTTGGCGTCGTCAACACAAGCTGAGCAGGTCGAACGCGTGACTGCGTTCGACATGTATTAGCGGGGGCTAATCGAACATGTTCGAAGTATCTTGTAAGTTCCGGCCGCAGAGCCGAAACCGGTCTACCCCAAGTCGTTGCGGCTGAAGGTAAATCCGTACGAAGGGAAGGAAGAAGAAAACCTCACATCTGGGTGCGAGAAGTAGGTCTTGCAATGGATGCAACACATTTCTTCGGAGCACCTCCGAGTGGCTTTCGCCCTCTCCAACCTTAGCGGGCGTGCTAAGAGTTGGGCGTATACGCGGGAAGCGCCAACGCCTGGATGCGATCAGAGATACCGACCACGAGCACGGGATACTCGCGAAAGTTCATATTGTACGTCGCATCGACGTGAGGGATGAAAGACTTCGTCGGTATCATCATCCGCATACTAGCCTTCTCGTCGTAGGCCCGACAAACAATGGGTTTCGTCGGAGCTGTTTCCAACTACCGCCGACTGCTTGCCCTCGGGATCTAACTTCCAGTCAAAAACGTGAAGGGTGGCGCCATTTCTTCCGTCCCTGATGTAAACCCTTGCATGGATCCACTCCCTCACGCCTCGACACGATCATAGTTCACTAGGAAGCTTGTTTACGTAGTTCTGGGAAACTTTCAAAATTGACAGGTCAGTCAGCGGGTGGAAAACTTGCGGGACAGGGCGTGACGAATTTGCATCGGTCGATGGTGATGTTCTGCCATCTCATTGCATAACTGTTTTTGCGTTGCCGTTATTAACTTCTTGCGCTTCGGCGAGACTGCATTTTGTTTTGATGTGTGGTGACCAAACTCGTAAATGGATACGAGGTTCGTTTCGTAACATATGATAATTCGCCCGAGCGAGGCGCACTTGAACCTGCTGGCTTCATGGCAGACGGACGAGCTGTACTCCAGGAGTCGGCAGCGCATTTGTGCGGCTCCGCGCACATGCAATCGGTGCATTTCGATGTGTTGCTATTGGCGATGTCGAACGGCTTTAGCGTATCGTGCACGGCGTCGGAAGCGTCAGCATCGACAGCAACGGATGTCTCTCGCTAGGATCTGGTTGAGCATTATGCATTTCGCAGTCCTGGCTCGGAGGAGCAACCGACCCGCAGTTGTGATGAGGGAGCGTTGCTGCTAATCTGAAGAGCTTTTGCCCACCAACTCACGGCTTGCCTGCAGCCAGTTTCGACAAATGCTTGAACCTACTGGTGGTGGCCAACGGACAGATACCCACCACTTGCCCGTGCACAAAGCAAAATAAGGCTGCGGGGTCAAAGACGTCACATCGATGTGTGCTGCTAAGCGTTGTTGCGGTGATGACACATTTCAAAGGTGCTACAGCAGATGCGATATGTGACAACAGCACGGGAATTTGGCAGTGGGGCGTCCTCATATTGTCCTAATTTGAGAGTACCACTGCTGAGACAGAACCACATTCAGTGGTATACACTGGTATACATGGAATGGTCTCCGAATTTCCACAATTTTATAATTTTCGAAAAGGGGTGATTTCCCCCAGTTTCCGGCCAGCGCTCATAGTGGCGCAATGCAAGCTAAAGCGCGCCACGGCAGCGCGGTTGCGGCCGACATCTCGTCAGACAATCTAGCGGTGGATTGCATCCGAAATGGAGGAGGAGAGCGCCGCCGACGAAGAGTCTGTGTCGGAGAAGGAGGTGGACGAGGATGAGGTGAGCGAGGAACGGGAAGGAGGAGAAGGAAGCCGGGGAAGCCGACGGAGCGGACAAGAGAGAGAGAGAGAGAAACTCGAGTGCGCGAATGCGGACAGCGATGACGATGAATCATCGCTGTCCACATTCGCGCCGCGCACTCGAATTTTTTGTAGTAGGTGAGGAGATCTCGTGCGAGTTGCCGAAATATTAGAAACATAAGTATTTTTCCAACTGGGACGAATTCTTCGAGAATGTGATCGAGTATAGCGCAAGAACCTTCCAAGTACGTAAGAAGGCCAAGCCTGCCTCGAGCCTCTTTATTCACTCTAAAAGTGGACTCGCGCTGAAGGTAACGGCCCACGGTGGGTCAAGCGCCATTTAGACTTGATTGATTGGGAAGACTAGATAGATTGCGCATATTTGGCAGATTATAACTGGCGCGACTAAATGCATCTGTTCAGATCAACGATTGCGCTCAACTTCGCACCTACGGGTGGACTTCCTGCTCCACGATACCAAGGTGTTTGAAGACTGCACAAAAGACGCGTACATCGTACATTCAATTTGCCCGAGGAAGGCCCCTGATGTGGCGCAGCTATCGATGCCAGCCGGAATAAGATCAGCGTGCTTGTGTTTGCGCCGATATAAGCACACATAACACCACTTAAACAATGCGTCGCGGAGCTGCCGTTCAATGGCAGCCCATAAACCCATACGGACTTCGGATAGGTTGGGATCTACAACTGCTGCGTGTTTGTACTCATGACAGTTGAACTTCACCTGCATGACGTATCGTCGACTCGCTACGATTCCGCGATTGCTGCTGCATTCTTAGTCGTATATCGTTCAATACATGAGTCTGAATAATCTGTCCAATCTGACCAGTCTAAATATATAATTTGAGGGAATCTGTGGCTACTTTTGTAAGAATTCGCGTAAGTACACGAGTATAGTCTGTCCAATCCCACGAACCCAAAGCTAGTTGAAGTATCGAATCTGTTTAATCTGACTGTGCTTTGATTCTGAAACTTCCCGCCACTTTGAATTGAAGTTCCCAACAGATGTAGGAGTATTGTTTTGAAAATATCGACTTGGTGCGATACCATCACCATTCGTCAGGAGTTCGTCTTTGTTGCCGGTTTCTAATTATCATGTATGAGTGCGCCAGATTAAACAATTTCATGTCTCAGATTAGGGGAATAGTGTGAACTGTCTGAACCAAGATGGCATAGACTAATTTTCAATTTTGACTAATTATGAACTTGCATATTAGTCTGAGCTTGGTGAAAACGTTATTGTACGCAGTTACTTTAGGCTAGACGAGTGCCTCGTCACTTGCGCTGTTTATCATAACAGATCTCATGAAACCGATTTTTTCTGCTTCTTCACTGCTGTCCGACGTACTTTCTCTTTCCATGACTTCCGTTTGGTCAGTTGGATCCTTGTTCTCAATCGCATCAGACGTTTTCTTGAATGCAAGCTCTTGTGGATATTTTTTGATGATCTCCTGAAGATGAGGCAGGAGTTTAAGTGTTGACCACACTCCAACAACACCCAACGACAAGCCACAACACATCATAGCTATACGGGCGTAGTTAATGCCGTTTTTGTCCCGCTTTTGATTCTTACGTCTCTAACAGCAGCTGAAGAAAAAGCGCTTCATAGTTTCTTCAGTTTACCAGAATAACTGTCGTGTTTTTTTTTTCGAAATTTGTTCGCCATTGATTAAATCAATCTCTTGTCATTCGTGCCCAAACATCCTAGTATTCTCAATGCCGAAGAGTCTACAGGCTGTCATAGACCAGTTGCGTTTGCCGGTAGATAGTGCAGACGTGCATTGCAACGCGTGCGTTCTTCTTGGCATTCAGACTCATCGAGACAGACGGTGCAGTTATCCAGGAAGTTTGTCTTCTCTCGCCTATGGGGGGTCCACATCCATTGCGCTTCTTTCCGTTAGATACTCTCGAAAAAAGCGCTGATCCATCCAGCTCTTCGGTCCTGAAGGATAGCTCTCACCGATAGCATCGTCCTGAACTGTTCGAGTGGGGTAGCTTCGCTTAGCATTCGTGAAAATCGTAATGGGAGGATTAATGTAGCCACCGCACCGCCCGATATACGAACGACCACCGTCATCCGTTCTCCACCAGAAACGACGTCGGCAAACCTGATCGTTTCACCATTGAAGTATTGCCGTTCAAAGTGGATCATCAAATGCGTCTCGGCGATATTCTCTATAGTGTTTTTTCTTCAAGTTTGCCACTCTCAAAATCCAAGTTTCTTCACACTTTCAACGTAACGGGAGTACATGGGATCGTAGGAGCGTACGTGTGCTGTCCGGAGGTCGATCATGACATTGCACCAATGCACACCGTCGCCGTTGATTGGCACCAGCACGAGCTGGTCACGCAGGCCACAAAATAGTCTAGCCAAGGTCTTCTTATCAATCTCTGTGACTCCTTTTCTGACAATACCGATTGAAGTCGGTTTGATGACGAACACGCCAGGTCTTGCGTCAAAAAGAGTGACCATTATGGCTTTCATTGTAGCATCACTGAACTGGCGTGTTCCTGCGATCTCTATAAGCTCAATCTAGTACACAATTAGCTAGTATTAGCAAAATGAGCGGCAATCAATTTGGAGAGCCAGTCACCGTACATGGAAGGAGAACAATGGAAATGCGGCCGGCCTGGAGTCAAAACCCGGATCATGTGTGACTCTGAAGTCTGGACTGACCTGAATATCAAAGCGAACCTCAGCAATCCACTCCATAGCTTCTTCGACCTGGCTCACTGCCTTCACAGCAGTGTGCCACCTTTTCATCACTGCCAGGAAAATGCACGGGATAATGCCAAACTCTTCTACCTCAATAATCACGTCCTTTCCCCCAGATGTTCCTGAATTTGCTTGAAGGGCCGTAACCCGCCGATGGCACCGGGGTATTGTCGGGCAAGTAAGAATTGGAGTAATCTGATTTGCGTCCATGATCATTCCGCGCGGAACCGTTTTGGCTATGATCGCCGCCAGCTTCGGGTTTTGCGGACCCTTAAAGAGCTTGAGGACCAAGGCAGAGCTGTAGCTTGGGCCCAATGGGTAAGAAAGGCGAAATTCACCTGCCGGCCTGGCTCACATCCGTCTCCCCGCTCGCGAGCGGAAAGTCACTGTTTCGTCCTGGCGCGGTGATCTCGCCAAACACTTGCATAGAGACCTCTATCTGGGCGTCTCTTGCTCACTATCCTCCGGGGCACGATCATAGCCCTCCGAGGGCCGAGCTAGCCTACGACATTGTCAGAGGGCTCGGTAGTGGCGGCTTCGTTACCGCGGGTCTCGTGCAGGTGCAGTGTTGCTCGAAAAGCTCCGGCGCGACGACCAAATGGCCAGCGTCCTCTATCTCCATGGCGTTTGACTCTAAGGCTTCAGAATCCTCCGCTCGCTGCTTAACGACATTAAAGTCGGCATCCCTCAACCCTCAACCCTAGCAACCTCCGATGCAACGATTGGCCAATAATGGCACATGAAGCGCACCCAACTTGACTTAGATTTGTCGTTTCGCGACACAAAGTCAGGAATTTGGCCGCAATAGTATAGCATATCGGTGTGTTACCTTTCCCCCATCCGCCAAGCCGTTTCGGGAAAATTGAAGCACGCGATCTTCGTGTGGCTGAAGTTTCCTTGGTGGCCCTGAGCCCGCCTTTCTGAATCCCTCGCCCGCATCTGCTGGTTCTTTGATGAATGAAAATTTTCATCAGAGAGTTGTTTCCTCCAGCCAAGTAATGTCCCCTTCTTGACGCCCAGTTCCTTCGCCGCCATCGTAGGCGCCCATTGAGGATTTCGTTGCCACTCTTTGAGAATCCTCACTCTCTCCATCGTCGTATATTACCGCTTCTTCTCCATGGCCTGTACGTCTTCTTGGCGAATCTGAATTGAGAGGAGGTGGTGAGCGCGCACCCGAAAAGTGAGACCGGTTAACTTTTGAACCGGTCAGGCCCAATGCAAGTTTACTAGACCGTCGACTTAATTTGCACCGGGATGCAGGTTTACTCGACTGTCGACTTAATGTGCACCGGGGTCCAGGCCTACTCGTCCGTCTACTTAATGTGCACCGGGGTCCAGGCCTACTCGTCCGTCTACTTAATGTGCACCGGGGTCCAGGTTTACTTGATCGTCGACTAAACTTGCAATGGGGTCCAGGTTTACTCGACTGTCGACTTAATTTGCACTGGGGTCCAGGTTTACTTGACTGTCGACTTAATATGCACTAAGCAGCAATACACACCAACACCTCGAGATATTGCTTGGGTAAACGGAAGCGGATTTACTGACATTGAAACGATTTTCGCAGTGACAAAGCATAACAGGACATGACCAGAACATTGCAGACGATAGATAGGCACCCAGGAGACGTTTACCACAAAGTACACCATAAGTTACGTGTCAGCGGCAAGCCCGACAGATCCGGAACACTAATGAGGGGATCACAAGGGGAGGACGACCGCTCAGTCTGTTTGGCAGGACCTTTTGTCGAGCAATGCGCGTCAAGTGGACTTTACGATGGGCACGAGTGGCGGCCCATTATTCGGTTTAACGACTACGAGCATCGTATTGCTTCCAATAATTATAACGAACAAAATGTGTAGATGGCTGTGATTACCACATTAATGGCCGCGACTGGTTAGTTTCGGCAACGCGGCGTGAAACATCAGGCTTCTACAGGCTCGAGCTTCCTCTAGCTCCAGGCGAATAGAAAGCTTACGACACAGTTTAACGTCTCGGTTGCAACGGAAGTCTGCCGTATATTCTAGTGTGGGCGCGGACTGTAAACAGCTAGATTTACCACCCTCCCATCTTACCCAAGCGGATACGCACATCCAATCATATAAACGCATCGAAAATTTCTAACGGAGTTACAGAGTTAGAGAGGGCAACACTATCTAGCACATTCACGCCTCCAACTTTGTGGCTCAGTGCTGATAATCCTGTTAATCCTGTTAGCCATTACCAACACCAACGCACATGATAGTGTGTCGACAGAACGAAATCGTCACAAAGTACTGGAGTGCGAGGTCCTCATTGTAACGAATATGAATTCAATAAGCTTGGTGATGAAGAAATCACAGGCGACGTTAGATTATCTAACGAAGCAAGTACTGAATACCTAAGGCGGGCGAAGCAAGAGGTGGGCGGACGATCAGACGGTGAATAATGAGTTGTTCTTCAGGCGCGGGATAAAGGTCGCGAGCAGGTGACTCGAAATGATTTAGATGCATTGAAGGAGGCGTCCTTGGCGACAACAACAATCTATGTCAAACCTAGAACTCCAGTTCCCAGAATTTTGAGCTGCGTCTGATGGGTTCGGTTGGCTGTCTCTGCTATTCAGTACATTGTGCTCGAATCTTGCCTCTAAATCATCGCCATCAACTTGCGGAAGTTCAACCGTTTCGACTAGAGATCTTTCTCCATATAGAGGGGTATACTCTTCGTGGCAACAAGGGTCACAAACGTTATCAAACAGAAAATCATGAAGAAATGCCTGCACTGCCGAGATCACTAGTTCCAATGGCTCCGATATATCATTGGTGAGCTGCTAAGACCAAATGCCATACGCCCGCAGACATGAGCGCACGAGAGAAATTTTTTAAAGTACGGACACACACATTCAGATGTGTTTATGCAAACTACCCACCCATCCCTGGGCATCCCTGCATGATGTGCCCGTCGGACAGACCAGTACAGCCGAGCGATAAAAAGTAGATGCTTACTGATTCTCTTCATCAGTGAGGCATCAGGGCGAGGTAGCCACTACGCTTCCCTGTGCAATTTCAACGACTAGTGAATCACCGATCTCAGAAATAGTCTGAATGTCCCCGTGGCTGACGAAAATGAATTAACGGAACTCGAAGAATTCTGAGTGCCGCACAGCTGAAGAAGTTTAAGTAGCTCAAGACGACTTTCCGAACGGCCGTACTACATCTTCCAGACTCACACAACAGATGCATTTGCGAACCGGTGCAAGTCGAATCGCAGTCGCTGGGTTCTATTTCAAGTCGTTAAGGGTGGATTGAATTTACAAGCCGCAAGATGAAGAGAGCAGAATTAAAGTACCCGACTCAGCAGCAAGAGCTACTTGCCATAGCCAACGCGCTATCAGTTTTCCGGACTTACTGTTTGGATCGACCAGTAGTGATTGAGGGATCACCAGTCTCTCTAGGGTATCTTTCAGCAGAAGATGGCAAATCGACGTTTAGCTCGATGGTATGATATTCTCGCAGAGTATCAACTGGTATTTGCGTACCCCCCCCCCCCCCCCCCGGGGCGAAAAACGGTATCGCAGATGCTCTCAGCTGGAGACCAGACCTGAAACCTGAAACAAGACAGTTCCACGATCTTCTGGTACCAAGTTTCAACGAGACCAGCTACCAGCTAAGAATTGAAGAAGTTGCGCCTACGGATGGCCTCATTAAAGACATCGTCACTAGATACAGAAAGGATAAATCGACTCAAGACATCAAGCGTGCCATACACAATTTCAAGCTTTCGTGGATCTTCTCAAATGCCGTACCAGCCTTATTTTGGGATAACAACCTGATTTGGTATCAAGGGTCGACGGATGAGAAGTCGCGGATCGTAGTTGAAACGCGTGGACACTGAAGCATCGTATCATCGCCAAATTACACGATAGTAAAAAACAAATACGGTGGACACCCTGGATCAGATCGCAATATCTCAAATTGAGGGAAGATTAGTATTGGCTACAAATGATGCGTACAATCGTACATTGCTGATTGTGAAGACGGCGACGTAACAAACCACGACTCTCAAGGACTCCTGGCCTGGTGGAACCAATACAAATTCCTGATAAACGATGGCGTTCTATTTCGATGGACTTTATGATGGATCTTCCAGATATGACACGTGGGCATAACTCAATCTGGGTTCTTATTGACAGATTAACCAAGCGTTATCATTTTATTGCGACAACGAAGACAGTTTCTGCTTAAGAAGTGACCACGTTATTCATGGACAATAATAAAGACTTCATGGAATACCTCATGACATCGTTTCGGATCGTAACACCAAGTTTGTTTCAGGATTTTGGAGTACATTGTTCGGTAAAGTGAGAACTAAACTCAAAATGACAGTGGCATATCGAGCTCAAGGTGATGGCCAAACCGAACGTACCCATCGTACTCATCGTACTCTGAGGAGTATCTAGGTGCTTCGTGTCTGCGCGACAAGATGACTGAGATGCACATTTAGAGAACGCAGAGTTTGCACAATTCGGTAGTCAACTTGAGTATCAAGATGTCACCGTTCGAGGCTGACATTGCTTATGTGCCGAACAATCCACTCGCGGCATTCACAGCATCCAGTCAACGAGGGATGCGCAGAGGCCAAGCGTAAGGAATCCAATTTTTTCGTTCACAGAGCATCAAGCGGCAGTAGTGCGTTTGTGTAAAGAAGCTTTAGAAGATGCCCAAGCACGTATGGCTGATGTTTATGATTGTGGACGACCTGAGCAGGAGATCAAAGTTGGGGTCGCATTTATCTCAGCAACAAGAACCTGGACACGGCGCACACAGGGTTTCCAAACTCGCGCAAACTCGGCCCCACGTGGACAGGACCTTACTCAGTCGTACGTACGGTTTACAAACACGCGTACGAGATCAACCTACATTCAGGACTCAAGCTTCATTCAGTGTTCAACACCGGATCCCTAAAGCCGTACGAAGCACCCAGCGACTCTAACGACATCAAGAAGTGATATTGCACGACGGGAGCGTCGGGCAAATTGTTGATGCTATCGTAGGCAAGCGCAAGAAGCTCGGAGCCATGGAGTACCATATTCGGTGTGTGTGTGTGATGAAAAGACGATTTGAGAGCCTTTAGATACCTCCACCAAGTTTCCGGTCTAATACAAGAGTACGAAGCCAAGCACAAAAACGCCCAAGCAAACGCCGAAGCAAACCAAGCTGAAATAACTGAAAAGGTAATATTTAATAACCTCATATTTTACTTATTATGCAGCCTACACAACTTAAGAGAAACAAAGAAATATACACATTTCAAGATAAAATGACAGTCAGCCTAGCGAACTCGAGTCAACCAAAAGAACGCGTAGTCCAGCAAGGGAACCCGCCCGACGCTGTCGTCGGAAATTAAGCGACCACAAGTCGTCACGTGGAGCATAAAAGCGTTGGAACTTGCGCTGAGGACCACGCCAACACCCGCGCACAGATATAGCAGGCGCACGCAGCAAGTAGTCCAGGCCGACGCATACCCCTACACCATCCAATCGGTATTGGATCTGGTTGACACCCAGCGTGTCTTCACAAATCTGTGGGCGACCGTCGACACGAGCACTCGATTTGGCGGATGAATGTCCAGATTGTGGACCACACAACTCCATCAGCCCTGATCGGATTCCCATTATCAGCATGCGACTGGTAATATTCGCCCAATCTAGCCTCGGAATACCAGTTAAGGACCCCGATAGCGTCTACAGCATGTCGCAAAGCGTGAAACGCACAACGACCATCTATGAAGTCCCCCACTGCCTGTGAAAACGCGTCAGGGGGAGAGAATGCGAATTCCATGAACATGATGGGACCACCAACAGCATTGAAATCATCTACGAGATTCAATTACTCAACAAACTCATCATCTTCCAAAAGCGAACGAGGCTGCCAGGAACCGTCAAGCCTACCAGGCGCGACGATACAGTTCACAAAGTGCAGAGAGTCCCAGGTGTACCCAGTCGGTCGGTTATGGTCCAAACGTGCCATCGAGTTGAAGTCACACGAGCATCGCGAGAAAGAGTTTTTTTATTAGCAGCACGCGCGAGGCTCTGACGAAAAACAAGCCCCCAGGTTGAGCGTGAGGCGGACCGTTTGCTACACGCCATGGCAAGACCTCGAGGGAGCGAGTGGTGGTGCTGCCAAGGACGCAAAAAGTAGTCATGCCGAAGCGGAGGACGGGGAGCGCCGGAGCAGATGAATTGCGGAAAACGATTCTCTCGGCGGCAAAATGATCAGCTGCTCTAGGAACATACCCAAAGCGCCTCAAAAACAAAGTCAGATTGTCCGCGAAGCTAAGCAAGGCCCCAGGTTCTTGAGATTCGGCCGTCGTGATTTTCGTCATTCATCTCCAAAATTCGCGTTGGGGTGTACTTTGACGGCTTGAGGAAAGCGATAATAAAGTTGTCACGCCACTTACCGGGGAGTCTGCGGTCAAATTCATTCTCGACTTGAGTTTGAGAAGCCGAAAGTGGCGCCCAACCTCAAAGGGGAACTCAACTATGTCTTGTTTCGACACGACGTGAGCGGTTCGCCAATCCTTACTATAAGTCGGCAAGTCATGATTGCAGGAAGCTGCAATGACATGGTAAGTCAAAAAGTGAACTTTGTATTTTCCCAACGACGGGAGAAAGATTTGCAGGAGAGCTATCGAAATCTCAGGAGATCATGTAGCCACGGGAGAGATTTTTTGTTTTGTCGAATACTCTTAGCTTACGGTATAATGCGCCCAGAAAGTTTTCTTATCGGTCATCTTTTCACCAGCTTAACTTGAATTTTGTATGAAGCATGTGATACTGAAATAAAAAAATACGGAATGAGGCGAAGCGACAACGTTTGTGCCCAGAGAATGGTCCCATTCGCCACCCGCCGAACATTGATTGACCAGGAACTCCAGGTGGTGTAATTATTCCCAATAATCCCGTAGGAACTGTTCCACGTGAGACTCACATCATGAATAGTGTGTATCGCGTCGACCCAAACGCTTGATTATCGCTCGGAACTGGCGATGGACTTGCACACGACACTTACATCAAGTATCGAGGAGTCTGGGTCGTCCATAGATACAGTTTGGTACGTTGATAGACAGCAACGGATAGGAAGTAGACAAAAATGGACGACGATAGACACCAAGCGTCCAGATAGGATGTCAGTATGCAGATTGGTGGTGTGCAGTAGCCAAGGATCTAAACACATATTTTCGTGTACGCGTGACGCAGGCAAGTCACACAAAAGAGGATCGTGCTCCAGTCATTCTCGTCTCGGGTCATTCCTCATCCAGACATCAAGCAACACCCAGCTAAGGTCTCGCATCCCGCCATGCCTCTATCGCGAAGATGGACAAAGCTGCAGGAGATTCGAACAGAATATGCATATATGAAGATTCGGGTAGCCTTCTGTTGCTCGGTAGTGCGCAGTGTAAGGCCTTTCGTCTGTGCTATTTGCCGGGGGGACCATGAAAAGGTAGAGCGCCATTTCCACTGCAAGAGCGAGACGTGTGGAATCAGGAATCCCTCGAAAAAATGCCCTGTCCGCTGGAAATCCGATATTCCTCTACATCGTCGACGTGGATTGTTCTCAGCAATTGAGCCGCCCACCTTCGCGGAGATGTTGAGTGTGCGGTGCCTCCGCGCCCAAAAGTAACATCGGAAATGAAAGCGTATTCATCAGATGGACGAAAATGCGGTGGCACCCCGCAACATTGGATCAACCTTTTGCGCGCGAACGAGATCCCGAAGCCAGTGCTGGACTATCTTTCCTACGCTCAAGTTCGACGAAGTGTTAAGCAGATTCGCTGGTTGCATGGGACAAACAAAACTCAATTCTACGTGTGCAGAAGATCGTGCGGAAAAAGGCTTATGTAGTCGACATTGAAGACAATGCTGGTTTTGTAATTAGCAACCAAGAAGACGATGACGGCTACCCTTCGTTGGAAATGGAGAGGACGAGAAGTTTCTGATACTGGGTATAACCACCATGGATCGCATGCGCTGCATTTGCGCTTCAAGGACAGGAGTCATTTCTGATCTTTCATCTGAGTGCCACTTTTAAGCTCAGTGAGCTCGGGTATCCTGTGATAACTTGTGGCTTTACGGATAAACGTCGCCTATACCAACTTGCGGTTTATTCGTTGTCAGCCAGCGAACGGAAATCGAGTACTATGAGGCAATTGGAATATTTACTAAACTGTTCAAAAACACATGAAATCACCCCTCAGAATCGATGCGGTCATGGGTGATGCGGAGGCAGCTCCGATCAATGCTCTTGGAAGGATTAATGGGTTTAAGAACTGCAAATTCTAAATGTGCTTTTTCCATGTATTGTTCAATGTTCGGAAACGGATCCGTCACTTACCAGATTCGCTCTGTGCGATAGTATATCGTGGAATCTTGGGCATGCATTACGCATTAAGCAAATGTGATTTGATATCGATACGGAAGCGCGTCGTGCCCGTCTGGAGGGGCGACACTCCATTGTGAGAGTTTATTCAGTATTTCTATGCAGTGGCTGGCTAGCAGGTTTTGGCAATGGCGAAATTTTTATTCTCATGGTGCGTTTGCAACGACAAGTAACCGATGCGAGATTTTCAACGCAAGCATTAAGCGGTATATATATATACGCTGCGATAAGCTGTAGACACCCGTCGCCTTATTTCAAAATTGATGACAGTTGCTGAGGACTCCTCGATTACTATACCTCCTACAAATACTTTTGCACGACCATCTCCGCCACAGGAAGCCAAGAAACTCGCGAGGGTGCTGGTGACAAAAGAGCGCGTAACCGTTTTCTTTACAAACGAGGAGTCAGTCGTTCGAGTTTGTTACCTTGGCAATCATTACCGGGATGACGGTTTGTGCACACAAAACGTCGGGGACAAGTGCGGCGACTTCGATTCGCGTACCATTCCGGTGGCATGCTTCACCGCAAAGAACGCGTTGATTTCATCGACTTGTTCGATTGGAAGCGGCCACTCGCTGTCATGTGATGCAGTAATTGGTACCAGGCTCCAAGTCGATTTCGTGGCGAACGCCACGATCCGGTGGAATACGGATGGAGGGCTTTCGAAGACCACGTCCGATAACTCCTTCAGCAGGGATAATAAGGATCCGACGATCCTTTATAAATGGCCGCGCCATAACGCCGTTTCTCTGAGAGGCCCTTTCATGTTCTAGAACGTCTATGTCCATGGCCGACGAACAATTTAAGGTCCATCGAGTCCTGCTGTCGGCGGAGAAGGTCGAGGTCCTTAAACTCGCCCGCCTTCAATGACTTGAGGAACGCGACGTATGAAAGCTCTTCGAGCTCCAGGTGCTCCGATCCCCGGGTACTGGTGTCAGTTCCAAACCCGCGTTTCCCAGTGAGTATATCAGCGACCACAGTGGTGAACACTCCGTTCACTGGGTCATCAAAAGAGATGCAGTATCGCTGCGACAAGCTTCCGCTCATTGTCCAAAATTTCCCACTGCTGCCTTAAAGAAGTTTGGGCCGTCTCTCAGTCACAACGTGGCTGATCATTCTTTTAAACCAGCTAAAGAAAATAGGCTTGGTTGTCTATTAAACTAAATCCCTTCATTCGTGGGAGCACCTACTCGACTACCTTACGTACCTGACGACCTCCGTCAGCGTCTTCCTCGACTGCGGGAGCTGAACCAGCTTGAATGCTCTGCGCTGTGGGAGCCTCTACTCAACCACCTTGGGTTGTGCGCGACCTTCGTCAGCGTATTTATCACCTGCGTGAGCTGAACCAGCTCGGACGCATTGCGTTGTGGGAGCCTCTGCTCGGCCACCTTGGGTTTCAGAAACGACCACTCGTTCGTTTCTGAAACCCCCACGTTGCACTAGGTGTTTGGGCTCGAACCCGTCACGGGGTGAGGAGGGGACATGACCCTTCAAAGCTCGATCCACGGGTGCTTGTGACTAGCACCTATGGTGGGACTGCGCCAGTCGATCTACGGCTCATAATTCACAAGGCGGGGAATGCCGAGGATCAGGTCGTACCGATCGTCCATCTCGAGGACAATGAACGGCTCGATCAAGTTGAAGACGTCAAATTTGACAGTCAAAGGGAGGAGAACCTTCCGTGTCGATACACACGTCGTTAGGCAAACAGACACATTGTGATTACTCTTAGAGTCTAAAGTTTTAACATAGAGTGTACTGTTCCTTGCTACGCTGGTTTTTTGTTGCGAAATTAGAGGACTCTCCCGAATCGAGCAGGATGGTCATAGGCCCTTCATACCCTTTGACACTGGCGCTGACGACCAGGACGTTAGACCGCGCAACGGCCACCTAGAGAAACAAACGTTGTCTCATGGACCCCTTGCTCCCCCCGAACGGGGAGGTGGCGAAGCCACCATTGACAGGAAAGATCGGATTCTCCCAGCAGGGCGTCCCGCTCCTACTGGGAGCCGTCGTTTTCATACAAGTCAGACTCAATCACTTTGAGCAACGGCGACGCCGAGGTGACCTTGCCACGGTTGACTCATCATGGGTTTGTTGGACAATTGCGACGGAAATGCCCCACTTCGTTGCAACCGAAACAACGGCCACTCGCTCGTGGTTTCCTCGAGGTGGGTCGAGCCGACTCGGCCGAAGATATCGCCATGGGGGTGGGGCCTCAGACGAGTCCGAAGAGCTAGTATGCCCCTGCGGAGAGCGTAAACAGTGGTCTTTAAGCATTGCGAGGTATACTGCTTCGTTGAAGGTGCTTCGTTGAAGGTCTTGGCCTGACGCCGATAGAGCTCCGCCGCATCGGGCCCGTGCGGACACAGTCCATGAACACCGTAGCCTTCACGTCCTCCGAAAGGGCAGCTCCGGCCATAGTCGCTTCAAGGTTTTGCAGCTCGATGGCATAGTCTTGGAGGGAGCGTTTGCCTTACTTGCATCCCAAGAAGAGGGAGCTATGGGAATACGCACGTTGGCCAACAGGAAAATCTTGCGGAGCTCCTGTTCTATGAACGACAACGAGAGGAAATACCCCGGAGACGAGGGTCTTTCGAGCTATAGCCCATGCACGTGCTCAACCTCCCATGTTGAACAGCGCGAAGGCAACGTGAGATCTCGTATCGTAGATTTGTCCCGCGCTCAGCGCGATCTCGATCTCGCGGATCCCCAACGGGAACTGGCGTACGTTCCGCGCCTTCAACAAGCTGAATGCGGCCACCATCCCGGCGGCAACGCCTATTCCTAGGAAGGATGTGTTACAGAACAACATGGCGGGTTGCACGGTGATCAGCACAATCGACATGGTCGACGGGTACTATCAACTACTGATGCCGGGCTCGGATATACCTCTCAAAGCGGTGAGCATTCCCAGCGGGATCCTGTGGGAACGGTTGATGATGCCCCAGTGGCTATCCAACGCACCAACGACGTTAATCGCTTGGTGTCCGGCTGCTGCGGCGCTTCGGGCAGACCCGGGCAGACCTAGTTCGACGACATCTTCGTTCATAGCAGTACTGCGAAAGCCGACGCCGAAATGCACATCCCACACCTCCGTGAGATTTTGCTGTGATTGAGATATAATCTTTTGTATGCGAAAATCAACAAGTGCATCTTCGGCGCGGAGGCAATTCCGTTCTTCGGGTGCTTCCTTGGGAAGGACGGCGTCCCAAGCCTCGCGTGCCAGGTGGTCACCCAAGTTCAAGGGCAAGCGTGGTGAAGACGTGCGCCACTTCCTCTTTAAAGAGACGATACTGTGCCGCATTCACGAACATGATTCCTCCGATGACAACGAAACGCTGCCTTCGATTATTGGCACCGCGATGGAGGAACCTGCGTCAGGATGGCTCCTGTTCTGGGCATCAAGGACACCGGCGTACGAGCAACGTTGGGTCAGTTCACCCAGGATGCTCACACACATTTCGAAGCCTCCAGCTACCAAGCCGTGCTACGTCAGAAGCTTCGCCAGCTACGTCAAGTCGACACATCGAAGACTACAACGGCAAGTACTCGGCACTGATCTTCCGTGTGGAGAACATGAGCGAAGTGGATCAAGTCAGCTACTAGTGCGACGGCCTCAAGCGTGCGATTCAAGCCTACGTAAGCTGCAGAACGCAACGACGCTCTCTGACGCGATGGACCAAGGTGTCAAGTACGAAATGTCTCACTTCGGCGGTGACCGCAAAATTAGCTGCGAGAAGCCGGAGCGTAACCACTCCTCCGTGGAAAAGCGCGGTTGAACATGTCACAAGAAAAGAATCCGTTCAAAAAGAAACGCTCAGCTGACCAACGAAGGACCTGTGTGCTACTAGTACAAGAAGGCCGATCATTTCAAGCGGGACTGCAACAAGCTGAAGAATGGTCAGGAAAACGAGAAGCCACTCCAGTAATTGAGGCACCGGACTTGGCGAGAACCAGCAAAAAAGACTTAACCGTAACGGAAGCTACGTTGAATCTGCTTTACGAAGACCCTCTGGTTTACAGTCGAGCACCATTATTTTCCAGCGATGGGAATATTGTTCAGGGTGACAAAAACGTTAGAACCAAAACCCGTTTGGATTGTGATGCTACAACTGTGTACGTTTTTAACTTCGTGAAAAGGAACGGACTGAAGACCCATGTGTATATGGACCGGACAATCAAGATGAAAGTTGGGTGATGACAAGATCGGCGAAGCCATGCTAGAGTTGGTGAAGATCGAAGTCCAATCTCGTTGTGTTCCAGACTACAATGTGTCGCTGTGGTGTTCGACGTTCCCGAAGCATTTAGTTGTGTTCTCGGGATGCCATATTTCGTAGATGTATAACCCGATATCGACTGGAAGTGTCCATGCTTCAATAATAACGTCTCAGCTGGAGCCTCAGCAGTTGAAGAATTTACGTGGGAAGTGCAGTCAGACTATAGGTTCTGGGCTTCACCGAGCTGTGACCAACGAAAGTTCGTCTGTTCTAAGCCGTGATTCCTGTTGAGCCATCGTGCCAGAAACCGTGTTGGAGTGTAGAGCCGATGCAGCAGAAAAGCCAATTGAGGACGTGGGAAAGCTCTCTAAGCGAGAGCTGAAAAATACCAAGGTTGAGGCAATGTTTACTCTTGGAGTGGCTGACTCGGAGGGGTTGAGACTAAGTATGTGACGAGGAAGAAACTACGGAAGTTTCTACGGTTTCTGCGAAGGATGTACCCGAGCATGATTTTGTGATTGTGCTGTCGAACGATACGACCAAGAAAATTGAGCGAGACCTCAAGCCTAACGACGAACCGGATAATGTTGGCTCTGAAAATCTAAGCGAGTTTTGCAGCCGGACCGGGATTTATTTAAGGACAACCCCGCCTATCCCGTACTCAAGGAGTACAAGGAAACTGTATTTAAGCCTGAGCTATCTGATGGATTACCAATGGTACGGGAAACTGAGCACCGTATTGATGTGAAGGATCCCAACATAGCGATGTATCGGCAACAGTGGCGTCTCTCACCGGAACAGAAGACGGAGATCGATATAAGTGGGTACGCGAGATGATCTCCAATGGATCGATTCGTCCAAGTATTAGCCCTTATGTTGCAGCTACGTTTTGTGTGCGAAAACCAGTGGGATGACGTATCGTCCATGACTATCGCTGTCCGAACAGCAACATGACCTGACAGAGTGTACCGATGAAGATGTCTTTGACAGTATCGCTGGATCATATTATTTTTCATGCATGGATTTAATGTCAGCGTATTACCAAGTGCGTATGAAGATGGATCACGTGAAGTGCACAGCGTTTCAAGCACCTAGTGAACTGTACGAATATTAGGCACTGTCGATGAGTGTCAGTAATGCGCCAGCTACCATGCATCGACTGACATCATCGCTGTCGATGAGTGTCAGTAATGCGCCAGCTACCATGCATCGACTGACATCATCGTTGTTCAAGAGCTTGATGCACACACGTTTATTTTATAGTGATATCTATATGCTCACCAAATTGAGGAATATCAACGAGCACCTGCGAGCTCTTCGAGATGTGCTAGACATTCTGAAGAAGTACAAACTTCACGAGAAAGTGTCCAAGTGTGTATTTTGTGCTGAGGAGATTCCGTTTTTGGGTGATTTTATCGGTTGTAATGGAGTTCGAATAGATCTTGAAAAGTCCATACGATTCGAGATTGGTCTGTTTCGCGGACAAAAAAGCAGGTTCACAGCTTCCTTGGCTTAACGGGATGCGTACAACGATTTTATGAGCAGTACGCGATATTGATAGCACCTCTGCTCAAGAAGACCAAGCTGGCCGAATCCTTCCAATCAAACTTGTGAAATGCCATCGTGACCGCCTTCGTCGACCCCTGGCGCCAAGCGAACGTAAACGGACTCCAGTGCAGCAGATTGATCTGCGCTCTGGACTTCCGCACGCACTGTCGCGCGTGCAGCTTCTTGGGCCGCTGCACTCACGTGTGCGATAAGCGAGGTCTCATACTGGTCAAAGCGGGCTGTCTGCTCTTCCACAGAGAGTGAGGGGAATTCAGCGAAAGCCTGTTCCCCTATAGGCTAGCCATCTTCCCTAAGGTAGTCGAGTGGGCATCAGAGAGTTGAGGAAAGACTTGACGAGACGGCATTCGACTCCCTGAGTCTCCATACTCAAAGAGAGGTTTATTGCTGTAGCAATCCGCGCCAGTCGCGGGATTGACTACAAGTGCTTACCAAGTGTGACGGTGGTCACACTCACCCTGTCCTGAGAAAGGGTAGCTTATAATCGAGACAGGCGTCTCTGTCTTCTTTTCGCACGAGGAAAGCCTGGATTTCCTATCGTCCGTGGGACGGGATTCCCACGACTTGCGAACTTCTAGGTTAGATTTCAACTGAGTCTTTATTTAACATGTTCCTATGTAAACTTACTGTAAAACTGCCTAATTAATGCATCCATTAAGTCACCGGTTTCTCAATGGGTGGTTCTCATGCCATGTCTCCCTCTAAGTGCGATTCGTACCTAAAGGTGTATTTCCCCTAAGTGCGATCCGTACCTAGTGTATGGCTTTCCCATGTTGTGTGATAACACCAAGTGAACATGCGCCATCCATCAAGAACACACCACATCATACGAATCATGCTTTTGCGTGGGAGATTGTTTCCTTGATACATGCAAACAACGCCGTTATTGCACACACGAGTGCTGTAGATTACACGTAGCCTGCAGCAACGCATTTTAATCACTTTCGGCCCTGAAATCGTTTGACAACCACCGTGTTGCCTTGAGAGCCTTTACGATGACTTTTCTGAATGTCGGGAACGTGTTGGGTGAATATGCTATGAAATGGTCTCAGTACGGCACATTCGCGTAAGGACGATCCGACCAGGCAGTAAAGCAAAATACCGGGTACATTCACGCCAAGTCGTCGTCCAAGAAGTACGTGTACATCGGGTGCGTATTTATCACACGATTCATGAACCACTCTTGTGACCCAAACGTCACTTTTGTCGAGATGCAAAATGGTAATAGCGTGAAAGTGATGGCTATCATGATAAAAGACGTGAGGACTGGACCCAGCGCACAGTCGACTGTGGGGTGATACCGTAAGCCAGGAGTTCACCGCAACGCACGAGATGAGCGCAGTACCGTAAAACTAAAAAGAATGATAACAAAGAAAGAACATAAACAGGCCTTGACGAAAAACACCCCACCTTAATACTATTATTTGTAAGTAAAACCATAAAGATTACCAACTTAATGATTTGCATGTGCTGACCTTAATCACTTTTTACCACGTAAAAGGTTCAGAGTTTATAACATATATATAGTATTGGGACTTCTTACACCTGTTACGGTGAACCCGTGGTTTTCGTATATGGTTCAAGTATGCTTGTGACGATTGATAGTTGCGATCTGAGCTATCACGCCAGCCCAAGTTAATAAATACTTTAGACACAGCGTATAGACACATCGCTTAGGAAGATAATGTAAGACAAGTAACAGAAGGATAGGTAGATATGTAACTTCTGGACTGCCGGCTGTTTTTTTTAATCCCAGTGGTAGTCCCCGGTCTGACGGCACACAAGACTATCTAGAATGGTCTGTAGTGCATACTCACAGCCTATAACTCCTTTGGGAAATTTCTGGGCTCAATTCATTCAACTTGGGACGCAGGAGGACTCAGCACGTCAGGAACAGTAAAAGTGGCACAACGCAGGAAAGTCGTGTATGCATACTTGCGATGATGTTTCCTTTGCAAACGAGGATATCTCGAAATCGACCAACCCTCGCTCCTCCCGAGTATCCGTTCATCCGAAGATGCGGATAAGCTACTTGTTGATGTTGCACCAGCACGAATACGGGTGATGGATTAATCCTCATATGTATTGTGTTACATCAGTTTGTAGTCACACGGTGCACTACTCAGATGCACGCAGGCCAACGTCTGCTGTGTACTAGATCATTCGAACTCAACGCTGCACCAACCGAACGCGGGCGTCCTCCTTCATTCAGTGTAGTTACTGGTGCGCGTTTGCGCTTCTAGTGGGTGACTAGTATCTTCCTGCCGCTGATGTCCAGATGTGCCGCCGGTCGCAGCGCGAACAATACGTGCACGTAGACGCCAAATGTAAAGTAGTAGTTGCATGGAGTCCACATCAACGAGCTAGCCTCACCACGCTTAGCCCTAAATCTCCTTCCGTGCGTAATTGACCCCTGTCTGGGTCGAGCCAGCAATACCGTCTTTAGTTAGCCTATTGGATGCTACCCACAACGCGTTTGGCAAGACGACATGACGCAGGTACAATAGTGAGGGCCCCAGTATACGCATTCTCGACCGGTTCGTCACTCTCTTCAGCAGCGCATTGAGAATTTCGGCAGGTTATCCGTAGAGGCGAACCACTGGGCATTCATGTCCTGGTCGAACGCTACAAGAAACGGATGAGCCAAAAATTCCTTGAAGCCGTAGCCCCGCATCAGGAAATCTTTCATTCGCTTCGCATATCTTACACATCTCGCGCAACGGCAGCAGCTACGACCTAGGGAAGCGCTTAATCACCTTCGCACTTCTGCCATGACATGAAAGAATAGCAGCAACGACCTAAACCGAAGATGGTTCTCGAATACAGAGCGTAGCGCGTTAAATTGAGCTTGGTCTCGGCCACCACGTACAGAGCTAGGATATGCTTGCACGAAGAGTGACTTAACACTCTACATGTAACCCAGTTACAGTTAGCTCGTAACAGGAACCTGCGATGAAATACCCTGACTAAAGAAACGGTGTAAATAAATACAAGAGCATTGCATTTTCGAGACTATTTTACATACCGTATCGCAAATTGTTGGCACAGCTTAAACAAAGCTTTCTGCCCACTTTCCTCGCTAAGTACAGACTTGAGCGTGAGAATGAGACGCCTCACATATCCAAATTCAAGAGGGTATTTGACTATTGAAGAAGGACACCAACAAATATCAATGCTTTTTGTTAGCTTCTTTAATATAAGTATAAATAAAACTTCAAAAGGTATTGAGTTCAGCCGTCTCGTTGTCACACTCTAGTCTGTATTCAATTAACCAGGCGTATTGGTGCTCTTTCATGTACTCTATCGTCATTCTTGTAGTAACAATCCACACACAAAAATACAAAAAACTAAGCGATTATGACAAAAAAATCACAATATAGCAAAACTTTCGTTGTTATCATGGCGCTCGTCTTTCATATACAAACTAATGTAGTGAACAAGATATATTTTTCTTCCTTCCTTGAGCCTTCATCGTCTTGCTCTTTTTGGACTGAAGCTATTCATCTTTTCTTTGTTTTGATCCAGTCGCGCACGGTCCAGCATGGGACGTTGCTTTTCTTGATAGCCGCGTCGATACCTATTTCAGCAACTCTACGAAGAACCTGGCGCTTAAACTGAATTTTGTACGAGCGCTTGACACGCATGGCTTCTCTTCTAAAATGCTGGTGGGCCCAATCCTCCTCCAGTGTAGTGCTGTGCTGTCCAGAAAATTATGCAAGGATTTGGTTCATAGGGCTACTTCTCCGGCCCGCTTCAAAATGACAGCTGAGGTTACTTAAAATCGTACTTAAACGCGTTTCCTTACGTGATTGGATAAATATACTGAAAGCGAGCGCTTGGTTCCAGTCCACTAATTCGCTGGCTGGTCGAGATTAACTCGCCGACAGTCGGACAGTACTCACTCTGCTTTTCTCGCACCACCTGCAACACGCTCCCGATGCCTAGAGCCCCAGAGCAAGCCGATGCATTGCCTGATACACGCATACTTATCGCACTTTTTCTCGCCGAGCAGTGTTCGCGGTAGACTACTGCGAGGAGCGATCCGTGCAGCCCGGACAGATTTTTCGCTTTGCCACAAGACGGTGAAGAAGATTTGGAGTGCTCGTGTCGACGTGGCGGTCATGACAGCTTCGAGGCGACTGCAGCCAAGACGTGGCCGTCGTTTGTCGCCTGAAGAGGTGGCGGAACGTATCCAAGCGGTCCCGCTATGTCAACGCCAAGTGCAGCGAGCACTGTCCGCCGCGTCAGGTATTCCGCGCTCTACTCTACAGCGCCATCTTAGCGATGGTACGCTTTGCCGTGCGTCGTCGCGCGTAAAACTGACACTCACTACTGCGCACAAGATAAAACGCCTTCAATGGGTGTTGTCGCATGTGGACATTCCGCTAGGTATTGTACTGATTAATTAATATCTTAATCAAAATTAATTTGAACCGAGACTAATTTGTATTGGAAACTAATTTCTGCCAACGTTCATATAGGTAGCCGAATGTACCGCATGCATCACATATACGACACCGTATATGTTAATGAGAAAAAATGGTTTAACCTCTACAAGGGGACCGCAAAATATTATCTGACAGCTATGGAACAGTTACCCTACCGTTCGTGTCCGAACAAGAGGTATATCGGTAAGATTATGTTTCTGGCTGCGGTAGCGCTCCCTCACTACGACTGTCATCGGAAACAGTACTTTGATGGTAAGTTGGGCATATGGCCTATTCTGGAATACATGGAGGCTCTTTGTACCTCCGTGAACCAACCTAGGGCACCATGATTACGAAGTGTGTATCTATGACAAGGTCAATTTACGGTAAGTTCCTTGTCGATATAGATTTTCGCTCAAGTCGAGCCAAAATGCCAGGTAATTGTATTACTCCTCCGTTTTTATATCGAGCTGACTAATTAATTATTTTTAAGCTTTATTAAATGATGTTGTAGTTCGCAAAGGCTCGACTGTGTTTGTCCAGTAGGACAATACGGGTCCACACGTACTCGGAAACGATGTTGAACTTGAGGAAGCAGGAAGAGTTGATGGCTTGAAGATCAAGACGCGATGCCAACCATCTCGGTCTCCCGATCTAAATGTACTGGATTTGAGCCACTTTGCTTCAATTCAAGTGTTGCGGTATCGTAAAGCTACCTACGAAACGGACAGCCTCATCGATGCTGTTCAAGAGGCATGTGGCAATGGCAACGGAGGCCGTGATGAGCGGCTACATGCAGTTATACGCCTAAGTTGAAGGGTTAATTCCATATGGTTGATTGCTTAATTTTTAGTTTAATTCATTACTCGTCGATGTTTGGCTAACTTAGATTGTTGGTTGGTGCTTATTACCTGAATTTCAACAATAAACCTTACGTCGGTCTCTTCCAACTTGTAGCGCCTCTCCTCATCTGTACCATGTGGGAGTGCACCCAACCGTTGCTAACCTTACGTCCACCCTGTCCTTAAAAGCTGGTAAAATATCGCTAAATATTGACTAAACTGTGAAAAAGAAACTGATGACCATGTGAAAGCGCTGGCTTTGAACGAAGCGATCTTTTCGTGGCTGACGTGTAGACGACTAAAAAATATGCTTATCTGCGGAATATCGAGAGCTTTGCGGTGAGGGGCTTGGTGTCTAGAGGCGAGTTCTAGTTCCGGAGGTACTGCTCACTATGTGAAAGTAGCATTTTGAACTGGGTCAGAGAAGTACGTAGGAAGAGTAGGGACGAAAAAGCTTGTTCAGAAGGTGTGGAAATACGAAGGGAGTTAGATTCGGAGGCTAGCGCATTAGGAGGCTGCAGTACTGGGACAACTGGTCCACAGACACCTACAGCTAGTCTATGGTGTCCACTATTACTATAGTAAACTACAGCTTAGAGAGGTATTCACCATTTCTCAAGCATCGCTAATGGTACATAGTACTGCAATGCAAAGAGGAGTGCCGTAACAGATAGAAAGTGAGATAAAAGTTCCGCTCATTGGCAAAGATTGAATTGATTATTTGTATCGGATCAGAAGTATGGATCTGTCAGGTGGCGTTTTTTTATTTTGCGTACATGTATTTTCCGTCGTCATCTGTAATGATGTATACGATTATACAGGAAATATCAAAAACAGAGATGAATCCCTTAATAACACACCAAAAGGAGGGGCGACATATAACACATAAAAACATAAAAAGCAGGATTGCCAACTAAGGCGAGTGGGTGCGAGCGCGCGTAGCCAAACGAAACCCGAGCGGGGAGCCCGCGGATCAGAGCCGCGCGTTATGTGCGGAGGCGGGCCCAGCGCCGAGCCCTTTAGCGAGCCGCACGTTGCACTCACCCGAAAGTACAATCTTCTTACCGAAAGCGAAGCGAACCTAGAGGGCGCCGAAGGGACGCTCTGCCAAGCGAAGTGCGGCTGGTCCATTTATGCAAATGTCCCACGAAAGGTATGCCCTCCAATACATAATCAAATGAATATTGTGTGTTTTTATCGCGTTCTCCTGTCATTACGCAGTTGAACTGTTGCTGGTGTTTTTGTCACGACATGCAACAGTGATCCTCCTTGTACGCATCAATGCAATGAAATGGTGTACATTATCGCGTAGCCAATTATGCCTGCGCTAGGATCAACTTTGCTAGTCGGCGGCATGGAGTGGTGTCCGTATATGTCGAGTCTCCCACTCCATGTGGCAGTGTCGTAATCGTAATCAAAAGGCGCTTTCACTTCGTCTTGTCAATGGCGATCCGTCGTAGGTGTTCAAGGTCTTGGGCGCTGCGTAGTCGATGGCCGCAGCCGCTGGGTACGAAATCGGCGTCGAAAGTGTTTGGTAGGGTAGGTAGGCGGCCTCGCCACTTACCTGCGTCGATTGGGGCGAAGTAGGCGGCCATCTGGACGTATGCTGGGATCTCGGGGCGCTGTAGAATGTGACCAAGAGGCCACCGTGCCGCCTTGATGCGGTGTCAGAGTGGCTGTTCGTGGCAGATCTCGTATAGTGTCGAGTTGGCAAGGCAGCGGGGTAGCAAATGTTCAGGACGCTGCGGAGCTGGCGCCGGTGGAAGCTTTCGAGGCTGAGGAGTTCCGAAGTCGTGAGTGCCCAGGTGCCGCAGTTGTACACAAGTACAGGTAGCACGTAGCAGTTGTAGAGTCAGACGCGGGTCTTGTCTGTAGTGCTGCTGGTGGAGCCAGATCGTCCACAGACGACGGAGCGATGAGGCGGTGAGCGATTTGCGCCAGGTGACATCCTCGGTGTCTCCCAGAATGATCCTAGCTTCTTCGTTGAGCGCTAGCGTTCGTCGGTGGCTCGTGTCAGACGGGTTGCACCTTTGGGCTGGGTGTGGCGTCCAATCTCCGTGATTTCTGTCTTGGTGATGTTCATCTGTAGTGACCAGCGGGCTAGGAACGCAGGCGCTCGTTCGAGGATGCCGTCGATCATCGCCGGATCTCTGCAGATGAAGTCGGTGTCGTCTGCATACACGACCATTTGCTCCAAGAGCCTGTAGGGTACATCTAATTCACTGGCTACTTCTCGCAATGCTGCTTCTACGCAAAACTACAAACAAAACAGGTGAGAGTGAGTCCCCCTGCGGGGTGCCAGTGTTGCTCTCGAACGGGTCGAGCGTGTTGCGGCCGGCACGCAGGGATAGTGTCGTGTTGGCGAGTAGGAGCCGGATGAGGCGGACTTCGTTGTCGGGCAGGAAAGTTTTCAGGACCTTGAGCAGCTTCTGTCTATCGATGGTGTCGAATGCCCTGGAGAGGTCGATGCTGAGGATATGGATGCTGTCGCAGTAGCGTTGTGCATACGCACTTAGCCAGCGATTTGTCCATACAGCATCGGCTGTGTTGCGGTGTTTCCGGAAGCCGCTCTGGTGCGGCGACAGGAACTTGTCGACGGCGGGAGAAATGCGGTTCAATACAACGATCGAGATACTTTCCGAACGGTGTTTAGCAGGACAATTGGGCGAAGACTGGAGCATTGACCACGTGGCTTGTTCGGCTTGGGGGGGGGGGAGTTTTGTGCCTGCTCCAACGTCGAGAGGTTCGCCGCAGGCAAAGCTGTTGTTGACGATCTCAGTGAGACGGGGTGCAAGTGCATCCGCCCCGTACTTGAGTAGTTCACCGGGGATGTCGTCGGGGCCAGACGCACGTCGGTTGTTGAGACGGCGAAGAGCTTGGCCGAACTCCCCAGGTGTGATTGACCAGGAAAGCGCTCGTGGTTCAAGGTTCGGTGAGACCGAAGGTCGCTCCAAGATCGAGAACTGCGCTTGGAAATGGGAACGAACGAGATTGTTATTTGTAAATTGATGCAGGGTATACTAACCTTCGTCGTCTCGGAGCAGTAGTGGTACCGCTCGGCAGGGTGCGACGGCACGGACCGCTTCATAGAACTGGGCGGTGTGGCTGTTGCTCTCGATGACTTTGACCTTGTCGTCGAGAGCTTTGTTGGCGAGATCTCGGTATCTGAACTGGATTTGGTGAAGGATCGCGTTCTGTTCGATGCGGAGGGCAGCGGTGTTGGCGGTGCGATCGTTGTAGATCCGGAGCTGGAGATTGCGTTGGCGTGTCGAGCGGACCCGGAGAATGTCGTTGTCAAATTTCTTGGGGCTGGTGGGGGTCATGTGGAGGCCCACAACTGTTTAAGCTTTGCTGCGAATAGTCTGGAATGTTTCATCCCATTGCTGTCGGATGGGGCGCTTGTCTGTTCTGTTTGGCGGCCGTAGAGCGTGTGCGAGGGCGGTCGTGAACTTGTCTCGAATATCCTCATCGTGAATAAGGCGCTCTCGAGCAAGTCGAAAGGGCTGTCCCTGCTGTGGTTTCGGGCGTGTGTGAACACGAAGTCCGCCGTTACGAGCTTGTGGTCCGAAGTGGTGAGTGTTCCTCCCCAGGATCTGGCGTCCACGCAGAACCTGCGGCACGCCTGCGGACAAAGAATGTAATCGATCTGGTTATATATGCAGAAGTCCGTCCTGCGTTGGGTCCATGTGGTCTTGTGAGTCGCGCGCTTCTGGCATGCTGTGTTAATAGCAAATAAACGATATGAGTCACAAAATGCAGTGAGAGCGTGCCCGTTGCGGTTGCGAATCCCGCGTGCGTGGGCGCCGAGGAATGTTTCGCCGCTCATGCGGTGTCCGAGCTTCACGTTAAAGTCTCCAGCGATGACCGTAATGTCCCTGCGGGCGAGCGAGTCCAGCGTCGCGCGAAGGTCGTCGTAGAACCTGTCCACCTCTTCTAGCGGACGGCCGCCGTGCGGCGCGTACGCTGTGATGACGTTGACGCGTCCCGTGTACGGAAGGTGGAGGTGGAGGACGCCGATGCGAGCAGTGGTCGCCCAGAAGTTCTTGTAGTACGGGACCAGTCTGGGGGAGGCGGCGAAGCCGACCCCGTAGCGTTTACTGGGTCCTTCAGTGTGAGTAGCGTGTATTTCTTCGAGTCCCCGATGAGTTTCCTGTCGTCGTCGTACACTTTCGTTTCTTGGAGGCCGACGACATTAATTTTGAAGCGTCTGAGGTCGTCCGGAAGCGTGCTGTTTTGCCTGTAAGAGGTGTTTAGCGATCGGACATTGAACGAACCTATACGGAGGCAGTTAGACTGGTTAGGACGAAGGGGAGAGGGGGGGTGACTGCGGTGGCAGCGGTTGAGCGGATGTGGAGACTCGCAAAGGACTTGCAGATGCTCTCGAGCATCTGCCGGAAGCCCGCGGCTAGCATCATGCTGGCCACGCGTCCCGGGGGAGGGCGTCACCCCAACCCCAACCAAAAATGCACACATCAAACTGAGCGATTATTACAGTAATACGCGGTGCATTGCCTTGGAATCAATGTGCTGTATTCATGTAGGTATTTTACCGACCAGCAAGCAGTGCGGGAAAACCGATATCTTGGCGAATTCATAAAATCGTAGGTCTTCTGTCACCGCATGCGTTTGGGTATCATCTTGCTAGCAGCTATGGCCGTGATCCTCGCAAGAGGAGCAGCCTCCCCAGCAGCCGACAGGATTGTGGAGCATGTGATCGAATCGCTCGAATCCACCAGCAGACTTCGCACTGAAGACGGCAACAAGAACCTCGAAAAAAACTTAGGGACGAATCGTGATGACGATGACTTGGACATTGACGGGAACAGCGACACGTCGCTGTCGGAAGAAGAAATGAGGACTTCCTTACTGGATGCTGTTCCTGGAAAGTAAGCCCTTCAAGACAGCGGAAAGGACCAAGTCGATGGAAAAGCTTAGGAGCAATAGCAGACTACCCCCATTCGCGTCAAAGATGTTGGCAACGGTAAAGATGGTTATCCCCAACAAGTTTTAACGGAAAAGACAAACGACGTTTAAGAGCTGAAGTTTTGTTATAGTCGAACAGCTGGGTTAACAAACATGGATTGAATCATATCTCTGTAAAGGGTACGCGTAGTTATCAGCTATTATCAGGAGCTTGTGTAGCGTAATGAACTATGCTTCGTGAGGAGAGACTAAAATATTTTGTGAACTATTTGACGAGTCACTTCATCATTTGGTCGCTCTTCTTTACCGGGACCGACGCCGAGCTGCTTAACACGAGTTTCAAGAACAGTAGCAAGTACGCAGCAGCGACAAAGCTCGCCACCTTGAACTGCAAGTCCTCACCCAACTGGGCGATGCCCCAACCGCCGCTGTACACGCCAAGGATGACACTGCAACCTACAGATTCAACACCGATCAGTCTTGACACCTTTTTAGTCTCAAGAAAATGTCTAATAGATGAACGCACCTCCGCCCAGGAATGCCAGGGTGCCTCCGATACGGTGACCTGGGTTCTTCCACTGCCAGCTCGTCTTCTTGCCGCCAAAAGTGGTGGCAAGACCCTAATAGAACAACACACGTTAGCGCCGGAATACCACGTAGTGAGCGACTGCATTACAGTCTTACTCCAAGCATGTTGAGCGTCGATAACGTCGCCGTTACACCCGCAAGCCACGAGTGCGTAGACGTGAAGTGGTCTTTGCCGTACGCATTCTTTGCCGTGTAAGCTGCCGCGCCACCCACACTCAGCAGTAACATCGCCAGCACCTGCGCGAACATGTGCAGCTTGGACAGCAGTAACCTGTCGTCACAGCAATAGCATCAGTCTACAGCCCCCTCAACGCTTGAAGAGCCTCAAACTACCGACCGCGTCTTGAAGTCTGCCACGCTCTTGCGCTCCAACATCGCGTAGATGCCTAGCGGGAAGCAGAGTAGGAAGGCGACGGCATTGGCGGCCGGGTGCACGGCGAACAGAGACGGCGCCGCCGCGCACTTGGACAGGATCGTGGCGCACGGCACACCCAGCAGGCCGCTCAGCACCAGCAACTCCAGATACTTGACCATCACGAAAACGTCAAGGACTTCGTTCCGGGGGTGTCGGATGCGAATCGCGTTGTGACCAGCACCCCCGGGAGTTACGAAAATAGGGGTACGTGGGTTTGACTGTGTTTTTGTATGGGGTTTACGATGACAATCGCGCAGTAATCGTGATGTCATGCCAGACGCGCATCCTTGTCATCGATTGAGGCCTCAATTGAGGGTACCTAAGCTGATAAGGACATCTAATTGCTACTGCTTCATGCCACCTTGGCCACCTTAACTTGCGTTTTACCCTCTCGACGCTGCAGCACCAGTAACTTCCCCAAAAGGGTCACGTGCGCTGCGATGATGAGGATTGTGAGCTGGAACTGCCGCTCCGGGGTGAAGTTCTGGACGCCCCACATGCTCGTGTGCAACCCGTACAGCATGGTAACCACACTACCGATGTAGATCAGCACGCCCGTGAGCACATGCGTCTCGTCCTTCCACTGCCAGTTGGCCTTCGTACCCTCGAACGTCAGTAGCATCCCCTGAAACACGTTGAGCGCGAAGAGCAGGCCTGTCACGAGAGCCGCCCACGAATGGGGAGTCGTCAGGTGCTCGTCGCCAGCGTCGCGCTTGGCGACGAACATTGCGACGCCTGCAGCAACCACCAATACTCCGGCCGACACGTTCAGGAGTAAATGCAGCTTAGTCAACCAGACACTGGAACACAACGGGTCGTAACTTCGTCAATACTGCGCGTATCCTCATGGAAATGAGCTCATCACGTACCGCTTCGCGTGTTTCATCTCGTTCTTCCGTTGCAACATGACTTGAAGCGCGCTGAATGAAGTACAAACCCACCGGATTAAATATGTCAGGGAGACGTGATATCTATATTATCACTGCATCGTTACGTACCTGGGCATGCAAACAAGCATCGCCACTGCGTTCATCGCCGGATGTAACGCAAATATCGAGCCATCGGCGATGCAGCGCTCCAGGATGACGACGCACGGCAGCAAGAACAGCACCGCCGTCAGCCCAAGGTCCGCCATTTCGACTCGGACCTGATTTCGACTTAAAACGTGGTGTGCGTAACATCAGATTTAGTCGGCTTAGTTTTTTATCGGTGTTGGTATTGTCTCAAAATTTTCATCGAATCAATGTACGATGAAACTCATTGTGAGCACATAGACCAAGCATGATCGAAAGATTGTATTGGGATGAACCGCTTAAGCGGTCAATTTTGGCAAATGTGTATATGCAGGAAGCAAACCCGGAGCCCGAATGGACCCGCGGTGTGAGAGAAAGAGGTACAGTAGTCTATAGAGCACGTGGAATAATCACCGAGGTCCGCACCGAGCAGAGAGCGACAGAACTAGCGCACACGTGCGTTCCACTCAGTGAGAATGGGATTGAGAAGGAAATCCAATGGCATAACCCCCGCTCCCTGAGTTATGTACAGATCTCCTTCGTCAGCTTCCACTCGGTTAACTTCACGTTCATCACTCACAGTCTATTAACAACGATTTGTCTTGAAATAGTCTGTCTTGTTCATCACTTGTTCGTGGATTCAAACTGTGTGCGCGCATCTGCATTCTCGCTTGTCACGGCCGTGATTTGTGAGTCCCCCCCCCCCGGTTTCGCTGTTGCCGCAGACGTAGAATTAAAAAAAAACGGACTTCCAGTCCCATGAAAATCGTAGTGCTGAATTTGTTGTCGAAATCATTTGTTGATTATACGTGTCATACTAAGTGCGAATTGATTGCGAATTACGTTTGACCTGAGCCCAGTATGCTCTCGAACGTTCGCGTCTCCATCTCGAACGTCACAGACTGTCGCAGTCAAGACTCAAGAGTCCTGACTCAGAACGACCCATCCATCGCTAGCCACTTCAACATCTCCATTATCCAATTTGCCAAGTAGCAAGCAAAAAGTCACCAACAGCAAAAAGCCACCTCTGTTTCATTCTTGACAGACACAGCAATGGAGGCCCAGACATCTCACGAGAAGAGCCGCCTGCAGACCATCGAGCACAAGGTCCAGGACGTGCAGGACAAGCTCAACATGAAGCTGCCGGCGCAGTACCGGCATGTGGCCGCCAGGGTATGCGGCAACAAGTGGCGACTGCAGACGCTTAAGTCGCAAGATGCTGCGGCCGTCGTCAAGAAGATGCGCCTGGAGCTTGGCGCCTTCGACTACCGCGTTAAGGAGCAGGCGGAGCTGCTCACGCGGTACCTCATTGAGCTGGACGGCGTCCTCAGCTACGGCGACGCCGACATCAAGAGGGAGCGCAAGGCGCTGGTGGTGTTCGTGCAGAAGCTGCTGCCCCAGGCCGACGCTTTCAAGGAACGATGCGCTAAGCTCAAACAGTTTGGAGAGAGAACGCTCAGTGGACTCGAGGATCAAACACTTGCACCCTCGACGCCCAGTGATAGCGGCTCTGAGTCCGATGATATGCATGTGAAGGCTCTGTTCGAGGAGAGCGAAGAGGAGGAGGAGGACAGTGAGTCCGAGGCAGAAGAGGAAGAGCAGGAGGAAGCAGCTCAAGACGAAGATATTGAGAAGCCGATGGACGTCAAGGAGGACGAGTCCATGGAACCCGAGGCAGAGTCTGACGTTGAAGCTGAAGACGAGGACGGGGAGGAAGAGGAAGGCATCGTTCTTCCGCAGAAGAAGTCACCACGTCTCCAGCCGTCTTCGAGCCCACAAGACCTGGACATCGACGTCAACTCGCTGCCCGTGTGGCGGCCGTACTACCAGCTTCAGCGCCGCCAAGACGGTATCTATCTCATTGCGCGTCTGAACAACATTGACCCACAAAACGTGCGCGTGCAGTGGAACGAACTTAATGGCGTACTTCGTATCAGCGGCTTCCGCCTACCTACGCAGAAGGACATTATGATGTCGCGTCTCAGCGGTGCGCCGACCTTCGGCCGCTTTGAGATCGCCGAGCAATTTCCGCGGAATATGCTCGACATGGAGGAAGCCACACAGCAGATTTTCGAGGACGGTACCCTGCAGATCCGCATGCCGTACCACGTAGTGCGGCACCCATTACGATACCGTCCGGCATCGCTCTTCCAGCCGCAGGACTGCTTTGTCTGGTAAACGAACAGAGTGCATGAGCTGGATCTGTACAATAGAATAGGTATTTCGTTGGTATTCCTTAGCGATAACTAAACTAGGAGTCCTAATATTGAAGAATATCGTTTAAGTTTGCACAATAACGCTGAGATAGATAGGAATTCAGGCTTGCAAGGCAATGTCTAAAGACGACCGCACCCAAATTGCCACGGCAGCATACTCACGGCCTATCCACAGTTAGATCGGAATTACCCTCTAGACCGCATTTGCAGTATAATTTGACTTGAGGTTTTAGAGGGGCACAGCAGATTATAGACAAGCGAAGGTCAAAGTCGTGCTACACGCTGAAGTGATTTGATCAACGCCGTGTTAAGGCTGCAAGTACGGCGAAAATATCGTCAGCTTTATCCAAACTCAGGATGAACATCTTTCTTACCTGTGTAGAGGGGTCGTACGGCAGCTCGTACTCTGCCTTCAATGCCGAATAGTGTTCTGTGAACGGGTTGCTACCCTTCATGACGTACTGAATCGGCTTGAGCGATGTATTCGTCCACTCCAACGCGGATGCCAGCACATTCGGGACAATATTATGCCCCGGTGAGCCAATGAGGCAGTGTTCGGGCCAAATGGCCAACGTGAACTTGCCACTCGTCTCGAGCGATTGTGTGTACGCAAAAACGTAGTCGTTCAAACGGGAATCACGCGGTTTCCAGACCCCGTTCTTAATATCCTTGGACGAGATTGTCGTAAACGGCTGGGGGGAACCGCCAGCGTCGTTCTCCCGGAAAATACCGTGCACAATGTGATATCTCTGGTATGAGTCCATCGTCAGCACAACTTGGGACAACTCGGACGTGTGGTTAGAAAATGAAGCTGCAATTCTGGCAGCGTCTTCTTTGGCGGTTGGGATTGCCAGTGAGCCCCCAGGGTGGAGACTCACTTGCAGGTCAATGACAAGGATCTTCAATCCACCCGAAGGGATGGATCCGGCTTTCTTTGCATCGTCAACCACGTCGTGCTTGAACAAGTCGTTATAAACTGCTTCGAAGGTCGACGGGATGACTGCAGGAGGAATGACCGCCAGTGAAGGGACCAGCACTAAAGCTAGACACGTCATGATTTTAGTGATCGTAGTCATGACTTGCTGTGTGTCGGGTAAATCTAAGACTGTGCCAACCAGTCAGCCAAGGTGAAATCTCCCATGTCGCCTTTTGAGATCACGTGCAGCCGCACAATCTTTGGGATGCAGCACCAAGCGATAAAGAAGGAATGAGGCCAAGTTGAGGAAATAGAATCAGATTGCACTTAACACTTGACTAATGTGCTAGTTCAGGGACGACTACTGCGTTTCGCCTCACTTTTAAATCTACATGTGAGTTTGTTGGTCTTTTGGAGGGTTTGGGAGGATCAGTTGGTCATCTCGACGAGGAGAGCGAGCGCATTCGCCGCAATGATCGACAGGATGATGCCGCTGGGTAGTTCCGTCGACGTCGAGCTACTGGGAACGTTCTCCCCGTCGGCCATATTGATATTACCACCGACTGTACCTTCCAGGTCGCCATTCGCGCTGGAAGTCGAGCCAACAACGTGGTCGAACGCAGTGGAAGCTTCAGTCTCGTTGCTCATCGAAGGAGAAGGCATGAAGGGGGATCCAACGTCATTGAGCGGGATGTCTGGTCCACTGGCAGCATCGCTTTCACGTTCAATCACGCTCGACCAATTCGAGTAGAAAGGCGATTCACTGCTCAAGGACCCATGAGCCACCAGAGCGTCGACAAAAGCCCCAAACTTGGAGAAATCTTCGGTCTCAAGGTCGTCCTTCAGTATCGGTGCGGCCACTTTGGCTAGAAACTCGGTCGCCGCCAAGTCAGACTCGTTTTCTTCGCGTTGGAGATGACGTTCACGTGGGTTTGAACGCTGCAGGACGACGAGCGCACCGGCTTCCATTGACATCCAGAACAGAAGAGCGACGAAGCGGCAAAATACGTTCATGCTTGAGTGGGTTACTGTACTGTTGTCGTGGAGATGAATTTTCTCAGCTGGTTTTCTGGTCTTGTCGAGGTGCTTGAGGTCTGGGCGGCTTGTTTGAGAATGAACTCAAGGCTTTCGACAAGCAGCAGCCGCTGCCAATTCTTCAATGTTGAGAAAGGCGGTTAAATTGCAGCAATCCACGTTTTCTCCAGTCCAATAGGGAAAAGACCACGGTCGAGACAGGCCACAGAAGTCATGACAAGCTACAAAACGGGTAGAAAATGTTTTTATGAAGCAGAGATCAAAATACGAATCCCCATTGCTAAATACAAACTTTCGCTTACGGGAGCTGCACGACGATCTTGCCGATGTTTTTGTGCGCGTACATGTGGTCAATTGCATCTGGGATATGCTCGAGTCCGTGGAACTCTGTGGGGTCTACGCCAGCCAACAATTTGCCCTCCTTAATGAGCTTAAAGAGGTTGGCCATGTGCGTTGGGATAATGTCGTCGTACGTGCGTAAGAGAAACCCACGTACAGTGATGGCCTTCATGAGCAGCACCTCATTCATTGAGCTGACGGTAAAGGGCGAGCGTGGGATGTCGCCACGGTACTCCGAGATGTGGCCGAACACGATGATGCGACCCCGAATGGCCATATTGTCGAATACGGTCTTGAACATCTTGCCACCGATGGTCTCGAAGGCGATATCGATGCCTTTGGGATACTCATTCTTCAACACTTCATCGATTTCCTCCTTATTGTAGTTGATCACGCGATCACAGCCAAGTTTCTTAAGGTACGTGGCCTTCTCGTCGTTGCTACACGTGCCGATGACGTGGTTGCCGGCCAGTTTGGCGAGCTGCACCACGAACTGGCCAGCGCCACCAGCAGCTGCCGTCACGAACACCTTCTCGTCGGTCTTGAGCTCGCCACATTCCGTGATGGCAATGGATGCTGAAATGCCGCACACGGTCAAAGGTAGCGCAGCGGAAGAGAGTTCCGGCAGTTTTTGCACCGAGCCGGCGGGCACCTCGACGTACTCAGCGTAAGCGCCGAACTTGTCGTACACGACGTAGTCGCCCACGTTGACCTCGGTAACGCCCTGACCGACCTCGATCACGGTGCCGGCCGCGTCCAGACCCGTGCCAAATGGCGGCGGATTCTCGTTGAAGACGCCGTTGGTCACGTTGATGTCGGTGGCATTCACGCCCAGAAATTTGTTCTTGACCACGATGTGGCCGGCACTGGCCTTAGGCAGCTCCGGGTGCGTCACGATCTCGGTCGCCTCACGGAAATTGGTGGACAACTTTGTGCAGAGGAGTTCGCGGTAGCTGGGCATGGCTCGTGGTGGGGGATTGGGCGGACTTGTCTACTAGACGGCAAATTGAGGAATGACTCGGAGTTTTTGATACACTTCATCATGAAGTTCATGGGCATATACGTCGCTCCAACTTTGATGACGCTGTATTTATGTTGCACATTACGAAGATGATCCAATCGTAGCTTGGAGTCAGAATGATTGGATTGGCTGAATCAAGCAGTTCGAAGATGACGTTGCGGTTTTTAGTCGAGCAATCGCTTCGGACGGCAACAGTAAATGGCTGAGTGGCAGTCAAATAAAGAGGGCATCCCGCTGTCGGGTACAGCTCTGCTGGTATTTTTCTCTTGGCCGTGCTGTCCGAAAGCGCGGTTGCACGTTCATTTGCTTGTCTTCTAAACTGAGGCTATTACTATCTGAAATTTCGCGAAAAGATGCATCGGAATTAAGATGATGTGAACCAGCAAAGAACTAACTCAAACGCCTCGACTTCAGAAACGAACTTATTAATCTGTAGCTATATCCATTCTCCGCTGGCTGGACGAACTCACCCATTGATCAGGTGCCAGACTCGAGAACCACCCTCAGAGAACCCCCACGTCTGCAAGTAAAGTATCATCACTGGCACGTTTCAGCAAAACGATATTGTATTTCGTACTTATTGAAGAAAAATAATTGCATTGTTCGGGTTCGGCAGTTTCATTTATGGCGATAGTGATAAATCCTCGAAAATAGTGTCATCAGCCCCATCAGTGACGAATCGGCATGACCATCGTATGTCGGACAGGACGTGGGCTTTGTTGCTCTTGACGAGTAATGCGTCTGTCGACGCTGGAATCTCCAGCTGCCAACGCGGCCCCTTTACATGACGTATACACGAGCTTCACACTATACAGACGGGATGCCCAAGGATACCAACATGGATTTAGTCAGCAACTAAAGCGAACCTAATAATACCAACGAATACTCGCCAAACTCCATAAATCTAACTCAAGAGTTTGCTGCGACTTTCCAGATACGCTCCTTTACTGCGTTGCACCACCTCTTATAAATTATGAAATGCCAGTGTCAACTCTTGCCTGGTAACTCGTAGTATCTACACATGTCGTCGCTGCTCCACGTGGAGCAACACGCTGATTAAATAACAACTTTAAAGGGGCCGATTAATTCAGCACAGGTTGATGCCGAGCTAGTTCGAGTGCGGTCTGCTGGTACTGCTGGAAGTGGCTGTTGCAGTAGTTGCAGGTCCGTTCATACGCTTGTTTGCGGCATCCAGGAACGATGCAGCGCTTGCCTGTCAGGGATCAGAGGATCAATCAAATATAAGTTAGTACCGAAATTCTCGCCAAAAAGATGCTGTCCAGTCAAGGAAAGTGCTTGCTTTACCTCCACCGTGGGCCCAGCACAAGCCGTTAGAGATGGCAATCTTATCGCACGTGCCTGTTTTACATTTAGTACCGCCACCGTGAGACCAGCAGTAGCCGCGAGACTTGGCTCGATTAGAACAGCCTGAAGCTTTGCATTCGACCGACCCGCCTGGAGGGTGGAAGAGACGAATGTTAGCTAGAATCACAGCCAAAATACCAATAACAAGCATAGACTGAGAGCGTACCGTGTTTCCAGCAGCGACCAAAATGTTTGGCTCGACTACTGCAGCCTTCAGTCGTACAACGCTTGCCACCCTATAAGTTTCAATGCCACCTACCGGTCAGGCGATAAAGCGTCCAGACCGAGAGCCAATAGTTCAAGCCTACGTACCCCGTGTCGGACGCAAAGACCGTGGTCGACCACGTAGTGGGTACAGCCCGTGAATCTGCATGTTCGGCTAGCTGGTCGAGATGCAGCTCTCTGTCGTGGGCTCGGTGTGTCGATGGGTCGCGTCCTGGCTGCTACGAGTCCGGGTGGAGTCATGTCGCCCCTATTAGCCGCGTCAGGGCTCCACGTCTCCGGTGGACTTGGGAACACGAATCCACGGCGCTCACTGAAGTCTGTGGCGTGAGGTCGAGCTGTAGCAGCAAGAAACACGTCGTTAGCAGAGGGTAGGCAAATCACTATGAATCATCTACCACAACACGTACCCATAAACGTAGCGGAGTATGTCCAGGTCTCGGCTGGGTATTGAGGAGTTGGTTGCCCGTAGCTAGTTTCAGCCGGCGAAGCGGCCCGTGGAAGGTTCAAAATCCTAGCGTTCTCCTGGTTCTCGTACTGGTATCGCTGTTGTAATGGACTGGTGGTTCGAAGCACGTCTGAGATGGCTGGTAGTCGAGGGGGAAGCAACGGTGGCAGCTCCACTAGCGTCAGCCGAGAGCTCACGAATTCGGGTTCTGGCTTGACGTAGACGGCATTTCTCCGTTGTTGTGGTTGTGACTGCTGCTGAGACCGCAGCAGGTCCGTGAGCACGATCGTGTTCTCGGGTGAAGACCACGGTTGCATGTTGGTGTAGAGGAAGATGAAGCGAGTTGGTGGTGGGGTCTTGAAGCTGAACGCAGACGCGACGTCCGTTGATGAATATCGAGCGACTGCGTTGCGGCCCCCGCGTGATTTTCTAAAATACCAGTTGACGTGACCTGAGCGACATGAAGAGCAGCATAAAGGAGCATCGGTCGGTCGGTTGCTCACTTCGCTTCGTCACGACGAAATACTCGGCTGTCGAAGTGGTTTACTCCCGCTGTTGACGGACGACGGTGATAGAAGCAGAGTTGGTGCCTAGAGACCGGTGTGTTGACTCAAATGACACCGCATCGGGCTGTTGATGGTCGAATGGCTCCTCTCAAACAGCTTGTCCCTCACTTCTGCGGGTCGTCGCGTAGTATGGCGCACAGGAAGAAGTCGAGTGGACAGCTGGACGGCACCACGCGATGCATAGAGATCGTTCGCCATTGCAGCATTGAGCTTCAATACTCGGAGACTTCTCGTCGCGTTGAGCAGCGCCGCAACGGGGTTGTAAGCGCCACCACAAGGCTCAACAATCAAGGGGTCCAGCCTGGTAACGTACTCTCTACAGTATGTACCAGGTGTACGTGAACCTCCCACTAAGAGGCTCCCACTATGGCCAGCGCAGACCTCGAGCCTCGGTGCTCGTGGCCCATGGGGGGCTAACTGTAGTCTCATCGACGTCGCTCGCTGATGCAGCGTTTTATATGAGGACGGACGATCGTAACGTGGTGACACAGTGCCGCTCGACCACAGAAACCCACGAACATCAGGGGTCAAATCCTCCATACAGTTCCTTCTTCGACCAGCTGAAGGGTGCAAGTACAGGTACCGGTAGTAGTGAAGTATATGTAATACAAGTACACGTATACTTAACTAAGTAATAACTGAAGTGAAGGACCTTTCGCGACCGTCCTTACGCCTCTTAAAAGCGCCATCAAGATCCTTTAAAGCGATCCTGTCTAGTAATACAACAGATACTTGGATCATGGAAGGCTACCTCTGGAAACGGGGTCGCAAGGTGCCCAGCATGTACGTGTCGGTCAGGCGGAATCCAGTAGAACGCGGTAGAACGAGACTGAAACGAAATGTTGTGTCAGGAAGCGGCACTACGCCGTCCTGAAGGGCACCATGTTGTCATTCTACCTCACCCAAGACGAGGCGCAGCGATCCGGAGCCATACCCAAGCGGGTACTGGAACTTGTCGACTTGCGGGTCATGACCGGGAGCTCGTCTACGGATACACACATCGTGCTTAAGTACCTGGACGTGGACGGCGGCGGCACGTTGAACTGTCGAGCGGATTCCAGCGAGACTCAGCAGCTTTGGCTCGAGGCATTGCAAGACGCACTAAAGGAGCCAGAGCGCATAGCACAAGAAGAGATCGCTGAAGTGCAGGAGGAATTGCTACAAGACGCACAACGACACAGTCGAGCCGTGCAACAAGCTACTGAGGCCGTGGAAGCCGCGGGGCGACAACAGCGCGAACAGGCGAATGCCGAGACGGCGTTGCAGCAGGATCGAGACATTGCGGTCGAGCTCCAGACGCAGCTCGAGACGGCTCGATTGCTGCATGGCGAGGCAATGCAGAAGCTCCAGACGCTGCAGATTGCGCTCGAAGAGGCGAGACAGCGTGTGCACGCGTCGTCCTTGGGAACTGAAGACGCGTCGTCGTTTGATCATGTGATGGAAGCTGTCGAGAGATTAGCAGCCAAAGTCGAAGTGGCGGCGAGCGCGGAAGCTACACACGGACGAATGATGGAGCTGCTTGAGCTGCAGATGGACGCGAACTCGAAGGAGCAGCAGGAATTGACTCACCGTGTGCACACGTGCGCCGAAGAGAGCAAGATGCTCCGTCAAGTAGCTGCCAAGAGTCTTGAGGACGCTCAACGTGTCAAGCAGAGAGCCAAACGTCTGGCGTCCTGGGGAGATGAAAGACGTACAGGGACTGGAGGAGCGAGACCGTCTCAATTGGACCCATTGGTTGAAGGATATCTGCTCTGTCAACATCCCATGCGGACGTCAATGCATCGTCGCTACTACGTTCTGAGTGGCAACACGTTGTGCTGGTATGCTGATCAAGACGCCTTCATCACCAAAATGGACGCACCGAGTGGCGTTCTTCACGTCGCGGAGGTGGCGGAATGGGACGGAAAAGTGAAGCCCACGTCACCAATCCGGAGACTTGTGGTGCCCTTCAGTAGCAGCAGCCGAGCTAACTCGACCAATCTGTGTCCATATCCGTTCGCTGTGCTCACTGTTGAGGGTAAGACACTGCGATGCAGTGCTCCGTTGAAGAAGAGTCAGGAAGACTGGATCGCGGCACTTCATGTGGGTCTTACGATGCCTCCTTTGTCTCCTCATCGAGCTCGAGCTGCGAAATCACGTCGAGACTCGTTTGACTTACTGGCTTCAAGTCCATTATCCCCCAAACGACAGAGTAATGAGCAAGCAGAGCCGTCATTCGAGACAGCGTCAAGCTTAACGTCAGTCATAACAGCAGCAGCGTCGGAAACGGAGGAATTGACGGCTGAAGTGGTTGTCGACGGCTATTTGGTCGGCAAGAGCTCTCTTGAAGAGACTATGAAGAAGAAATACTGTGTGCTTCGAGCTCTTACGCTCTACGTCTTCGCGACTCACCACGAAGCCGCAACTGAAGCTGGAGTGACTCAAGGTCGGGCTACCATACGCAGCGCTACGTTTCACATCTGTGGCGTCTCGACCTGGGACGGACAGGCGACTCTGATGCACTACGACCACGGCTTCTTACTGCAGACTACCGAGCATCAAAGTCTTTATTGCAGTGCGCCCAGTCTTCACGAGAAGAATCGCTGGGTCAATGGCGTACAACACGCGTTACTTCAGTATCAACATGGCACGAAACGCGGCTCTAAGCTGTTCGATCAATCGACACGTACGGACGAAGACGAGCAAGTTGAACAGACTCACCGTCGACCTTCCTATAGCTCAGCTCGACGTGAATTCCTTACTATTTTGCAGCAATACTACGGCGAATACCATCCCGGCAAGTTAGGCGACGTGCCTATGCTGTTATCCCGGTATCAAGGTCGCGAACAAGCGCTCGTGGAGCACTTGGATCGTCTTTATGGCACATGTATGGGCAAAGATGACCAGGTGCTAGTCTTACTGGCAGTTCTGGCGACTTCCACGTCGACTCCCAGTCCACATCGAGCCCCGTCGGTATCTAATCCTCCAGCATCACCAGCAATTCGCTCTTCGGGTGATCTCACCGACTGGTTGACGTGGAATAAGGAGACGAGTCCGAGCTGGTGCGTCCTATCGGGAGATCGTTTGGAGCGTTATGAATCCGACGACCACAGCAAAACGGGGACGCCGTCGGCTGTGTTCGTAGCCACTGGCGTTCACGATTATCCAACGCCATCGCCCACGATGAATCGATCGACAACGACGGACCAGGAGCTCCAGTTTTTCTTGTCGGGTGGATACGAGACGGACGGGCAAAGTCTCAGCTCTGCCACCGAGTTACTCGTACTTGAAGCGACTTCGACTGTAGCTAAGCTTCAGTGGATGACCAAGCTGCGAAGTGCTTTAACTCCAGCGTCAGAATCTTCACCCAGCTCAGTCACTTTTCCCATTCAAGCGACCACTTTTCACGACCAATTGGTCGAGTTTTACCAACGTCAGAACCCGAAACGAGTCGGAGACGTCGACGCATTGTTGAGCAGCTTTGCCGGCCGGGAACAACAGCTTCTGCTGTCATTGGATGCCACGTACGGCACGACCGTGAGTTCGGACGACACGTTTACGGCGTTTTTGCCTCCATTAAGTGCTAGTGTCTCGAACACGCCAGTCTATCGTGAAGGGTACCTGGCTGTCAAGCACCCACGTCTAGGAGCGTCCTATCGCAAGTGTTTTTGCGTCCTTCAAGGCACAATATGGCAGTGTTTCGATAGCAGCGTCGTGGCTCATAGCGGTCATGCAGCGTTGCTGTCGGATGTGGTTGTCAGTCTGCAGCCAGTGACAGCAAAACTGGCCGAGACGTTCGCGTTCCGTCTCGAAACTCACACGAACGGCGTCATCTTGCTCCGTTCGGATGCTGCTGAGATCGTGTACGACTGGATTCAAGCGTTGCGAAGTGCAATGAGCGTCGTTGATCATAACGAAGATATTAAGGACCAGAACGACGCCGGACGTTCGTTTCAGCAGCTTCGTGCTCGAATTTTTGCCTTTTTTGACGAAAATCTCCCGTCCAAAGTCTCGGACGTTGACGCTCTGCTTGAGTCCTTCCAAGGACGTGAACGTGCGTTATTAGAGCAGCTCGACACGGTCTACAAGAGCCATTTTGCGACAGATCCAGTGTGTATGTCGTTATGTGCTGATCTCGAAGCTGACAAAACTGCTACAAAAAGGACGATATTATCTTGTGAAACTCGAACAGATGAAGCGATTCTCATGGAAGGATATCTCATGAAACGTGGCCACAAGATTCCATCCATGCGGAAGCGATACTGCGTGCTCATAGGCGACGAACTCTCGTATTATGTCACACATGACGACAGTAAAAACCCTGGCGGCGGTGCCATGACGAAACCTTTAGGTAATTTCCGTGTGAAAATGGTGAGCGACTGGCACGGCAAAACCACAACGAAATGGTACGAAAATGCCATGGAACTCGAGACGACTGAAGGGAAAACATTCTTCTGTGCCGCGTCGACAGCGAAGGAGAAGCAGCAATGGATCGATGCGTTGCGTCGCGGTCTGGCGCTTGCTCGAAGTGCCCAGCGACGAGCAGAATTTGACACGATTCACGTCGAAACGGAGCTCGAGCGACAGATTCGTGCCCAATTTCGTGAGAAACTTGCCGACTTTTACCGCGTCCGGAACCCGGCCAAGCTGCCCGACTTGGATTTGCTCTTGAGCTGCTACACACAACGCGAAGCGGCATTACTTGAGGCTATTGACGAGGCGTACGGCACGAATTTAACACAAGATGAAAATCTCTTGGCACTTGTGCCGCCGTTACCAGAGCAAGCCACAGCTCTCGCTACGCTCCAATTGGATGGGTTTTTGAAGAAAACGTCTGGTGACAACTCGAAATCGCTCTGGAAACGAGCTCAAACCGTGTATGTGGCAGTGAATGGCTTGAAAATGGCGCTCTTTGCCACACGGGAAGGCTTTAAAAGTGGCGGTGGAACTGAACTGAGCGACGGGATGACTGTTCTGGCCGTCAAAGACGACGACGCGACGCGCTTTGCTGTCGAAACGAGTAGCCACGAGTGGCTACGCTTCGAGGCTCGTGATGTGATGGAAAAGCGTCTGTGGATGCAGCTTCTTCGTGCCGCTTTAGACGCTGAATTAGCTCAGAAATTGCTGATCGATGAAGAGAACGTGGACTTGAGACGTTCATTAAACACCACGGGTTTTTTACTCTTGCGATTGGACTTTGAATGCCCACAAGACGAGCATTTGAAGTTACGAGAAGTGGCCACAGCCATGGAAGAACATGCGGTGGCTCTGGAGAATGGCAATGAGTTTGTCATCACTCAAACCACGTCGCCTTTTCGTGTTGGTGAACAACAAACTCGCTTCCGAGTGCTGAGTACACGAGCGTGGACGCCAAGTCTACGTTCGTGGCCAGTAACAACACGTACTCGAACGCCTCGCTTCCCTTTCCAGCTCGTGACACAAGAACAGTTTGTTCTAAGTTGTAGTGCAGCAACGGATACGGAGCGAGCCAATTGGATTCATCAAGTGCGTCTAGGAGCTGAACAAGCGGCCGCGCTGGAGATATTGGAAGACCAGCTCCTTGAAACGAAAGCACCTTTATCTCCTGGTCGTCGCAGTCTCGTTGAGAAACGAGAACGTGGCCTTGATAACGATAGAAAAGTCATTGAACCAGTGGTTCACACAGAAGATGAGGAGCCTCCAATGTCGGGATATCTCTCGTTTCGACTTACCCAGTCTCCAGTCTCTTCTAGTGAAGCTCGTGATGCTTCTCAAGTGTTTATTCCTCATGAAGGTTTCATTGTTTTGAGTACACGGGCCCAAGTTTTTGTCTATGAAGACGAAAGTGCTTACTATCGTCGAGATTCACCAGTTTGTGAGGCTCAGGCGGTCGAGCTGTTGTCAGACGGAGTGACGTCCACTGCTGTCTCGATGCACAGTTCGAACACGAGATCAAATCTTCGCCATTTTTTTCCTGAAGCAAACGACGCTATGTCGTCGTCTTTGGCGTTTGCTGTCGTGCTTCAATCAGTGAGAACTGACACTTCTACGTCTGCTGAAGCGTTAAGCGACAAGAAGGACGAGAAGATTGCCATACTCGAAGTTTTCCCCACTTTTCCTTCTCAACGTGAGGAATGGATAGAGGCATTTGTCAATCGAATCGACTTGGCCAGAGGTGAAGCGCTTCTTGCAGATGAAAAACTCTTGCTCAAACTGGAGCAAGATGAGCCTGAATCTGTCGAGGCACAAGAAGTAATGGCGGCCGACAACAGTGTGAATGACGACGAGAATGCCAGCGTGCTGGAAGACAAATCGTTAGTTGTGGACGTGTCAAACGTAGCAGAAGACGAAGTACGAGACAAATTACCAGCTGAGACAACGTCTTTTGTCTTCCGGACAGCAGCGATGGAGGGAATACTCACGCCGTGGCAGACGTCAAACAGTCCTATCCGTATCCCAGGCAGCTCCAAGATGAAGCCGATGGCGTCAGTGTACGTGGTTCTCGTTGGTTGTCGCTTACGGTGCTACCCGTCTCGACAAGTCGCTGCTGCTGCTGCTATGAACTCGTCAGCGACGCGAAATCTACTGACGTTGAGTCAAGACGAAGCTCCATCTCTTGATCTGGAAGTCACGGCTTGTAGTTCATGGGAAGCACCGACACAATCGTGGTTAACACTTAGAGATGACGAGAATTTTGGTCTCAAGATGGAAGGCCAAGGATCTCGTCATAGCACGTGCTTTACAGCTCCTACAAGTCAAGCCAAGCACCAATGGCTTCAAGTCATTCAACACGCACTTAATTTTGTCGTAGCTGAGCGATCTCTGAGTATTTCAGAGCGACAATTCACGCAACAAGTGGCTCAACATCTCGCGAGTATCGCAGCACACGACCGCGTCAATGACAATGTCTCCAGACAAGGATTTCTTCGCGTACGGCATCATAATTTGGGCTCCATTTGGCATGATCACTTTGTGAGACTCGAGGGCTGCACGTTGTCAATTTACGCTGAAAACGACGTCAATGAGGACAACACACGCGTGGCAATGGAGATTCACGAGCTCGTAGGGGTCGAGAAATGGCATCCAGTGTTCACAAGTCTCGGTCGGAGTGGTTCAGGACTGAAAGGTACCGGGTTTCGAGTCGAAACCAGCAGTGGCGTGTACTTGGAATTCATTGCCAAGACTGCAGAGGACGCGTCTGACTGGCAAATTGCCATCACAAGTGCAACAACACACGAGATTTTCGAGAAGAAGACAATGTCACGTGATGCCACGTTGCCATTTATCACTGGAGCACGAATGGAGGGATATCTCAAGCTCCAAGACCCGTTGAAATCGAGTGGCAAGAGGAAGATAGCGATAAAGCTCTGGACATGTCGGTACTGCGTCGTCTTGGGCTCTCACTGGCTCGTGTACGCGACGCAAACTCAGGCGATTTCATCTGGTCAAGCACCATCGCCTGTGGCAGTGTACGAACTAGAGGGAATCGCAGTGGATGGTGAAGTGACAAATGATTTCTCGATTCGTGTTGTTCCTGGCAAAAATGTCAAATGTCGAGCTCGTTCAAGTCTGGAGATGAAACGTTGGGTGAATGCTGTCGAGGATGAACTGCAGGATGAAGCCAAGACAACGGAAGATCTGGAGCGATCAGTGAAGCAACGCGAGGAGAAACTGGCAGCTCGTGAGGCTGTTAAGAGCAAGATCCATCAAGTGCAGACAGATGCTCGACGTTTATCGACGCTGCTTGGCGAAGCTATTGAAACTGCGTGTGGAGATTCAGACACGGACGACTCGGAGACACTTGGAGATGATTCTTTGCCAGGTCAGCGTTCAGTACCCGACTATCTCGATGGAAGTCCTGAGAGTTCCCCCATGCGAAGAAATGGAGGCGAAACTGCGTTCCCATTCAACACGCTCGAGTTCACGAAAGAATCAAAAAGGACGACCGAGAAGCGATCTTCTGGGTCGTTCATGAACGTCTTCACGTGCTTTTTCCGATGTTTATCAATGAATGCCACTGGTTCGACTGGCAGAAATGGTATCGCTCTACTTGGAATCCCTGGTTATTCTTCATCTGCTGCTGCTTGTAAACCACTGTACACTTGCGACTACTATGAGGCTGACGGTTATCAAGGGTTAACGAGCTAATTGAGCTTAAAACTAGCACTAAGTAGACTGGTAATTCCTTTGTTTTTTTCTATGCAGTGGCAGCAGCTGTAGGAGTGTCTGGAACGTTCTTATTCTCACTCACAGCATTGAACTCACGTAGACGGTCGAGATACGTCATGGCAGCTCCATTGCACCATGATTTCAGCAGGAAATTTCCTTCGTAAAAGGCACAATGGCTACCTTCAGGTGTAGTTAATAGCATGGCCTTGGGATTCCTATGGAACTCATGGTATGGGATCGTCTCTTTGGTGCATACGGGGTCGTCCAACGCGTTGATACAGAGCAGAGGCATCTTGAGATTGGCCACGTCTCGCATGGGGTTGTTCACCTTCCAATAGGCCTCCAAGTCGTCGTATCCGTGCATTTTCATGTACACGTGCTCGTCAAACTCGCGGATGCTTGTGGCTCGAAGAGCTCCTGCCACATCCACGACTTGATCCAGTTCGCTCTTGTGGCGAAGCAGGAACGACTTGAGTGTAAATGTCATTAAAAAGTCGTACACGGGGTTGATTTTGCCACGACAAAAGAGGTCAAAGGCATTGTAGCCGGGTGAGATTAAGACCCCCGCGCGAAGACGCGACTTATCTCCCAGTTCACATAGATAACTGCATAATAGTCCCGATCCAGCCGAGCTGCCAATGCCGTAAAGTTCACTCTCTGGGAACGTTTTTTCCACATGAGCAATTGCTTCTTTTAGGTCTTGAACACAACCGAATTCCTGTAGTTTTGGTGTGGCAAGTTTCATGCCTCCGTGGCCACGTTTGTTGAACACTACGGGACGATATCCGTGCGCTAGAGCTTCGGCACAAAGAGACCGCATGTTGTCACTGCAGCCTACGAGTCCGTGCATAATTATAGCAATAGGCGAGTCGTTTGTCAGTGGAGATTTTATCACCATAGACGACTCCAAAGCCCAGTCCAGAGAAGCCTGACCCCCGTCTTGGAACGTTAGCACGTCTCTCTTGTACTTGACGGGACTTTGAGGTACCAAGAAGGTCAGGAAACACTGGATATGCGAGTTGGTCCACCATGTCGGCGTGTACCGGTCCAGCATGGGCTGCAACGCCTGCACAAGTGAAATATGGCAGCAGGTGCCACAATTAAGGTTAGATACTTGGCATAGTTGATGAATAGCCATATTTCACTTACGCTGGCAATGTACTCGTTGAGCTCTGAGTTGCCCGCGACAATGCGCTTGGTTGTGGCTGTGCGAGAGCTTACGGCGCCTCGGACGGCCAGCAAAGCGCAGCCAGAGATCAACGCGGCCGCAGCAGTCATCATCATGCTCCTGTACACAGTCCAAGAGTAACATATTTCCGTCCATTAGTTTGATTTGCCAGCAAGTGGAACAAAACTGTAGCATGACAAAAAGGTTTTGCACATTTGAAAGTTGGCAAAGCGCAACAGCGTCCACGTCAAGAGAAAGACGACGGAAACGCGGAAGGTTGCCATTTGTGTCGTGGCAAAGGGAAAATGGTTAAAAGTACTTACTCTGTCGAGGCCGTTGTGGCCGCCATAGTGCTCAGCATGCTGCTGGTGCTCTGCCGGTGGCCTGCGTTCCGCTGCTCTTCTGTGTCCTGCCGCGAGCGTGCTCAAGTGCCGCGCGTGCGACCAGTCTCGGTGGGTTTTTTATCCATTGGAATCAGATACCGACCATAGTAAACGCAAGACAAAAAGTTGCTAAACGGGTCTCGACTCAGATGTTTTGAACCCGTTGGTCAGAACCGGTGCGGTTAACGTGCAAGCGAAACCCCTGCCACAAATCCGACGTGTGGCCATGCTGCCGAAGTCGTGGCAGGCAACGCTGACGTACCGAACCACGGTATCTAAATCTTAGGCCAATGGCTCGTTCCGTTCGTCTCATTTTGCATTGGCTTCGCTTTTCCATGGATATTTGCCTATATATACTGTACATTGCGTCTTACCATTGCGATCTTCTGGCGAAGACTCCGCTGCATCAAACAGTTTATCATTGCAGATTGCCAGCGCATGAGCGGTGATTAAATGGCGTACATGTATCTGGTTGCAAAGGAGTGAGGTCCAGCGAATCCCTTTCTGGTATCAACACGACGCCACGATGCCTCATCGTGCATCGCTGGCTATGCCTTGAGAGGCCAGGCGCTATTAGCTGACCATATGAGTTACTACAGGTATCCTGGATATCTGAAGGATTGTGATGGAGTAGGAACAAATTTCGAGGTTGCCACGGGGTGAGCAAGGGCTAATTTTCGTGTCAATAAAACCAATACTTTTGGCATGTGTTTTGTTGTTAGAAGACTCCGAAGTTTACTGTAATCTATCTATATTTTAAATAATTTATAATCTATCTATATTTTACGGGGAATACCGAAGAATGAGGGATGAACAGACCTCAACGGATTAATTCCACGGTACTGCGTGCGCGTGCACATAACCTCGGTCAACATGAGGCTTCAAGCAACATTTGTGCCACTTGGGCAATGGGCAGAGCAGCATGATAGAAGTCGACCCCTCGGTTTGGCTCTGACTGTGATTGGAATCGCAGCATAATAGAAGGTGACCTCCCGGTTTGGTTCTGGCTGTGATTGGAACGTAGTAGTATCTTCACTCGCACATATGTGCGGCGATGGTGAAGTGGAACGCTGATTCGCATTCTGGGGAAGTAACGGTGCTGAAGGACCAAGTCGGAGCAACTGCACAGCCGCAGTGGAGGAAGGGATGCAACGGAGGGTTTGCTTATGGATGGCGCTAGTAGAGAGCTGCAAAAAAGACAGCGTCATGCTGATCGAATGCGGGAATACCGATCTGATCGAAAGCAGAAGCCACCTGTCATGCGTAGCAAAGCAACCAAAATAAAAATATTGTATTCCCAGCGTAAGTCGCAGACGACCTAGTAATTACTTAAAAGCAGCTTTCTGCTGCATTCCTGGCTAATATATATAAAATACTACGACGCTGGATGCGGAGCTTGATGGTATTTAAATGGCTCAACACTGTAGAGAATTCACTACGTGTGTATTTATCCGTTATTCCTAATTGCCCTACTCTAGACAATGTGCTGAGTCTGAGGCAAATTAGGAAGTGAGCACGCCTCGGACTGCTCCGGGGCGGCATCGATTCCTCTGCCCTCAATCGTCATCGCATTATGTACCCAGATCACACCACCTGTGTTCTGTTCTCTCTTAGGCATACAGCCAATTCCTGTTGCCTCTACGTTCAACACTCCTACTACGTACTAGGGGACAATTTCAGATCTCGGACTCCTAGCTTCTCTCTTAATTTTATGAACTGTTGGTTGGCAGAGCTTTCGTGAGAATGTCTACCGTCTGTGGTTGCACAATACGCTACTTTTAGGCGACCCATTCCAATGATGTCCCTCGTGAATAGAAAACGAATCTCATGTGCCTGTTTGCTTTATGATTTCCGGGATTTTCACAATGCCGATAGCTGTGTTACTATCGCACCATACGTGCGCTGGTACCTGTTGCTGAAACCTCATTCGCTTAGCAGATGCCACAACCACTCACTTTCCTTGGCTCCTTCACTTAGTGCGATAAGTTCTGCTTCAGCAGTAGAGAGTGATACACTTCCCTGTTTGCGACTGCACCATGACACACTGGCCCCAGCCATCTTAATAACATAACCGGTAACGGATTTACGTTCTTTAGGTAGACACACGAAGCTCGCATCTGTCTACACTTCACAAGTCACGTCACTCATTATATCATCGAGTAACAGACCGTACGTCCACGTCCCGCTCAAGTATTTGAGGATTCGCCTAGCCGCTTCCCAGTGCGTGTGATTGTAGCAGGATAGAAACTTGTTAAGGTCTCTTACCGCATTAGCAATGTCTGGTCATGTCCCCTGACTAGATATTGCAGTGACCCAACTATGTCTCGGTAGTCAAACGGCTGAGCAGCAATTTGCTCTGCGTTCATATTTGTCTCTGGCTCAAGTGTTAGGCCAGGAACGTGTGATGCCATCACCTGAGAGCTATTTACCATGTTGTATTTGGTGATCAGCTCTGCAATATATTGCGTTGTGAGATTTTCATCACCCGCTGCTCTTTATTATGAAGCACCTCCATTTTGAGAATATAGTAAATATCACCCAGGTCCTTCATTTTGAATCGTTTTGACAATTCCTCGTTTAAAGTGTCGATGAATCTCATGTTTCGCGACATGATCGTTAGGTCATCAACATATACCACGACTATAAGCCATTCTTCTGCCACTTTTGCATGTAGATGCAATACTCTTTATGACAGCGTGCAAAACCCGTTGATGTCGAAAAGGTATGTAGGCCTCTATACCAGATGCGCGGAGCTTGCTTCAGGCCATAAATATTCTTCTGTAGTTCACAGACCAGTTGCTCGTGGTATCGCTTCACAAAGCCGTGAGGTTGCCTCATGTGTATCGTTTGTTCTCCTCCCATGGCGCGGTTTAGAAATGCCGTATGAACATCCATTTGGTGGATATGACAGTCCAATATTGCCCCGATTGCCAGCACTATGCGAAGTGACTCGAATCGTGCCACCGGCGCGTATACCACGTCGCAGTCCACTCCATACTCTTGGTGATTCCCTGTGCAACAAGGCGTGCTTTGAATCGCTCGACAGTACCGTCGGCATTATGCTTTACTACGAGTACCCAATGACATGGCAAAACCTTACGTCCGGGAGGCAGCCGTACTAGTCTCCACGTTCCATTCTTGATCAAGGAGTCGTACTCTAATTCCAGAGCTGCTTTCCACTGCTCTTTATGAGATCCACTCAAGGCTTCTTTGACTGTTCGTGGTGTAAGGCACGGTATGATCCAGTATATCAAGTGCGACGTTCTTATCTAACATTGCCTGGACGCATTGATAGCCCTGATATTCCTTCGGTTTCTTAGTTTCGCGACGTGGCCTAGTTCACGGCTTATTGGCGCCTCCATAAGACCTGCTCGTCATCGTTTATGTTTAGCTCCCACTCTCGGGTAGATGCCTCAGTAAGTGCTTCAGCTACTACTGGCTCAGCAGACCCCTGTGCAGATTGGCCAGCTCCCACTGCCTCCGTAATCTCGATGCCAGGAAGTTTTTCTGGCCCTGATGCGGGTGCCTCTCCCGCGGCAGATTCAAATGTGTGGGCTGTCTCGTTCTTTCTGAAAGCCCGTTGTACCAAGGTAGGTACATTGGTGGTATCGAACATGACGTCTCTTAATATGATGTGTCTGTTATTATAGACATCCATTAACCTGCATCCTTTGGTATCCTCTGATATCCCGAGAAACCGACACTTAATGCTCTTGCGGACAGCTTCTTGTCTTTTCTCAGAGCTTCTGGGACATGTGCAAAACACACAGAGCCCCATTCCGGTAGTTTACTCACGTTTGGAGGGCTGCCATACACCATTTCATACGGCGTCTTGTTTCCCAGACGTCTCATAGGTGTACGATTCCGTACATAGGTCACGTACATAAGTGCTTCTGGCCACCATCTGTGCGCCATATCAGCATCCTTTAATGCACAACGAACCCTATCAAGCTTGCTCTGATGGTCTCGCTCTGAGGCTCCATTTTCTTCTCGACTGTATGTATTAGCTGTCTGAAAAGCAATACCCTTCTCATTACAGAAGTTTTTAAAGGCAGCGTTCACAAACTCGGTGCCTCCATCAGACCGAATTCGACGAATTTTGAATTTGCCTTCGCGCTCTAGTCGGAGTAGTAACTCTGTGACCTTCTCAATACCTCCTTTTTGTTGCGTAGTACGTATGACCACCGCCACGATGTGTTGTCATCAATTATACTCAGGAAGTATTGAATATTACCTACACTCCCATATACCCCCATGGTTTTCAGGGGTCCGTTTGTGCCCATATGAATGGTACTGATGGGCTGTGTATCTCTTGAACCATTAGCATTACGGTAGGGCATTCTCTGCTTCTTCATTTCCGCACATGTTGTGCAAAAAGCGGAACCTTTCGTAACGCAGATGAGGATAGTGTGGGCATTCCTTCCACTATTACTTGACTCAACAGTTGCTATCACTGTTTTTTTATTGAGATGGCCAAGTTTTGCGTGCCATTCCTGCAATGTGCTTTCCAATTTCCCGACTCCTGATAGTTCTAGCGGTTTACAGGGCTTTACTTTGGTTGCATTGCACAACGGTTGTCTATCTTTGACTGTTTTGTTTTGTACGTAATATGCCCCATTAAGTGCTCTAGCCACAAACGCTAGCTTGTTGTCCAAAAATATAAATCTAAACTCACCAGTCGGTGATCCAATGATTTCATACTCATTTCTCTGTAGCCAATGTTCACTGAGAATGTTTGACGTTGCGTGTTGTACAAATGCTATATTCCCAAAAAGGAATGGTCGTATCTCTTGCGGACCATGCAAATACAGTTTCACTGTGCCAATGTGTGTATTTGAATGCTTAGACCCTTGTATCCAGTGTCGGGTCGTTTTCGACGGATGTCGACTCTTCGCAGGTTAGGCCGAATCCGCAGCCTGAGTCCAACACCCACGAGTCTTTGGTTACACATGTTTTCGCATCAAGCAAGTAAGGATAAAATGATCGTACCTTGTCTCCAGATGCACCTTCTGAAGACTGATCTCTCCTGCAATCTACTGTCCTCCCGGAGATGTTGACGCTTCTTCGGTGTCCATTCCAATCACCTGACCTCCGTTGACGCCAATGTCAAACACGGATCCCACTGGCTCGTCCGTTTCGTGCGCATTGAACAAAATCAAGTCGCTTCCTGGAGTTAAAGGGAATTCCACTCCGTTGGGCGGACTGACCGAAGGTGATGGACTCGTAGACATGGCCTTGCATGCATCAACGGACACGTCTATGGGTAGACAGGCCTGGATTGGCACAACCTTTCGCTCCTTGTCCGTTCCTTGGCTTTCGCGCGGTACTTTCCCTTGCCAGTCATCTTTGGCGTTGGTTCAGCGTCACCTCGCGCCTTCTTTACGGCACGTGGGTAAGACTAGATGTTGCGCCGGAAAATCTTTTGGTCGACATCTTGCTTGCGCTTGCTGCACTGGTGCTTGAGATGCGGCCCACCGCTGATGTCCTTGTGGACGCCAGCACAATAGTAGCACGACATTGCCCCAGATTCTGGTGCGAATCTTGTGTCGGCTGGGAAGTGGCCTTTCTTTTTCTTAGCGCCGATCCAACGGCTTGGGTAGGCTTGATAGCCTTAGCATCAACGTGGTTCACGGAAGCACCGTTGCCCAAAATCTTGATTTCAGCCTTGCTCTTGCTCCCAAAGATTGCTCAGAGCTTGGACTCGACCTTTTCCAGCGTGGACGCTTCTGGCGTAAACGCGACCGCTGAACCCCATAGGTGTCCGGGAAGGAGCACCAGAATCTTGATCAGTATCATCTGCTGCGAATCAGACCAACTTCAGCGCCTCGGCGCTGTTCCGATTTGCCTGGTCTCTTGCGGCCTTGAGTTGATGGAACATGTGTGAAACGCTCTTAAAATCAGAGGCTGTAATAGATTCGAAGCGCAGCACCAGCTCTACCACTCCAGACGCGGTGTTGAGGCCATAGCGTTTCTCAATTGCACGCCAAATCTCGTGCACCGGTCGTTGCATCAGCCTCTCGTCCGTAAAACGCGACGAAGGGTTAGGTTCAGAAGATCCTTGATGTACCACGATTGCTGTCTGACGAAAGCCTTTTACAGCTCATACGCGTCCTTTTCTTCACCCTTCTAGCCCCTAGCCCTGGTTCGTCGAGGACTGGTTCTCTCACGAGCGCATCTTCGTAGCGAGCAATTGGTACGCGACGCTTCGCTTGAAGTTCGGTCACAACTAACGCATCGCTGAGCGCGACCAGATGGGCCTTGACATTGTGCTTGCCCAACGAATAGGTTTTTTTTTGACGTGCAAGGCCAGTTGGTCGGTCACATTTTGGCTCGGTTTGCTCATTTTTCTTGAAATATTAAAATGGCTCAACGCTGTAGAGACTCACTACGTGTGTATTTATCCGTTATTCCTAATTGCCCTACTCTAGACAATGTGCTCAGTCTGAGGCAAATTAGGAAGTGAGCACGCCTCGGACTGCGTCCGGGGCGATCAATTCCCTTGCCTTCAATCATCATCGCACTATGTAGCCAGATCACACCATCTGTGATCTGTTTGAATGTCCTCTCGTACTTGATGTCTATAGGTACACCATCTTTAAAAGAATTTATCATTCAGTTTCTCTCTTTGACATACAGGCAATTCCTGTTGCCTCTACGTTCAACAGATGGCATCCGCAGTGGATGCACAGCTGGATGCACACCTGTAGACCGCCCTATCAGAGATGCCCCACTCCAGTCACCGTACATGTATATTCGATCCCGTGGAAAGCAGGATCTTCCGTTCCGCAGTCCATGGCAATTATTCGGAGTCGGTGCTACGACCGGTGCTGAACGTGATGCGGCCTGCGTGTACACGTTATTCGCTGGCATTGGTGATCGGTGTCCCGGGTCTTCTTGGCCCGGATACCTTGTGCACAGCGAAGTATAATGCAAACTGACATGTATCCACCATCTTAGCTAAATCCTGCGCTTACAGCACCTCCAAGAGGGCCCTCGCTCGGGCCCCTCGGGGTCCTGTGTGTCTAATAGCTTCACTGGGATATCAGACCTCATACTCTAGATGTGATATCTCACCGCTGAACCCAACCTGCAGAGATATGAGCACAACTGCTTTCTGAGCTGTTTCTGCTGATGGCGTCCGCTGGACGGGGCCGGAGCCAGATCACTACCTCCTCCCTTTTCGACGGCGTTGTGGCTGCTGCGCCGGCGGAGGCTTGGTCAGCGACGCCCACATTTCTCGAGCCGCATCCGAGTCGGTGCACTCGACAATTCGCTTGACGAGTTCAGGAACATCCTCGTAGATTGTTGTGGCAGGCTCCCAAGATGCCTCGAGAGGGTCAAGACCCACCCGCTCGATCTGAATCTCCCAACAGTGCGTGTCAGGCCCCATTCGACACTTGATCAATTTGGACACTAAATGCCCACCTTCTGTATGCATGGCGTGAGCGACGAGATCTTCTGTGAGGTTGCGTGATGCGTCCGCGTAAAACTTCAGTCTGGACGCATGATGAGTCGATACCGCAAACGGTGCCGTCAAGTCCTGAACTTTGAAGACGTAATCGGTCAACGCCTTCACAATACGTTTCAGTCCCTTCCACTTCACCGCCCATTTGTTAGCATGTGACAGTACTTGAGCGATAACACGCAATCTCCTTCAGCAGAATGTGGCATTTCCGCACTAGTTTTCTTGGCTATATGATCACGCTCTTGCTGTCGCTTCTTGTCTGCCTCTGAACTCACTTGCTGTCGCTTCTTGTCTGCCTCTGAACTCAGAGGCAGACAAGAAGCGACAGCAAGAGCGTGATCATATAGGATTCTCCAGAGACTCCCCGACCGTGACGATGTGCTGGCGTTGCTTCTCCACGACGATCGCCATGTCCTCCACGGTATCAATAATTGGGTGCAAAATCGAAGTCAGGGGGGTGATCGCTGGCAATGCAGTAAATGCGGTAACTGGTGCAAGACCACCAAGACGATCAGTAGGTGTTGCATTCAGGGCCTACTGCACAACAGGTAACACGCTCGACCACTCTGAAATCGTGAGTTTCAGCTCACGCAAGAGAGCACGTAGGCACCGCAGCACGATCCTGTTTACCACTTCCACGCTGCCGTTGGCCCAGGGGAATTATGTCTTAGTGGATGGTGCGCTCCGCCTAGCTTCTTCTTTAGCAACGTCATCAAAACGTTCTTAAAATGCGCGCCTCGATCCGGAACGCATTGTGGAACTACGCCAAAGCGCTTGAACCAGTTAAGGAGGCCACGACACGCAGTTTCAGCTGTCACATGCCCACACTCGATCAACTCCACGTACCCGCTCATGTCATCTTTAATAACTAGGGCGTACTGCCGGCCATCGGTACTCACAGGCATTGACATAAAGTCAAAATGGAGGAGCTCATTAGGCTTTGTGGCGTGCAGTGCAGCTCCATATGGTCTCGGCACTGTTTTTCCTCCGACAGCCTAGCAACTGCGAGTGAACGTTCGCACATCCGCCGCAAGCGTTCCCCCGCGCAAACACATGATCCCAATCTAGAGTCGTAGCCGCGACACACGGTGACATATGGGTTCCAGGGTGAGCGATAACACAGAGGCGTTGCTGCAAGTCCACGGCTCCATCCGGAATCCAAACTTTACCATTCTCGTTAAGGAAAATACCTTGGTCGTGAACGAGGTGGCAAGGCGGTAGTAATCATTGTCACCGCGGAGGAGACCCAAAGTCCGCTCTTGTTCACGAATAATCTCATCCTGTGATGGCCATTGGAAATCTGGATCTTGGAGTGGCCACACTCGTTCAACTACGGTAAGGGACATCATTCGAGCCGTCGATTTCACCCCACCCCCCCACCACCCCGACTCACTAGTCGCCCCCCCCCATCTTGAGAGCAGATCACCCCATTCATTTTGTTCTCCCCTGACATGTTCAATGACATACTTGAACATTGTTAAAGTCATCGTCCACCTCTGCAATCGGTCAGCTTGGAAACGACTCACATCACCGTTGTCTCCTGTTCGGTTGAGGATGTACTGGAGATTGCGGTGGTCTGTGTAGATATGAAAACCACCTGGACGAAGCAACAAGTAGGACAGTCTCTTGCAGGTTGCAAGTATGGCATAAGCTTCTTTGTCGATGATTGCCCAGCGGCGAGGAGCTCCCTTAAATAATCCACTCAGAAATGCAAGCGGGTGATGGCGCTGCTTCCCCAAAGGCAAAGTAAGATCACCAACTGGCACTTGTGTTACCACTGATCCCCACTGTTCATTCGAAGCATGGGCATCAAATGTCACTTCCTAGCCTGCTATGGACTGGGTTAGAGGCACAATCTGAAGCAACGCGTTCTTGACCTCTGCCAACGCTTCGTCGTGTTGGGGACCCAACCAATCGTCGACAGTACAACGCGATGCAATTGCGTCTTCTTGCGGCTTTTCGCTTTGCCAGCTGCGACTTCAAGTAGCTCAGCGAACTCTGCCATTAACACAGAGTAATTGGGAATGCAGTTTCGCATCCAATTTACTGCGCAGGTGAACTGCTGTGCAACTCATCAGCAGTGCGGGGTGACGCAAACCGACAAGTCTTTGAATTCGTTATGGGTTGTGACGAGCACCTAATGCAGAGATAAGCTTGCCACACCACAGAGCTTCGCGGGTGTAAAAGCCCCACTTGGCCGGAAACAACTTCAGACCATACTGGTCGCGAAGCGCCAGCACGTGCTCTAGCAACGCAGTCGGAGTGTTGGCGTAACCCAGGATGTCATCGAGCCACGCCAGTATCTCACGAGAGAGGAGTGGTCCAAACATTTGCTCGACAACGCTTTTGACAGAATGCAACGGAGTCAAAAGATCCCATCAATACTCGAGTAGGCGCTATCATTCCCCGATGCGTGATGATAGTACACAGTTCCTGTGACTCCACATCCAAGCGCAATTGCCAATAACCGCGACCTCAATCCAAGGTGACGTAGTCTTCTGCACCCTCCACACTTGCAAGGTCAGCTTCCAGGTCTGTCATAGGTCATGTCATTGGGTCGCTGAGCGCGTTGACTACTCTCGTGTCCACCGTCACCCGATACTCGCCGGGCTGCTTCTTGGCAACAATGCGAGGGGTAGATGCCCATCGACTACGGTGATTGATGTATGCCAATCCATGATCCAGTAGTTCCTGAGTGTGAGAGTCCAAATATTTAAGATGCTGCGGTGGATAACGACGAGTCTTGGCTTTAAATGATTGTGCGGCACCTTGACTGGCGGGTCACTCCTAGTGGTGAGGCGAAAGACGTCATTGTAGCGGGCGAGCAGCTTCTGTAGTTGTCCAGCGCAGTCCGGAGGAAGCCCTGCCTTTTTAGCCTCCAGCACCTTGGCGTCCAGAGTCGCCTGCACCCTGTGCTGATCTGCAGCCGTCTTCAGTGTGGGCGTTGCCACCGCCTCGTCCACCTCGTCAGCCTCAAAATAATATTCCGTCTTATTTCGCATGATCGTGTGCATGCGAGCAAACTTCGGTGCTGCGACACTAATATTGTTTGCGTCGTCGAGGTGATACAAATCGCTACGAGCTTTTGCCTTTGCCAACAACTTAGGACTAGAATATCCCAGGTGCTTCATCACGTGTCGACTAATCGCCAACGACAGGGACATATCACCTTCGCCCACCCAACACACGAGGCCGCGTAGCATTAGTGACCCTGCTGGTGTCTCCAATGTCATATCATCGAACCGAATCTTGCGCGTGACAGACACAACGCCACCGTCAATAGGATATGGCGGAAATGGCTCACATTGTTTAATCGCAGTGAAGCATCCAAGTGAGGTCAGCTTCGTCACCACACCGCAGCTTACAAAAGAATCATCGGCTCCTGAGTCGAGAAGCGCAGTATTCACCGATAGTCCGCAGATATGGGCCACAACTGTACCATCGTCTTTCACGCGTAGGCGAACTTCTGCAGCAGCCCCACCAGTACCCGGATAGTTTTGCGACGGTGTCTGCGTCTGCACCCTGCGCATTTGAGTCCTGGCAGCTGCGCGTGAAACCTTCTTCCAGGCGGAGATGAGCCTTTTAGCTCGCCAGGCTGCTGATGAGGGCACCGCCTCACTCGGTGCTCGTTGACTTGCACTTCAGACACTCGAACCCTGGCTTTGAGTCCCTCTGCTTCGGCTCGGAGGGCGACGAACCCATTGTCGATTTTGCGCCCCTGTCCTGTCCCTTGATTTGACTGGGCCGGAGGGGGTTGACGATGCTTAGCGTCATCGGCTCCTAGCTGGGGTGATACATTCTGTTGACGGGGTGAAGCTCGATTAACCTTGGCACTTGGCAGGTTACACTGCAGATACGCCACGAGCAGGCCCAGGATCCCTTATAGCAATTTACGGCGTCCTTTAGGTCCTTGTGTTGCTCGAGAGCCAGTCGTTTCTTGACAGCCGTTCGGAAGTCGTCAGGTTCCAAGGCAGCCACCATATACTGTACCAGCTTTTTCTGCTCCTTCTGGAAGAAGATTCTCTCCACGTTGTGCTGGTCCAGGATCTTGTGCGTGTTGGTCCGCAGTTGACCTATGCGCGACTTCGCATCAAGAAAAGTCGTGTTCATCTTGAGGTCCTTCATGGCCTCATCGACAATGTGCAGTTATCTTGCTCTGGTTCGAAAGCATCAAGGAAGTAAGCGACCCACTCATCCTATGTCACCCACCTCGGGTCTTTGCTCAGCTCGTACATACAAATGAGGTGGCACGTGCTCTTCTCAATGCACGCGCTGACCGGCATGATGTAAGGCTTGGTAGTCGTAGTGTGAAACACACTTAGAGCGTGCACGTACGCCGCCCTCATGAAGTCGCGTTTCTCCTGCAGCGTACTGTCGCTGTATTTCGGTGCGGCAGGAAGCGCAGTGGCGTTGCTCATCACATACTGGACAGCCGATTCTTCATCGTGGCCTTCGCCAGCACGAGCTCAATCCCCTCCAAGCGACGCAGTTGGCATCTCCACGTCCTCTGCCCTACTCTCCGAACCACTAAACGCCGGATTGGGAACAGTGAACGGCCCCGTCCACTGGTACCAGCGCGCACCATGGTGCGCTGACGCCCCAGTGTTCCCCACTGGCGTCCCGCTCGTTTTGCCCGTCGGGTATGGCAGCGGTGCTGGAACGTTCATAGACAGCTCGTAGCCCCCAGGCGCTTCCGCCATCTGATTGAGCTTGCCGACGGTGACAAAGTTAACTTTGATCGGAGTCCCGGGTCTTCTTGGCCCGGATACCTTGTGCACAGCGAAGTATAATGCAAACTGATATGTATCCACCATCTTAGCTAAATCCTGCGCTTACAGCACCTCCAAGAGGGCCCTCGCTCGGGCCCCTCGGGGTCCTGTGTGTCTAATAGCTTCACTGGGATATCAGACCTCATACTCTAGATGTGATATCTCACCGCTGAACCCAACTAGCAGAGATATGAGCACAACTGCTTTCTGAGCTGTTTCTGCTGATGGCGTCCGGTGGCCGGGCCGGAGCCAGATCAATTGATGCTAACCTACACGTTCATATCAGAGAGAGAGAGAGGGAGAAAGAAGGAGAGAGAGGAGAGAGAGAGAGAGAGAGAGAGAGAGAGAGAGAGAGAGAGGAACAGCTAGTCTATTTACAACTATGCGCAAGATTGCTGGAACTTTCTGAGCCAGGATATTCGCGTCGGTATCTGACGATCCGGTGGCTGCTCGTGGCTGATTTCCTGTAGTGGGTTCCCTCTTGCTTATTGGGTGAGGTTTCTTTGCAGGCATATAGCCTCGCTCCCTGTGTTACCGTTTCCGGTTTTCGTTTTTCTCGCTTTGTCAGCGCTCTGAGCTGTCGAACTGCGCTCTCCAGAGTCATCACATCCCCTATTACCGCGAGTTGCTCCCCTTGAGAAATCACGTCATTCCGTTGTTTCCAGAGCCTGACCTGACAAATGGAGCTAAGCACATGCCATATCCGCTTTCACTCTCCGGCATCCTGGCCGTCATGATCATGATACCGATCACTGAGTATCTGAAGCGGACTGGGATCGGCGGAGGCTGCTTGTTCGCACATGTTGCCTTGAATGATCTTAATTGATCTGCTGCCCGCTGGTATCCCGTCCATTGACTGAAGAGCTTGTTCCAGCACCCACGCGCGTACGGGAATTACCAGAAGAGATGTCGGTATGTCTCTATAACGCCCGTGAATGTTCTTTTTCTTGGGCAATTAGGATATTCTGGTCTGCCTGCGTAGTGGAGATTGAGCTGCCGCGTGGCCACTCGGTACCCTGTTCATACTCCGTAAGGCCCTTGCCATGTCTCCATACCTGGGTAGGGGTTTGGCCAGTGCACCACGCTGCCAGCGATCCGTTAGAACCCGCTTCTCCAGTCGCGTTAGAACGTGTTGAAGGGGATTTCAAAGCTCTTTCATGCAGTGTTGTAAGGGATCCTTTTCATGGCTGTTCCTAGATGCCCATTTATGATATTTTGTGGTACACTTCATGGGGAACCATGTAGTTGAGGCTTGGCGTTAAATACTTGCACCGTTCCGTTCCGTTCTTGCTCTCGAGACCCACTAGCGGCTTCATTGGCTCGCCACGAGCCGGAATCCTGCTCGACCATGGACCTGTGTAGCCCACTCTGTTGTCTTTGAAGAACTAAACGACGCGAACGTTGGGTCCTTTAGTTATTTCTTCTACTCGGTCTCCTTGAAGCAACCTCCACTCCACCGGCTTGAGTGTGTCTTCAATTGGGTCGCGAGGTACCAATGATGGTGCGTCCGTCAACTCTTCACCGATTCCGATCGTGGGTCTGACGAGCAGTAGCGCCCCGTTGCCCACCGGCGCAACTTGGCCTCAGTATGCTTGGCCGTTTTCTGCACGTTCACATGGGGGAAACATCTTTATCATGGGGCATGAAGTTCAATGAACTGTTCCCCCCCCCCTTCCACCGCCCAGTCTGACGACGATGATAACCGTGTACCGGTCATCTGTTTGATCAGTTTGAATAATACGGTATTCTGCTGTTTTGAATATAAATATTACGGATTGGTACCTACCGCTTACAGTCGACGCCCCACATCCCGGCCTGGCCACCGTTTTCCATACCGATATAAGTACAGGGTCGAATAATATCTGCGGTACTACCGGTTTATTCTTACAAAAAGCTCGAAGAAAATTAGTCGTCATCCGAGTCCATTTCACCCATATTGACGTCAATGACACAATTTGGCGAGCGTTTCCAGCATGCGGAGAAAGACGCCCGAGACGCGAGACGCTTTGTTTGATGCTCGGTGCAACTTCGAATGGCTGGCTACAGGCCCACATACCGGTATATTACCGTATATTACCAGTACTGTTGTTATTGAAAAACTGCAGCGGAACTTATAAGCCGAGCCGCGAAAGAGTACAAATGTTGCAATGTGATTGGACGCTCTTATATGCAGGTGTCCACTACAAACCGACGAAGTCGGTAAGCTCTTAATTAGAGCATACCTCTACGTGATAAAAAGTTTGGTCATTTCTCTTCAAGGCTGCACCATTGCTAGAGTTCAGATCCAACTTGAGTGCCGTTTTCATGGAAAAAAAACAGGGCTCTGTGTCTTTTTTCGTACGAGTAGTGATGCTGTACAATAGATTCAGGAGGGTATGCATGAGAGGCGCCTGAAATAGTATCCTCGTTTTGTTGCGCCGGTTTGGTTCAAAGAATATTTTATAAAGATGTGAAAGGAAGCAAAACGTGGATATACTTAGCTTTTTAATTAAAGACAACCAACCACACATAAAGCCATTAAAACAGTCCTTTTTTTTTACTGACTTCCGACGTTGAAAACAGCTATATATTCTCCAAATCACAAAAATCACAATTGCTACCCTCCAGGATGGCCCAAATATCCCAAACAAGTATGCTTTTATGTGTTTTCCTGTGATCTTCGATATTTGCCTTATTGCGACAGACGGGAGGTCACTTACGGTAACGGGGTAACATGAAGAGTGCAAAGCCACTCTTCAGAGCAGGTGTACACTAAGTGATGTAGCCAACATCACTGTGAACGGTAATGACGTCATGGATAGGTACCACAGATATGGTACAAAGACCTCAGAGCCACTCAATAGGATAACATCTAGGGTACTTTATAGGTGCCTAATAGTGTGACTAATAGTTAGTATGTAGACGCATTAAAAGGAGTAAACTAAAATATATTAAGTCTTAAATCTACCTCATTTTGGTAACAGTCCCCCAGACCAGGGACTTGTGAACTGCCGTTCACTGAGAGTTTGCATACTCTCCGGATGCTCCGCTTCTTGTGCGTAAGGTGTTGTGCGCCCCGTCACACTTGCATACTTTAGCCTTGTCAAGTGATGGGCTGTGTGTTCTTACTGCATTTTGGTGTGTCTGCCGCCTTCTGTCGCTTTGTGTTTGCCAGTGCCGAAAATTGTCTACTGGCAGCCAGAAACATGTATACTGCCGTACTAGACTCTTTTGGCAATCGTTGACGAAACCTGAGATAACACACGGTACCTAACCCTAATCGAAAACATGTACATTATAATTATTTTGAAACTCGATGACCTCCAACCCGTAAAATATAAATCTGCTACGTATTGTAGAGGTCGGATTGGGAGGGCGTAATTTACTTGACACCCTTCAGCTGGTCGAGTAAGAATTGGATTTGATCCCTGATGTTCGTGGTTTTCTGTGGTCGAGCGGCACTGTGGTGTCTATCACACGTCACCACCGTCCGTCCTCCTGCCACGCATGAATCACCAGAGCGACTTCGATGAGACTACAGTCAGTGACTCAGGCCCCCTTGGCCACGAGCACCGAGGCCCGATGTCTACGCTGCCATAGTGGCCCACTAATAGTGGGAGCCTCGAAGTGGGACGCCTCACTTACACCTGGTTCAGTAGAGAGCACGTCCTTGATTGTTGAGCCTTGTCTTGTGTTAGCGCTTACAACCCCGTTGCGGCGCTGTTTAACGCGACGAGACGCCTTCAAGTATCGAAGCCAATAATGCTGCAATGGCGAACGAATCACGTTGCCGTCTAGCTAATAGCTATCCAATGGATCCACTCGACGTCTTCCTGTGCGCCATACTACGCGACGACCCGCAGAAGTGAGGGACAAGCTGTTTGAGAGGAGCCATTCGACCATCAACAGCCCGATGCGGTGTCATTTGAGTCAACACACCGGTCTCTAGGCACCAACTCTGCTTCTATCACCGTCGTCCGTCAACAGCGGGAGTAAACCACTTCGACAGCCGAGTATTTCGTCGTGACGAAGCGAAGTGAGCAACCGACCGACCGATGCTCCTTTATGCTGCTCTTCATGTCGCTCAGGTCACGTCAACTGGTATTTTAGAAAATCACGCGGGGGCCGCAACGCAGTCGCTCGATATTCATCAACGGACGTCGCGTCTGCGTTCAGCTTCAAGACCCCACCACCAACTCGCTTCATCTTCCTCTACACCAACATGCAACCGTGGTCTTCACCCGAGAACACGATCGTGCTCACGGACCTGCTGCGGTCTCAGCAGCAGTCACAACCACAACAACGGAGAAATGCCGTCTACGTCAAGCCAGAACCCGAATTCGTGAGCTCTCGGCTGACGCTAGTGGAGCTGCCACCGTTGCTTCCCCCTCGACTACCAGCCATCTCAGACGTGCTTCGAACCACCAGTCCATTACAACAGCGATACCAGTACGAGAACCAGGAGAACGCTAGGATTTTGAACCTTCCACGGGCCGCTTCGCCGGCTGAAACTAGCTACGGGCAACCAACTCCTCAATACCCAGCCGAGACCTGGACATACTCCGCTACGTTTATGGGTACGTGTTGTGGTAGATGATTCATAGTGATTTGCCTACCCTCTGCTAACGACGTGTTTCTTGCTGCTACAGCTCGACCTCACGCCACAGACTTCAGTGAGCGCCGTGGATTCGTGTTCCCAAGTCCACCGGAGACGTGGAGCCCTGACGCGGCTAATAGGGGCGACATGACTCCACCCGGACTCGTAGCAGCCAGGACGCGACCCATCGACACACCGAGCCCACGACAGAGAGCTGCATCTCGACCAGCTAGCCGAACATGCAGATTCACGGGCTGTACCCACTACGTGGTCGACCACGGTCTTTGCGTCCGACACGGGGTACGTAGGCTTGAACTATTGGCTCTCGGTCTGGACGCTTTATCGCCTGACCGGTAGGTGGCATTGAAACTTATAGGGTGGCAAGCGTTGTACGACTGAAGGCTGCAGTAGTCGAGCCAAACATTTTGGTCGCTGCTGGAAACACGGTACGCTCTCAGTCTATGCTTGTTATTGGTATTTTGGCTGTGACTCTAGCTAACATTCGTCTCTTCCACCCTCCAGGCGGGTCGGTCGAATGCAAAGCTTCAGGCTGTTCTAATCGAGCCAAGTCTCGCGGCTACTGCTGGTCTCACGGTGGCGGTACTAAATGTAAAACAGGCACGTGCGATAAGATTGCCATCTCTAACGGCTTGTGCTGGGCCCACGGTGGAGGTAAAGCAAGCACTTTCCTTGACTGGACAGCATCTTTTTGGCGAGAATTTCGGTACTAACTTATATTTGATTGATCCTCTGATCCCTGACAGGCAAGCGCTGCATCGTTCCTGGATGCCGCAAACAAGCGTATGAACGGACCTGCAACTACTGCAACAGCCACTTCCAGCAGTACCAGCAGACCGCACTCGAACTAGCTCGGCATCAACCTGTGCTGAATTAATCGGCCCCTTTAAAGTTGTTATTTAATCAGCGTGTTGCTCCACGTGGAGCAGCGACGACATGTGTAGATACTACGAGTTACCAGGCAAGAGTTGACACTGGCATTTCATAATTTATAAGAGGTGGTGCAACGCAGTAAAGGAGCGTATCTGGAAAGTCGCAGCAAACTCTTGAGTTAGATTTATGGAGTTTGGCGAGTATTCGTTGGTATTATTAGGTTCGCTTTAGTTGCTGACTAAATCCATGTTGGTATCCTTGGGCATCCCGTCTGTATAGTGTGAAGCTCGTGTATACGTCATGTAAAGGGGCCGCGTTGGCAGCTGGAGATTCCAGCGTCGACAGACGCATTACTCGTCAAGAGCAACAAAGCCCACGTCCTGTCCGACATACGATGGTCATGCCGATTCGTCACTGATGGGGCTGATGACACTATTTTCGAGGATTTATCACTATCGCCATAAATGAAACTGCCGAACCCGAACAATGCAATTATTTTTCTTCAATAAGTACGAAATACAATATCGTTTTGCTGAAACGTGCCAGTGATGATACTTTACTTGCAGACGTGGGGGTTCTCTGAGGGTGGTTCTCGAGTCTGGCACCTGATCAATGGGTGAGTTCGTCCAGCCAGCGGAGAATGGATATAGCTACAGATTAATAAGTTCGTTTCTGAAGTCGAGGCGTTTGAGTTAGTTCTTTGCTGGTTCACATCATCTTAATTCCGATGCATCTTTTCGCGAAATTTCAGATAGTAATAGCCTCAGTTTAGAAGACAAGCAAATGAACGTGCAACCGCGCTTTCGGACAGCACGGCCAAGAGAAAAATACCAGCAGAGCTGTACCCGACAGCGGGATGCCCTCTTTATTTGACTGCCACTCAGCCATTTACTGTTGCCGTCCGAAGCGATTGCTCGACTAAAAACCGCAACGTCATCTTCGAACTGCTTGATTCAGCCAATCCAATCATTCTGACTCCAAGCTACGATTGGATCATCTTCGTAATGTGCAACATAAATACAGCGTCATCAAAGTTGGAGCGACGTATATGCCCATGAACTTCATGATGAAGTGTATCAAAAACTCCGAGTCATTCCTCAATTTGCCGTCTAGTAGACAAGTCCGCCCAATCCCCCACCACGAGCCATGCCCAGCTACCGCGAACTCCTCTGCACAAAGTTGTCCACCAATTTCCGTGAGGCGACCGAGATCGTGACGCACCCGGAGCTGCCTAAGGCCAGTGCCGGCCACATCGTGGTCAAGAACAAATTTCTGGGCGTGAATGCCACCGACATCAACGTGACCAACGGCGTCTTCAACGAGAATCCGCCGCCATTTGGCACGGGTCTGGACGCGGCCGGCACCGTGATCGAGGTCGGTCAGGGCGTTACCGAGGTCAACGTGGGCGACTACGTCGTGTACGACAAGTTCGGCGCTTACGCTGAGTACGTCGAGGTGCCCGCCGGCTCGGTGCAAAAACTGCCGGAACTCTCTTCCGCTGCGCTACCTTTGACCGTGTGCGGCATTTCAGCATCCATTGCCATCACGGAATGTGGCGAGCTCAAGACCGACGAGAAGGTGTTCGTGACGGCAGCTGCTGGTGGCGCTGGCCAGTTCGTGGTGCAGCTCGCCAAACTGGCCGGCAACCACGTCATCGGCACGTGTAGCAACGACGAGAAGGCCACGTACCTTAAGAAACTTGGCTGTGATCGCGTGATCAACTACAATAAGGAGGAAATCGATGAAGTGTTGAAGAATGAGTATCCCAAAGGCATCGATATCGCCTTCGAGACCATCGGTGGCAAGATGTTCAAGACCGTATTCGACAATATGGCCATTCGGGGTCGCATCATCGTGTTCGGCCACATCTCGGAGTACCGTGGCGACATCCCACGCTCGCCCTTTACCGTCAGCTCAATGAATGAGGTGCTGCTCATGAAGGCCATCACTGTACGTGGGTTTCTCTTACGCACGTACGACGACATTATCCCAACGCACATGGCCAACCTCTTTAAGCTCATTAAGGAGGGCAAATTGTTGGCTGGCGTAGACCCCACAGAGTTCCACGGACTCGAGCATATCCCAGATGCAATTGACCACATGTACGCGCACAAAAACATCGGCAAGATCGTCGTGCAGCTCCCGTAAGCGAAAGTTTGTATTTAGCAATGGGGATTCGTATTTTGATCTCTGCTTCATAAAAACATTTTCTACCCGTTTTGTAGCTTGTCATGACTTCTGTGGCCTGTCTCGACCGTGGTCTTTTCCCTATTGGACTGGAGAAAACGTGGATTGCTGCAATTTAACCGCCTTTCTCAACATTGAAGAATTGGCAGCGGCTGCTGCTTGTCGAAAGCCTTGAGTTCATTCTCAAACAAGCCGCCCAGACCTCAAGCACCTCGACAAGGCCAGAAAACCAGCTGAGAAAATTCATCTCCACGACAACAGTACAGTAACCCACTCAAGCATGAACGTATTTTGCCGCTTCGTCGCTCTTCTGTTCTGGATGTCAATGGAAGCCGGTGCGCTCGTCGTCCTGCAGCGTTCAAACCCACGTGAACGTCATCTCCAACGCGAAGAAAACGAGTCTGACCCGGCGGCGACCGAGTTTCTAGCCAAAGTGGCCGCACCGATACTGAAGGACGACCTTGAGACCGAAGATTTCTCCAAGTTTGGGGCTTTTGTCGACGCTCTGGTGGCTCATGGGTCCTTGAGCAGTGAATCGCCTTTCTACTCGAATTGGTCGAGCGTGATTGAACGTGAAAGGGATGCTGCCAGTGGACCAGACATCCCGCTCAATGACGTTGGATCCCCCTTCACGCCTTCTCCTTCGATGAGCAACGAGACTGAAGCTTCCACTGCGTTCGACCACGTTGTTGGCTCGACTTCCAGCGCGAATGGCGACCTGGAAGGTACAGTCGGTGGTAATATCAATATGGCCGACGGGGAGAACGTTCCCAGTAGCTCGACGTCGACGGAACTACCCAGCGGCATCATCCTGTCGATCATTGCGGCGAATGCGCTCGCTCTCCTCGTCGAGATGACCAACTGATCCTCCCAAACCCTCCAAAAGACCAACAAACTCACATGTAGATTTAAAAGTGAGGCGAAACGCAGTAGTCGTCCCTGAACTAGCACATTAGTCAAGTGTTAAGTGCAATCTGATTCTATTTCCTCAACTTGGCCTCATTCCTTCTTTATCGCTTGGTGCTGCATCCCAAAGATTGTGCGGCTGCACGTGATCTCAAAAGGCGACATGGGAGATTTCACCTTGGCTGACTGGTTGGCACAGTCTTAGATTTACCCGACACACAGCAAGTCATGACTACGATCACTAAAATCATGACGTGTCTAGCTTTAGTGCTGGTCCCTTCACTGGCGGTCATTCCTCCTGCAGTCATCCCGTCGACCTTCGAAGCAGTTTATAACGACTTGTTCAAGCACGACGTGGTTGACGATGCAAAGAAAGCCGGATCCATCCCTTCGGGTGGATTGAAGATCCTTGTCATTGACCTGCAAGTGAGTCTCCACCCTGGGGGCTCACTGGCAATCCCAACCGCCAAAGAAGACGCTGCCAGAATTGCAGCTTCATTTTCTAACCACACGTCCGAGTTGTCCCAAGTTGTGCTGACGATGGACTCATACCAGAGATATCACATTGTGCATGGTATTTTCCGGGAGAACGACGCTGGCGGTTCCCCCCAGCCGTTTACGACAATCTCGTCCAAGGATATTAAGAACGGGGTCTGGAAACCGCGTGATTCCCGTTTGAACGACTACGTTTTTGCGTACACACAATCGCTCGAGACGAGTGGCAAGTTCACGTTGGCCATTTGGCCCGAACACTGCCTCATTGGCTCACCGGGGCATAATATTGTCCCGAATGTGCTGGCATCCGCGTTGGAGTGGACGAATACATCGCTCAAGCCGATTCAGTACGTCATGAAGGGTAGCAACCCGTTCACAGAACACTATTCGGCATTGAAGGCAGAGTACGAGCTGCCGTACGACCCCTCTACACAGGTAAGAAAGATGTTCATCCTGAGTTTGGATAAAGCTGACGATATTTTCGCCGTACTTGCAGCCTTAACACGGCGTTGATCAAATCACTTCAGCGTGTAGCACGACTTTGACCTTCGCTTGTCTATAATCTGCTGTGCCCCTCTAAAACCTCAAGTCAAATTATACTGCAAATGCGGTCTAGAGGGTAATTCCGATCTAACTGTGGATAGGCCGTGAGTATGCTGCCGTGGCAATTTGGGTGCGGTCGTCTTTAGACATTGCCTTGCAAGCCTGAATTCCTATCTATCTCAGCGTTATTGTGCAAACTTAAACGATATTCTTCAATATTAGGACTCCTAGTTTAGTTATCGCTAAGGAATACCAACGAAATACCTATTCTATTGTACAGATCCAGCTCATGCACTCTGTTCGTTTACCAGACAAAGCAGTCCTGCGGCTGGAAGAGCGATGCCGGACGGTATCGTAATGGGTGCCGCACTACGTGGTACGGCATGCGGATCTGCAGGGTACCGTCCTCGAAAATCTGCTGTGTGGCTTCCTCCATGTCGAGCATATTCCGCGGAAATTGCTCGGCGATCTCAAAGCGGCCGAAGGTCGGCGCACCGCTGAGACGCGACATCATAATGTCCTTCTGCGTAGGTAGGCGGAAGCCGCTGATACGAAGTACGCCATTAAGTTCGTTCCACTGCACGCGCACGTTTTGTGGGTCAATGTTGTTCAGACGCGCAATGAGATAGATACCGTCTTGGCGGCGCTGAAGCTGGTAGTACGGCCGCCACACGGGCAGCGAGTTAACGTCGATGTCCAAGTCTTGTGGGCTCGAAGACGGCTGGAGTCGTGGTGACTTCTTCTGCGGAGGAGCGATGCCTTCCTCTTCCTCCCCGTCCTCGTCTTCAGCTTCAACGTCAGACTCTGCCTGGGGTTCCATGGACTCGTCCTCCTTGACGTCCATCGGCTTCTCAGTATCTTCGTCTTGAACTGCTTCCTCCTGCTCTTCCTCTTCTGCCTCGGACTCACTGTCCTCCTCCTCCTCTTCGCTCTCCTCGAACAGAGCCTTCACGTGCATATCATCGGACTCGGAGCCGCTATCACTGGGCGTCGAGGGAGCAAGTGTCTGATCCTCGAATCCATTGAGCGTTCTCTCTCCAAACTGCTTCAGCTTGGCGCTGCGCTCCTTGAAAGCGTCGGCCTGGAGCAGCAACTTCTGCACGAACACCACCAGCGCCTTGCGCTCCCTCTTGATGTCGGCGTCGCCGTAGCTGAGGACGCCGTCCAGCTCAATGAGGTACCGCGTGAGCAGCTCCGCCTGCTCCTTAACGCGGTAGTCAAAGGCGCCAAGCTCCAGGCGCATCTTCTTGACGACGGCCGCAGCATCTTGCGGCTTAAGCGTCTGCAGTCGCCACTTGTTGCCGCATACCCTGGCGGCCACATGCCGGTACTGCGCCGGCAGCTTCATGTTGAGCTTGTCCTGCACGTCCTGGACCTTGTGCTCGATGGTCTGCAGGCGGCTCTTCTCGTGAGATGTCTGGGCCTCCATTGCTGTGTCTGTGTTGCTGAATCAGGGTTTGTTGCTTGTTCTTGTTGTTAATCTGTTTGTCACTTGGCAAATTGAATAATGGGAGACGTTGAAGTGGGCTAGCGGTGTGGATCGATTACCGAGGGTGAACTGCGACAGTTTGGGACGTTCGAAATGGAGTCGCGAATGTTCGAGAGCATATTGGGCTCAAGTTAAAACATGATTCGCAATCAAATCGCACATAATTGTGGCCGGGAATTCAGGAAAAAAGCACGGTTACCAATTTATTCCTAATAATACCCGAAACAAAAAATTATTCGCTTGAAAGATAGGCCAGTTATTTTCATTAGACATTTTGGACTATATTTTTCGGAATTCATAAATTATTTGCCGCTTCTCGAAATTGGACACGTGTGGCAAGTGACGATAACGTAAACTTAGTGCGCACCGGTGCCACCGCTGGCATTTGTACGTTGTAGTGCTCAATCGGTAAGTATCGTACCCATGCACAGTTTTACAAGGAGATTATACTATTGAAAAAGTATTTTGTGTCGAAGAATTAGTTTCGGGGCAAACACGACTTGTGCTACAGTACGTAGTACTGTACTATTACGGTAGTAATGCATACATGACAAAAATGTTTTTTCGAACTTCTACAGTCACGATTTGCACGACGGTTATCAGTTGGTATTAATATAATACCTGCCCTACCGACAATTAGCTCAAAGTTTACCAGCCCGCAACATCGATCTCCTTCAACAACGATTGGATGAAGGCAACACCGAAGCCAGTCGATCGCTCGTCGTCGCCTGTGAACACGGGGAAGGCCATGTCTACATGCAGCCACTTGCCTGTCTGCTCGAAGTCGCCCAGGTGGTTCGCGATGAATTGTCCAGCGCACGACACCTGCGCATTGGCGCGATTCTTGACCGAGTTCTTCATGTCAGCGATGGTACTTTTGAACTCAGGGCGGTGGAACTCCGGAGCGTACGGCATGGGGTGCACCAGGTCACCAGAGATCTTACCGGCCTTGACAGCGAGGTTCTCGAGATCACCGTCGTTCGTATAGATCGCGCCAATGCGGTTGCCCGTCGAAATACCCTGCGCACCCGTCAGCGTGGCCATATCCACGACCACTTTCGGATTCAGGTGTTTGACAGCATACGCGACACCGTCACCCAGCACCAGACGACCTTCAGCGTCCGTATTGTTCACCTCCACGGTCTTACCCGAGTACATCACGAGCACGTCATCTACACGCGTCGAGTCTGGGCCTACCGAGTTTTCCGCAATGCAGAGCACCACATGGAGCGGGGTTTTGTCCGTCGTGTTCTTAGCGTGACACGCAGTTTCAAATGCCGCGAGCAGAGACGCCGCCCCGCCCATGTCGCGCTTCATACCAACCATGATGCCGCCAGTCTTGATGGACAGACCTCCCGTATCGAAGATGATGCCCTTGCCCACCATAGCAATACTTTTGGCGTCCTCTGCAGCTTCTTCGGGCACATGACTCAAGCACACGAGCGCAGGCTTGTGCGCCGCAGCCTTGCCGACTCCATAGATGCCTCCAAATCCCTTCTCACGCAATTCTTCACCCTGAATGACCGTAATCTTGGAGTTGGTCCGCTGCGCCACAGCACGGGCCTCCGCAATGAACGCGTCCGAGTGCAGTTCGTTGGCGGGGGCATCGACAAGTCTCGTGGCCAGCTGAATAGCATTGGCCGTGTGCTGAACCAGCGTCGTCTCTTCATTGGTCAATGGGGTCTGGTACACCACCTCGAGGTTGTCTGCTTCGGTCTGGGACTTGTCAGTAGCTGGAAGGGCATTGGTTCTCTTAAGCTTGTGCTCGTACAGCGGCGCGGCACGGGCCACGGCCGCTCCAGCAGCGAACCACGTATCCGTGTGGCCCGGGAGCATCAGCACCACGAGTACCGCTTCGTCATTGCTGCCCTCTTCTCCTCTCTTGGCCACCAGCTTGTTGTGGCCCTTGACGAACGACGCGATGGAGTGCGGACGCGCCAAGCTGTTGGAGCGCGAGACCTGCGTGGGTAGCGCGTGCAGCGTCACGTGGAGAGCGTCAGCACCCGTCTCATGGGCTAGAAGCAGCTCCGACGTTGCGCCACTGTCCGCACTGGGACTCAGAGTGTCCAATGCATGCTGCAGCAGCACGGGGTTGGCGCCTGACGAGAACTTGACGGCGCGGGACGAGGCAGAGACCAGCGTCTGCTGCAGGAAGCTGTCGGCTGCGCCCTGAGTCTGCAAAGTCTCGAGAGACCCGACGACGAGCACGCGGTTCACGCGCTTCTGTAGCGAGGAGAGGGAAGTGAAGCGCACCATTGGATATGGGGCTATATAGGAGAAAAGATGATCTGTTGACTGCTTGGCAGATTGGAGACTGACTGACGCGGATATCGACGCGGAGGATTGCAAAGTAGTAGGGAGGGAGGGCATGGGCATTGAAGAGAAAGTAATAGTGAAAGGAGGGAAAATAGCGTGACATCCCCTCAATGTGGACGAACAAAGATTGATGAGTGTCGCGTGGACAGAGACCGGGCTGTTTTTTTTGGTGCTTAGTGTTCACTCAATAATGCATCATGAGCTTTCCATTCTTCGCAAAGTCATACATATTAAACCCTCATTAGGCAGCGCATTCATCATACGCAAAGGATGGGGGATCGCGGTAGATATAGCCTGGATAAAGTTCCTCGATTGTGCGTTCGGCATTCGTTACGGGAAGATCCTGCCAGATAACAATGGAGTGTAGATCCGATAGTTACATATACTGTAGGGCATCGTGCCCACTGTTGCTTTTGCGCTCGCGGGTTTTGTGTCTTACTTTCTCCTCATACATCTTATCGACCCGACACGTCAAGTTTATCAAATGTTTGCAACTTGGTCGAGAGAGATTTACTTACTAATGTATCTATTTACGAACGTAGTTATTGATATTGTTTTTGCCGAACGCTGCAGCCACACCATAAAAAACTATGCTAGTAATACATCAATACTGTGTTCGCATTGTAACTTTTAAATAAGAACGCATAGCCAGCTCTTTTAATGAAATCCACGAATTAGACTGGTTTTATGGTTGTAGTTGAGTTGTTTACCCTGACCTACCACACAGCCCAGAGCATAGCAACTTACACCTAACCTAGAACCTGCATGTGATGTTGCATACGATGGAGATGTTGAGCAAAACCATGCCGCATCAGAGCGGAAACGTTTTGTGCACCAGGCATGTTATTATTAACTGTGCTACATGTAGATTTCCACAATTTGATTAACTTCAGGTAACATATTGAATGTCAGCACAGGTAACATTGCCTACAGATTTATACTGGGAATAACAAATAGACCCTCAACGGATAAATTAGGTACAATCTGTAAATTTATTCTTATTTTTTTATTTATTTCTTCTATCATAACTGGATCAAATTTCCGAATATTGCGGATCGGAGGCGGATGCATGTAAAATGCAAGTAAAAAAATAGGCGTGGAGGCCTCTTTTTATTTCTTTGTTTCCTTAGGAATCCAAGACCCCAACTCGGCCACAGTACCGTGTTAATTGTATTCGCAGCTCGATCCGTACGCTAGCTTATATACATGTAGTCTTACCCCCAGATTTTTCTGCAGAGGTGCGATTCTTGCTAACTGCATTGTACCAGGGGTATATCCGCATTTTCCCTTTTAATGGAATATGCGTGAATGAATAACGCATCCAAACTGAACTTTACTACTTTGAAGTAGTGATCTACTGTACCTGTTCTCTGGATTTTCAATCCAGTAGTAAATTTCATTTTCCGACCTAAAGCGCCTTCAACAAATCTTACTCAAAATGAAGTAGTATAATAGCCGCTCTCATCTCTGCAGACGGGTAAGGTCAAAAACACTAGCTAAAACCGTCAATGGAACGCATTCGAGTGCAGCGGCTAAGATTGAGCAGGCACTTACTCCTTTTGGATGTCCGTACTTGAAGGGTTAATGAACGTGGTTAATGAAAAACTGATACCGGTATACCATCCCGCACTAAAAGATTTAGTGGGCATCTACATGTACATGTATTCACGCGTCTGTGCGATTTCGTTCGTACTCAACTCAGACGCAATGTTGAAGGTGCTATAGTGTAGCGCTTCGCTTTTAATTTCTTTAGCGCGCAAAGTCTTAAGATTGTCGGAGTAAATAGCCAAAACGTTGTATTTGCTACTTTGTATCTAACGACGTGACTATTGTCGCTAATTGCTCCAATGCCTGCAAACAAAAACAAAAAAAATTAGCTTCACAGGCGCTTATATAATTCATTTTGCCAAAATGAGAAAGTACCAGGGCATAGCACTGCGTGGCTACCATGTAGTCTGTGGCCCAAGACGATGTTGGCAAGCTGTCTCCAGCACTGCACACAAAGATGACCTGTCATCTGGTTAAATTGAAGAATGGCGCCATTATGCACAGCAAATTGCCTCCACGTACGTCTGAAATAATTGCTTAATGTGACTCAGCTGCTGCAACGATGCCTGGTAAATTGTGCTTTGGCGTTCAGAGACAGTATTGCTGCTAGTTGGTTGCTGAGTCGACGCTTGACGAGGTGTATACTCACTTTGAGGTCTCGTTAGCATCATATTAAATACTTTTTGTTCATGTTCCAGCCAGCGATGCTGAGCGACTTGAATATCCCTGTCCAGCATGCGGACGGTGGGAACAATGCTGGCGTTTTTAACGGACTGATCTTCTACACTCAATATTGTATTTTCCTCTCCGGCCAGAAACTCTTGAATGTCATCTGGTCTTTGATTTCTCTGTGGTTCTATTGCGCTTGGCACGTCGTAGTCGGTCTGCAAGTAGTTGGAGGGTGTTTCCATTAGTACGATCACGGAAAAGCTAGCATAATCTAATATTTGATGCGAAGATCAGCTCACTAGCGACGTATCATGTGAAGCGCAACGAACTTTTACTGGAACGAGAGAGGCTAGAACTCGCCGTCGCCGACATTCGCTCAAAGCTGCCATTTAGTGCAGCGCTCTCGTTCTCACGCCTGACCTGAATGACTGTAGATCTAAAGATAAGAGCAAACCTATTCCGGGATGTTCCATCGACAATCTGCTAGTACAGCAACTCCATCGCCTTTGTTTTAGAATCAGAAAAGTCTGAAGCTACATGCCCTGTATTCATGATTTGTATAAGCACGACTTAGCATACTCGTCTGGCGTGTAACTTTTCGAAGAATTTTAGAAATAAGAGATTAGATGAGTACACTCTGCCCTTCCTCCTCAAACTCTCAGGGGTCGGCAATTTTGTAACCCTGATTTGTGTGGTATGTGGACATCGACAAGGAAACAAGCCGGTTTGGGTGTTAAGACAAACAACAACACAAGAGCCGAGAACAGTGGAAAATCCTACAAACCACATGTACAGCTCTTCTAGCCAAGTGAGGTGTCACTGAGTGATTGGGATTCGTAGACGGTGGTAGTGCCGGAATCGTGGAGTGGGGGGAGGTCTTCGTATCGACTCAGAAGGTGATGCGCCCAAGTTCAAGACGGCAAAGTTTTTGAGTTCTGGCGGTTTGCAACTATTAAGCTGGAGCCGCTGTACCTCCCGACCAATTCCATAGGTTGGTGAAGTGTCGGATCAGAGAACTTCAAGGTGCAGTTGATTGGGTGCAAGTTTGATTCGATCGGTTCCGTTTCATTGGGAGAGAAGAGGCGACAAATACGGCAGCAAGGTATGCGATAGTGTGGCGAGGCGTACAATGTATCGCATCGCCAAGTCGATAGTTGTCTGTTATGGTATTCCTGGTATGTACACTGTATGATGGAGGAGGCATGGCAATTCTGCGAGACAAGATGGAGTTGGATTCAACAAGTTACTCGGGTGGAAATTCCGTTCTACGGCAGCTTTAGTCCCAATCGTAATGCCGACTCATACCAATTTTACTTCCGGGTGATATTCGCGGATTCTTTTTTGCCAGTGTTTTAAGTTACGGCCCCGTCAAAGTTCTTTACAGTTAACTAAAACTCCATTGAAAATTATACATGTAGTCAAGACTCACCAAGGCAACGTTAGTTTTTTTTTCTGTCGCTCAAATAACATTATAGCCATGCCACGCTATCTTACCACTCACGACTGCTTTCTCAAGTTTGCTTATGAATTTTTGATTTGGTCTTTGAGGGTTAACCCCTTAACGAGGTGCGCATTTGGTGCGTGGAATCATGAACGGATGTACAAGTCAAACCTTGCGATGCGTAATGACCTAATTGTTTCCTCAGAGCCTAGCCAAGCCTGAACAATGTCGTGGAACGTCTGAGTACAATCCAGTTCGCCTTTTCTTCAGTCATCTCGGCTTCCAAAAATGCACGATAGCGGAAGGGACAATGATGTATGAAGTCGTGAATAGGTCCGTAGCGCTGGCTGAGGAACTAACACTTTTTTTCTTCTTGAAACAAAGTTAGGGTCGATGCCCTGGTTGTTGTCGATCCTTATCGCGTTGATTCATCAAGTTCTCGCCTATCGTATTAAAAATGTAAAACCAATTTCACGGTGCGATCGATGTGATTTCATCAGCTCAAGCTGTTGAGCTAGCGCAAGGTGGAGACTTATTTCATGAAGAAAGATCATTTCCACTCTGGAGACTACCGTCGGCTGGTAGTGGACGTGAATACCTCCCAAACTTTTCCGATGCAGTCGTTCTTGAAGTAAAACTTGATAGAGTCACACTCAGATAAGCTGGTAAAATCTAGAATCTCGTTACGCGCAAGTAAACGTACATTTTCCCGTCACGGTTCTCTGCCGCGCCAAGCTTTGCCGAAAAAGATCGTTTTCAACTGGGGGAGCCATACAGGCCGCAAGAGAGCTCGTCGCCCTTTCTACATGTAGGGTTTTCGCAAAGGGTGCCGTCCCTCGCTGTAGTATCCAACCAACCGCGCCGATGATAACTATGCTGCCGGCGGACGTCCTGCATGGCATCTGCAACTTCCTCTCCGGCTTCGACGTCTTCCAGCTCTCGCACGCAAACTCGTGGACTCTCAGCGTCCTGACAGAGAACTTATACTGGCAACAGCGTGTTACTGGAGACCGTAGTCCAGAAAAGCTGCGGAGCTGGAAGCACCGATACCTGTATGAGAGATCACTACTGTTCATTGATCTTCAATCGGCTAGGAGCTACCTCCATGGAATGCTGCTAGGCTGCAACCGTTCTCGTCTGGGTTTTGCCAAACTCGAGCGAGTTCGAGCTCCTAGAAACTGGCGTGGTGAACGTTTCGACCTCCGTTCGGTGAAGGACAGCAGCTTCAGCTTCGACGTGTGGTTCTGTTTATTTCCTGCTACTGTGAACCAATGTGCGGGTGGTGTCATCTACGGACTGCAGTCGGAACCCGCGATCACTCGCCATCCAGGGGAGAATCCCGATCACTTTGTGATGGTCGATTTAAAGTGCAACTTGTACTGCTCTGTCCTGAATGACAAGAAGATCATCGCCCGAGACTTGAAGCCGAACTGCTGGTATCATTTGGCTCTCACATACGATGTTGAGCTCCAGCGACAGGAGGTCTACGTCGATGGTAAGATAATCTCGACGGCAACGGGCCCTCTGAACAACATGTGGCCACGACTCAAGTACGAGCAGATCGGTACTGGCTTTTGTGATGACACAGGGAGGGCGCACGGTATTCAACTGCCCTACTCGCGAATGCATGGCGGATGGTACTCACTTTACGGTCTCATCGACGAATTTCGAGTCTGGAAAGGTGTTCTGTCCGCAGAAGCGATAGCTCAACTTGTCCGCTGCAAGCAACCCGAAAATTGTTCGCTTATCGGCACGATCAAGCGCGATCATGATCGCCGTGGCTCCTGGATCAATACTCACGTTATTCGGTGCACGCGTCCAGCTGAAGGGAAGGCCGTGGTCGTCGACCAGCGCAAGTAGCTGCGGAACCTATGGAAGATCACACACACACACGCTGCAAGCACAACTCCAAATGGTTAATCCACCACTTCAATACACGTAGCTGTTTATTGAGTCGCAAACAAAACCCGGTAGCTTCCGGCTGTCGAAAGCTCTTCCTCAACCTGGCTACGCGCAAACAGCTCGGCGATCTCCTCGGGGCTCATAGCAGTCTGGTCTCGGACGCCGTTCTGCTTCTCGACTTTTGACTCTCGCTGGTGGACCTCCGTCGCGGTCTGGCGCTGCTTCTTCGTCGCCTTACGAGAAGTAGCAATAGTCTTTGCACTCTCAACCTTATTATCTTGGACAACCTTCGTTCCTTGAGCTCGTCTCTCTGCCACAGTCGCTTCAGCAGGTCGCAGCAGGATCGGCATCTCCTTAGTCACCTCCACTACTTTGTTCACAACCCGAGGCTGCAAATACGTCTCCACCACAGCACTCTTAAGCTCCATAAGCTCGCTCTGGAGCTCCTGCAGCTCAATTCCCTTTACAAACTGCGAGGACGACGCACTCGCCTTCGACGGCGATTGTTGCGCGGCCAAGTACTTGGTCACACGCGCGTTCAGCAGCTCCGCCGCCTGATTAAACTGCGTCTGTTGGCCCTTGACCACGGCCATCAGGGCCTCCACCCGCATGTGGGAGCGCCGCCGGAGCTGCGCCTTGTCGGCCTCGTGTTGTAGTAGCAGCTGCTGCGTCTTTCGCCGGCGGAACTGCGTGTAGCCGTAGCCCAGCAGCGCCAGCAGGAGCGTCACTAGGCCGTACTTCTTGACGACGAGTTGTAGCAGCTGCAATGGCGATGTGGAACCCCCAACAGCAACGGTTTCCGCCTTTGACGGTTTGACACTTGTCAGCTCGTGAGCCGTACTCTGCGCCAGCTGCGATAGGCCGTTGCGGAGCTCCACGCTCTTAAGACACTGCGTGATCTCCTCCGGGGACAGACCTTTCTTCTCCAAAAAGTCCACGCGCTGGGCGAGCGATAAGGCACGCACGGTCGGGTGCAGCAGGAACTCCTCGCACTTCTGCAGCAGGCCCAGGTCCCGTGGAGCCGTCATGGCGACCGCAACAGACTGGTACTGACTGCAGTGTGGCTTGCGTGAACAGCAATGATGCAAAGGTACTGAGAACGTCCGGCGAGATGGCCAATAAGAAGCGAGTACATGTGTTGACTTGAAGTGAGTAAAGTTGCTTACGTGAATTAGGTTTCTAATCCTAGTACTATATAGTCAAGTCTAGCTTAAATCAATCAATAATTTGGGATATCGAAGTGGTACAAGGTACCTTTGTTTTGCGTCAGAGCGGCGAACCTTGAGTCTGAGAGCTGCAAGTTGCGGGAGCTTCACTGGCGGCGACAGCACTGGCGATGCCGGCGTCAGCAATGGAGCAAGGCGCGGTTCCGTCGGATCTCGAGGTTTGTGTGGAGATGCATGCACTAGGAGGCGATCAGCTTGCTGCTGGAAGTTGTCAACCTGCCAACTCGCGATCGCCCAGCGACAAGGTAGTGGCGCTCGGCAGGAAGCGCGCGCTGGACGCAATGCAGAATGATGGTCAAGCGACGGTGAAAGTGGCGACGAAAACGATTGAAGACACTTCGTACCGCACGTCAAGCGAGAACGAGCAGCAGCAGAGGCGAGGAAGTGGAGGATCCATTCGCATTGACGCTGGCCTACCGCCGATGGTGCCCGTGAAGGTGGCGCCAAAGACGTCGCTGTCGTCGGAAGGCGTAGCAGCAGCAATAGAAGCCAATGAACAGGCAGTGAATAAAAAAGGTCGGAACGCCAAGACGACGGCTGTGAAGGTGCTGGAGGCCGTCGAAGAGGAAACGCGGCGTCGAGACTCGACGCGACGACCAGCTGCAACGAAGAAGCCGGCGGCGGCGAAGGTAAACGCTAAGCTTGGAAATGTTAAGATGTCCAAGAAAGTGGCTGCGAAGTCTGAACGGGTGGATCGAAGACGGAAGCGGGAGAAGAAAGACATGAGTAAACCTACTAGTATTTCACAGACGTCGGCAAAAATGTTGCTCCAGCTTTCGTGTCAATTGCTACAAAGGCAGACTTTGGATAATGATGTGCGTGCTCGCGAGATGGAGGAGCGCAATACGAAGCAGGCTGAGGAGATTGAGGAGTGGGAGAAGAGGATCCGCAGTCTTAAGCGCGAGCTGGAGGAGTACACGGACGAGCTATCGGAGATGCGACCAAAGGAGTCAACAGGCGTGGCTCTGGTCGATACTCTCGCTGCTGCTGTAGACCCCACCTCGGGTGAGCAAGCGAGCCTGCTGTCACCAGCGGCATCTGCTGCGGTACTTGGAGATACCGCCGGTGTGGAGTCCTCGCTGGCCCCAGCAGTCGTCGCAGCCGAAGCCAAACTTCAGGAAGAGCTGCGCAGACGTACGCAGATGGTGAACGAGTTTCGCAGAAGCTTGCCAGGCTTTATTCACTCGCTGGATGAACAGGGTCCACACCCGTTCTGAAGTTATCTATCCGTTCTACGTTATTTTATTCCGAGACCTCTTGTTGAGCAGCAAGTGTAGTGCAGTGCGGTTGGAGACCCTTTAATTCGTGTCAAAACGTCCAGTAGCTCAACCGAGGTGGATACATTTACGCAGTCATCGCGATTTCTTTCCATCATAGTTTATGCTACCACACAGATTTTAAAGAGTGATGGTCTGTAGCCACTCCCAAGCTTCGAACCTCAGTGCGGAATCGACCAAGGTTCGTTTCCGCCATGGCCTGGGGCAAGATTCGTCGCAGCTCCAGCGTTTCGTCCTCCTCTTCTGCATTTAGCATCTCCCGCCCGCCGTCTTCCGGTGGTCGAGGTGGTCGTCGTCGTCCTCCCGGGGAGCCCACGGAGCGTGACGTCGCGCGCGGCATCCAGCAGAGCGCCGTGCGCGTGCGTGTGGCGCTCCAACTGGGCGCCATTAAGGACGTAGCAGAACCGCTACGGGACCTTCTGACAGATTTTGAGCAGCGCTTGGATGCCCGACGCGGAGATGGGGTGACTCGATGTCATGATGTGCGCGTGGAGCTGCTGGAGTGCGGTCTGAACTCGTGGAAAGACCTGGTGGAGCTGCAGCACGCACTGGCGGGTTTGAAGAGACCGGAGGAACGGGGAGACGAACAGCAGCTCTTGGCGAATACGGCGCTGCGCCATGATCCCAAGTTCGACGAGTGGACGGTGAGCTTGGGCTTCACACGAGCGTCCGAGGACGCGCTGTGGAGGTTTGCGAGCAGCTTAATGCTGAGGCTTCAAAGCTGTGGAGTGCTGTCCAAGGTGCTACTGCCGACGAACCGAATGATGGTACGTTTGGCGTCAGCATTCGTGGAGTGGGGGAATTCAGATATTGACAAGTATCAGTGGGAAGGGGAGCACGTGTGGAGTCAAGTTGTCGCTGAAGTGACGGGGGAGGAGAGGGCGGAGATTCAACGGGTATTTCTGCCTCGGATTCGCGATGTGGGTCGAGATCCTCTTGCTGATCTGCAGTATCCGGATTTGGTTCCCGTTATGAATGATATGCTGCGTGGAAGTGCAGCTACCAGTAAGCCTGTGGTGGTAATTCTGCGAGGAATTCCGGGGAGTGGTAAGAGTACGCTTGGACGTGAAATAGGGACTATTTGCCGTCACCGAGGGGTGGCGTTCACATCGTGTTCAGCTGACTTCTTCTTTGAAACCCCGCGAGGGTATGTTTTTGATGTCAAAAAGCTGGGAGCAGCTCACAGCAAGTGCAAAGGAGACTTTACCAGAGCTATTCAAGGAGATATCCCTCGTCCCCATGGCGGGCGTCCTCACCAGCACGTTATCCTGGTTGACAACACCAATACCCAGAGGTGGGAATATGAGCCGTACGAAGAAATCGCCAGGTTGCGCGGGAGCCATGTGCATGTCGTTGAAATGAAGTGTGGCAGCGCTCTGATAGCATTTCGAATGGGCCAACGCAATTCGCACGGTGTCCCTCCTGATAAAGTTGTCAGCATGTATCTGCGATGGGAGGAGGACACGCGCGCTCACTGCTTCACACCGCAATTCGAGCACGCTAGACTTTCCGCAAACCCGCTCTCGGATGGCGATGTCGGTGGATTGACCTATCTTGGTCTCTTTTTTGACGATGATTCCAAACAGAAGATGCTGTCGCACATACCTTTAGCCTACCCGAACAAGCTTGCCGACCACGTCACCCTGTTTTACCGACCGAACAAGCAGTACACCAGAGATGCTGAAATTGGAGCTTCGTTCACTGTTCGTGGGATTGAAGTCGTACAAGACGAACGTGCGCAGACTCTTCGGGTTGAACTGGATGAGCAGCTACCTTTGCAGGTTAGAAACAAAATACCGCACATTACAATGTCGACAAAAGATGGAGTAAGTGCGTCGTACTCAAACGATCTCCTGGAGAGCACGTCAGCTAAGCGAACGTTGCTTGACCCGCCTATCGAATTCACAGCCCGTCTTGGAGCTGCTCTCTTTGTTCAAAATCAGCGAGTGGTCACAACGTCGTCGCCATTTGCTGTAAGTTTGAAGTGCTGCTCCAAGAATGGCCCTAAGATGGACATTTCTCATATCAATGGCGACAAGGAGAAATTGCTAGACCAAGTTGCATCAGCAACTTCGAGACTATTTGTTTTGTACTTCAACGAGAGTGATTTGATGAGCGGAACTGAAGACAGCATAACCAAGTTACTGTGGCGAGCTCTGATCCTTCACCACATGGGTCCTCACTACAATGCACATCGGCTGCTTTGCGTTCAAAGGTCCCACGTATCGTCGCCGTTGTCACTTGCAACGATGTTGAGTAGCATTCAAGACCGTTTCTTCATCTCGTCGACTCATTATTTTGACGATCTGACTGTGATTCCGCAGCATTCTTCCGTGGAAAAGTTTGAAGAAGCTATCAACGGGTACGCAGCTAGCTTTGGTCCGATTAACCAGCTCACGCTGATGACTTTGGTGGAGGAATCCGTTCAGTGGTCTCTATGTGATATGAAATCTCTTCAAGAGGCTTCATTTAATGTTGTTCGTTTCGGCCACCAGTCCAGTGCGATGCAGTCCATCTCGGCGTTGTCGCCAACTTGCTCAACGATCACTTCTGCGCTGGATCTACTCGGTATCAACATCCAGGAGGAAGCACGAAGTACAATCTTCGGTGGCATACGCGCCGTGAATGATGCGTGGGCGCAAGTTCTTGGGATTAATGATTGCCATGCAGTGAAACGAATCGATACAACGCTGCCGGGGCTGACTTCAAGGGTTATCGAGCTCTGCTTGATATTACCAAGTGAGACAACATCAAGCGATTTGGGACTGCTCGAGGTGAAACTGTTGAGTGCGCTCGATGACACTCCAAGTGTTCATCGCGTTGCTCGCTCATGCATCCCTGGCCAATTCTACTTCAGTATGTGTGCTGCGTCAAGCTATGCGCCTGAATTCTGCGTGCGAATGGTAATTCTGCAGCAGGAGTCTGACAATCCTGCTACAAACGCTGTTGCACAGCTAGAGTTCTGCGAACACCAACTAAAGATGAGCCGCGAGGCTTGTGACATTGAAGTTTACAGCGTGCTGGTTGCACTCCTACGCGCAATTCTTTTGGGATGTTGTACCAACTTGCTGCCGAGTGAGTGCCGTCCGTCTTCGTTGGTCAACCTCATCAGTGAGTGCTTGGTGCACCACTATCTTTGCAGCATTGACAGAGTGGATATTAGACCGACCGCGGACGACGTCACGTCCGGCCGCGTTATCTTCGCGTTGTACAGCATGCTGATCTACTTGTCCGAGTTTGATCCGTCAAAGTGGGCTGATGCATTCGGAGATTCGCTTCTTGCGTTTCAAGGCAACAAGAACGCGCAGACAACATGGAGGCAATCGATGGAAACTATAATGCGTGGCTGTACGGCCGTGATGGCTTCCCATCGCTGCGTTGGCGAAGCCGCGACGACTGCAACCCTGTTGAACCCTAATGACCACCTCCGAGTCGTTGTTGCGCTCATGAATACCAGCATGACGGGAGTAGTGATGCCGGCATCTTCTTCGCGCACATACATTGAGGTGTCAAGCCGGTCTGTCTGGAGTCCATTGTTCTCGCTAGCATGCTGCGACAAGCTGAGGAACGCGGCCGCGATGGTGTTGCTTCAAGATGACAACGAGAACAATGGCGACAGCCCTGAATTTTTCTCGTGTGCGCCGAGTCCGGTAGCTCGCCGTGTGAACGTGGCGGCTTCGTCGCTCGAACTGCTGCGCAATGCCCTTAAGAAACTCCACACCCTTGAAGCTACTGCGGGGCACGATTCTGAGGGTGCGCTTTCCGATGACTACGTGATTCGCCGAGCAGAGACCGACGAAGAAGTTTTTATCGACCTGAATACGTCAAGCTGAGCAACAACAGCGGGAACGGCCGTGTGATGGGAGGGCACTGAAGGATTACACGATGCTCCACGTGGATCATCGATTGGGTAGGGATGAGGGACGGACAAACGGCAATTGCACATGTACAATTTACTATTCAGATTGTACATGCACTTGCAGGCTCACGCCTTTAGCAATGCTCCTCGGATGTGCAAGAGGCTTTCTTAACAGGTATGTCGTTATGGAGCAGAAACGTACCTGTACTACTGGTAGTATTTGAGTTGCATTAAGTAGTCAAACGATAGTCAGGCTGTGCGTGTTGATGCTGGCATGAAGCGATAAGCAGGGGCCTACCATGTATCAATCAGCCTCTGTGTACCAAACGATCATTACGAACAGGAAGCACTCGGTTTACGACCCTTTTGTGCGAGTGACACATCGCAAAATAGCTTCAAGATTAGCCACAACCCGTCGACACTCTGCGTACCGATATATCGATGCGGATAGTCCACTCTTTGGCTGCGAGTCTCTCAACGATCCTCTCTACCCGCTCCATAATCCGAGACGCCGCCAGTCACGCGCGGTTCCCCCTCTCGTGTCCCCAGCTTGACTCGCTCCTTTCGATCTGTCACTCGTGCTTCTTTTCCCGCTTCCCTCGACGACTTGACCGGCCAGTCAGTCAGCCAGTCCAACCTTCCACAACTTAAGTCGAAGCTCTGGCCGTAGGTGCAACGATGGAGCCGGCGTTAATGGCGATGCAGTCGCTGTGCGAGCGCTCATGGGAGCTGCGACCGCTGTGCGAGACGCTGCTGGGGCGTCTCGTGGCGATCTGCGGATACACCGATCACTTCCGGCAGCAGGAACCAGTGGACAATAACCCGACAGAGACAGAACTGCAGTGGCCGAAACAAGTAGATGCAGCTCTCTCGCGCTTTACACGTCTATTGGAGAGTCTGGTAGCTACGGAGAGTGCAGTCTTTCGACTGGCAGTCGCTCCATCTCCTGTCCGTGAGCTACGTTCGCTTCACGTTTGGCTGGACGCATCATTTCGAGGGTTACATGCTGAGCACGTGGACCCGAGTGCGGGCTGGGCCCAAGAATGGGAAACAGAGTTGGAGCGTGTGGAGCAGCTGCTCCAGCTCGCTGCTCGAGTGCAGGTGGACGCAGCTGCGGAAAGTGCGGCCAACGAGCAGCGCGAGGTGATCGCGGTGGTCAAGTTCGCCTTCAAGCAGGTGCAGGACGTGACCAGACGTACGAACAAAAGGAGATCAAACGTCAGTAGTAGTGATGGTGCAGCCGAGGTGCGGAAGGAAGACGGCACTGAATTGTTTCCAGACCACGAGGAGTCATTGCGTGTGCTATTTCGCAGGTTGGTACGCGTCTGTGGAGTCCAGGTGCCCGTGCTGCCGTCGTGGTTCCTGTCGCCCGCTGAGGTGGCGTTGAATCTAAACACTTGCTTCCGTGGAGGCCCGCAATGCCAAATCACAAGCGCTAGTTGGTTGCGCAGTCGAGGTCAGCGGAAGAGTGGAGTACAGCAACTTCTTCTCAAACAGTTGGTGATTGGAAGTGGAGCTGGAGTTAAGTCTCGAGAGGAGGCCTTGACTCAAGCTGTTGAGGCTGTACAGCGCGAGACGGAGTTACTACGGGATGTTGTATGTCACCCGCATGTATTGCAATTAGCAGGAGCGTCGACCTTTGGATCTCACCCATATCTGGCATTTGTGAGTCCATGGGCGGCTCCGGAGTCTGGATCGGCCACCGTGACGTCGCTAGAGGACTATTTAAACCTGTCGGTAGACCACCGACGCCAACTGTTTCGCCTTCTTGCACAAGCTGCAACAGGACTCCAGAGTCTACACGATGCGTCACTAATTCACGGCGATCTATGCTGTGCGAATATTCTGGTTGGAGATGATGGCCAAGCCAGACTCGCGAATCTGCGTTCCTTTTCCCTGTCTCGGAGCCCTTTAGACGATGAAAAATATTCAGACGCAACACACTACTCGGGATCGCTAAGATGGCAAGCTCCAGAGTTACTGAAAGACGACAGGAAAGCTGATTTAGCTTCAGATATCTATGCGTTTGGCATGACGCTATTGGAGGCACTGTCGGAAGAGTTGCCGTGGGGGTTCATGGCAGACGACGAGGTTCGTGAACGAGTATTGGCAGGCAAAATGCCGTCTCCACCTGTCGGAGTGGAAGAAAATGTGTGGTCACTAGTGGAAGCAATGTGCGACTCTGATCAGGCTGCGAGACCTGACATCAATACAGTTGTTGAGGAGCTGCAGGCTCTAGCTGAAGAGGAGCGTGAGCGCGATGGGGATGACAAAAGCTTTGAAGATGACACAACTCCTGCATTGCCACTACATCGAGTTTCCAGCGCCGACTATCTCAACAGAGTTCCAGCCTCTCCCTTTGTCACCCCGACAAAGAATGTGTTGAACATACCGGAGCTAGCTCGGAGACGAAGTAGCCCAACGGACCTTCCAATAAACCAACTGACAGCCATTGGGATCCCCCTGCGCGATCTACCATTGTCACCACAGCACATGGAACCTGCATCACCTATTGCGACGGTGGTTGTTGTAGAGCTTCGACAAAAATGGCTGGGTGTGAAGATCAACTCCATAGGGAATCGCGTCGTGGTGAGCAAGTTCTTGCGTGCTGAATCTGGAGCTGCTGGTGAGATTGAGGCCTCTGGACGTGTGGAGCGTGGCGATATTATCGTGGCGATCAACGGCCAGAGCGTGCGTGGTCTTGATCGGCTTCAAATCGGTGCCATTGTCCAGAGTTCGCCCAGACCTCTGGAAGTGTCTTTCAAGCGAGACCCACAGCTGCTTGCAGATTCGTTCCGCTTTCGCGGTCTTGCGATGGATCCGCGTTGGCGTGACCGCGGCTCGGCATTGCCATTACCAGGATCACTGAGTCAAATACTCACAACCAGCAGAGATGAAGGCAACTTCGAGAAGGAAACTGGGAGCGCAGCAGATCCGTTCTCCATCGAAATGTGGTTCTCGCTTGATGAACATGGTGACACGTTCCGGGGCGGTATTTTGCTTGGTGCACAGGACTTACCTTTCCAAGAGACAAGTGACGCTAGTGGGTGGACCTATGTCCATCAGCAACTGCTATCAATCGACCCTATGGGCAACCTCTGGAGTTCGTTCCTCAACCGCCCTACTGCAAGTTGTGTAGCTCGTGAGCTCTCACCAAACCACTGGTACCATCTTGTGGTGACTTACGGCGGGGATGCCAGTTCAGACTGCACCAACTTAATCAGGAACGGCCAGCCTGAGCAGCTGCTGACAGTGTATTTGAACGGAGAGCAGCGCGTGTCGGACGCCGGCCCTCTGCTTGCAGACTGGGAGAAGCTGCGTCACGTGAACGTTGGCTCCGGCTGCATCAGCGGCCTAGCGCCCGCGAAGCCAGAGCCGCATTTCTCCGGTTGGTTCGGCTTTAGCGGCATGGTCTTCGACATGCGTGTGTGGCGACGCAAAGAGCTCACGAGTTCCCAAGTACAGCTGCTCTTTCGCGGCAGCAGCGAATTCGTTGACGACGCCAGCTACTCGCTCCGACACGACCTGCTCGGCGAGACAGCTGACCAAACCACCGACAAGACGAGAAGGAAACGCTCCAGCTCCGCTCGCGCCGCCAAACTACAAGGCCCACCATTCGCTGAGCTTGTACGCACGACGTGGCCCCGTCAGGTAGGCGCCCATGTCTACAGTTAAGGATATGAAGATAGGTGTCGTGTCTTTAGTGTTGTGCGTAGATCAGAGCAACTGATCATCAATTGAAAATATCGTCGATGTCACTTTGGCAATATGATCAACTTGAATATTCTCCCGGTTCATGTATCCTCTTGCGAATGATGACTACCTGCACTATCAGAGATTATTCCAGGCTAGAGTTTCAGTTCTTCGCTCCCTTACAATGTCTCCCAGTACTCGACAATTTACCGCAATCCAAGTTGCCGTTGACGCGCACACAATAGTCGACCCTGTTGACGTTGGTTCGAAGATTAACAAATCACAAACCCATCTGTTCTGGTCTACATACAAACGCCAAGAAGTTCGACCCGCTTGTCTATTTTTAGTCCCAATTTTGTTGCATCAACTTTTTTCCCTGCCGCTTGGTCTCACATCCACTGACGTCATTCCGCAATCTGAGTCCGAGAGCTCAAGTATCACAGTCCTATATAGAACACAATACCTGGAACCATGCCGTCCTTCAAGTCCGTCCAAGTGCACACCAAGTCCAAAGATTTCCGTGCCGCCACCAAGATCGTCGACGTCCCTGAGGTCCCCACTCCCGCGGCCGGCAACGTCGTTGTCAGGAACCACTTTTTGGGCATCAACGCCACGGACATCAACCTGACGGCAGGTGCTTACACTGGAACGCTGCCCCCTCCGTTCGGCTGCGGTTTGGAGGCTGCCGGCATTGTATCCGCCGTTAGTGAGGGTGTCACTAACGTCAAGGTGGGCGATGCTGTCGCCTACCAGAAGTTCGGCGCTTTCGCCGAGTACGTGGAGGTGCCCTCGGTCAACCTCATCAAGACCCCGGAGCTCTCGCCTGCATTGTTGACCATGACGGTGGGTGGCATCTCGGCATCCATCGCTCTTGAGCAAATTGGTGAGATGAAGACCAACGAGACCGTGTTCGTGTCGGCTGCTGCAGGTGGCACCGGTCAATACGTCGTACAACTGGCCAAGCTTGCAGGCAACCACGTGATTGGCACGTGCAGCTCGGACGAAAAGGTGGAACATTTGAAGAAACTCGGCTGCGACCGCGTGATCAATTACACGAAGGAGGACGTGGGAGCTGTGCTTAAGAAGGAGTACCCGAACGGTATCGACCTCGCGTTCGAGACTGTTGGTGGCGACATGTTCAAGGCGGTGACTGACAATTTGGCGGTGCATGCGCGTGTGATTGTGTTTGGTTACATCTCGGGCTACCACGGCGACAAGTCGGCCGAGCCTATGCTTGTGAATCAGCTCAACCCGAAGCTGCTGATGAAGTCGGCTAGTGTGCGCGGCTTCCTGCTCCAAAACCACTCCAAGTTGATCCCGTCGCACATCGAGCGCCTGATGAAGCTGATGGCGGAGGGCAAGCTGAACCCGGGCGTGGACTCGACGGAGTTCCGTGGTCTGGACAGCATCCCAGAGGCTATTGATTTCATGTACGCGCGCAAGAACATCGGCAAGCTGATCATCAAACTTGAGTAATTGCGTTGCTGAAATAGCTAGGGAATATCAGCCAGGATCCTTAAAATACAATACAATTGCTGCCCTTCATCCCAACATATACATACTACGTAGTATTTGATTGCGGCGCTGCCGGTAAGTAAACAAATAACTGAAAGCACAATTAAAAGAACCAGTAAAATACTGTGATCGTGTTGATGACACTGGTTGCATGTACTTCTAGATGCACGTAGCCAGGGTAGCTACGTTCCAAAAGTCCCCATTCACCTTTAGGAATAGAGTCATTTCCAACGTCATTGGAGACAGTCGGTGTCTCTCGTGGCTTAGCACTGCACGGGCAACGCTCAACGGTATTCGATGTATGGGGAATAGCCGACAGGAGCTTGTAAGGTGAAAGCCGCAAGAAATAATGCATCATATGCAAAAGCATTACCATAAATTATGTGAGAAGACCGAAAAAGTCACAAACATGATATTTGTTTCAGCCAGTACAATTTTATTGTTTCCTATATTAATTTGAGGATCCCTGATTCACACGTAAAGTTATCTTCATGTATCCAATGCTTTTTATACTACATATGTAGAGGAAAATCCAGTTTCAGGACCGTATATTTTCTATGTTGTAATTCCGTTCCGGCGAACATTGTAGCTTATTATTTAATAACATGTGACCAAATTACGCATCAAAATTATTCTTATACGTGTATTATTCTTATAGTATGGTGCATGCTTAACATATCTGAATTAAAGAGACCTGCTCGGAAACTACCCGGTAGTACAATTTTTGTCATTACTCTTCGATAAAGGTGGATGACTCCAAGTGGCAGTTGCTCCTGCTCCACGGGGTGCTTGGTCAAGGCTGGGTGTCGTCCAGCTGGCGTCCTGAGAACGAGTATAGCGAATTCTACCTCAACTGCTTCTGTCTGAGCTGCACGTTACCCTCAGCACTAACTAGCGTGACTATCCAGACCGATCCAAAGTGTGAGCTATGTTGGGTGTATCTTGCCACCGCTATTCGGAACGAACGTTAAGGATGGGTTTTCTTGGATTTATATGGAGTTTGAGTCGCTGGTGCTCATAATATAAACATGAGGAATAAATACGTTATATTTGGGTGCTGCCTGCACCCCCTGCGATGTCCTAACTCGAGTAAATTTGAAAATAGTTGGTCTCAGAAGGACAATTAGATCCTAACGGCTTCGACTGTCAACAAATGCTGTGAAGATAAGTAAATGTCCTTCGATCGCAACACTTTCGCCATCAGATACCGTCGTGCAACGGGGTTCTCGTCTTCGTCGTACTTGGTACTCAGATGCTAATTTTCTGGCGGAGAGATCATCGAATCTAGTTTCGATCCGCGTGAGACGAAACATGGGCTGCTTGCTCATACGAAATTAATCTACGCAGTTTACATGAAGCTGCTGAGTGCCGTCAAGCTGCCGTTGGTTCGTGTCTCCACTTTCCCTTTCTCAGTCCTTTCGTCGTGTTCAACCGACATCAAACCGAAACAAAATCACTTCTCCATTTCTCTCGCAGTTGGTAACAACACGCTGCTAGCCACTGCTACGAGACCTCCAGACGTCGCCTCTGCGAGCCAAGGTGGCTGTCAGCAGCTTCAACACTAGTCTTACTTCAGCCCAGTTCCAGTAAACGAAAGATGCTTGGACGATTCCAGGGACTAGAGGCTTCAGAGAGGAGCTCGTACTTGAGCTCCATCAAGTTCTCTCATCACGATGCCTACGGAGAGCTGGTGCTTTCCCCCGCTGGATCTCAGGAAGGAGAAGGTCGATGCAGCAATGATGGAGCCTTACGATATGGAGGAGCTCCCAAACTTCTTTCTGCCGAATCGTGTGGCTTGTTAGCGCAGTATGCTGCGGTTGGACTGATGATGGGAGCGCTGCCTAGTGCAATCACGCCGTTCCTGAGTTACTATTTGAACATGGAAGGCCAAGTCACGACTTCAGCCCGCGCGTTGCTTGGCATCCCATGGTCCCTCAAGGTTTTCATCGGTATCGCGTCAGACTGTTTCCCTATCTGTGGTTACCGGCGTCGGCCGTTCATGATCATCGGCTGGGTGCTCTGTACGGTTTGCCTTGTCGTCATGGCGACACTTCCGATGGATAATCCTTACTTCCCTGAGGCTTCGTGGCGGAAATTAAAGCCAAGTGAATACACTGCTAAAGAAGTAGCTGCCATCAACTACCACGCTCCTACCACTGGAGGCAAATACATCGTGCTAATGATGCTAGCGACGCTCGGCTACGTCATTGCTGACGTGGCAGCGGATGGGGTCGTTGTCGAATATGCTCAGCGCGAGCCTCTCGCGATACGAGGACGGACACAGACCGCGATTTACACTGTACGAAGCGTCTTTAGTATTTTTGGGAGTATTCTGGTCGGCTTTGGCCTCAGCTCGCCGCCCTATGGTGGCGATTTCGACTTTGGCATCAGTTTTCCTGTGTGTATGATAATACTGGCAGTGTGTTGCGTTCCCATAATCCCAATGACTTGGTGCTTTGTCGCCGAGAAGCGAGTGATGACACCGGAATTACGCAAATACATTGGTGTCTTGTGGGAAACACTCCAGACTCGTGCCGTCTACCAAGTCATCGCGTACAGCTTTTTCTCTGGGGTATTTGGTGGTATTAGCTACGTGGCATCCGACCCGGTCACAATGTATTGGGCTCGGGCCACGAGTTTCAACATCTCAATCTCGCAAATCATCGGTTCGGGTGTGACAGCCATCACGCTAGCGTTCATGGGGCGTTACGGGTTGGACTGGGACTGGCGCCGCGTGATTATCGTCACTACCATTGCTGTGATCGCACTTGATTCAGTGTGTACACTGCTCACTACGTGGGCGGTCGTGCGCAACCAATGGTTTTGGCTCGGCTTGCCAATTGTGGAGACTGTTCCGGCGAGTGTGAACTTTATTGTCTCAACTTTTGTGGTTGTGGAGCTGGCGGACGAGGGCAATGAAGCTGCCATCTATGGACTGTTGACGACGGTCGGCAACCTCAGCAACCCGTTCTCGGCGACGCTCACCAAGAGCATCAATGAGCCGTTTGCAGTTGACAACCGAGATATCCTGAACGATTCGCACACTACCCGCCGCGATATCACGATCGTCGTGCTCATTTCCTACACTTGCAAGCTGCTCTCGCTGCTGTTCCTCGTCCTTCTACCGAGACAGAAGGCTCAGACACAAGTGCTCAAACGCATTGGACAACGCAGCAAGCTCCTTGGCGCGATCACTATCGCGTATTGTATGATTGCATTGACCTGGTCACTGTTGATTAACTTGCTAGGTATCTTTGAAAGCACGAGATGCTTGGGAATCGTAGGCGGCTGCTGAGAGGCGAAACGAGCACCGTAGGGCATGCTAGACCATACTAACTACGAGAAATGTAGCTTGATGAGTCTGTATAATTAATATGCTGTACTCACCAAGATATGAACTGTTGCTGTGATGTCGCCACGTACAGTACCAGCAATTGCCGGCGGATCGTCTCAGGCTCACTTCATCATGGTCGCAGCTGAACAACTTGAACTTGACCTTGCCGAAGCAGGCTGATTCGCTGGTCGTACAATGTAATCGACAATCGACCGACCATTGTCACAAGTCACCGCATCACCGGGCACTGCTACACTCCGTTAGTAATTTCGAGCCACTTCACTTCCTATACGGCGGATACTTTGTAGCAGCTTTGACTTCCGCTGTTAAAGGTGGGGACACTTGCTTTCCATGCTCATCAGCCGCCAATCAACCAGGGTAGTTTGTATGTTGTAAGCTACAACTTGTAGCAATCAATCGGATATGCGAAACTGGAGCCTTTCTTGCATCATGGCATGCAGTTGTGGGTGAGAGCGAATGAGAGGTACATAAGCTGTCGCAGTTTCACAAGACAGGCAGCGAAATCCGGCTTTGACGCGATGGCACAGCAAGCGTGGTCCTACCCCGCCACTCTATTCAGCAAGGCGTCCGTCATCAGACTCGGAGCCCGGAACAGTGCAGGCCAAATTGAATGCAAGCTCGAATTTGTACCTTTCGCCAATGAAGTCATCTGATAAATATATATGGAAATAATGAGGTGGGTCTATCCTTGTTTTAACATCTAAGTTGCACTTGTGCTGGTGGTCACCGTTTGCCAATCCAGCGGGAACGTCATGTACATGAACGCGAGCGTCGCGGTGCGGGTCCTTGGGATCTCCCAACTTCGAACTCCTCTACGATCAAACCGCGTTAATACTATCGCGAGCAAGCAGAAAAATCGTTGTCGTGGCTTCGATAAAGTCAATTCGAGCGCTGTCGAAAATCGTCACAGAGGGCACGCTGCTCTCTCAGCTGCTGTACTCCATGATCATTGCTGTGTGGCGTAATACACGGTAAGGAACCAGGCTGCTAGCTCCAATACTTAATGCAAACGCAGAATCGATTGGCTGGTTGCTGCACTGCTATCCGAAACTGGTTGTTTCGCGTTTGACGTCTCACCAAGCAGCCACGCGTGTTTTTAGCAATATAGTGTTTATTGCCCAGGACTAAAGGACGATCCAATTTGAAAGAATACATTACGCCAGTTAAAACCTTTTTTTGACAAAAATGATCAGCGTACATAGCCCAGGCATGCCGGCACTAAACTCGGCGCGATGCCATGATGGTTCGCCCGAAATAAGCCTTTGAGGCTCGTTCTTTCCCAGTATAAATACAATTGATTGTACTTAAAGATCAGTTTACCTGTAGCAGCACTTCGGCTGTAGTAACGAAATAACGAGGCGAAACCAACTCCGTCCTTGTCAATAAACTTTTTTTTCTGCAGCCGTCGATTAGACGAAAACTTCAGAATTGAAGTTGTCGGATCTGGTGCATTAACAGGCCCCGTCGGCACTCACCTCCCCCTACCGCCATTCAGTCGCTAAAATACATGCATAACTTATCTCGCGTGCGTCCGGCAGCGCCAGTCATACTGTCGTACTACGCTGCCTCACCAGCATTGTCTTCCTGCGCATGCGGATTTTGACATGTCCCTTTGGCGATTGCGCTTCGTAGCGAAACTACAATAACAGAGACGGGGGATTCAAAGATCTCCTCTCCAGCAATCGTTCTGAGCATGTTGCTCCATCTGTAAGTACTCGCCATCCACGACTCATTCTTCATTTTGCCGACTTTCGTACAAGTAATACCTGACCAACCTCATCAGCCAAAGTCCACGCAAAGATGCCCCCGCAGACTGCTACGGATGAAATGTACTCCGAGGTCGCCACGCCCCAGAGCACTGTCCCGACCAGCTTTGACAAGGCCAACAAGGAAGCTGAACGCAACATCAAACCCAACCTGATCCTCTACACCAGCGTTCTCGTCGCTCTGCTTCAGCCATTCCAGAGCGGTTGGTCGACCTCTCAGACGAATCTTACCCAATACAGTGACACCGACCAGTGTAACGCGCGTCCTGTGGTCGAAGGCACTTGCCTCATGTTCCCGGGTCACTCGAAGCTGGAGTGGACATTCGCCGTGAACGCGTGGATTTTCGGCGGCATGATCGGCTCCCTTTTCTGTGGTACCTTTAGCGATATGTGGGGCCGCAAGAAGCTGCTGTTCGTCAACTGCGCCTTCATCATTGTAGGCGCTGTGGTCCAGGCTGCCGTCTCCAATATTTGGGCCTTCGCTGCCGGCCGTGTCATCTCTGGTGTCGCTTCGGGTGTCGCCACCGGTACTCTGGGCTCGTACATTAACGAGCTATCGCCGCCACACCTTCGTAACATCCTCGGTTTGGGTCTGCAGATCTCCGTGACGATGGGTATCGTACTACCTGCTATCGCGTTCTTCTTTGCCAACACCAGCAGCGGTTGGCGCTACCTTGCCGGTTTCCCAGTCATTATGGCGGTACTATTCCTTGTCTTAGCCCCCAAGATGTGCGTGGAGAGCCCTGCGTGGCTGCTCATGAAGAACCGTCGTGCCGAAGCCAAGGCGGTCATTGCCCAGCTGTACGGAGAGGAAAACGTGCAGATCGCACTGAACTGGCTGGAGTCTTCGAACAAGGTCAATCAGTCCGAGCTGGGAGAGGTCAACAACGAGCCCGAAGTGAAGGAGTCTCTGTTCTCGCCCCGCTACCGTATGCAGCTCTGTGCTGCCATTCTGCTGTCGTGTGCTCAGCAGCTCTCGGGTATTAACGCCGTGTTCTACTATTCCAGTAGCATTTTCGCTGACGCTGGTATTTCGGATTCGCGCATCGGAACGCTTATCATCGATTTTATCAATATCTTTCCCGGTTTCGCTGCTGGTGCGCTGGCTATCCGCTTTGGCAACCGTCAGATGATCCTGTGGGGTATTGCAAGCATGTGCATCATGGCTATCTGCATGACAATTGCTTTCCTAGTGGATGTTTCCGCACTGTCCATTGTCTTCACGGCTTTGTATGTTGTCGCTTTCGGCGCGACTTTGGGACCGCTCGTCTGGGTTGTTACTGCCGACCTGTTCCCGGATTCGATTCGTGCTAGCGGATCGTCGTTTTGCATTGGTATTAACTGGCTGTGCAACCTCGTCGTCGGCGTCGCATATCCGTACATTTCGGATGCTCTGGATGACTACGCTTATCTGCCGTTCGTGGTGCTTCTCGTGATCTTCTACCTGCTGGCTCTGAAGCTGGTACCGGAGACCTCGGGCAAGAGCAGCGATGAGATTCAGGCCGAGTTTGACTCGCGTCACGCTCAGTAGGCTTCTACAATCCCTATCTAAGCGAGATATACACCATTAGTCGAAGCATATGGATTAAAAAATAAAAATATACATTTTCTTCTTACATTTTTTGGGATAATAATATCAACTTATTTACTTAAACATTATTATCGAATTTGTGCCTTCTACAATTAAAATTGTAGAGCGCACAAATACTGATCCCTACTGGTTAGTATTCTCTGGGTTTTATTAGTTGAATGGAATTTTTATTTAGCTCTATTCAACTTGATTAAAATCGTATATTGTATATTGCTAAGTTCGTTTTACGTCATTAAAATTTTTATATTTTAATACCTCTATGAATTACATATTATCCAAAGGACATGTTGCTTCAGACTATCGAAATAATGGTAGCCACATGATAATTTAAAATCTAGAGATTAGTTCCATCAATACCATACGCGCTTAGGCTGGTCCTGCAAAGAAAACGAGAACCCACATAGGCTTAATTTATTTGCGATAACATTCCTGTACAGTCGTAATGCTAGGTTAACGTCGACAGCAGAAGTGTGGAGACCATGGTCAAGTTACCCAAACGCCTGTGGCTATAATTCTATCGCTCTCATCGACTAGCTCAGTTGTCTCTTTACTTCCGTCGTATCATCTCGGCGACGGAATCCAATTTATCCCAACGGAAACGCCAGTCCGATACAGGCACATATTTACATACATTTCGATCGAGATTTACCTAAGGATTTTGTTGGTCAGACAGCGCGGACCCGCCTCGAGATACTGAAACGATTGCACCGATGGTAAGTGTAAGTGGTAAGTGGCTTAACCAGCGATGCACCAAGCTACAACTTTTGGGCATCACGAGGTTATGCGGTTTCTGCGCGGGAAGCTTCGACTTAACAGGCCGTGGTCAGTAGCCATTCAAATGGTTGCATTCAAATCGGAGAGCCATCAAGCAGGATAAATTATGTGGTGAAAAACAGTCAGTTTGAGGTGGTAAAACGGCATCGTCATTTCAAGGTGATCAGATTCTGGACGCAAATTACGCCTGGGAAATTGTTGAGATGCTCTTGTTGGTTTGAGGGCAAATGCCGAAGTGAGTTCTATTGTCTCCTTACTCTTGCTAACCTGCATCTACTTACCTTGTGTCCCAGGAGTAAATCGGAATATCGACCAATCCGATCCATCCACGTGTTCTCAACTGCCCCCCCTTTTTCAGCACAACGCCATTGCGTGAGCTCGCATGCATTGCGTCATCGCTGCATGTGCCCGCACGCATCGTGTCATCACTGCGCATGGGCATGACGTCACCGCTTCGCATATACGGCGCACACATCAACACTCCCACTCGCCGCATGCTGAGCGGTCTTGGTTCGGACGCCGCTCCCTGCGAGCAAGAACTGCAGTCTCTTCGTCCCGACCGCCTTCGTGAGCATGTCCGCCAGCTGACCTTCCGTCCCAACGTAGTCCACCGTGATGATGTCCCGGGCCACGTTCTCGCGGATGAAGTGGTGCCTGATGTCGACGTGCTTGGTCCGCGCATTGTAGCCGGCGTTGCTTGCCAGTGCAATGGCACCTTGGTTGTCCTCCCAGACTTGCGTCGCTCCCACTTGCTCATGACCCAGGTCCTTGAGCATCGCACGGGTCCACAGCACCTCCTGCGTGCACAGGCTTAACGCCATGTACTCCGCCTCCGCCGAGCTCAGCGCCACCGTGCGCTGGTACTTGGACTTGAAAACGACCGGCGCGCCGCCAATCATGATCATGATCCCGGATACCGAGCGGCGGTCGTCCAGATTGCTGCCCCAGTCCGCGTCCGTGTACGCCTCCAACACGACCTTGCCGTCGTTGCCGCTGTAGATGACCCCGAAGTCCTTCGTCGTCTTCAGGTAGCGGAGCACACGAATGGCTGCCTTCCAGTGCTGCTGCCCAGGGTTCTCCAAGAACCGCGACAGCTGCGTGACGATATATGCCACGTCCGGGCGCGTGCAGGTCGTGATGTACAACAAGCATCCGATCAAAGACCTGTACGGCTTGGACCTCATGTCCTCGCGCTCAGCGTTCGTGGTCGGCGATTGCATCTTCGTCAACTTCATGCCGGACTCGCACGGGTTCACCACCGCTTTCGCGTCTTGCTGGTTGAACCGGTTCACGACGTCGTCGATGTAGCGCGTCTGCCTGATCATCAACGTGCCGGCCGTGTGGTCATGGTCCACCTCCATACCGAGGATGAACTTGACCTCGCCGAGCTCCTTCATCTTAAACGCGCTCTTCAACGCCATCTTGACCTCGTCAATCTCTTTGTTGGTCTTGGCGGCGATGATCATGTCGTCCACGTACAAGCAGACGTACACGTAGTTGTCCTTGGAGCCCTTCACGTAGACGCACTGGTCTGCCCCGCAGCTGCGGAAGCCGATCTTCATAAACACGGCGTGGATCGTCTGATGCCACGCGCTCGCGGCCTGCTTGAGGCCGTAGATCGCCTTGTCCAGCTTGCACATCATGTTCTCCGCGTTCGTGATGCCGTACGGCACCTCCATGAACACTTGCTCCTTCAGATCACTGTTCAGGAACGCTGTGTCCACGTCCAGCTGCTCTGTGACGTAGGCCTTCGCCACCACCACCGACAGCACAACCCTGATCGAGTTCATGTTGGCGACGGGCGAGTACGTCTCGAAGAAGTCCACGCCGAACTTCTGCTTGAAGCCCTTCGCCACCAACCGGGCCTTGTACCGCACAACTCGGCCGTGCTCGTTCCGCTTCTTAGCGAACACCCATCGACACCCAATCGGCCGGGCGCCAGACGTCCGTCGAACCAGCGTCCACGAGCCATTGTCCGCGTGCGCCTTCAACTCGGAGTTCATCGCCTTGATCCACTCCGACGCCTCGTTGCTCTTCATGGCCTGCTGGTACGTGGTAGGCGCGTCGTCAGCGTCTCCCACACTGGCAGCGTAAGCCAGTACCGCTTCGGCGAGCAGTCCGTCCTCGTCGACTCGAGGTCGCTTAGGCGACGGCGGCCAGAAGTGGTCGTCGTTGTCCGGGTCGTCCTCGTCGTTCACCTTGTACTCGTCTGCAACGTCTTGAAGAGCAAGGACTGAGTCACGAGGGCGTCGGACTCGTTCGGGTTCCGGGTGGAATACAAGATTGTCACTGAAGGCTGCCCCTGGCGTCCTTCGGTATCTTGCCAGCTCATGCCTCGTCAACTCGTCCGACTCAGCCTCGGGCATCTCCGTGTCTTCCTCATGGCTCTCCTCCACCGATCCCATCGGCTCTTCAGTAGCGGGTTGGCGCTCTTGCTCGTGCTGCACGACGTCATCGACGTCCTCCGTCGAATGGATGACCGTCGTGCTCTCCGTCGGCGCCGAGTCGTAGATGCCGTCTACCTCGCGCTCGTCGAGCTTCATCGACCTTGTCACCTTCACCTTGTTCGACTCCAAGTCGTACACGCGGTAACCCTTCGAGTTCTCGGCGTACCCCAAGAACATGCACTTGAAGCTCTTCGGCTCCAACTTGGTGCGCTTTGCCTTGTCGACGTGAGCGTACCCGACCGAGCCGAACACGCGCAAGTGGTCCAGTCGCGGCTTGCCCCTGAACGCCAACTCGTACGGCGTCCTGCTCGAGTGCGTAATGGTCGTGGACCGGTTAATCAGGTACACCGACGTACTGACCGCCTCGGCCCACCACATCGTTGAGATAGCCTTGTAATACAACATGCTGCGGGCCTTCTCCATGATCGTGCGGTTCATGCGCTCCGCCACGCCGTTCTGCTGCGGGCTGTAAGGCACGGTCTTCTGGTGAACGATCCCGTTCAACGCGCACAACCTGTCCATCTCCTTGTTGACGAACTCCGTGCCGTTGTCCGAGCGCAGGCACTTGATGCGCTCTCCCCACTGGTTCTCGTACAAGTTCATGAACGTCTTGAACTTGACGGGCACCTCACTCTTCTTGGTGATGAAGTACGCCACCACGTACTTGGAGTAGTCATCCACAAACGTGAGCACCGGGCCCCGCCTTTAGACTTCGTCTTCATGGGCCCCATGACGTCCGTGTGCACCAACTGCAACACCTTCGTCGTCTTCGACAGCGATCGAGACGGGAAGTGCGCGACCGTCTGTTTGCCCTTCATGCAGCCCCCGCACAGCGTCATGGACTTGCGGTCCAACGTGGGCATGCCAGTGGTGGCGTTCTGCGTCTTCGCCAGCGCGTCCTTGTTCAAGTGGCCCATGCGCGCATGCCACAACTCCCACTCACTGTCGACTCCGGCGTACTCCACGTAGTGCGCCATGTCCTTCTCGCAGTCGAGCACGTAGGCCTTGCCGACCTTCTTGCCCAACGCGATCGCCTTGGACTTGTTCCAGATCGTACACGACTTATTCTGAAACTCCACGCTCATGCCGCGCTCCGCCAGCCTGCTGACAGACAACAGCTGCCGGTCCAGCCCGGGGATGTACATCACATCGACCATCTTAATGCGCGTGCCGTCGATGCCCGTCAGGCGCACCGACCCCGTTCCCACCACCCGGATCTTCTTGCCGTCCGCGATGGTCACCTCGACGTCCGAGTCGAGGTCCTTGTACTCAAACAAGTCGTTGCGGTGAGGCGTCATGTGCGCCGTCGCACCGCTGTCGATCAGCCACCCAGCCGACCGACTCTTCCCAACGGCGAAGACCGCGTCGTCGTCGTTGTTGCCCGCGTTCGGGTCCGGGCAGTCCCGCTTCATGTGGCCCATCTGGCCGCAGTTGAAGCACTTGCCCTTGAAACCGCCGTTCTTCCTTGAACCGAAGGCCTTGCTGCCCTTGCCGCCCCTGAAGGTTTTCGCGCCTTTGAACTTACTGCTGTTCGCAGTAGCCTTTAGCGCGCGCTCAATGCCTTCCTTCTTGTCGAGGCGCTCGTACTCCTTGAGTAGCTTCTCCTTCACCTCGATCAACGTGAAGTCTTTCACGTTCTCCACGATCGAGCAGATCAACTCGTACTCCGTGGGCAGACTGCTCAGCAGGATGACCAGCTGACGAGCCTCGTCCAGCGGTTCTCCGAGCGTCTGCAGACCCACGATGAGCTCGTCGAAGTCGTCCAGGTGCTTGGCCATGGTCACGCCGCCCTCCATCTTGAACTCGTGGAGGCGACGGGTCATCGTCACCCGGTTGTGCATGGTCGTCCGGTTGTAGAAGTCGCGCAACGTGTTCCAGGCCATGATGGCCGACGTCGCCGAGCGGATCTTCGTGTGGTGCTCCACCGCCACACCTTGGGCGATGAGCCCGAGCGCCTTCATGTCATTGAGCAGCCACGCCTCCGTCATCTCCGACGGTCCTTCACCAACTGCACGTGCGCCAACAGCCCCTTCCTCGCCAGCGTCATCCGCATGGCGAACTCCCAGTGGAAGTAGTTGTCGCTTCCCAGGATGACTTCAGCTTTCTTGGCGGACGTGGTGGTCATGGCGGTACTGAAGCTTGGTCTTGAGCGTCTTGCGGCTGTTAACCTGTTGAGATGCTCTTGTTGGTTTGAGGGCAAATGCCGAAGTGAGTTCTATTGTCTCCTTACTCTTGCTAACCTGCATCTACTTACCTTGTGTCCCAGGAGTAAATCGGAATATCGACCAATCCGATCCATCCACGTGTTCTCAACTGCCCCCCCTTTTTCAGCACAACGCCGTTGCGTGAGCTCGCATGCATTGCGTCATCGCTGCATGTGCCCGCACGCATCGTGTCATCACTGCGCATGGGCATGACGTCACCGCTTCGCATATACGGCGCACACATCAACAGAAATCGATCGTAAACGCGATATCAAAAATAGCGGTTATACTTTCGTTGGGCCTTGTCTTGACACTTGCTCGCAGCATTTGCGAGTGTGGCGGAAATTCTCATAAGTATCAGCTTCTCGAACCCCTCTAGAGTGGAGGCTTCTGGTGCAGACAGAGGGTATCATCATAGAAGTCTTTAATTTTATGGAGGACCCAGTTATCGTCTTCAACATGGCACGGTCCCAACGACGTAGTATTTCCACAAAGCGATCCTGCTCACGTATCTCTCGGATGAGTTGTTCACATTATCAGCATCTGTATTAACTAACTTTCGAATGAATTCGATCAACTTCAGTAGGTCTTGAGGGTTAGCACCTAACCACCTTTAAGACGTTCTAGAACCGCTGTACCTTCCAAAATACCTTTTGTCATATTTCGTGCTTCCTGGTATCAGCTTCAGTGCTAAGCAGGAGTTGGGCAGGACCGCTTCACATAAATACCCGTAGTCTCCTACCAACAGGTTTAACCCCATTGCTCGAGTTTAACCAGGAATTCACAAAAAACGTACAAAGATAACTTTAGTGTATCCAGCTATATTAGAAAAGTTTCGACTTTACTAGGAGTTTGCCTTTATCAAATCATGCTCTCCTTCAACTTCGCACTTAACCCGACAAGATCATCTTGAATGCGAACGGGTGCAGAACGAGACATCCCGCACAAGCCATATTCCCTCTAGCTGTGACGACCTCAGCGCGTGTGTAGCCAACTTCGCTTGCAGCACAGCCATTTCCTCACCTGCTCATTCTCCAATCCACCCCCCTATGCTGACGATGGCCGTTTCCCCCGTCGACCAAGTGAAGTATCTGCGCTCGCTTCCATCGGTGCGTGATGGCTGCCACCGCGTCTTGGCGCTAGCCAAGCAGGACACGCTTCCCCACTTCTCGGTCGTTGAGGATAAGATCCTGGCCTTGGCTGACTACGTCATCGACAACATACGCCAATCATACCCGACGCCCAACGAGGCAAACGTCCCGTTCCACTCGCGCTGGCGTCACTTCGAGACCGGAAACCCGCAGCGCATCGAGAAGATGACGTCAACCTGGCGCTGCGATGAGCTGGAGAAGGCTCGGCGGCTCTTGGACTTGGCCCTCGTCAGCGTTTTATTGGATGCGGGCGCGGGCCCCACATGGAAGTTCAAGGAGCCGGGCACCGAGGACTTTTACAGTCGCAGTGAAGGGTTGGGCATCGCCAGCTTGCACATGTTCATGGGAGGAGCCTTCGCAGTCAATCCAGCGGGAAATCCGCACCAAGTGGATGCAACAGCGCTGGCCAATTTGGCCGATGATGCAATAGCTAAGGCTTTTCAAGTGGTGAGAAATGGAGTTTTTTTTTTATTGTTTTCTGGGATATTGTCGTTGATTTTGTGGTGTTTTGTCAATGGTGTGGAACACAGACGGATGCTAACCCGTTGGTCGGTTGTGCTGGTAGAACGGATCTGCTTAAGGTAGTTGCTGAGGTTTGATTTTTATTTGGGTGCGGATAAGGCTGATGTGATTTTGTGTACTATATGCTGGTGGTTGTGAAATTTTGATAGCGTCTGGGAAAGAGCATTGCTAACTATCCTGAGTTTTTTACCGCATCGGACGGATCGATTCGACCCGGTAACATGGTGGACTACCTCAAGATGCACCAGAACCCGAGTGGCGAAGTGTCTATTACCGACTTGTGGGAGGTCGTGTTGTACGGACTGCAGGATATCTGGCCGGCGAGTCGAACGCAAATTGGCGGCCAGAATATGGGTGATGTGTGGGAGTTGTCGTACGTGAGAGAGTTTTGAAGTTTGAGGCTTGATCTCATGCTGACAGGAGGTGCGGATTGCTTGCAGGTACTTGCCGGAACATGAGAAGGCTGGCAAGTTCGTAAGCTTCCACAAACTGTCGCAGTGGCTGACCTATTCACTGATAGAGCCGCTTCAAGACGCTGGATTCAAAATCACAGACCTCAAGCTGATGACTGGTACGAATAAGGACAGCTCCGCTAGAACTCGCAACTCAAACCTATTTCACTTATTTCGTTCCGTTTATTCTCGCAATTTTGTGTGTATTAGGCTTGCCGGAGTATCGCAATGGAGGGCTCTTGGTGGACTTTGGTGTGCTGGTGCCAAAGTCTGCTAGTATTCTGACTGACGAGTTCGACCCAAGCACTGAAGTGATCATCGAGTGGCGAGCTCTCACTGTTGCGATTTTGGATGAACTGCACAAGGTGATTCTTGAGCGCCTCAACTTCACTACTGATGTTTTTCCACTCGTCAAGGTATTACTCAGCGCAACTTCTACTTTCTGCTCGGAACAAACTAATTGATTGATCACATCTTCCAACTGTGCAGATGCTGGAAGGCGGGAGCTGGAAGGCAGGGCGCGTTATTGCGAAGGAGAAACGTGCCGATGGCGGCCCCCCGATCAAAATTAAAAGCGATGGCACCGTCTTCTAGACTGGATTGACTAAGTCAAGAACGAGAAAAAAACATCCGTACTTGTCAAGCTACAATAGTTCGAGCTACGAAGGTACAAGTCGACATAAGGTTCAGCACAACTCGAAAAAAACTACTAACGAGTTGTGTTTTATTTTCCCTGTTACATGCGTCGCTATGTTACAAGCGTCACTTCATTTCATCCAATCATAGGCGTCTCCAAGTCTTTCTCGTCACTGAGAAAACCGGTGTAATATCGGTGTCAGTGACATTCTTCCCGGGAAGACGTAGAAGGATTCGCATATACGTACTGTTTTTAAGGCAGATTGCAGAAGGTCTTCACTGTCCGACAACATCGCGTTTACCTTCCATGGATGGTCAAAATCATTTTCTAACGGCGGATTACTAACCACAACATAAATCTGCGACCTACACTGCCGACACGAGCATGATTAGTAAAAACAATCACGATTTTTTCAAGTTCAATATGGCGGATCCGGCAAGCTTCCGCAACGTGACTGCACGGTGCCACGGCTGTCCCGTTGCACTTGCCCATAGGCCACTACGTAACTCGCTCGACGGTTAAGGATGTGCACAAACCGAAGGATGAGGACAGCGTCTCCTACCATCACTAAGGTAGTTAGCAACTAAGGATTCGAGTATTTAATGGTTAATTGATCACCCGAATAATCTGCTAATATATATATATATACCTGAATACTGCATCGCGTCCCATATCTTGCCATTAACGCATTGTGCTGAGTTACCGAGGGACGCCTCGAAGAAGACGAGGACTCCAATACCACAAATGTAGTTATCTCGCAAAGAAAACGTGCTGAACGCTTTAATCCTGTAGTGACGCGAAGGCAAAGCGGTATAACCGTATTCTGGACCAGTTTGATAAGAGCAACCAACCTGTCACGGCATTGCTGCAGTCAAACACAGTTACCACTGACTCGAATGGGTCAACAATTACTCCGCACCAATTGTTTTGTCGACGTTGACGACCATCTACAGCGCTGGCGGATTCTCCTGAGCCTGGACGTGAACGAAAGCGGTCTGGCTTCATCGAGATCCGTTTTAGGAAGGCGTAGCACATTTGATGGTATTGTCACGGCGGGGCGTTCTTTGCGGGACACCGAGATTTATATCCAAACAGGCTTCGTCAATTTTGCTCCTTGCCGCAGAACGCAACCAAAAAACCAATTTTCATACAGCAATCGTAGTCTAAATATATGAACAATTAATTCCTCGGGAGGCATACGCGGTTCATCACTAAACCAACTGCAGGAGTAAACTTGACGTGCTTCCCGTGGGCCAACTGGTGTAGAGCGGCAGGTAGGTCATCGTAACGATCAAGTAGTTTGTGCTACTTAATCAATGCATCAGTCGTTTCAACGCAATATGTTGTACCACACACGGTGACGACAACGTTTTGCGGTCGTTGGGGATTTCACGCGTCTTCCTCCACTTGACTCTGAAAGCATTAACATTCTTTCTAATCGACTTCAGTATAGCTGATGGCAGAACGTCCAAAATTTCTTCTGAAGGCGTTGCGCGCTTGTTAGCTTTGCAAGAACATGAAATACTGGAGCGCTTCATTTCGCACACTTTCAGCTTACGCATGCGCGACGCATACTCCACGTAAGGTGCACCAGAACGGACACCATCAACAAGCAGCCGTAGTGATAACAGACGTGACCCTTTTCGGACACAACTGCCCGATTCGGTACTACTGCATTTTGATCTTCTTTCTAATCGCATTGGCCATCTTCAGATGATCTTCCCATCTCCAAATCACAATTTGCATTAGTCGACTTCGACGGTAAACCACGGACATGTACACTTCTCCAACTGTCGGTTCCTCTTCCAACATAGCGTTTTCGCTAGACGCAACCATGGATAATTCCACTGGACCGGATTCTGCTGCGGCTGCTGAGAACGACGTGGCTTGGCAATGGCCCGGTGTAGCTAATTCGGCCGCTCCTCGTGCTGAACCCCAGGAATATCTCTCGCGCAATAATTCTCCAAAATCGTCTTATTCAGCCTTGCTGAGTTTTGTCCTTGAGCAACGCAAATTCATCGATATTCGTGCGGCAGAAACTCAGGAGTATTTGGTGAGTGACAACCCCACCATCGCGCCTGCAGTTATCGTAATAATCCAGCACGCGCTGTTTGTACGTCTTCTCCTTTCACCTACGGTCACTACCCTTCCCCCTGTAACCCTCGCTGATTTGACTTGAGTCCTTAATGTGGTTGAGCTGCGGATCTGACAGCTTGTCACGCCAGCCAAATAGAGTCACTGAGCTTACGCCTAGCTCGTGGGCAGCCTGCATTATTGTTCACTGCTTTTCTTCCTGCCAGATCCCAACTTATTGACTTGTTCTTCCACTGGAATCTGCCGGTGCTTCAGGTGACTTGGTTTTGGGTCTAAAACACCTCCACCATTAGTCCGAGCGGCGTAGCAGCGATATAGGCGTCTAGTTTGCCTTCACCATGCATTTTCAGGAGGTAATTCAAGACAGACGATCCGTTCTTTCGCTTGATACCATGTTCACCAAAATATTTGTACAAATTCGTCTCTGCTTCATGTCCAACACGTAGAACGTCATCAGAGTACGAGGATCCAGAGCAAATCAGCTCGGCACAAACAGCTGCATGGAAGTTGTGATCTGCTCATAAGAAGATATTTTCTGCCATGAATCGCAAACTTCTTATAGATGGGGTTTTTGTCACACCACTCGCTCAAACAAATTGCTACCGGAGATTTCGGAATGGCTTTCGTACCACATGGTTTCACGTTGAATGTGCTTTTCGCTTGGGGCACTGAATTCGGAAGTTGTGTAGCCCCGTTCAGAGGGCGGACACCGCATTCTACAATAGCAAATCGCCCCACTCCATCTTGCTCAATGTGTTCAGCAGATCTTGGTTCATCGAAACCAACTCCCGTTTTGGTGATTGATCAGGCACTCTTCCTTCGTGATTTCTACAACACTGTCCACCGCCGCATCCCGACCTTTCGCTTAGCTGCTTCTGAAGCTCGAAGCTCCACGACAGATTTTGCGACTTCGATATAACAAGTGCGAAAAGAGAGTCGCGCATTCTGCTAGCGTAGGGGCACTTGGATACCGGTCGAGGACTTCCGGAAACTTCTGAGTCAGTACAGCAACAAGGACACCAAGCACTCGGTAATTAATCCGCATCTTGGGGTCTTGAGTATTGATGCTAGTTTGAAACAGCAGGGCAGCGAGTCTTCGTCACTCTGATGTTTCTGGGACGACTCACTAGCTTCGCACTCAGCCCCGCTGTCATCAATGTCATCGTCTTACTCTTCTTCTGCGTCATCCTTAACGGGTGGCAACGCCGTGAACTTGCCCTCATTGCCTCGGAGTTGGGAGTACCCGGGCGTAGCGGCCTCCTTGGGATTGAATCCCGGAACGGTTGGAGCCACGTATATGCCGGCGTCCAGGGCCTTGTCTGTTTCGGCCTGTATATCCTTGAGGTGTGCTATCGAAGGAGCACCTCACCTAGGGGACACCAGCAAGGGTGATTGGGCCAAGCTCCTTCGATAGCACACCTCAAGGATATACAGGCCGAAACAGACATGGCCCAATCACCCTTGCTGGTGTCCCCTACCCAGTGACCCTGAGCCGACCGCCTTGAAGTAGGTTCTTTCGGATCCGGGAGAGAACTAGGTCACTGAGACGCTTCTCATACCTGGGTAGGGTCGGATCGAAGGCGTTCGTCTGCTCCAGGAACTCCGGCAAGTTACGATAGCCTCCCCCGTTCTCGATACGGAATGGCTTCAAGGCGTGCTTCATTTTGAGCTGGTACGCATCCTTGTCTCGACATCAAAGGTCCCCCAAGTATTGAATGGGAACGCCTGTGGATGGATTGGCATCCTTGGACGTCTTGCCAGGAGCCCCGCCCCACTAAAAACGATTTATGTTCCCACTTGACTCAAGGCGCTGCAAACGTTGAAATAACCTTACGTCTCGATGCAGAGACTGAGGACACGAAGTCTTCCACGCACGGCCGCCAACTTCTGCTTGCGTCGCTGCACTTGAGCCGACTTGGTCTTCAGCGGAGCGCGCAACGCCCACTCAAAGAACAGTGGTCTGAAATCGTGCCACAATCGCCTGATGGCTGCGTGCAATTTGGAATACGTGCCAGGTTCGTACCAGAGGCGTTGCCTCACCCAGGTGTACGCTCTTTCGTAAGGCGACACGCCGAGCGCGCCGGCACGCCGATAGAGTTTCTCCAAGTCCTTTTTCTCATCCGGAGGGACTCCGTAGGGCATCTCGAACGAGATGAACGACTCGGTAACCGCCACGGACGGCGAAGAAGCCACGGGTTGCACTGTGGAAGCGGCTTTCGTTCTCATAGACGCTCGGGGGCTTGGGCTGAGATGAATCGTGAACAGGCGGCTGAAGCGCTTAGTTCTGGTTCTCGGTGAAACTTGGATGGTCAGGGGGCCCGGTGCGCTTGAGTTGTCGAGACGGAATGGGAGTAGGAGGATGGGACTGCCGAACGCGTCTCGAGCGTCCTCCTCTTTCCCGTCGAGAAGCGCATTAGCAATGTGTCCAGGGTCTCAAGACCGGCGGACGCCTTGTTCACCGCAAGAACGGTACATCTTGGTCCAGAAGGCCTGTTGCGCCAACCTTTCGGCCAACGGCGTGAGCAGTGCCTTGCCCTCTCGATCCTTGGATATTAGGCCGGCAATCCGCTTGGCTAGCTCCTCGTCTTGGTCGGCCAGCCTTTTTGCGTCGCACATGGTGGCTTGGTGGTGGCTTGGAGAATAAGCTCAGTCCCGTTAGTTCTAATCCGACCGACTAATGGTCCCACTCGGAATACTGAGGGGTTCTCGAGGATTGATGGGAAAGGCAGTAGAAAGGTTCTGGCGAGAGCAGGGACTTCGAATGGAATCGACTAGCTGGGACCAGGCGCTGAAATTTCGTGGGTGCCAACCGTTGGCGCCAATGGGACTGTTGAATGAATGACCAAGCGTACCCTGTCGCCCGTGTCTCTCTCGGGTGCAATATGTCTCTCGCGTAGATGCGACTGCCGCGGGGCCCCGGTGAAGTTGCCCATGAGCGTCTCTGGGTGTCCGACTCGTAGAGCCTTATTAGGCCTTGAATACCTCACGACCATTTCGAAATCGGCCACGTCTGAGACGGTGATCACTAGGTGAGGGCGTTCCTAGACGCTTTTCCTCGACGAGTACGCTCGCGTAGAGTTGCTACCGCCATACTGCTCGGTGGGCCTCGGCTGTGTTACAGTGTGGGTATTGACGACGCCTCTTCGCGACGTGGCATGGACGTTCGGAGGAGCTATGTGGCGAGTGTTGTCACTGAATGGTGGGATGTGGAGTGCCTTCCTGTCTCGTTATGAAGATGTCCAACAAGATCAGGAAATTCGAAGTCTGCATGGTCCCGCTTACGCCTTCGCCCTCTGGGGCGTATTGTTTGCGGTGCCGCTCGAATAGCTACAATAGAACGCCTCGTCGTATGGTCCGTTCGGACAGATGCTGCGTACATGGTGGTTTGCCCTCTATACGACGCTCTGCGAGTACTTACCCGATCTCTCGTTAAAGACACTTCACTCGACTGGGAAATATTGCACCGCCGTGAAAGGAGCCTCCGCAGCTACGTTTAACCGCGTCTGCGAAGTGATGCAAGCTGTCGGCTGGGCGGTACTCCTCTTCTTCTCATAGTCGTGCACGTACCCATGGCGGCGTACGACTTAGCTGAATACGGCCTCTGTGGGAGTGTGAGCGTGGCGATTAAGGTATCGTCAGTGGATTAAATGTTGTCTTCAAGTGAACTTCCAATGGTTTCTATTTTACTACTGGAGCATTCTGCGTCGGGTTGTTCACGCTGTGTGGCGTTTGGGAGATGTGGATGGTAAGCTGGTGAAGGCTGCCCCTACTTCAGTTCTGAAGAACGCTATTAAATATGCCAGAAGGAACGCTTCTTGTCGGACCCGCACTGAAGCTACCAGCTTGCGACAGCTTCGCTCCGGCGATGCGGAGGAACTACACGACTTTCAAGGAGATATGAACTGGAGCACGTCGGTGGAGGTTGATGGTGAAGACCTGATTCGCGCTTCACATTTGTTTGATCGGGGACCGCAAGATGAACCAGCCCCACCTACGGAGGTACGCCGTGGACGGCGTACCATAAGTCGGGGAGAATGTCCCGAGTCCGGGCGGGGAGCCAACACGCCATCTATTCCGGCCGTGCGTAAAGGTCCTGCTGCGGTATAAGTGTCGCGACCATGGGACCTAATCACGCTCGCCGAAGGGATGGCTGCTTATGGGACTCACCGTCCTACGTGATGACCTTGGTGCGAGTGCGCCGTCTACGATATCCTGTTTGGAGTCTGGTCGGGCCCTTAATACGGAATTTGATTGAGTCTATGTCGTTGAGTCCAACCGTGACAGCATAGGGACTACGGGTTTCGTGCATGAGTCCCAGCCACTCAACACCGGGACACCTTTTGGTCTTCACTTGTTGTGTTGAACACATAGACAAATTCCTTAATGGTGGCAGTAATGTTCCACGATCTTCGATCAAAAATTCACTGCGCGCAAAGTGATGGATCACTATTGGCTTGCTGTGCTCCACCACGTCGGAATGAGCGAGAGGTAAGCCTGGGGATTGCTTTAACTTTGCTTGGGCTTCCGATACAACTTTGACAACGCGATTTACATACGCTCGAATCATCATGGCTTTTCTTTTGGTTCCTAGTTCGGAGACATCAGCGGGGGTATTGCTTAGCGAGCTGCTTCCTAAGGCTTCAATAAGGGGCGCCTCCACTTGTGCGGACAAGCTTTCGACACCGTCATCATACAGCTGAGGGCGATCGAGTACTTGCGTTGACGGAAAACTTGCATAACAAGCGCTGTAGTAATATGTGCAGAGGACAGGCGATAATGATGTCCTTGTTAAGAAATAGAAAGTCCTAGTTCTTCAGATGTCTTGACGCGAATAATCCGGGCAAAAATAACACCATCAGCGCTCACAGACAAACAAATCTTTGCCACAAAGCTAAGATTAGAGGCGCGCCTAAATGTGTACCATATTAAGGCAAGTATTGCAGCATCCTGATAGTAATTAGGCCGTATTAAAGTCCATCCATCAAGTTCGCATGTGCTCTTTGGTGCATGCATGCAGGTTCCTTCCTGGTTACCCAACCCCCCTCGCTTCGCTTTAGGCAATAACGTTCAAGTGTTTTTTTGAGCCATCTTGAGCAACTTCTTTTCGACGACAGAGCTATTCTTAGGGTAGGGTCAAGCATTTCGCGCACCAAAGCTCCTCCTTCAGGCGCGTGGAGCTGTAGTTGCCGGTAGCAGCCTTGCGAACGACTCTCGCTATCAACGCAACTCGGTTCATATCCTCAAATTTCATTGCTATACATATCCCAAATTTCAAACCTGCGCGCTGTTGCATGACCTATCATAATAATGGGCCGTGGCCCATAATTGCGTCTGTGATACCTCTCCTTAGCTGAAGCATGGAAACATTGTAGATCTTCAAGGTCGTTGCCGGATCCATCCCCAAACTGACGTCTAAATTTGTCCAACGCATACTGAATATGACGATGGCGGTAACGTCTCTTGAACGCCGCGATGATCCCATCGTCGGGTGGCTGTAACTTGCTCATTGTGTTTTGTAGCAGAACTTCAATCTCAATGTGTGATAGCGCTGGGGAAGTGACCATCCGCGCCAATGCGTACCTATATGACGCTACCCCTTCTGTAAGAATTTGTCTTTATAAGAATAGAGAGCCCCCCCCCCCGGCCGCCATGCTTATATAGGGGTTGTTTGTACATCAGAGATATCTCGTAACTCATATCATAATAACATATGACAGAAATCACCAGAGATCCCTAATACGGTACTCTATTACTTGAATACTTTGTTAAATACATGTAAAATACCGTATTCCACGGGTTCTCTGCAACCGCGTGTTTCATGCAAAATGTGGTTGCACAGAACCGGTGGAATACGATACTGTCTGTAATAAGCCAGCTCCATAACGAAACAAATGAAATGACAGCCGCAAATCGATCAATCTCCATCCTACCGACACAAGACAGTCCAGTTCATTTCGAAAGTTGATAGATCAACAGTGAGTACTACTGTTGACCTTGCGGCTTGACGCGCTTCTAAGATTTTGCTTTCATGCTGCCATACACAGTACATGTGCTGGCGTGGAGATTTCCGGGGTGATGGGCGGCGGCGGTAGCCGTCCTGCGTAGGGATCTCTGGGGTGGTATGCGCGGTGAAGAGCCGTCCTGCATGGGGATCACTCCGGGGTGATGGGCGAAAGCGTCGACACTTCTTGCCATGCTTTCGGATGTGATGGGCTACGCAAATTGAAAAGTCGTTGCTGCTGGAGACTCCGGAGCTTGTATAAAAAGGAGGACGTTCAATGCAAAAGGCGCCGTTTTTCTCGAGAGGTCCAGTCGGGATTAATTTGGCCCTAACAAACCGTTAGTGGACGGCGCTCTCGTCAATAGAATCCCACGCAGCGACGGCAATCGTGGTTATCAGTCGGCGGCGTTTTGGAGCACCTGAACAAAAATCGTTTGTCAGATGGTGCTTCATGTGAAGGCTGCGGCAGTTCATCTTGAAACTTCGCATTATGGCGACGTCCATGGGTTGCGAGATGCCTTTATTCCCGGTGGAATAAACTCGACCTCGGTAGAGATGGCGTCTTCGTGTTTCGTTCATACGCTGACCAATTTATGAGTCTTTAAGCTGTTTAAGCGCAGCATCCTTGGTGACATCATAGACGACTGCCACACCTACGACAGCTGAACCTAACTCAATCAGTAATATTGTGACAAGTACCATTTTCAGCTAGTATAATCGTACCTCATCGATTATAATATATGCATGACGCGCTCATCACAGTATCCATTCTCCTTTTCTGCAACGAAATACGTTCTTTCTGTACACCGGGTGAGCCTGAAATTCTTCTTCAACGGTGCCGTTGGGTTTCCAATTGAAGACGGTAAAAAATGGACAAAAGAGTTTTCCCTGGTACTGATGCACACAAGGAAACAGATGCTCTAAACGATTTCTCCGACATTCCAAATAATAACAAAGCGTTTAAGTTAGCGTAGCTTCAGCATAATTATAATTGCATAATCCACCTTGGAGCACGTCAACGTTGCGACCCCCTGAAAAAGAGATATTTGTACTCGAGTTCATATCAATGTTAATCGATGTTTAACCCACGTTGTAGATCTGAGCGTACGTATCACTTCCTGCGACGTATGAACAGCGCTATCATGCCCGAATGCATAGCCGTTGAGTGACCAAATGTTGCAGCCATTGCCTGCTTAGACGTTTAAGACATTAGATATGAAAAATGCACATTAATTATAATGAAAAATGGATCACATACATCCAGATCGGAGCGTCGCTTGGTTCCACAATGTGTGATGTGGTCGGATCGAAAGTTTGTGGCGACGACGACAGGGTCGAATATATTCATTTACTGATGCGGTACAGCTGCCATTGAAGAATCGCGGCTTAAACGTGCCTCCCATGATCATCAGGCAGTCAGCAGTGACACCTAGCGTAGAGTTAACAAAACCTATTTTCCAAATATTGTCGCCAATGTATAAAACATACACTTTGATTTTATACATTGGCGACAATATTTGGAAAATGGGTTTTTGTTATTGTCACGTATCACTTTTAAACCACTCGAACATTCTATCACAGCAAAGCGTAATAGTAAAATTAAAATAAACATGTTAACATGCCATAGTACTCCACTTACCGCTTCTCCTTCTCTGCTTGAAATGCGACTGGGGGCCGTCGTTTAGTGTTCTTAATTTTTTGTGCCTTTCTGCCAAAACGCCCTCCATTTTAGTGTCCTACGTAGGAAGACAGGCGTTATGAAAGCCCTCCGAACTGACGAGCTGCCTATGTCTAAGCTTTTCCCTACCCTCATCCCACAAATATCTGCAGCTCTTTCGGAAGACTGAATGCCCGATACATTGTGGCCTTCCGGTCCTAAATTCCATCAATGGTGGTCCTTAACCCTTTACCACGGCCTGTATCCTACAGGATAAAAGATTCCGTATCCTATAGCATACAGGATACGAAATGTCAGCATACAAAATTCCAGTCAAATCATACAAACGTCTAATCAATCAATGCTGCATTAGTTCCTACAGGGGATGTAGATATCCTCGGGGCAATTATTCCAACTGTGGTACCTGTGAGGCCAAATCTCATTTGTCGAGATTCTGGGCGCGCAGATTCGGGCGCAATTTGAGCGCATCGATCCCTCTCTCATTCTGAAACGCACCGCCTGGACCTCAAACCTCAAGAACTATGCCTGCTAATCTCACGTTTTCTGCGATGCGGTGAAATCTGCCCTCCCGAGGCTGGCACCACCAGCAGTCCACCGGCTTGACGACTATGACCAAGTACTCACACACCCAAGGGGTGGTCAGACAAACGCAATGCTGTTCGGCGCGTGGACGTGTTCTGGTGCGAGGATGAGCTTTTACGATTCGTTCCTGAAGAAGGTAACTCTGCTGCCTACTCCGGACTGTAGATGTTTTCTGACAGTTTACGTGAATGTTCAATGTAGAGCCTCTGGAGCCGCCCTCGAAGCGCCCAATACCTAGTGCTGCTTCTCGTACTCATGCAGCAGCATCACCCGCCCGTCCACGGACTACTGCAATCACTCACTCACCGCATCTCTCCGACTCTCATGCTTTGCCACCGCCAGCTGAGATACCACCACATTGTGAACAGGCGGGAACACCCTCCGTGGCTCTGCTTCGTCTCCGGAGTCGAGGGAAGGCGAGGTGTCCCAATATGTTCGACGTGGTCAGTCGGAACGCTTAACGCTGCCTTCGCTGCCATCAATACCAAGCACACGACCTGTCCGACGTGTGCTGTCCATGGTGACACCATGCCAGTCAGCATCAACTCTGCCGCGTGTTTTCAGAAGCCGGCGACGATTCGGATGATGGTTTATTCATGCAGTAGGAGATGAAGAGGACTTCAACATTGACGACGATTCAGTGACGATGTCAGTGACGATGACAGTGACGCGTTCGTCCCTGACAGTGACGTATGGCCGACCGGCGACAAGAGCGACGATCAACCGGCCCCAGAAGCTGCCGACGACGACGCTGACAATGACGACGAGGCGGATTTGCTGCATCTATCCTACGTCGCGGCAAGCCGGAAGACTTGTCGAACGCGGATCTGCGTTTGCATAGACGCAAGGGCTGGGATGTTCACATGGAGGACACAAGTACGTATTTGTGGTGTCTCGTAGAGGATAAGCTCGTGTGACTAACTAACTATCCTGCATTATACAGGCCGTCGTGTTCAGCTGCCTGCTGCTCACTGGAACATCGTCTCACCGCTCCTATGAGACAGCAGAAGCTGTGGGTTTAAATCTCGAAGCGTTATTTTCATGATGCTACCAAAAGATGTGTGGGTCGACATAGCGGAAGAATCAAACGGGCATCAACGCTGGCAACGCAACTTTACGCCCGATCAACTGGCAGAGTGGAACCAACATCGGCGGAATCGTAACCCAGCCTACCGATCTAAAAGCCCAGCGCAACGTAGACGTGAGATGGACAAGTTCAAGGTGATACAGCCACACGATTTGGTTAACTTCATTGGGCTGATGTGTGCACGGACATTATGCCCTCATCGTGGACGTCTATCTCGACACTTGGCTACCAATGCACAAGGAGCTGTCCCCTTGGCACCTTTGGAAAATTTATGGTGCGTCATCGCTTTGAGGAAATCATTCGGTACCTGCATTTCAGTAGAAACGACGCCCCAGATGCTCGCCGCCTAAAGTCGTAGAAGATCAAGAGTGTGGCTGATGCTGTCAATAAAAGCTTCTCTACTGGAATGACGGTTGGTCCGCGGATTGCATCGATGAAGGAATGATCTCCATGCGTAGTAGGTTCAACCCCATGCGTCAATAACTAAGGGCGAAACCGCATCCTTGGGGCACCAAGTGCTATATGACATGCGACTCCGATGCTGGATACTGCTACAGAGCGAAATCTACCAAGGGCGCGTACGAGGTGACCATCCAATATGTTGCAGGGTGCAAACGCTGTATTGCGCAATATTGATTGTGTACTTCAAGGGCAACGGAATCGCCTAATCAATACCGACAGGTTTTCCACCAGCGTGTTGCTGTCTTCGCTACTCCTCGACCGCGGGCTGTATCACGTTGGAATCATCCGCACCGACCGTCTAGGATTCTGCAAGCGCATCATGTATAAAAAAAAGGAGCGCAGAGGTCCTCGAGGGTCATATCGCCTTGCTCAATCGATTGTATATCCTAACATGTTCGCGATCGCGTGGATGGACAACAGGCCTGTTTACTTCTTTGCAACCGGGTGCTCTTCAGCTTTGGCTACGGTTGGATGGCGTAACGGCGCGCACGTCGATCAAGTGCCGGCGCCAGTTGGTAGAGACTACAACGATGGCATGGGGGGGCTGATACGCACGATCAAAAGCGTCTCCAGCGTTTTCCAGCGAGCAGTACGTTTCAAGAAGTATTACCACACAATTTTTGTCGGGTTAGTTGACATGGCCTTCGTCAACACGCATATCATCTACGCTCAGCTTTTCGTTCTCAAGTACCTCGACAAACTGGTCCCCACGCACTGCCAGTTTATGGAGGCGATGCAGGCTACACTGCTAGCCGTTGGCCCCAGCGACTTCAAGGGAGACCGCTCAATAGAGGCCATGTTCGGTGGTACGCCTCGGGCTTACTGCCGCCCTCGCTCGGTAGCGCCATCGCCCCATCAACTCGAACAGGTTGACAGCTTTCGAACTGTTCGAGTTGGCGATAAGACACAGCACAAGAGACGTCAGTACGCGTGTAAGGTGTGCTCAATTTTACGCCGTGCACAGCACAAACCGGCCTGAGAGACTACATACCTTTGTAGAACTTGTTCAGACACTCATGGCAGCGGCAGCATCTATCTCTGTCAGCGCGCACGTCAACATGTTCCCGCTGGACCTGTGAGCGCTCCTACATGCAGCCAGATCTGGCATGATATGTGGAGGAACGCCACGGTTACGCCAGGTGGCATTCACGTTCCCCGCAGGGCTCCGAAGAATGGGCTAGCTAGTGACCAAGAGTCGAATAGTGAAGATAGTGAGAAAGAGCACTAATGAATGTAAGGATGACTGATTTCAGAATGGTTCGTAACCACGCACCACAATAGGACTGGTGATGGATAATGTTGAAATATAGAAAACATTTATCGACAAGCCCATCATCTTTACCACCTCCGCTTTGATCGTATCGGATGCAATACAGGATATCGGGAAGATCTTGGATTTTGCTATCCTGTAGGATACTCTACATCGCTGTGGGTAGGGGATGATTCCATTAGCCGCGCGAAAACACCGCAAATATTAAAATCAAGTGCAAAGCAATCCTGCACGTCGGTAGAACTTGTTTACCCAACAGTGATTGGACGAAACAGGCAAATGCGCACACGCCAAATCATTCTTTTAGCCCTAAACGCCCCTGCGAAAGAGATCTACCTTTTGAGGTCAGATTGGAAATAAGTCGGGAAAGGAAAAATATACGTCTTCGACTGAGATGCCGCGCGGATACCCTTTCATTCGTTACCAAACGACAGAGTTACACAATTTACGCTGTACTGTGGTAACCGGTCTCCTGGCTATGCATCCAACGTCTCCTGCCAGCAGAATGCTCCGAATGCGTGAGCAGCCTGGCCATCCGTTCATGAGTGCGCTCCAGGCTAACTCCGGACTTGATCAACTGAACCACATGCCCGTAAATGGAGTGCGCCCCTCCTGGGAGTCAGAAGTATCGAGCCAGCAGAACGAGAAAGTGAGGAGGAGAACGTTCTGGTCACGGTAGAAGACTTGTTCCACTTCCGAACATCTAAGCAGTGATAAGCTCCAATAGTCCGTCTGTTCCATTAACGATTTACGCTGTACTACTTCGCGAGTCGTGCCGACGGCGACACTCTTTCAATCTTAGCCCGATCTATAGCTTCCGCCCGTTGATATGTGGTACAGCCCGCATTGAACGGCATACCGATCTTGGTATGTAGCACAGGCATCGATATGGTGACCACCCATCGGCAAAAGCGCGAAATTATTGTTCGCCTTCCACAAAGTTAAAAAAACCTTTTTAACACCTTTCTGTTTACTGAAAATCTGAAATATTTTATTACGCGGTTGTTGATAACCTGTCGAAATCGGTACTGTGCCCTAATGATTATGCATCCACTGGTGCTTACTTAGTACTGTTGACGTATGCATGTAACACAATTGTACGGCATCCCAACATTCAGATTTGATTTGAGAGGCTGTCACTGTCATACTAGCCATGCCGAGCTACAAGCGTCTGGAAGTGCATACCAAGTCCACGGACTTCCGAGCAGCCACGCGCCTCGTTGAGGAGCCGGAGCTGCCCAGGGCCCACGCCAACTCGGTCGTGGTCAAGAATTTCTACGTGGGCATCAACGCTACCGACGTCAACGTTACCAACGGCGCGTACACGGGACCACTTCCGCCGCCTTTCGGTTGTGGACTGGATGCTGTTGGTGTCGTCCTGGAAGTGGGAGAAGGAATTTCCGATGTCAAAGTGGGGGACGCCGTCGCCTATCGAAGTACGAAAGCCTGCGAAGATCGATTTGTAAACGAATTATGTACTTGACCGACCTACTATTATCTGTGTTGCAGAACTGGGAGCTTTCGCTGAGTACAACGAGGTGGACATAGCGATGGTCGTCAAGGTCCCGACGCCGACGTCGGATGTGCTGCCACTGATCGTCTGCGGCAGCTCGGCGTCCATTGCGCTGGAGCAGGTGGGAGAGATGAAATCGAACGAGACAGTGCTCGTCACGGCCGCTGCCGGTGGGACTGGTCAGTTCGTCGTGCAGCTCGCGAAGTTGGCGGGCAACCATGTGATTGGTACGACCAGCTCAGACGCCAAGGCTGCCCACTTGAAGTCCATTGGTTGCGACCGCGTGATCAACTACAATACGGAGAACGTGGACGAAGTTCTCAAGAAGGAGTATCCGAACGGGGTGGACCTCGTGTTTGAGACGGTGGGCGGTGACTTGTTCCGTACGATTGTCGACAATATGGCTGCCAAGGGCCGTATCATCGCCTTTGGACATATATCGGGCTACCATGGCGCTAAGGACAACTTCACGGCCAGTGAGCTGGTACCCAAACTGCTGTTCAAGTCGGCGTCGCTGCGTGGATTCATCTCGGGCCACTACCGCAGCCAGTACCAACCCCACATGCAACGTTTGCTCAAGTTGATCGCCGAAAAGAAGCTCGTGCCTGGTATTGACCCCGTCAATTTTGAAGGACTGGAGAGTATTCCTGATGCGATCGATTATTTGTATGCACGCAAGAATCTGGGGAAGGTCGTGGTAAAGCTGGCCTAAGCAATAGTGAGAAAAACAGATTAACCAAAAACTGTAGACGAAGAAGCAAACGCGAATGTGAACCTTTACTTTCTAAGCTTTCGTAGGAGGCGTGACAACCGTCCATTTTTTGAAATGTTGTGAGGCTATTGTTATTCACCTCTGCGCCCGTTTGGATGTCGCCTGTATCTCGGAACATTTAGTAAGAAATCTACACCAGCACGGCGTTATTCACAAACTCAACACTGTAGACTTAATTAAATAACAGGATGTTGCCTACAAACTTGTTGAGATGCTCTTGTTGGTTTGAGGGCAAATGCCGAAGTGAGTTCTATTGTCTCCTTACTCTTGCTAACCTGCTTCTACTTACCTTGTGTCCCAGGAGTAAATCGGAATATCGACCAATCCGATCCATCCACGTGTTCTCAACTGCCCCCCCCCTTTTCAGCACAACGCCATTGCGTGAGCTCGCATGCATTGCGTCATCGCTGCATGTGCCCGCACGCATCGTGTCATCACTGCGCATGGGCATGACGTCACCGCTTCGCATATACGGCGCACACATCAACACTCCCACTCGCCGCATGCTGAGCGGTCTTGGTTCGGACGCCGCTCCCTGCGAGCAAGAACTGCAGTCTCTTCGTCCCGACCGCCTTCGTGAGCATGTCCGCCAGCTGACCTTCCGTCCCAACGTAGTCCACCGTGATGATGTCCCGGGCCACGTTCTCGCGGATGAAGTGGTGCCTGATGTCGACGTGCTTGGTCCGCGCATTGTAGCCGGCGTTGCTTGCCAGTGCAATGGCACCTTGGTTGTCCTCCCAGACTTGCGTCGCTCCCACTTGCTCATGACCCAGGTCCTTGAGCATCGCACGGGTCCACAGCACCTCCTGCGTGCACAGGCTTAACGCCATGTACTCCGCCTCCGCCGAGCTCAGCGCCACCGTGCGCTGGTACTTGGACTTGAAAACGACCGGCGCGCCGCCAATCATGATCATGATCCCGGATACCGAGCGGCGGTCGTCCAGATTGCTGCCCCAGTCCGCGTCCGTGTATGCCTCCAACACGACCTTGCCGTCGTTGCCGCTGTAGATGACCCCGAAGTCCTTCGTCGTCTTCAGGTAGCGGAGCACACGAATGGCTGCCTTCCAGTGCTGCTGCCCACGGTTCTCCAAGAACCGCGACAGCTGCGTGACGATATATGCCACGTCCGGCCGCGTGCAGGTCGTGATGTACAACAAGCATCCGATCAAAGACCTGTACGGCTTGGACCTCATGTCCTCGCGCTCAGCGTTCGTGGTCGGCGATTGCATCTTCGTCAACTTCATGCCGGACTCGCACGGGTTCACCACCGCTTTCGCGTCTTGCTGGTTGAACCGGTTCACGACGTCGTCGATGTAGCGCGTCTGCCTGATCATCAACGTGCCGGCCGTGTGGTCATGGTCCACCTCCATACCGAGGATGAACTTGACCTCGCCGAGCTCCTTCATCTTAAACGCGCTCTTCAACGCCATCTTGACCTCGTCAATCTCTTTGTTGGTCTTGGCGGCGATGATCATGTCGTCCACGTACAAGCAGACGTACACGTATTTGTCCTTGGAGCCCTTCACGTAGACGCACTGGTCTGCCCCGCAACTGCGGAAGCCGATCTTCATAAACACGGCGTGGATCGTCTGATGCCACGCGCTCGCGGCCTGCTTGAGGCCGTAGATCGCCTTGTCCAGCTTGCACATCATGTTCTCCGCGTTCGTGATGCCGTACGGCACCTCCATGAACACTTGCTCCTTCAGATCACTGTTCAGGAACGCTGTGTCCGCGTCCAGCTGCTCTGTGACGTAGGCCTTCGCCACCACCACCGACAGCACAACCCTGATCGAGTTCATGTTGGCGACGGGCGAGTACGTCTCGAAGAAGTCCACGCCGAACTTCTGCTTGAAGCCCTTCGCCACCAACCGGGCCTTGTACCGCACAACTCGGCCGTGCTCGTTCCGCTTCTTAGCGAACACCCATCGACACCCAATCGGCCGGGCGCCAGACGTCCGTCGAACCAGCGTCCACGAGCCATTGTCCGCGTGCGCCTTCAACTCGGAGTTCATCGCCTTGATCCACTCCGACGCCTCGTTGCTCTTCATGGCCTGCTGGTACGTGGTAGGCGCGTCGTCAGCTTCTCCCACACTGGCAGCGTAAGCCAGTACCGCTTCGGCGAGCAGTCCGTCCTCGTCGACTCGAGGTCGCTTAGGCGACGGCGGCCAGAAGTGGTCGTCGTTGTCCGGGTCGTCCTCGTCGTTCACCTTGTACTCGTCTGCAACGTCTTGAAGAGCAAGGACTGAGTCACGAGGGCGTCGGACTCGTTCGGGTTCCGGGTGGAATACAAGATTGTCACTGAAGGCTGCCCCTGGCGTCCTTCGGTATCTTGCCAGCTCATGCCTCGTCAAGTCGTCCGACTCAGCCTCGGGCATCTCCGTGTCTTCCTCATGGCTCTCCTCCACCGATCCCATCGGCTCTTCAGTAGCGGGTTGGCGCTCTTGCTCGTGCTGCACGACGTCATCGACGTCCTCCGTCGAATGGATGACCGTCGTGCTCTCCGTCGGCGCCGAGTCGTAGATGCCGTCTACCTCGCGCTCGTCGAGCTTCATCGACCTTGTCACCTTCACCTTGTTCGACTCCAAGTCGTACACGCGGTAGCCCTTCGAGTTCTCGGCGTACCCCAAGAACATGCACTTGAAGCTCTTCGGCTCCAACTTGGTGCGCTTTACCTTGTCGACGTGAGCGTACCCGACCGAGCCGAACACGCGCAAGTGGTCCAGTCGCGGCTTGCCCCTGAACGCCAACTCGTACGGCGTCCTGCTCGAGTGCGTAATGGTCGTGGACCGGTTAATCAGGTACACCGACGTACTGACCGCCTCGGCCCACCACATCGTTGAGATAGCCTTGTAATACAACATGCTGCGGGCCTTCTCCATGATCGTGCGGTTCATGCGCTCCGCCACGCCGTTCTGCTGCGGGCTGTAAGGCACGGTCTTCTGGTGAACGATCCCGTTCAACGCGCACAACCTGTCCATCTCCTTGTTGACGAACTCCGTGCCGTTGTCCGAGCGCAGGCACTTGATGCGCTCTCCCCACTGGTTCTCGTACAAGTTCATGAACGTCTTGAACTTGACGGGCACCTCACTCTTCTTGGTGATGAAGTACGCCACCACGTACTTGGAGTAGTCATCCACAAACGTGAGCACGTACCGGGCCCCGCCCTTAGACTTCGTCTTCATGGGCCCCATGACGTCCGTGTGCACCAACTGCAACACCTTCGTCGTCTTCGACAGCGATCGAGACGGGAAGTGCGCGACCGTCTGTTTGCCCTTCATGCAGCCCCCGCACAGCGTCATGGACTTGCGGTCCAACGTGGGCATGCCAGTGGTGGCGTTCTGCGTCTTCGCCAGCGCGTCCTTGTTCAAGTGGCCCATGCGCGCATGCCACAACTCCCACTCACTGTCGACTCCGGCGTACTCCACGTAGTGCGCCATGTCCTTCTCGCAGTCGAGCACGTAGGCCTTGCCGACCTTCTTGCCCAACGCGATCGCCTTGGACTTGTTCCAGATCGTACACGACTTCTTCTGAAACTCCACGCTCATGCCGCGCTCCGCCAGCCTGCTGACAGACAACAGCTGCCGGTCCAGCCCGGGGATGTACATCACATCGACCATCTTAATGCGCGTGCCGTCGATGCCCGTCAGGCGCACCGACCCCGTTCCCACCACCCGGATCTTCTTGCCGTCCGCGATGGTCACCTCGACGTCCGAGTCGAGGTCCTTGTACTCAAACAAGTCGTTGCGGTGAGGCGTCATGTGCGCCGTCGCACCGCTGTCGATCAGCCACCCAGCCGACCGACTCTTCCCAACGGCGAAGACCGCGTCGTCGTCGTTGTTGCCCGCGTTCGGGTCCGGGCAGTCCCGCTTCATGTGGCCCATCTGGCCGCAGTTGAAGCACTTTCCCTTGAAACCGCCGTTCTTCCTTGAACCGAAGGCCTTGCTGCCCTTGCCGCCCCTGAAGGTTTTCGCGCCTTTGAACTTACTGCCGTTCGCAGTAGCCTTTAGCGCGCGCTCAGTGCCTTCCTTCTTGTCGAGGCGCTCGTACTCCTTGAGTAGCTTCTCCTTCACCTCGATCAACGTGAAGTCTTTCACGTTCTCCACGATCGAGCAGATCAACTCGTACTCCGTGGGCAGACTGCTCAGCAGGATGACCAGCTGACGAGCCTCGTCCAGCGGTTCTCCGAGCGTCTGCAGACCCACGATGAGCTCGTCGAAGTCGTCCAGGTGCTTGGCCATGGTCACGCCGCCCTCCATCTTGAACTCGTGGAGGCGACGGGTCATCGTCACCCGGTTGTGCATGGTCGTCCGGTTGTAGAAGTCGCGCAACGTGTTCCAGGCCATGATGGCCGACGTCGCCGAGCGGATCTTCGTGTGGTGCTCCACCGCCACACCTTGGGCGATGAGCCCGAGCGCCTTCATGTCATTGAGCAGCCACGCCTCCGTCATCTCCGACGGGTCCTTCACCAACTGCACGTGCGCCAACAGCCCCTTCCTTGCCAGCGTCATCCGCATGGCGAACTCCCAGTGGAAGTAGTTGTCGCTTCCCAGGATGGCTTCAGCTTTCTTGGCGGACGTGGTGGTCATGGCGGTACTGAAGCTTGGTCTTGAGCGTCTTGCGGCTGTTAACCTGTTGAGATGCTCTTGTTGGTTTGAGGGCAAATACCGAAGTGAGTTCTATTGTCTCCTTACTCTTGCTAACCTGCTTCTACTTACCTTGTGTCCCAGGAGTAAATCGGAATATCGACCAATCCGATCCATCCACGTGTTCTCAACTGCCCCCCCCCTTTTCAGCACAACGCCATTGTGTGAGCTCGCATGCATTGCGTCATCGCTGCATGTGCCCGCACGCATCGTGTCATCACTGCGCATGGGCATGACGTCACCGCTTCGCATATACGGCGCACACATCAACAGATCTGTTCATTCCGGGGAGATTTTGGCGGGCTACCGTGGCGCACACTGGACAGAGAACCAGTGAACTTACACTGGGGGTTAAATACAAATAATTTATGGCACGTGTTGCTGTGCCCACCTAGCCCTGTCACAGTTCGGTTTACACTGTAATTTTGTATTGAAGGTTTCCCATCTCCCTTTACCCTAGCTCTTCCGGGGACCGATGGCATCGCAGTCTTGGGCTTTGCCTCGCAAAGGCAGTCGTTGTGCTCCTGCGAGGACAAGATTCTAGGTTTGGCCCGCTACAGTGCTGGGCGCCGGGCCCGCCTCCGCAAATACCACGCGGCCCTGCTTCGCGGGCACCCCGCGCGGGTTTGCTGTGGCTACACGCGCTCGCAACCGCACTCCTCCGTTGGTCGTTTTATGTGACGTTCACCCCCTCCATTATCAGGTGGGCACACGAATCACTCTCATAATTTATTGTACTACAGTAAAACAATCATTTCAACGGAGTGAAATCCGGTTGGGGACAGGACAGGGACAGCACTAATAATATTAACCGTCAAGTCAGATAGATTGAGTTACCGATAGGTTTGGCATATTCCCAAACTATTTGAGAGGTGTATAGCATGGTGCCGACCAGCATTGTCACTCGGCCGAAATTCACAATAAAAAATTGGAAAACAATTTGACCGACGCAAAGTTTATGTAAAGTACCATCGATCAGCGGTTGTTGCACCTCAATGTGCGCAACGAGTTTATAGTGGAAATATCAGAAATAAAGCCAGCACAAAACCTGGGGTATAAAATTTAACAAAGTATGCAGGAAAATTAAAGCTAGCTAATTTACCGTAAAGTAGCTAGAAAATCATTGAAGGCATTACTTCTAGCTTTGGTCAAACGTATACCGAAGCCTAGTGTAAATGACATCGTGCACTGAGATGATCACTCATTGTATTGTTTAAAACTAACCACTCGCCGCCGCTACGCGCCGGTAGTAAAGGTTTGGATGGTGCCCATTTCGCGCGCTGAAGCGCTCGCTACACTACTAAGAAAGCTACCTACGCTACGCTCCAGTAGAAGACACCATAGTTCCGCTCGCAGGGGCTCGCTCACTACTCTCCGTGCTAGGTTATAAAAATTGCTGAGTTACCTACGCCTTCGACAGTAGGACGGGCAGCCCCCCCCGCGATAGGAAGCGACTTAATAGCGGCACCGCCTTCGCTTCGTCCGGCCGCATTTTAACCAATCGCGGCGCCCAATCGCGGCGCCTTCGCTCCGCTCGGCAGCTTTTGTGTACAATGGAAATGCTTAAAAGCGTGACGAAATAAAAAGAAAAGACTGCTAACAGTCAAACAGACAGACAGACAGACCGACTGACCGACAGGTTGCTCGCGTTGATGTTTAGTACAACTAGCCGAGCGCCGCCCGCTTCGCGGGAAGTGTGTGTTTGCTTGGTTCCATCCCGTTCCGCACGCTGTTCCAGATAGCTCCACTACAACACATGTCCTCGCCTTCGCTCGGCGGGGATGGGTGCCTCAATGATGTAGAGAAAGTTATATCACACCCAAAGCAAACATGTATTTTACAAAATTAAATATAAAGTGTCTTTTTTTCCCTACGAAAATTAGGCTGTCCAGAATATCTGTCTGTACATGATATATTGATGTAGACTCCGTCGTCTTCCTCCGCTCTAGATACTCAATCAACGCCTTGAACTTGGACCGCGACGTCATTCTCTACATAGCCACATAAGTTGGCCGTGCGAAAAGCAAGGTGACGACATATACAGCCCAAGGTTCTCGACCGTCTGACCTTCGGCTTTGTTAATCGTCATCGCAAAAGCAGGCTGGACTGGAAACTGTTTACGACGCAAACGGAAGGGGAAGTCTCGGGCGTTGTCGTCAGTGATGAAGCCAATCCTCGGGATCAACACGTCCTCGCCTTGGTGCTCACCAGTCATGATTCTCGCATGGATCACGTTGGCTTGAGCTCGACAATCCGGCGGCGTGTTCCGTTGCACAATCCCAAGTCTGGGTTCAGGTTTCGCATCATCATGATGGGGGCGCCCTTTTTCAATGTTGCTTGTGAGGAGGGATTCCGTTGATACTGACGGAGTGCAGAACTTCTGGTTCGAGAATTTTTCCTTCGTTGTCGTCCACGACTCAGTCACTGGAAAATATTCGTGGGAATCCCCATTCAAACGCACCGCCACCGCCTCGTTAATACGTTGCATTACTGCGTGTGTTGTCGTCAGAATCGTATGGATGCAAAGTATGCGTCGGTAGCGATTTCAGGATTGCCGATGTCAGCATACATCGGGTCGGTGATCCTGCTGAGCCTTTTCGGTATGGCGCCGGGTCGGATTTCCTCGTCTTGATCGTTTCATCAACTGGGTTTTCGACCAGCATATCTCTGGGAGGTCAACCCGCTTCTAGGGAGCGGGTTGACCTGGTGTCTGCCCTTTCCACTTCAAGAAGGTACTTTGCAAAGGCTGCCAGCTCCGCGGCCGAGCTTTCGTTCTGAGCGGATTGCACTCGCATGTTCTCAGTAAGCCGAACCTAACGAAATTGCGGTCACAGCCTAGATGACTTCAGACACGCGTCGATCGTTTCAGCAGGAGTTCCTCCTATTACCACCGGAAGAATCAGCCGAAACTGCCGCGACAGAACGAAAACTTTCCCCCAAAACGGTTCTTGGTTATTGTCCGCCAAGTCGCACAATGTTCGGTCGACCGCCTCAAATGCGTAGCGGTGTGCCATGGGTGATTCGTCCCAGATGACCAAGCCAGATCTCTTGATAAATTCATGCAAATTACTCCCCTTGAAAATAGTACACGTCGACTTGTCGTGAAGGTTTAGGGGTATCTTGAAGGTGGAATGGGCCGTGCGTCCACCCATGAGCACTAGAGAAGCAATCCCGCTTGACGCCACCGCGATCGCGATCTTCTCCGATACCCATACTTCTGCGAGAATATGTTTGAGGAGTGTAGACTTTGCTGTTCCTCCCGGTCTATCAATGACGTAGAGCTTGCTGAAGGGGGGCGGAGCATCAACCGCATCCATGATTTGGTTTTAGATAGCTTGTTGGCCATCGTTAAGCTGGTCTGCCTGATTGACGATTTATTGAAGAGCATCGCGATAATAGTCCTGTAATTCGCGACGAATAAGACGTTGGGGCCGCTCCAGCAGCATCGGAAAGTTCCTGGGCTATATAAAGTTTTAAACTTGATCGTATCATCCTGTTTCTGGGGCAGCAAGCCGTAGCGCATGCGTGAGTAGTCCTCCGAAAGGTCCCCATAGAACTGATTCCACGGCCGGCGAATTTCGCCCACCTGGGAGTACACTAATATTATCGCAGAGGCTGACGAAGCTGGAACGGTTTTTGAATTCAGCTGCTTCTCGCATACACGCTACCCATTCTGCATCGTCCTCTAGATATCCGTCCCATAAGGCAGCCTCGCGATACGTGTCGTAAGGCACCCCATCGACGGTCCGCAGATCTTCGAACGACGTCGTCCCTTTCTGTGGTGAAGTAGGACGCGCAAGTAGAAGCGCGCAACGTCGATAGGAGACACATGCACCATGCGGCCAAGAGCGGTTTGATACTTTGCGTCGGATCCATTGCTTCGACCAGGCTTCCTAGCGGAATTCCTGCGGAATATCTTGGTACAGCATAGTTTTGGCTACTCGATTTCCGGGGATCTCGCTTCCGCACAACTCGGAAAATCTTGTCAGCGTCGTATGTTGTCCGCGAATAATGACACGATTCGTGTCATCGCTGGACCGAACGTCAGCATTTGTTCGACCGCCAGATGGATCGTCAGAGTTGTAATGGCGTGTTTTCCTTTGCACAGAGTAGTCGAGGAGCTTCATGCATGCCTCCACCGGCGATATATACCTCGTGTTAAGGTACCGAAGGATCTGATTGGGCTTCCTTTGCGCAGACGCACCCTCTCCGCGCACGCTCTCAACCGTAATGACTGTCATGTCGGAACCCTTGTATACGTATTTGCACAGATACTGCACCGCTATGATCGCCGTGCACACTTCCACGTTAATCCGACAGTTGTACTTCTGCGATAGATACGGGTTGTAGGGAGCAACCCACTTGTTCATCGTAGCTTTGTCGTATTCTTTTTCTTAAAATCTGAGGACCCCGTCCGAGCGGTTCCTTTTTCTGTAGTGCGGGTATCCATCTTCACTACCCTGTGTAACCTCAGCAAATGGCTTGAGGTATCCTTTGCTGCATTCCATCCTTCATGAATGGGGACATTGGATGCGCCGGCCCGCACGGACCATGCATCATACACGTCATTACCGTTTCGGAGAGCTGCAGGTTTGCTTCCATTTCGGGAATTTCCGCGAATACCAATCTATCGATCATCTCTCTGGTTCGTGGCTGTCCTCGTCCGCCAGTATGATCAATATATGCGCGGGCGGCAGGCCGCGTTTCTGGAATTCCACAACATAGATCCGAGCTTGGACGCAACCTAGAACACCTTCCTCCAGGTCCTTAAACAGCGCGGAGGGCTTTTGCTGCCACACCCGCGCCACGATGTCCGGTCGATCCTGAGCAGTCTGATTTGCAGAGGGGATCTTTTCCTCAATCTCCTCCCACTTGGGATTGCACGTCATTGTAACAAAAATGTCTGGTTTGCCGTACGCTCGAACAATACTTGTAGAGTCTTCGTACGATTTATGCATGGCGCGCGGGCTACCCGAGTGCGTAGAAGGCAATGTCACACGCTTGCCAATTTGGTTCAAGAAATGTGTGGACTGGCGTTCGGGCCGAACAGGGTGCCCCAATGTATGTGTTTCTCGGTTATACTCGGTATGGAGCCCCTCCCCGTCACCCAATGCAACGGTACTTTCATTCAGAAGTGCGTCTCGGAACCCGCTGTACTGCTCAGCACGAATCATGGCCTGGTGTGAGGCCACCCATTGTCAGACTTGGCCCGCTGGTCGACGCAATACTGCTGACAGAGCCGCCCACTTTGATGTAGCGCGGACCGATCATCGTCCTTCTGGTACAATCGATAGGCGACGTGTTCACGAAGGGACATTTGGCGTTTCTTCCTCCGTACTATATCGCCGTCGTATGTGTCAGTGAACGAGCTCTCCGTACGGAAGAAGCAACCGGTATTGAAGATGATCATACGATCCGTGCGTCTCGAAAAGACGTATCAATGTGTGGTCTTTTGCGTAGCGTATAATATCACGCGGTTTGGCTAGGTTTCCGTCTTCAATTAGAGTAGGCCAATTTCGGAGACAGTAGGCAAGTTGTACGTGCCAGGTTGCGAACGCTTCTCATAGAGGCGGAACCTCATATCGACAATGCCCCCACCATTAGCGCGGTGCTCGCGAAGCTTTTCCCTAAAGGTGAGGAACTGCTGCGCGAACGGGTTGTGTTCAGCCATCATCGCCTCGATGTCACCCAACGCTACACAGTCCAAATCGCTGAAATTCACCCTACGGCGCTCTGCGCGCTGCTGCATATCCGGATCCACCGTGTAGATCAGCGCAAATTTGGGTTGCGCTGGTTGGTGCGTGTAGGGACCCGTTTAAGGAAGTAAGGAGCCGGAAAGTACCCATGATTCCTTGGATTCGGTACTTGTAGACTCCCTGTTGCCTAGCCACACTGTCGTCTTGGTTCACATCCTCGAACGTGCTCCAGTCGGTGCACGATGCGCCAATGGAGGTGAAGGCGAAGGCCTGGTTGTACGCACGTATGTGGCGCCGGAACTCAGGGTCCCCATATAGCTGCAAAAAACGGGTGGTGCAGGCGACACGGGAGGAAGCTTGACTGCCCATTCTAGGCAACACAATATTTTCGACTCGGCAGACTATTTCCACGTGCTGCAGCGGTCACAAACCGTAGTCGCAAGTAGCCTATGGCGTCCATCGAGTACATTTGGTCCAGTAACCATAGGAACCTCGAAGTCGTGGTGGTTGCAGAGAGCGTGGCCTCGTCGCGCGCTGGCACGGCGTTCTCCTCCTCTTCTGTTCGATATGCCCGCGCCACTTCGCGCCCCAAACGGTCGCGATAACGTTCAGCCTCCTGGACTTCTTCAGCTCGATTCGCGCGGGATTCATCGTGACGTGGGGGGGGGGGTAGTCGATCGCGCTCCCGCTCGGCGTTCCTTTCATGATCCGAGAGCCTAGCCCTAATGGCGCGCCGGCGTTCTGCGTCTCTCAGTCGCACGCGCTCCCCTTTCCGCCGATGTCATGTTGAGGCGCGTCGTGATCAAGCCCTTTCGGCATCCTCGCTCGATTGCGTTCTTGCTGCGACGTTGAAATGGCAGCTCTTCGCTGGCGTTGTCGCTCAGCGTCGCGTTGGCGACGCTGCTGAACCACCTGCTCGGGCCCCCTACGGTGGTCGTCTGTCGGTGGTGCCTGATACGTGTCATTTCTACTCTCGAGTTGAAAGATCCCGCATTGGTACCGCTAACCCTGTCTCATTCATCAACCTGGATAGTTTTCAACGCCTTGTTTAGCTTGTACTTTCTGTTCTTTCGTCTCGCTTGGCGGCGCTTCTTCGCCGCGGGTTCCTCCGGAGTCGTGGGGGTTGCATTGATGCGCTTATTCTCGAGCAACGCTTTCTCAATTCTTTCGCGGGTCTGCCTTCCTCTCTGTATTGCTGCCAGCGAACACGTAACGAACTTACATGACGCGTTAGACATAAAGTCTAAGTACGCAAACGTAGCTACAGAAAGAAAAGCATGCGGTCTGCGTTTCCAGCAACCGCACAAAGAGGTTTCTTTGTCGCCTCGCGGAAGCTAAAGGCCCCAGATTGCCAAAAGTTAGAGGTATGCCATGTGCCCTCAGGTTACTATCCCCAACAACCCGGCCCAGACACCAGGTCCGGACCCCGTGGCTGTCCGCATGCACCCCACCGCGGACACAGAGGCAGCTAAGGACCTTTCGATCCAAAGTGCCGGTCCCAAACGAAGGCCACTGTCTGGGGGCACGGCAGGCAACCCGGCAAAACCGGCTTTTCCCGCTGCATGGATCTCCCATGCAACCGACGGGTAAACATGGGCGCCTCAGGGCTGCTGCTCCGAAGAGCAAGGTGCGGCGGGGTTACGTCTTGGACGGTATCAGGGCCGGCTGCAGTCTCCTTATCATCCTATGCGCCTGGAATTGTGCCCCCAGGGGTAGAAACCCGCATCTCGGAATTGCACTTTTTGCCAGAAAGGAGCGAAGATATGGCCATACTGTTACGTTTGATTCGAGGCGGTCGTCCTACCATCTCCTCCACCCAACCAGTACCTCCGCCATGGCCTTCGTTTCGCGCCCCTCCCGCCCACCTTCACCTCTGCCCAAGTCACTGGGTTCTACTTCAAACGTGCCGCGACGACTACGATAAAGTTATCCTCGAATACTTCAGGTGTCGTTGCGGCACGGTTCAAAGGCAAACCCGTCGCACGGGCTGACCAATCTCATGCAGCACGTAAGACGTGAGCACCCCAACTTTGAGGCGGAAATGCTCGAGGCTACGACGGCCGACGCGGGGTCCCTGCTAAACTACGCTCGCAAGACCTCGCATACGTTGTACGGGTGGCTGCTTTGGATCATTACGAGCAACTTGCCCCTCTCGTTTTGGGCAAATCGCACAACGAGACAGTACGTTAATCACTCGTTTTTGATCAGTTACTAATAGTGTGTGTGTTATATGGTAATTATGATCAGTTACTAATAGTGTGTGTGTTATATGGTAATTAGCTACACGACGCTGGTCCTAATCTGCGTGGAGACCTTGCGGGCCACGATGGAAGGAGTTGTGCTAGCACTGGAGAGGTCTATTGCCTCCGAAATGCCGGATATTTCGGTCTCATCCTTGATGGATGAACCAATTTGTCCAAGCACTACCTGGCTGTGTTCGCTTGAAACAAAGCGAACGACAAGGTGAAGACCCCGCTGCTATGCATGGTCCTCTCTTGAACGAGCCCGACGACGACCTTTCTGCCGTCGCTCACAGGGAGTTCCTAGCTAATGCTGCCGCGCGAGGTCGGCAAGCAGCAGCAGTGTGTCTTTATCGTAGGTACAACTGCAGCGTGAACCGATGTCTAGCTACCCTAGTTGGCGTCCCGCTGGTTGGGTGTGCTTCACACTGACTCAACCTCGCGGTGCAACAGCAACTACAAGACCACGATGACGACCTTGCTCGAGTGCAGGCACTGATGATCAAGCTACGGAGGCTGACTCAATCGGCTAACCTACGGCGCGCTATCTTTATTATGTGCTGTTTATGCTATGTTGATAATATTTGTGCCATTTACCCTATAATTATGATTATTTTCTACTTTTAGGTTTAAAACTACCCGTCGACCCGTAATTCGTCAAGAGACCCGGTGGAGTTCTACGTTCATGACGCTGCACCGATCCTTTAAGCTGCTGGAGCACCTGGACAAGGAGAATGGCGACATTGCACACTTTCTTCCCTCTCCCGCCTGCAACCGGCGCCTGCGCGCTCTCCACATAGAGCTGAGAGATGTGGAGTCCGTTTCGAAGGCTCTTCAAGGAACCGATGTCGACCTATTGGACGCTCGTGAATGGTTCAACGGACTTATTGCTGCCAAGTCTCCATATGCAGCCTATCTAGGTAAGTCAAGTGTGTGCGATACGAGCTTTGAAAAGGTAAGCTAACGATTGTATTGGGTTTTACAGGGCCACGAGCTGACATCATCCACAGCCCAGATTTCGAGTCTGGCTGTGTTTGTGTGCTGCGTGGCAAGACTGCTCGTTTGACGCGGGCGGAGAAGGCAGCCCTGCACCCGTTTTGTGATGGGGTTACACCGGGTCCTCCAGCTGATGGCGAAGACGGGGGTTCTTCGTGGAGCGCCTGCAGAAACGGCGCAGGCTTGCCAAGCAGGAGCAACAATATGCTCTGCTCCGCTATGTTCCACCTACCTCGGATATGGTGGAAAGGTTCTTTAGCATCGCCCGAGTCACCGTCAGCCACAAGCGCAACAGCCTGCACCCAGTGACGCTCGAGCAGATCTAGAACTCAAGCTATTGGGATGTGCGCATCGTCGATAGTATCAGACGCTAATCGAATACAGCTTGACCATCGTTTGTCATTATGCCATTATGTATGCGTTATTGGTAGTACATGCCATTATTAGTGTGCGGGGTTGCAGCTCACGCATGACATTATTTATCGTTGTGCATTGTCCAACATCAATAAACATGCCATAATCGGCAGACTTGCGCGTCGAGCCAAGTCCAGATAAGACGCCCCAATGTGATCAGTGGCGGATGCGCGGCTCACGCTTTGACCTTACTGATGCTTCGTCTTCCTGCCGTTGAAGCTGTCCTGCCAAGAGGTGTGGCTCTCGCTCGCTTCCTCAGGGACCATCTAGCACTGTACTACGAGTTCGAGGAGGTGAGTGCGGCCAGAAATTCCGTATTGCCAGTCCAAACACGCTGGTATTCGGTGAGTGGCTGCATTCGCAATGTGATGAACAGTCAGGTGATACTAGAATTTTGTTTCTTGAGCCCGGATTACAATCAATTCAGAGACCGCTATCGTGGAACTGCTTGAAGCCGGAGAAAACTTAGTTACGTGATCGAATTTATCCGCGATAACGGCTTCTGGCACAATTTACCAACTATTATTAGGCTATTTGATCCCATTAATGAGGCTCTGCATGCACTGGAGGCAGACAATTGGTTTGTTTCATGAGTCTATTAATTCTTTAGGTGGCTGCGATATCGCACCGCGTACGGAATGAAATCAGCGGAACCAGAGCCAGAATTTGCCGAGTCTGAGAGCAATTCGGAGATGAAGTGGAGCGGAGGACAGCAACCCGGAGCGTTGCAAGCTCTAGCTGACATTGGAGCTCACACTGACGCAGCAACAAATTATGTCGACAGCTTCAGCTACTAATAACTAAAGTGTACTGAGTGAGGGTGTACATGCAAATTGTACATACAAAAGTGTTATAGCCGTTCCGCTTGACCGCTTCAAAGCGTCTTTCGCTATAAAATCCAAACCAGTAATATTTCTGTTTTTTCTGGCCCGCTTGATCGCAACTCACGCTTCCACCTCCACTACCACCATGTGCGCGACCTCGTCCACCACCCGCACTTTTGCGTTGACGTGTGCGGTCACGGCCACGGAACTACGACCCCAACCGCGCTTGTACACGACACACGCATGATTCGTATGCGCCCATCGCGTGATCCACACCGCCACACCAGTTTTACCTGCCGTTACGGTGTCTGAGGCAGCGCCGTTAGTTTTGGCGGCAAAATGAAGTCGAAGCTGCAATCTAGCCTAGGAGAAAATCCACGCCGTCTTTTCCTTTTGATCACCTCCGGCTTAATGCATCGGGTGTCGAGGCCAAGTTGTGGCGACCCGGCGCAAACGCCAACGCCTGCCGGAGCTCAACGAGCCCAGCTTGCTACTTAAGCTCAATTGAGGAGACGGCACCATTACCCTTACTATCCGCTGACGCTTTCTATTAGCCTGGCCACGGGCGGGTGGCGCAAGCTTCAGTCCGTCACCGGGAAGCTGACCCGCCATATTCGCGCCATTTGGGCCATTGAAAGGATGATAACTCAATAGCCGCCCATTCGAATATTTATTTTGAGAGGAGTAGGGGTTAACGGGAAATATAAGACTGGAAATATTAAAACATCAATACGCACAGGTCATCATGTTTTGCAACCCATTACATCCTAATACACAATAACAGATTGTTAGCACAGGCAGGCGAGCAACAGACAGATGACAACGAGGACATCGACAAAGTACTGTTGAGTATAGTCAACAAGGAGGAGACGATGAACGAGTAGGAATCACGCATTACCGTATATTAGAAGTGCAAAGCAGGAGGTTCTGGCGGCAGCGAGCGGTCGCCGTATCCAAGTGCCAGGGGTGCGGAGAGCCACTGAGTTGCGATCTTGAAGGAGAGGTCGCCGCGAGTGGTTGAGTGGGGCAGTGGCGGCTACGAGAGGGTCAGGGACGAAACATTACAGAAGTTGCCAAGGACAAGGTATAACAAAATTTGCCGGGCTTGGGACGCTTCGAAGGTTCCGAGTCTAGCGTCGAGAACGTGGAGCGCGGGCCTACGACTGAAGGAAATTGGACGAAGCACGAGTCGTACGGGTTCGAGTAAGTGTACGAGTCCGAGGGTGAGCGAGTCCCACGGATTGAACGAGTTCGAGAAGTCGCACGAGAGAGAGAGAACGAGAGGAGAGCGAACGAGAAAAAGAGAGGAGAGAGTGGAGTGAGAGGACGGACGAACAGACGGTCAGCAGGACGGTCTTCGGCGTGGCGTGGAGTGCATCAACGTGGGACTATCACCGGCGAGGGGGCAGTGAGGTTCTCGAGTCAGCTGTAAAGCTGCATAAGTGAAGGGTAGGCGCCTGAGGCGTACACCCTCGTAAGACCCCAGCTTACGCCAATTCGCCAAGCCATCACACCACCCCAAGTGGCTTGGAGAATTTGCTTAAGCTGGGGTCTTACGAGGGTGTGCACTGCGTGTCTTCGACTGTTCCGGTCGGAGTGTGGAGGTGCGGAAGGAAGTTGGACGAGAAGTCTCTGCCACGGTAGAGAAACAAGAAGTCTCTGCAAACGGTAAAGCAACGAGAAGTCTCTGCAAACGGTAGGGCAACGAGAAGTTCTACGACGGTAGAGCAACAGGAAGTCTTCTGTGACGACAGAGTAACAGTTGAGTGTGTGAGAGAATAAAAAGTTGGAGCGGACACGAGAGTGGACGTTCCGGGGCCGTGAACCGAGCCAACAGGTATTAACGTTGAGTAGATTTGCATAAGAGTCTTCACAAACCCAGAAGACAACCGCAACAGCAGCACGAGCTATAAGATTCGTCGGCAGGCAGGCGAAACTAGACCTGTTATAACACCATCAACATGTGCTCCACACTAGGCTTGTCAACATTTTGCTCTAAGCTGACTCAAATTGAACTAAACTGACAACGTTGTCAGTTTAGTTTTGCGCGCGAAAACTGGCCGAAAATTGACACTAACCTATTCAATACTTTGTTTCATATTTTTCGGAAGGGGGCTGAAGCGTGGTTTGCGTTTGTTAAATTCCCTCTCTTGACCGCGACTCCCACCAGCATTCCCCAAGATGGAGCGTTTGTGCACGCTAGTGACGTTGAGGGTGTCATTTGCTACACCACTCGATGCGCACCTGCTATAGAACCGCTCTCGGCGCCCACCTACATGGCCCCAGGCGCCGCATCAGGAACCGTCAATACTGAAATCACAGCAGCAACAAGGGTCATGGATGCTGCGCTTGCAGCTGGAGCAGCAGCTTTCTACCACCTCAGGCGCCACCATTGCGGGATTCGTAGCAGCCGCAGCAAATTCCACGCCAGAAGGGGGACCAATGCCCTACTCACATCATGTTTGGTATTGGCATACAGCGGTGTATCGTCAGGTAAGTGCGAAACAGCCGGTGGTAGCTGAATAGTTTAGCGTCATATTGTGTCAGTTGGGGCTAAACACAACTGCATAAAACACTTTTTCTGTCAGTTGTTAGTTAAAGCAAAACGTTGCCAGGCCTACTCAACACCAAAGCTTTGCATCCTTTCATGCGAATCTCAAATCCATTTCTCAATCTGATAATCCTAGATACGCCTACCGGCGGCGCAAGCTAACACGCAAATGCTGGTCCATCCCCAGCACCGTCAACGCTCACCACGTCCAACATAACCGCCACCACATCCAACATCTTATGCTGCCACACAGCCGCCTTCTACACCACCACCAGTTATGCTTCGCTTGCACGTTCACCCGCCGCGACACCAATGGTGAGGTGTACCTACCGAGTAAGTTCAAGACCGCTATTCGTCTAATGATGTGGAGTGTTTGCTAACTGTCAGGTCTTCGTTGTCATCCTCGAAGGACAAGCTGGTCGGCTTCAACGTGAGGCATATGTCGAGGATGAGGGTTATCCGCCGTCGATAAGCATGCAGCATAGTCGCTTCTCAATGCCCATGCGGCACGTCCCTTCCGCCGTCTCCAGTGACGTTGTCGCGATGTATGTCATTTGGCAGAAGCAATGTGTTTTACGAAAAATACATTTTTTTCACGGTAACAACGGTTTTGTACAGTGTACCTAGTGGTATTATTCAATCAGTTGTGGATTCGACAGTACTGGTTTTATTCGTCAACCAAGGTTGATCCGAAGTAATGCCATAGTCCATGTGGAGTACGGTTTTCGACATCAAGTTGTACTCCCGGTATACCGGTGCATAGTCGGTATATCTGCAGTTGTTCCGGCCGCTCTCCGTAGACCGGGCTATGTACGTAGTGTCCTTCCCTCGCTTCGAATCCAGAAGAATGCCACGCAAGCAAGAAAGAAGGAGGTTTTCTCTCTAAAGTATGACATGCTCACCCCCAGAAATACAGACCAAGCCAGCGCTCCCAGTTCGCCTTCATCCAGGGCCGACAGGTCTCCGTCGGATAGCAGGCCCCCATCTGTTGTTGCGGATGCTGCTCCAGACGTCATGGACGCCACCAGTGCGGAAGCCCCATGTATGACGGCACTAGTGCGGCACCCGACCGAACCTGCGCCTCTGCGTACAAGCGCTGGCTCAGGCGGTCTCCAGCGACGATATGGCCGAGGCCCGTAAGGGCAAGTAGAAGCTGGTGAGACATCCCACGACCGCTGACACAGCTGTGAAGTCACGGAAGTCGACCAGCGGCGGTCCCCACGACGCGGCGTCCGACGTGGAGGGAAAGCCACCGGCCCCGTCCGGTGAAGAAGGCGCGGAAGGCACCAATGAATCCGAAGGTGGTCAAGGTGGATGCGACCACGAAGCAGGCGTTGGCTGGGACGAGGGCCTACGGCGGATTCAACTTGAACTCGTTCATGACCTCGTTCGAGCCTGACGCTCGGCGGTGCTTCGTGCTCGACCGGGGTCTCCTCAAGCAATGTCCAGCGATTATCATCAGTACCTTCGGGGCGATCGACAAGGGCGGTGAAGCCAACGTTTCTGGCCACACGACCTACGATCTGTTGTACCCAGAAGGCGCTCCAGCAACGACTGCACGGATCAAGACAGCATTATTAAGCGAAATTCAGGCACTGCAACGCCGTAGCAATCGAGATCTTGAAGTCGAAGCGCAATCGCCCAAACGCACAGATCTGTGTGATGGCTGGCGACGCCGCCTCCTCTTTCGGCAACATCATTATCCACGGCAACAGTGTATAACCCTTCACCGGACATATCGTGGAGGATGGTGTCATCGTGATCGAGCTCGCCGCACCGTTTGGTTGGACTGGGTCCCCAGGGTTCTACGAGATTGCCGGCGGCGCCATAGCTCGTGTACATGGTCCTCACACGAACGACTTGTTCCCAGGCGGTCTCTTCAATTTCACTTGGTTGACGACCACATCAATGTGTCTGCAAACATCGGTCATCCTGCAGCGACGTGGATCGCTCTGTTCGGTTTGCCATGGTAGCCGTCCTGGGTGCAGACGCTATATTTTCTTAACACCAAGACGAGTTCGCTCAGCGAAACACACGATAGCGCGCGCTTGACTCGAGTTTGAGTCCGTCGCGGAATCAGTGCCTACGCTAGTAGAATCGGCAAGGCGCGGGAAACTGTGTCAGCTACCTTCTTTCCTTCCTCGTTATCAAGTCAGGCCTTGCCGAAAAACCCCCGGCAAGGCGAGGGAAACTGTGTCAGCTACCTTCTTTTCTTCCTCGTTTTCAAGTCAGGCGTACCGAGCGTCGATCGGTAGGCTCCGGCACGTAGCGACTTGCATCCGTGCAGCACGACCGTTCCTCGAGCCCCTGTGTCGGCAAGAAAGCCATCTTTAATATTCTCCAGACAGTACCGATCGCGCGAACTTGCAGCAGGACCTGTTGTGGTGGTGGCTAGTGCTGCCAATGCCGCAATTCAACGGGGTGTCGCTGGAATATTGCAACGCTCTCCTGGCACCGGATATTGTGGTCGAAATGGATGCGCCCGATTACGGGCTCTGCGCGTTAGGCGTGCCCTCGCAGGAGACTCTCACGTACCAATTTTCGGGCAGCGAGCGTGGTCGGATTGGCAAGTTCAAAAAAGGTGAGGCGAAAGAGTTCGACATCAACTTCCGTGAGCTACTCTCTTGTGCCTTCGCTGTCCATGCGTGAGGATCGCGGTGGGGCTCCAGTGTTGCTAGCAAAGGGCGCCTCTGTCATGTTCAGTTCTGCATCGGCAACACCTCGGCTGGGGAATGGCAATGCAAGATCTGCTCGCGAAATCCGCGCGCCCGAGTGATCAGCCGGCTACTGGGATGGTGGGAAACTACGCTTCAAGCTCCGGTTTTCGGCATCCCACGTCGCTGGCGTTGCCAATGAACGCGCTGACGCCGGTTCACGTATCTCGCCAACCCATCTTACCCGACCAAATTTTTATCACTAACTCGTGGTTTGTCGCAGGTGTCGCAGATAGTCGATATTCAGGATTTGACCGACATCTGACTGCGTATCTCCGCGCGCACTCCGTTGCCGACTCCACGTTTGGCCAGTACAACAGGTCGTTACCAAGTGGACAATTTGGACATCTCGCCACGGTATCGCGCCCTCGCTGGGAGGTGTACCTCTTGTTGACCAAGTGCAGCACATTTTAGCCTTATTCTCCACGGCTTCCAGTTCGGCTACGGACCGGGAGGGCTCATTCGCACTGAATTGATCCTAGCGGTTCTCTTTGGTGTTTGGCACTGCTTCGCGGCAGCCAGTTGCGACTTCCCCATTGCGCACCCGCGAGTGCGCATGCTTCTCAAAGGAATCAGTCGCCTCGACTCGCCAAGGAGACGTAAAGGACATGTCTCGCTCGAGCTCCTCGAGACTTACTTTCGCAGCCACTCGATGGTTAAGCCCTTTGATCAAGCCCTTTGGGGGACCATGTGCCTGGCGTTCTTTTTCTTTTGAGGCGATCGGAATCGTACTGGAGATTCCTTCAAGTGGTTGGTGTCCGAGCGCAAAACATCGTAGTCCTGGACACGAAGGGACGACCAACCCTTTCTCTCCCGAGAGCACCGTCTGTTTGTATGCATCTGATCGGCTCCAAGACACACCAAGACGGGTCCCCCACTAAAAGGATGTTGTCGCGATCTGGCCACTCATTCCTGTGCCCAGCGCTTGGTGCCCTGATTCTTTTCTAAGCCGGAAAACCCTACCAGCCGAGATTCCAGCTGCAGCGTACTGGGACCGTCGTAGAAAGCCGGCCTGCATTGCGACTGCTGACGCGGCAGAGGCTATCAAGCGAGCTGCCACCAGTACTGACCAAACCTCGCGTCGGCTCAGTTGCTTTCTCTACGCGCTGGAGGGGCGACGCACATATACCGATCGGGCAAAGATGCACTCACAATCCAGTTTCAAGGCTGATGGGGTTTCTGACGCGTTCAAGACCTACACTAGGCTATACAAGGAGTCAGTGGCCACGTTGTCGGCAAACGTTGTAACAGGTCCACGGAGGGATTCGACTTAGCATTAGCGGGGTTGACTGCATGACCATTTTGGGGCACCGCTCTCCTCGTCCCTAATCGGACTCAGCTGATGGTCATTGCATAAATTCCCATTAATATAACTTCGTTTGACCCACTTATTGTGGTAAGCCGTACTCCATCATGGGGACAGGGAATACGTTTTCCACATCATGTTGTACTCCCGCTGTATCGGTGCATACCGGTATCTCTGCGGTTATCCCGACCTCTCTCCATAGTGTCGCGGCGTTCTTCCCTCACTTCGAGTTCAGAAGAACGCCACTCAAGCGAGAAAGACCCGCCTCTCCTCGTCCCTTATCGGACTGAGCTGATGTTCATTCCGTAAGCTCCCATTAATGATACTTCGTTTGACCCCATGACTTGTGGAAACTGTGAATTTGTAAATAGCACCCTTTTAAACCAGCAAAATAATAAGAAAAATATGTTCCTGATGTCGTAGAGTACTATTGGAAGTGTACCGGCTTCCCCCGCTTGAAGATGACAACCTTTTATAAGAGAACCAATCCTATTGCGTGGTTTTGAGCACCGTTTCATTTTCGCGTATAAGTTCCATTGCGAACATTTTTATACATTTTATCGGTGCTGTACCGGTTACTGCCAAGTCAGACAGTCGATCGCCATTCGTGCCGCTAGCCCGGCGCAGGGAGTCCTTTACTACGTGTGATAAACTGAACGCTTCGAACGCGCCAAAACATTCTAGCAGCGCGCGTCAAGTAATTAAGCAGTACTTCCCCCACCAAAGTGGCTATGATTATGAATCTCGACGGAAGCTGCTCTTGAGGTATCTACACGATAAGGACAAGCTCGAAGTACAGTGCTCTGTCAAGAACGACGGCAGCAAGAAGAAGACGCGTCAGCAGGGATAGGTACAATGCTGCCTTGGACAGCAGAAGTTAATCTAGTAATATGGATTAATGATCTTCGGATAGAAGGGTTTCCTATTTTCTCCAAGATATTAGCGTCAATGCGTCGTGACGATGGCAGCGCGTCTTCAAAGCGCGACACAGGCTGTCGATGAGGGCTTTTCGTTTTGTTTTTTGGGTACCCGTATTAATACTGGCTATCGAAATCAGAATATCGATGTAGTGGACAGGTTACGAACCGGAACATTGTACCACCGCTTTTGAACGGGTTACGAACCGGAACAATGTGCCACCGCTTCTAAAAGGTGGTGCAATGTTCCGGTTCGTAACCTGTCCACTACTACTCTGTTCCATATCTATAGATCTGTTGCCATCGAATGGTTCGCGATTGGCCAAAACTAGATGAAAGCACGCATTACCGGAAGAACATAACGCCTCGTCGTAATAGTTTGAATTGTGTGCAGACTCCTCACGGCTCAACCTTTATGGCGCCAATGTCCGAGTTTGAGTGCCATTCCGCCCCAAGGAGAATGGCTTTGTCACATGTCATTTTTATTTCGCATCTCCCAGCCGAGCACCACCGAACTGAACTATGCTGCTGCGACCCACAAACTCCCAGCCCAGTCCCACACCCGCCCCGAAGAACCGCTCGGACCGAGACCGCGCCCTCGTCTTGTCTGCTGTCCTGGATCAATCAACTGGTGATGTGCTGCAGCTAGGGGTCCACACAGCCGTCGCGGGCACCTTCGGCGTGAGCCGCCCAGACGATTCGGCGTGTTTGGCGTCGAGCGCGCCACAATTACCAGCGCACAGGCGTCTACTCGTCTCCATCCAGAATGACCAGCACCGGTAAAAGAAAGACCGACCTGCCCGGGGCTCTGGAGAGGCTGCGTGCCATTGATCCTCTGCACCGGACGACTGCTCGTGCTACTGCTGCAACTTGTTTCCTGCCTCCGACTACACTCTTCCGTCGAGCTTCGCAGCGGAAAGTTGCGGAGACCAACATCGCCAAGCCCATGATGCCCGAAGCCAACAATGCGACGCGTCTTGAGTTTTGTCTAGAGCACGTGAATGCAGCGACGTAGCTGTTTGGCAACATGGAGGTTGTGGTGCATGTGGATGAAAAGCTTCTATCTAATTAAAGTAAAGGATGACATTTATACATTTTTATATTGGACCTCCAAAATAAGGAAAAATATTCCCCTAACTTTTGAGCTGGGAACTAAGGGGCGGATATTTTTCACCTGAGACCACAACTAAGCGCATATTATTCACGAGAGACCACAAACACCGTGATTTGCCGTTAATACCCAGGAAGACTTCAACATGAAAAAGTGGTTAGCCTGCCGTCCGTGAGAACATGCGTCCATTCAAAGATTCTTCGGCTGCCAGTCAGGTGATCATCGCTAAAACCGAGGGAGGTGGCAGCGTATGGTATGGTGGCAAGGCCAAGTACTGCTCAAACCGAGAGGTTAAAGCTCGATCGAAGAGTCTCTGTCTCTTCATCAAGACACACATCTGAAGCTGGAGAACGTCGGATTGTCGTTGTAGCTGCTACCATCGATTCAAAGTTGTTTGCCACTACTGCTTGACTCTCATGCACAGAATAGTACAAGTCCCCATTCTAGTTCACAACCACAAAGGATTAATGACAGGAGACTGAACCACACGTCGAAGCTGAAGCTCATGTCGCTCAGCCTGCCAACTGGAAATGATGACGGTTGGTCCAAAGTCATGAGATAGGCGAATGAGTCCACTTAGTCGCCTGTCGACCTTGAAACCGCAGCGATGAGCACTTCGTCCACGTGCTCAAATTGTGAAGAGCTCAGGATCCAGAAATGTAGCGACTGGCTTCAAGTTCAAGGGGACAAATTCCGCCTCAAACATGCGACCAGCAGAGACTGATGAGGAATATGGTACACCAATTGCCTTGTCATTATTATCTTAATTTACGGTCTTTCCGGCCCGGAATTCGTGGTTTCTTCCGTTGCGCACACCACACGAGCTGTCGTCTTTGGTGTCGGGTTCACGGTCATGACACCTCCACTCTCGTTCGGCTCGAGATACCACTTGACCGTTTTCAAGTGAGCGTGCGAGCCGGCGGCACAATGAACTGCAACGAACTGGTGGATTTGAATTCCTGTGGGCTGATCCACGACGAATTTCTTGAACTTCTTGGCCAGTCCGGACTCGTTTTGTTGCTGATTTCCAAATAATTCCAATTGTCGAGCGATCTGTGGGGTGGCGCAGTGATAAAGCACCGAGTCGAGACCACGCGTGCTCCATTTGGCCACGAACGCGCGGTTGTCCGTCTCTCTCGCAGAGATTTCGCGCCACAAGGTCTTCGAAGAACGCATTTTGACCAGATTCTTCAGTTTCTTTGAGTCTGTCGATGCTAAATGCAAGAGTAAAAAGCCCGTGGAGATGATGAAAGCGACAGCGAGACCTCCGAACATCGCGTACAGATGCGGGTCGGAGCGCAGCTCTGCGTTACGGAGTAGAAGATCAGCGCCGACCTTGCAGGCAAAATGAATGACCAAGACGGCAGCGGCATTCACTGTCCAGAAGCGAACAAAATCGTTTCGAGCAGCGTGATCCAGTCGCATCGATAGCGATCTGGTCTGCAATGTGACTCGGATGACCCAGTAGCTACTGCTTAGCGTTGTGAAGACGAGCGTAAGGCTATTTACAGGGATCGCAGGTGTGCAGTAAATGACGATGCTTCCTTCTGCTGTCGATAGTTGCGCTGTACATCCCAGCGAGAAAATATTGCTCAGAGCTCCGATTGCACCGAGATAGAGCAGGACCATCGTGCCGGGGTGTTCGAGAGCTCCGTCGGCTGGATCGCACTGAAGTAACTCGAAAAGCCCCATCTTAACGAGTGGAATTACGTCGGTTTTGAACGAATCGAGGCTCCCAAGATGTGACTGCACCTCGCTGGCCGGTCGATACACGCTGTTCTTGACAAATATCCAGACACTTTTAAGGATGTAAATGTACTCGAGTGCATAGTAGGAAGCGCCAATCAAATTGAGAATCAAGAGGAACGTGCGGATCTGTCGGCTTGTGTTATCTTGAATACGAATGCGTCGATTGATCGTCGAAGTATCGATCATAAACCACTCGATTTGACGCAGATTTTCTTGTTCAAAGGCTTGAGTTTGGGCATTCGAGGAAGATGAGACTAAGGACGAGCAAGTTGGAAGCTCAATGAGATTCCCGTCAAGATTACGGAAAAGAACTTCATGCGACGTCATGAATAATCTGCACAGCGTCTGGAGCTCAGTCTCCTGTGAATCACGGAACGCGCAGTTGCCAAGACCGTCGCCCAAATATGCCTGGTACTTCTGTACGTTGCGTCCACTTTGCTGCATGACCGTGTCGACAATACCGCGACAGTCGGGGGTGTACAAGTATCCGTATGCAGTTGTTGGCGGCTGCGACGAGATATCATTGGAGCGAGATTTTGTCCACGCTGTGCCATCAATCGCCAGTAATGGAGACTCTGTCAGTGTCTCCGGTAGAGTGAGAGCGATATAACCAGCAGTCGTCTCACGTCGACGACCCAAGGTGTAGATTGTGGTATTGTCGAGCTTGGTATAGTCCCGTTCGTGTTTCTGGAAGAGGAACATGAGATTCACAGTAAATGTTGGGATGATGAGAGCCAATTCCTTGCCGCATTCTTTAATAGCCGTGGCATCCACATCTCCGACTGAGATTGCTTTGTCCATGGTCGTGTGCTTAATGGCACAGTACCAGAATGGAGCCAAGTGCATCGTAGAAGCGAAATGCATTCCCACCGTGTTGATGAGGAAGTCTGAAGTGAAGAACGTAGCAGCCGCATGAGTCACTTCAGCCAGAATCGCAGCTTCTCCATTGACGTTTACTCCCATCGTGAGCTGCTGGGTTTCTAAATAATAGGCAAGAAGTGCACTGACACCTAGAACGTCAACAAGCGCCACATGATGAATATCAAAGGACCCTGGAAGCAGACCCACGACTTCACGTAGTGAGATGCCTTTGCTGTATCGCTCCACAATAGCTTCTGCCACGTCATTCGTGTAGTCTGGCAGCGTTATGTCCATGTATCCTTCCTGTACGTTCTTCATGATCTTTCGAACGACTTGAACGTCGTTAAAGTGACGTAAGTATACTTCAGACATGTTGACTATGGCGATGAGACCCAGACTGACGTCTCCAACGTGTGAAAGGTTGGCATCAACGGGTGCTGTAGTAGCATGGTTAAAATAGCGGTCAAGCGGGAAGGTATCGTGGAAGTCGCGGCAGAATTCGTGACGAATTGCTGGGAACCAGTTCCCGAAGAGTAATTGAGCCTCCGTCTCCCACGACTTGACGGAACTCGTCACCGGGCCACACAGCGGAGCCAGGACGTCGACCATGAGATTCACAGGCTGCGATAACATTTCTGCTGGAAGCCCAGCGAGGAGGTCGTCTCGACGCAAGTTAGCACGGACTAGGAAATCGGTGAGTGAAATGTCGGACGCTGTCGAGCGCGACAGTTGTGCCTTTGTGTTTAAATCGATGAGTGGGAAGCGAGATCGGCTGAACGTGTCGAAGTAGTGAACGCCACTCATGACGACGCCCATTTGGTTGAGTTTCCTTGCAGCGATCTCGTCTCTCACTTCGTCGAATGGTTTGGTGACGTAGCTGCCGAGGTAATATTCCTTAAGAGGGATCATACTCACTCCAGCGAGGACGCATACGAAAATGGCAACGCATGTTCTGTATGAGATTTCGTAGTCTTGGAGACGGAAGCCTCGAGCGCTGGTGTTCTTGGGGTGGGTCTGAAGCTCTGGAGGGAAACGTGGACCGTTGATCGACAGCCTTTGCACGGTGATGATGCGTCCTTCATTTGCGTTAACGTTCTCATCCAGCGACGACATTTAATCGCGTCGCAGAACTGACTGAGCCAGATGGAGGTAAGAGATAGATAGGTTATATTGAAGAGTGTTTCAAGTCAATGATGATCACACAGTGTGGACTATATTCGTACTCGTTTCATCAATGTAAACCTGGAATAAAGAAGCACGTTCCGAAGATATTTAGAGTGAGTGACAAGACCCGAAGACGAAGGCCAAGAACAGTGTTACGCCATGCTCAATTTTAACTTTTTTCATTCCTTTTAAGAAGTTGAACGTAACTTCAATCCACATGTAGAAAAACTGTCAAATAGGTATATATTTCGCTATTCTAATTTTGTACTTCCTTGCTGGCTTATGGTGGGGAATTGGTAGTTATCGTGTAAATCCGCGCGTCTCTTACTAGCGGCTCCACTGTTGTAACGCCACCACGTCCATCAGCTTGTAAATACCATTTGACACTTTGCAAGTGCAAATGCGCTCCACCCGCACAATGCACAGCGACAAAATCGTTGATTCGAAATGACGGGCGTTGGCCGTTTTTCAGGGGATCTCCAGTTCGACTGCCACGTTTCCACGCACGATTTTCAAATTGCTCTGGGAGACTGGAAATCTGCAACTGGCGCGCAATTTGTGGCGACGCGCAATGATACAAGACCGAGTCGAGGTCGTCCGTACTCCATTTGGCCACAAACGCGCGGTAGCTCACTGCTCGGGCTTTTGCAGTTTTCCACACTGATGTCGTCGATCCTTGCTTCACGAGCGCAGTCAAACGTTCTCTGTCTGTCGCTGCTACATGAACAAGCATGAATCCCGCTGAGATAGCGAGTGCCAAGCCGAGACCTCCTATAATCGCGAAGATATGGGGATCGGAGCTTAATTCGACATTTTGAAACACAATATCCGCGACCCCCTTGCAAGTAAAGTGAATGACTAGCACAGCACATGCGTTGGTGAACCAAAAGCGGACAAAGTTGTCGCGAACCACGTGATCCAAACGCATCGCCAGTGATCGAGACTGCAACGTCACGCGGATAACCCAGTAACTACTGCTGAGCGTCGTTAAAAGTAGGCTCAAACTGCTCACTGGGATGGCAGGCTGACAGTGAATCACAATACCACCCCCCGTAGCTGACAGCTCGGCTGTACACTTGGGTCTGAAGATGTTGCTCAACGACCCGATTGCTCCAAGATACATGAGCACCATTGTAAGTGGGTGCTCTAGCGCTCCGTCAGCTGGATCACACAGCAAAAGCTCCAGAATTCCGAGTCGAATGAGTGGAGAAGCCTTATTGTCGGTAGTTCCTAGCCGAGATTTCTCCTCTGCGGCGGGCTGCAGCACGCTGCTACTGATGAAAATCCAGATACTCTTGAGGATGTAGATATACTGAAGAGCGTAATGCGAGGCACCGATGAAGTTGAGCATGAGCAAGAATGTGCGGATTTGGCGACTTGTGTTGTCTATGATGCGGATTCGTCGTGTCAATCTCGTTGTATCAATCATAAACCACTCAACCTGCCGCAAGTATTCGTGCTGAGATTCGGGGTCGTCTGCAGTATCGGAAGAGTCGATCAACGACGCACACGACGGTATTTCAATAAGATTGCCATTAAGATCCCGGAACAAAACTTCGTCAGAAGTCATGAAAAGCCGACAAAGAGTTTGTAGATCCGTTTCTTGGGAATCTCGGAACGCACAATTACCGAGGCCATCCCCCATATAAGCCTGGTATTTCTGTACATTGCGTCCACTCTGATTAAGAGCTTGAGTTACCAGTCGTTTGCAGTCGGGGGTATACAAATATCCATATGGAGTTGTCGCGAGTGCTGCAGTTAGTGAAGTATTTGTCGTCGTCTTCGACCAGCTTGACCCATCGATGGATAAAAGCAACGAATCGTCCAAAATTTCAGGCACTTCTAACGCCTTGTAATCAGCGTCAGACTCTCGTCTTCGACCCAAGGTGTACGTTGTAGTATTGTCCAATGTAGTGTAGTCTCGCTCCTTAGGCTGGAAAAGAAACAATAGATTCACAAGGAACGTTGGAAGACGGCCAGTCAAGTCGCGTCCGCATTGTTTCAGCACGGACGCATCCACCTCGTCAATGGTGAGAGCCTTGGCCATTGAAGTGTGTTGAATAGAACACTCCCAGAACAAAGCCAAGTGGGTTGTCGAAAGGTAACTCATTCCGATTGTAGTCGACAGGAAGGCCGACGTAAAAAATGCCGTCGCCGCGTGCGTCACCTCAGCCGAAATGGCAGCTTCTCCATTCACATTACTTCCCATTGTCAGCTCTTGAGACTGTAGATAATATTTGAGTAACGCACTGACCCCCAACACATCCACTAAAGCCACATGATCTTCGTCAAAAGAGGCTGGTAACAAAGCAACAACGTCAGCTACAGAGATCCCCTTACTGTATCGTTCCACTATTGCTTCAGCAATATTGTCCGTATATCCTGTTAGCTCCAAGTCCATGTAGCCTTCTTGGACGTTCTTCATGATCTTGCGGACCACTTGTTCGTCGTTAAAGTGGCGTAAGTAGACTTCGGACATATTCACAACGGCAATGAGACCGAGACTAGCATTGCCAATGTCCACCAGGTTTTGATCCACAGGTGCCTTCGTGTTATGATTGAAAAATCGATCTCTTGGGAATTTGTCGTGGAAATCGCGACAAAATTCGTGACGAATGGCAGGGAAATAGTTTCCGAACAAATGTTGAGCTCCGGTTTCCCACGATGCGTCTGCAGCTGGCCCACAGAGCGGCGCTAAGGCGTCTACCATGAGGTTTACCGGCTGGGATAGCGTAGCTGCCGGTAGACTGAGCAGGAGGTCGTTTCGACGGATGTTGACTCGAACTAGGAAGTCAGTCAATCCTAGCGTCTCTGCGGTGGAATGATTGAGTTCTTTCTTGCTGTTCAAGTCGATAAGTGGGATCCCTACGCGCTCGAACGTGTCGAAATAGTGTACACCGCTGATGACGATCCCCAGTTGGTTGAGTTTTCGGGCTACAACTTCATCGCGAATTTCGTCAAACGGGTCCGTCACGTAATTGCCGAGATAATATTCCTTGAAGGGGGTGAGGAAGGCCACAGAGCCGAGAAAGAGGAAGATGGCGACGCAAGCTTTGTACGATATTTGGCGGTTGAGCAGGTTCAAAAGTTGCTCGAAGGATTTTCTGGAAAGAGAAGATAAGGCTGAGTTCGAAGAGGACGCATCACTGTTCGAAGGTGATGATATTGGCGATCTCATGGTCCAACGTGGTCGCTTATTCGAAGACGTAAGGGGCTCTCGATCGCGAGTGAGAAAAGCGTTGGGTAGTATTTTCATGTTTCGTTGCCGTCGGCAGGCGGCTATTCTGGATAGAAACGGCTCGGAAATTGCTATTTCAGCTCGAGGTTTCGACGCAGCAACGAGGAAGGTTTAATTGTAGAGCTAGACGGTTCACACAGAATGATTTTTGCGGCTTCAAGTGGGTAGAAAATCGCGTAAATTGTGTGGCACAGAATGGTATTTGAATTCTTTCGATTATACTCGCCTCCATGCTTTCGTTATCTCCATTTGAGACCGCCTATAGTCGATCTGCCTCACGGATGGGGCAACGATGGTGACCCATAGGAGTCCGGATCGCGATCAATACCGGGACCGGATTAGATAGTGCAAGGAACCGACCTCAGAGCACGTGTTTAACTGGTTTTTACACCTCGTAGCAGTGCTCGGAAAATACCATATCATATTGAACTGACCTGCAGCAAATAAGCGTAATAGTTATTGGTGTATCCCGTCATACATAGATTAAGCGTTGACATAATGATAATGTATTCTTTGTCTAAATATTTAGCTTGAATTGCACCGTTATATCTGCTGCTGGGACGTCGAACACAGCGCTTACATCCCATTAGTACGGTGCGTTAGCAACAACGGTAGCATCTCCACGTTGTGTGATTACCAGTTAGCAAAAGAAAGGAAACATGAATTATGTTGTCTTAGCTGAGCTCTAACTGCCTCTTATGGCATCTTGCCATGAATTCCTACAGCTTCCAGAATGTGAATTCTAGAAGCTCTTGCACCAGTGTGGGCTTTTTCATCGTTGCTATGCAATGCGACAATGACGAGAGGTTTGCTCGAACAGTCCCCACTGACCCCCCCCCCCCACCACCACCATCTACCACTCTTTAATATGCTCTTGCTCCGAGACCTTTAGCCTAAGCGGTGTTCAGCTAGGGTCGGAGGTCGTCGTCTTGCTGCTGTTCGATGTCAATACAGGGACGTCGCGCAACAGGTTTGACAGTGCTCTTAAGAGGCTTAAGTGGGTTATTCGTGCGATTCACCAACGAAACGTTCACCTCGGCCATTGCCGAAACGTTCCAGCAACTGGGCTGAAAACGAATAGTCCACGCATCCTTGAAGTACTTCCAAAACTTGTCCCACTTTGTCTTAAAACCGTCAAATCAATATACGTCGAACGACGCATGGGATGCCCTTGCTGATAATTTTTTCCTCCGGGATCACAATCACTACTACATGTGCAGCAAGAACAGTACCTCTGGTTGCAAGGCGCGGGTTCGTCCAAGCGTCGCGGATGGTGTGCCGGGCGCAGTGATCGCAACGGGTGAACACACACGCGCTCGTTTTACTGCGCAAGAGGACGACGCGCGGGACGAAATGCGGGCGATGATCGAGGTTCATGCTCTGGTGGAGTTCCGCCTACCGCTTTCCAGGTTTGAACCAATGCACATGACGCGATGGTGCGCAAGTACGGTGAGCTGGTCAGCACGCGCTTCGTAAAGAAGACAGAGACCGTGAGCCTTGTCAAGCGACCGCGCACAGACGCGACCGGAGGGGACCTTTTCTGGACGATCGAAGAAAAGAGGGTGCGACATGTGTCACCTACAGACGTACAGGACTTTCTTCACTTCAACATGACGTACGCGATTCGACATCAGTACAAACGGATGCTTGGGTTCGCGAGCCCTGACCTTCGCGGATGATGCGGTACGAAGGTGTCCGTCTGTTCTTCGACGCGACATTCAAGGTAAGGCCGAGGCCGTTCTCGCAGGCACTGATCGTAATGCTCTACGATCGTGCTCATGACATCTATCTTGTGGTCTTCTACGTGCTGATGGATTCGAAGGACGGCTGGAGTTACTGTCACGCTTTCCAGTGGATTCAAGTACAGTGCAATCAAGCGGTGCGTGCCCTCGGTTATGCTTTGTGACTTTGAAGTTGCTCTTCAGAAAGGTGTCAGAGATCATTTTCTTCCGCTTTCATTGTTGGGTATCTGTTTCACTGGAAGCAAGCGATTTGATGGAAGATGGTGGCTCTTGGCATCCGTTCAGAGCAGATTCAAGTCGCGATGGAGCCTAACAGCCTAGACACGCTGTCCCGTTGTTGCTGCTCTTTAATAGTATCGGGAACTTTGAAAAACAAAAACTACATCTCGCTGAGCGGCTGATACGTTGTGTTGATGAATAGCTTGAGTTGTTGGCGGAAAATGTTGAAGTGACTACATAAGAGTGGTTTAAAACTGCCCTTCATGGCTTCCTATACGCCTACTCAGTGGTGGCCTCCTTGTTGCCCTCTTCTGTGTCCTTGTACAAACATCGGTTCCTGCCCCTCCGAGACACCAACAATGGGTATCTTGGCGATCAACCAATCCAGGCACGGTTCATCCAAACCGTGCCCCCGGTCCGCTGCGTGCAAGAGCAGCGCCACTTCAGCACGCCAGTCGTTCGGTGAGGCTCCACACTCAAAAGGTCGAGCAGAGACATGTGGGGCTTCATGCGGTGCTTTGCTAATGAAGCTTTCGGTGCCCGATTGACCGGTCGTTAATCCATGCTCTGTATTTGAAGTGTTTCAGCAGAGCGAAATAATATCCAGCCATCACGTCTGTTGTGGATGGAACTGGAATAGGTCACGGGTTACAGACCAGAACTGGCGATTTAAGTTTTGGGCACCCTTTGGGGACAACTTCTGTGCACATCAATCAAACGCCGTTTAGGTAAATAACGGTAAACAAAGTTAGGAAACTTTTAGGTAATTAGGTACAGTTTAGGAGATAATTATCTTTTCCCCGCCAGTGATTAGATGCTCGACCATGAACTAGTAAATATTGGTAGGAACTGCTGAGGCAGAGTGCTAACGTTCAATGCATGTAGTCTCCATTTTCATCGCGAGGGCACAAGTGCGCCTGGAGCCGGTGCAGGTTCCAACAGGGTTATGAGCCCAAGGCACGAGAGTTCATCGGATTCCAAGATGCCGAAGCCGATAAAGTATACCAGCGAAAAAGTGCCCAATAATTGGGACGGCAAGGATTGGCAGACGTACAAGTGGGCCATGATGACAGTGTTTGAGGAGAACAGCTTCAAGGACATCGCGGACGGCACGTTGACGCGGGCGATGATTCAGACCGTCTCTGCAGAGAAGCAGGAGGAGTTCAAGCTCAAGCATGTCAAGGTCAAGCGCATGGTAGGGACGTCGGTGCCTCCAGAGATCCTGCAACAAATCAGCGACAAGAAGATCGGATCAGAGATGTGGGCGGAGCTCTGCGACTTGTTCGAAAGCAAGCAGAGCGAGCGACCCGAGCCTACACGATTCGTCGCTTGGTGAGTGAGTTTTGGCAAGTGAAGTTATCACCTGGAGCAGACGCAAACCTCCACCTGTGCAAATGTTTAGCATACGAACGGAGCTGAAGAACTTGAAGTACACTATTGAGGAACTGGACATGGTCGAGATGATGCTTGAGAGTTTACCTTATCAGACTGAATTTGAGAGTCTGAAGGCGTCCATCCGGTACGGGGCGGATCCAAGTGTGTACACCCCAACCAAAGTTCGCGAGTTGATTCGTGCAGCTGCGGCCCGACAGACTGAATTCTGAGGCAAACGGAGTAGGAAACATGGCGACCAAAAGCACGAAGGTGGAATGGGAGGTGATCACGGAAAAGGTGGTCAGCAAGGCAAGTCAAAGAGCAATCCAAGGACTTGTTTTGTTTGTGGTAGTGAAGACCACCTCAAAGCAAATTGACCGGATAAAGACAGCAAACAGACCGGTGCGGCGAGCTCTGAGCAAAAGCGCAAGCCGCGGAGTAACGTCACGATTCGTCAACTCGGTGACGAACCACTAAGTTATCGTAGTGAAGATGATCAGGGGGTAGTTGCCGGCGTGGTGACTGGACAACCGTTAGACGTTGCTGGAGGCGACCAGCAAGAACAGCCGATGGAAGATGCTGCTGGTGACCAACAAGTCGACGCTGGAGCACCAGTGCTGCATGCGCAGGAAGATACAGGGAGTGCTGGAGAAGAACCAGTTGATGGTGCAGCTGCCGAGCATGTAGCGGCAGCAGATCAAGGAACTCATGCAGAGCCACGAGGCCATTGGTGGTATATTGACACAGTCTCCAATTCGCATGTCAGAGGAGATCGTTCGTACTTCGTGTCGTTCACGGAAGACACGACGGACATGCGGAGTGTGCATGGCATAACGCCCGAACTTGGCGTCGCGCATTGCTGGCGTTGAGACTGTGGCAATAGTCACTGAGGTAGGCAGACTGTGGTGTACATTGACGACGTATTCTACATACCCGGCGCTGAGTTTTGATTGTTCTTGCCTGGGTTTGCACGTGACACAGGGTTTGATTTTGACGTCGACCCTGCGACAATGAACTTCCACGTCTCCATTGAAGGGAGGACGATGATGGTCGCGACGCAGCATGACGCTACGTGGGGCTTCTGGATGACGCATCCTTCGATCCCAGGCAACCTGAACCTCGGCCCGGAAAGCCGAGCGGTGTGTAACTACACTGCGGCCGAAGGAGAGGCGCCGCTGTCGTTCTGGCACGAGAGCCTTGGCCACACATGCCCCTACACCTCAAGACCATGGTTTGACGAAGACTAGTGCGGGGTATGATACTCACTAAGCGTCAACTCGACGCGAGTGATGCCGCCAGCTCGGAAGCAGAAGCGGAGCAAGCGTCGGAAGAAACTTGATCGAGCTCTCAAGCGGCCGAGTCAAGACGTGTACGCTGACCTACTGATCCCAAGTAAGTCGAACGATACTCGGTACGAAGCCGTCCTGGTGATAACCACGGCAGGGTGGAAAACGCGCTAATAGAGACGAAACACAATCCGAAGAAGAGCGTGTGGAGCGAGAAGCTGCTAAGGCTGAACCAAAGAAGACACGACGTGGACTTCGAGAGGCTAGCGAGCGCAGACGGCCTGCTTATCTCGATGACTACGTGGTCAATGCTGTGCAAGCTACCTCACGTGTTCTGTATAAGAACGGCAAGCCCAGCCGAGGAAGTGATGTCCGGTTCCCGCGGAACCGTCGTGAAATGCTGTGATCAAAGTGAAGGAATTCTTTCTCATGGCGCAGATGGAAGAGATGGCAGCCCTTAAGGCAAAAGGGGTCATTCATGAGATTCCAAGCTAAGAGGTTCCAAAGGATACACTTCCGATCAAGACGATGTGGGTGTACTCGGTGAAGACCGATCACCAAGGTTTGTGATCCGGTTCAAGGCGCGTATCGTGGTACTGGGGAATTACCAACGTTGTGGAGTCGATTTTCGTGAGACGTTCGCCCCGGTGGCAAGGATGTCGACGTTCCGTTTGCTGCTGGCACTGGCTGCGAAGCTGGTTTGCAAGTTTACGGCGGCGACATTAACACAGCGTACTTGAACGCCTGGCTTCGAATCCGCCAGCACTTGCGCTCTCTTGACGGGTATCCATGTGAAGTCAATGGCACATGTACGTCGTTCTCAAAGCTCTGTATGGGCTACATCAGTCCGGAAGGGAGTGGAACTTGGAGTTGAACCAGTGGCTTGGTGAGCATGGCTGCCAGCAGTCACTAACGGAACCCTGCTTGTACTACCGCCTTGAAGGGGACACGATCATGTGTGTGCTCGTCTACGTCGAGCGACATACTGATCGCGACCAACAATGAGCAATGCAAGACGGAGTTGTTCGAAGAGCTGGACAAGGCGTACGGTATCAAGGACCAAGGACTGCTGACACAATATCTCGGGATCGCAGTAGATCAAACTGGACTGTTAAGATCTTTCAACGCTCTATTATGAACTAACCAGCTTTCCAAGCATTTTCCAGAATGCAGACGTCTTGAAGAACACAAAGGAAGTGTTCAACTGCGTCACCGATACTGAGTGGGAGTTAGTCGCCCAAATGGAGGCTATCATGCAGCGGGTAGCGCAACTTGCCCTAGTGGAGTCGCAGTCTACACATATGATATTATCCACGATGTACGTTCTGTTACGAGCGGCTTCAGCACGTATGAACTCGTACAAATTCTCGTCGTATTGTCTGAGGGGGCCACGATATGCAGACACCAATGAGAGCAATTTTGCGAGTGTGGAGTTGAAGTTGACGCTCTATCTACGCTGGCTCAACGCTGCATCAAGCGTACGTTACATCAGATCGCGCAGCGGCTACCAAAGCCTGGTGTGCCTATATCATTACTTCTCGATCCCCGCACGAAGGCGTCTGCCAAAACTATCTCCGTGTCCCCGACACAGCAGATGCGGGACAAACAGTATCGTAGAAGACAAGAAGGAGCCGCTGCTGATAGAACGCCGCATGATGTATGGTGCTGACGCTGCAAAGACGGATGAGGGGGTAAGCTCAAGAGGCTTTGTAGCCATTATATTAGTGCTAATACTAGTCATATTATCATTATTATTGATATCGCCGATTTGATTTATTAGTGATAATGATAATATGAATATAAATCGGCAGTATCAATATGACTACTACAGCAAAATTCCTACTACTATCAATCCCTGTTCATCTACTTGCTTCAGGATCCCTGGCCAAAGTCGCACAAAGTTTAATGGCCTGTGTTGATAAGTATCCGCCGTCAATTCGCTTAGCCTTGTCCCATGCTGGTGACCAGATTGCATCGTTCAGTACGCGGCCGCGGCTGGTATACCTCCCGAATATCACGTATCCGGAAATCTGACATCACCTATGGAGGTCATCATTCTCTGCCCTCCCAACGTGGACTCTATGACGGACGAGATCATCACTTCTACAGGCCAGTTCTTGAACCAAATCAAGAGGAAGCGAAGCGAACAATTGATTACCGGGAGCTCCATGCGCCGGCGTCATACTGTTGGGCCTAATTACGTGGGACTCGCTGAGAATATCCCGCAACAAGTCCCGCGACTACCAAAGACGATTCCGTCAGAAGCAGAACGATCGGATCCTCAACATGGAAGTACCCACCGGAAAGCCACAAGTAGAAAAATACAACGCTGAAAACACGCCGCCACAGCATTACGACAGTGCACCTCAAAAAGGAGACGGTTTGGACGGTGGCCGCACGATAGTTTCAGCTCTTCAACCATGGTCTCTTACTCGGACCGCAGTTGGGCTTCACGGACTTGAACCAACAACTGAATTTCGTAAGGCTACGATGACCGCCTATGTGGCATGTAGCGCTGGGTTTGGACCTCAAGCGGGGAAAAGCTTACTATCCAGTAAAAGCTGAATCACTCGCGAGTAAATATCGAAAACGAAGGATTCACGAGTAAGCAAAATGCAATGAGATTGTCTTGATATCGGTGGATCCTTGGCGAGTACACGTCAACGACGAACTAGAACCATACTATTCCGGCCTGTTGGCGATGTTGAGGCCAAGCGAGTGACTGCGCGCAAGCGCATTTGCAAGCTCCTGATATTGCATCACGATGATCTCTCCATCGCAGAAGCGAACTGGTCCCACGCATATCTTCCCCCATTTTCTGGCCACGCAGGCACTCTACCAACAACGTTCTCGTAAGTCTTCTTTCCGTCCTCGATAATCTCGAACTCGCGCATTATGAGCCAGTGCAGACAACGCCCTGAAGTCTTCGTGAGAACACGGATCAGGGTGTTCACGCTGAAGAAGTGGTCGTCATTAGCATCACGCACGAGCCCCCCGAGCCTTTGGTTGGCGTCCTGGTACATAGCGAGCAGGCAAAGATCGGAGAGCATCATCCACATTGAGGTGACCGAGGAGAGACGATGTCGCTAGTACATGTTCTCAAATCCAGCCGCTTTTGCGCACGGTCTTGCGGGCACATGAACACGTGCGTCGGATTTGATCAATCTGTTCGGTAAGCATTTAGAATCAACACATTAGTTCTGCAATATAGGTTCGCATGTCCCACATGTTCTCAACACCTCATCCGAACGCCAAGTGGTCTGTGTACCAGCGTGCCGAGAGCGCCTTCACGCACAGAGACAATGTGCAGCGACATGTACAGCAGTGATGTGTCAGCAATTGCCTTACCACGGACGAGATTGCCTTTCTTCGACTCTGTCACGCCTTTCATCCGTGCAGTCGTCGCGGGGATGCCAACGTGTGGTTGGAGTGAGCTGATGACGTACTCTGGCCCGTTAAAAACAATTGCTGGAACATCCCGCGTCCTTGGCCGAAACATCCGCAAGTAATTTTGCTTCCTTGGCGAGTAGCGCAGGGTCGCGAACGAAGTACTCCATCACAATTGCCTACACAAGGTACACCGTGAATCTTAGTACGTGAGAAACACTGCAGATTTAGTTCACTTGCGACGTCGTCCCTTGCCCGTAATGATACAGCTGGCCCTCTTCTTGCCCCATAACGACAACCAAATAAAATCCCGGGAAGCCAGCTGTTAAGGACATTGTGGCAGCATTGGCCCGCAGGCTGTTCACCGCAGCCGTTTTGATTGCACGATAGAAGGACTCCAGTAAGTTATGCGCTGGCAGAATGCCTGTCACGCCCCCGGCTGCTCCGATTAACCACGACCCATGGGTCCGACAAATACATTGCTTTGAACCATTCCGCATAGTCATCGTGGCCGTCTGCCTTCCACTGATCCACGCACAAGTCAAGCAACGCTTTGAACTTCTCCTCGGTTTTTGACTGATGCAGCCACTTCATATGTGGGTAGATGACGCCTCCGTAGTAGTTTTTGTCTCTAAAAAGCTTTCGCCGCTTCTCTCTGCTCGTTCCAGCAAAATGAGGCCAGCAAGTGAGAAGCTAGAGTCCGGGCCATACGGTAAGAAATTCATTCGAAATGCACGTAGCGTGATCCACACTTCCGAAGCAAACATTGAGCTCGCAGCCGAACAATAACTGACCGAAACGCTGCGTTGTCGCAAAGAGCTCCTCGTAGGCAGTCGCATGCTCCGTGCGGACAAACATGAATGTCCATGACACGTAATGTTTGGCGTATGAGCCCGGACGTAACGTGTTCCGTATGTCCAGAATTCACCAAGGTCCAGCCAAAAGGAAATGAATCTTGTACGTTCCATCGCTGGCAGCCATGATACCATCGTCGCTCTGACCGACAGCAGCTCGCCGGAGATTTAGCATAATTCGACGCCTGGAGAAGACGATGCCGATGAAGAATCTGTCTTGCCATTGATTTTGTGCTCAAAAATGTTCAAGACAATCATCTTGTCTATCGAATCAGCTAGCGCGAGGTCAAATCGTGGCTCTGCAGCAACATCGTCTCGGTCCACTCCAAAGAAATCTTGCGCTGTTTCGCACATTTTGCCGTGACACCACTCGATTAAAGCTGTTGGTGACTGGATTTTCAGCTTGCCTGTGATTCATCCGCATTATTGTAAGTTTAGACCCCCTTGAACCATATACTCGTAGTGAGTACCTTCATTTTTCTTGGTCAAACTTGGTCAAACGCGCTTTTCGGTTCTTGGGTTGAGCACTAGTCGGAAGTAACTTGCGCATAGCTGCATTTTTGCCGTGAGTTTCCTTTGCGATATTCAGATACTTCGTAGGCCCTTCTCCAACTGAGAGGATTGCGTCGATCTCGCGGTTTTACCAGAACTGAAATACCATAGGAAGGCCCGTTGAGTTCAGGACCCGTGTGGACTCCAATTGTTTGAAGTGACACTGAAGTTTGCCCATCTTCGTCCACACTGGAGACGAGGCGTAGATACTTCATACAGTTAATGTGTGAGTTCCAACCATAAATGGCAGACGAGCCATGCGACCCATAGTTGTACGCAAAACGGTAGTTCGATCCATCACGCAGGGCATGACGGACAGTGCCTCTTCTTTGGATCCGTGTGAGGACAAGACATTGAAGCGACGGCTTCGTGAGCCCACAATCTCTTCTGCGGTGACTTGATCTCATTCTCCCAGGGAATCAAAGCGTCCACTATCACTACAATTTGCAAATTATCATTTATACAGTACCCGAGGTTTAAAATTTGTTCGGCCCCTCCCAATCATCTCAAATTCGAAGTTAGCGTTCCAAACTTCAGTTTTATACTAGTATCGTTTTATTATGGTAGACTTGGTGTGATGTAGTGAACGCCAGATGAAATGGTTCACATATCGCATTTAAGCAGCAACCTCGGTACTGCTCGCTGAGTACGGAGTCAGCTTGCAACTCGGTTACTCGACTGGGTGAACTCAGCCGGTCGTTGAGTTTGGGTGGTTACATTGAGATCTTTGCACAGGGTCGGTTGCGAGCCGACCACACTTCATTTATCTTGATATCTGTATAGGAACATAGTTAGCAATAGGAGGAACCTTTGTGCTCCCGGGAGATAAATAAATAACGGAGTAGGTCTTTGCATGTCCAAGACAAGTGTACACTATCCGGTAAGCCCCTGCACGGGCTGGAATTTGGTTACCGTTGACGGTAGACCAATTGTACTTGAGAAAAAGGCTGTAGAAGCTCCAAGGTGAATGAGAGAACTATATTGAAGGAACTCGGCAAAATGACTTTGCTAAAGATGTTTTAAATATGTTTGTAGGGTGTTGACTGGTAGCGCCAAGAGAACTAGGTCGGGCCGGGGAAGGGCGTGTCTCGCCAAGCGCGAAGGAACAAGTCCTGCCGAACTCGGCGGGCCGGTACGCTGTGCAGCCCGGGTACCGTAACACTTCAAGCCGATAAGCCTTTGCACTCGGTACCCGACAAAGCGCTAACGCGCCGTCGTCCGCTCTTTAGCGGAGGACACGGGATATCTGAGACAGAGGCAGTTAACCCAGCTGACTTCTGTGAATTGATTGGCTTGGGCACTTCGTCTCGGCGCAAGCGAGACACCACTGTCCCGGAAGGGCCGAACCGCTAGGGGGACCCGGCGCAGGCCAACAAGGGCCGCCTACCTCGGCTACTGTTGTGAATCTTGCATAAGTAACCACATCTGACGATTTTGTGTGTGCTGCAACACCACATTGGGCACAGTACCCCCAGCATTCAAGACGTCTCAACCTCACTGTACGTCGACTAACCCGTTGCTGGTGTGGTTCGAATATCCAAACTCGTATATTTCTTATGAAGCCTTCTTACGAACTGTGACTTTCCTCGGGGCCTAGGGGCCCGGGCTACACTAGATACACGAACATATTAAAAATATTAATACATGTACCGGTATTACTCGGCAGTCCACCCCTATTTTGTCAGAAATCTTTATTGAAATTATTTACTCGAACCCGTTTGGACCCTGAACTCGAAAACAATACGCGGGTTACTCGATCGAAATCCGCACCCCCTCAAGCGGCGATGAGAAGATGGAGCTTATTGCGATGGTTTGATGATGTCAAAGTTGAGCTAAAAGGCTTGCGCGGTGGCAAAAATTTATCACCCAAACGACTGTCACACATCACCTCTCAGACGCAGCGCAATTTAGTCCCCCACCTTTACAGCGCCAAAAAAGGAAGCCGCATCACCGTTCTCGAGGATAAACTTCGTGGTCAGCGAATTGTCGCGTGTGGGTCAGCAACATTTGGTTGGGAGCATGCAAGCGGTCGTGTCTTGAGTGTGACGAGTTGTCTGAGTCACTGACGACGCAAGGCGATATGTTGACACCAATACTACATACCTTTAGGAGTTTGGAGGACGTCGTTCAAGTCTTCGAAACTGCACTGATATGCCCCAACTTCTTGCCGAAATGATGCTAAGAAACGTAATGTAGTACTGCGCTTTCGTAGGCTACTAACTAACTATATATATATATATATTACCTCACAAGATAACATTAGAATCGTCCTACCCGATAAGAACGCCGAACAGAGGAAAGATATGCAAGTTCTCCACAATAGAACATAATCTTTTCCAATACGACCAGAATCCAATAAAATAACGACAGTCATTTTGTACGGCGGTGCAGTTTCGAGCTGAGAGTGGCAGTAGATGAAGTAGTGCCCACTAGTTTCCAGATCATAGGAAACGCTTTCGTCTTTTGAGGCAGGCATTGGGTCCTTGGGTCGATGGGGATCGTATTGCCTTGCATGTATCTGATACCGTGTCCAAGGAGCGTAATTACATTTCGAGTTATTAAAGACCTGAAACAAGTTACAGCGACGAGAATGATTGGACCCAATCTCCACGCCAGCAGTAAGGGAGAGGAAGGTTTGCCGAAGTGGATGAATAACTCGAAGAAAAGTGACAATGGATTCTTTGCCACGATTCTTGACAAAATTAACGACAAGAGGAATGGCAATCTAAGAATTCTGTTTCGGCAGTAAAAGCAATATTTCGACCAAACCCAGTAAACTGCTCTCATCATGCATATTGGCCCGCCTCCTCGTCAAAAGAAACGAGCACATCGATCCAGGAATATTGTTTCAGCGCCGCGCCGATTTCTGTCAAACCCACACTAACAACTATTCTTCTCTCAAATAATAATGCCGGGTCTATATATTACGCAGAGAGCAAGCGTTGAATCGGGAGCCCGTCTACTCTCTCCACCTGGAGTGAATCTCTATTCAGGATATCTCGGACGAGAGGGCTGTCTGTACTCTCTCTGTCCACCGCGATCAGTCTGAAATTGCTGCCTGAACAGGTCTGACTCACGCATCTCGTATTCGGTCTTTCAAAGTGCAACCTGGTTACCATGGGCGCGTACTCCTCCGATGCATACGATCGTAATAACCCGCATGAGCTGCAGACATCTTACTGCAGTTTATTGACGCGCTTGCTCATCCGCATGTGGTATGGGACGCGCGACCACATCAACCATTTTTCGGACTCGTGCCGTTACCCTCCATGACGAAGTTTAAGATTTGAACCTGTGTGATGAAGACCTGCATCACGTCAAAGCTACATAGTTTGACCAATGAACAGGTGCGGTGTGGTTGGACGTGTTACAATAACGACACACATCGTGCATCGAAATCTTCAACACACACAAGGCTGCAATAAAAAGATCAAATGGCGCTGTTAATTTGCCATAGATACTTGAAGAGCCTTCTTGTGTTTCTACTTGCCGAGCGTCTCCATGACGCTCTTGACGTGCGGCGGGTAAAGCTTGGACACGATCATCTGGCGGTACAGCATGTCGGCCTGCTGGCGCCCGAACTCGAGCGCCTTCTCTTGTTCAGGGCTGCCGCACTTGAGCACCTTGTTCTTGCGAAAGTCCTCCTTAACGCGGCGCATGGCATATATGCGGAAGTTGTAGGTCTGTATAGTTGGAGAGTGTAGGAAAATGCACCAAAACCGTATTTAAATATAAACATTTTCGATATGATGCAGGGAGCGTTGAGAAGCAAGACTGGCAGAAACAAAGGGAGGAGACGCAGGGATATAAGGTGCGCACCTCGAACTTGGCTGCATTGCGCAGCATCTCGCGGTACAGACGCAGCACGGACGACGAAGACGACATTCTCGTTCCTAGCAGATCAAAACTGGTGCCTGTGGCCAATAACCGCGGCCCATTATTAAACCAAACGTGGAGGTTGCGCCAGCGGGAAACGACATTCGTGCAACAACAGAGAGCACTAACTACCATCATTCCTGCTACTTCACATTGTAAGATTTCTGACTCCGCATTCTTCCAATGGAAGTTCCATCTGTCGCGGCGGCCTGCCTGTGCAGCTTCCTGACTGGTTTTGATGCGCTCTCCCTTTCGCATTCCAGCTCCTTCTGGTTGCATCACCTTAATACTTCTCCATACTGGAAGGCCCGGCTCCCATCGCACTCGGACCCACTCCACACCGCCGCGTACAAGGCCTTATACCTGCGAAGTCGGTCGCTGGGGTTCGCTGGTCTGATAGACTCTCCTAGGTCAACTGATTCGTATCTTGTCCCGGAAGTACAATTATCAAGTCTCAGAGATAGCAACTTCAGTTTGGACGTCTGGTTTGCCTTGCTGCCGGGAGAGCATGACGGAGCTTCTGTTGGAGGCATTCTCTACGGTCTCCAGTCAGTGCACGCCGAGAGTCGAGTGTGGCCCAAGTTCCACCAGCAATTCATGATGGTGAGCGCCACCGGCGACTTGTTCTGCTCCGTGATCGACTATCGTCCAGTGGTGAAGAACAAGTTGCAACTTGAGAGATGGTATCATCTTGCACTGACCTACGGCCATGCAACTCAACGTCAAGAGGTGTATCTTGATGGAGAGAAGTTGAGGTCAGACACTGGCACTTTGCACTGTGAGATGGAGTTCCTCAAGCACGAACAGGTTGGAACAGGATGCATCACGGCTAATGGGCTGCACTTACCCAAACCAGGATATTTGGGGTGGTACGGGTTTCATGGAGTGATTGATGACTTTCGTGTGTGGCGTGGAGTGCTGAAGGAGGATGAAATTGCGAAGCTCTCACGTGGAGAAAGTGAGGTGGACGTGCAGTTGTTATCGACGCTTAAGGTGTCTCGACGTGCTACACGAGGGGCCACATGGAATGTCTGTGCGGTTCGCTGTTCAAGACCGATAGAAGGTCGACGACTGGAGATGACGACGAAGAGCATCAGAAGTCGACTTCCTATTGTGCGACCAGAGCAATTGCCGGCGGATATTGTCAAGGCGTTTTGCAGGTACTTAAGTGGGTTTGACGCGTTCAATTTATCGCACACAAATTTCTGGTGGATGCAGTACCTTTCTGATGAATTAATTTGGAAACGGGCCTTTGCGACTGATGCGGGTCGTGGCCAACCAGTTCAGTCGTGGAAGAAGGAGTACATGTTGTCGCGGTCGATGCTGTTCAAAGGTTTACAAGATAATGCTGATCGATATGTTGATTCATACGCGTATTTTGCATACGCTGGGCACGAACAGCGACGACCATCTCGGTTCCACCTAAACTTTCTTGGCAGCGAGAGTTTCAGTTTTGATGTTTGGTTCAGCTTGCTTCCAGCTTCGGATGGAATGTCGTTTGGCGGTATCATCTACGGACTACAGTCGGCAAGTCGAGAGAGTCTCAAATGGCCGTACTACCACCAGCAGTTTGTACTAGTGAGTTCTACTGGTGATCTGCACTGCTCGGTATTGGACTCTAGACCTGTGGTAGCGAGTAACTTAGAGTCAAATCGCTGGTATCACCTTGCGTTGGCCTACGACAGCGATATCCAGTGCCAAGATGTGTATCTGGATGGCGTAAAGATTCATTCGAGTATCGGTGAGCCGCATCATGAGTGGGGCTTTTTGACACACGAGCAGGTTGGCACAGGATGTATCACGGCTGGAAGTTTAAACTTTCCTCGCCCCAATCACCTGGGCTGGTATGGCTTCCACGGTGTTATCGATGATTTTCGCATATGGAGTGGAGCATTGCTACAGGACGACGCGACAGTGCTGGCTCGTGGTGGAAGGCTGCCAAACCAAAGGTTACAAGCTTCGGTGAAGATAGGCACGACGCTTGAGGACTTAACCCGGCCGATAACATGGGTCAATATCCATTTGACAATGTGTACTCGTCCAACTGAAGGCGGTTGCATGCAATTGGTACCTTTCTGCTCATCCTCACAACACAATTGCATCATCTCGTAGTTGGCCAATTTGGTATGACACCATCAGAAGCATTCAGATAGGGGTAATATATGTGCCAGGAATAAAAAGTGTTCTAAAACTTAAAAAATGAATTCAAAGGACCAAAAGTCATCCAGTCTTCGTATCGGCCTAAACCCGGCACGATCTTACTCTGACGACCATGCGCTTCGGAGGTGTTGACTGGACTGACGTCGGATCAGCTCGTATTGCTGTCGTTGCTGCTGTTTGACTTTGCGTTCTGTCTGGACGGCTTCCGCGACCTTCTTCCGTGTAAAGAAAACAGCAAAACACGAAGCAACCCCCAACACAAGCAACAGGGCACCGATGCATGCCGCCAGAACGACGGGAGGGCCAAAGGATACCGCGATTGACTTGGTTGGCACGATACAACGTGGCCCTGCCCACGATTTACTGGAGCACTCACAACGCTGGTTGACGCATCTTCCTGTCAATACCATCGTCGATCTCCTGTTTGTAGAGCCCTCAGAAGGTTGTCGACGCCGACGGTGTGCCGTTTGGACAGTACAGTCGGCATCAGTGCGACAAAACGCCTTTCCACGAACCTCCACCAGTTTATTCTCCTCGTCCTCGTATTCATCGAGGTGGTCAAGTATCCATTGTCGGGTGGGGTGCGTCATTGGATCGCACCCCACGGTCATGATCGAGTCTGGCGTCAAGTCTTGATACACACGAACATAATCAATCTTCAAGTACATTGGGAAGGAATCGCAGATAGCATTCGCGACGGGGTCCATTCCGTCGCCTCGACACGGTCTCTTTGGGTTTGGTGGCTGCGCTCCCCATTTACTCGACATGGCAACGTTGAAAATGAGGTACAGAGGCTCTTCAATCATAATTTTGCTTGGGTTTTTGACGCTCGCTCCTTGCGGAGGCTCCATGATTGCTTTAGCAGGTATCTCATACAACGGATCAGCCGACAGCATCCAACGAACGTAGCCATTTGCGCCGGGGACCCATTCCACTTGGTACGTTACAAAGTCTGTGTACACCGCCATATGTACAGGCCAGTTTGCAGAGAGTGCATCCATTTGAAAGGCAAAGGTTGATTCATCCTGTGGCAAGACCGGCGCGTCGTCAAGAGGTTTGCAACTAGGATGGGGGTTTCCAGCACTGCAGATAAACTCACCCATATATGAGTTCCGAGCAGAGAAGCAAGTGCCGTTCGAGTTGACCCCCCAGCGGTCGTCACCCTCAGGACTGATAAAATCAAGATCTGAGTTGACGTCGAGAGAGGCAGGGCATGTTGTGACGGAGCACACGTTATCCTCAATACCGACGGCCAGTGCAGCTTCCACGGTAGCGTAAGTTTGTACCTCGCTGACGTTTTGTTGGCAGAAATTGTTTGCAGCGTAGCGTAACTTTTGGTACCAGGATTGGTGGCCGCGTGCTCCGAAATAGACGCTCTCTGGAATACCCGGGACGTTGGCACCTGGAGTTTTGCAGGAGCTGTAGTAGATACAAATTTTGTTTTCTCCCACTGGTTGCACGACACGGAAGTCCGGTGGCATCCCTGGACCCACTTGGATTGACGACGATATGGTAGTGCCACCGCCTTCGACGATATCTATCTCGGGTGCCCCACGACCTTGGTAAGGGTTCATTCCTGAGCCCGGATCTGAATCACAGGCACTAATGCGCTGGTTGCTTGGCTTCAAAGTGTCGGGATCACACGCATCATAGGAAAATGGCCACATCCGGTTTGTCGAGCCGCTGAAGATCGCGCGGCCAAGATTTCCCAACATCCATATTCCAGGCCACGTCGGGTAGTAGCGCAGAGATTGAGCCCGTGCGCTCGGCTCGAGAAGAATGTCAGGGTTTCCAGAAGACTCGGTTACAGCTCCTGGAAGTTGAGCTCGAACTTCGATCATCCCTCCTTGTATGCAGAACTTGTTCCACGACTGTACCATACCTCCACGATAGAACTGAGAAGTAAAGGACAACAAGGTTACTGACATCATCCCTAACGACATGGAAGACAAAGCGGTACTTACGAACGTGACGTTGTCGAAACCAGGCGTCTTCTGGTAGCTGTTCCAGACTTGAAGCTGGATAATCGACTCTTCCAACTCGATCTGGAAACTGCAGACCCCCGTGCCCTCATCACACGCGGTGATTGTGTTGTTGTGTGCGTAAACTTCCATAGCCTCATTCACACCGTCTGGTTTTTCAATAGACGTCCACATGTGATCGTCTCCAGGTCGAAATGACCTCCCAGGAGTGTTGAACTCGTCACTCATCACAAGATCCCACGTATCACCGCGGGACGTCTCCCATGTGTAATGCTCTTGTGGAGTATCCGGATCTACCCATAACTTGAGACCAGACTGTGTCGCTAACTGGTTATCATTTCGTCGACTCGGTCGCGCCGCCCAGCCGGGAGCTAACCAAACCACGAAGACGATGGCCCAAAATCTCGACAAAACATGCATCCCACTACTACCGAGTGAACTTTATCCGCACTGAAGTTCCCCCGCACCCCAACAACATGCATGCACTTGGGACGTGCCCCATTCAAACCCGAAAAAAGTCGATTTTTCGGGGACAGGACTCGGTATATTCTTCAACGGAGCAATCCTCGACACGGCGCTTTTGCTGCATCAGCTTCAACGTGTTTACTCAGAAAACTTTTCTAGTTTGTGCAAAAATAATTTTTCAGAGAAAAAATGCCGCCCGAGTTGATGTCAAGTGACGTATTGGACCGGTTTTGACGCGTTGGAGCTCTCTCATATCTGTCTGTCCGACGAAGGGAGCTGGCTTGTGCTGGTATTTTGCCCTACCGAGATGTGTGTGCATCGATGAAGCTGTCGATACGTATACCGTTCGGCTTGGACTTAGGCTGGGTGCGTTGTACTCGACCAGCAGACGGTGCCCCTAATGAGCCCTTGGACCGAATTGGTCGGCATTCTTGTCCTGAGACGTGTGTTTTGCTTTTAAAGTGGATCGCAGCTAGGCTATACATTTGGTAGCTGATCGTTGCTTTGGATTGGATGTTGCCGACATGCTGATCGCGATTATATATATATTGCAAATGCTTAAGTCCTGAACCTTTACGACACGCGCAGATACCAGGGAAGTAACAGGAGCCATGCGGGAATTCGCTGCGTATATCCAACCGGCGGTTGTTGTAATGCAAGTAACCCCCCTAAAGTTTGGCTAGTATTCCGGGCTGAGACTGTAAGAAGCATAGACCTTCTGATAATGGTCCTCGCTCATTCAAAGGCGCTGTCGTTGTGGAAGAATGTGCTGCTGCTTCTGGAGCAGTATGAGACGCACCCTGAGCGAGAAACGCAAGCTTGCTCTCTGCGTAGTATATAGACCCGGCATTATTATTTGAGAGAAGAATAGTTGTTAGTGTGGGTTTGACAGAAATCGGCGCGACGCTGACACAATATTCCTGGATCGATGTGCTCGTTTCTTTTGACGAGGAGGTGGGCCAATATGCATGATGTGAGCAGTTTACTGGGTTTGGTCGAAATATTGCTTTTACTGCCGAAACAGAATTCTTAGATTGCCATTTTGTCGTTAATTTTGTCAAGAATCGTGGCAAAGAATCCATTGTCACTTTTCTTCGAGTTATTCATCCACTTCGGCAAACCTTCCTCTCCCTTACTGCTGGCGTGGAGATTGGGTCCAATCATTCTCGTCGCTGTAACTTGTTTCAGGTCTTTAATAACTCGAAATGTAATTACGCTCCTTGGACACGGTATCAGATACATGCAAGGCAATACGATCCCCATCGACCCAAGGACCCAATGCCTGCCTCAAAAGACGAAAGCGTTTCCTATGATCTGGAAACTAGTGGGCACTACTTCATCTACTGCCACTCTCAGCTCGAAACTGCACCGCCGTACAAAATGACTGTCGTTATTTTATTGGATTCTGGTCGTATTGGAAAAGATTATGTTCTATTGTGGAGAACTTGCATATCTTTCCTCTGTTCGGCGTTCTTATCGGGTAGGACGATTCTAATGTTATCTTGTGAGGTAATATATATATATATATAGTTAGTTAGTAGCCTACGAAAGCGCAGTACTACATTACGTTTCTTAGCATCATTTCGGCAAGAAGTTGGGGCATATCAGTGCAGTTTCGAAGACTTGAACGACGTCCTCCAAACTCCTAAAGGTATGTAGTATTGGTGTCAACATATCGCCTTGCGTCGTCAGTGACTCAGACAACTCGTCACACTCAAGACACGACCGCTTGCATGCTCCCAACCAAATGTTGCTGATCCACACGCGACAATTCGCTGACCACGAAGTTTATCCTCGAGAACGGTGATGCGGCTTCCTTTTTTGGCGCTGTAAAGGTGGGGGAATAAATTGCGCTGCGTCTGAGAGGTGATGTGTGACAGTCTTTTGGGTGAGCACAGTCATTAAACTTTTTTTTTTTTGCCACTGCGCAAGCCTTTTAGCTCAACTTTAACCCCTCGGAAACGGCAGTTGACATGGAAGTCAAATTATACCTTCCAGAAAGGTTTATATTTTAATCTGATTATAGTAATCCACACTCAGATGCATACGTTTCTCGCAATAGTTTTGCTCACATTGTAGCTAACCTCCGGGCAATAATTCCAGAAGGGTTGCACATAGATAGGCAGCGACAAAATTTCTGCCAATAGCATCAAAACCGAGATCTATAAATTGTGCAAGAACGGACGCACACCAGGACACCATCAAAGAAGTGTAGTGCCAGACTACAAAGTCACGGACACCATCAGCTTTCTATTATGATGTCTACTCAAACGACGGTCGCGAACATCTATCATGGACGGCGCCAGCTCGCCATTGCCCTACACGTTGTGGTAGATCTAAGAGCATGACAGCCCAGGATTAGAGACATGGTATCTCACCTTATTACACATGAACATCTTCCCCTGAAGACCCTCAGAGCATTTTGGGCAATAGTAGGTCGTTGTCCCTCCTCTTTCCTTGCCTTCTCGCTTTGCCATGATAGTGCACACCCGACTGTTGCGGCTGCGGGCGCCACACGCCATTATTGTGTCTCTTGTCTGCCACTTGAACTAGCTCGTGCTCTTCGATCACACTGGCAGCTGCATGAGCCTGCTCAGCAGCCTATGGTGATTGGCATGTGTTGGTGAAGGGCGTCCTGAGTCAGCGTTATCAACGCTGCAGGCAACTTTGACAGAAAATCATAGTGTGAATTCTTCTTGCGGCGCTTGCTCTTGAGAACCCAGCACTGGAAAATATAGTCGTTTTTGACTATAACGACGTCTAGCAGTCCAAGAAAGAGTGAATGATAGTACTTTTGAAATCTACATCGCATGTCAGCATAAGTGTTAGTCAATAAAGCATCCATGTCAGCATAACGTGAAGCTCCTTACCATGTTGTTAGCTGCAGAGAATACGATTGCAGCCTCAGCTGGTCATGCTTGTCAACACCACCCATATATGTCTGGTTTTCGCGGACAAGTTGGGGGCACGGTACAGTCGTCACAGCACCGGGTTTTTTTCCTCGCCGGTCGATTGTCGTTACGTCTGTGCTGACGTGCGATGCGAGGAAGTACAGTGGCTTGTTATCTACCCAGCCCAAGGCTACCAATCCTGGATCTTTTTCGATGTCGCCATCTTGAGCGCGCCTCGTGGCACAAGTTATGGCCTCTTCTTGAAGCTGAACTCGACGTTCTGGCACCAGCCGATGCGGTTCTTCTGTATTGTTCCGCAAAAGTGGAATCCCATAGTACGAAGTTGTTGAGCTAAGGGAATAGATGTATAGAACCGGTCTGTCAGTACAAGACGGCTCCGCGGTACGGCTCACTGTCAAAAATGATGGATAGATTGCGAATTACGGCGGCAGGACCGCTCTTGGTATTGACTGACGTGGACAAAGCAAGGTGGTTCTTCTTGCTCACATCTAGGTCGAGCCTGCATAATAAAGATTACACGCCAGTATAAGTAGGTGTTCATAGCACGAGATTGTCAGTATGACATACCGCTTATACCCCGTACTGGCGCAGCACGTCATTACACATCGTAAGCCCCATTGGTAGGGCTTGTCCTTCAGGTAGGTTCGCGTTGGGTTGTGACGGTTCCCCGAAGGGTGCATTCCCTCGTCGGTGGCGATGTGAGGGCCCAAGACATACCTGCCATGAATGTCTACTCCATTGTTGACAGAACTGGACGAATTTTCCACGCGTGGTGATGAGATGCTTGGGAGCTTGAGTTGTCTGCAAAGTGCAAGAGTCTCGAGATCTCTTTGAAACGGTCCCGTGGCATGACGTTGCCAAACGTCCCGGACGGAATCACCCCTCTCTCCGCCTTTCATCAGTGATCATCAATATGTTTTTTTGGCGACAGCACGCGCGCAACCAACAGGCCCATCCACTGCAGCAGCTCGTGTGGTAGAACATTCTTGAACTTCTCCAGTTTGAAACGGATGCGCTCCTTTGACTGTGTTCGGCGCCCACTCTCGTCCACACACTGGCTGATGTAGGCTCTCTCGACCCTAACATCCAACATTTTCGCCAATAGAGATTCGGCTGCTGTGCCACGTGCCGCCAAGAAAAAGCTTTTCTGGAGAAAGAAGAAAAGAGGTCAGCGGGTTGAGCCAGCACGCTTGATCAGCTCTGATGCCCCTCACAAACATCCAATGACTTTAAAGACACAGGCGACACAGCATAGTCAGGCATTGGTCCGTATCAGGATAATAAAACATTTCATGTCAGCATGATATGTCTTCCATGTCAGCATAATAAGCCACCCTTGTCTCCAGCATAAACTGATATACCCCTTACGCGGTTCCCAATCTCCACAGTCGCGATACGCCAACGCTCAGCCATTTCAGAAAGCTGACCGTAACCAGTGACCGACTCCTCCGCCACTATCTCTTCAGCGCTCTCCTGTTCGCTGTCAGCATCTCAATCAAGAATAACTTCTGAGCTATCGTCCGCAATGCTAGTCTCGTCATTAGAGGCGAGAAAATCACCGACGGTATCGATATCCAGATTTGCATCGAACGCACTAGCCTCCTCAAAGCGAATGGAGTTGCTGTGCCCCAGTGGCAGCTCGAATTCTCACGCCTTCATGACCTTCTTCATTTTTCATCAGATCGCTCGTCCGCGACCAGTGTTGTCACATCATCGTCGTCAGCAGTGGTTTCGTATGTGTCCATATCTACAGCACTGAACATTGTTAACATTGCATGCATGGAGAGTTAGTTTCGGTCTTTTAGTAGTCTATGTGCAGCAAAGTGTCCATTTCTGAGTAGGCAGTACTGGGCGGAGAAGACCTGTCAGGATATTCACGACGTGATACGCGCTCCGTGTCAGGATACGCAACCGGGGACAGCAACCTGAGAGACGAATGACGTTGGGCTTCCTCAGCGTTGAAGAGAGCCCTAGAGGTTTGCGTGGCAGCCCGACGGCTCGCTTCTGGAGGCAGTGACCCAGCCTCTTCCTCGTTGACTTCTGCATGAGGGCGCTCTGTAAATGCAATACGTAAAGGTTAGACTGAGCACGAAAAACATAAATTCCTCGATAAATCATACTTACTTCTCGAAGAGTGTGTCCCCACCGTCGAGCTATCGTCAGGGGGGGAATATGCTTCTACTTAGTGCATCATCTGACATGATGTATGCGAGCAGCTCTGCTGCCCCACGGAAGTAGTCAACGCCTTGCTGCCCTGATTTGTGATTGCAGTCAGGCTTGATGTAATCATGCTTGCAGAAGCATGGGAGCATAAACGCATTTGATGCATTACCTTCAATATTTCTCTGGCGTACCCATCGTCGATCAGGCCGGCCGCCGGCGCTGCTTTCCAATGCTCAACACGACGCAGATAGTTCCATACGAGCCGAACGTCGATGTTCTCCATGCTGGCGTATCGAAGGCGCGAAATTGTGAATGGCCATTGTGGCCTCGAGGCCACTCAAATTTCATAAAAATGGAAAAACCTGCTAAATCTATGAAAAGCAGAGGCGGTACAATGACGACCAGCTGTTTTCTCTAGTCAATGAAATGATGAATTAATAGATATTTCAGCCTATGATACGCATGACTCTTCTGTTGCTATATCCATGCTAAGGATCTGGTCATACTGCTTCTGACGGAATCGTCTCTGGTAGTCGCGGGACTTGTTGCGGGATATTTCAGCGAGGTCCACGTAATTAGACCCAGCACTGTGACGTAGGCGCTTGGAGCTCCCCGTGATCAATTGTTCAGTTCGCTTCCTGTTGATACAGCTCACGGACATTATTACCAATATTTGTCTAGCAAATAATTATTGACCTCAGGTCGAGATTGCATTCAGATTCGGAGGGGTTGTGCATGTCTCCTGGTGTGGATTTAGTCTGTCTAAGGAAGGAGGAGCGAGCGCCTGACCAGCAATAACTGACTCATGTTCTGTATTGGAAGATCGGCGAGGACGAAATTCTCGAAACGGCGAAGTCCCATGAGTGCCGCCTGTTTAGTTCAGGCCAGCGTTAAATTCCAGCGGGGGAAAGACCAACCTCGTTAATCGCGTGAGGCGCCACGTACCTTCAAGGTTACCGTAATATTGCCGTGAGACCCGCGTCTCTCCTGACGAACTTCGTGGTTGTGGCCGTGGATGAGAATGCGCTCAACGCGTTTCGCTGGATGGCTTGGATTGTCCAGGAATGGCGTGAGGTATCGTTCTGTGACAAACCAGGTACCCGTCCGTATACGACTCGCAAGCCCATCAGTGCCAAAACGATCAAGGTATACCTACACGCAGTAAAAAGGCGGTGCGCGAGAATACTCAGATTTGTTTTAATGACAGACCATTCGGTCTCCTCTTTAATGCCTGGAAAGGACGCAGGTACTCACTACGCGGGTGGTATTGCTATTTCGCCGTCGCCCGACGACTCAAGCAAAGCAACGAACTATCTTCTCTCGTTCGCTCCTGTCCGAGACGAGACAAAGTTGAACGCCGATGCCTTCATGGAGCATTTCGACTTCGTTCTCGAAAGAGTTGACCTGAGCGCCGGACGATGTAGGTATTGATGTGGATTTTGAATATTGCCGATAACTAACCGAGCGCCGCTGCGTACGCGGCGGTGGGTTTAGTTTTGGTGCTAGTAGGTTGACCTGCCTGTGCGCAGCTGCAGTCCAAGCCCCTCAATACCGAGCGGCAGCGGGCCTCGCACTCTCTGCATGAGACGGCCTCTATTTTCAAGGAATAAAAGGACGCTGGCTAAAAATATATTTCAATTTCCAACCAATGGTTTTATTTATATTTTTACCAATGGCCGCCTTCGGCGGATGTTGTTTTATTCAATGGGGGACGCCTTCACTGCGCTCGGCAGCCAATTAGATTGCGTCTAGAATCACGTTATGGCGTGACAGACGGACGGACGGACAGATGGACGGACGGATGGAGCGACGTTAGCGTTGAGATTTAGGATTTATCGACTCCGGAAAAAAAGACTGATAAATAAATATTAATATTTTTCCCAATTCTGTGTGTCAGACACATCAGTTGAATTGGGATACTGAATCCGTAATGTCGATCTCAGACACACCCTGCCAGTTGCTATCTGGGCTTTTTGTCGGCACCGTTGCGGCGTCTTATTTAAAGTATGCCGTACCTGCCTAAGCCCTTTGCTGTACTCTTGATATCGCTCATTTTCGACTAAAAACACGTTGTGGTTCGGGAAACTGTTAAGTAGAAGTAATTAACTTGGTGTTGGATAGGGTAATGCCAAGTGACAAGGATGTAATCAATGCTTACGTGAGCTCGAATAGCCGATGCATTCAATGTTGAAAAGGGATTATTCCAATCCGATCCGAGAACCGCAACAGTTTTATCTGGTATCCAGCGCTCGTCAAACACTGGCAATGCCAACATGGCTTGCTGGCATTATATTTCTCGTCGCCACGCTCGCTGTGTAACGGGTTACATGAAGGTAACATGAGTGTAGCCGCGCTACGTGTCACCTTGGAGTAAGTCGTACTTCGTACCACTTGGATTAACGGGATTTCAGTACGTGGCTACAGGGCCACTCGATATGCATTTGACTAGGTTAGACTATGGTAGATAGTTAGAGTCATACAATTCGCACCACAGGCGGCTTTGTTGCAGATAAGTAAAACAAATAACAGTTCACTTTTAGCATCAACGAGAGTATTGCCCTAGGTTTAGGAATACTATACCATTGAGTCTCTAGTGGTATAACTAGAGTGATCTAAGCCTCTGCGGCAACCTTAGGTGTTAGGATAACCACAGCTAAGTCTCGGGGAGCCATACGTCTGCCTCTGACGCACTACGCTACGCAGCCCCGCTGCACCTGGTAGCACTTGTAGTCAATCCGCACCTGAGTAGGACTATTCCTCGGTGAGGATGGAGCAGACATCATATTCTAACCTGTCTCAGAGCCAGACGCGCTGAAAAAGCTTATGTATTTGCTCGGCCCTGAGGGCAGAACGCATCTTGCTTCGCAAGGACCGGACGCGGTGAACGCGCGTCTGAAGGCGTTCTCAAGTTACGAGAATGCTAGGTTGGAGCACCTCCAGCAGAGGATGTCGGCGTTGCACCGACGTCGACAACATCGCAGGATGGGGCCTCCCGGCCTAAACCGCTCATCGTGAGCGTCAAGACTTCCGAAGGAATGGAGGAAAAAGAAACCTCATGTTGTGGATCCGTGAGATCGAAATGGCGATGGGATCGGCCATGTTCCGTACTGAGCAACAGCGCGTGGCGCTAGCGATCTCGAAGCTCGGTGGCTGAGCGCGAGAATGGGCACTCACGTGCGGCACGTCGGTGGATGTAGCCTTCCCGAGCTGGGAGGAACTGAAACTTCAGCTTTCTCGAGTGTTTGCTCGCCTAATCAAGCGTATCTCTTGAGGTCACACTTTCTGAGTACCCGCCAGGGTAAAAAGGTCTTGGTGGACTCCGTCCAGGAGTTGCGAACTCTGATCGCGGCATGGCGGCCGATCTTCTGCCAGAGGCAGTGTCCTTGACAGTCTTTATGGAGGGCCTCCGCACTGGCGTGGCCAGGACGGAAGTCTTCCGCACTCACCCTTCCTCTTTTGAGAGGCCGTGAGAGTGCCGTTGAACGCTAAGTCCAACTTCAAGTCGTCTCGACTTGCTGGGGCGTTGCTAACGCTACTCCGTCCGAGGGACCTATCCCTATGGACCTCAGCTACGCTGAAGATGAGGAAGCTGAACGTCGCGCTACCGAGCAGCGTATGGGTGTTCGTTGGTGCTTCATCTGCCGAAGCATCACCCATTTGAGGGCAACCTGCCCGCCTCGCAGGTCGCGTCAAGCTCCTACGAACCTTCGCTCTGCATCGAACCAATCCATCGGCTCGTCGCCGGGAAACGGCGACACTTAATTGGCGCGGGGCGCCCTGCTGGGGAAGAACTGAGTTCTGTTTGACCCTCATGGAGGCGGAGGGCAACAGGGCTCGGCCCCGGAGAGAGCCGTACTCTCTAACAAGGGACGTGTATGCAAGACGGGCTTGCTCGTCGTCGAAGCGACGGTGAAGGGCTTTGAGAAGCCATGGATCATCTTGATCGATTCCGGAGCGTCGGTCAACTATGCCCGACGCTCCACGGTAAAAGGAAGTCAACAGTTCGCTGAGGCGCTCACGGAGCACAGGGGTGACATCATCACTGTTCGCCTAGCGAAGTGGACCCGTGTCACGGTGGCCTAGGTTCCTGTGAACCTCGGCGTGCAGTTTCTCGATCTCGATAGCATGGAACGCTGTCTGGTCCTGGACCCGGATTCGAGGTACGACCTCCTCATCCTGGGCATGGCATGGCTGGAACGTCATGAGCCATGTACTGATTGGAGGTCGAAGCCCTTGGGCGCAACGCGCTATACCCCTGGTGGAGCTTCGGTGAGTCATGAACCCACCTCTGCTAGGAAGCAAAAGCGCTTTTGGTGCGGGCACTGGACCGAGTTGGTCAACGCGCTGGACGTAGGAGTATCCGAACTTGTATACACTGAAGGTGTCGGGGACAAAAGTCCCGAGCAGTGCTCGTAGGCTGTGACTGGAGCGGCAAGTAGCCCGCTGGACGGCACAGGTGACATGTGTCACGACAAAGACACTCGTCCCGATGACGGTGTGTCGTCGCACAAACCATGTGTGGTGTGGCCGGCCGTGGGCCGGGCCATCAAGGCCGAGGGCCCACTGATAGAGGTGATGTGGCACGTTATTCACGGGGTGGAGACTGCGAACATTGTAGCTCCGCGACGGTTGTTGTCAAGACATATCAGGCTCGGGTGAGATGCCCACGGTGCAAGTACCTGGAGACGTAGCTGATGTGACTGTTAGGACCTCTCCGAGGCAAACCGTTCAGCGGGGAGAAGGGCTACGACGCCAAGCGTCAACCACGAGACGAAGGGCGTCTGATGTGTCTAGCAGGACGGGTGAAACCACTCATGGCGATAGAGAGCAGATATATACACTCGCCAACGGAGTGGCAGGGGAAGTCGATGGCGACATCAATCTAGTCTAGATACTATGGACGCTCTGTTGGAGCTGGACGAGATGTCCATTGCCGAGTTCGGCGACGCTTTGAAGGCCAGCACGTTAGCCATATTGGTCATTCTATGACCTGAGGTGGAGTTAAACTCGTCGTCGCTTTGGATAAAGCAGTCCTTGAGGACCCAAGAAGGCGCTGAATGCGCAGGCAGGATCTTCGATCCTCAAGGACCCCTCGGATCCGCACCACCGTTTGGTGAAGGAATATCAAGACGTAGTCTTGCAGGAACCTCCCACGAGGCTACCTCCGGATTGAGGGACATGTCATGAGATTGACGTGGTCCTGGAACCAATACTGCGTGATAAGGCAGTGGCCTTTGCCACGAGATCAGTGTGGCGTCATTGACGCGTTCTTCCGTGCTAAGCACGAGGCGGGTATGATGCGCGAGAGCAAGGCTCCGCACTCAACGCCTATGTTCTGTGTCAGAAAGCCGAATGGCAAAAGTGGCGAATCTTTCATGCTTTAGTAAGCTCAACGCGGCCACCATTCCGGCGTAAACGCCTATTCCTAGGAAGGACGGTCTCCAGAACAACATGACAGGGTGTATAGTTCCCTCGACTTGGTCGATGGATACTATCAATTGCTCATGCGAGATATCCCCTTTCTGGGATGCTTCATTGGGAAGCGAGGCCTTCGAGCGGATCCCGCTAAGGTTAAGGCCATTGCAGACGGACCGGTTCCAAAGAACCAGAAAGACATAGGGAAGTGGTTTGGACTGGCCAATTACTTACACAGGTACAGCAAGAACTATGCTGAGGTGGCAAGGTCACTATCTAATCTCCTTAAGCTGAGGTAGCAAGGTCACTATCTAATCTCCTTAAGAAGAATGTGGACTGGGGTTGGGGACACCGGCATCAAGCGGTTTTTGAAGCCATGAAGGAGAGTCTCCTTCAGGCGCCGATCCTGACCCTACCAGACCCCGATCGTCCTTTCAGTGTCGTCTGTGACGCTCGGACTTTGCCATCGGCAGTGCTTTGTTGCAAGCATACGCTGAAGAACGTGAACGTTTGAACACGTTTGAATCTCGCCAGCTTAAGGCTGCTGCGAAGAATTATCCAGTTCATGACAAAGAGCTACTTGCGATGAAGTATGCGCTCGTCAAAGTCAGGGTTCACCTGCTCAGATCGAAGCCATTTGTGATCTACACTGATCATGCGTCGTTACGCACTGCGATGCAGTCGCCTCATCTCTCTTAGAGAATGGCCCGTTGGCTCTCCTTCTTTGCGGAGTCCAACTTCGAGGTGACGTACAAGCCTGGCAGGCAGAATTTCTTGGCCGATGCGTTATAAAGCAGGCCCGACTATGAGATCGCTCACGTCACGACGGTGTCGTTGTGACAGACTTGATCCGTGTTGCGTACGCGCGTGACGTGTCCTGCGTAGCTCTGCTACATGCGCTAGGAAGCGCGGAATTTGCTAACTCAGACATTAAGCTGTCAGCGCGGTTGCACGCGAGGCTACATCGATACATTCTCGATAATGGCCTGTTATACTACGGTACTGGTCCAGAAGACCCCCACGTGTCATGGTTCTTCACGAAGAGGATCTCAAGTATCATATCCTCTATGAGGCACATGATACCCCACTTGGCGGTCATCTCGACCGAGAAAAGACCTACAGCTCGGTGAGCTCCCACTACCGGTGGACGAAGCTTTACAAGTGGGCCAGTATGTATGTACGCACATGTGAGACGTGTCAACTGGTTAAACCCTCGCCACACTCGGCTGCGCCGCTGGGCAGCTTGCCTGATCCACGGGTGTCGACAATCCATGCGTATAGACTTTGGGCTCGGCCTGCCACGGGATGCGGCGGACAACACGGGTATCGTGGTCTTTGTCGACCGATTGAGCAAGATGACTCATTTAGCGGCGGTACAGGACTCCATCGATGGAGACGGAACATCCACGCTGTTCATGGATGGTGTCTTTGGTCTGCCAGAGGTAATTGTCTCGGATCGGGATCCCCGTTTCACGGGTAAGTTTTGGACGTCGGCCTTTAAGGTGCTCGGCACTCGACTCGACATGTCCACAGCGGACCATCCGCAGACCGCTGGTCAGACTGAACGCGTGAAATCGCGTAGTCGGAGCGTCTGTGCAGACAGACCCAAGCAATGGAGCTCGACGCTCCCACTCGTTGAGTTTGCATTGAACAATGCAGTGCATGCCTCGACCGGCTTCACCACGTTCTATGTGAAAGGTCTCCCAGACCCTCGCGTCCCGCTGACGCCACCACTCCGTAGTTCTGGCTAAGTGGGAGAGGGATAGCCGATGGGCTAGCTGATATCAGCCCAGCTGCAGTTCGCAAACAAGTTGACACGTTCGTGTCTACGCATTTAAGTGTTTTACGAAAGTACGCGATGCGATGACTGAAATCCAAGATGTTCAGAAGGAACAGGCTGATGCAAAGGGCAGAAGCAACATTGAAGTGTTTAAAGTCGGTGACAAAGTTTATTAAGCGCTAAAAACAACTACCTACACATGTAGTGTCGTGGTCTTTAAGACCAAGTTGCGCCCGAGCTTCGTTGGACCTTTTAAGGTCGTGGCAAGGAAGGGCCTTGCGTACACGCTCAATCTTCCGAAGAAGATGCGAGCACACCCCGTATTTTACGTAGGCTTCCTTAAGCCATATCGATACCCGGCTCGGGTGAGCGGCTGGCCACAGCGCTGGAGGCACACGAGGAGGTCCAACTGGCCACGTAGCTCAGCGAGAGAACGGTCCAGCGCTTCGAATCGACGAGCAGAGGACTGCTTCAGGAACTCCAGGCGTTTGAAAACTGCCATCATTACGATCCCCAGTAAGCCTCAGGACAGGAAATAAAGTCCTGAAATTTTCAGAGCTTCCTCGTGCATCGCGCTACTTTGTTTTATGGCAGTGCAATATCACACATCCTCTGCACCGTACAGTACAACAACCGCAAGCAAGTGGTTCGACCGCGTGACTGCGTAAAATTAGGTACCAGAACGTCGCCAGTTTGATTTCATATTGGTTTGAATCTGTTGGAATGTTCAACAGCGCGCCCCTCAACTGGCTTGAACATTCCCTTATCATACTGTAAATTCTGTGATAGAGGGTCGTTGCGTTAGTTCAACAGGACAGAGCGATTAGTGCAAGTGGGTCGATCTTAAGTAAATAGGAAATAAAATCGGTTAATTGGGCATATTATGTTTGAATGTATGCAAAAAGTACTGTTGCATATGCTGTACATTCAGAAAGTGGGCGGAGCTTGAAAATATATTTTAGTAACGTTTGTTGCAGACCTTGAATTTCATTGGGTACCAACCATTGCCCAGACCAACAGACGAAAAAAACAGAAGATGCATTTCCCGAGCCGTACAAACTATCTGTGCGACCTGCAACTTAGTGTGTGATAGACATGCACTGCACGACCGGTCCTGGGCATAGCCCCTGTAGGCTTCTGGGTACTGGCCGACGTCAGCGAGAAGCCACTCATCGTTAGCGACCGCAGTGCAGATGTTGCTGCCATCCCCCCACACGGAGAGTAGAGCGCGTCGATGAATCAAAGACGCGGATTGCGAGAAGCGCCAGAATATGCGGGTGCGCCTGCCCCCCAACGTGTACACAAGATTGAGGGTGTGAGTATGCCCACTTACCACGGTCGCCCACATGAATCAGTGGATGAGTTCAAATTCCGATCCAAGCTCTTCATGCAAGGAAAGTGCATCGACTTCATGAATCTCCACAACGGTCAGAGTGTCGTGGCTATGCTCGCTGCCAACTTTGGCGACGGCGCAGCGTCATGGTACCACGCGAAAGTGATGGTCGAGCATGCGACCTACGCGACTCTCGACGAGCTGCACGCAGCTTTGACAGCGGAGCTTGTGCCTCCCGACCAGCAGTTCCGACTGAGAGCTGAGCTGCGCCAGTGCAAGCAGCACGGATCGGTAGACGACTTCGTCAAGGATTTCAGCCGCCTGATGGCACAAATCCACGGCATGCACCCGTTGGATCAGGTGGACCATTTTGGTGAGGGTCTGAAGTCTGAGACCAAGAAGGAAGTCATTTATCTGCGTTGTGCTACACTGGCCGCTGCGCAAGCCCACAAGCGCATGCACTTTTCGGGTGAGCGTGTTCGACCCAGTAGAACCTCACCGACAGGTGGCCTTAAGTCGCGCACGGCCGATGGGTCGACTCCGATGGACTTGTCCGCGGTGGACAGCCGCCAGATCGTCAAGAATACGTGTCGAGAGTGCAATCTCTGTTTCTACTGCGCGTCAGCTCGTGGATTAGATGGCGGTGCCCAGCAACTGCTGGTACAGTACCGTATTCCGCATGTAGAGAGCTGCACCCAATATTCATTAGTACATTACATCCTGTATGAACCCATATTCAAAAAAAATTTCAATTTAGCAGTGTAGAGACAAATTTTATGACTATATTGCTGCTTCCTCAATACGATCAAAGTCTTGGTCATCGGCGATGGTCGACCCCACCAGAGAAGGTTGTTGCAGCTCATCCACTAGGGACGCAGCGGCAAGAACGTCATCATGAAGCTGCAAGCAGGATTTCTTGTAGCCATTCGCGATCGTCTGAGCGCTTAGTTCTTCTCAGGTGCTGCATATCCATCTGCACATTTTTGGACGACGAGGCGTCTCTAACTTGAACTTAACACCTTCTTCTCGTGGCTTGTGAAGCTAACGGCATGTCCTCAAGCCAGCACTTCCGCAGGCCAGACTTGAACGGGAAGTTCCACGCTACATCCGCCTGTTGGCAAACCGACGTGGCATTTGGAGGAACTTTCATCAAGACGACCTTATTGACGCAGCATATGACTCAACCTCTGGAGTCCAATGCCCACCGAAGTCATCCCAGAGGAGCAGAATAGGCTCCTCCGGGAGCGGTTGATTGGGGAAATGAAACTCTAAAATCTTTTGAGACAGCTTCGGATTCCACCAACCTAGTTTTAATAATAGCCGAAAAATAAATATTGTTAGTTAATTTATGAGTACAATCAAACATCCGATTTACCGGTGCCTTTTCCGTTCGAGTCGATCTGAAGTCCAGTCTCGTCTTTAAGCTGATTTCAGGCCACGTCCGAACGCCGAAGCCGCACCTGTTTTCGTCATTTTCTATGACAGCCTCCGTAATCTGAGATGGCTTCATTTTCGAACACCACAAAGGGGTGTACTTGATTCCTGTCGTGTCTCCCAGAAGCATCACAGTTGCTCGCTCCTTCGAAGCACTAGCGCACTTAACCCATACGGTTTTGGCTCACGTGCATTTACCGTTCGCCTCATAGGCAGGTACTAAAACACACACAGATAGTATGCACTCATCAAAACCAAAAACATTTTAGGTAATAATTGAGTAAAGTAATAACAATAATAATAATAAATTCCGAACCTGTCTGATCTGCATTAAAGTGCGTGTGATGCCCAATTGTCGTGCCTTTTTTTCAACCTCGACTGCAAATTCTGCTTTCACCTTGTCAATATCAGCAGGGCTGACTTGGCCTTGCCGGGTCGGTGCACGCAAGCTCAGCCCGTGTCGACCCCTGAAGCCTTTAATCCACTTGTCGGACGCTTTAAAAGTAGTGACTCCAGCTTCCACAGCGATGCGTTGGGCTTCAACTGACAACATCTGAGGTGATACGGGCACACCTTCCTATCTCAAACCATTAACCCACTCTACAATTTCTAGCTCTCTCTCCTTAGACAGAAGTTCCACATCCAACGGTACGAACCTTTAGATGGCTACCTTTGCGCCCTTTAAGTGCAGCCTCGAGCTTATCCGAGTCCTTTCTCCAGTGCTGGATCATGGTACGCTTGGAGTTGTAGAACTTCAAGAGCAAGGTCGTGCCAGAAGCGCGCAATTATGTGCCCCATCTTGGGCAGAGGAGCCGTGTCTCAGAATGACAGAATCTTTAGCTTTTTTGCTACAGAGACGCTTTTTGTTGTGTGCTTGGTTCGGTGACGACCCTTGCCTCCAAGCCGTGGTCTGCCCACCGACGCGGCTTGACGCGCGCCATGGTAAAGCAGAATGCCATCGGCGTCAGAGTGACTGGCATTGGAGAGATGCATCTCTTAACATGCGATGTTTAGGTAAGTATGACAAGCTGTTTTGATTGACCATTGGAGAGATGCATCTCTTAACATATAGATATTTTTAATAGGTATGACAAGCTATTTGATTGGCCAATACAACGGTGCATCTCATACGAGGCTGCAGCTCTCTACATGCGAAATGCGGTACCCTCTTGCGAGCAGACCGTAGACTGTGATTCGGTGATTTCCAGCGTGCCGATCATATTTTGGCCAATCACGTACGAGTATGACGATATTTTAGCAGCCCTTGGCTGGAACCGTGTAATCCGATCATCGACTGGTCGAATAAGCAGATCACACCCCCGAACCCAGCGCTACCGCCCCCTCCTTTTCTCAAGACCTCGAGCAACGCGGAAATGAACGAGGTCACATTCGAGGAGAGTTCGCCATCTCTGAAAAAGCGGCGAGTACGCGGAAGTCTATACGGTGGAAACTTCGCCAGCCAGCGAGCACAAACTGGCCGTGGGTGAGGTGCGTCTGCTGTTGCGTGAGTTTCAGGACGTCCTGCCGGTGAACTTCCCGATAGGATTCCTCCGGAGCGCGCGGTGCAGCATGATATCGCTCTTCGTCCAGGTGCCGTTCCAGCTGCGCGTGCACCATTCGTCACTCTCCGGTCGAGCGTGCAGCACTAAGTGCGTACGTGGCGGAACTGCTGCGCAAAGGTTGGATTGAACAGTCGGACTCACTGTGGACCTCCAGCATCTTTGCTGTACCGAAGGAGGACCCTGCAACGGGCACCAGTGTGCGCAAGGTCGACTGCAATCGCAGTGGAGATATATTGCAACCTGTACGCTGGGTTATTGACTATCGGTATTTAAATTCGTAAACGACTGTGCCGCGACTACCCCTTTCGCGAATTGATGGTCTGCTGGATACGCTACAAGGCGCCCGCATATTTAGCTGCATCGATTTGACGTCTGGATATCACTAAATGTGGTTGGAAATATTTCAGTGGGTGGTGGCGTCGATGGGGCTGGCTGGTAAGACAGGCTCCTGGACTCGCCAAATGCGCTATCTTCGGCAACTCACAGTTTGCCAGCTTCTGTGTGGTCCATCTGGACAATATTCGCGTGTTTTCCCAGTCTCTCGATGAGCTTGTTGAGCACATCCGGCGGTTTTGAGTGCATTACGATCTGCGGAGCCGTACGCGAATCCCCCGAAGTGCACCTGGGATCAGGAAGCAATCACAGTTTTGGGTCATCGAATTTCCAATTCAACCATTACTCTGGATCCAGCCAAGACCGCGGCAATGAAAGAAATTGCACCTCCGATCAATCTTCGCGAGCTGAAGCGCTTTCTTGGACTTTGTGGATACTATCGTCGATTTCTACCGGCATACGCAGAGCTCGTTCCGCCACTGTCGAATCTCCTCAAGTCATCGAATTGCTGGACATGGGGTCAGTTGCTAATATCTGCGTTTGAGCGTGTGAAGGACATGCTGCAGCAACCCCCCGTACTTCAGTTGCCCGACTTCAACCGTCAGTTCTTTGTGACAACGGACGCCTCCGATCTTGCGGTGGATGGGGTGCTGAGCCAGGTCCCTTCATCCGGAGAACACCCGGTTGCGTACTTGAGCCAAACGCTCAGCGACACTGAACAATGATGTCCGGCGCATGCGAAAGAGCTCTTCGCTCTTAAGTTCTGTCTAGAGAAGTGGCGTCCGCATCTGCTCGGAGCGAAGTTCGCTATCTACATCGACAATATCGCGTGCAAGTCGTTTTTCATTAAGAAACAGCATTCTCCAAAGCTGCTTCTCCTGTTTGATACCTTTATCCAGTACACGTTTGACATTTACCATAAGGGCGGGATGGACAAACGTCGTCGCAGATGCCCTTTCGCGCCCAGAGCTGGTTAGCTCGCTGGTAGTGGCGGGACCTGATCCAGCCATCGCCGCACGAATCAAGGAGCTGTATTCCGCGGACCCAGCGTGCATGGCGATTCTGGATCAGTTGCAGGCGGAGGACAGTCGGCCTGGTCGCTACAGCCTGGAAGGTAGCCTGATTGTGATGCGTGACGGCAGAAGCAAACGAGTCTTCCTGCCTCGTGACGACCGATTCTTGCTGGATATTCTTATATAATACCATGATGAAGCCGAAATAGCGCATCCTGGTGTAGTCCGAACCTACTTGTCAGTGCGGCAGGATTTCGTGCGGCCTGGACTACGATCTACAGGTGAAGATTATGTCCGACGCGCGAGACCTGCATGACGAACAAGACGGGTGAACGCAAAAAGGGCCTGCTGCAACCGCTGCCTAGTCCGGAAGCTACATGGATCGATATCGCAATTGATTTCGTGATGGGACTTCCAGTATCCGGCGGATATGACGCTATTTGTGTGGTGGTGTGCTGATTGAGTAAGAGCGCCCGCTACTTGCCGATGCGAAGACTGCGACGGCCGAGGAAGTTGATCGGAGTTTCTTCGACAATGTCGTAGTTACCCATGGTGCTCCTCGCTCAATTGTATCCGAGAGAAACCCGAAGTTCCTGAGCAAGTTCTGGCAAGCCGTGATGATAACACTTCACGTTGAGCAGCGGATGACGGTCTCACACAGATCTCAAGCAGATGGGCAGAGTGAGCGAAAATTTGAACTCTCGAAGAAGTGCACGTCGCTGCACTGTTTCACATTATGGAGACGACTGGGGTGAATGGCTCACCAGCATCGAATATGCTCATGCCTCGTTGACCAATAAATTCCACGGGCAAGTCACCGATGGAAGTCGATACCGGACGCAGACCCATACCGCGTCTTTGGGCAACTTCGGACTCGTGCATTTTCCTTGACGACCGCCAGAAAGAAATTGACTATGCGAAGGACCAACTGACAAAGACCCAAGAACGCCAAACGCGCTACTATGGTCTACACCGCGTGAACACGAGCTTCAAGATCGCTGACTTTGTTTATGTTCCGGTCTAAGCTAATCAACATAGACTTGGGAAGCCCAGTCTACGATATCACGAAGGACCCGACCAAGAACAAGCTGTTAACTCGATGGTTGGGCCCTTTCCGATCGCTAAGCGCATCGGTGCAAATGCTTACAATCTGGTACTTCCTGCTGTCCTTCGGTCGCACGACGTCTTCAAGTGGATCAGCTGGAACTTTCTTAGGGGTTTGCACCGGATTGTCGGACCACCTGTACGCCGTGCTGCACCGGTGCTTTTCGACAAAGAAGGTAATCGGATTTACGTGGTCGCGGCGCTGCTACAGAACGTCGTCGCCGTGGGCATGTCCACTATTTGGTCAAATTGGCTGACCTTCCAGACTCCGAGAAAACCCCTGGGAAAATGTGAGGCGACTCTCCAAGGTTTCTCACTGGGCTACGTTGTTGGAAGAATTTCGACGTCGACAGCATCCGACGGCTTCAGCTTAACGCGGGGGGAATGTAGTAGCCGAGTACGTTGCGAGGATCCGAGTACCAAAGGCCCAATCGGTTGCAGTACGATAGCGTGTTGAACAGCGTCGACGAAGTCCAAGCTCCAGCAAGTGCTACACGACACTTGTTCTCGCCAATCAAGACTCGGTCGTAAGACTCCGATGGTGATCGCAGCTGCGTGGGCAACGCGGATTGGGTAAGTAGCTGTCCACGCATTCGACGTCAGCCTAGGTCTTCGTATGGGTTCATTTTGTTGCATGTTGTTTCCTTTCTCCGTAAGACAGGCTGGCTAGGTGTAGCTTAGCCAGTTTGGTCTCCGCTTCAATCGACTTTTTTCTGCAATTTCCGTTTTTCTGAGCAAGCAGCACTACAGGAAGATGGGAGACTTCCAATACAAAAGTATGTTTAAACAAATGTGACGTAGCGAGGTACGCATATCCTATGCCAAGCGAAAATAGCGCCGATATCAGATTAGACACCAAAAAATTGCAAACGTCAAGCCCCTTGTCTAGCGGCGATCCTGATAGCAGGTACGCGAACACTTCGTTAATATATCCTGCGGTCTTCGCTCACGACTATTGCCCAAGGTAGCATGACAATAATACGAGCTCGAACACTGGTACTTATGTCTTCTTACCGACTTGTCTATGGTTTTGTCTATTCGAGCTGCTGACATACACGTTTTTTGGTGTACGGATATATCCACCGGATATCGGTATCAAATGTAGGAAATCCGCCTTGCCCGGTATTAAAATGAAGCTCCTCCGGTATCAAATTGATTGTTTGTCCTTTTATCCAACCGCTAGGGATAGGCCATCCAAGAGGGGCGAAAATCCACTTGCTTGGCAAGCCGAACAACACCTGTGGTTTAAGATCCGTATGCGAAGCACGCAGACTTAAACCCAGGACCAAGCATGGTCACGTCTTGCTTGGCCCTATCGGGTTAAGCCCTACAGGAACGGGTTTTAGGGGTGAGGCAGGGCAATACGATTCCTGTCGACTCCTCCATTTTTGTCGATTTGACGGCCATGACACCCTTTCGACTGATTACGTTGAGACAAAACTGCAAATCAAGTAATCCTATCCCGTCCGGTCGATGTATCGTCCACATTTTTGCGGCATCGAATTTTATTCAGAGCCGTGAGGGCGCCGTGGATTTGAAGCTGTGAGGGCAGATACAGATAGAAATCCCGCAAAAGTAGTATGATATCGAAGCTGCACGAAACTTCACCTGTGCAGAGCACAGCTGTAGCACAACTCGGCTGCGATGGAGGGTACAGATCCGTTGTCATCATCAACATGTACTCAAGATTTAATATCCCGCTAAATTCGATTCATTTCATATAGCCGACCTGGCATTATACTTCGTATTAATTTTCTTTTTTGTCATTTTGGACATAAAATGGTGTAAGTACAAACAAATCAATATTATCGAGACTGAATGAGTGAGTGTCGAGAATGGCTGCGACGTTATTTTTTTTTACTCTTTCTTTATCTTTCGCAGTATTCCCTTACGGAAGTAGTAAGAAAGATTGGACCATCTGGTCACTTAATCAGCATCAGGACAGCCTTGCGGTCCTGCGGCGAAAGCTTATGCAATGCCAAGAGAGCCTCCCTCTGCTTCCAAGATATATTCGGAAGCATTTATAGGTGCTGCCAAGTAGGTAAGAAGTCCATGTTGCTCACCTTCAAAAAGGTTGGTAGCAGTCCTTCCAGCTTGGTAGCGAGGCCTTCAAAACTCCTCTCATCGTATTCCGCGTCTTCATCGTCGGCGTCTTCATCCTCCGCCTCTTCGTAATCGTCCGTTTGTGATTTCATAGAAATCTATTGGCGAACTTGCTGGGAGTTCCGACGGAATGAATCATCTCCTCCGATGTTACCATCGACAGATGCGTTTGGTCCAAGTCCGCGGCTACCGAGACGTCATTGGTCGCGGCGATAATGGCGGCAGCGGTGAGTAGCACAAGGTAGCACGCACACACGCATGTTGTTGCTATTTCACGGGACTTGTGTTGAATGAAGGAAAATATGAAGTGAGCAGTATACCTTGCAGCTTCTGCAGAGAACACGATGGGGGTCGCATCTCGTGATCAAAGGTAACGAAACTTCAACAAGTTTTGAAAAGGAGCATAGCGAAGTAAGAAATTATAATTTATTGCTGTGACCTACTTATAGGAACGACGCTTCTGTATTAGTCCAGCGGCCCGCGTTTGTCTCACATACTCATTTTGGCGCTCTAGATTTGCCCACGCTTTGACAGCGTTCGTTGTTGCTTCTATCAGTACAAGTAGTTGTGCAATGAATGGAATCAAATAATATTGAGACCCGCTGAAAAGAGCGATGAAACTGTTGTCAACTTGTCGCACTAATTGGATTTGTGTGGATCTTTCAAGTACATTTTGGGATAAGAGCTGTCCGGCTGACGAATAGAGGACCCCTCTACATAAGAAACATTCCGAACTATACTGCAGAAGGACAGCGATGATACAAACGTGAAAACACGACGATACACATGAGGATTTTTATTCAGAAACTTGCAAAAATTACGCCGTGATACGGATTTGGAACTTCGCTGATCGCAGACGTGGGTTATCATGAGTCTAAATTGATAGTACTGTACATACAGTTCTGAGCCTAGTGGCTTTGCCGTTCCATGGCTCGTATTACGTATCACCATTTCAATCTACGTAGTATTGACCACTTCTGGAAAACGGAAGTCGAGTGGCTTTAACATTTGTCTATATTGCGCCTTCCGCGCGGTCCTCAGACCCATAGCACAACAGAACCCTATTCCACGCTCTTTATCTGAAAGTGCTTTAGAGGGGGTGAAAACAAAATCGGAGGCGAGCTGTTGCGTGGTAGCGTAAACTCGCGCGGTATTTGCGAAGGCGGGCCCAACGCCGAACATTCCAGCGAGCCGAGCACTGTACCGGGCCGAACATAGAATCTTTTCCTCGCAGGGATCGCAGCGCCTGCCTTTCGGAGCGTAGCGAATCACAGCATCCCGCGCCATGACATCCGTTTTGCATATTGTCATTTCCTTGATACATGCTTTTTTCATTAGATGTCCTCGTTATTTTAATAGGTGAAGCGGGCAAAGGCCACGTACGCAGTTAAAACTGCAAAGGCTACGTGAGCAGTTAAAACTGCGGCACATGTTGCTGCGCCCAACTCGCCGCGCCACATTTTGGTTTAGCTTACTTGAATGTCTTACATCACACTTTACCCTAGCCTTCCGCGGACCGATGTCATCGTGGTCTTTGTCTTTGCTTCGCAAAGGCAGTCTCCTGCGAGGAAAAGGTTCTAAGCTCGCCCCCCTACAGTGCTCGGCTCGCTGGAAAGCTCGGCGCTAGGCTCGCAACCGCTCTCCTCCGGTGGTGTTTTAGGTGACGTCCCCCTCTCCTTTTTCAGTTGGGTGCATCACCCAATCTCTAAAACTGCGTATGTAGTCTTTGCCCGCTTCACCTCGCTTATTGGAAGATCCATTTCAGAAACTTGAACAAAAAATGCCGAGGTACGGATACTGCACCAATATAGCAGTAAACATCAATTTTATTGTTGGATGGTACGGTAGATGAGTTGAACCGGTGCGCCGTCAATGGTTGCTACGACATTAATGGTGGCGCCGCGGGCAACTTGATTACGGACGAAGCTTGCGTGGAACCTGGGAAGTAGCTCCGTACACAGTTTTTTTAGGAGGGAAAAGACAAATCGGAAGCGAACGGTTGCAGCCGTAGCGCGGTATTTGGAAAGGCGGGTCCAGCGGGTTCCAGCGAGCCGAGCACTGTAGGCTACAGTTCCTCCTGATACAGTGTAGCGAGCCGAGCTTAGAATCTTTTTCTCACAGGAGCTCAGCGAATGCCTTTGTGAAGCAAAGTCAAAGACCGCGATGTCATCGGTCCTTGGTGGGGTAGGGTAAAGGGAGATCGGAAGCCTTATACAAAATTACAGTGTAAACTAAAAATGTGACGAGGCTAGATGGCACAGCAACACATGCCTAAATACATACCGTACTTGGTTTAATATGATGTCCCTTATATAACGTGCATAGATAGAGCCTCTGCATCTCGAGCGTGGCGATGTCAACCGGTTCTGACACTGTCAGTGCTTCGCAATCATTGCTTGGTGCGACTCAAGCTTTTCCCTAAACTATCGAAAGAACTGAAACTGAAATGCTGTCAGTGTTCAGTCTGCACGAGTCAACCTAGGGTGCTGTGTGGGAATCCAATTATTAATAACCCTTTCGCGAACCACGGGGGCAAATTGCCCCTTTTCGGCAAGCCACGGTACTACATCCCAGTAAAAATATTACGGTAACAATCGCAATATTTAAAAGTTGCTTTTTGAAAGGGGCAAAATGCCCTACAGGGTACTGTAGTTTGTTAAGGGCGATACTGATTGGATGCAAGTTATTTCAAAGTTAATATTTGACTTCAATAAAATTTCTGCCAAATATCTTCATTTTTTGTTTGAAGTGGTCATCGTTGATTTTTATAGCCTTCTGACGGACGGGGTCGCCGCGCATTGGTAGATCACGCTATAACGTACTACCCCGGTCCGAAAGTCAATGATCACTTCAACGTTGTGTTTCCACACAACTGTAATCGCGTTTTGGATTGGTCAAATTTGGATATTTAATTTGCTGGCTATGAACCATTAGTTCTGCCCCCGAAGTTGATGGCGCCAAAACTCGCACCGAGGTGCAGCTTCACAACACAGCTTGCTCTCCCGATTACCAGCCGTTCTCAAGATGCCCCGCTCGCCCAACTCCAAGGATCTACGGCAGTCTGTGCTGCTGGAGATAGTGCTCTTCCTCTCGGACATGGCCACCTGTGGAAAACTTCCACGGGGAGCTATATCAGAGGCAGCAACACGCTTCGGTTGCCATCGCAAGTCCGTGCAAAAGTTGTAGTGAGGCCGTGCCACTGTGATCGTCTAGCGGTGTAGCAACCGCGGCCGCCCTTGTGCTTTCAAGGGAGGCGAACTCAAGGCCAAGATCGAGGCGACTCCAGTGGAGAGTCGGATCACGCTCCGCAGCCTCGCAGCCTCGACTGGAATCCCGCGGACCCAGCTCTTTTGTCGCGTAAAAGAGCGCAGTGTGCTCCAACAAGTCACCGTGGTTCCGAAGCCGCTACTTACGCCTGAGCACATGACGAAGCGTCGCCAGTTGCGCGGTCATTCGTGAAGAAACTTCCTGTTAAAAGTTTGGGTTGCCTAGTTATCTGGTGATGCGTTATCGGTCTGACGTCGTATGTATGGAATGATCCTTTTCAGATTATTACAAATCAAACAGATAAAAGATTAGATACCATTTTTTTAAGTTAAGTACGATCGGATATTATCACTTTGCGCGGTCACTCGACCGGGTGGCGGGCCACCGGCTCAGCTACTGCTGAACGAGAACATAAAGATCCACCGAAGACGACTTTTGTTTTGCGCAGTAGACAACTCTAAGCGCAGCCAGCATCATCTCGCGCCTGACCGAAGACTTTCACTCAAGCTGGGAGGTTGTGGCTCCCGCCGCGGCGTCGTTTCCAGCAGAACCCCGGGGCATTCATCCGCTGGATCGCGCCAATTCCAGAACAGCAAAGCCTTCCAATCGACGTACACTCCGCCCCCGCCGACCGCGTGATCTGTAGCCGGACGAGCTGCTATTTCCTGGTAGCAGCGAGTAAGCAGGTCGTCGAAAGGCATCGTAGGTAGGATTTCATTGTGTATCCAAACTTCAACTTCGCGACATTTCCAAGTGTTATAAAACATCTTCAGCCATTTGAATGTGATACAAAATTGTCTTTCGATTGGATTTGATCCCCATAAAAACTGACAGATCCCTAGTCACCTGCATGCTTTCTGTCAATTAAGTTAGCGCAGATACCAATTCGTTGACATGCAAAACGTTGTGCATGTTCACGAAAAGTGGTTCCACTTGCACTACAACCGCAACACGTACTACCTTACCAGTGGCGAGACTGCACCGTTACCAAGAACAAAACCCATCGCAAGAAGGTTATGTTTTTGGTGGCGGTGGCACATCCGCGGTACGACACTCACCACCTCATGACCTTTGACGGCAAGGTGGGCCTGTGATGGAGACCAGGCTGGCCGTCCGCGACAGCAAAAACCGGCCGAAGGGCACTCGAAGGGCACTCCAGTCACCACACCCGTCAAGATGTCGAAAAATGCCTATGAACGCATGCTAACACAGTATGTCATTCCCATCATCAAGCGAGTTTGGCCTGGTAAGTGTTGTTGTATCAATATTTGTGCTTACTATATTTGTGTACAAAAAAGAGCAGGTAGTACAGCAGGACAATGCCCCGCCCCACCGTGCCTCAGATCGGGCCGCAGTGAAAGAGGCTGCAACGGCGGGCGGGTGGTCAAGTTCCCCAATCAGCCACCACGAAGCCCCGACTTCAACGTCCTTGATTTGAGCTGGTTCAGCTCGCTGCAGTCGTTGCAGTACAACAAGCAGATTCGAGATATTGACGGGCTCATTGAAGGCGTGGATGCTGCGTTCGAGGAGATGGATAGTGCCACAACTAACAGTGTTTTTTTTTACGCTGCAAAGTGTACTTAAAGCGTCGATGCTTGTTGCTGGCGGCAACAGCTACGACATTCCTCATTTGAAGAAGGATGCACTGATAAGAGCAGGCAAACTGTCACGCTGTCTCCTGTGTGCTGCTGAAGCGATTCAGCTGTCGCTCTAGCATGGAACTACAGTGAGCTAACGGTAATACTGAGCTATATATTACCTTCATTCTGATTCGTTTGTCTCCAATGGTGCGTATGAACAGTGACCATTGTTTTTCGGACCGGCAGCAGTAGTAACTAAGACGTCAACCGTATAAGGCTTATTAATAATGGCGCGACTCACACAAAATTTCCCCCGAAATTGATTTATTACGAAAGTTAAAGCGTAATAGTAGCCCTACCAGTAAACTTAACGAGCTGGTATCACTGCCACCACAGGTCATAAACTGCTATATAGAGTACATGCTGTAGAATACAGCGAAACGAACTGAATATGTTTTGTTCATTCATACTGTAAGTACTCTATCGCAGCCACCTGCATAGCTCGGCTTTTTAGTAACAAACATAAATAAAATCACGATGTTCAACTAGTCATTAGTCTGCACCAAAATCATACCCATAAGTCCTTAGTAGCGCATTCACGCCAGCTTCTGCTGATTTTCTTTTACGTCAAAAGATACCAGGATGTTCGCCTTTGCTCAAAATCCAACCTGTGTAAATCATTTGAACAATGTATGGGCTTGAAGTATATAGCCTGAATTTTATATTGTACAAACTGATAGACAATGCAACATAAACAAACGTTTTGGGCAGGTAGGATTGCAACTATTAGTACTGGAACTTCATATATATATCACAATGTGACTAAATTCATAGGGTTGTTGTTTTTTTTTTTTTTTTACTAACCGCTCAAGATTGTCATTCACACCATTTCTTTCGTGAGGACATTTGCTTTGGTAATTAGCTACTTCTTATTCTTGGCTGTAGGTCTTCGTTCCCGGCAAATCAAACACAACCGCATGGGCCATGAGCGGAAATACGTCGCTTGAAGGCTTCAAGCACCAATGAACAATATGCCTAGTCCATGCATCTATACTCCTTCCGGTAGGTGGCGGCCTTGTAAGTCGAAATACCTTGAGCTAAAAACGTCTTGGTCCGAAGAGCGTGTAGAAACAACTCACCCCATGCTGCAATAGAGAGCTGGTTCTTCCTAGCAAAATAAGTGTCGATAGCTCGATATAAAGCATACCATATTAGAGTTAGTACAGTAGCGTCATGTACCCTGATCCAACCCATTTAATTGCGATCCTGCACCAAAACAAAACCCTCAAGTCGCCGAGAGTGCAGCTCGGTAGCGCCTCCTGTCTGCACACCGGCTAGCCAATTCTGGTTGAGGACATCTTGTCGCGAATTTTCGCAATTCGCTGTCTGACAGGTACTAAGGATACGGTTCAGGCAGAAGGTCCATAACTTAGGGTACATGACCCACAGCAGTGACCTTAGCGAGTCGGCCTCCTCGAGTAATTAACTTAGTTGTAGGAAGATGAAAAAAGCAGTTAGTAACGAGTGGAAGTTTTGGCTAGGCTGAGCACCAGGAACACACAGCGACTTAGCAATGCTAGCAATATAGTCCCATTCATTTTACCCAGCACAGAGAATTCGGTGAGCACTTCCACGCTGCTGCTACCCTGCACCACCCCCCCCGTTCCTTACGCGATGTCAAGTCATCTCGCCGCTCGCTCATCTTTCCAAATGTTGCATGTAAAGACGGCACCATCACCTATGATACATACAAAAGTTGTGTTGGGGATAGAGGGCAAACATGTTAATGTGTTATTTTGCACTAGTGTTTTGTAGCGGGCATTGTAACCTACCTGTTAACTGGCACCCCCCTGTACAGCATAACCCACTCACAGTGAAAAACCTAAAGTATGAACGGTACTACCGTTATATTCACACATACTCAAGCTGGTAGAAAGAACTTGTCATCCCAGACTACTTCCCCGACCTGTTCGTCAATCAACGATAGAGCATCCAGCGCACTCACAAGCGCTTCGCCGACTGTGCCGGGGTCACATGACTCCATCTCGGCCCCTCCCCGCTCGCAAAACAGCAAGTCGATGCGCTTGAAGCCGCCCTTAATAGTCGTGGTGCTCAGCCCGCTCCACACAGCGTCGTGCCACCGCATTACCGCTTCCTGCCGGGTGGTTTCAGCTTGGTTTCCCTGCTGTCCCTCAGAACTGGCAGTCTAGCGCCCTCAGCGCGAAGTAATAGCCCACTCCCTCTCATGCGGTCCTCCAGCGGCTTATTTCAGGATATATCCGCAGGCTGACAGCAGTGGATATACCCGGGGGTACTCGTTGTAGCACGATGTTCTTCTCCACCACGAACTCGGTAATTTCGGTGGTCCCGTTGGCGCTGAAGTCGTATCAGATCAGTATCACTGAATCGTCTGTCTTGCTGCGACCACGAAAAACGATGCGAGAGAGCGCAACGACAGCGCGGCGTTCCACCAGCTCTGTTTCTGTCTCTTTAGTGAGAGGCTCCATTTTGGGCCCCACGTGGCGGCTTAATCCGTTGCGGTAGCGCGTGTTCCCCTCGCGTGTTGCTGGTATTGTTGAGGGCCTCATTTTCACTATAATTTAGGGATTGAGCTTGCGACCAGTACTGTCAGCCATCAAAATAGCTGTGAGTCACTCGTTGCTCTTGCCTCATCATTGACCCACACCATATTGCGCCACGTTGGTCAGTCGTGCGTTTAGGTACATACTCGAACAAAACTGCGAATGGTCAGCATTATTGCCTTCTTCCACTATTCTGCGCCGCACTGTAACTGCAAAGTCTGTAGCCACCTGTGCCGAGTCCTCTGGTGTCGCTGGCCTTGGCATGCCCTGCAGCATAGCGACAACCTATACCGTGCCAGAAAGCTGCTGATCCATGTCGACTGTGGAACATCGTACATTGTGCAATACCCAAAGCTTCTAACTCCAGCATTTTGCGGATACCGGGACTCCAAGGGAATATAGGGCAACAAGCCACTACAAGATGTCTCGTTCGGCGTCATTTGACAGCGTCTTGGCTGCCCCTTTCTGCCAACAGTGCTGTTGCTGCGCGGTCATTGTCTTGGCAGCCATCGTCATGTTGTTGGTTCGTCCCTGTTTCCTGCGGTGGATGACGCATACGTTTGATTTGCATGATTTGCTTTTCGTATCGATGCCGGGCCAAAACGTGCCGACGACGACGGAAACGTTGTGCGCTCTATAGACTGCGAGCACCCATCTACTTGAACGTCTCGGAGACTTTTGGTGCTGGCAAGGCCTTCCCCCAGCTCCTGCCGCCGCGGTCCTCCCTCGCGTTGCGTGCTGTCACCGTCCTTTGTCGAATGTCCAGATGGCACTCAGCTGGCTAGATTATTTGAATGGTGTAGATTCCGTGGGGGCGACAAGTATCAAACATTTGCCACGTGGGTCACTGATTGGCCAGCTGGGCAGGGAGAAAATTACGTAACAAAGGCGGACAATTACCGTAATCTAGGTGTTAAGTGTCTGGCATTATTAACTCTCACCCTTGTTTTGGCCAATTAGAAAGCCTCTTTAGCAAGGATTTGCCGTGACATGTTAAGTGCCACCCTGCGTTGTAGATGCACGCAGGCAAGATAGACGAATAACAATCACCACCACTTCACACCACCTCGCCCCAGCAGCCACATGAGCACAAGCACGCTACAGACCGGGTATTGTACACACCGCTAGATATCATACCCGTTGAGCCGAGCCCTAGGCGCAGCGCCGTAACAGCAGCCGTCTCCGTGAAACCGCCGCGCACACTCGAGCATTTGCTCGCCCTATTTGACAGTGACTGTGACTGTGCATGATCGTACACACTTTGCGAAGTACGTGTACATCACTCCGTCATCGGAGACCTAATCCCGACATTCTGCACGGGAAAATGTCAACACGTGTATGAGCTGAGGAGGTTCGCCAAATGCGGTGCGAGAGAGGCAGCGGGGCAGCAGTCTGCCAACGTTTGTTCCACACAAACGTACTGACACAGTTTTAGGTAATAGCCGGTATCCCTGGTCGAAAGCCGGTGTTCAACGATGCGGGTTGAGCCGTGGAGGGCACGCCCCTAGCACACTGAATCAGCAGAGGTCACTACTGCGACTGATGCAGAGCTTGCAATGACCCGAGTGCCAGAGAAGGAGGCGGTGCCTCTGTACTCGGAGCACGATCGCCATTCGCACGCTACCCGACGCACCAAGGACGGCTACCATCGACCGAAGTCTCGCCTGAAGAGGTACATATTCCGCCGTGTCCCTGTCCGAGACTCGGCCAGAGTATGCCGCTCTTGTGCGCTGAAGGCCACTCCGTTCAGAAACTTTGGATCACTAGCGAAGGAGGCGCAGTATATGGGGCCGAAGGTCTTGCGAGTGGCGAAGACTGCAATCGAGTCGCCCAAGGAGGCGGTTGAGCTTTGCAGCGTGGTGGAGCTACCCGATCTTACGTCGGCAACACCGGGCGACGAGTCTGCTCTGGTCTCCATGCATGCCGAGCATAGCAGACGAGCTCCCGATTCACAAGAAGGGGGCTGTGTATCGAGCAGGGAAGTGGTAACGGCGGGAGAAGATAGTGACGAGTATGCTGAGTCCGAACCGAATCACATCGCTAGAGACGGAAGTACTAGGAACGATGTCGTGCGTGAGATGTTCGCATTGATTGATTCTAATGATGATGAAGAAGTCGATGCTATAGGGTATATCGTGCTCAAAACGGTAGCCCCCCCCCCAATGCTGAGAGCCTACAGCGCGACCTTGGCGATGGACAACCTCGTCCCAAAACGCCCGAGATGATCAGTTTGCTCGAGTCAAGTGAAGACGGTTGGGATTTCGATACTGCGAGGGTGGTGACCACGATGACGATGTCGAGCAAACAAGCAGGATCGCTAATGATACTGGCGTTGGCTTGCGCGTTCATCTTGTGGAGACAGGCAGCAAATCCGATGACGCCGGTTGTATTGACAAGTACCGCAGTGAGGAGGATGCTGAGTATAGCGCAATGGATAGATGCAACGACAACGAAGTGTATGACAGGGCGACGCACAACGAAGGTTACAGTCCAGTCGATGAGCGCAGAGATGAACTTTGCAGTGAAGAGGACAATTGCGAGTCGCAGTCGGTTACTGATCGAGTCCTCGATGAGACAGATGCTGTGGCTTGGCCTCTCGGGGTCGTAGCAATTCGACACGCGGAGAACCCAAAGCAATTGTCGTTCCAGATTTAGGCCCTGTGGACTGGTGCGGTTGCCGGTTTGTGTGCCATCCGAAAGATATCCCAATGCGCTCAGTAGCATCTTCTACGCTACCAACAACTGTCTCAACGATAAGTATTGCGGGAATCGACTGCAAAGTGTAGACGAACTTTACCAATCGAAGGGAAACGTCGGCTGTTCAGTGTTCTCTACCCTGCCTATCGAAGAAGGAACCATTATAGCTAAATACGCAGGTGTGTTGACTACACACGACTGCAGCAAAGACAAGAAACGAATCAGTGACTACACTATCGCGCTGGAGGCGCGTTCATCGCGAAAAGATAAGCTGTGGATTGAGGCGCGTGACCGTGGATCAATCACTAGATTTATGAATCATTTCTGCCATTCGAACTGTATGTTCGTCGAGGTGCAAAACGGTAGGGATAAGACTGTAATTGTCGTCGCCATTGAAGATATCGCTGCAGGAACAGAATTAACGGTGGACTGTGGAGATGAGCTATGGTTCCCCTGGGTGTATGGTGCAGACAACTGCCCACAACAAGTAGAACGTCGAGACTCGGGCCCATGACACGATTAAAAAATTAAAATTGCTGAGTTCCATGACACTCGTGACGCCATCTATGACACGTCTGCACGGCCATCTTACTTAAAAGGCTTTTATACTAATGAGGGAGTGATATACAATAACTTTAAAATCCAGGTTAGATATAACATGAGGGAAGACATGGAATGTAGCAGTTACTTCATTATTAGTTTAAACCTACTAAGGGACGTCGATTTGTTTCGAGATTAGCCACTTTGTTCGTTGCACGTACGCTTGTTGTGGCCGCGCCGCTGACATTGTGAACGACGATGCAGGGATCCGGATCCTTCTTCACTGATACCTCTGATGCGCTTGGTCTTCGGGCGGCCTACGCTTTTCACGTAACGCGCTGGCAGCTATGTGGGGTCGCACGGAAATTCACCGTCGAGGGGGATGACCAACTTGGCCCAGAAACGCTGCAGCGTATTCAAATACCTTGTAGCAAGGCTGGAAGTACGTAAACACATCTGCGAGCTTACCGCTGTTCTCAAGTGCCGCAATAAGATGCCGATATGGCATTCCCCTCCGATGAGCACATGTGCATGTTCCTATACTCGTGTTTACTCGACGTCGAACTCGCGCCGAAGCTGCCGTCGCGTACACGTAGCTGATCTCAGAGGACGCATGTTGAATCGAGTATTGGCCGATCTTTGAGCTTTGTTTCTGGTGAAGCTTATCCGCTGAGGGTGTAAGAACCAACTTGCGCCCAGTCCATTTCTCGGCATTCTCCGATCGCTTGAAACACTCGTCAACAAAACTACCACACCTGGCTTGAATAAATGCGTACGGGTGCAATGGCGTATTCCTTTGACTAACTGGGTACCAAAGACACTCCCCACAAAACTGGACGGTCGCCTGCCGTAGAGAGGTACGAAACTAATGTTTAGCGAGACACACCAGGGGACAGGCGGGATCGACTGAGATACTGCTTCACATCGGCGCCAAGCTCGAACTCAATCCGGTTAAGCCGACTGGTGTAAAGGTCTTCAGCTTCCACATTCTATAAGGCTCTTATGACCGTGCGTAAAATTGCGAAAAGTGCCAACACATTGCGAATGATGTGTTAAGTGCAATACTTCGGGTCGAGACCCAATTCAGTAGCAACCGATATAAGTGTGGTACTTCGGTCACAAAACACCGGGACCCCAGTAAATTTATACCCGTGGTCAGTCAGCTTCGAGAGAAATCAGTTGTAGTTACCGATGTTTTCAGCCTCAACCAATCCAAACGCAATCGTGATGTTCCGTAAGTTTCCATCTCGACCAACAGAGTGCATTTGCATCCCCCTATAAGACGGACACTTAGAATGACTACAGTCACCCCCTACGACACACTGACGCGCCACGACCGCGCTTGCAACACATTCACAATCACAAATGCGCGCTTGAAGCGCCCTTGTGAATCTTGCTCAGCCGTAGCCATAGATCCCTGGTTCATGGCCATGAACCGGTCGAGATACCCTGGAATCTTTTGGTAGGATACAGCGAGATCTGCGTTGCCAATATCGTTTACGTTCTGTCGAGCTCGGTACAACGTTCTGCGTTTCTTAATCAGTGATATTCCATCCCGAGCCTGAATCTGAGCCGTCAGTGATGCTACTGATATTGTGCAATCAGCACGAACAGCACTTGCAAAGGTAGGAAGCTCAGCAATTTGACGTCTAGTAGGATTGGCACTAGAGACGCAGTTCACGAGCTATCGTCGATTGAAGAAATATACCAAGGCCCGTAAGTCTTGTCTGCACGACACTTCCGGTACACTTGAACCCCGAAGTTGCAATCATCCGAAGTACAACTGATAAAGTGGTCCATACCACTTCGCTGCTTGACATTGACAGCTCGTCCTTGAGCAAGTGCGTAGTCTCGGACAGCGTGCAAGGCAAGCGTTGCAGTCTCGAAAACCGAGCCTACCCGAAGAGTAGGCTTGGTTTCCTCCGAGTTTCTAGAGTCGCTGATCTCTCCAATATCGTCGACGTCGCCGTTCATAGCTGTCCCTCAGTCGGAATATCTGTCACTGACAGACATATTAAAGCTCAGGAAACCGGTGCGCACCGACCGGTGGAAACCCCACGAACACCGGGTTTTGACCGGTTTGGGTCGTAACCCGCTAGGGAGCTTCCTTCATCCAAATCGTTTCGATGCGCATACACTTGGTGACTCTGCTGTCACTGAAACATACACACTATGACTGGCTTTACCCCATACACACGTACTGTCAATATTTGCGAAAGTGGTCTAACAAACTGACGCACATTAACCGCTTCTGACAAAACGTTTTCAGCTCATAGACGTGTTGACATTTCCCCGAATTTATCCGGCTCATGGGATTTGTCTATATGCTGGGGTGGGGGTGACACTTGACACCTAGATTACGGTATTTGAGAACGATCATGAATACCCCCAAAAAATGGGATTGGTTGGGACTCTGCCTTCATTGGCTAAAATATGCATTACACTTGCAATAATTGGATAGTCGAGTGTCAAGTTGGGCTTCCTTAACCTACAGTAATTGCGTCGTACAACCGCATTTCATCCAGCAAATCTGATGTTGAGAGTGGTACCGGCGCAACGAAGTGAAATACAGTAATATGTCTTAATAAAAAAAAGTCACAATAATTTAGAACCTTCATAACTGGATACAATGACTTTTGTAATTTGGTTGAATTTGCCCTAACGACTTAGTATCTTCAAGTCTCTATGCAAAGCACAACTTCTTTATTGAGGCAGATTACTGTATTGGAACCAAGCAACATCCATCTGAAGCATGTGCTTCGAAGTACTTAGCAGCATCGCGCTCAAATGTTAATTTTCAAATGCGAAATATAGTCGTATGAGCGCACTTCCAAAAAAAGTCTAAAAGAATCTGCCAGCCTCCGGCAGCGTCTCCAGCCAGCGCAGCACATGAAAATGGTTGTGCTCTCGAGCTTCGTCAACAACAGCCTCGAAGCCAAAGTGTTTCCGATCATGGCCGTACAACCATTGCAATAACTCCAGATCACCTCTGGTCGATGCCTCGACCGTCTTGGGTAGTCGAGAGCGAAGACGTTTGTGATCCTTCAGAAATTGCAGCATCGCAACTGACCGCGACTCACCAGCCATCGCCGTACAGTACTCGCTCCGGTTCGTGTAGAGGAATTTCACCACCTCCAGATGCCCGTTGCGTGCGGCATCATCCATAGCTGCAGTTGTGCAGCCTTCCTTGCGGTTCTGATGAAGGAACTCCACAATATTTAAGTATCCGTTTCCAGCTGCGCGATCCATCGCAGCTACAGTGCATTTTGCATTGTCAACGTTCCTGTGCAACCAGCGCACAATAGACAAATACCCTCCAGCAGCAGCGTCGTTCATGGCGTGGGCCGTGAATCGGTATCCCTGATGGTGCACCCACTGCACAAACTGTAGATCTCCAAATCCGCCAGCTCCGTCAACCCGAATACGATGTTTCTGACGGTTTAACGGCTCAAAAGTCTCCTCCATCCACTCGATGATATTTTTGTGTCCTCCAGCAGCAGCTCCACGCACCACATGCGCTCGTCGACAATGAACCGGATACTTGTGTTCGTGCAGCCACTGCAATACATCCAAATGGCCCTCCTTTGCTACAGCATACAACTGGTTCGTGTAAATATCAAACCTGTAGTGTCGATTGTGCGCCGCAGCTTCCACCGACGCTTGATCATGCAGCCATTGCAGAATGTGTCTCTGTCCATAGGTCACAGCCGTTGTCAACGCCGCTTGAGTCCACGAGGTATAGGCCACCTCCACAGTCTCCATCACGTATTGGACAATATCCAAGTGTCCTCCTGCAATCGCATTCTCCAACGACCGGAAAGTCCTGATTTCGTAGTACCGCGAGTCATTGAGCCACTTTACCACGTCCAAGTGTCCATTCAGCGCCGCTCTTTCAAGTCCGCGTCTTGTACATCGGTTCCCTAGCACATTGTCCAGATACTGCACGACGTCCATGTGGTTATAAGCCACTGCTGCGTCCATGACGTTCCATCCAAAGGCGTATGGACCTTTCATCTCGCAGTACCATTGGACAAGGTCCAGTCGGCCATTGGCTGCTGCATGTGCAATGGCATCCTGACTGTCCACCGACGCGTCGTCCACCATCTTATTACCAAATTCATCATGAAGATAACGTAACATTTGAAGATTCCCGCTGTAAATTGCCGCTCTCTCGGCGCCATGAAATTTCCCCTTGGGGTGGTACTTGGAGCGTAGCCATCTAATACCCGCGTAGAACCCTCTTGCTGCCGCGTTATTTAACGCCGTTTCGAACTGATATTGTCTGTAACTGCGTTTCAGCTCCGAGGACCAATGGAAAAGCTTCCTCTTCTCGCGGGACGCGGCGTGTTCTAACAGCGTTAAGGACTGCGAATCCGCGGGTTGGTTCTGCGCGGCGATGGCAACCGATAGGACAGTGGACACGTCCAGCAGCGCCTTGAGTTGGCTGATCACGTGATCAAGCGCTTCCAGCTGAGGGTACTCCCGCACCACGACGTCCACGCAGAGGAACGCGGGTCGAGATGAGGAGGAGTAGGAGGGACCTGCCACGGGTTCTCTGACGAACATGTTTGACGGGTCTGACTATCAATGCTTGTCAAGCGAAATGGGGTGGTCGACATAAATATACTGGAGAAGGTAATTCGCAAATTTAAACAGACCAATCAGAGGCGAGCTACCTCTGCCGTACAATTACAGTATTAATAGTTGTGTATTAATTAAAGTTATTCAAACCAAAAGTAAAATGGTTCCGAGTCAGCTCTGTGCAATCATTGTGGCGCTCCATCTTTGCCCGTAGCGCTACTAGACGCGCACACCACTCGCGTCGTCTTTGATACTGGACTCACGCTCATGACGCCACCAGCTCCATTCTCGTCTAGATACCACTTAACTGTTTTCAGGTGGGCATGTGATCCAGCAGCACAATGAACCGTTACGAACTGATGCATGTTAATGCCGGTAGGCTGCTTGCCGCTGTCGACAGCAAATTTCTTGGATTTCCTCGGGACATTGCTCCCTTCTTCTTGTTGTCGTGTGCTGAAAAGCTCAAGTTGTCGCGCGATTTGAGGAGTAGCACAGTGGTACAAGACAGAGTCGAGGCCACGCGTACTCCACTTTGTAACGAAAGCTCGGTCACTTTGCTCTCTTGACGAGGCTTCACGCCACACGGTTCTGGAGGATCGTTGACGCAAAAGACTACGCAGCCTGGAAGAATCCGTTGATGCGATGTGAAGCAATATAAATCCCAACGAGATGATTAGTGCCACTGCCAGTCCGCCAAAGATTGCGTACAGGTGCGGATCTGAGTATAATTCGGCATTGCGGAGCAGCAAATCCGCCCCAACCTTGCAGCTGAAGTGGATAACCAGGACTGCCACAGCATTCAGTGCCCAGAATCGAGCAAAATCACTGCGTGCAGCATGATCCAGACGCATTGCTAGCGACCGCGTTTGTAGAGTGATCCGAATGACCCAATAGCTGCTGCTTAGTGTCGTGAACACGAGCGTAAGACTTTGAATGGGGATCGCTGGCGTGCAGTAGATAACGATACTCCCCTCAGCAGTTGAAAGCTGAGCAGTACAACCGAGTGAGAAGATATTGCTTAGAGCTCCAATGGCACCGAGATAGAGCAGTACCATCGTACCAGGATGTTCCAGAGCGCCGTCCGCTGGATCGCACTGCAATAGTTCGAATAATCCGATCCGAACAAGCGGCGGCGCGTTACGAGCGAACGAATCCACCGTTCCAAAACGCGATTGCACTTCTGCGGCAGGTCGATACACGCTGTTGCGGATGAAAATCCAGACGCTTTTTAAGATGAAAAGATACTCGAGAGCATAATAAGAAGCGCCGATCAAGTTGAGAATCAACAGAAATGTTCGAATCTGCCGACTTGTATTGTCTTGGATTCGGATACGGCGATTGACCATTGTAGTATCAATCATGAACCATTCGATCTGGCGCAAGTTTTCTTGCTCAACAAGTTGAAGCTCGGGGGTACCGCCAGGTGTCGCTAGGGCTGCACATGCTGGAAGTTCAATGAGACTACCGTTAAGAGCTCGGAATTGAACCTCGTTGGACGTCATGAATAATCGACAGAGGATTTGCAGCTCAGTCTCCTGTGAGTCTCGGAAAGCACACTTACCAAGTCCATCTCCCATGTAAGCTTGATATTTCTGTACATTGCGACCGCTCTGCTGCATCACAGAGTCGACGATGCCCCGGCAATCCGGTGTGTAAAGGTACCCGTAAGGAGTGAGCGGTGGCTGCGAGGGGGTCGAAGTGCGATCCTTTGTCCAAGCAGAGCCATCGATTGCCAGCAGTGGAGCATGTGGGAGTGTTTCTGGGATATCCATTGCTACATACTCCGCTGCAGTCTCTCGTCGGTGTCCGAGTGTGTATGTAGTCGTATTATCCAGTTTCGAGTAGTCTCGATCGTCCTTCTGAAACAGAAACATCAGATTAACTGCAAACGTGGGGATGATGACCGACAAATCACGTCCACATTGCTTAATCGCTGCTCCATCCACATCATCGATGGTAATTGCCTTGTCCATCGATGTGTGTTTGATCGCACAGTTCCAGAATGGTGCCAAGTGCATCGTCGATACCAAATGCATCCCGACGGTATTGATCAAGAAGTCTGACGTAAAGAAGGAAACTGTGGCATGGTTCACCTCAGCCAAAATCGCGGCCTCGCCGTTCACGTTTACCCCCATCGTCAGTTGCTGGGTATCGAGATAATGAGCTAGAAGAGCTTGAACACCGAGCACATCTACCAACGCCACATGTTCCATGTCGAACGATCCCGGTAGTAATTCAATGACGTTGGCGAGCGAAATGCCTTTACTATAACGATCTACGATAGCTTCAGCCACTGTATTCGTGTAGTCTGGCAGATCTAAATCCATGTAACCTTCTTGCACGTTCTTCATGACCTTACGGACGACAAGTGCGTCGTTAAAGTGGCGTAAATACACCTCCGACATATTGACAACAGCAATGAGACCCAGTGTGACATCGCCAATAGACGACAAGTTGGCATCGAGAGGCGCCTTGCCACGGTAGTTGAAGAAACGATCGAGCGGGAAATTGTCGTGGAAATCCCGGCAGAATTCATGATGAATCGCCGGAAACCAATTACCAAACAAAAACTGCGGTTGGGTCTCCCACGATGTCACTGGGCCACACAGTGGCGCCAATCCGTCTACCATGAGATCCACTGGTTGCGATAAGATTGCTTCGGGTAGTACAGCGAGGAGATCACGTCGGCGAATATTTGCACGAACGAGGAATTCCGTGAGTGACAAGGTGGCAGCAGTCGAACGAGTGAGACCAGTCTTGGTGGTCAAATCAATGAGCGGGATCTGCGAGCGCTCGAACGTGTCAAAATAATGCACGCCACTGATGACGACACCCATTTGGTTCAGCTTTCTAGCAGCGACTTCATCTCTAATTTCGTCGAATGGCTTGGTGACGTAGCTGCCGAGATAATACTCCTTGAAAGGAATAAAGCTGACGCCAAGAAAGACCAGCATGAAGACGGCCGCGCACGATTTGTACGAGATGTCATAGTCATGGAAGAGTGGTTGCTGGACACGAGGGGGTGTCTCTGTTTTAACCGTCGGCTTGGAAGATATTTCTTGTTTTGGTGGTTCCTGGATTGTTGTCGGTTTTACGTCAACGTTAGGACTGCTGCCCCTCTTCATCTGGGCCACGAGTTCGTTTGCTGGCGACGACTACCGCGTGAATTGAAGAATGAGCATTTAATGTACAAGCGCGATAATACTAGTACGAAGATGCGAGCAAAATGCTTGAACAAATAGAGGCGGATAACATGGGACAAGAAGGCAAGGAAAAACCAAGAAGAATCTCTATTTTTTTCGACGGCCCATTAACTGGATGGTTCAAGTACTGATTACAGGTCTATTTCTGTGAGAATAAGAATAAGCACAACTGGGAGCAACTCAACAGCCTCGTAAACGAATATCTCTTCTATCTAAAACCATCATGCACCGCCCATTACCGTACTCACCCGCATATTAAACAAAAACATATCGACGTTTCTACCAGAAATTGTGCTGCTTAACCTCGCAGTTTGTTTTTAAGTCTAACGAGATCATTGAGTATATCAACTCGTCGTGAATCGCTGAGGCTTGCTTTTATTATTGTTTCTAAGACAGGAATTCTCTTACGACAACAGTCAGAAGTATTGCCCGCTGCGGTTAACAGGACAGCCTTGTGCTCCTGCGGCGAAAGCTTATGCAATGCCAAGACAACTTCCCTCTGCTGCCACTTCAGATGCGAATGCATTTGTAGGCGGTGCCAAGCATCGTCAAAGTCCATTTTGCTTACACTCCGGAAAGTCGGTAGCAGCCTTCTAGCGCGGCAACAAGTCTTTCGTTACTCCTCTCTTCACCTTCCACGTCATCAGAATCGTCTGTCTTGAGCTTTTTTTAAATTCCGTTGGCTGGTTGGTGGACAGCTCCGACGGAATGAGTGATCTTGTCCGAGGTCGCCTTCGACAGATGAATATGGGCCAAGCATGTGGCTGCCGAGACGTCACTGATGCCATCGAGAATGGTGGCAGCACCGAGTAGCAGAAGGTAACACACGCATGGTGTTGGTACTTCACGGGACTTGTGTTGGATGGAGGAAAATGGGGATTGAGCTGCATACCTTGCTTGTTTTCCGAAAATATGATGAGACTTCGCATTTAGCGGGAACAAAACTTCAACAAGCTCTTTTCAAAATAATTTAATTGAATTGCGAACCATGAGTTATTAATGGTGTAAAACTGAATAGGGACAACGCTTCTGTATTAGCGCATACGTCTCTGTTTATCCAGCATTACTTCAAAAACCGATTTTGGCGCGCAGTAGTCGCTCGCAGTGTTAATATTTGCGTTTGGATGATCTCAAACTTAGAGACCCACTGAAGTAAAATGCATCTGCCGAATTGGTGGATCTTTCAAATAAATTTTGCAGTGCATGTACTTAAGGAAGATCTTTCGCACTGGCGGGGGTAAGACCCGTTCCGAATACATCAAGGATAGCAACGATACAAAGGAGTATTTTAATGCGAGTTTAGATTTGTTTAGATGCGGAAAAATTTGGTATCGCAGTTATGATAAAAAAATATTACAAAATATTTTTTGCCGAGTTTTCAAACCATTTCAATTGTATATTCCGTTCATGCTTGATCCAACAGGGAAGGGTCGTGCAATATATCGAATTGACAGTAACTATTTCTTCCGTAACCAATTAATAAAAATTGGCTATTGTTCAGATTTAAAATGCGTGACCTTTTGTGAGGAAAGTCGATGCTCAACAATAAAGGAGTACTCACGTAGACGACGGTGTATCACTGTGTGGCAAGAATATTGAGCAGCTTGGATTCATCCACTTATCTGTCTACGCGATGAAGGACTCGTATTTGGCCGGGTTCCAGTCCGGGAAGAACTTGGCGACACTCTCTTGCACCTCCTGCTCCGTGCCAGCCACGCCACGGCCCTCCTCGAAAAGAGTCGTGAGGAACGCCACGAAGTCCGTGTTGAAGTTCTTCTTGTTCTCCTCAAAGTCGATGTGGCGCACCTCGATCTTCTTGTTCAGCTTCTTCTCGGCGAGGTCGTGGATCTGCAGCGGCGACAGGCGCTCGGCCTCGAACGGGATTTTGGCTCCCTCCAGCGCGGACTTGGGAGCCGTGGACAGCACGTGTGCCACGAAGCGGCCGATATCATGGCGCGACGTGATGCTGAAGGCCGTCTCGCCCTTGCCCACCACGTTCATGTAGCCCTCGTCGTAGTGGTAGCCGAGGAAGTAGGGCAAGAATTCGGCGAACAGGCCCGTGTAAAAGATGGTGAAGGGGATCTGGTGCTGCGTCAGCAGGTCCTGCACCTCCTTCTTGGTAACGTTCGGGCCCTCCGTCACCTTGACGCCATACTCGGCCGGCACGAAGAGCTGGATGCCCGCCGCCTTGGCCGCAGGCACGATGGCCTTCTGCACGGTCATGTTGTAGGGCGACACTGTGCTGACGGCCACTTCGCTGCCGCTGAGCGCCTTCTTCACGGCGTCCTCGTCGTCGTACGAGACCTGGTGTAGCGTGGCGCCCCTCGCCTTAAATGCCTGCAGCTCCGGCTTGGACTCGTCACGGGTGAGGATGGCGACGGACACGGCTTCGCCCTTCTTGAGCAGCTCGTCCACGACGGTGCCGCCGACGCCGCCGGCTCCAATGATAGCGAACTTGGTGTATGTAGACATGATTGTGGGGGGTTGTGTGGTCTGAGGAGGTTGCCGGGGACTTGTGTCGTGTTAAGGCTTTTGAGTTGTGAGCTCAGCGTACGGAGAGATAGATGTATTTGCCGGGGGGCCATGGTCTCAAGAGGATGATGGCGGTTACAGGAGCTATCGTTCTCGTTCAAGCCGCTGACGTACTTAAGTATGGATTGGTGCGAGCGAGTACCATAACGAAGCCGTACCATAACGAAGCTGCCCGAATCTAGGAGTTGCGAGTAAGCACTGAAAATAGTCGTTGGTGCAGCGACGGGACGTCGATTAGTACGCGAATACCATGCACAAGCCATAGCGCTGCTTCAACATCCATACATAATACAGATCACCGCGCATATTAGCATTGACGGGTTGTTGCCTAACCTGCTCGATCCATCGCTTGTTTCGGAACCTGTGGTTGTGTCTTGTCAGCGGATTAATGTTGATACGCCTCGTGCGCCGACTGCCGATTCGCTCATTAAAACCCAGTGCTACTATATGTATTACTATTTGCAGCATAGTACGTGTATCCATCGTGTGATCGCACTGCATCGGGCAGTGCGAACAACCCGTCAATGCTAATATGCGCGGTGATCTGTATTATGTATGGATGTTGAAGCAGCGCTATGGCTTGTGCATGGTATTCGCGTACTAATCGACGTCCCGTCGCTGCACCAACGACTATTTTCAGTGCTTACTCGCAACTCCTAGATTCGGGCAGCTTCGTTATGGTACGGCTTCGTTATGGTACTCGCTCGCACCAATCCATACTTAAGTACGTCAGCGGCTTGAACGAGAACGATAGCTCCTGTAACCGCCATCATCCTCTTGAGACCATGGCCCCCCGGCAAATACATCTATCTCTCCGTACGCTGAGCTCACAACTCAAAAGCCTTAACACGACACAAGTCCCCGGCAACCTCCTCAGACCACACAACCCCCCACAATCATGTCTACATACACCAAGTTCGCTATCATTGGAGCCGGCGGCGTCGGCGGCACCGTCGTGGACGAGCTGCTCAAGAAGGGCGAAGCCGTGTCCGTCGCCATCCTCACCCGTGACGAGTCCAAGCCGGAGCTGCAGGCATTTAAGGCGAGGGGCGCCACGCTACACCAGGTCTCGTACGACGACGAGGACGCCGTGAAGAAGGCGCTCAGCGGCAGCGAAGTGGCCGTCAGCACAGTGTCGCCCTACAACATGACCGTGCAGAAGGCCATCGTGCCTGCGGCCAAGGCGGCGGGCATCCAGCTCTTCGTGCCGGCCGAGTATGGCGTCAAGGTGACGGAGGGCCCGAACGTTACCAAGAAGGAGGTGCAGGACCTGCTGACGCAGCACCAGATCCCCTTCACCATCTTTTACACGGGCCTGTTCGCCGAATTCTTGCCCTACTTCCTCGGCTACCACTACGACGAGGGCTACATGAACGTGGTGGGCAAGGGCGAGACGGCCTTCAGCATCACGTCGCGCCATGATATCGGCCGCTTCGTGGCACACGTGCTGTCCACGGCTCCCAAGTCCGCGCTGGAGGGAGCCAAAATCCCGTTCGAGGCCGAGCGCCTGTCGCCGCTGCAGATCCACGACCTCGCCGAGAAGAAGCTGAACAAGAAGATCGAGGTGCGCCACATCGACTTTGAGGAGAACAAGAAGAACTTCAACACGGACTTCGTGGCGTTCCTCACGACTCTTTTCGAGGAGGGCCGTGGCGTGGCTGGCACGGAGCAGGAGGTGCAAGAGAGTGTCGCCAAGTTCTTCCCGGACTGGAACCCGGCCAAATACGAGTCCTTCATCGCGTAGACAGATAAGTGGATGAATTCAAGCTGCTCAATATTCTTGCCACACAGTGATACACCGTCGTCTACGTGAGTACTCCTTTATTGTTGAGCATCGACTTTCCTCACAAAAGGTCACGCATTTTAAATCGCGCGGCATGAACAATATCCCATTTTTATTAATTGTTTCTTTCAAGTCGATATTGCATGACCCTTTCCTGTTTACTTAACATGGATCAAACATGAACGCAATATATAATTGAAAACCTTGGCAGAAAAAATAAACTGAAATAGTTAATGTCAAACTGCAACACCAACTTTTGTTCGTGCTTCGCAAGTTTCTAGTTGGGCACCTACCTACCTAACGGCATTATGTGGTGCATAGATCCGCGCATTCCGCGTCACTTTCACAAGACGTTCCAAGTGCAACTCTAAGATTGTTTCGTTGAGCCTGGGAGAGATGCATGCGGTACAAGTGATGGAAAACATTCTCGACGTTCACAAGACACACAAGAAACCGGACAGATTGTCCCTCACGTGACTCAATACAGTAGCTCAACAAAGGTTCTGTCAATCCATTCGCACTAGTGCAGCGTTCACTAGTGTACACGACAAGATATAGATGTGGTTAGTAAGCGGGACGCCGTCCAGACGATGGACTGCAAAGGCGACTTCGGATCCATGTAGCTTTCTGTCGTCTCTCCGTCTGCAGCGCTTGAATTGTTCGGGCAACTTCTTGCTGGAGCCCACTAGTTCCTTTTGTACTTCTTCTCGACAAATTCCGTCCATCACGATATTTGCTTATGTTAGATTCTTTCTCGTATTGAGGCCTCCTTCTCTGCCTCACGTGGGGGGTCGATAGTTCATAACGCGATCGCGATGGAAGTGGCGATGGCCGAGAGCGCCTCCTGTCATGATCAACACAATTGGATCGTTGCTGGCAGCCTGAAGGTGGACTTTCGTCCCTCTCTGAGTCACCACCTACACTACCAGCCTCAACTTCACTGTCGCTAGAGCAGCTCGTAACTTCGATCCATCGTGGATTATTTCGTTCTTTCGCTCTCGTGGCCTCATTGTGGCGCCGTACGGGCCTATTTGAGTAGCATTTCTTATGCTCATGATAGCGGCGTTCGTGGACCTCTTCGTCATCCAAATCTTCTCGAGTTTCTTGAGTTTCTAGTTCACTAGCTAAGCGATCAAACGAGTCCATCACCTCATTTTGGTACGATGGCGCGTTGTTACTGCAGTAGATCGAGGGAGGTCTCTTTCTAGTCTCCCATCCCATGCGAGTCTTTATTGATGCCATTAAACGGTCCAAAGATCGGTCGTGGCCGAGTTCGTTCTGCAGCTGCTGTCCTTCAGTAATCCACCCTTCTATCTCATCAATGGACGTTAAGCCCATGACTCGTCGTCTCGCACTCTCGGCATCTTCTCGTTCCCGCTGCTTCTGCTCGTCTTCCAGCTGCTGCTTTTCTCGCTTTCTCTCTTGCTCTCGTCTTTCTCGCTCTTGTGCTTCCTTCGCCTCGGCAGCTTCTTTGGTATCAATAGCAAGGACATGTCTAAGGTTGAGTATCGTAAGGTCCAACTTCTCCAAAACTTGCCGCTGCAGAACTTCCTCGAAAGACGTTTCATCCTCTGCTAGCGCAACTTCTAAGGGTGAATTCTCTAGATCTCCAGGTTTCGGATTGCTGCTTTGTTCTATTGGAATTAGACGATCCACTTTAAAGTTGTCCTGAGCCCAGTCAACCGCTCGCCAAGAAATGTCGTCGCTTCGGTTGTTTTGCTCCTTCTTCGGTGCTGCGGCCATCCGCGCTTCAATCTCTTGGATTTTGTGCTGCGTGTGACTTCGTAGTATCCGGATCTCGGCATCTATTGAGGATTCACTTTCCATTAATTTACTCAGCGCTGAGTTGTCTGTACTTTCGAGTTGCTCGAGTACATTCTCAATGTCAGCTGAGCACGTGAGCAGTTTCCCCTGCATGGGGAGTAACCTCAGTATCTCCATTTCGCGTTCCTTGGTCTCTTTTTCCTCCGTCTTCTTCTTCTCCTCAGCAGCTTCCTTCTCCTTCTTCTCTGCTACTTTGGCGGCAGAAGCGACGTCGGCTTCGGCTTTCAAGTCGGCTTTCCGACGCTCCGTCATCTCTGCAAATGCCATGTTTAGTCGGGACACGATCGTTTGGGTGGCCAATTGCAGCTCTGCGTTCGCGGCGTCACGGATCACCGCATCACTTCCATCATTCTCCTTTTCGAAAGCTTTGGCTTGTTCTTCTTCTTGCTCTCGGTCCTCAAACGGCTTCAGCGCTTCTAGGAGTAATTGGCTGATGGCATTCGACGCATTGCGGACTTTCAAGGCTGTCAAGGCACAAATCTCGGAGCTTTCGGTTGTCTCTTCTACTTCCGTAGACACTTTTTCTAATGCTGTAGTGGATATCGAGTTATGACGATGGCTCTCTCTCAAGTTTCGAATCTCCTCGTCGAACGAATCTTCATAGTTATCGTCGTCCTCTGGAGGTGGCGGCGGTGGAGGCGACTCCGGCGCTTTAGAGCTGGATTTCCTACTTGGGATATCAAGTCGAAGTGACGAGTGAGGATTCTTTGATCCTGTCCTCCCATAGCGCGTGCTCTGACGGACCACGTTCGATATCTCGTCCAAGGGTCGTGATCTAGCAACATCGTTCGTCCTTTTCCCAGCTTGGCTACCAGTCGAGATCAATTTGTTGAGATCGCGGATCTCCTTCCCGATCAACGCGTCGATGGAGTCCTCGTCCGGTATGACAGACATGTGATTGTCCTCTGACACGGGTAATGGGGAAGATGCGGCCGATGAAGACGTGACTGGAGACAACGAAGGTGGAGTAAGCGATGGTGACGACGGTACTGGCGACTTGACTTGAGGCCTGCGTCGAAGTGTCGGACTTGACTTCGATCTAGTAGTTGCAGGAGCACGAAGAACAGGACGGAGTTTAGTCATAAATGACGACTTGTTTCTGAGAACCTGTTCGAGCCGAGGCATGGGTGACACTGCGCCTTCGTCTTCACTTGAGTCGTCTCGCTGCACGTTCTTGACGCTCGATCTGACCGGTTTTCTCTTCACGAACGCTGGTTTCACTGCGCGTGGATGATCAGCGAAGCCCCATTGTTGTCTGCCCGCTCTTAGACGCCTCGGAGGGGATGCTACTGGTACTGGTGAAGTATCAGAGTCTGACTCGCTGTGATTCAAGCTGGATCGAGGACTTGGGGCACTTTGCTGGAAGTCGGAGATGAGTTCATCAAGCGACATCTCCTTCTTACTCTCGTGATCGTACCGCCAGCTACTCGCAGCCTTGGACGTAGACACCTCTTTGTCACCAGTCCGCGATCCATAGGATAGCTCGAGGAACATGGTCTGACAGGTGTGAGTGCAAGCTTTGGTAGTGCAAACACTTGAAGGTTGTATGTAGAGCGACATGAACTACAGCGGACATTGCTCCGATCCGTTTCGACCCAGCTATTCCTGGGTATTGAACCCACCGACCGTTTTTTTACTTGGCACTGTGTCGACTTGATTCCTTCACGCTTCACCTGGCGAAGACGGGAGTGCAATGGCTGAGCTATATCGTCATTTAGGGTCCTCAACCCGTTGTGAAGGTGTACACGTATTATAATATTCCGGTACATATTAGGTATTATACCGGCACATGCAATTAGTACCACGGAGATTTCGCCAATTCGGTCGACACAAGCAGTGTTTGGTAGTAGTCTTCAGATTAGTAGCGTTAACTGATATTATCACTACTAGTACTACACATATGTTAAATTTGCTTAAGTCAACTCACTAGTAGTGATAAGCATATTTTTACTCAAAAATCAAGTGATAATAGTAGCAATAGCATACTAATTTGGGACGAATTTTAAGCCACCAGTATCGAAAAGCCGCGCGCAATGGATGCCCTTCCCCAGATCTCTCATTCCGCGATTCTCCAAGCCATCGCCATATTCAAGAATGAGGTGCTCGAAAAACGACTGCTGCTTCGCAGACGTGATCGAGACGTCACCCTGTTGCGTCTGTGGACTTAAGGTACACCACCTCTGCAGCAATGAGCTGTGTTCTACAGCAGAACTCTCAAGAGGTAATGTTCCTGCTAAGCAAGCGACTTCAAGTCACCAGCATAATACTAAACACTTCGATTTGTGTCGGGTTAGATTTTGCAATCGCGAGTGTGTAAATATCTACTTCCCCAGCTCGCAAGAGCTCACATCAAGCAGCCTCTCCCAAGAGCTCACACCCAGCGGCCTGTCAGGTATATCAGTGGCGAGTGATGCCACTGTGATTGGCCTAGCGCAGTCTTCATTGTGTGTCGTAGAGGAGAAGCCGGGGCCTGCGAATACAATTCCAGACGAGGTCACCACTCCTCCCCCGAACTCTACTGACTCATGGACTGTGATTCATCAACTACGTGACCCAGTAGCGTACGAAGGCAAAATAGTTCAGGTATATCTGCTTGCTGTCATCAAACCAAGACGTGGGAAAAGTTGGTGTGTAAGATTTCCAATGCAACCGACGCTAAGACACACTTAGTTTCCAGCCTTATTTACCATGAATTGGCCGTACAACAGCACGACAAGCGCCACAGTCGATCCAATCGCTTCATGGTGGATGCAAGCTTAAAGAAGGAAGCAAAGCGCGAAGGGCCCAGGGATCTGAGAGGGGAGGATGAGCAGCCTGCTAAACGACGTAAGTCCTGGTGGAAGCCAAAAGTGCATCAGGACCGCATTACAGACCACATAGCGCGCTGGGTGATTCGGGACGGTGAGGGTGTTACTGATTGTTGCATCGCCATCTCATGACTAATATTAACGCGTTATGTCTAGGTCTTTCCCTACAACATGGTGGCGACACAGGCATTCCGAGAGCTTGTCGTCGGGCTTACTAGAGACAGGATGCAACTGTACTGTCGCCAAAGACGTGCAACGACTTAATTGATAGAGTTATGACAAGTTTCGACAGGAGACTATCGATTTGCTGCGCAGGAGCACAAAGCACTTAACGACACGCCGTTCATGACCATGATGCAGGACCTCTGGACTAACAGTTTAAAGAACAGCATTGTTGGCGCGTCGATCGCTTTCATTGACCGTAGTTGGCGGTTCCGGCATTTAGCTCTTCTTGCGGACACAAAGAACGATGGGAATGATTCTGCGGCTGTGGCGGAGCTATTAGACGAACAATTGAAGACACGATTCGAATGGATGCATAGTTACGGTCGATTCACGATCTTAGGCACGGCTTCGCAGCACGTAAAGTCTCGAAACAATTTGATACGACACTGCAGACTGACTGTGCAATGCATGCACTCACCGTTGCATTGGGTATGGAATTGGACTGAAGGAAAATATGAGGACTGACTACAAGCAAGACCCCATGACCAAAGTGACCGTCAAGGAGAGGGTTATCGTGATGGAGAGCGGAGCATTTCCGGAGGGTGGTGCGGTTAACGAAAGCTGCGTGCTTTGAACAAATATTTTGCGTCAAGAAAATCGCCCCAACGCGTTGCACGCCTTGACGAGAGTCAGCACTTTTTCAAGCTGCCTCGACAAGCAGCTTTGTTTGGCATTGATGTATGCGTTGCCTCCACCATTAAGCTGTTCCGACGATCGATTATAAACTACCCGGTATTTGAGGCGTACTTCCAGAATGAAATAGCAGCGAGGAGCCATAGAAACTTTTCAACTGTATATCGGCTGCCGAATGGAACTTAGTCATCAAAACGGAGGCTATATTGCAACGCGTGGCGGATCTAGCTATTGTAGAGTCTCAATCGGCGGACATGATTTCGCCACGATGTATGTGCTGCTGCGAGTTGCATCTGCGCGTATGAACTCGTTCGGTTTTTTCGTCATCAACTTAATGAACCGCGCAATGCTGACACAAATAAGAGATCTTTCTTTTGGGTCGAACTCACATTTGATAAGATTTCAGATCTGGGCAATCTCTGCATCGCGCTAACCCTACATCAGATTGCCTATAGCCTACCGAAGCCTTCTGTGCCAATGGGCATGGCCTTGATTTCTGATCCATGAACAAAGATTTCGGTGAAACTACCTCCGAATCCCAGATACAACTGATACAGTTACCGACGACATTGTGCAGCAAACTAATAAGCTGCTGTGGAATATTACGCATAACACGTTCAAGTGGAGTGAGTCGTCCTTTGATTCGTTCACTAAACGTGTTTTGAGCTGACCAATTTTCATGTTGAAGTGAACCCACTTCGAGCGGACGACGGACGGTTTACAAGTCGGTGATCGATTGCCGATCGCGAGCGCACACGACGCGCATCGACCTAGCGACGGTATTGTCGTAGACACGAAGCTCGCATGGCGGCGGACATGAGCATTCGCACGCGTCTGTTCTTCAGCTCGCCTTCGCAGTAGGTTTGGTTCCATATTCGATCACATCATAGTTCGTTCTAATTGATCAGTGGGGCGGTCTCTTAGTCAGTATACGTATGATTGGGAATTATGTCCGTTACTTCCGGGGCCTTCGTAAATAGCCACCTGCTGGGTTGATGATGAAATCATGCCGGACCCAGTCACTAGTGCTACGTTGTATTATGCTGAGCGATCATTTCGTGTGAGAATGATCATCTGGTTTTGAGATCTAGTAGGAGCTGCATCTCAATTAATTTGCTGCAGCTAGTGGATAGACATTACAGTAGATGAGCAAGTCTCCAACGGATTGGTGCACTATCAATGACTGCATCTTATTAGTTGCGTCTTACGATCAGTCTTCACGTTCTTCTACAAGAAGTGCTATCTGCGTTACTTGACGCTGGAAATTGCATTTCGTGCTCCGCCAGCATAGCATCTACTTCTACAGTACTTAATGGCGGTGGCACGGTTACTGCTTGGGCGTCGGCGCTGGGCGAGCCGGCTCGGGGGCCAGCACGATCTTGTCCTTGATCATTCCCCATGGTGCCATCGTCACCAGCTCCTCTGCGGCCGTTGGATGGATGGCCACAATGTTATCGAAGTCGGCCTTCGTAGCATTCATCTTGACCGCAACGCCGAAGCCCTGAATCATCTCATCAGCGCCCTCGCCAGCTACGTGCACACCAACGACGGTCTCCCGTTCGCCGACGGTAACAAGCTTCATGGCGGTCTTGCCCTTGCGCTCCGGGTCGGCCATCGAGTGTACCAGGTTCACAAACTTGCTCGTGTACACCTTGACGTTCTCCTCACCGTACTTGGCCACAGCCTCGGGCTCCGTGTACCCGATCGTGCCTATGGGCGGGTGACTGAAGATAACCGTCGGGATCTGGTGGTAGTTCAAACAGGCATCCTTTTCACCGCCAAAAAGACGGTCAGACAGACGACGGCCAGCGGCAATGGCCACGGGGGTCAGCTCCCAGCCAGTCACCGTGGCGTCACCGATGGCGTACACTCCGGGCACCGACGTGTTCTCCTGGGCGTCGACCTCAATGAAGCCACCCTCCGAGAGCTTGACACCGATCTCCTTTAGACCAAGGTTTTTGGTGCGTGGCTCGCGCCCGACGGCGTACAGAATCGTATCGAAGTCTGGGAACTTGTGCTCCTCGCCGTCGATAGTGACGACAAAGGTGAGCTTGCCGTTGTCCTGCTTCTCGACGCGGGCCGACCGCATGTTCCGCACAAACTTGACGCCGGCCTTCTCCATCTCCTCGTTCACCAAGTCGCGCACAATGGGATCGAACTTGCGCAGCACCTGGTCGAAGCGGCAGAAGAGCGTCGTATCGCTCTTCAAGACATTAAAGATGCCGGCCAACTCCACAGCGATATAACCGGCACCCACGACGGCCACCTTTTTGGGCTGTTGCTCCAGCTTGAAGAAACCGTCGCTATTGATGACGTGCTCCATGCCGGGTAGGTCCGGGATGGTCGGGACGCCGCCCGGAGCCACCAGCAGGTGCTTGCCCGTGTAGACCTTGCCGGCCACCTCTATTTTATCCTTGGCTACGACCTTAGCGATGCCCTGCAGGTGATCCACCTTGGCGTTGCCCAGGTTCCGCTCGTATATGCCGTTGAGACGCTTGATGTAGGCGTCGCGCTTGGTCTTCATGTTGGCCCAGTCGAAGTCGCCGAACTCGAAGTCCTTTGTGGCCGTATTAATGCTGTAGTCCTTGTTGCGGTTCAGGTGCTCCACGTGGGCCGCGGTGTTGAACATAACCTTCTTGGGCACGCAGCCGAAGTTGACGCAGGTGCCGCCCAGACCCATTCCGTCGAATTCGCGGCCGCGCTCCACGACGAGCACCTTAGCGCCGTACGTGGCCGCGCGCCGGGCCGAGGCCATGCCGCCGCTGCCGCCGCCGATCACCATGTAGTCGTATACCACGTCCGTGCTCATGATTGAAATGTGTGGAGCTTCGCTTGATCTCTCGGGAGAGTTTTCTGTTGTGAGGTAGGAAGATCGGGATAGAATTAGATTTATCAGATATCATCAGAGGTTGGGATCAGAAGGTTGTTTTCGTGCAATCAAGTGGCGTGGCTTTATTGGCCAACGGGATCGGGGTAGGAGATCGTGGGACAGCGCGACATGTTAGATATTATGTACGTGTACATGATAATGTCAGGACGGTTCTGCGCTGTACTGCTGCTGTGAACTTAAGTACAGATGACGGCGATGCCTGACCTGTGCAGCAAAGAAGCATTGCCGCAACGCAGTGCAGGATACGATGACGTTCTTTTACCACCGCAGAATGCCCTGCCAGCACTTGCTTCCTGCAACCAAGTCTTGTATAATGTAGTAGAAAACACCATTTCAATTAGCGCCGCGGGTAGGTAAAGCGATTTGGAAGGGTAAATATGAGTAAAACAGTGCATTTGAATGATTGGCCTCATTCACATCTTATTACATAGAACAGATACATGTATACGGGCGTATTGAAGCGGCGAGGTGAGAGGAGTTCTGTAAAGTAGACGCGATTGCGTAACGGTTATTTCCGATTACGCAAGATGGCTTCATTTCGCTAGTGCAACCATGGGTTCTAAATGTACTACGCACCACTATAGTTAATTATATATAGTAAAAAAAAACTAACACTATATCATTCCTAATTGTGGCTCATAGATGATTATTAATATTAATCACGATTTTTAGTATAATACCTCCCTGTACTATTGTTGGGTCATTGAGATGGGACAACAAGGGATTGGGAATCCTGCCGTTTCTGCCACCACTGGCGCCCGCGGAGGTAGCTCCACCGACAAGATCCACAATCGGGCGCTTTAACGATCCATGCGCCGCTGACGAGCGCCAGACCCAAGTTTGCGCCGTTCCGCCACTTCCAATCACTGACTCCGTTTATGCTTGGTGGAGTTGCAACTTGGTCGCACGAAGCCGCACACAGCTCAATCACCAACGATCAACCCCCAACGAGCCGTGCGCCAGCTGACAAACGCCCCCAACACGCCCTGCCAGCAACAACCTTACGAGTTGCGGGCAGCCCTGATCCGCAATCCCCTGCCTTATAGTCGGGCTGGCGAAAAGCTCGGAGCTCACGACGCTCCTCTTACCAACAAATAGGCGGATCCGTGCACCGGCCGACAAAACGCCGACGCCATCCAAGTTATGCTACTAGCAATGAATACTGATATTTACTAGGTCTCCCTTGTGAGATTATCATCTATGCATGATTCAATGCGCGTGGGTAGAGTTCTCAACAATATCGTCTCTTGCGAGGGTTTGGCTAGGCAAGGTTTCCTCAACTGCGTTCAGGAGCGAGTGTTTTCGACAGGATTGATGGCTGTGAGCTGGAAGCGAGCGCAGTTGGATACGGACCGAGCCAAGAATCAATTGCTACTTTGCCACAACAGCACCGGCTATCGGAGCAATAGTTTCAGCGTCACGGCTTCAATATCATTCATATTATTGTTATAAAAGTTGAAGTTTATTCTTCAATCACAAAATATGGATGATACATTTCGGAACTAAAATTTGCTGTCGCTCATAACTAATATGATTTCCACTAATACGAACCTCTGAGTTCAGCGAAATCGCACTGAAGTAGCGTATGTCATATTATTATAACAGCAATAATGCGACACAAAGACATCGGAATTGCTGCTCGAGGCAGAACCATAACTTGACGACCTACATTCATTGGTTAATTTGCACAAGAGGTGTTGCGTCCATGAAAAAGAATGAAGACACTGATCTTCACCATACTCCAAAAGTAAGCAGTGATCGAGAATGGCCCCGAGGTCAAGATCGTTGTGGGCGTGCAAGTGGCTAGCGAGAGCGCTTATGCGGCTTCGGCAGTCGGTCAAGATGAACGCCACAACGGCCGACTTCGACAACATTGTGGCCATCCACCCGAAGACCGCTGGGAAGCTGGTGATCATGGGGCCGCGGTGGACGAGCAAGGCCAATATCGATCTGCCCCACGAACGAGCTCACCCTCACACCGACATAGCGGTAGCCATATCATCAGAAGTAGGTGCTACATGTATGTATGTACCGAATATCCTTTATTCGATACACCTGATCTGCAATACAAATACTAGAAAAGGTGCGTCCATGCTGTGAAGAAGCGTCATCCAAGAATATCAGATCCCTAAGGAATGGCCAGATCGGTGAGAAAGGCGGCCCCAACTGTGAAAAAAGGGTGCGATCGAGCCGGATCGAGATACGACGTAAAGGCGGGGCGACGTTCGACTTAATCTGGGGTGCAAGGGGATGCTTCGATGACGAGGAAGGAAATCAGTGTCGGACGACCACCCAACACAGATCTGTTATACTGTGATCGACCGACCGATCGAGGATCGAGTGGATATTCAGAACCCGGATCGAGGAAGGTGTAAGAGATCAGGACTGGCGAGCGGTGACGGAATCGATCAGACTGGATCTAACCCCGTCTGACCTCGGTCGGACACCGATCGTGCGGATCTGGGGTCCGCGGGTTGCAGATCCGACTGATGCGGCGTCCACAGATCGGCCTACACCTCGCCGTCCGAGATCGGGCAGATCGGATCGATCTTGCAGTCGAGATCGGGCCGATCGACCACGGGATCTGGCAGATCGGGCCGACCCGACGATCCAGGTTGGAAGATCGGGCCGATCTGGTGTTCAAGGTTCGGGGGATCGGGTGATCCGGCGTCCACACGTCGACCTACGCCGCGCTCTCCGAGTTCGAGCAGATCGGATCGATCTTGCGCTCGAGATCGAGCGGATCGGGTCGATCAGTATTCGCCGATCGGCATACAGGTTCCGACATCCTCGATCTGTCAGATCGACATACATGTTCGGACATACGCGATCTGGCAGATCGGGATTCGATCAGCAATCATCCTTTTGGGGGATGTGCAAGCATGAAGACGGTACGTGTTGAGTGGTTAAAGAAGGGCAAGGTTCAGGAGATTCAGGTGGTACGAGATAGGGTTCAGGATGGGAGAATAGGACCAGAAAAGGATAAAAAACAATCAGACTCGATTTTACATAGGACTACTTAGGCGTTTTTAAGTGTCACTGGAAGGGATCTAGATTGGCCCTCCCAAGTATCAACTAGCCCAAGGTAGCAGATCAAGCGTCGCGGTGAGAGGATCGGATCGGATATTGGCCGCCTCCCCCACTCGCGAACTTCTGCCCAAGCACATACCTCGGTCGATCGGAACTCAGTGCTTGACCGACGATCGCTTCGACTCTCAACTCGCAAGATCCAGCTAAAGGAAGCGGCAAGCAACACAAGGAAAGAAAGGAACAACGCCACACGGCAACTTCGGCCTCGGATCAAGTCCAGGCCCCCGATCGAAGGTCGACTACCTCAGACCGGAAAACAATAACGGCAGCAGAGCGAAGACTTCCGCGCTGCTCCACGCCCCCGCGTCCCGCCAAGCCGTTCAAGACTTTACATCGCTGCATCCTTCAGAGTCTCAAGAGAGCATATCCAGCCCACCGACAGGTGCACAAGGTGAGACAAGTTCAGCTGATCACGGATCATTGGAGAACCCCTCCGTTAGTCGGTATCTGGGCGCAGTTGGTAAGCGGATCGGGTCTTAATCATATTTTGACCGATCCCGCTACGCCACACTGGTAAAGCTATTTGCATCGTTATACCGAACCCACAATACATTTCAACGAAAGCAAAGTGTTTCGGTTACATCGCGCAAGCCGATGTAACCGAAAAGATCGTCAAAAACAGCTTGTAAGCTAAACTGCTGCTGCACGCTAGTGTCAATCAGGTTCGAATAAACCATAGCCTGAAATACTTCGCCATCTGCTTGCACTGCCTCTACCTACTCGCTAGTGTTGGAAGCATCCTCGCCACGCTGCACGAGGCCACAGTGTAGAAACCCGGCTCGAATTGTGGACACTAATACATCCGTCTAGACAGCAGCAACCCAACTACACAGCAGGGAAAGTTCGGGTGGCTGTAACTTGAACGATATTCCAGGAGTGCGCGCCGCTAGTTGCTCTCTGAGATTCTGAATCCATGCGTTGCACAGCATCTTCTTGACGGACCATTCCGCGTGGCGTCAGCCGACTGCGAAACTGAGGCGGCGTTTGGATACACTTTCACCAAGATGACATTGATGCTATATCATACTCGATGACTTCTGTGGGTCCGGTGACCAGAGAAAGTGTCGAGTAGCAGGAGAACTGGTTTCTCAAGGTTGTCACGGGTACTAAACTGAAACCGAAGCCACCTCACTGTTAGTTGCGAGTCCCACCAACCTAAAATTATAGAACAACAAGGGTTAGGAGCTTCGTACCTGTTTTCTGAAAACAATAAAACCTAGAGTTAACTTACCTTTTCCATTGCCTTGCACTTCCATTCCAGTTTCGGTCTGAGCATTCGTAATTGACTTCCAAACGTGATGGCACTGGTAGAGAGGAGCACTGTAATGGTAAAATTCCAAACCCGTGGCGGCGCTGAAGATTCAGCACATGGTTTTCCAGCTTCTTTGAGGAGTTAGCCTTGAAAATTACGCACGGGGTTACTTGTTTCAGTAAGCGTCGCCCTTGTAGTCGTAGTGTTCTGTTTCTGCCGCTCCTGGGCTATGCGCCAGTCCTGGCCTTGCACAAAGACGGTGTCCGGTGGCCACGATCACCACTGCCCCTAGCTACACGTGAAACACGAAATATTCACGACAGTAGTGGTCGACTTATCCATAGCACGCATAGATGTGGTTGGGCGCACTCAATACCTCGCCGAGGTTGCGAAGGGGGGTGCACCGGAGGCTCTTAGTACCGGGGCTAAACTACCCTCTCTGTGGCTATTTGCCCCTTGCGTCGCGGGCTGCAGATACCGATGACCTCACGGGGCTGCAGATACCCGTCTCTATCAGGTACTTGAGGGCCACGCCAGGAACTTCACACTGCGAACTATTGCGGCTGCTGGTCGTTTATTCTGCTGTTAACTTCGAGCACTAAATACCTAGCGCTTCGTGTCTCGGTCGTGAGCGCTGCATGCTCCACTGCCAATCTAGCAGCAAAAGAAGAAGTGAACTGCTATCGCTACCCTACATATGTGCGTCGAGTATGGTGGGTGCACCGCTGACCCCTCACAGCCGTTCAGGGCCGCACATTACGTCCGCGGTGTCGCCTCGCCGCCTCGATTGGTCCTCTGCTACTCCGCTACCCAAGTCACCCCTCCTGTTGCGCCCCCTTCGTCCAAGCGCCTCTCCACTGCGTGCGATCTTCGCAGCGGCCGGGTTAGTTGGTGAGCGGGTCGACCCGCTGCCTCACCAACTCACATCTCGCCGCTATCTCGTGCTTTGTCCAGCCTCCTCGCTTTTGACCTGTCCTGCGCTATCCTCGCTGCTTCTTCGCCATCTGCTCCTTCACTCTGCTACGCCACGTCCACTCGCTTCAACTCATCGCCCGAGGAAGGACCAACAGGATTTCAGTCCTATTATTTTTCCTTCGAACCGCCTAAAAGCATTAACGTAACTTGCTCTTTGTCCTTACCATCGCACTTCACCCAGACTGTCTTGATTCCTGTCCTTCTCGGAAAATACTCCAAATTAACTGCTAATAGACCGCAAGAAAAAAGTCAGTCGGTTAGCTTGGTCAATAGTCAATTCGAAACAATACCTGTCTGACCAGCGTTATAATTTTTTGTGGCGCCAAGGCTTCGAGCCTTTTCGTACACTTCTTTGGCAAAACCTTGGGCATTTTGAGCGAGTTCCGGTGGGCAGATCTGCCCCTGTCGAGTTATGGCACGAAGCGAAAGACGGTGTCGATCCATAAAGAGGTATTGCCAGCGCCACGAAGCCCTGAAGCTTCGGTGCCAGCGGTCTCAGCCTCCGCTAATACCTTTAGCCTCAGTATCATGTGCTTGACGGGCACACCTCCGTCGCGGAGGTCATTACCCTGCGAGCCAGCTTGAGCTACACCGCTGTGGGCAACACAGTAGCCACTTCGTACAATCGTGCCTTCTTCATTTCTTGCTTCTTTCGGTGCTGCGTACCCAGCGACAACCTTGTGCATCTAGCGGCACATCGTGTAGATTAGAATTCGACAGGCGTTGTACTGCGTACGAGGTAATGCCGGATAGAATTTGGCAATCATCGCAGCGAAACTGTTGTGCTGTCCAGATGCTGCAGGACCTTCGCTTGTGGGCGGCGGTGTAGGCTGTGACAAAGTGTTTTTGTTTTGCTAGGCACCCCTTTCTTCCCGGCAAACGGGTCCTCCCTTTTGAAGGCTTTCTGGGCTTTGAGGACATTATGGCTTTGCGAAGTGAGCTTTTGGTAGCCTGGCTAGAGGGGTATGACTGGTGTGGAAAAAAAGCTGTAGTTGTGGTGATAATAAAGGATAGACGGCCTCCATTCAGGTTCAGCTCTTGATCGGTCAGTTTTACCTGTATCCCATACCAAAATGTGCTGTATAACGAAGGTTATTCGCAAGAGCCATGACGCGGACACCGGTTCAGTCGGTACCGTAGCGATGCATACGGTTTTGCCTTCGTACCTTGTCATAAAATATGTCGTGTTACGTTAGCTGCGATAATAAATACACACTTCTTAATTACAATACCTCAATATCGAACACCTGATATATAACACACAGGCAATGTGCCTCAATATCGAACACCTGGTATATAACAAGAGAGTGGTTATTGCGACCGACTTGAGAGTGGTATAAATGTACGTTGCAAAAACGTTCCGTGCACTATGTAACGTCCGTCCGGTTGCAAATGTATACAATATGTGTACACACATCTCACTAAGCCACTCATTTGGGGGGGGGAATCAAAAGTTTTGCGGGTGAAATCAAAACGCGCCTCTGGCTAGTATGGAGCGGTCGAAAGCACCGCTGAGGACGCGTAAGCGACCCCCGGGGGACGAGGGAGGGGATGAGAGCGCAACAGACACGGGCTGGGACGTACTGTCTGCGGAGTCCGCGGTTATGGCTCAGTGCAACGACCTTAGCTGGCCTCTAGAAGGCTCCAGCTCGGTCGATGAGGTCGGGACCGGGTCAAGCGACGACCGTAAGGACGAGGAGAGCCAACACAAAATGTGCTCTGACTTACAGCGCACACAGTTCAAGTCGTGGAAGCTATTCTTCGAATACCTCGACGAATATCAAAAGGAAACGTTCCAGGTGAGAGAGGGTACTGCATGCTACATTCTAAACCGCTCGTACAGCGATGCACGTCCTAACGTCTCGTTGTCCTGATAGGTATTTCGAATATGCTCCAATAAAAGCGTCGACGAACGGAATAGAGTCATCCGTAACACCAAGATCTCTATGGCTCTCCTTCTACCGGATGACTGGAAGGACTACGCGAAAACGCTCATCTATCTGCATGCACAGTGGGCAGTACAGATATCGTGGGAAAGGCAAACGCCCACGCTAAGAGACTCGATCGATGAACTGCCAGGTGCAGGTTAGTATACTAGACCCCGGTCCGTGGCAATCGGGGTCAGTGGGGTCCAATCTGTGCCATTTGATGTTAACCGTTGTCAGACTTCTGACGTTTATTATGCTAATATTGCGTTACACATTAACGCCTATGTTAGACTCGTGAACAAAGCACCACAAGAATTTGCCGTCTGTATTACCAGGTCCGTTCTTACACACGACCATCTGTTGGGATTGCGCACGTAGAAGCAGTACGCAGGCAACAGGCTTTTGGTGAGCGAAGATGTGCTGGCGACGGCCAATACGCTACGGAAAGCAGGGGCTAAGTCCAAAGGGATTCTACGGTATCTAGTGGAACAAACTGACAGTAATCCAACACCCCGGGACGTCTACAACCTCATTCGCAACATGAAGAAGAAGGAGCAAGGTGCATCTACCCGCGCCCAGCGGTTGAAGACGTGGATGGTCGAGTTTTGCGGCATCCCCGGTAATATCGGGCGTATCTTCGTGGATTCATCCTCCGGAAAGGTTTGACAAACGGCCCATGTGTGTTTTGTAACCCTTAATTTGACATATCTTTTTTGATGTGTTGTTGTAGAGACTCGCGACATGTATTACCATATAGACGCGGCACATGGTAAGTTTATTTGCCAAGTCCAGAGATTTTAATGATTGATGTGACACATGGTACCAACACTTCAAAGTACAAAGTTTTTTCGTTTATGGCTCATGATATTTTCGGGAAGGGTCAATATGTTCAACATGCACTGGTGCAGAACGAGCGAAGTGAAACGTTATTGACTGCATTCGAGGAGTTCAAGAAGCATGACCCGTCGTGGACGAAGTTGCAATGCGTTGTCATCGACAAAGATTTCAGGGGGATCGGGGTGTTGAAGACTGTTCTTCCTCACGTGCGAATTCTGCTCTGTCAGTTCCATGTGGTGAAGTATCTCCGTGAGGAGATTGCATGCGCCGATTACGCATTTTCGACTTGGCAAAAGGACCAGTTACGGGGAACGATGAATTTACTCGTCTACGCTAAGACGGAGCGTGAATGTGAGAAGCACTACAGGTACATGCGGCACCTAGTGTATGTTGGTCGGAGATCGCCACAAATTACAACGGGTGGTGACGGTGGTCTAATTCGGGATGTGCTGGGGATGACGGGGCGGAAGATCGTGATGCGCCTCCACGGTCGAGTGATTTCCTGTGCCAGTCGGGTGCAGCCGAGGACCGTTCGGGCGCAGTCGGGAGCCAGCCGGGGGTAGTCGGGGTTACTTTGGAACCCTTGCATCCATTTGACGTATATTTCGTTAAGAATTGGAACGGCTGCAAAGAGTTATGGTATTCGTACACGAGGCAAAATGCGGTAACGTTGGGGAATAATACTAACAACAGGTTAGAATCCTCGTGGAAACAAATGAAAGAGGTGGTGAACTCATTCATTGGGTTGGACAATGCCTCGCTTCAATCATATTATACCAGGCGCGCGTGGAACAACAACTTCTCGACCAGAGTTCGAAAGTATCCGTTGTGCATCACCATGGGTATGACCGTGACATGGGCGTCGTGGCCAAATTTGGTGAGCGAGCATGTAAGCTTGTTGATCCACAGCCAATACGTCTACGCAACAGGACCTGCTTCGTACACCTTTTTACGAGGCATTTCCTGGGATGATCTTTATTAAGAATTCTTCAACAAGAGAAGACGATTTTGACGAGCCTGGCATGGAATACACAGTGAACACATCACCGTGGACTGTTCTTGTCTTTTTATGAGCACGATATTGTTACCGTGCCGTCATGTATCTTCATTCGAAAGAGTCTTAACATGGAGACAGTTATTCCTACGCAGTTGCTAAACCAACGCTGGTTATTGAGCTCGATTCGTGAGGCCCGGATGCTTTCAGATGTTCCTGCCGTTCCGTTTGCCGTCGGATCCATTCTACGAAACCGCAAATTCCATGGGGCAAAAACCGCAAGTTTCGTGAGGCGAATCACATTAGCACGTCAATTAGCGATGCCATCAGCTCGTTAGGTATGAGCGAGTACAAGGTAGCTATGAACGCTTTGGCTCGTGTCGTTGAGCTTTTCAAGGTGAAACAGTCAATTTGCTCGAAGAGTTGCCCCGCTCTGGAGCGTGCTGTACTACCGCTGGAGAAACGCCTAGATTGGCAAACAATCATCATGAAGATCAGGTGGTGGAGAATGATAATGCAATGAACCGCGACGAGGAGGATGATCCGCTGCCGATTACTCAGGTGGCACTACTGGTAGAACAGTTGGTGGAGTTGGGTACACATCCGGCTGAGTCAGTTTCGCAGTCGGTGGAGTCAGTTCCGCAGTCGGTGGAGTCTGTTCCGCAGTCGGTGGAGTCTGTTACACAGTCGGTGGAGTCTGTTCCGCAGTCTGGGGAGCCGCGCGGTTGAATCTGTTTCGCAGTCGGTGGAGTCGGGTACACATGAGACTGAGTCAGTTCCGCAGTCGGTGGATTTGTCGCAGTCGGTGGAAGCAGATATTAATTCGGGAGGGATACTACAGAACGAGCCACTTGACACTTCTGTTGCTAGTTTTAAAGTTGGGAGGCCAATCCGGCCGCGAGGCCGTCTAAACTTTTTTTTATAAAAACAGACTACAAAAACGAAAAAAGCAAGAAAAACGCTTCCATCAGAATAGCAGCCGAAAGACTCGACTTCATACGAGGAGCAGTTGAGTCTCCATTCGTTGGGGACTGTATTGCGCCGGAATTTTCTAAGCTACCGGCTAGCAAGCGACCACTAGATCTATCTGATATTCCACGTATTCTGCCTCGCAGCTCATACAGAAATCGAGCGCCAAGGTAGTGACATTGCTGAAGAAACACGAAGGGCTCGCTGAGCGAGATGTCGCGATTGAATTTCCGGGGTTAGGCATAATCACTACGTCCACTATTAGGCTATGGAAACCGTTGGCATGCGGCCAAGTCTGCTGTGGATTTTGTTGAAAAAAAAAAACGCTGTGGTGGATGGCCTCAATTGACTTTGATGTCGATCTACCGCCTCCATATCATATTGTGGAAGACGAAACGCTGCCACCCAAGGTGGTGAAAATCCCACTGTTGTCAGAAAAGGTTAGATGCAGCATTGCATTGATTTATAAAACTAAGCGTAATCGCTAACTTGTATTATGCGCAGATGGATACATTAGACCTTGTTGCTAAACGTTGCTTGGGTGACCGCACAATGATGGAAGTTATGACGAAGCTGTTTGGGTCAAAGTCTGACGTAGTGATCATTGATGCGTGTAATTGGGGTCATGTGGTTGACGGAATTTCGAGCATTACGGATGAGGCGTTGGTGAGTATATTCGTCGGTGTAACATCCGAGCGAATTCTAATCCCGATTAATTGCAACAACAACCATTGTTTTGTGATAATGTTAAGGATGGAAACGTCTGAAGTGGCGTACTACGATCCCATGATGTCAAGTTACACTATGAGTGTTCGCGTCCTGGCCCTACGAATTGTCGGCTACTTGCCACGGGTATCTGGTCGCTAACGAGTGAGACCATTTATAACCAAGATGGGAGTCAAGTTGATAGCTACAACTGCAGGATCTACGTTCTACTCGCCCAAGAGATGTTCTGCGGCTTGGAAGACGTAGGTGAACTATCTGTTTGCAAACGTGTCACTGTACGACCAACATGTATATCAACGGTAGCATCGTACAGGTAAGACCCTTCAGATAGGTGGTGAGTTCAGACTCTAACGTCTTGCCTATAGTCACGGAACAAATTAAACAGCCCCTATTCAGGGTGTGACAGGGCACACAACACCTTGCGCACAGGAGGTGTAACTTCATGAGATTATACAAACTACCTGTAACGGCAGTTCACAAGCCCCTGGCCTGAGGGCTATCAAGTTAGGTAGATATAAGACTGAATACATGTATAGGTAATCTCCTTAATGCTTATGCATACTAACTGTAAGTCACATATATAGTATTCCTACGTGTTATCCTATTGGGTGGCTATGAGGTCCTCCTACCATATATGTGGTACCGTGACGTGACGTGTTAGTGATGTTGGCTACATCACTAGTGGCACTTGGGCACACCAATCTGAAGAGCGACTTGGTACATTTCATGTAACCCTGTTACACAGGAAGTAATTTAGCGCACCACCGTCCTTTCGCTCCAGCGTCACAATCCAGGTGGCGGGCCTCGAAAACAGGCTGGGATACGAGGTGCAGTTTCTTACGGATAATTCAAGCGAGGAATGCCAGTAAGAGTTCTCGGAAGGTCACCCGTGAACGCACAGTGACGATGTTATCTCGAATATCACGAACGATTTGTTCTAGTTTTCCCAATCGTGGCCTCCACTCTGGTTAGACAAGCGGTCTGGCTTCTTCTGCGTGGACGGCGGCATGTAATCGTGCCGTAGCATCAAAAAGAGGGGCTAAACGAGGCTTCAGAAAAAGTCAGACGCTGTGTCTAACACAATTACCACTGGCCCACAATTACGAATTTTGGGGAATGACGATTTTGTTCTAAGCGCGGCACTGGTGTCACTCGATCGAGGTCTACGTATTTCTGATTCACGCTTTTCATCCAATCCACTGCATCTGATCTGCTTCATAATCGCCCAACCCCGCGTCACATCGCCGCCATACTCAACGCAAGACCTTTGTCACCAACGAGATCTCTAAGTGTTGGTTTCATTATTTGCCAGCTCACGCCAGTCCATCCCAGCCCTGAAGCTCGGGTGTCTCCCTCGTCTCCCCTCTTCTGTGTGAGTCCGTGCTGTGCGTAGCGTCAACGTCCACGTCGTCCTCTTCTTCTTATTGCCTCCCTATCCATTATGGACGCCTCCCAATACGACATGGACGGCCAGTCCGTCGACCTGTCTGTCAATCCCAGCGATGCCTACGCCGACCCGCAACATAGCGGACCCGTAAAGCTCTTTGTGGGCCAGGTGCCGCGCACCATGGAGGAGGAAGACTTACGACCCGTGCTCGAGGTCTTCGGCCCGCTCGAGGACCTGGTAATCATCCGTGACAAAATCACGGGCGCGCATCGAGGTTGCGCCTTCGCCTCGTACTTCACGCACGACGCGGCTGAGAAGGCTGTACAGGAATTGCACAACAAGGTCACACTGCCACAGAGCATTAACCCGCTGCAGGTGCGTCCCGCTGAAGGACAGGCGGGCGCCTCCCAGGAGCACAAGCTTTTCATCGGCATGATCCCCAAGACGGCTGACGAGGCGGCTATCCGTGAGGTTTTCGAGCTTTTTGGCAGCATCGAGGAGGTCTACATTCTCCGTCACCCCGCGACGGGTCAGAGCAAGGGCTGCGCCTTTTTGAAGTTTAAGGAGCGCAGCTCCGCTCTTGCGGCTATTGAAGAAGTCAATGGAAATGTCACGATGGACCGCGGCACGTCGCCGCTCGTGGTTAAATTTGCAGACAGTCGTCGTCAGCGTCTCCAGCGTGCACGGAACTTGGCGGCGGCCGCGAACGCGTACTGGCCGCTGCCTCCTGGTGCGGGACTGGCGTTCCCGCAGCTCCAGCAGCTCCAGCAGCAGTACATGCAACAGATGCAGGCGTTTGGAGCTCAGGCAGCGGCTGGAATGAACCCCAACGTTGCGGGACTTGGATCCCCGGTGGGAGCTGCTGGTGCTGGGGGCCCGGGTAGCCCCACGAACTCGTTCATGTACTACAACCCGTACGGCTTTGCTGCTGGTGCTGCTGGACCGTACGGTTTTGGCGGTCTGCCGAATGTCGGAGGCGCTGGGTTCGACGTGCCGTCTGGTGGCCTGGGTGCTGGTTTGGACCTGCAGAGTCAAGGTGTGGACACGGCTGCCAAGGCTTCACGTACGACCAGCCAGCTGGAAGGCCCCACGGGAGCCAATTTGTTCATCTATCACCTCCCACACGATCTGACGGACGCTGACCTGGCGACTGCCTTTGCGCCGTTCGGAACTGTTATCAGCGCTAAAGTGTATATGGACAAGATCACGGGCGAGAGCAAGGGCTTTGGCTTCGTGAGTTACGACAGCGCAGATGCTGCCGACGCAGCTATCGCTAGCATGAACGGCTTCCAGATCGGGACCAAGAGACTTAAAGTCCAACACAAGCGTATTCATCAAAGAAGTGATTTTCTTGGCGGTGGTTCCAGCAGCAGCCTTGGTCATGAAGACGATCTGGCCGGCATGGAGTATCATCACCAGATGCAGCAGGGTATCCCTGGCCTTGATGATGGACTGCACCCGCACTCTGATGACGGCAGCGCCAAGTCCTCTAGCAGTGTTGCAGAAGGCAACAACGGCGTCGATACGTCACTAGACGAGGCCGTGCAGAACTTGCGCATTGATGCGTAAACCCCAAGGAAAGGAGCGGTGTGTTTTTGTGACTCGTCGTTCATGTCAGTCAGTGTCAGTCGGTTGGTGGTGAGTTTTGAGGCGTGAAGGTGTACAAAATGCCGTGTACAAACAGCGATGCGATACTGGAGATCAGAAGGACACGCACGAGGCACGAGAACGGAACTTTTGCGAGCAACGAGCAGCAAATACAAGACAAAGCAAGCAATAAAGAGAAGAAAAAGAAGAGAGAAGTGACGACCCGCGGAAGAAGCTGCAAGCGAGCGTATGTTAAACATCAGTATGTTTCACTCGAGTGCTATATAGCATCACTTCCTTGCCACGTTGATACTGTTTTTCCTTTACCGCACGTAAACATGAAACCAATGCAACGAGTTCAAGACCATTTAGCGAGCAGGCCAAAAATCGCGTAACCTGCCACGAGTGCGAGCGACTTCTTCAGTGTCACCTTGGACTTTTGCTGATGACCATGACCTTCCTCTCCACTGTGGCTGTGTCGAGGAAACTCTTGCGGAATCACCTCCATGACCGCCACGTAGATAAACGTTCCCGATGCCAGAGCAACACATATCCCTGCCGCCGCCGAGTCCTCTGATGAGTCGGCTGCAATGATCCAGCCCACAATAATGCCAATAATACTCATGAATGAGAAGACGACCATGTACAGCATCACGTGCGTCGCGGGCATAGCACTCTGTACGAGTCCAGACCCCAGCGCGAACGCCGCCAGTCCCTTGTGCATGATGATAGCCATAAATACCCCCCACGCCGTCTCTTTCTGGGCACCAATACCCAGTCCTTCCAGCACCGAGTGGAAGGATAGGGCTATGAACAGCACCATGGCAACAGCCAACGAGCCTGCGTCTGCCTCCTCCGGACCTCCACCCAAGTGGGAGTGGCCGGAGCTTCTCCTCACGTTGCCGCCCATTGCAAGTCCTTGCTCCTCCTCGTCCAGATCTTCGAGATACGTGTCGTCACTCTCTGTCGCTCCGTGCAGCTCTTCGTCGTCCTCCTCGCCTTTGGCCGGCATGTAGTTCTTGGTCTCATTGCCCGCGTCCATCTTGGCTTGAGCCCCCTGCTCCAGCAATAACAGCCCAAGGAAACCCAATGTGCAGAACATCTCGGCATAAGGGAATTCGTAGCGACCCTCGTCCTCAGTGGACCATTTCCGTAGCGCCGGGTTCTCTATGGCCGAGTGCAGCAGGTGGAAGAAGCCTCCGGCCAGGAACACGCCGCCCGAGAAGGCGCTGAGGATGCTCAGCGTCGGAGACTTGTCGTGGCGAGAGGCCAGGCAGGCGGGGGTAAGCCCACCCACTAGCCCCACAACCCAGATGCACACGATGGACACGAGCTTAAACACCGTCACCGCGTCCATGATCGAAGCGGTAGAATCAGAAATGTGACCTTGCTCAGATATCTGCTGGTGTGACTTACATAATTACGATATTCAACGAAGACAATATTATCCTTGCCAAAATTGGGTAGCGGCGGCGCTTAAATTAACAAAAATCGAAGCAACCTCGACACTATCTATGAGCGCGTACGTGAGCAGCAGCGACGAGTCCGACGCCTCGGCAGGCTCCCCCGTATCCACACACAAAGACCACAGCGATGCATCGCCTATGGAGATCCCTTTCCACGAATTATCCACCAGTGAAGGCGACGAAGAAACCCCCAAGGCGCTGCCGAAGAAAACACAGAAATCTCCCCCTAAAATTTCGCAGTCCAAGCCTAAAACGCCACCTCAAAAAAGGAAAGAATCTACAAAATCTGGTGGAAAATGTTCCACGGCAAATTGTAGCAAGAAAGCACTGCAAGGAGGAAATTGCTTCGAGCACGGTGGTGGTTACAAGTGTTCGGAAGAAAGTTGCATCAAGCAGGCCAAAGTGAGAGGAAAGTGTGTGGCTCATAGTGACGGGAACCGATGCAGTCATCCAGAGTGCACTAAACTCGCAAGAGCAAAGGGACTCTGTATCACTCATGGAGGAGCGAAGTTATGCTCGTTGAAGCGATGTAGCAAACACGTTCAGTCGAGAGGCAAGTGTGCGGAACATGGCGGAGGGAAGACATGTTCCAAGAGAGGGTGTAACAAGCAGGTTGTGTCCAAGGGGTTGTGCTTTGGACATGGTGGAGGCAGTCAGTGTTCTCGTGAAGGATGCATGAAGCAGGTCAGAGCGAACGGGGTCTGTTTCGAACATGGAGGAGGCAAACCGTGCTCGATGGAAGGATGCGTGAATCAAGCGGTGATTAAAGGCTTGTGCTATACTCATGGAAGGACGAATCCATGCAATCAGGCGGGATGTTTACGAGTAGCTGATTCGACTGGAGTCTGCTTTGAACACGGTGGAGCACGTCAATGTTCGGTTGATGACTGCACAAAGCGTGCGCATGCCAACGGCGTCTGTGTTGGTCATGGTGGAGGTACCCAATGTACACATCGTAGATGTACCAAGCAGGCACTTAGCAGAGGGAAGTGCTTTGAACATGGTGGCGGAACCAAGTGCGAGCAGGAAGGATGCGAGAATAGGGCCTTATCAGTTGGCATGTGTTACGACCATGGAGGAGGTGCTCAATGCATGCATCCAGGATGCGACAAGAAGTCGTATCTGCAAGGTCTGTGTAGCGCCCATGCTGGATCCAAGAAGAAATGCTCGCGTGAAGGATGTGACAGACGCGTCAAGTCGAAAGGATTGTGCTATGCTCACGGTGGAGACACAAAGCAATCAGGGGAGGGAGGTGAGTTTGATGCAGGAATTTATTTGCATTCGTAAGCATAGTATGACTTGCTGATTACATTAAAAGAAATACTATCGGAAGGTGACATCGAACGCGTTCATAGCGATAAAGATTTTTCGCGACTTAGGCTAAAACGCACATCAATATTTTTAATTTGTTTGTTACTGTTTAAACAACAATAAAAACAGATCTCTGGATTTTATCCAGAGTTGTCCAAGTTGTTAGGGCGATACGAGTACCAGTACTAATCACTATAGAAACGAATAGCTTGTATATATTTATGCTTTTTCGCTACCTGTTTGCTCCAAAACGTCCTTATATTACCTTTATGATTTGGTACCTGTATAGATTTCGTACTATCCATAGCGAATGTTGCTTGAGTCTTTTACGGTCAACTGTAAAACGGTCAACGTAAAACGGTCAACCGTAAAAGACTCAAGCAACATTCGCTATGGATAGTACGAAATCTATACAGGTACCAAATCATAAAGGTAATATAAGGACGTTTTGGAGCAAACAGGTAGCGAAAAAGCATAAATATATACAAGCTATTCGTTTCTATAGTGATTAGTACTGGTACTCGTATCGCCTTAACAACTTGAAAAAATCCAGAGAATAAATAATAGTATATAGATACCGGTATTTAGCTTCTTGGATCCATATTCGTACTTAAGGCAACTTGAACTGGCTCATGATTTGTCGAAAAGGTGATCCAAATGACAAGACGATTGGCTGAAATGAGGTCGAGCTGGTATCTCTTCTTTCTTATGAGCACATTTTCGCACCTTTGATACCAAAGCCACGTGCGTTTCCGCTCGCGCTGCTTGTAGAGGTGATATCTCGATACCTAGACGTCGGCCTGCCGCGATCAACAGCTCTTCCTGTTTGCTATCGTCTTGTCTATCTAACAATTCGTTTGTGGGCCCCTAACTCGCCGATACGTGTACGCTGTTACCATCTACGCTGAAGCATGTCAACGCTGCCGGTTTTCGACGATCCTGCGGCGCTACGACGCTTCCTTCAGACGCAGAGCGTAGACAACATCTGCCATGACATGATGCCGAGCTTGCTGGCGGAATTGCGGCGTGTGCCCGCTCCAGGGGACGCCAACGAGCCTAATTCAGTACCTCTGGAGCAGGTCGGACCATTCCTCGACGCAATATTATTGGCACATGCCGACCGCCTAATGGTTCAAGCTAATACAGAAGATATGACACAAAGCGACGGTCAGAACTTACCGCCAGTCACGAGGGACGCGTTTTTGGAGCAGTTTAAACCCAAGAGAAGTACGCAGGTGCTTTGCGGGTACCTATTCCAGCGCAACGACATCGTGTTCAACTGCAAGACGTGTCAGTCTGACGAGACGTGTGTGCTGTGTCTCAAGTGCTTCCAGAACGCCAACCACGAGGGTCACGACGTCTTTTTCCATCGCACGAGTCCCGGAGGGGTTTGTGACTGTGGAGACAGTGAGGCCTGGGCACCCGAGGGATTCTGTGTGTATCACGGACAGAGAGACGAGGATGCTGCAGTCACTTCGAACAGTGAACACGCAGGGTCGTTACCCGAGGAGATTGTGCAAGTAGCGGACGCATTGTTTACAGTTATTGTGGACTTTTGTGTCGACATGGCGAGACGATCCATGCACGTGTTTGACGCGGAATTGGTGGACGCACAGGGACGACAGATGCTGCATGAGCTGCGATTGCAACTACAAGAGCGTGGGGTTACTATGGAGGACGCGCAGAGGATGGAGCGACAATTTCACGTGAGAATTTGCAACGATGACGTCCATTCAGACGAGGATTTAATCAGCTCGTTATCGCAGAAACGGATCCCGAGGGCTGAAGATCTCGTGCGTGCCATTGACTCGAACGGGTCGGAGATTGTGGCGTCCAATTTGACGCTACGAGACGCGCTGACGCTGATGCAGGTGTTGAACGGTGAAGGCTGGCATGTGTGTGTGGTACAGGACTCCTTTATTCATGATGAAGACGTGTTGTTGCGTGTGACCCAATGGGTGAAGACGATCTGCTCGCTATCAAAGCAGCTTCACGTGCTGTTTTGCGGCAAACTGTTCGCCACAAATGGCCACAATAAGGAGCCGATCCAGGTCATGTTTCTCTCTGACCCGTATTTCCGCAAAGATATTGTCTTGGAATTGTACGAATTGTATTTGAAACTGCAAGGCGATAAAGACCCCAAGCTGCAGTTCTCGATTGTTTTCCTCAAAGTTTACAACCGGATGATGCTTAAATATTTGTGTGGCGTCGGCACCCGTGAAGAATCGTTATTCCAATACGGCGTACAGATCCTCACGACGCCATCGATCGTACACCATTTAGCGAGGCTTGGGTTGCTGGAAATGTTGCTGGATACGATCAATACAGCGCTTGAGATGGCGCGCTCGTCCACATTACCGCCACATCAACACTTAAGTGTGTACCACACACTGGATTGTGACCATCCTCTCCTGAAATTTAAGCGTTATCACTTTGTGATTGAGAATTTCGGTTATGTTTTGGGTATTCCAGCCATGTCAAGTGCGCTACTTCTTCGAGCTGATTTGCTGGAGAAATGGATGGATGCGCTTGCCGAAATTCAGGGGCTGGATCCTCAGGTGCGGATACAAGATGGTCGTGCACATGTGACGTATGAGACGCAGTCGTGGCTTACAGCGTTCGCATTCCACGCCAATGTGAGTAAAATTCTGACCTTTATTTCGAAAGGTCTTCGCTATCACGAAGCTGTGGACACAGCCACACGCAACCAGGATCGCGAATGTATGGTGTTTAATATGCTGGAAAACTTCTGGGACCAATTGGACCGGACAGGAATGACCACAACTCGGTTGCAACTGTATATTCCGCCCTGTGGACGACTCATGGGCTCTCCGTATATGGAAAAGATTGTCAAATATGACGTGTCGACACAACCAGTGTCTTTCCACAATCCACTGCATGGTCTGCTTGCCAGTTTTCTTATCGAAAGCCTCTACTATGGACCACCCCCAGCTCCTGGTAGTGCAGTTCCATGGATCACAAACTGGAGCGCACTTCTTGAACGATCTATGACTAAAGTGTTAAATCTAGACGGGATCCAAGGTGAGGAATACAACGAGTTAGTACGACACAAGAAGACAATGTTGATCTATGGAATGATGGAATTTCCACTACGCTCATTGGTCTTGTGCGCGCAGATCAGTTGCGGCCTGTGGATCCGTAATGGTCAGAATATGCAGCGTCAGATGTTAAATTATACGAGTCCGCCGTGGTGCAGTGAACTGCGGGACTTGGATCTTTTTCTTGTACAAGTGAGTACGACGATCGTTGGATTTCCGAAATTCTTGACCATCTTTTTCGATCGTTTCGGTCTCTCAGAGTGGCTTTTGACGTGGACAAATGTTCGCAACTTAAGTGACGAAAGTTCTGGAATTTCGGCTCGAGAAGCGCTATCCAGCAGTTCAGAAGACGACAAATTGGTTGGAGTTCTAGAGGCTGCTTTACTGCAGCTTATCTGGATTGTGACTGAGGTCACGCCCCCGTTAGATGCTATCGAACAACGAGACACGGTACTTCGTCGTGAGATTATCCATCGCCTAAGCCAGCACCCTTGTCGACTTTCAGAGCTGCTTGATCAGACGACGTTTGTTGTTTCGACACCTTTCGGTGGCATTTCGGCTCGTCAAGAGAAGCAGCATCTTACGCGTCTGGAACGGATTTTAGACGAAGTTGCTGACGAGCAGGTGAAACGCTCGGTGATGGTGGCTCCTCTGGGTGATAGTGCTGGTGATGATGAGAGGATGGGAGACGGAGCCATGGAGCCCACCAAGTACATGCTAAAGAAGGAATATTTCAAGGAATATGACCCGTCCTTCTACCATTTAAGTCGCTCCAGCCACGAGAAGGCGCAGTTTGCACGACAGGAAGCTTTATTTAAGACGTGGAAGGTAGAAGATCCACCTATTCCATTGGTGGCACAAGTTCCACCCCCTCATTTGTCTCTAGGTATGGTGCGTTTTCTCGTGCTGGAAAAGGGATTACTTGGTATTTTGCGGCTTGTTTTAGAGGACGTAAATTGTCCTGCTGATGGATATTGTGAAGGCATGAGTTGTACTCCTGGAGTCAAGAAGACCAATGTTATGGTGGTGATGCGTGCAATTCACTTGATTAACTTGGTAGTTCTTGTGCTAAAGCGTGGGGCCGGTGGCGCTACTCTACCACAACAAAATGAGGTTGTTTTATCGGAACGTAAGAGGCGTCAAACGTTAGCATTGCTGCGTAATGGTCCCGAGGTATTTGAAGAATCCGATACAACTTCTCGAGGTAAAAAGCGCGTCAAGAGACAATTGATATCCAGTGACGATGGAGACGTGCAAATGAGCAGTGATAGCGATCAAGGTGACATGAGTGAGGTCAAAGATCTGAGTATTGTGGCATTGCTAGTGGCACTTTCGAAAGATATGGTAAAACATGATTTTGAGACCTCCAAATCGACGATTTCGGCCATTTATTGGATTTTAAATGAATTGGCAGGTCTAGACCGTGTCATTCATGCGTATGTTGAGCTCAAGGTCTGGAGCGGGATGAAAAAACATGAGGAATTGGTGGCCGAGAACGGTATGTCGAAGGTTGAACTTAAGAAACTTCACCAACAACGCGCTATCGCGGCGATGATGGCCCGTCAAAAGGCATTTGCACAGTCCAATGTTTTTGCGGAGATGGACGACGAAGATGAAGATGAGGATGATTCAGGTGGATCTGGAGTCGGCGGGAAGTTTAATATGGACTTAGACGACCCGAATCATGAACTACCAGGCCATACAATTGTCTACCGGCCTCCACCACCGCCAGACTGCATTATCTGCTCGCAAAAAGAGAAAGACGAGCCAATTATGTATATTGGTCATGCTCAGATGAGTCGGGTTAATGCCCACGCGCTGGAAAATCTCCCTGGAGACGTGGAGACTGCTGTGGCTGACAGCAATAATAGTATTGACACCTCATCCTCCACGAAAGGGTCACCAGCGTTCCCTCCGCAGATTCATTTGTCGTTGTGTGGCCACGCTGTACATTTACATTGCTGGCAGAAATACTTTGAGTCAGTGAAGGCGCAGTCTCGCTTCAATCTCGAGCACAGTCAGACAAATATCGCTTTCGATGCACATTTTGGCGAGTTTCTCTGCCCGTTATGTCAAGCGCTCAGCTCTATGCTTGTGCCATGTCTGCCAATTTGTCCAGTCTTGACGTCAGCAGACCAGCAACGCGACCGGGACGCCATGGAACGAGTATTCCAGTCTAAACAAGACACATCCAGTATTTTATCATGGTTGTCGGAGGGACTGCCACGTCGATTGGAGGCACTAGCTCCACAAGCTGAGAGCATAAGTGATGACGAAGATGGAGACGAACAGAGCCTTTTACAGCGTCAGGATGAGATTCGCGCGATGAATCAGTTTGCCGTCTCGTTTTTGGAGGCAATGCTGCGTTTCCAACCGGAAATGACTCAGCTTGCGACGGCAATGAATGCTCTTAAGAAAGGGTTCTTCTCGACAGGACCACAATTGACTCATTTAATCTGGTCATCTGTGGCCTCGACGATCACAAGCACTCAATTAAGTGGCATTTCTTCTGCTATTTACTCGCTTGAAGCGTATACAGCTTCGTCCAAGTACATTAACAAAAAGTCCGTCTGGCGATCAAGTTCTGCGATCCGGAATAATGGAGGCACGGGACCTGCTACAGCTGCGTCTTCGTTTTCATCGTTAAGAATCACCAATATTCTGAATCCAGCGGTCCCATGCCTGAAAACACGTGTCGCTGTTTCACTACCGGAAGCGTTGGACCCGCAAGTGGATCAATTTACACCCAAAGATGACAGCAAATTGAACGTTTTGCTTCGTTCATTGCGACGTGTCCCGTTGATTTTCCAAGATCGTCGTCAAGGATTCTACCGGAGTATGTGCTTTCCTATTGCGCAAAATCTTCGACTTTCTCTCTCGTCCGAACAGTGGCTGGAGACGTTGACACTGGGCCCTCCACTCCAGTTGGGACAACCGATCCTAGGCCAGGATTTGTTCTACCTTTGTGTGGCTATCTGTAGCAGTATGTTGACGACCAAGGCGGATATTCTACTCACGATCCGGTCGTTGTGTGTCTTGCACATGGCCCAAGTACTTATCCAGCTTGCTCAAGTGGAAGCTGAAGATGAAGACGATTGTCTTGAAGAAGAATATAACGAAGCAGAGGGAAGATGTTCAGCAGCGAACGATGACGCATCCTCGGAACAAATGGAAGAGATGCAGCGTGGACTTGAAATACTCATGGAGCGCCTCGCACAAGAAGCTGGCGTCAAGTTGGTTGTCGCTATTGATCAAGACGAGGAAGAGGATGATGCAACGGGTGCTCTAAGTCGACGTCCAGCCCCTCGAGGCCGACAGCTCCAGCTTCTTTTTAAGTCGTCATGCTTAGCATTTATGCGCCAGGTGACACTACTGTGTCGAGCATTTTTCCGAGGTGAACAGGATCCAGATGCGTCATGGAGTGCCAACTTTGTGAGTTCCTTGCGGCTGAGCACCAATTATCACGACATGTGTCAGCAATTGGGACTACCGCGACTGACTCAATTATTGGCGGATGAAGCACTTGTCGAGTATCTGCTACGGGCTGCGCGTGAGCTTCGTATTCGTCCTACAAGTGCCGCTGTATCCGATGAGTTACAAGTCCGTTACAAGCAACACGGTCAGATCGACCCACTTGTCGCTGCACTTGAGAAATTCGTTACGAATGAAGAAAAAGTGAGTGAAAATGCCGCTGTCGAGTGGGAAAAATTACTCACTCGAAGCAATTTACGGGAGATTCCGAAGCTTCCACTACGGTTGACACTGGACGCGCAGCAGCACAAGAAGTTGTTTTATTTTGCGAATATCCGACTGGTGAAACTCGCAGCGTCGTACACGGATCTGCACTCAGAAGTGCTGGGCAAAAGCAAGTGTAAACAGACGTGGAAGACAGTCGAGAACCCGGCTATTTGCCTCGTGTGTGAGCAGGTTCTGTGTGCTGGAACTGAGTGTTGTCGACGACGCAGTGATGGCATGGGGGCTTGCACACACCACGCCATCACGTGTGGCGCTGGGGTTGGGCTTTTTTTCCTCATGAGGTCGTCGTCAGTGTTGCTCGTGTTTGGACCGCGGAGTTCGTATTTTGGATCGCCATACCTCGACATGTTTGGGGAAGAAGACATTAATGTGCGTCGTGGTCGGCCGCTGTACTTGAATGCCAAGCGCATGAAGGCGCTGCAGGCTCTGTATGCGAATCATCAGCTGGCTAACGAGGTTGCACGCAATCGCCGCACCTCGGACCAGTATATTCGCAATAACTATTACTGAGCAGAGGGAGCGTCAAGCTTGACTGGCATAGATAGGATAGCCAGGAATAACAAAATAAAAACAATCTTCAAACCATAACTGCGTCCTTTTAGGATTTGGCATTAAATTGCCACTTTTTACTTTTATCAACAACAAATAAAAATACTACGGAGTAGTATTTTCTACAGTAGCACAGGTAGTAGGTAGTAAATAGCAGTAGTAGTTATAAAGTAATCCAATACAATCATTATGGGTAAGCAGTTATTGTATTGAAGTGATACTTTCTACAGCTTGTGCGATCGGAAGGTTGTATCGCCCATTTTGAACTTGAACTTCTTGCCACGGAACTGCTCGAGCGCAGCATGGGCCGGACTGCTGGCTGTTGACGAAAAGCCTCGTTTCCGATCGTCATCTGGCTTTCGGCCCAGTCCGTTGCTGGCGTCAGGAGCGTTCGTTCCAGCACGTCCACCACTCATCAACATACGGTTCTTGCTCTCCTCCATCATAAGTCGAAGACTCTCATAGCCACCAGCCCAATTCGCAGCTTTGTCCTGGACAATATGCGCCACAGCGATAGGAGTCGTTTCGCCCCACACCTTCCGGTACAGCACAATGAGCGCTACACGCAGTCTCTGGTCCATCGCAGCCGTCGCATTCATGAGATTCCACAGCTCCTCAATGATGCGTTTTGCTGAGCTGCTGTCATCACGAAGTTTGCTCAGATTGGGGCGATCAAACAATTCCAATACTTTGTCCTTCTCTGGGCTCTTGAGAACGAACGACGTTGGCTCCTTCATCTCGATATAATTCATCAGTCCTAGCGTGTAGCTGTGATCCCATGTGGCCAGCACCTCTTTCCCCACACTAGGCGGGAACCCGCGCATGCAGTTCAGACACACTTGAACAGCAAACAAGCGGATTCCGGGAGATTGTTCTGCCTTCAACAGTTCACACACCCATAGCATTGCTGCCGTCGCTCCATAACTGTTTGTTAGTAAAGAGGTTGGGCCCCGAGTTGATGTCCTAGTTTTCTGGTGCGTGTTTGAACCGACAGAGAAATTCATTCCCATTGACGAAGAATTGCCGTCTTCAAGTGTTGGACCGTTGGGGTCTTCAGCGAAATACAGACGAAGGATAGTTTCGATTGCAGCTTTGCGGACGACATTGGAGTGCTTTGGCGACGCAAACGAATGGAAATTCACCAGCTTCTCGTCACAGCGGCCAGCTAAGACTAGGTTACACAGCGCCTCGAGGCAGCACACAGTAATGGTCTTGTTGTAGCTAGGCTGCACCTGATCATAGTGCAGGTAACGCAGGATCTCGCGCACCACAACAGCATCGCCATCGTCTGAGCGCGCTGGACGATCCAAACTCAACACGGAGAGCGAAAGCACGAGGTTGCCAAGGTAGTAGCAGTCGTCAGCCACTTGAGACTGATCGTCCATTTCCACGTAATTTTTCGAATTGTCATTCTCAGTGAGAAGCTGCAACAAAAACGTTTCAATCTCGGGAGGTGACTTGCCGTTTTGAGCACGAATCATAGCCAGCGCCTTGGGGATACTCTTCTTGATCTCATACTCGCCAGCAGCATAGTCTTGGACCTGAATCTGCTTGCTAGAAATCGATGCTTGTTGTGCACCTAAAGCTTCAAGGATAACCTTACCACCAGACGGTAAAAAGTAGTTGGGCAGCGGCATATCCGTCGCTCGATCAAAGAAATGCTCTTTGAAAATGCGCACAAGATTGTGCATAGCCTTCCAAATGGGGAGCTGAGTGTTGGCGTTAGTGAGAGGTGCGTGAATTGATTGCCAAATGCCAAGTGATTGAGCAGCTTCGGCACGTAAACGTCGCGAATGAGTCGTCAGACCACTCATGCACTCAGTGAGCACACGGCACGACATCACGTTCGGCTTTTCATGAGGACGATGAAACAATGCCAGCGCTCGGGCAGCATGCACACGCGAGCCAACCTTCTTGTCTGAAAGAAGCTGCTCCATCCAGTTGAAATCCGGCTGGTGCATCACTACGTGCCGTAGCCAAGCACAACCGGTGTCAATTTTCACCCAGAAAACTGGCGTATCATTCAAGCCCATGCCTGGACCACCAACAGAGACCGAATCATCCGGGTCTGCAAGTCCCTGGCGTTTTCGTCGTTTCTTTCGGACCTTCGAGTGGCACGGGAAGTCGAATTTGTGCCGTTTGTGCTCGATGCGCTTCTGGTACGTGTACTCGCTAGTATCCTCGACGATCGTGATTGTGATAGGACCTGTATAGAGCTTCCCACCAGGAGGGATTTCCTGCTGCAAAACCACTTCTGCCTGTGTCTGCTTACGATTGTACCAATACCCGACTGTAAAGAAGGGCATTCCAGGCTCAATAATCCACGACGTGAGAAACGATTTGGTGAGGTCCTGACCTGCAGCACCTGCAATCGTCTTCACCGTCTTGAGAAACGATAGCGTCGTCAGAGGCTCTAATGAAGCTGCACCGTTTCCTGCCTTCCCAGATGCGCCACCAGTAGCATTTTCGCCACCTGGTTCACCTCCTTCTTCATCTGCACTCTTCTTGTCTTCATTATTCTTGCTGCTCTCTTCGTCCTTGTTCCCTTCACCATTGTTCAGAGCATCACCTCCACCACTAGCAGCACCGGTACTAGCTGCAGCAATTGCGCCTCCACCAGACACAGCACGTTGAATAGCGATGCTCAAATGCTTTGGGCCGACGCGCTGCTCAATCATATGCAACACAAGAGGTGCCTTTACTTCAAGAAGCGTCAGCGACAATGGATCGTACTCTGAATACACGTCCACCTCCGATGACAGCAATGCCGGAGACTGCTGATCTGTCGTCAACTCCATCGTTGTCAATGCATCCATCGCCAACTGAATACGATAGCCATACTCCTCCTCGCCGTAGATGGAGCGCACATATGTATTGACAAGATGTCCAATTACACCAATCAACACCCACGCGTCCTTAGTACTTTGAATTCCAACAGCACCGCCAATCCAGCTGCCCACAAGCGCCTTCACTTGTGCCAAATGCGAGGGTAATTCGCGATCAATAATCCGCGGTCCATGCAGCAAGTTCTGATCCAAAACAGCTCCTCCAGCAATATATTGCAGCTGATCGGGCAGATCTTCCACAAACACCTGCTGGTACGTCTTGAACGGGTACGAAGCTCCCAATGCGCGTTCAAAGTACGTCATTGCCGAAGCCAACTTGGACGTACAGTATACCAGATCTTCAAAACATTCTGGCAGAGCAAAGTGCGTCATTCTGGGCATCTCCGGCGGCACGTACAGTCTAAAAGGTCCGACTGCAAAGCCAATCGACGAGCAATTGGTTTTAGGATTCACCACGTATCTAAATGTCCTCCACTGTACTCCGTCTGCGTCCGTATCCGGATTTAACACTTGCTGCACCATTTGTCCACTGCAGACAGCCACACACCAGTCCGGAACTGTCAGCTCAATTCTGAAGGTGCAGGCGTCTCTCAGTGTGTCACGGCACGGCATCCACGAGCGTGCCCCGTCACAGAGACCACCAAAAGGTCCACAGTAAGTGTACATATGAGGACTCCTCTTGGGCTGGTACTGTTCATCTGGTAGTACGAACCTCAGGCCTCCGGTAGGTTCATCAATTTCGTACTCGATCCGGACAACGACAGGCTTGAAGCCTGTGGAGCTCTTGGGGAGGCGGTCGAGGTCCCAGGCATCGAGTACCAACTTTTGTTCTTTTTTAGTACCAACTTCAGTCTCTTCGTCATCGTCGTCTTTTTCCACTTCTTGATCTCTTAAGTTGCTCGAGTCCTCGGAGTCTTCCTCGTCTTCTTGGAAGGCTACGTCCCTTGGGATCTCAACAATGAGTTCGCCCTCTTTCGAGGCCACGATGGCACCGCGATAGAATAAGTCAAAAGTAGTTAAATCACGGTAGTTCTCGTCCACGATCTCGCCCAGAAAGTTAAGTTGCTCGAAGTTAACCTGGACACCGTCGATGTGCACGCTGTGCACCTTCAGCTGCCGAGCGTGTAGTCGCAGCACGCGTAGCTCGCCAGCTCGGGGGGCCAGCACCACCTCGGCCACGCCCACCACGTGGCGACGCATGACGTCCACGCGGAGCGCCACGCGCTGCTGCAGGTACTCGAAGTCACCGATCATCTTTTGACAACGACTTTCTCTGAGGCAAAAAGGGAAGTGACATAAAGTAAATCTAATTACGTAGTCCACATTACAATGGTCATGTGGTGTGGATCACACAGATTGCGAACTTGAAAGTAATTGCTGAGGTGTATTACGTATTGCCTATATCCGTAAATGTATGAATAGTCTTAATTGAGACGACGCAAAACGTTTTCGGTCTTAATGCCTAATTGCGCGTCTCGAGTAATTAGGTGTAGGACGTGCTTCGATCTCTTAGCTTCATTTTTCAAGCTATCATACGACTTCAGATCACACTTAGATCGCTCAGGACGAAGGTTGGCGCGCAGCAGGTAAAGTCAATTTAAAAAAGTTTTTTTTTTGCTTCTTCGGCTTATAAGGCGTAACTCGAGGCGTAGAATCCGTTTCTGCACTTTTTTGTCTTGAATCGAGCTCGAGCACCGTCAAAACGACGATTATACGTTCAAAATCTAATAGAAAACATTTATGTGTACCACATCAAGATTCGCGTGTCCATACGTAATCGTGGCGTTAAGACTGATTTTGGTTTGCTGCTAGATTTGCTGACACACTACTGCTGCTCACTTGCCATGGTTTGCCTCTTGCGACATTCTGCCGTCGTCGGTGCCGCACGCTTATTACCCTGCGAAGACTTCTGTCGCCGAGATCGTTTCGTAGCTGCTACTTCTTCTTATGCAGGTCGTTGGGAACAATGTAGAGCGCGTCACTACGCAGATCCGGCGGGACATACTGCAGCACCTTTTTGTGGATGTCGTGGATCTTCTCTTTGTTTGGTGATGGTGGTGGTGGTGGGGATCCAGCTTCTTGAAGCTTGTTCACAACTCGCAGTTTCCTCAGCACTTAAAGTCTTTGCCACACACCCCTTCAGCAAGTCCTGAATGACTGCATCGCCACTTGGCCGCTTTCGGCAGTGTACCTTACCAAGCTCCTCAGAGCACATCTCAAAGAGTTGGTAACTCTGGATCATTGCCGTGTGCAGGCACGCAAACTCTCCCCTCTTCACTTGGGTTACGATACCTGGAAACAAAACATTATCAGTCTTATTGCCTTTAGCAAAACAAAATCAGTCTTAACGCCGTACTGTGTGATGGTGTCGTTGCTAACGTTGAACACGGTCTGGAAAGCTGTCCGGCAGACAGATCCAGCGAGAGGCAGGACGTACGAATAGCGCGTCCTAGCACCTGTAGATCGGTGACGTTGACCGTCCTCTGAGAGCCCAAAGCACGTTGCTAGCGCTGCTCAAGCTGGTTCGCTGGCAGTAGTACTTGTTCATCTTCATGTAACCGGTGAGGAACGTCGTCGTCGCCTCTGCTCGGTTTTCGATGCAGCGCTTCTCATAGCACAGTACACCCAGCACCGTATCAATGTGCTCAGCCACCGCTTCGTCGATCTCGACATGCGCGACAGGATCCTCTGAGCTCGCAGTCGACCCGAAGTGCTCTTCTTCGACGTCCGAGGCTGCGTCCTCGCGTGCTCCATTTCGATCCGCTTGTGTTCTTGTGAATAGACAGCTCCACGAGGGAAAAAACTCAGGCTCGAATGTTCTTAACGCGATTTAATACATTAGAAATTACGATTTTGTTTTGCGCCGTCTCAATGTTATTACTTCCTCTGTTCGGAAATGATGGATTAGCAATATGATGGTCTCATAGGTCGAATCGTGGGATTGAAAAACGATATTAGAAAAGTATCTGTTTAAGAGGGTATTAATTAGTGCCTGAAGGACGGAGGAACATCACACTGGGGCTGTTTGCCTTCCGGAGAATCTCAACAGCATTTTCGAAAGCGACTCTGTCGCAGGTAATACTGACGGGGAGGTTGCCTTCTCTTCTGAGTTTCGCTCACCCATATGAGGAAGCTTGTAGTCATTGCCACCACCTGCTCGAAGTATGCACTCCATGCACTTCTAAAGCGTGAGGATACGTTATCTAATGTTACGTCGTCAAAGTTTGCGTATGCCGTTTCCACCGATTCGATGCGAGCCTTGACCCCATTGATGGCTTGTCGGTGTGAAAAATTAAATGGATATGCCAGCCGCCCTCTGTCCCAGCAGCCACAATGTCAGGGTCGAAGGGTGACACGTGAGGCTTGGCATTGTCCTGCTAAATCAGGATAGTCCTGTCCTTGTCTCGCCGCGGCTACTGCGCCTAATTACTGGGATCACGTCGTCGATCAAGAACTGTTTGTACACAATTCTTGTTACAGACTCGATGTTGCGCACGCATACATCCCCTCTGTCACCGTATCGGCTACGGCTCTGCGCGACGAATTCTTCTGTCAGTGGCCAAACACCGATCTTTCCGTCCCATATCAGCTTGCCTTCCCGGTTGTACCTGCTGGACAATCAATTTTTAAAATTCGTTCCATTATAGATAATATTATTTTATACAATTCATACCTTGGTCGCGCAACGGCCGCAAGAAACATGGTCTTCGGCATGAAGTGTTTGCTTCGGCGGCTCCTATACGGAACATCGTCTTCAAACACGAGGTAAGACCGCTTGTTGATGTCCTTGTAGAACCATTTCTCATCTATGTCTACAATGTCATACATGCAATCGAACTGAAGGTTCTCTTCGTCTATGAAAGGGATAGCATATTTGAGACGTTTTAGCTTGTTCTTCGCACTCAATGAAGGCTTGATGCGCCCGGACCAGCGCTTCAAGATGTCCTCGCGAAGTAGACACGTGATCATGTGCGTAGAGAGGCCAGAGGCTTCCACCAAGCGTCGTATAGGCCGCCGGTCTTTGATCGGGACCTCGCGAATACGGTCGCGTACTCCGCCTCGGTCACGTCGCTTCCTACCCGAATTCGCAGCTATCCGACTCTTCCACTCTCCCACACCACTTGACACGTCCATCTGAGCATAGCGGTCCCATATCTTACCAACAGCAGAGTTGGAACGCCCCACCTTCTCCGCCTCCTTTGAAATTGCACCACGAGGCAGAACACCGTCTTGGCTGTACCGGAGGAGGTTGTCGATGATGCGGCGGCGTTGATCTTTTGTTAAGTTCGGCATGATAGGCTTGGAAGCGTGAGCAAGGCTGTCCTCTTCGGGCTATGCGGCAGAATATGAAATGCTCAGAAGGGTAGTGTGTCTTCGAGCGGGCATCACGCAGTCGGTAGAAGTCAAAATGAAACGCAACGACCACCATTCGATAAAGGAGACGAACGCACTAAATTTGCACCAATCAGAGCTAAATTTAAACAAATATTAACCAATCTAATAACAGCCACTGTGAAATCATCCATCATTTCCGAACAGAGGAAGTATATTATTGGCCGCGAGCAAGCAGGGCATCAGTGCCGGTTCCACGGTCCGATAACTGGCCGTGACTGGTCTCCTGATGTTTAGGAGCCCCGTTCGGTTCCTTAATTAAGATGTCATTACAGGCATCAAGTTTATCTGCCAGCGGATATCAGCTGATATTCTCGTTTGACGATCGCTGCTAGTTATCAAAATCCCAAATACCAGCATCCCAAAACATCCGCGCACCTACCTTCATGTATTGTCTGACATGGTCTCCGCGTCCGACGCGTCTGCATCACGTTTCGAGGTTGCACCACGCGGCCTCTGCATGGACATGTTGCGTGTCACATCCTTGCAGCTTGCAGCTTGCAGCTCTACTACCAGGCATCAGAACTTCATTCTCGCATCAGCATCAACAAGCTCGCACTGCATCGGACAGTGACTAAACCATGCCGCAACGGCTATTAGACAGCTTGCCTGTCGACACTTTAGACGCCGTGAGTGGCTACTTGACTGGCTGGGACCTCTTCCAGTTGTCACATGCCAACGCGCAGCTCTGGAGCCATTTTTCGCGAGCTACGCTCTGGGACCGACGTCTGCCAATTTCAGACCAGTACAACGTGAACTGCAATGCAAAGAGGAATTATGCACAAGCTCGGTCCTTCATGTTTGAAGGTCTCCGGCTGGACGAGCGACTGCGTCACTGCGGTGGCAAGGACGGATCTGGTGGTGCAGTGGTTCAAGATCCGGTGACACGAGAGCCATTCGCACTAAGATTTAGCTCCGGATTGTCGTTTGCAGTGGACATGTGGTTCAGTCTACTAGATGGAGAACGCGATGGCGTTTTGACAGGAGGGGTACTACTGGGTGGCCAGTCTCCATTGTTGCGCACGTGCATGTGGACGGCTCATCACGTCGCTTTCGTTGCAGTGGACGCGGACCGCAATTTGTTCTGCTCCATGTTGGATGACACTCATAATTGCGTGGCCACGAAGCTTGACTTCGGTCGATGGTACCACCTCGCACTGTCTTATGACCAGGTAGTGCAGCGAATTTACCTCAATGGAGAGCTCGTGAGTGAACTGGAAGGGATGTTGTATCATTCGTGGAACGAACTCTCGCAGGTGCAACTCGGAACGGGCTTCGTGTCGTCCTTCTGGAGGCAGAAGTCAAGTTTTCACTTGGACACAAGACACAGAAGCGCACGGACGTTCTGTGGATGGCACAATTTTCATGGAGTGGTAGACGAGTTCCGTGTCTGGAGGGAACCATTGCGTGCGGAAGAGGTTCAGGCGCTCGCGCGGTGTCAGGATAACTTTTTGTCGGAGCCGCCATGGTATTCGTTACAGCAGGAAACTACTACGTCTAAAGTAAAGCGTGTATCCTTTACGAGACCATCAGAGCACACTGCTGAGTTACACAAGTCGACTGAAGCTCAGTGGAGGTTTGAATCTATACTCACAAATTTATGGCAGAGCTGGCAAAAGTATCTGTCGTGGATGTCTTTTGAGTAGAAAACGACTATACACGAATTAACCTGAGACAATACTACTTTGACATATTAAACATGGTACAGTACATGTAGTTAGAGTTTGTCCTAGGAAACTTTTGAAAAATTACGCTCCGATATTACTTCGCGAAGTAATAGTTTCTAAACTGCTTAAAAACACATCAGTACATTAGTAGCTCGCGTCGCCAGAACAGTTCTATTTTACTACTATTGTTCCTGTAGTAATCCGTAGCTCACACCGTCGATCCGATAGTACTATTAGAGTACTGGCTGTGAACGCAAATACCTTAGTGACAAACCGTTGAAAATAATATATCAACGAAAAATTGCATTTACGTGCGAGGAAGTGTTTTGCAAGCAAGGCGCAACAACATTCAGTTGCCATCGGTGTCTACATTGGAACTGGGTTGCCTCTCGTGGATTGAAGCTTTCATTTTGCAATTCACTTTTTCAACACGGACCACCTGCCCCAGCCTTCTTGTCGACATGATATACTACTGATGAAGTGGTGCGTTTGCTGGCGACATCAGCAGCTTCTCTATCCGCACGAGACCCGAAATGAGCTAGCCGAGATGCAAGTCATCTGGGTTGAGACCCGTCGGATAAAGATGTTGGAAGCGCGGCGATGTTAGACGACGAAAACACTCAAGCTGTTTAGGTGGTCGATGCACCTCATTTCAAGTCGATAGGCAGTAGATAGTACTATAGTACTATTACTGTAGAAAACACAGAAGACAGAAATCGAGTTACTGCAGTAGCAGTAGCAGTAATTCAAACTCGAAGGGCTTTTTGGACAAGTGTTCAACCAGGGACCTGCCACTCAAATGTAATATGGGCCACTGTGTGTTTGGCATGCCCAGAACAGAACATCACTATAAAGTAGCCCTCGACATCGCCGACAACACGCCCTGCTCCACAGGACAAAACTTCGGTTTTCTTCGCCGTCGCTACCGCGGACTCCTCCGCCACCTGCACGCGCTTCTCCGCCGACTTCACGCACTGCTCCGACTGCACGCACGGCTCGCTCCGACCGCACGGACTTGTCCGACGACTTCACGAACTGCTCCAACCGCACGCACTTCTTCCATCGTGCGCGCTCATGAGAGACAGTACGGCAGGATCAGGGGGCTAGCTTGGTCCATCACTTTTTGCAAGATCCAAAAAATGATTTCACTCGACCATTGTACATGTATGTAATCACTGACGGGGAGGTTAGTTAACGGCGGTTAACCTATCTGGCAAACAAAAACACTATTTGGGTTGGACTTTTCTAACGCGGGGGTCCCCAGACCCCCGCGTTAGAAAAGTCCAACCAGACCCCCGCGTTAGAAAAGTATATACAGGTCCAAGAAATTTGATCGTTCGCTGTGGAGATTATCGTTAGAGTCTCCTACGGAAATATAAGGAGTGACTCTTGTGCCCATTTGAAAGGGGGGGAAGTCACGTAAGACGACCAAGGGAGGAGAGCGGTTGCGAGTCACAACCTCCTCCATAGGTCGTCTTACGTGACCCCCCCCCCCACCCGCACTTTGCGAGTGCGCATAGCCATAGCAAACCCGCGCGATATTTGCGGAGGCGAGCCCAGCGCTGAGTTTACCAGCGAGCCGAACACTGTAGCGGGCCGGACTTAGAATGTTTTCTTCGCAGGAGCGCAGCACCCTGCCTTTGCGAGCAAAGTTCAAGACAGCGGTGTCATAGGTCCTGGGAAGGCTAGGGGCATAAATAAAGGGAGGTTCGATACAATACGAAAGTTGGTAAACCAAAAATGTAATATGTCGTGGCTAGATGGTACTGTACCGTATGCATATCCTTTCTGGAGCAACCAACTCTGGCACAAGCGGTACGGAAATAGCACCTTTCGAAAACAAAATTGCGATGCGCATCGCTTCACAACAGTTACTAGTACGTTGATGCTCACAGTTGGTGGCTAATAGACGCAAAAACAAGAACAATTCAGGGCTACATTTAATTTACAGATAGTCGATTGCAAGCTCGAGCCACCTGTGTACCTCAGTAGTGTTCCCCAACTTGTTCTAGAGCTTACAGTTGTTTTCCTTTCCAAAAGTCCGCGTAACCAATTCACTTCGGCAAGTTGGGATTGTTCTTTCAAACAGCCGGCGAATCCACGTAAAATTTAATCTTCGGCCCAGCCAGCTCAGAGAACTCGCAAAAAGCACCACGGTCGTTTGTCATGTGAGGCTAGTCTCACTATTGAGGACCCATGACGACGTCGCATTCGTGGACACAGCAAAAGCAAACTCGCTCTTCTCGCCCGCATCACAAGCTCTAGGGCACTGTGCGCGCTTGTACCCGTACTACTTGCACAAGAAGCACCGTCCACTTAAAGAGTTGGTTCCACGCGCCCACCGCACCCTTGGGATTCACCGCACCTACTCTGGCTTCCGCGCCACTGCTCCCGCAGTCATTACGGCTTTAAAGATCATTTTGGCGGCCACCCCGGTCTTGTTGGTCACACCCACGTCAATAATATTAACCGGCGGACGCTTTGAAGGCGCTCTTGTTTTTCGCGCTTTCGGATCGTCTCATACTCGCGCGGATCATCTCTTTCACCTCAAGAAGTGTCGTGTTGCCGTGAGCCTCGATTACCTTGATCAGGCCATTGTTCTCTTGCGAGAGGCTGCCCAGCAAAATCACCAGGCGCTCGGCTTCGGCGACAACATCGCCGATAGCATAACGTCGCAAACCGACCTCGTCAACTTGCATGAATAATTTATCAGGTCGTCACCACCCGCGCCCTTTCGAATGCGTGAGCCCGCTTGCGACCTGCCTACGATTATGGAGGTTTCGCTTAATGAAGAACTCCGGAGCGTCCCCCATGCTTGGAGTGCCGACGTGGCCTCCTGTACCATGGACGGGTATGTTGGACCCACCAACTTGACGATTGTTGCTAGTGCCTTGAGGTCAGCGGATTTCCACTCTGTGGTGCTTTGCGGAGCGGCCACTTCTGTCGTGAGTACTACGTGGTTGAGCAGGTCTTTGCGGCAACAGGCTTCCGTATGGTGGTAAATATGGGTTCATTGATTAAAGATGAGCCAGCCGATGATTAATCGCGGTCGACCACTCGAGTCATCGATCGATTGCGACTACGATGAAGGCGCTGTATGCTGTGGGCTTCGCGTCGGTCCTCAGGGGTTATGTTTGACTAGGGCTCCAATGTGTTTCGGCCACTGGATCCACGCTCGATCGCGATTCAGGCATGTTGTCGAGAGCTTTCCGTGGGTCGTGCATGGCAACTCCAATGCGCATGATGCTGCGTCTGCTCGACACAGTGGTGCGTCAGCTCACCCCAGTGCTGCGTCACTATAACGATGTTGCGTTTGCTCATTAATGCCAAAGCTACTAGTCACGTCTAGCTAATGGTGCATCTCCTCACTACCGTGATAGGATCTTGTGCAGCGTCTGCTCACAAGGAATCTGGATAAATTAAGCCGCTGAATGACTGATGTTATGTGGTATAATTATGCCATCGCTTTCTCCCAAGAACAAAGGATCTTGGAAGAGCGCAGTATGCTGCACAACGTTATTTATACCAGATCTTCACTTGGATGTACTCCAAGCTGCGGCAGCACAATTTTAACAGACTAGTTTCGATGAGAGTACACGAAGCCGTTTGGCTCTACGCTGAAACTCAAGGCAACCCGTACGCCCAAGACTACGCTGCTGCATGTAAGCAAATTTCGATACGTGATCGTGATACGAGCGACAGCAAATGGCTGCTAGGCAAAGGCGGTCTCCGGCTTCGAAAGGCTTGCTTCTTCTGGATGAGACCGCTCGCAATCGTCTTATGAAGGCAACACCAGACTTACAATTTCAGTGTTGTATGGACAATATACTGAACCAGCCAAGAGTCAAATCGATTCGTACAAGTGGTATTCTGGACGAACGGAAAGTGAAGCTATCCGTATGAAGGATAAGGTCCTGAAGCTTCGAATGGACCCGCCGAGTACCGCAGAACCGCTGAAAAATAGCGATCTCGCCTCAGTAAAAGCTGCCTCCATTCCAGCCAACACCTATGTTCAAGCAGTGCAAGGTAACGCGACTTTTTAATCGGACTCGTTGAAAAGCAGTCGACGGCACGAGTCAAGTATCATGCTACATATGTGAAGGAAAAGCGAATTCTTGCTCAGTATGCGTACGATTCAGGCAGCATGTCTGGTGTGGTAGATGCTTCATTTCAAGCATCGAGAGCTCAATTCAACAATCCACTCACTGCACAAGACGCATTTAAACAGTGGCAGTACAAGTCGCAGAAACATTTGCCTCATACACAGGCATGGCGATGTTTGAACCTGATCCAAGCGATCCTTCTAGTATTGCATTTGCCCAAACGAGAATCGCTGTTGCAAAAACAAAGTACGCAGATGCGTTGAAGGAGCTCCACTCAGTCTTGGAGAACTGTCCCGATCCTGATGCTCCATTACTGGACAAACGGCACCGATTCTTTGGGAGAGTAGACGGCCTCCAACTTTCGGAGGAAGCAAAACATCTTAGTTGGAGGGAATATTTCACAGTTTGATCCACAATCCGAGGCTTTTATTTATAAAAACGCTAATCGCTTTCTCTTGATCGGCAATCTAATGATCCGGCGTCTGTTGTCTCCCTAAACACGCAGCTCATACTTTCGATTTGCTGACCAGTAGCCTGGATATGATTTTGCTTGACTATGCGGCGTAGACTACTTCGTATATAAACGCTTCATTCAACTTCACTTGAATCATCAGCGTCGTCTGCTTTTGTTCGTCACATGAGCTAGAAGTCTCATCACGGAGATGTAAAGGTGTGGGTAGTCGAATAGGAGGCCATCTGGGTTCTTGCGCTCTCCCTAGTTCTACGTCGGACTTAAAATTTACATACTTCCTTGCCAGTTTCTCGATACCAGCGACGAAGTCTGATAAGTTGGGGTGAGATCCTTTGAAGACGACATTCAGCTCCGTGTTGAAGCGTTCGAGTGGATTATTGGTTCGACTGATGATCTGTTTCGTGTAGGGCTCAACGTTCCAAAGGCTAGGCGGGAACAACGTAATCCAGGTTCGTTCGAAGTACGACCAAAATTGAGCCCATTTCACCAACGCTATGCCGAACCCGGCTGCAGTGCACTTCGAAACGATCTTTCGTTTGACCCACGCTACGCCTTGCTTCTTCACCTTATGTTGCGGGATGACAGTGAGCATGTCTAGAACACCAGACTCCATGGCTATCGAGCACTCGTTTTCCGGATCCTATACTTCTTCAGTTTTCTTCGACAGGCATGCTTGAAATGGAACAAGCGGCCTATGGTCTTAGTGTCAGGAAAGTGGTCCCGAATAGAGCGAATCATCCCTGCTTCAAAATCGCAATACATAAACTCCGGATCCATCGCATAATCCGTAGCATACAATACGTGTTTTATCGCGTGAAAGTACATATCATACTTCTTAGAAGTATAAAGCACGAATGCTGCTGGAAGTACCCCTTGGTCGGTCGATCATAGTCGTGAACATCACACACTTTTTAAACTTTAGCGATACGCTGGGGAATGTGCCGTGAACGAAGACCGAAGTCTTCTTTTGTTTCAACATGTTCAAAAGAACGGGATGCGCCCAACCGAGCAAGCGCTCCCGTGTTTTGGAGGCGCGATCGTGATAAAAATGGCTGAAAAGCAAAAACGGAGTGTCCGTAGCAGTTCCGCAGACACGGAGGACTTGAGACCAGAGTGGTGACTCGATTTGGACGTACACGGACCCTCCGAATGCCTCCCCTCTTGCCCGATTGACTCGCCGAAGAACTTTCATCCGCGATAGGCCTTCGAAAGATCGGTTCTGTGTTGCCGTAGAACTTGGCTCGAACTGGTTCCCAAATTTCAGTTCAGATCACAGATATAGTTACGGCTAGGCAATCAACCTCACGTTTCATTGCTTCTGTTACGTCTGTTGTCGTGCTCAGATGGTCTGCGCTGCTTGATATCGCGAAAAGGCCACACGTGTGGGGAACGAAATTCGTATAGCATGATAAGTTTAAACGAAAATTGCACCTGCCGGTGCAATTTTTACTGCGATATGAGCTGCACCGGTATGATAGCTTCGCCAAAGACTTATTGGATCGGGTGTACTTGTAGTCGGCAATCCAACGACTAGTACGACCCGTGCAGCGCCCGCTGACAATGTCTTCGCCATCACCGTCACCAACAACAGTGCCAACAGCAGTGATAAGGCTAGTGCTGGGCTCGTCAGCACTGAATTCACGATCTGCATCAATGTCGACTCCAAACTCGTAATCATCATTAAAAGTTTGCTTATCACTCTCAATCGTCAAAGATGTAGTAGTATTGCCGGATGCAGGATCTGCTTCGTCGTCACAACTCAAAGGGTTCAATAAAAACGCCATACCCTGTCTAACATCACTCCCGGGCCAACACTTCCATCAATCGCTACAGCTTCTCTATGATCCCCTTCAGCAATTGACTTATCAACAGCTCTTGTAGCCGATAGCGATGGCCCAGCTATATGATGACGAATACTTGCACCTGTTCGAAGACGAAGTCGACTCTGGCAGCCCGATCTACGACCATTCCCTCGCCAATCAAGGATCGGAGGGAATCTGCATCATGACCAACTACTCCTACGCTGAGTTCGTATGCTCTGGTCCTGCCAGCAATTTCGTCGTACTGGGATGTTGGATGGTGTCGGAGATTTAAATTCACCGCGCGCGGTGACTTCTTCATTGCGTGAACGTCGTCAAGTAGTACTCCCAGTGGGACATGCATGGAAGAAGTCTTCATTTGTGAAAATGACGATGAAGGTGTTCGAGCTGGTCGAAAAGTCACTCATGGATCACTTCATCCAGCCGAACGTCAAGATAACGCAGCGTCAAAAGTCTCAACTGTTCAAGAACTACCGATACGCTCTATACTCTACAGACTTGAAGTTCAAAGAGGCTCATCGTCCGAGTGGAAGATTCGCGGAAGAAAAACGTATTATTCTGGTAAGCACGACCTTTATGGACTAAAATTTGAAGCGTCTGTCGCACATCCAGCGTATGCGTCTCGCTGTCATCGCACTCTCCGATTGCCACCCATGACAACACCATCTTCAAGGAGAGGAAAGAGCTTCACACGGAAAAGCCTGCCGGGACCGGAGAACTCGGAATCGAAGTATATTTGTGAAGTGAAGTCTTCTTTCCTACCTTCCTTTTTATCCTTCTCTCTCCTTTCACAGCTTTGTATTCCCTCAACTGTAGCAAGCTTGCAAAACTTTGTATGACAAAAGCTCTACGGCATAAAATTTAACGGGACGAGAGCCAAACTGCTCCAGCGTCAACCTTGAGGACCAGTAATTCACAATAGCCCCCACCTACTGGTTGTCATCGATGCGCTGACACTTTCCAGATTAGTTTTTTTGTTTTGTGACATCAGTCCCATGCTTCTTCGTTTTTTTTTTTTTTGCTGCTCAAATTTCGAACGGGGAAGTGGCTTCGTAATGTATCTGTCACATTATCAACTCCAGGAATTCTTTTCACAGTGATCTGCTTCAACTCCACAAGCTCATGAACAAAATGATGTCGCACATCAATGTGTTTTGAGCGGTTGTGAAATTCCGAGTTGTTTTGCAAGTTTTCGACCGCTCTCATTGTCCACAAATACATCCGAGGGATATTTTTGTTTCATTTTCAGCTCCTTCAACATCTGGCTCAAGTGGACCACTTCCTGAACGAGCAGACTCAGCGCCATATATTCAGCTTCGGTAGTGTGCAGGGCAACAGTTCGTTCCGTTTGGCTAGACAATGAAATGGTGCTACCACAAAACTGCGTGTTATGAGCAGCGATAGATTTCCTCATCAACTCTATTTGCAAAATCAGCATCTGCAAAAGCTTTAAGATGGCCATTCATTTTCTGCTAAGCCGTTAGCCAAGTCCATCGTCTCCGTCAGATAGCGTAAGCCACTCTTTGCCGCACGCCAATATAACATTCCTGGGTTCTCAAAGAAAAAATTGGCTGTACTCGGACAAGGTAGCCAAATCAGGGCTTTTGCCCAGCATCAAGTACATTATACTTGATCGGTGTCGGGTCTTCTTGGCCCGGATACCTTGCCCACAACGAAGTAAAATGCAAACTGACACGTATTCACCAGCTTAGCTAAAACCTGCGCTTATAGCACCTCCAAGAGGGCCCTCCCTCGGGCTCTGCTGGGTCTTGTATGCCTAATAGCTTCACTGGGATATCAGACCTCATAGTCCAGGTCTGATAACTCACCGGTAAATCCCACTAGCAGAGATGGGAATACAACTGTTTCTGCTGATGGCGTCCGGTGGCCGGGGCCGGAGCCAGATCAAGACTGTCAATTACAGTTTCCCGTACATTAGCTCCTTCTCGTCTTTCGTAATCGGATACATACCTTGGATAGCTTCAAGACTGGAGAGCTTGGTACTTTATAGCCATTACAATGTTCCATTTCGAAACGACGCAGCACTTTTTCAGCATATTTGCGCTGATTAATGGAAATCGTCCGTTCGTCTCTGTTGCGTGTGATTTCCCAACCAAGAGTGTAATGATTTTTTTTTACTCCAAGGTCTTTCATTTCGAAACGTTGCTTGAGCATCTGCTTCATCTCTTTCATTAGTTTCTTGCTGGGCGCGAACAAGATCAAGTCATCAACATTAATGGGGATGAATACGAACTAATCGCCTATCACCTTGATGGCAACACATGCCTCGCAATTCATGAGTGTGTATCCTTCTCTTTCCAGATGATCTTTCAAGAGGCGAGCCACACTCTAGGGGCCTGCTTTAAGCCATAAAGACTTTTGCACACCCATCCTCTTTGCCTTCTTGCACGTACCCCTGTCGTTGCTTCATGTACACCTCGTCGACATCAATCTCGCCATTCAGAAATGCTGTGGTCACGTCCATCTGATGCACTTCATAGTCCAAAATGGCTGCGAGTGTTGGCAGCATCCGCAGGGTCTCCAAACGAACTACTGGTGAGTACACTTTCAGATAGGTAGACTTGCATAAATCCTTTGATGTCCAATCTGGCCTTGAATCTCTCGATCTCTACAATTGAGAGATACTTCACCAGAAAAAGCCATCGATTCATTTGTACTTTCGTGGCCTTTCTTCGAGGAACCAATTCCCCCCGTATGCAAGCTTCGTACTCAGCGTCTGCTGCTCCTCGTCGTTCTTTGGTTTGTTCACTGGATATTGCTTCTTCTAGGGTGTTTGGTTTAATAATGCTACTGCCGGATAGACATCAGAAACCCTGCCACTAATATAATGCTTTTTCTTTGCGATTTCAAACTGCATCTCGTCGCGAACATTCCTTCAAGTAGATGAACCACTTGATTCATTTTTAATTGAGCATCGGTAAAAAATGTGAATCGTAACTCCCAGTCAGCGTGGTGGCTTCGACACTCTGCCACTTCTGTTTTTCGTAACGGGACGGTACTCTCTGCTACCAGTCTTCGGAGCCTTGCTGTGCGATAAAAACTCGCGTCTTTTAGAGGTTGTTAAGCGCTCCTTCTTCGAGTCACCATACGCAGCAGGAGTCTCTGTGCTGGTGGTCGTTATCACACCAGACAATGGAGTTAAAGAAAGCTGCATCATTATATCATCGTCACCATGCCTCGCGGTCGGTGTCATGCACCGCCAACTGCTCATATTGTCCGACTCTGACGTCGGTGTCACACACCGCCCACTGCTTCCATTGCCAGACTTTGCAGTCGGTGTCGAACACCGACCACTGCTTCTCCTTTTGCTTTGGCCTCTTTTCCTCGGCTTCACACCACGTGCTTTCTTCTTAGTCGCTGGTGGACTGCAACTTGGCTCTGCAATCCGCACTCCTTTGTGTGCGGTCTCGACACCGTTGCTGGCATCATCAACTTTCCGATTTTTTTTTCTTCCTTTTATGTCTGCCCCTCACTTTGGCTTTCATCTTTATCAGCCCCACCAGTTCCGCACTCCGTCTCATTTCTCTCATCTTGTTACACTTCTTGCAAAAAAACATAATGACGGAATGCTCAGCATCGTAGCAGCATCAATGTCCAAAAATACTGGGAAGTCGGAACATTGTCTCTGTCCGCTGCACAATCCTTGAACATGATGCGTCCTGGCTCGTATTTCGTAGAAGATGGCTGTGTGGCTATAACGGCGTGTTCGTCTTACTGTCCAGCATGCGATAGCCGCTCTGCTCTCGCGAATAACCAGCAAACACAGCTTCTCTCGCTTTTGCCTCCGTCTTCTTACGCACACCCTTATCAATATAGGCCAAGACGGCAGGGCACAGTCAAAAGTCCTAAACCTCGAGTATGGAGGCGTTTCTCGAAACCAGACTGCATACGGAACCTCCATTCCTTTCGTCGTGTTTGGCACGATGTTCACAAAATATACAGCACTGATAGCTGCTAGGGCAATCCAAAATGCACCAGTATACAACGCGTTCGGTCTGTAATCGTGCGAACCATTTTGTTCGCCACACCGTTTTGCTCTGGGGTAGCTTGACCATGAAGGAACACTCCATTCCGTATTTATTTTGCATATCTGCCCGAGATCTGTCAGCTCAAGAGCGTTATCACTACAGAACTCCTTCATCCGAACTTCAGTTGCGTCTTTACATTCTCGTAGTAGTGCTCAAATTTATCATATATCTCAGACCGCTTCTTCGTTAAGAAACAATGTCGAGAATCGGTTAGCTTTATCAACTAAAATTGCAAAGTAGCGGTAGCGTCCAATTGGGCGAATCCCCAACCAGCCATTCATGACTGACAGCACTGCGACTCGATGGAAAACGCTTTCTTGCCATTTTTCCTTTGACACATGATTCACAGCTGAAGTCTTCGCCGACTCCCAAATCTACTGTGTCAAAGGCCACTCTGCAGGCCGAAACAGTGCATTGAACACACTTCCCCCCGGGTGTCCAAGCCGCGTGTGCCAAAACCTCGTCTTTTAGTCTCCATCCGCAGCAACCACCATTGCGGCATCTGTGAGACTTTCCTACTCCAAATTATAGAGGTTAATCTCATCGGTATGCGCATAGGCACTTCCGTGTTGTAATTTCAGTTCTGCGCAATCATCATCATCATCAAAGTGAACTCTATTTTATCTCCAAAAGGTAATGCTCGTGACGTCTGCGGCGAACTGAGAATAAGCTGCATTGAAGTGCTGGTAGGTAACGAGCTTCACGCATAAGTAGTGCTCGTCTTCCACCAGTAGTTTGTATTTCCTTCTTCACACTGCCAATACAGCCACGTTCAACCAGTTATCACTACCAAGTCACACCAACGCACTCGTCGGCGTAAATGAGACGAAATCAGTATTCTGGTTGGTTAAATGACTTGTTGCATCAGAATCTAAGTACCATAGGTTTCACGGCAAGTTCAAAACATGTTGAGGTTGCTTTAGAAGAGCGGTAGCCATAAAGTCATCGTATCCACTTTTATCACCTGCTAAATGGCTCTTTGGAGCAGCTTTCTTCCCCTGCGCACTACCTCCTAACTTGACTTGCTTGTGAGGCGGCTCACTCCGATGACCATTACTTGGTGGATGCTTACCTAGGCGAGGGTAATCCCGCACTTGATGTGATTTCTCTCCGCAGTGAAAAATTCCACCACTACCAGTTTGTCCACCTTGGTTTTCTTCCTGGTGGTAGCGACGCTTATTTCGACGCGCGTGAACTGCTCCTATTTATTAAAAAATTGCACATTGAGGTTTTATGTGGACCCTTTATCTAAACAGACTGCACCGTTTTGTTATAACTGCCATTCATTAGCTCAATACATAAAAAACTCGTTCCAAATAGAGAATTTGCGAACTATTTTAACCATTTAGGGTCGTCAAGATTTTGCGTACCCATTATAAATTATAATTTATAATTAGCGATCCCGAAAACAGCTAAATACAGTAGGTGAATTACGATAAAAAGCAACTTGCATAACAAAAGTGCACCAAACATCAAATTATCTTTTTCTACGCTAACTATGATTGGCTCAGAACAAACGTTTTGCTTTGAGAACGTTCATTTGTAGTGTTTTTGGTATAAAACCGTTGAAAAAATAAATTGATTGCAGAATTATGAAGTGGTACATGTAAGATGGACCAGAGAAGTAGAGTAAAATCAGTAAATGGGACACAGAGCTATCATTTTATCCAGTCGGGATGCGTCTTTGCAACTGCCGAACATTTCCAACCAGAAGAATGACCAGGGCATTACAGAATCACAACTGCTATCATTTCTTGATTCTATGCCAGGTTGCTTGAGTATACATTATCACGCTGTGGCATTTGCCACCTGAACAGGAATATGATGAATCTTGTCGAACTCAAAACGAGCAGTCAGGCGTTTCGTAAGGTTCGGCACCGAAGCGATCATTTTTCTCGACAATCTCTAACCTTCTGACTTGGCTGAGCATATTCGTCGTAGCATTAGTTCCTCAGGAGCAATGACACCGTCGACACCAGTAGCTACAATATACCCTACCGAGTCGGCTACAAGTATTAATTTAGTCGCGAATATTTAGTCCAGCCAAGTCCTCGCTGATATCTGGATCCTCTTCATTTTTCTTTCCATCCGTCACCGCCTTGACAAAACTCTTGACCGTCGGGTCGTCCACATTCATAAACGCAATCTGTTTCACCGTCGTCGTCCCCCCTTTCTCCCTACAAAACCTGGCCGCCTCTGCCACAATCTCCTTGACTCCCAAATCCCTCGGGTACCCGAAGATCCCCGTTGAAATCGCAGGCACCGCCACAGAAGCCACCCGGAGTCGATCAGCCTCCATCAACGCACTCCAGACCGCCCTACGGAGCTGCGCCGATTGCTCCGGTGTCGGTGCCACGCCACCGACAAATGGCCCAACCGTGTGTACAACATACTTGCAGGGAAGCTCTCCCGCCGCCGTCGTGACGGCGTCCCCGACGTCCAGTGATCCGTGGGCCTTAACCCACTTGCTGCTCTCTTGCTGGATGGAAATACCTCCTTCGCGCACAATGGCGGCAGCCAGTCCACCGCCGTGCAACAAGTGCCTGTTGGCCGCGTTGACGATGGCACCGGCTTTGCAACGCGTGAGATCGCCCTGCATTACCAGCAGCTCCGGTCCGGCGACGGGTCTCCATCGACACAGAACTCGACCTGCGGTCTCAATCATTGCTGTTGTGCTGTCAGATGGCGACGCCATGCTCTTATACAGATTACAGTTATAGAGGATGTTGACCTATCCTCTTCTGACGTCGTCTATTTTTAGAGCGGTGTCTATTATTAGACGAAGCAGGTCAAAGGAGAGCTGTGTGTGGCACAAGAGCGATGGCGATCGCAGGCGGCGGACGTCGGGGCGCGGGTGGCGAGCGCTGCTCGACTGCGGGCTGCAACAACAAGGCGCAGGCGAGCGGCAGGTGCAGGACGCACACGGGTACGCTGGGCCGGTGTCGCCACTCGGGGTGCGAAAAGCAAGCGCAGTACAAAGGCCTGTGTGTAGCCCATGGAGGGCGGCGCATATGCAGTCGACCAGGCTGCAGCAAGACCGTCACGTCCAAGGGCTTGTGCGGGGACCATGGAGGGGGTAGGCGCAGACCTTCAGGGTCCAGACGACTGTCTGTCAAGCAGGAGGACACAGCTGCGACTGGAGGGGGCTCTATGATGTCGCTGTTACTGAACGAATGGCCGGGGACAAGAGCGGATAGCGCAGTGCAGTTTCCCCCTCCTTGGATAGCAGAGCCTCGACCGCTGCCAAACAGCAACGTGCCGGCTTGGACGCTTGATGACACCAAGTTTTCGACGGTTGCGTCTCGAGCAGATTCTGTTGCAATTGCTACTGCTGTGACTACTCTCCATCAGAATAAGCTACACGCCGAGTCAGCTCCAATGTTGTATGGCACCGTTTCGGGGTTGGAAGGAGACGAACACGCTATCAAGTTGGCCTCGTCGGTTTCGACCCCGGAGTCTGCAACGAGCCAAAGCGGTGGGTCGATGATGTCGTTGCTGCTTGGAGGGTGGACCCAACAGACAGTAGACGCAGTGAAGATGGAAGAGAGCAGCGCTGAACAGGAGTCGGTGGAGACAACCGAAAGTGATAAGTCGACGGAAAAGGCAGCCAGGACTCGCAAGAGGGCGCTTTGCACGTATGATGGATGCACTAAGATAGCCCAGTCTCAGGGACGTTGTGCTACGCATGGAGGCAAACGGTGCTCGCATCCAGCCTGCACTAAGAGCGCCCAAAATCAAGGTCTGTGCTCTACTCATGGAGGATTAAGGATGTGCACGTATCCCGAATGCACCAAAACGATTCGATCAGCTGGCAGATGCTTTGAACACGGTGGAGGTAAACGATGTTCCCACGACGACTGTATTAAGCAGGCTCAATCCACTGGTCTGTGTAGTACGCACAGAAAGAGTTGACGTCTTTCAGGTGTACGAAGTGGAACAAGATAAATAGTAAAAGCCTTTGCACATAGCGACACAACCTCGATTTGGGAGAATGGGGTCAATATCTCAGGATATTCTTTTGGCTTGAGTGTGCTGAACTCGATTGAATCGAGGGGACGAGGCACTGCAAACGGATACATTGATGATACCAACCTTTTCGTCTAACGAACGACAGGACTTGACAGTAATTCCTCAGACCTGAGTCTCCATAAAGGAACCGGGATTGAAGACGAGCAGAAACGGTGCTTCAGGGATTCAAGAATAACTCGTAACCTCAACAGGACAGTATAAAAGCACACAGAATAAATACGAGTGAAGTGAACGGTGTTAACGTTAATATCAGAGCTACTCCGAATGGCGATCGCCGACAATATGAAAGTGAGAGGGTCGAAGCGCTGGCAGCCGGGATCCAAACCGCACCTAAAGTCCAAGAAAATTGGCCGGCCTCCATACGGTGGCGCACAATTCTCACGCCTGGGGTGCATCAATAAAGCTCAAACTAAAGACAAGTATCGAACACATATCGGTATACTGGTGCGTCAAACAGGCCCAGTCCAAAGGTTTGTGCGCTGGTCATGGTGGACGACGAAGATGCAATCATCCGGGTGTGAGAAGAAGTCACTTCAACTGGAAAGTGTGGTGAGCACGGAGAGGCAGCTCAAGTTCGATCCCCTAGCGGCTAAACCGACATACCCCCCCCCCCCTCCCCGTTACCAACGTCGTAAGTTACGACTTAAGCGAGGACGAAAGTTGTAAGTTACGACTTAGTTTCCCGCTTAATATAGTAAATGGCTCGCAAAAAATGGTTCGATACTTTAATCAAGTCAATTTCTCCACCAAAAATATGTAAGCGGGAGAGGTTTTTGAGACAGAGCTCATTTACAAACTTGCCTGGTATGGCACGGATCCGGGCAAACAGGAAAACCAGGAAGTCGGCGGTCGCGGTGCGCGACGTCGACTTCAAGCACCTCTGGCGGCAGCTCTCAGCGGGTGGTGGACGACCAAGCGGCCATCGGGTAAGAGCCCCTCGCCAGCGACTGGACGTATACGTCACCGGACGGCGAGGATTTTATCGGTATGGAATGTTTGATGAACATTATATATTCTTTTTTTTCTAACATTTACTAAATCCCTTATGTTTTACAGGCGAGGCCGAAGTAGTGGCACACGCTATTTCGACCAGCTCACAGATGACACAAGAAGCCCGAAGACGCGGACGACGGCCAAGGTGAAGAGGACGAGCGGAAGCGAAGAGGACGATCGGGAGCGAGACGCCAAAGACGAGGGGAAGCAAGGCGAAGGCAAAAAGGACGAGTGGAAGCGAGACAAGCGGAAGCAAAGCGAAGGCGAAGGGAACGAGCGGGAGTGAGACGATGAAGACCGGCGCTACGGCTCCTAGCGCCGGAATGGCAGCGAATGGTGCATCGGGAGTGGTTTTTTGCGGATAGTGAGGGTAGCATCCCGGCGGACGTGCCGCCAGTGTCGTCAGAGGCAAGCAGTTACGGCCTCCCAGATCGACACGTCCGTCGGGTTGTCAGCGAGCACGTTGCACGATATTTTCGGGTCTGACAGTAGTGAAGACTGCAACGATGGTGGACATGTCGTCGGAGCCTTCACCCTTCTCTTGTCGGGGGCTGAGTCCAACGTGGATCGGATTTGTTTTGGTGGAAATTTTGTAGTGCGCATGGACTCGGACGCTGATACCGCCAGATGTGCTATTGAGGACAAAAAAATGATCCTGAAATTGCTGTGTCGGTGAATGATATAAACGTGCTTGCAAGTGGATCAAAATCCGGCGAGTATGAATCAATTGGTTCCAGCGGTAACGAGGACAGTGACAATAATTTTGAGGATGCAGTTGAACCCCGTGAATATCCTGGAGACGACAACCTGTCGGATGCTGAAGTTGAACATATGCATGATGCATTTATCCAGTCTATGGGTGGGAGTCTGACCTTGCAAGGCATAGGCAAAGACGCTTTACGGGGGTTCAGTTGGGGGCCGCTGTCGTCCGAGTTTGAGGCAGCGGTGAACGAGTATTCGCAAATGTCCCGCGATGTTGGGGCGCCAGTGCCCGAGATGCAGGAAATCTATGACTCGCCTATGTTGTTATTTCTTATTTATTGCTGAAGCGCCTGTGGGTGCAAACAACGAAAGAGACAAACCGATACAAGATGGAGACAGTCAACGCAAAAGCTACAAGGATTCGGTTGGGCCAGAGGAAGCGACAAGCTGCGACTCTAGAGACGGTCAAGCAGATCGGGCGGCGCTTGCGCGGGGAGCCAAGGTATGAGGTGCATGAGCTGCTGTATCCGATCGGCTTGTTTGTTGCGCGCATGTTGAACCCTACAACGAGCCGCTTCTCGAAACACTGGGCGATGAGCGATCCCTGCCGATACGTTTGGCAAATTATGGAGTGGAACAGATGTACATCCATTCTGCGGGACCTTCACTTTGCAAACAACGAAATGCCACGTTTCCGCGACAAGTTGTGGAAGCTGCGACCAGTGGTAAACATTCTGCAGTCAACGTTCCTGTCCGGTTGGAGTTTGCACAGTAGGATTTCTTTTGATGAGGGTGTTCTTCCTGCCACGTCGAAGCGGAACATGACACGCATGTTCATGCCCGATAAGGCACATTTATATGGGACCAAGATGTTCATGGTGTGTGACTCTGTGAGCGCGTACTGCCACCGATACGTGACTTTCTTTTTTTTTCACTTTCTATGTCGTAAGTTCCGACTTTACTTTATTTGAGTGCCTAACCAAGTCGTATGTTACTGCTTCAGCTTTGAAGTTTACGTAGGTAAAAGAGAACAAGAAAACACTAATCAAGAAGCATTTGATAACAAGACTGGCGCCGCTGCAGTCATTCGCAGTATGAAAATTGTTCTTGGAGGGAATTCTTCTGGGTATGGCTTGGTAGTGATCAACCAGTTTATTCCTATACGGAGCGAGCGATCGAGTTGTTGACGATGGCCTGTACGTCTTGGCACCATCGTCACCGACCAGATTGGCTTAGACAAGCGAGTCCGCGAGAAGCGTCAAAAGCGGCCGCAGGGCATCGAGCGCGGCTTCTTCCTGTTTTCGCGCTCGATTGCCATACCGACTATGGTGGCGTGACACTGGTGGGACAGGTAGCCGGTGCATTACCTCGCTACCGGTCTCTCCATGGCTGAAGATTCAATCCGCCGGAACTTGAAGGGAGCTGGTGGCTCGACTTTCAAGTGTCCCAAGCTTGTCACCGATACCAGCGCTGGATGGGCGGAGTTGATGTTCATGATCAACTCCGCCTCCAGTCGTATTCTGTGCAGACGTCGCTACGGTTCCATAAGTATTACAAGTCGCTTTTCATGGACCTCCTGGATATGGCGTTCGGCAACGCGTATATCACGCACAAGATGGCCGCCGCGATCAAGCGGGAAGTGCCAAAGGACCATGGAGATTGGCACACGCAGCTACACAAGCTGCTGTTGGAACTAAAGCTGGAGGACTTTGTGGACGCGAACAAGACACGGGATGAGATGACCCCCATGTACCGCAAGCGTCGGCGCGGGGTCGGACACAAGCACACCCAGTTCGACGACTGGGTGACTGTGACTGGGGTCCAAAAGTGCCGGCAGCGAACCTGCAAGGTTTGCGCGCTGCTGTGTGGGAAACGGAAGAAGTCGTTCCAGACTACATGGTACTGCGTGGAGTGCTCGCAGCCGGACGACAAGTGTTTTCTGAGCCTGAAGGCGCGCCGCATGTATGGTGGCTTCCGGAATACATGTTACGAGATTTGGCACGATGATTTCGATAGCGGCTTCGTTACACCTACGGCGCTAAGGAAGCGTGTCGTGCTGCGTCGCTCGGGCAAGATCGGAACTCGCAAGCCCACTCGTCACGAGCTGTTCCAGGACCAAGCGGGTGACGACGCCGACAACGAGGAAGGGGGGGGGGAGAAATCGGGTGGTTGAGACCCAGACGCTTGAATTCACAGTGTCTGAGTGTGGCTCATCTTGCATTCATTGAATACACATTTCATTTCTTTGAACCTACGCAGCGCTTTGTTCTGTTTGCGGTCAGGCTTACTTGCATTTCAACAGATGTCTAAGCTGTTGGCTCTCTTTTGTTTAACCAGATGATTTGATAAGTCGTTACTTACGGGTCTGAACATCGTATAAAGTCGGTAAGTCGTAATTCATACGACTTAGGGTAAAAACAAACTCTACTAATCCATACATTCATTGGGGTCTATCTTGGCGTGGACAGTGCAGCACCTTACAAATTTCTATATTAAAATAAGTCGTAAGTTACGAGGTAAAATAAGCCGTTCCAGCATTAGTTTTCCGGTAACGGAGGGGTTAACGAAGGAGCCAGTACGAAGGCACTAACCTTATGATTTCGCTGCCAGCATTGACGGCGGTGGCAGCTGATGCCGGTCATCTCATTCCCAGATAGTCACTACTGTTACTGTGAGAGCCGTCGCACGCAGCAGTGGGAAATGGAGCTGATTATGTCAACCAATCAAGAGCGCCTAATGCTCTTCAGATCATTCAAAGTACAGATCCACCTCGCCAATTTAGTACCTTCGGGGGAAGCTATCCGTATCATGTACAGCAACTTATTAACTATCAGAGCGAGAACTTTCCATACAAGCAACCATGGGGAGCGAAGTCGGCGGATACCTCAACGTATTAGGTTTGATGAGTTATTAGCTTACACAGCTACTAAATTGGTGAGGGGGAACTGTGCACAAATCGATATCGTATCGCTATATAAGCTTCCGTACAGCACGTTATCCTGGGCATCTGGGTAATGTACGAAGAATAAACATTTTGTTCCGACGACAAGAATTCTGCCTTGATTCCAAGTGTCAATTTACGGATCAAAAATCGTAATCGGATCACGTCAACATGTCCGCCGAATATAGCATTCTCAATAACATTACTTAACAAAATATTAAACGTTCCGGCAGACATCGATGATCAACGTGATAATTGACTTTGTGAACGATTGATATCGCATTATTTATGAGCTTAACCTTTCCAAGTTATTTTTATTTTACAAGGACCAGCCATCTTGTGACGGGGCACACAACACCTTCGCACAGGAGGTGTAACTCCCAGAGAGTATACAACTCTCACTGAACGGCAGTCACAAGTTTTCTGGTCTGAGGGGACTGTTACCATATTAAGAATATATAAGACTGAATATATTTATAGATGATCTCCTTAGTGCGTCTACATACTAACTGTCAGTCACCTTTTAAGTATCCAAGATGCAATTCTATTGGGTGGTTCGGAGGTCCCTATACCTTATGTGCGGTACCCATCCGTGACGTCATTGCATAGTGATGTTAGCTACATCACTAGGGGTTCTTGGGTACACCTTTCTATGAGGACTTACTCTTCATGTAACCCCGTTACATTTTTCCCTCTTAGGTTAGGCTTACGACCATCCAGAACGAGCGAAAGGAAGTCGCCGCCTTTCACTCTCCAAGTCGAAGGACATCGACTTAACTGCGGTTAGTTCCCGCAACTGGCTCGGTTCTGTTTGAGCCTCGACCACTTACACGTGCTCTCACCTTCTCGTCTTCCACGTCAGCCTCAAGCATGACCAAGATTCTGTCTGGTAGTGGTGTAAAAGCGCCTGCTAAGCCGTCTGACAAAGGTTCTGCTTCGAAAGGATCCACCAAGTGGCATCCAAGGTGGCATCCAAGGCGCCTAAGCCCCTTACGGACGCCGTCAAGCTCCTCATGGATTACGAAGAGGACTCGGACAAATCTCCCATGCCCTGGGGTGACAATGACCTCCGGGACCCGCTTGTCAAGGGGTCTGATGATAACCCGAACCAGTCCGGGTCACGTACACCGTTGTCCAGCCATGATGGCGACGATGGCGATGAGCCCAAGACGCTTGAACGCCAGGGGAGTCCTGGCTCACCCAAAGAGGACGAAGAGAAACCTCGTTCTCCAGTCAAGAACTTGACGCTCGCTGAGGCGACTGCCTGGGTCAAGGCTGCGAAGCCAGCAGCAGCCTCGGAAGTCGGCCGTAAGAGGCGGGCTGCTTCCCGGCTTCCTCTCCGTGAAGAGTTGGGAGCCATCGGTTACAAGACTGAGAGGGTCATCTCCGACGAGGATGAGGAGGGTCAAGCAGGCGGAGAGATCTCGATGATTTCGATGGACAGCAGTTGGAGTGTTAGGCAGCCCGTCAGAAGGGAGTGCCCGTCCCGCGACCCATTCGCCTGCGAGGAAATATTCGTCTCCTCGCCGTGGGGGGGGACTGCCTTATGCTCCCGGGTACTTCCCTCCAGAGGAGTCCCACGGAGCTGACGCTTATGTGGATCAGCTCCAGCCAACTCGTGTGCTCCTCGGCGGGGCTCTTTTTCTAAGGGCGCATATGAGCGCCACCTGGTGGCCAAGTATCCCTGTTCCAACAGAACGTGTGTGCTGCTAGGTGCGTGCTCCTGGGACTGCACTACACCCTCGATCCGGTGAAAGAAGCTAGAGCTCCGGTCGGGGATTTGACCCATGTAGGGCCACCCTTCGGTAATAGCCCCACACTGTGACTCTTTCCAAGCGACCGATCTCGTGCTCTGGAGTGGGCAACTACGCGCTGCTCACAAGGCCAACTCGATGTTCTCTGGCGGGATCTCACGTTTGGAGGGCATCCTCGGCCTCCGTGATCTCCGCATTGAATTTGCCCATGTCGTAGGCGAACGGCAGCTCTCTAAGGAACTGCAGAAGCATCCTGCTTCTAGCGCTCATGATGAGCGCGGGTATGGGTTTAGCTCCGCGACCACACCCCGTTCGGGCATTTTGTCTGAACGACTTACGAAGCCGTCGCCGATTCTGTTCCCAGATCGCGATAGCCTTTGGGAATTCAGCCTGGAGCCTTTCAATCGGCTTCCAGAATCGCTCAGCCTTTAAGTACCCCCTCCACTTCACGCGAAGCTGGCGCTTCACGTGAGCGGGCCGCTCCTGGAGCACACGCTCCACGTGGTAGTGGGTCTTCCCATTACGACCGAGGAGAGGCGGCGATCCCTCGTACGAGCACGAGTATAAGGCACCGCCCCTACGGTCCGACCAGGACATGGTGTGCCGCCTTCGCCTCCAGCTCGATCCATAGAGGTCTCGGCTCTTCATCGTCGAGTCCTTGCGCTGAAGATTGCGCTTGGCGTCGGTAACGGTGGCCGTGTAGCCGCCGAGGCCGGTAACTCTGGGATCCTTGGGCCGGTCCATGACAACTTAAGTCGTATGACAAACGACTTGTCGGCCCTTGAAGGTCAGGTCGATCGGACCAATGATGTGGACGAGGCCTTCCGACGTCTGGATGTCCTTGGACGTCCGTGGACCGTGTCCAGAGGGAGATGTAACCTCCTTCGAAAACTTTTGCGACATGTGCCTCAGGCGGAGCGACTCTTGTGTACTCCCAGCCTTTTGCTATGGATCATACTCGTCGAATGCAGCCGGGGTTCCTTCCTATGAAGCCCCTTCCGCGATCTCGCAAGGGACCTGGACTTATGGGCCTGGGCGCTCTCAGGCGGTAGAGACGAATCCTCGGTTCAAAGGGATGGCCTCGCTTCTGCGTGCGGAGCCTGCGGGGCTGTCCGGCCCTGCGGATCATCGTACCACTTCGGACGGCCCACGTAGACCGTCGGGTGGGTCGTCATCGACTTAGGCAGGTCAATGGTATATGCCGCACCATGCCTGGCCAGGACCGCGAAGCGTCCGATGAAGCGGTGCTTCAACTTGTTGCTCGCGACAGAACTTACCGTGATTAGTGGCAGGTTCAGAGTGTCCAGTAGGACTAATTAACCCACATTAACACGTTTAAGTTTTCTCTTCCATTCTTGTCTGAGTATTATTTTTGTTTGTCCTGTGCCTCTGCCATCGCATCACGGACACGCTGAATACGTTCTGCCTGATGTATATAAAGACTCCAGTTGTTTCCGCGAGGAAACAGGTATCACATGTCTGAGACCCGGGAGGAAAGCGCTTTCCTATCCTCGCCCAACTTAGAACTGTGCCGGGGTGCTGCCTCGTAAAGTCCAACGATGAAGTCCAGACTCATCGACTTCCAGCAGTCCGCTGGAACGGGCAGGCTCTGCAAAGGAGCCAAGGAGTGCCCCGCGGGTTTCACCCGCTGAAAGGTTTCACATGTCTTCACGTATGTGCGATCCACTTGTACATGTGGGTCCACCAAAAGTACTAAGAGACCGATTGGAAACTCTTCTCGCGGCCAAGTGACAGTTGGACGGTGCGTCGTGCGACTCCTGAAAGATAGCAAACTTGATATCCTCGTCGTTTGGTACGACTATCCGTGGGGGTTCATGAAGCTCTACTCGATAGTAGAGCAGGCCATCGTGCCAATCGCATCGATGGAGCCGGACGCTCTGACGTGGCGTGAGCCATTCAGCCTTGGCTTCCTTGCCAGCGGCCAGGAACCGTACCAGAGGTGCTAAGGCTTCGTCGACCGATACGTCATGTGTATCGGATCGTATAGATTGGTCGTGGCACGACTGATGAGCGCCAGCTCGTAGTCCGGCCTGCGTGACAACGCATCCGCAAGCACGCTGAGCTAGAAAGGGTACTCGACGCGGAAGTTATATTCCGCGAAGAAGGACAGCCACCTCGCCATCCATTGGGACAAATGGGACAAATGCGTCGCAGTTCGCAAGAATGGGTGGTCAGTGTAGATCACAAAGGGCTGGGATACAAGAGGTGCAGCCGGAACCTGACAAGGGCGTACTTATTGGCAAGCAGCTCCTTGTCATGAACGGAGTAGTTCCGTTCGGCAGCCTTGAGCTGTCTGGACTGAAACGGTATTACTCGTTCACGTCCTGCGGCATCCTTCTGCCGCAATTCATAATCAGATGCAGACGACGCTGAATGGTCTCGTCTAGTCCCGCAGTTCTAGGACAGGCGCCTTCTGGAGGCTTGCCTTGATATTGCCAAAGGCTTCTTGGTGCCCCCCCCCAGTGCCAGTCGGTATCCTTCTTCAGAAGAACCGACAATGGTCTAGCCAGAGCCGCGTATCCTTCGCTGCGCTTGGGGAGGTAGTTGGCCAAGCCCGCCACTTCCTCAGGTCCTTTTACCGTTGACCAAGCCGAAATGGCCTTGACCTTCCCCGGGTCGGCTCGAACGCCGACGCTGCTGACGAAGCAACCGAAAAACTTTGATCTCTTGCGCCGCGAAGACGCACTTGTCGGTGTTGGCATAGAGCTTGTCCCCTATCATGACCTTTAACACTCGATAGTGATGATCCAAATGCTCCCTTCCATAGCCGTCTTGCCTCCCTCGGCACGGCTATGGACGGAGATGTCGTCAAAGTACGACTGTGCGTACGCACACAGCGGTCTAAACTACTGCGTGACCAGGCGATTGAACGTCGCCGGTGCACTAGACAGGCCCTGTGCCATCACAAGCCACCCCCAGAGCATACCGCTGGGGACGCTCATGCGGTGAGCGGAATGTCGCACTCGCGCATCAGGATCTGGTAGTATCTCTCTACCAGATCCAGGGCGTTGTATAATTCGTACTCGGTCATGTTTTCACGACACATTCTTCCGCGGGATGGATGTCTCGGCCGGCACCGTCGCGCTGTTATGCTTGTTGAAAGCATGAACCAGACGTCACTTCCCATCCGTCTTCCGAACGCAGAAGATTGGCGTCGAATGCGTGGATTTCGACTCCCGCCACATGCCTGTCTTGGACTTAGCGGCGAGGAAGCATCGATGACCTCGCACTGCTCGCGAAGCAGTGGCCATTGTCTGGTGACACAGTACTTTGTGCCCGGCACTGGATCGATCTCGTGCCTGATCCCACGATCCGGTGGGAGTTGTGATGGTGGAGCCTTGGATACTACGTCCTCAAACCTTTTCATCAAAGGATACACCGGATCCTTCGGGTTCTTAAGAATCTCAGAACATAAGCGCGAAGAACGCTGGAAGGAGAATGCCTCCAGGACGTCCTCGTCCATAACCAAGGAGGAATTCAATTCCTTCTTGGATATACTCTTGCTTCAAGAGTACTAGCTCCGCGATCTCCCTAGCCTTCATGTTGGCCAGAAAATCTGTCGGTATCAATTCTTCGAGGTTCAGGAGCTCTGACACCTCGGGCAGCGGCTCTATCTGGATGCCGCCTGCCTTGTCCCGATGACTGGTCTCGCCGTCGAGGATGTGATCACACCCTTCGACGGGCCGCGTCGGAAGAACCTGGGCCCTGCCTTCCAAGTCGCTTAAAGCGACTCCAGTCTGAAATGACTTCAAACTTGACTTGCGGTGTCGACTATGTCGTCGACGGCGACCGCGACGTGGTACTTCGTTGCCCACGTTTGAGAACGTCTCATTGACGACATCCAAAGCTTCAAGGGCTTTGTGTTGAACTTGGTTACCCACCTAAGAAGCGCGTCTGGCCGCTTCTTTTTCAGTTAAGGTCTGGACGATCTGATGCGGAACAAGGTTACCCACACAGGAAGAATATTTTGCGCCTTCCTCGCACGTTTAAGTCTGGGTTACTCTGCGTGGAACATGAATATCGACACAGGAAGCGCCTCGCGCGTCTTCCTCGCCAGGTGCAGTCTGGGTGACTCGGTGTGGTCTTGTTTATCCACTGGATCTGTGCCTCCTGCCACCGCCACTCTTGAAACCTTGGCCGCCGATTTAGATTACGGTGGGGACCGAGGGCTATCTTGTACGGGCTGTCGCACTCGATCAGGCGCAGTTCCTGCTGCCACCGCTTCTAGGGAGCCGCTCAATATGTTGGCGGCTCCCAAAAATTAACTGGATGCTATGGCTTCCTGGAGCCCTTTTCGAATACCCCGTTCCTGGCAGAGGTGGGAACATGACTCACCAATGCGCTGCCAGTAACTAGGGACGGCTGGCCCCGACGGCTTTGTTTCGCCAGTCGATACATGGCTCGTGTTTCCCGAGACAGGGCATGCCCAGGATCAAGTCATACTTGTCCATGTCTACGACGATAAACTGCTCCATGCTGTCGAATTCGTCGAACATCACAGCTAGATCACATGGATCTTGGGAACGGTAATCACCGTTCCGTCAGCCAGTTGTACCGACACTGTCCCGTTGCCTTTGCCTTCTCGTAATCATCGGCCATCTTGTTGCTGTTCTCCGCAACAGTCTGGTGGCGTGCAAAGTTCTTCGACACCCGGGAGTTTATCAAGGCTCGGAAGGGATGGGTATAACCCCGTACAGTTACATGTACTAACAGCAGTCCAACGCTGCTCGTCTTCGATTCGAGGGTGCAAAGACACTCAGGGGCTAAGACGCAATGGTGAGCGCCACTCGCACACCGCTCACGAAGACTCAAGTCTTCCTCAGTAGGGACCCCCACCCTTATTGACGCCCTGTGTTCCCAAGCCCATGGGGTCGCGGCCTTTGCCAGCGGCCGTTGAGCGTGATGAGCTTGGGAGGGAAACGTTTTCGTTGTCCCCCCGCAGGACAAGCACGTGCCATGTGCCCTATCTTAGCACAGTTATAGTAGCGAATATCGTGCTGCTTGGCGAGCCCAAGTTCCACGTGAACTGGCCCGCACGACCCCGCGACTTAAGGTCGCTGCCCCTGGCCACATCGACGCCTGCCTGCGCGCCTAGCGGTGGTTGTACTCCTCTTGAAAGGCGACTTGGATCGCCTCCTCCAAAGTATTGGCATGCGCCCGAAATAGCTGAGTGCGGGCTGGGCCTACTTTTAGGTCGTCAATGAACACCGTCACCTTGATGTGTTCATGGAGGGGTTTCCCAGGAGGGATGCGAAGAGCTCCCGCATATGATGGATGTCCTCGTGCAGCTCACGTTTTCCTTGTTTGCATGACAGGAAGCGTGACTGCTGGCGGTATTCATAGTTCGCAGGGAGGAACGCGGCTCTAAGCTGCCCACACAGCTGAGACCAGGATGCGAAGCATTCAGGCGTTGTCGCTTCCCACATATACACCAACTCTTAGAACGCCCGCTAAGGTTGGAGAGGGCGAAAGCCAGTCGGAGGTGCTCCGAAGAGATGAGAGCGCATTCATTGCAAGCCCTACTTCTCGCACTTAAAAGTGAGTGTTTTCACCTTTATTCCCTTCATAAGGGTTACCATCAGCCTTAACGGGGTGGGGTAGACCGGTTTTGACTCTGCGGCCGGAATCTGCAGGTTGCTGCGAATATGTTCGATGAACCCCCGCTGGTACATGTCGAACGCGGCCACGCGCTCGACCTGCTCAGCTTGCGTTGACGACGCCAGGCTGTGCAAGGCATCCATGCCAGCGATGTCAGCCATCGTACGAACGGAATCAAACTGTGAATCGTTCAGATGAGAAAACTCATTCCGGTTCATGGGACTAGGACCCAGAGGTTTCAGGTAGTAACCCGCGTAGGCGTGGACTGACAACAAGTGCTACCAAGTGCGACGGAAAACATTATTTCCGGAGGGTATACAAACTTTCAGTGAACGGCAGTTAGCAAGTCCCTGATCTGAGGGAACTGTTACTAATTTAGGTAGATATACGGCTGATATATTTATTGGCGATCACTTATAATGCGTCTACATACTAACTAAAAATCACCTTTAAAGTACCCTAGATGTTATCCTATTCGGTGGTTCTGAGGTCTTTGTACCATACGTGTGGTACCCATCCGTGACGTCATTACCGTGATGTCATAGCGATGCTGGCTACATCACTAAAGGTTATTTGGGTACACCAATTCTGAAGAGTGACTTGACACTCTTCATGTAACCCCGTTACAACCTCAATCAGCGTGTTATCCTTCAAGTTCTCGATGATGGAGGGGATCAGGTCGTACTCGACCTGGAGGCTGCACAGTAGCACCGCTAGCTGCCGCGCTTCATCGACCGACAATCGGCTCTCCTAGCGTATTTAGGCAGACGATGATTCCGTCAGGGTCTCCCAGATGCTTTGTCATGATCGTGCTGTCATCCATCTCTTGTTCATGAAGACGGCGTGTCGTCGTGATACTGGGTTAGAGCAGAACTTACGGAGCGTTACACAGGCATGTGGTGCGGATCAGAGCTTGGTCTGGTGCACAAACTTTACGCATTGCGCGATAATATTAAGTGCGATCGAGTCGTTCAATAGCACCCTTCCGTGATCTCGACCTCTAGCTTGACGGCCTCCACATGCGAAAGCAACCCCTTCTGAGCGAGCGTCATGCGCATGTTGTACTCCCAGTGGAAGTAATTCCCACTCCCGAAGAGAATTTGACAAGTTAGTCGTCGTCTTGAGCGTTCTTGGCCTTGTGCAGTGTTCCGAGTTGAGGCTGAAACCGATGGGGGTCGTGCTTAATACTTAGCAGGCAAATGCCCAAGTGAGTAGATTAAACTTAACCTACGTAATACCCCACATGTACTACTCTGATTCTCATTGCTTGCTCTACACCCCCTGGTCGTATACCCGACGGGAATCGGGTTATGGCTTCCGAGTGAACCATCACTGCTGTTCATCACCGCCGCTGGACCATGCAGACTCGTACTTTTTTATTAGCAGCACCGGTTTGATAGGGACAGGGCTCCCAACAGAGATATCTCATAAAAGCCTTCTCACAAACACATCACGATCATCGAGAAAAATGCAGAAATTTGTTGTACCGTGTGTTGCTGCACTGCAAAATGACACCAACTTACAACACGTAATGAATTACCTTTCGTATGGACTTCGATTTACACCTGCGTTTGGCCAACAAATAGGTGATCGAACGGGAACATCAACCGCGCAACCTTACTTATCACGTACGCGACAGAAAAAAAATAAACTGCATTTTTTATGCCACACATAGCTCCGACGGGGTGCCGTCGGCCAAAAGTCCAGTCGTATCGATAGGTCCGATATGCACCTCCGCTCGGAAATGATGGAAGATTCAACTTCATCGGATCGTAGAGTGGCGAAAACCGTGTTCTGATTGGTACAAAAGAAACTGGAGCGTCTCCACTATCGATTGGTGGTCTTTGCTTTCATGCATGAAGAAGGTCCGACGGAGTTCCCTATTAAGCATACATTGGCATTTCGGCCGTTTGTATTCTAGTCCGCGCCTCGAAGACGCCATAGATTTATTTGCTTACGAGGGGTTCGAGGGACGAACTTCTCGTAAGCGTGTAAATATACCGAACCTTTTGGACTACCCGACCAAGCAGGTTGGGGCAGCTTTTTCTCCGACGCAGTGTCGATGGTGTGTTGCCTCATGGAGCGCTTGATAATGAGGAGAGGAAAGTGGGTCGTTCGCCGGTGTTGTAATTGCACTTCACTGTCCCACTTTGTCTGGGTCCCTACCGCCTGGCACGCGTTCGGAGGCACGCCCTCGGTGCGTGGTAGGCGCGTGCCTTGAAAGGGCATAAGTTAAGGTGGGCCGAATGGTGCGATCTGATTGGCTGATCCCTCATGACTGGCATTATTATGCCGGGGCCAGGGTGCGCCTATCTTGTCCCGATACAAAAATCAAGTGTAATTGACCACCGTGACCGTTTCAGGTGCGCGTGTCCGTTGTATTTTGTGCCTGGGATGTACATGCGATTAGGAGCTAGGAGGGCATACAGGGAGAACGGAGACAAGAAGCAAGGAGCTAGCGAGCAAGACAAGGACAACTAACTCGATCAAACTCACTTTCGGATTTCATTCCTGCCTCACATTCGCCTACAAGCCTCGCTCGCAGTCTACATTCTCAATTCGTGGGTCAGATCCGATCCCGGTACTATTCAACAGAAGTCTGGGAGTATGGGAGCGTCGAATAATCAAGAAAACATGAAGGATAAGGCTGGAACGGGACGAGATGCGTGAGCGGGTTGGAGTCGAAGGTCGCTGACCAATCCGAGCCTGGTCCAGTTCTTTTATACCAATCAAAACATGCTTCTACGCGGAATATTCGCCAGTCTATGATTTTAAAGTTTAATCCTTCCATTTTTTCTGAACGGAGGAAATAAATCTTTACGAAAGCTGAAATCCTAGGGTTTGAGATAGGATGATATGAGCAGACGATCCCCTCGCTAATCATAGTGTCGGGAACAGTCTGCTTTAACCCTCCAAACCGGATACTGCATAATGCAGCATTAGCAAAAAGCTTAAGCTGAATATATTCAGCTTAAGCGATTTTAAACTTGAAGTTTGTATGGGTTGTCTTTTCCCTCGCCAAGGGGTATACAAACTTTAAGATGACGGGAAGTCGTGGCTCTGAACGCGCCCTTTCCACTCCCACAGGACCAGCGACCAACATTTGTCTAATTTTTCGATTTCACTTTTGGCAGGTTGGTGTGGTCTACGGTGTTATTGCATCGTTTTCGGGAGGTTTCCACCGAATGAGTGGTTTGCAGGTGCCGCTTTTCAAACGCCTCCCTCATTCAAGAATTTGCGTGAGGACAGCACAAGCCGGCAATAGAATTGGTGAAGCCGCGTGTCAATATTCTCCGGGACAGTGATGTCACAGCGCGTGACCTCTCATTCAAGTCGGTTTGTCGGGAGCTGCGTGGGCAAGGCTGGGCTCGCAATCCGCCGCCGAGACGAAGCTTAGACTATCGCTACTTGTATATCCGGCCAAACGAAGACATGAGCAGCACGGAGGGTGTGCACTTCTTTCGCGGCGAAGAAGATGTGCTGGAGTACTACGCGAACAGTACGCCGGTGTATGGAGATGCGGTTGCTGTATTGATCTAACCTTCTTGTTCTGTGTTTGCAGTCCTAAGAAGCTCTAGTACTACGCACGTTTCAACTGCTGCTTCTACACGACCTGCGGTTGATGTTGGCGATGAACAACTTGCGGCCGCAGCTGAGGTCGTTCGCCAAAACTATGCGGCCGACATTGAGGCTGATGAAGCTCGTACTAACCCGGATGTCGCGGTTCCAGATCGCGCACGGACGCCCGCCTGAATCTCCGTCCACACCGCCACGATCTCCAAAACGGCAGACTCCAGTCAATCGATCCGGACGTCGTTCAACCAGACGCTCGCTGATTCAGACACACAGTCCGGTTGCGACAACACCCCCAATTCGGCTACGCGCTTCGCCGGAGGTCCTGATCGCAACATCAACCTTGTTCACGAGTATGCTGAATCGAAGACGACGAAGACCGACGCGTGCCGAGCCAAGCACAGCTTCTGTCATCGACATTGAGTCGGTGGAGTCGTTCGAGCAGTCCGAAGTCGGTAAGCGGTATGGTCTGCTGCATCATGTTCTACATAATATGCTGCATACGGATCTGTATATTATGCTGAATACTGTGCTGAATCTAATGTTGCATGTAAATATGTTCCTACGCTTTGTGAAGGTGATGAGGACGAAGAAGCTGAGGCCTCAGCATTAGGGAACAATTGCTAGCAGACAAGGACAATGACATGAACACTTTTGAGTTGGGCGACGTCGCACAGCGGTTCAGCGTAATCGATTCTGGAAATGAGCTGAAAAGGACGACATCAAGGAAGGCGATTATGAGTCGGATGTGAACGTGGAAGATTATTGCGCTCTGGAAGAGGTTCACGATGACCACGAGGAGACGGAGACGGGGATTGCTGCAGAGGTGCTGTTTGCAGAAAACTTTCTGGAAAGCTTCGGTGGTGAAGACCAAGTGATGGCGGGTAACTTGAAGAACGCAGTGTGCGCAGCATGACGCCTATTGGGTGGGAGGACGTTGAAGCGCCAGACATCGGACTGCACATCACGACGCCGCATAAACCTCTCCGCAACACTGGTGCTTATCCTGGCTACGACAACGTTACCCCGGACCAGCCGCGGAGGTGCTTTAACACGGTGATTCCCCCGTTGCGCTCTTCTTCTTCTTCATGCCGGTAATGCTTGGTAGCACATCGTGGCCTGTTCGAATGAATACCACCGTGAAATGCTTCCTTTACGAGTTGATGAAGCTTTTCGTCGCTACAAGAAGAAACGGCAGAGTAATGAGGAGCTGCCCAGAAAGACCCGTCGTGATATCCAGCATGATATGGAGGTGATGAAGCCGATAATGCCACACGGGCTGTATCGGTTCATTGGCTTGCTGGTGGGAAGGACAATTGCACCGAACCGGGAGAAGCTTTCGAACAACTGGAAAACCGTTGATGTTGGAGCCAATTCGCGTGGATGTTTTGGTTCGGTGCTTCCACGCAACCGATTCATGGAGATTTCAAGAAACCTACACTTCAATCAAACGGAGATCGACCTGGAAAATTCGCAAAGGGGTAGAAGTGCTGCAGCGCACATGTGTTCGGGAATATGTGGCACCATCGCACTTGGCGTTCGACGAAGCAGTACTGCCAAGTCGGTCGTCGTTCAACAAGATGCGAGTACATGAAGGACACAAGTGGGGCCCAAAGCTTTTTATGCTGTGCAGCGCAGTAACCGCTTACTGCATCCGGTGAGATTGTTTTGGACGTTTGAAGTACTTAAGCTGTCTTATGCACTTTGCTAACGAAACGTGAGTTTGTGTTATGATGCATATCGACAGCTTTGAAGTGTACCACGGTAACAAGCAACGTGCAAGTGACGCGCACAAGCCAGACATGAAGTCTGGTCTTGCCGCAGTCGTGAGAAACTTGAAGGAATATTTTGTCCTGAACCAAGAAAAGAAGGCATGAGGCTCGTGGTCATTGATCGCTTCTACACGCCCGCGGCTTTGGCCATTCAACTACTGCTCATGGGCTTTTACTGCGTCGGCACAATCATGACAAACCGCCTCGGCTACTCTAAGCAAGTGATTGAAAAGAAGAAGACCCGACCGAAGACAATTCCGCGTGGTTCCTTTAAAGTTGCTCAGTCAAAGCTTGGGCCTGGAATGAAAGCTATAAGTTGGTGGGACTCTCGCTCCGTGCATTTCCTTTGCACCGGAAGGCAGCGCGGCGTTTACAGAGTGTTGAGTCGGGATGGTCCAGAGCTGGTTGAGGTGCCATGCCCTAGAGCCTTAAAGGACTACCACACCTTCATGGGCGGCGTGGACGTACACGATTAGTCGCGGCTGCAGTGCTACTCGTTGCAGCGTGCACTCCGCTTCAAAACATACAAGTCGCTATGCTGGGCTTGATCGACCTGGCCATCGTGAACGGCTACATCGTCCACAAGGCCTACCATCAAAACAAGGAGTCGCGCGTTTGGCGCACGTGAAGTACATAACCAAGCTACACCTTCAGCTGACCCAACGCCAAGCCACATACATGTATAAAGGGAACTCATTTGCGACACAGAGACCTCCTGCTCCAGCAGCATATACACCGATCCCCCTCCGTGGTGCTGGTGACCAGTCCAGCCCATAGAGCGAGGCAGGTGCATGAGTGGCGAAAGAAGGACACGCAGGCAAAGCGTTGGCAACGAGCTTGCAAAGTTTGCTCGGCGCTACGCACCGATGGGCAGCGGGCATATACTACGACCTACTTCTGCAAGGACTGCAACAGCGTCGGCCGATATTCTTATGCATGCGCGCTAGGCGCAACGTCCGCGGCGTGGCCATGACGTGCTCGGATATCTGGCACAAGGAGTGGGTGAATGGTACTCTGATCCCTGTGGAAGACGCGAGGCCGATCAGGATGCGCCGCAGAGCTGACGGGACTATACCGGCGACGCTATCCACGCCTGGTACGCCGGCTTTGACGGCTTCAAGCTAGAGACGCCAGGCGAACACCTAGGAGCTAAACTACATATAAAGCTGCCAGTAACGTGAATATATGCTGAATATATTGGCTAGTATTGATCGGTTCATGTGTAGTCTCCCGTGAACCACACCCACACTTTGTATGATTCACACACTCATCGACAAGTGCATCCTGATGGACCTGTCTTGGCGCAAAACTTTGCATTTACTTTTCTTGCACACCATCTACTACAAATGCTCCCCACTTCATTTGGATCTAGTAATACCCGTAGAAGCTGCATTGACGCATCATCGGCTTGCGTTACCAGCACCGGGTCCATAGGGGCGACATCCCTCTTTTGTTTATATATTGTGTATGGGAAGTTTCGATTTCTGAAAATTTGAAAATGGTAGCAGGGGTGCTCCAGTTTCTGTTCCAGTGGTGTCCCGTCCATTGCTGCGTTAAGATGCAATATGCAGTCTCCACTTGCCGCCAATATGCAGTTTAGATGCACTTTATCACGACTTTGACCTTCGAGCCTGTCTATAATCTGCTGTCCCGTCTAAAAGTATACAAACCTCAACTCTAATTATACTGCATATAAAGTTTAAATGTTCCACCCAGTTCCGGGTCTGGAGGGGTTAAGGATATCCTCGGCTGTGGGTAAACCGGAATATTGGAGCAGCACCTTGTAGATATTTTGCTCTCACAGCTGTTCTGGCCTCCCTTCGGTTTGCTTGATAATGCTCCGTAGCCACTCGTTCGATCGTGTTCTCGCGCACCCATGCCGCAAACACGATGTCAGTGACGGAGCTTATCAATCCACCAGAGGAGAACACGATAGACGAGCCCACTGACGAAGACTTCTGCCGTGTCTAGGAGTATGATAGCGCTGACGATGACGGGTCTATGGGTACGACGAGGGGCGTGCGGCCGGAATCATTCACTCCTGATGTCGAGCTTGAGACTGAGATCACCTCAAGCGGACGCCAAGCCGCGCTGCTTCAACGGGTATGCCGGACTGGTCTGCTAGGGACATCTTTTTGTGATATGCGGCGAGAACTACGAGCGGAGCTAGGCAGGAAACAAAGGCATAAGCAGCAGATTTGTTAGCTGAACTTCGGAGATTCTGAGCAAAAGGGGATTTCCTGTAGTTGTGCACCCCGTGGTTGGAAGTTTTGGAATTTCCTATCCCATATTGCGGTCAAAGGGTGAGAGGGAACAACTACTTAGGTATGATATCAGGAGCCATGTTTCATTGCTGTTGCGCGTATATTCAAAGACTATGGATTCGCATCGATGGATCATTTGTGGATTCATGCGCATTAATTGGCCAAAGGTCTAAAGCAGTAACTGCTGCGTCACATGTTGTTTAAATATATTTTTATTGGAGGGCTCTATCTCCTTTACCCTAGCCCTTCCGAGGACCAATGTCATCGATCTTGCGAGGACAAGATTCTAAGTTCGGCCACTACAATTCTACAATGCTCGGCGATGGGCCAGACTCCGCAATACCGCGCGGCCCTGCTTCGCGCGCATCCGCGTGGGTTTGGTATGCATATGCGCGGTCGCAACCGGCCTCCTCCACCAACCAAAATTACCCCCCCTCTGTTTTTAGTTGGGCGCCAACAATCACTCTCAAGGTCTAGCAGACTTGTGTTGGTTCGAGATGCTGACTGGTGAACAGTTTAGATGGACAGGACAGTGAAACTCTGGTCTCTATAACTGTAAGCGACGACTAAGATAATTCGGTATGTACGAACAACTAAAATTTACCGATAAATAATCGAAGAGGGCAACAGCGCCGTTCTCCAAAGTATAGGAGGGACCGCTTAAATTGAGCAAGACAATTGCCTCAAGTGTGTCATCGGCAACGCATCCGCCCGCACACCGAATATGCCAGCTAGTAGGCATAGAAACAACTTATGGGCAATAAAGATTTCAATTCGCATCTGATAGGGGAAGTTGAATTTCATGATATTTTTGCTTACCCTCCTCGGCGTCAAATAGACGGATATGCGTCGTACGCAACCAGTTTTGACGTCTGGACATCTACTTTGAGGTTTCCAGCGATTTGAGATACTCCTTGTAACCCTTCCATTTTTGGTATTCCCATCTCGCACGAAGCTTTGGGGACCCCTTCCCGTACCGATACTTAAGCCCGGCAATTCCCAAATCCTTCTTAATTTGAGCCGAGGTTTCCCCAAACTTAGCCCAGGATTGAAACTCTTTGAGAAAATTTCCGTTCAGGCCCCTCTCTTCAGTGTCCATGCTGTCTTCCGGATCATCGTTCTTGCTTACACCCTTGCTTCGCAAAAAGGGGGTGTTGACGTTCTCGCTGGACTGAACGAGGCCCGGCGAGACGACCTTGGTAATCTCGAACTTGGTCTCCGTGGTAGCATCAGAATTGGCCGCTGCGGCAATGATCGCTGTGAGGAGGATGCAATAGAAGCGCATGGTTGAAGGCGGGGTGATGTAGTATGTTCAAGTGCTGGAGGAGGTCAGGTCGGTACCACGTGCGAAGTATATTGGAGAATGACTTACTATCTTCGCCAGGAGCAGCAACCGGCAAGAGAATGATAATCTACCACCAGTACCTCAACAATATCATGGTAACTGTGTGAATGGCTGCTACGATTGTCGACATGTGACATGGAACATGAAGGTTGGAGCAAACCTGTTTTAGGGGCGGGACCTAAGCAAAATAAAAAGAGCGTTTGGTATGCCTACAAACAGCTCGAGCAATCGACTACCGTATATATTACGACACAATGACCGGTTAGGCTCGCGGATATGTAGATAGTATGTTCTGGCGAGTAGAGATTCGGCTCGATGTTGAGCTCGGCTCTGGGCTCGCCTTCGCAAATACCACACATTCGCTCACACACGCTCACTTTAGGAGTTTGTGCTCGTTTTGCATTTGCTGACACCCCATCGTGATTTTGTTGGCACCCTTATGGGATTATGACTATTGAGTCGCATTGTGTCGATCTGCTATAGGATTGTGATGTGCCATGTGGTATTCAAAGATTACGACAGGCCATGGTATTTACAGATTACGACCTGCCATGGTATTTACAGATTACGACCGGCCATGGTATTTACAGATTACGACCGACCATGGTATTTACAGATTACGACCGACCATGGTATTTACATATTAGTACCGGCAAATGCACGGGGCATGCGTACATTGCATAGTACCGCATCGCCCCTGTCCTAAGCGAAGTTTTGTCCTAAGCGATTTTTACGACCAATCACAGCGCCATATTTTAGTCAGATGGATAAAACAAAATATACCATCTCATGGAGCTAATTTTAGGCCACAAATGCGATAACACGCAATAAGCAGACCTTGCGTGAAAAGAACCGACAGAACACCGAGGCGGTAAAGCCGAATTGCTGTCGACTACGGGGACAAGCTGGAGCTATTATGTATCTAGCTGCTGGACATTCTGTGAGAGAAGCCATCTCTCGCTTCAATCCGGACACACGCAATTAGAAGCAAATTTCCAAGTGGAAGAAGCAGAAAGTGCTCATTAAATCGGTCTACGAAGACGGCAAGAGTCTCAAGAATCTCCGGTTAGTGGACAACCGACAATTATTTTGTGTGATGCGGACGGTGCTATTTTTTCTGATTAATTCGATGCGCATATAGGGATATCCAGTTTCATCTCGAATGCTACGGTTCAAAGCCCTCGTAGTGGCCAATGACAAAGGTCTCTCGCGTGACACCTTGACGGCAACTTATTCGTGGAGGCACCGGTTCATGAGGAAGCGTATAGGAGGTAGGAGACATCCAGCACAAAAGTAAATTTTAAACAAAAAATGTGACGAGGTGAGTTGCGTGCAAAAGATTAAATTATACAAATGCTTAAGCAAGACCAGTAATGCACATAACCAGACGAAAATGTCTAACAATTGCAAATAAAATAAGCAAAGTGATACCACCACAATAAGTTTCCTAGCTAAATGGTAAACGTGCATGTCCCAATTAAGCGAACTAAACGCGTCATGGGAGCTGCTGGACGAAGAAGGTGTATATTTGTTATTTAATTGGCTAGTTGTTGGCCCTTTTCGGCTTATTTTGTGCATTACTCTACTTCTAGGATTCCGCATATATGTTTATATTCACTAATTCGGTAGTGGAGTATTATGCTGTCGTTTTCAATTCAAGTCCTGAATCCTAAAACTCACCGCTATCGTCGCTCCGTCCGTCCGTCCGTCCGTCTGTCACGCAATAACGTGATTCTAGACGCAAACTCAATGGCTTCCGAGCGCAGCGAAGGCGGGCCGCCATTGGATAAAATAACATGGCTCCGAGCGCCGCGAAGGCGGCCGTCATTCGCTAAAACAATCCTTCGCCGAACGCGGCCATTGGTGGAAATATACTAAACGATTGGTTGAAAATTAATATATATTTATGTGGTCCTGACGGGCTATCAATATACTTGGACCATAACTATACCTACCGCCGCGTAGGCGGCGGCGCTCGGCTAGTGGGGTTCAACAAAGATCTCCTGTGTGGATTGTCGTCATGACCCACGTGGTATTTAGAGATTATGACCGGCAAATGAATGCACTGTTCGTCACTCTGTTTGGGACAAGGATATATCTATCGGACGAGATAATATTACTCGATTTGCCGTTTTGTCTCAACCTAATCAGCCGAGGGCGGGTGTCATGACCTTCAAATTCACAAAAATGGAGGAGTCGACAGGAATCGTATTGCCCTGCCTCACCTCTAAAACCCGTCCCTGTAGGGCTTAACTATAGGGCCGAGCAAGACGTGACCATGCTTGGTCATGTGTTTAAGCCCGCGTGCTCCACACACGGATCTTAAGCCGCGGGCATTGTTCGACTTGCCAAGCGAGTGCTATTTTCGCCCCTCATGTATGACCTAACACTAGCGATTGGATAAAAGGACTAATAATTAATTTGGTTCCGGAGAAGCTACCTTTATTACCGGATAAACCGGAATCCCTACATTTTGGTACCGATATCCGGTGGATATATCCATACCCTTCTGTTTGAACATATGCGTTTTCATGTTTGACGGCGCAAAACACCGTCAGTCTTACCGTAAGTACGCGTTTCGAGTTATATGATTAACGGCATCGCCTATATCATAGCCCCCCCCATGCTATCGCACGAATTCAGATAAAACATGAGTCGGTCAGGACGAAAGCAAATACTAAGCAAATTTGAAAAAGTTTTTTTTGCTTTTTCGGCATAGGACAAAATTTAAAGCGTAGAAGCCATCAACCTAATCTTCAAAAAGAAGAATTTCGAACGAAAAACGTTTAAAAATCGTGTATGTGTACCACTTCAGGATTTGTGTGTTTCATTTTTGGCTTCTTGATTTGGCATTTAGACCGATTTTGCTATGCTACAATCGTTTGCAGACACGCTGCCGCTGGTCACTTATCATGGCTCGCTTCTTGCGAGGCTTCTTCTGCGTCTCTGCAGCGCTTTTCGGATTCTTCGAACACTTCTGACGACGAAATCGCTTCGTTGCTGCGACCTCTTCCACATCTTCTCCATTTGGAAAAAGGTACAGTGGGTCACTGCGAACCTTTTAGCGGAACATATTGGAGCACTTTTTTGGATGTCGTTATATCTTCTCTTTGTTGGAAGGAGGGTGACCGACCTTGAGAGAATGAGCAGCGGAGCACAACGTGGTCCGTTGCGCTTGAACACGCCACTATTGTTAGTTTGAAAACTCGCCGTAGCTTCAGTACCCCGCACATTAGACGAGCCACGGACAGCGATCACGTCCTTGCTTTTAGCACGAATTATATAAACGCGGTCTCGCCCATGTTGTAAGCTTCAGGTGGATGTAGCTTCTGCTCGACCGTGGCATTGGCGAGTGTATTGAAGAAATCCGTAATGTCGCCGTCGGCCACAGCGTTTCTGGGCTTTGACAGTTGTTGTGCTTTCCGGGGCACTCCCAACGGAAATCGCCCCATGAATCAAACTTACCATCCTGGCTCAAGCGGCACATGACAGAAGAAGACGCCAATTTCGTTGGCGTCGCGTAGAACCGCTTGACGGTCTACCCGTGGACCGACGCGTATCGCACCACGACCCACTAGTAGAGCGACCTCTCCACTTCTGCAGGAAGTAACTGGGTTTGGGGCACAAGACAAAGTACGATAAGCCTCCGCACAGCGCAATGGCGCTTTGGAGTGGCTTTCGTGTCCTATCATGACCTTTTAACGAAGAATGCGGTAGGGAATGAAACCGCTGTCGGCCACTGAGTGAGACCCCTCACCACGAATTACACGCTGAACAGTAGCATGCAGCTCGATATCGGAGTAGTTGCTTCTTGTTGCAGTCATATAAGTTTGCGCCAAGCTGGAAAATGGCACAGCAAACTCACCGTTTAGCGCCAGAGCTTCACTACAACCATGGAAATGCTATGGCATCTACTTGTGCAGTTTTCGTATCCCTTTAAACGTAAGGGATACGTTCCACTGGGTAAACATTTATGTGCTACTAAATTAGTTCATACTACTGAACTGGGGATTTACCTTATCTGCTTAAGCGTGTGGAGTCCATACCTCGCCACTGCCTCGCCATCAATAAGATAGGAGATCACACTACTACGTCTACGTACAAATCGTTAATTGTTAAAGTTTGTAGTCAGGTGTATTTTTACTAAAAATATATGGTTGGAAGTGGCAGTCGTTAGCACAAGTAGACTCTTCATGTATGTGTCGTAATGACAACATACTTAAACAGAAGAAGTGCTGTAACTGCTACTTCTTTTTACACCAGCGAAATGGGTCCTACTGATTTGACGCGCCCTGTAATTTCCGATCTCCATGACGCGCCGCCGTTTGAAGACCGTGTCGCCAGGCGTGAGATAAGCGCCAGCATCGCTGGAAGGCGGGATATAGTAATATTTTGTTTGCAAACAACAGGAAACCTGGGTACGAAATCTGTGATGCAACGTGCAGCGGAGCTGCGTAGCGTAGCGCGTTAAAGGACGACGTATGATTCCCCGAGTCTTAGCTGTGGTTATCCTAACACCTAAGGTCTCCACAGAGGCTTAGATCACTCTAGTTATACCACTAGAGACTCAATGGTATAGTATTCCTAAACCTAGGGCAATACTCTCGTTGATGCTAAAAGTGAACTGTTATTTGTTTTACTTATCTGCAACAAAGCCGCCTGTGGTGCGAATTGTATGACTCTAACTATCTACCATAGTTTAACCTAGTCAAATGCATATCGAGTGGCCCTGTAGCCACGTACTGAAATCCCGTTAATCCAAGTGGTACGAAGTACGACTTACTCCAAGGTGACACGTAGCACGGTTACACTCATGTTACCTTCGGGTAAGCCGTTACACTCCCCCCACTAAACCGTGGATACACCGTATCCACGAGAATCTGATTGTGTCAATCGCAAAAGGCCCGGAACCTTCCGCTCCAAGAGCGTTTCACTCTTCGTTCCGCATCGAGTATCCACACTCACATGTCACAGCCAATTGGTCTTTTGACCTCCCTCGTTCGCCTCGCCGCGGGCTAAGCCCCTCTGGCATCCGACACCTTCGTTATCTTCGTCATCCCGTACGGGAGAGGTTTCTGACCGTGCGCCACCCGCACCCTCGCAGCTCTCGGTGCGAGAGTATCACTCAGCGCACAAGCGCCGACATCGTTAAAAGACCATGAGTGGAGGCGGCGAAGCCACTGGAGGCAGTTCCCCGTTCGCTTTGCGCGAGACGCCCTCTTTCACGACCTTGAGGAAGGTGAAGAGGCGGTCGACTACACTGAGTCCTTGACCGGTAGTAGCCCTGTCCGCTGGCCGAGCCCGCGCCGCCAACTGCGCGCTCCGAATCATTTCGAGCTCTCGATCCACGGGTCCTGCGCAATGCGCCTTCGCTACCTTCGCGGGGAACAACAGATGATCCCAGGGTATCTGGTGTCGTCACCAATCTTTTGGACGAAGTCCAGGAGCAACAGCTTGCGGCTGATCCGCAACTCCCACGCTCGAGGTGACCTATGGCTCGGCCATTGTCACGCCGTGACTATGGCTTTGAGCTTCGCGATCCCAGCGAAGTGGCTCGCCGAGTAGCATCGGAGTTGCTAACACATATGTTATTGGACCGGCGGACGCACCACCCAACAAGCTCGCCGCGCGGGAGTCACTCAGAGAGAGATAACTGACTCCTCAAGTGACTGCTCAGTGCTAGTATCGTGAGCGCCTGCAAGTTCAAGCTCGGCACGGCTCGGTTTCACCGATGCGAACTTACCCAGTCGTGCTCTTGTCAGGAGAGACGTCTTGGGAAGACGATAGACAGTTCCAAAGTCGGGTGGAAGGAGCTCGCAAGGTCTCTCCCATTGAAGCCCTTCGAGCTACTCTCAGTGAAACTGATGTTCGAGTCGAACGTAGACTCCGTTTCGAGTTCGCGAAACTCAAGGCGAAACGCCAGTTACCCTCTGCTAACCGGCCTCGCCCCCAGGGCTCTCTCGCACTCGGTGCTTCTGCTGTCACAGCTAGCGGCTCTCACGCTCGTGAAGCCTCTCCTCTTCAAGACCTGAACGACAGCTCTGCTGCTGTCCTTGGCCCCTAGCGGCTATTGCGGGGGAGCGCCAGGTGGCGACGCCTCAGACGCTGGCCCTCGGGGCTCTGCTGATCGCGTCGATCGAAAGCGTCCACGACGTCAGGGCAATCTTGCCGGAGGGAAACCTCGTACTCCCTAGAGTTCTGTGAGTGAGGATAACCCCTCCACTTCACAAGATATTGTGTACGGCTCTGGCGACGACGACACGCCACTAAGCGCCTCCACATGATAGTGGGAAGTTCCCTGCTCATCGAACAACGGCGGTGGAGGCCGATGACCGGCTGGATCCTCGCGCTGTGAGTCGTAGTGATCTGCTAGCGGGTGTAGACCCTGTTCGACTTGCTGAAGTGGGCGACGAGTCACCGTGACCGTCTTGCTGACGCGATCGATAATGCGCATCATCGGGTCGACTGCTTTCAGTCTCCTGTCTCAATCTTGATCATACAATTGCTGACAACTAACACCTACACTCCTGAAGAAACTGTCTTGTAAAAAAACTGAACGGCGTGCTTTTGAGCAAGGTGAGGGCGGTCAGGAGACGGCATAGTTGTCATTCTGTTTGTGGGATGAAGTCCTGTTGTACGTGGTTTACGTGGACAACCGTAGCATCACCGAGGCACTGGGCAACATGACTCCGTTCGAGAAGTTGCTCGGCAAGAAGTCGGATGTGTCGAAGCTGCGGATCTGTGACTCTGTGGCGTTCTATCGTTTCCCAAAACCCAAGCTGCGCAGTAGGCTGAAATGCGTGCCAAGCCAGCTATCTTCCTCGGATATGCTGAGGAGTCCATTGGGTATCGTTTGATGGATCTGATGGCGGGTTCATTGTTCGAGTGTCGTTCCGTTACCTGGCGGGAGGACCTCACTATCGACGCGGACTATCTGGAAAGGCTTATTGCTCGGCTCTACTACGGCAAGGTGGTGGAGATTCCTAAGGACCTGCCGTATGTGTCGTTGTCGGTGCAGCAGGTCGGAGGCGTATCTATTGGTGCTGATGCTGGCGAGCCAGCTGAACAGAGTCTACACCAGCAAACTTCGTCTGAAGCTGCTGTCGATAGCAACGACTCGGATGGCTCCATGGTGGATAGCGACAGAGGTGAAATGAGCGGTAGCCCGATGGACGGTGGTGCTACGGAAACACTATCTGGCAATGATAGTGGCGTTCGTGGAGAGCAAGTTGGTGATGACGATGACGCTGATATCTATGCGAGTGCGGCGCTACGAGCTCGGTTGTAGTGGGAGCACCGTCCAGCATGCGTGCTGGTGATGAAAGTGCAGAGTAGTGTCGACTTCGGTCGCTTAACGAGAGCTCACGTGATATTCTCCATCCGGTTGTTGTACCGGAGTCCACGGCCCTCTACCGCACCGCCGATTGTGGCGACGTAAGCGCTTCAGCGCGAGTCATCGGGTCAGGATGAGAGTGACTACATTTCGTGGTTCCTCGCGAGGGAAACAACCGAGCAGTCGTTATAGTGTAGACACTTGGTACGTGGGGCTGACCGTGATGCAGATCATGCAAGTGGGTGTTGTGATGGATATCCTGAACCCGACGACTTGCGCTGAAGCGCTTGCGTCGCCACAAGCGGCAAAGCTGGCAGAAGGTCAAGGGCTACGAGTGTAACTCCCTGATGGAGAATGGCACGTGGTTTCTCGTTGAGCGACCGAAGCCGACTCCAAATAAGCGGGTTAAGATTTTGACGAGGGTATGGGTGCTTGTCGTGAAGCAGATTGCTGAAGGAGCAATCGAGCGTCTGAAAGCGAGGTTGGTTTTCCGTGGGTTCGCGCAGAACTATGGAATCGACTATGCGGCAACATACTCACCGGATGTACGCATTGGAACCGTATGACTCGTGTTTATCATTGCAACGGCGTTGGGACCGGAGATCAGACATGTGGACCTTGTTACCGCTTTCCTGAATGGGCCGCTTGTGGATGCCGATATCTACATGATGGATCTGGACGAGTGCTCAAGCTGAAGAAAGATCGCTATGGCCTGAAACAGGCTTCCCGCATCTAGAATGATACTTTGCACAATTACCTGACTGAAAGTGGGTTCACACATTCACGTATGATCTAGGCATCTACTGGAAAGAGGGTCAGATTAGTGATGTCTACTTGACGGTATACGTAGGTGATTTGTTGCTGGTGGGCAAGGTAGAAGACATCACGTGGAGACCATGGAGTTGCCAAAGAAGTTCAAGCTGAAGGACTTGGGCCGGGTGCAAAATTTATTGTGCATGGAGGTGCACTACCAGTCAAGCTCTATGATCTGTATGCCACAGACAGCGTACATGGCGCGTTAGCAGAAAGGTTTAGGCTTGCTTCGGCGCGTCCAGTGCGTTCAACCCAGATGCACAACGAGCCCACAGAACTGGCTGAGCAAGAAGAGGCTAGGATCAACGATCCAGCTTTGCCATATCAGTAGATAGTAGGCTCCCTACAGCACCTCGTGACGTGTACTAGGTCGGCAATGGCCAATGTAGTCTGTACGTTGGGTCGCTACGCCGGGGCTTACACTCATCACAACTTCGAGCAGGCGAAGCGTGCGCTAAGAAGCTGGGATTGTCTTTCGTATGTATAAACGTCTTGCAGAGTCGGGCTTGGAAGCTTTTGCAGATGCAGACCACGCACGTTGCAGACTAGCCGTTCGGTTAGTGGCAATGTGATGCGACTGTATGGGTTCGATTTCGACTGGGGCAGCAAGCGCGCTCCGTGACGACAAATACACGAGCCTCATATTTAATTGCTGTCGAGCAGCGCACGAAGGGTGTCGCCTGGGCGCGCAAGTTGCTGAAGGAGTTGCTGAGCGGGGCGCCACTAATCGGCAAGCTGTACTGCGACAATCCGAGCACCATTGGGACGGTCAGCAACAATGGCAATATTCATGCGTCACCTCAGATGGCCCAGCATGCACGATTTCGTCAACGATCGGGTGGCGAGAGGAAAGATGGAGATTACCGATGTCCCGACCAACGAGAACTTGGCGGACTTGTTAGCAAAGCTTTGGGCCCGTTCCTGTTTGAGCAGTTATGGAATTGCAGATCCGGATAAGATGGAAGCTGACCGGCAGCTGAAGGATTCACGTCGCCAGCGGCAGCCATTGCAGCAGCAAAGTGATGGATCCGGATCATGCGACGCGCCTGGTTTGTATATTGTCGGATCCTGGACCGTCCCGTGGGGTGAGGTCCTAAGTACCAGATCCGATCAGTTTAGTGCACACCGGATTGAAGATCCGTAGCTAGGGGGAGGTAGAGTGGAGACGGGTGGCCAGGAAAAATTAAGTCAGAGATGCAATCCTGGGTTATAATAGTCCGTAGGATATGTTTTGTGATGGGATCCGAAGGTAGATAGGCTATGGTACAAATCCGAACCAAATTTGCACTGGAAAACAGACTCGACTATTTTATGGTTTTTTTTATTGGCCCCATACATAGATCAAGTCTAACTTTGGCGATCGTCCTGCACGTGTTGCAGCCCCTGGATAGCTTGGCCAGGTTGCGCTCGCTCTTTGGCTTTTCAACCCCCCTCAAGATCCTGCTATTGGAGGCGGCAAGCATTGCTAAGGAACAAGGACAGCTCCGACAAGGAGGAAAGACACCCTCAAGAAGGAACAACTCCGGAGCCCGTATTTTTATTACGGATCCACAAGGTCTACGCAAGAGCTTAAGACCAAACCGACACCGGATCTTGTTTGCAGGAATACCCGCGCAGATCCACTCCCTCCCAAGTCCCCACAAGGACGTCCAAGGCCCACCAAGTGCGCATCTCGTGTCAACGAGAGAGCAGTAGCAGCCCGCCGACGGGTACACAAGGTGAACCGCTCAGCAAAACACGGCCATCGGAGTACCCCTCCAATTAGTCGGTGTCTGGGCGCAGTGCGCGTGAGTTGGGATCCTACTGAATTTCAGAGGATCCACTCCACCACACAGTCGCGAGATCACTCACCATTGAGGATACCAAGGCAGCGTGGCGAAATGTCGAGAGTGATGCGGCAAGTGGTCGTGTTGCCGCCACTGCGATGCACGGCTGAGACCCATCAAAGTGCTCCGTCTGGGTCCTACACGGTTTAGCCAGAGACGTATGATCTTTCGTGTATATTTGCATGTGGATCGCCATACACTTCAAGTACGTGTGAATACGAGGATGTCATACGGCAGCTCGTACTCGGCTGCGGCCAAGCACCGATTGTGGTACCACAGCTACGGTATTGAATTCACACTTACTGGAATATCGACGTGGCGCGACGGTTATCTAGTTTGAAGTTGATGGAATGAAGTCGCTGATGACTTTCGATGTGGACTGTGGTGGAAGTTTCCGTTGAGACCCTGCGGGGTAAGACGAACGAGTAAAGCGACATGAGTGTCCATAGTGGGACGAGTCCTGCTGCCTCCGTTCGCACATTCGTGCGAGTCGTAGTGGTCAGCCGGGGTCGTAGATGGTTTTCAGACTAGCTTTCCCTCAGGTTTACACCAATACTCGCCAATCTCACTTCATTTTTGGCTTCACCCGCACAGTACTCTTCTCGTCTTATCGTCCCAGACTTCTTCTTCTTCGCATCGCAAGCAAAGGACAAGCCCGTACTCGTGCAGACTTAGAGTTCTCTCGCTCAAAAAAATCAATTGCTTGTTTTCTTATTGATTGGTTTTGCGCGGGTTTGCTCATCGCCTCAACGCGGCTGACGACCCCCTCGATCGTCAGAAACAATCGATGGAGATGGCGTCGGTACTAGCCCCAGTACATCTTCTTCTTTGCACTGTATTTCGTGGCGAGGCACGTAGGCGTCGATACAGCTGGCGGTGGTTGCTGATTGCAACGCCCACCATGTGTGACTGCTACAGCGACTGCAAGTACATTGGCGACAACCACGCAAGCGACGTCTGCTTTCATCATCTGCATGATCGAGTTGTCTGAACGGAACGGTACGAGTGAGTTGCCGGATTCCCGCGACGTACACGATCGACCAAATTACGTGCATAAATGTATAAAGATCACTTGTGATTGGACAGTCAGTAGACTGACTTTAAGGAAGGTTCAAGTCTTTCGGAAGGATAATAATAAACCGCTACCACCACAGCGATGGCTCGAATGCAGCCAACACAGCGATGGTGCCACCACTGGTGGCTGCATTCGAGCCAATTATAGCGGCTTTTATCCTTCCGAAAAACCTTAACCTTCCTTAAAGTACTGCCACTAGTAGAAGCTAACGTGGTTAAAAAAATATATTCGCTTTCAGAATGCAGCTGTGTCTTGAAACGGGTTGAGAAAACGTGGAGCATTTTCACACGGATCCAAAATTCCGATCTCAAATATGTCAGCGCAATCTCTCGCCTCGTCGGATAAAGGCAAGCAAACGCGTCAATCAATGGTTGGGCTCGCTTAGCGTATGGTTGGTCCACAACTTGTGGACCTCACATCCATGGCGTTTGGGCAGGCAACAGTTGTAAAATATGGGTGCTCATTCTGTGCTATGTTGTCCTGTGTGCACCTCCAACACCTACAATGATGCCTCTGAATACGTATAACTAGTCCGTACGAGGGCACACGAATCGAAAGACGGTGCTACTGGAGTAAGTCAGGTCCGGGTGGAGACGACTATGGAGGTATCGAAGCCCATCGCTATGGCACCGTATGTTCATCCGGAAGATCGTCTTCGGCATCCCTCTTTTCCCGCAGCGCGGAATTGTCGAGCGTGCTGCGTCCCTCGCCCATATCGACGCAGGACGTGTCTTCGCAGCCCCCCCCCCCGTATATGTTCATAATTTAGCTTTGAACGGGTGCGAAGAGGTTGGCGCATACATGGCGCTGGCATTTTACCAGCGCAAGCGAATACAACGATCGCGTCTTCACCGCGGATCAGTGTTCGGAAGGAGGAAGACACGAGAACGGGATATTCAGCTCGGGCATCATTCCATCATCCGCGACTATCTCGGCCCAAATCCAGTTTACGATGAATCTCTGTTTCAAGGGCGCTACCGACTACCATCGACGCTGGTTAGACGCTACTGCGTGACATGCCAAATGCCAGTCCTTACTTGTTGGACAACTCTTCCACGTTCTCCTGCTAGTATGTCGCCGGCATGGGTTATAATCAGCTTCGACAAATTTGTCTACATCAACTGCACTAGGAGAAGTCTTGCCGTCAGTAATATCAAAAAATTGAATATTCCCTTCGCCTTCAGCACTTTCTTCACCAGCAACCCGTCCGTTATTGATGTCGATACGTAGTGGGACGGCAGCTGCGGCCTCGCCGAGAACTGCTGAAAGACGCTTCTTACGCATAGAGGCAAAAAAATGTCTTCGACTCATCAGATTCGAGGTCTGTCTTCAACAGATCAATCGTTATCTGCTTTTCGATGAGATCATTCTTCCGCTTCATCTGTCCAAGCAGCGCCCGTTGCGCTTTTTGTTGTCAACGACCAGCTGCCGCAAAATTATAGACTTCTCAACATCAGAAACCAAAGCTGATTTTGGTTTTTTTTCTTCCTTCAGGACGCTCCATTTCCTCTGGTGCCCGGCCTTCAGCTCGGGTTGTTGCGTGTGAGGAATACGCAATACCGTCCATGAACGTTTGAGACTTCCGCAGTATTTGCTAGCAAGTCTCGAACGAAAACAAGCAGCCTTCTTGGACTACGAATAGAGTGGCGCGTGTCATTCAGCAGGTCATACGGCATTTTTTTCAGACTGGTTACGAGCTTAATCGCACTCCAGCACCCGACAAATTAAAATTTCGCGACATCGTGTGAAATAGAAGACCAGCGATTATGAAGGGCCTGAACAGAGCGGGTGTCGTCTTTGTTGGGGGCGCTGACGATTTCATTGAAGCCGTCCAAAATGCTTTTCCAAACGTTGAAGCCTTCTCTTCCGTGTCATTAACATTGGGGACTGAGAGACATTTAGGTAGACTCGGACTAAAGCTTCGTCTTCAGCAGGGCTCCAGCGACGTTCATGCCCTATAGTACAGTCTGGGCTCTGAAGCCGTAGGCAACCGTGGCAGTCCGAGCAATGGATCTAAATACTCCTTCGATATGGCTGTAGCTGCAACGGCTGTTCAGATAGACCACGTGCGCTATTCATGCCCTGAACAGCTCACGGCGCGGTAATTTATGCAGTTAAATAACAATAGAGCGCCGACTGGAGCACCTTGCGCTATTCTAACAGCATTTGTCCGTAATTTTCCTCCATAGCACACCGGACTGGAGATGCTCTCATATATACGACGTCTTGTTGTCGAAAATACCGAAATTGACCTTTGCTCGGTAGTGCTCTTATCCTGTGGGTAAGTATTACCGTAACAGCTCCACTAACCCTTTTGTTTCCGGGCCTCTTAGAGGTCTACTAAGCACACCTCTACTGCCGTAAATGAAATGATATCATTGGGCAGAAGTAGCACACGACGGACCAACTGACCAACCGTGACGCTGCCAGAGGTCTCTCGAGACCCGTACCAGAGCATCGATATGCGTTACTTAATGTGTTCGGTAAAATATATAAGGCTTTAGAGGTTCGCATTTGCGAACACACAGCAGCAGAAAGATGGAAGCCGAGCCCATTGCAGACGTCGCCGACTTGATAGGGGACGGGGAGACGGAAGAAGTTGATGAGAGCAGCGCAGCGGGCGATGTCCCGCCCGATGATGAAGGACAACGCATAGCGAATAGAGGCGGCGAGTGCAACCCAGACTCTAGAGAAGATGCGGATTTTGAACGGATAGCCGATGTGCAGCCTGCTGATGCAGGCCAGGAGGTGGAGTTCCCGGTTCCCCAGGCGGGTGCCATCGCCACCGAAGATAGCAGTATAGGCGAGCAGTATATGGCGAACCTGCAGGACCAGAGCAGCCATCACGTAGCCATCCCTGATTAAATAAGCAACGCTTACGACAGGAATGCCGAGTATGGTGTATTTTCGCTTTTCTTTGGCGGTATGCTGAAGACAAACTGCGAAAGTGGTCTTCAGACGTACTAGTTACCGTATCTGCCCCATGAACGACATTGCCGACTATTGTTCGGATCGTCGTTTTCTGGGCAGTCTGCCTTCATGGAGACGATGGCAAGGGTGAAGTTTTAACAGATTCGTGGTGCATTGACCCTGCATCCACCAGAGCACCCGGGGTTTGATCGAGAGCGTGATCCGTTGTGGCGGTGTCGCGGCACGATGGAGTACTTTCAGCAGAAGTTTGCAGAATTTGCAGTACCAATCGGCGTCAGTAGTATCGATGAAATGACTGTTCGAACGAAGGCGAGAACGCGGGCGAAAACGTTCACGCCTTCTAAACCCGATAAGTATGGAATTCGCTTTTACGCTGTGGTTGGGTGGAGCTCATTTTACGTTCTCTCACTATGGGATAACGCATCGGGAAATATTCTGCCTTCTGTTTCCGACATTGAGGACACCACTATACAATACTTTTCGAGCGGAAGAGGTTTCTATTAACAAAGCCTCTACCACCGCACTGTGGATCGCGATGACTGGCCACCAAACTCGAGCACGGCGCTCACCTTCGGGGCACCGACTTGTTGTTTCGGACAACTTTTACACGCGGCACACATTTGCCCAAGCTCTGCTTAAACTTACGGACGGCGAGATGCACTTGTTGGGAACTGTGCGCATTAATCTAGTGGACAAATGGAATATAAGCCAGCAGTTGAGGACGCAATACACGTGTTGATGCTGGTCCTCGTTGTGGATAATGTGGGTTGCTGCAGTCGATCCTGAACCCGGATGGGAAGCAAAACAAAGTCAGCATCAAAATAATCAGCGTCGTATAGCAAAATCCAAACGCACCTCATTTAAACCAGCAATTGATCAAGCAAAAAACGCTGGATACGTTGTTTACAAGGATCGGAAAATTATTGTGTTTTATTCAAACTTGAAAGCTACACCATCAGCACGTACGCTGCCATCGAGTTCACCGGATGCCGTATTTTGTTGCCACCGCACGTATCCGATACAGCGCTGGACGGAAGACCGCATGTTGCAGCGGAAAGTTTTTTAGCTCCCACCATAGTCGCTGCATACAATATCTGCATGAATGCGGTCGATCGTGTTGATCAACTGCGCATACCAATCCGATTCGGCGCCGTGAGAATCGGCTCGGAATGACGATGTTTACTTGGCTGATGGATATTGCGATAATAAATGCACACATTGCTGAAAACGGTCAAGCCGAGGCTGTACAAGGTGTGACATTGCGAGAATTCAAGCGCAGATTCGCTGACACCCTCACCAGCAATGAAAAGCAGAATAACGCAGGCGTGATCTGCAGCAAAAGAAAAGCGAGCCCGAGAGACAATGGAAGAAAATGTCAGTATCAATTCTTCACTTCACATGATCACGCCGAATTCAACTGAGCACAGCAACGGAAAGCTGCTGTGTTACCTCTGCAGCATTCGCAACATTAAAAAAAAGCACGATATGGATGCACAAAATGTGAGGTCGGGGCTTTCATGTCGAATGCTTTGCAGCATTTCATAACCAGGACGTTCTAATGAACACATCTCAATTACGCTCTGCGCTCGAAGTTCTCTGTCGTGCCTCCACTGATGAACCAGTGACCTTCACACGTAAGAAAAGAACAGGGCAATTACACAGGTGGAACAACTCAAGCTCCCTGACCAGTAAGTGAAATACATATTCTTCGTACCTTTGCGTAAGTGTCTGGCCAATATTCCATCAGCTTCTTAGACGGACAGAACCCCTCAAGCTCCCTCTTTTCAAGTAGAGAAATTGCCGCCCCAGCGTTTGCCGCAACACCTTATTGCGGTGCTTACGACGCCGGAGCTTGTGCTGCAATCGTCCAGCCGCCAACCAGAGCTTTTCTTCAAAGCGCTCCCATTTGTAGGGAGCTGCTCCGCACCAGCAGCACAATTCGTCGCGCATAGCTTCCGTGTCTATGGCTTATTCGGTGCACCCTACTTCCATCGTTCTTTCTAACAGCTAGACTTAAATACCGCAGAATGATTCGCTGTGGTAGAGGTCTGTGTAGACCTGTAACGATCGACCGGTAGCTAAAGGGTTAAGATTTTTTTTTTTTTAACGCTCGTAACTGAGCGTCCCCATGCACCGCAATGAGCTTACGAGATCGACACCCAAGCCATTAAATCGAAGTGCATTGAGAATCAGAGCTCTAAGATCAAAGCAAGCTTGGCTGAGGGGTTCAAATACCTATTCACTCAATTTAGCGAACTCAAAACGAACTGAAGTAGTTTCTCGACTACATCTTATAGCTGGCGTACCATTTACGCAGCGGCAATGGCACCGAAGACATCGTACGGGTCGTCTTCAGTGCGAGTTCTGAGCACCCACTAGTCGCATTGAAAAGTTCTGCATAGTCCGTCTTCGGGAGCAGATCGCCAAGACTTAAAGTGCAGACACGTAATCCGAAATCGTCAGCTTCTCTCTCAACCAGCCAGCACCGGGTGTCTTCAGTCTCACTTGAGTCATCGTAGTCGTCCTCCTCCTTTGCCACGGTATACTTTTCCCCATTAAACACAACGGTCACGTGACTCTTGTCGTTCGAGGTCGTCCAGTTTGCTGTCTTCACGACCAAGTCAAGTCCGTCAACTACGTTTCCAGCTAAACATCCGTTCGTGACGACGCTATTTCCATAGTCCAGTGAGGTCACGACCCACTTGTAGCCTCTTCCATTTGCCAATGCTACATACTGTCGGCTTGGCATCGTGACACCCGAATCAATGATTATCATGGCGTCAAAAGGTAGCGAGGAATCGCTGCCGGTTCGTGGGAAGAGGACCCCGGTCAAGCTCATGTTTCGGCTGTTTCCTTCGACGTAGAGCTCGCTAGCGTTGCGCATTTGCTTATACCACTCAACCAACTTCTGTTGAGGCGCAGTGAGATCGTCACCACTCATCAGTGAAGCGTATGCCATCGAGAACGTCGGATCTCCCTCATCGGGATCAGCTCCTCGCTCACTGGAGCCGTCACGATCTAGCGCAAGCACCAACCCGACGGCGAGCAAGACCAAGCCCACTATCCCTACAATAGGGGTCCACGAGCATCGGGTACATGGCAGTACCTTCTCAACGTTACCATCGTCGCGGTCATAGGTCGAGTCAAGCGATACCGTGCTCAGCGGCGCCACTCGTTTCGGCGGCCCCAACACCTCCTCTTCGCCCTCCATTTTACAAAGTGCAAAGCTGTATTCAACCGGCCCACACAAGAGAGACGTACGACAGGATCGCCACGTCCCAGCCAAAACAAAAGCTAGCTAACCTAACTGTCGCACACCTCGGCGTCAGACAACCCAAGGGTGTTGGAGGAGGCACAAGTTTTTGCCAGTGTCGCCAATGGTGACACTGTTGTCCAAGCTGAACAGACGAAGTCACATCACAAACAATTCCATTGATCCCCTACTTACGACGCTTGTCACTTGTCCGCTTATGAATCCTCACGCTTCTTACAAGAATCGATGTGTGGACCGGGGCATCGCACCGGCCGGATCGAGCAGGCTTCGCCCGAAGTCATAGGCGCCTCGAGATACTCGCAGCGGTCAAGCTGTCCGAATGGTTGGTCAGTATCAGTCGGTGATTCATCCGATCCCGACACCGTCAGCTCCAGCGCCGACCGCTTGCCATGGATCAGCAGCACCGGGTCTGTTGACTGTTGCGGGGCGCTGCCGCTCATCGCGACGTCGGATGGTGGAGTCACCTTCTGTCTCGCCCGAAGCCAATCCTCAGCGCACACGACGAACGGCGTGTCATAGAACGTGAACTGCAATGGCTTGCAATGCACGTCAAAATCCGCGTAAACCTGCGGCCGAAATGCGCTGTGCACTGTGTCCGCCAGCGTGTGCAGCGGCGGAATGTCCTCCGTCGTTAAACACGTTGCGTTCGCGCTGCTTGTGCCCAGTGGCCGGCGGTATCCTCGATGGTTCGTCAGCACGAACAACTCGCTCGTATTCGCACGGGTCACCACCATACGTCCATCGAAATGGAGTCTGCGTGAGCACATCGAGTGACGTGGCCGCAGTCGCCCAGTCACATTGAGCCGCTCCGCGGAACTCGAATTCGTCCGCAAGCTAAGGTTGAACGCGATTGCTGAGGCGTTTTCCACTGCGAAAAAGACTGCGGTGGCTTGGCGGCGGGCCGTTGACATGGACGTTGCCGCTACCCACAGACACATGAGCACGTTAAGCGCCACGAACGCCGCGAGGCCGAGGCACACCGAGTCGCGAGCCGTCCAGCGCGGCTTCGTGACTGCCGGCAGTAGCTCCATACTCACGTAAATCTAACTGCTGAGCAAGACGCTTTTCACAATGTACAGCACACTTCCTAATATTATCAAACGCCTACTTCCTGCCTAACACACAACTACGACTCATAAAATAACCGGCGGCAACGGGATGGGCTTCGTCATTGGGACCAGTCGGCAGAATACAGTTGAACTCTAGTCTGCGACGATCGTTTAGGTGGCCCCTCGTCTGCACCCGTCCCACCCACGATGCATCTACAGCGTGATCAGCGGCCCCACGACCAGGTTTTCCCACCGCAACGCTAGAACCAGCACCTCGCGCATCCAGAAGGCAGCGTCCGCTGATGTGGCCGAGCCCAACGATCCTCCATACTCGACCTCGAAGCCGCGGATCCGCTGGTCCTCGACCTCCGGCAACGTGGTGAATTTCCACCAGATGAAGGCCTTGGACCAGATGACGCACTGCGACGGCGGCGTGGCCGAGCCCGACATGAGGTGTAGATCGTTCGCGTCCTCGGGGTTCATATCCCGGATGCACACGAGGTGTCCATCCGGCGTCTTGGTGCGAAACAACAGGTAAATGGTGTGGTGCACCCAGCCATCCACCGTGTGTTTGATCTTGCGGCGTACAACCACGACGTCGTTCTCGAAGCGCTGCAACACCTCGACATTAACCTCGAGGCTGTGGCCGAAGTAACGCGTCACTTGGTCCTGTACTGCACGCATCTCCCAGCTGCGAGCGGCCAGGTCCTCGCTGCAGTCCTTGGCAAACGTCTTGTGGAACATGAAGTTGACGTTGTTGCCCACGAGTTTGCGCTTCTCGCGCCAGCCACAGATTTCCAGGCCGCTCGAGACGAAGTCTTCGCTATTGGAAAAGGCCTCGATCTCGAGGAACGAGTCGCGCATGATACGGAGGCACATGGCCTCTTCCATGGGGCGCCACGAGCGCGGCGTGTGGAGGTCGAACAGCTCTTCGGCGACCGAGTCCGACGTCGTTTCGCGCTGCAAATATCAAATCAAAGTCCAAAAAGTGAGGATTTCCATCCGATTTGCAGGACAAGTCAATAGGAGCCCCCCCCATCACAGAACGGCAGGCCGCGTAACGTACGTGATCATACTCGAGCTGCAACATCGAGTGAAAGAACTGGTGGTCGTCCAGCGCCTTACGCAGGTTGTAGTTGTGGTTGGTGAGGTGCGTAGCCTCCATGGTGAGCTCCGATATCTTCTGGCGCATGGGGATCTCGGACTTGACGCCCTCGCACAGCTCGCGGATGCGGGCTTCCATGGCCGCCACTGTCTCCTTCATGGTCATCATCGTATGCTACGCAAGATGTCAAACAGGGCCGGTAATAGACATCACCACCAAAACAGAACAGACACGTCAGTCCATCAAAAACTCGCTGTCTAACTAGGTAGGACGACTCAACGTCCAGACGACGTGTCAGTGTCTCAAGACACCGGCACACCGCCAGCCAGTTGTGACTGAAAGTCTCACTCACCTCACGCTTGTGGCGACTGCGGCGCTCGTAGGTGCGTAGCCTCGCCTTGGCCTCGGACGGTGGCGGACGTCTAGGCTTCTTGTCTTTGGCCTTGGTGGACGGTTTGCGGCCACGGCGCTTCTTCTCGGGCCCGAGAGGTGGCACCAGGGCGCCACGCAGTCCAAGCGGGGGAAGCGGCGCCACAGCTGAGCTTGGAAAGAGTGTGTCTGCGTGCATGGAGGCCTCGGGCGCGTGCTCCATCATCATGGTCATGACCTCGTCAGGTCCGCTCTCGGACAGCTCGCCGCTCACGAGGTCGTCGTCCAGGTGGGTCATGGCCTCGTCCTGCTCTGGGTCGCACTCGTGTGGGCTCGGAGCAGCCGACGAGGGCTCATCCAACGCGGCGCTCCAAAGCGAGTCCAGCTCCTCCTGCTCCTGGTCCGCAGCTTCCTCCTCGGACAGCGTGCCCGGCAGCATAATGCCCAGCACGGCGACGCCTGCGTCCCGTTCCAGCTGCTCCAAGCCCAGCTCGCCCAGATCCTCGTCGCTCAACATGAGGCCGCTCAGCTCGGCTGTATGCGCGTCCCTCGACGGCGCGTGATGCAGCGCCTGAATCAAATCTAGCATGCTGGGTAGGTTCTGTGTGTCCCTGCTAAATACGCTTTCTTTATCGGCGCGTCGGGTATGCGAGGCTGCGCAAATCAGACACTGGGGCCGGCGGTCTAAGTCTAGTTATTCGCCTCTCTGTTCACGTCCGCACCGCGAGCGATATAGTGAGACCCAGAGAGAGAAAATAGGAGGGTGTCTACGGTACCGGAACGGGTTCACTTGTTCTCACTATTGGACTGGTTACTTTACGCTCAAGTTCAACTTCCGAAATTAGCGGTTTACGTTTAACTGAGAAACTGGACTGAAACGGTGGGCGGATTCATCGCACGCAGGCAGGGACCCCAGCCTGCGGATGCAAGCAGCCATGTATCAGCCGCTGCGGTTAGAGATTTTGCTGGCAAGCCATTTATGCCAGTGCGGAAGCGAGCTGAGCGTTTCGACGGTGCAGGTTGGTACGCTGTACCGCTCATGGCGTCATGTCGCTTGGCGATGTCTGCTTGGCGTCAAGCCCTTCTTCTTCAACCGCGCCCGTCTTCACCACATCCATACCGTGATGCACCGGTGTAGATGGTACAGTGTACCTCTTTCTTACAAAAACCGTGAGATCCAGGTGTCAACTGAAATTCAACCAAAAGTCGCGCGTATCTTTACAGCGGTACAATTCGATTACACCCCGGTGGACAGCCTGTCGATCTGGCCCAGCAAACACGTGGCCATCGCAGCCTCATCCGCTCTTGTGTGTTTCTGCTGTTTTTCTTTTGCTCGCTTACGGCGACAGTCACCTGCCAGGCGCTCCGATCGAGAACGTCTCGCCCCAAACGACGGGCAGATGGCCTTCACTTCAACATGCCGGGTTGTTAAATACATTGCGTTTCTCGTGCTGCATGGTCACTTCTTGTCAGCGCCGATGCCGATTAAACGGACACCGCCAACCTTTATGCACGTCCATCACGGACACCGCCAACCTTTATGCACGCTCATCGGAAGTTGTAGATAGCGTAGATGGCGTTCACTGACGCGAGTGCAGGCAAAGTAGCTTCGATTTCGCTAGCATTAATCGGCGCAGATTTCTGCATTTCGCGCAACTTAGACACGGCCTTGACAACGAGCGCAGTCGCAGGTCGCTGACGCCAACAGAACTCGAAAGAAGGCCGGCTGGTCGCCATGACGAATGCTGACACGCTTACTGCAAGCGTTAAAGGCGCTCGAGGCTGAAATGGCAAACAAGCCAAGCCGTACGGCCCGCCGCCACCACCACGTAAGCAAGTGGTCATCTTCGTGCACAGGCAGATCCGAGGCTTACTGGCTACCGGCGCACGTTGAAGTGTCCATCACGGCTAAACGACCAGCCGGATCGGAATTCGGAATGTGGTCCAGTGTATTACATTTTAGGTTAGTTTGAGTAAAGAATACTGAAACCCAATGAACAGCTTCAAGCTGAATTTGCCCGTTTTCTTCTCAAGTGATGCGACCTAAAGTGCTGCTTGCAAATAGGTTATAAGTATATAACTTATACGACATTGCTCTCTCTCTCTCTCTCTCTCTCTCTCTCTCTCTCTCTGCCTGGAGCTACCGAGGTATCTATCGCCAGCGCAGGCTGTTGCTACCGGTAACACACCGCTCATTGCAGCACTGGCGCCAGCGCGCTGCGTGCACGCTTTCATTCGCGATGAGCACACAGTCCGATGACCATTGCCTTTACGATGCGCGGAGATGCAACTGCGCTTCATCCGCGTCGCCGTTGTCACCCGTTCCGGTTCGCCGCGCCGGTCATCAGTGGGCGACGGGTTCACATGTCTGTCTGACAGGGATGGACACCTGCAATGATTAAAACAGTGAAGTCCGATGCTAACATGTGGCAACCAGAATATCAGTTAATGTCTTATCGTTATCTTAGTGGTGTACGTCGCCGCTTTTCCGGTCACCCGGCTTGCCGCTCAGCTGACCTGCATGTCCTCCACCAGCTCGCCGTCCTCGGCTGTGGAAGCAATCGCAGTGGCCGCCCCAACGGGCGCAACAGGCGCGCCGGTCTCGTCGCCGCTGACCGCCGCGGGGTCTTCACCTTCAGGTGCGAGTGTCATCTCGTCGAAGCCCAGCTTGGCGAGCGTGCTGTCCATCCTCTGGCGCTGGCGGTTGCGTGCGCGTTTCTTGGCGTCCTTCTTCTTGCGGTCTTCCACTTCGTAGATAGTGCGGTACACCTCCTTCGACACTTTATCCTTTAGCAGCGTGAAGAAGACGCCTCCGGACGTGCGACGCCGCGGCTTGTACTCGTGTGATACCTCATCCACCACGAAGAAGAGTTCGGGCTTGCCGCTGGCCAGCGCGTTCACCGTCTGTCCGCCATCCTTCTCGAGCCGCAGCGTCTCACGTAGCAGCTGCCACGACACCTTTGGCCCCACGTTCTTCACCACGCGGTGCAGCAGCGCCACCTTAGGTTCATTCAGCAACTCGGACATCATGCGCGGCATGTCTTTGGTCAGTGGCTGCTTGAGGTTATTGCGGCGGCGTTTGGGCTTGCTGCCGCACGGCGTCTGCTGCCCATTGCTTCCGTCCTTCTTGTGCTTGTTGCGCTTGTGCTTCTTGTGCGGCGAGCGCGCGGGCGTGGCGGTCTCCGTCGTCACGGCCACGGGCGCTGGCGGTGGGGCTGCTGCTGCGGCTACGTCCATAGTAAAGTGATCTTGACAACCAGCGAACGATGTTGGCGATAAAAATAGCGCGCCAAGATGCGTTTGGACCAATCGAGTCGAGGAATTTGTGGAATTATATAATACAGGTACTGAAGTAGCAAAATTAATTAGGTGACAGCTAGAATAAAGTATGACAACTCAGAGTGTGAAGAGCAAGAGGACGACTTCAACTCCTTGTGCCGGAACACCGAGCCTGCGCAAGTGAGCAAGTCAGTTTAGCGGTTGAAAGGCGGGCAATATTTAGCCACGTATGAGTGCTCGCATGAGCTCGAGCTCGCGCTGCTGAAGCCGCTGTACCTGCTCCTGCAGCAGCTCAACCATCCGTGATTCGCTGCCGTGATCGGTCTTCTGCTGCTCGACTTGCTGCTTCAGAGACGCGTTCTCCTCCATCGGCGTCGCGTTGTTTGTTTGTAGTATCATGAGCTCATCGTCTGCTGCTGTATGCTCAATGTCGATCTGCTCAGCTGTCTCTACAGTCTCGGAACGGATCATTTGGGCTAGAGTATAGGGTGCCTCTGTACTGATGACGATCTCCATCGTCTGTGGCTCTTGTTCGTCTTCGATGGTCTCAACGCTAGACAATTCGCTCGGCTGCTCTTGCTGTAGCTCGACGAGGCATCGCGCACGCTTACTTGTCCTCTCCGTCGAGCTCCCCCATCACCTCGCCGCGGGATCGTTTCTGTCGCTCCTCAAACTGCGCTTGGTTCAAATGTGCAGCGACAACGTCTTCCTCCAGTCCATAGATTCCACGTCCTGATCCTCCAAATCGGGCTGCTGCTTGCTAGCTGAGGCACTCGGTCGCCGTCGCAACAGTGCCGTAGCTCGACGTAGTAGCATATCGAGTTGGTCATCGTCATCACCGTCCTCATCATCGGTCATCCCCGGTGATCCTGTCGAAGCGGCATCATTCGCCACATTAACCGTTTTCAGCACACAACGTCTAAGTCTGTGCCCGTCTCACCATTCTGTTCCACAGTCGACAGCGATCTCTTTTGATGTTCGAAAAACAGAAACATCGCTCACCACAGCAGCCTGTCAAGCTCTTCGTCGCCAACTTCCTGCTATATATATCATATATATAGTCTCAGAATATAAATGCCGCCGCATCGGTGCCCAGTTGACTCTGCCTGGTCGACCTGTGACGCAGAAGCAGCACTGCTCGTTTCAACAGTTCGTCCAGTTCATCATCCTTGTCTTCTTCGTCACATGGCTCCAGCGGTGCTCCCACTTCTTCTCCAAATAGTACGCTATCATGCTGTGCATTGGTTGCCTTTGTACGTAGAAGGTGCATCGCGTGTCGCATCAGTCGGTCGAGTTCGCTATCGTCTTCTTCCTCGCTTCAGACGTGACCGTTGGTCGCGCTGCCTCCTTCTGGGTGTCCCACATCGCCGATTCTCTGTCGTCGCTCAGCTCACTCTTAAGGCGCTTGAGCCATCGGATCTTGGGGTTCATCGTACGAGAAAGTGACGCTTTCGAATCGTTTTGCCGCCAAGTTGTTTTCGCGGGAAACCGCGACAAAAACTACAGTAAATAATATATGTTTGAAAATAGTCTTAGTCAATAAATAGTCTAGCGTCTAGCTGACATAGTGTCTTATTATACTTCCCTGCTTGCCCAATCAGACTACGCACACACCGATTTCAGCCAATAAATTCGTTGGAAGCTAGCCTATCCCCAATTATTTTGGGAATTCTGGGAATCTCTGCAAATTGTTTAGTCAAATTCAAATACAAACTACAGTACAAATACTAATATAACTTATCCATAACATTCAAACATGCCCATGTCAACAAATTACTTGTGACTGATGTTGTTGCCGCCTTCAGAGGCAAAGCAGGAGTCATCGGCAATGAAAAGCTTCAGTGAGTTTGTAACCCTGGGTAACATGATGAGGTATCTATCAAAAGCATCGCCAAGACTCCCCGAGCTCCTGAGCTCTCTCAAGCCAGTACTTCTACTCACTTGTAACTGCCTTTTCAATCTTTCTGCAAATAAAATCAAGAGTACGAGGAAGAGATCTCGCAAAACCTACTGCTGTCGGCTAGATGTCCCAAATGGTGGCCCTTTTGCGGGAGCGGTATCTCATGTAGTTGTCAAACAGCAAAAAAAAAATAGCAAAGATTTGTGAGAAAATGACAGCAGCGCTTTGAGGAACGAAACTTGGCAGCCGGCGTGCAAACAGGAGAAGCTCCGAAGCTCCTGGTTGCGCGCTCAACGATTTCCGTGTTCTGGTGCAGGAAACATAAGTAGAGGGGGTTGAATCAGGCTATAAGAGTGTGCATGATGCAGCAGTAGTGGCATTGATGTAGCATACATTTGGTCATGACATAGATACAAGCAGAAACAACTAACCATGACTGCATCGTAAGAGCCTTTTTTATGTGGCCCGAATCAATACGTATGTTGTTCAAGGTATCTTAATATGAGACGCGGCGAAATATTGGGAGCAGTGTATGCTCCATGATGGGAAAACAGTTTTGGGTACACGGTCTGCATCTCCTCCCGCATCGCCTTGTTTGCGGCGGTGTTGTCTGTGATGACGCTGCAAAAGCTGAGCCGTTTGTACTTGTTCAGCACGCGCTTTGTGTCAGCCACCAAAAGGCTGTGTCGTGACTCTCGCTTCCAGTGTAAACAAGAAAAAGAGCGCTCCAGACGCAGCCACGCTGTTGATCACGGCCATCTCATTGATATAGGTCCACACATCGGTTTTCAATGTTACGACACGTCCGCATAGCGGTAAGGAGATGGATTGACTTGTCGTAGGCCAGGTCGAGGAAACCGTTCGCCAACTGGTACGCAGATGGTACGTAGATGCCAGGGTTCAGAACTTGGAGAGCTTCAAGCAGTGTGTGGCGCTCTGCCTTGTATAACGCATTTGCGGTGGTGTACACCCACCACGCGAAGCGCTCTTGAAAACCTTTCAGCACCGATGCGCCCATCTTGGGCTGATAGATCTCCGTGATCTTGTAGGAAGACGGGCGCTTATTGCGTCGGTCATAGACATGCTTTTTAACATGCTCAACATGAGTGCGCCTTGAGCTATAGACCAGTTTTCCACAACGCTTGCACCAGGTGTTCTTCTCGTCGACGTCCATGAGGTCCCAAACTGGCTTCGTCCAGCAGTCGGAGGAGAGGGGACCTGGGCAGGGGAGGGGGCTGTAGTAGCTTGGGCCACGGCGCTGGATGTGGCAAGGTCAAAGTTCGAGGCGAGACTGTGAGCTAAGCTAATGTCGGTCGAGCTGGTTGCGGAAGATTAAAAAATTAGAGAAAGCCGCAACGATGAGGAAGCTTGCATGGCAGATAGTCTGAATGGTTAAGCGAGGTCGGGTGCCGAGCATCGACACGCTAGTACGGTGAATGGCCACGAGCACCCGGACAAAATGTGTGAATTGAAATATGCCAAAATTGTTATTGCATAGTAAAAACGAGTAGTCCATTAGGGCTTGGTAAATGCAAAACCCATTGTCCGTCCATCCCACGTCAAATTCAACCCACCTTGCCTCGAGATAAAACCAGCATTTTCGGAACCCTGGCCATGGCACACGCCTCGTGCGCTCTGGTCAGCGCTACATCCGGCGCTCTTCGGTCTCTTGGGCCTTCACTGAGGTAAGTTTCTTAATCATCTTGGACGCTCGGATCTCTCGTACGCCTTCTGACGTCTCGCTGCCCCTCTGTGATCTTCATCCGTTACTCATGTATGGTGCTGATGCACCAACCGAACTTCTTGGTTCCACTGGATCCTCTGCGGTGACGTCCCCGTCACCTACTCCCATGTCTCCGTCAACTAGCGGTGCGTCAGAAGTGCAAGCCCATTGGAATATGCTGAAACAATTCCTTCGTCGTCAACTCCCGCGCCTATTGCAACAAGCGGGGCGTCAGAGGGATGATTCTACCCTGTCACGTCGTCGTCCGTTGGCTATGTTACGCTATCGACCGTGTCCTCTAGCGTCGACCTTCATTCGACGTCAACTGCCGCGTCATTGAATACTTTCGTAACTCGCTTAGGCAACCTGATCAGGTTCAATTGGAACTTGGATGTTCCAGGGGACGGGGCGAGTATGCGGAAGGCCAAGCAATTCAAATGAGAACGAGATCGATAACATCCAGTTGGAGCAAATGAGCGATATTCTGTACTGGAAAACCATCGGGATTGAAGCGACATACGAAAAGGTTCAGGAGGTCACTGAATACCAAGTATGGGTGGCGTACCGGGTAGGGACTAGACAACATGAATTTGTTTCACGAAGCTCGAGTCAATGATAACAGCTGCAGGAAGAATCCGGGTTGCCAAGGAATTAAGAAAAGTCTAGAGCACATTTTGGGAGTGCCCAACAGCACAGGATTGTTGGGGCTTATTCATCAGTCATTGGACAGCGAACAATGGAAAGGGGACCGGCTCGAGGCATTCGTAAGCGGTTGTACAACAAGAGCAGCCCCGAAGATCTCCAAAACAATGCAGGCAAAACTGCACGCAGTCCTTTCAGATGACATGGTAGCCTTAGATAAAGTATGAAAACGCATTTGATACACCATGAGCAGTGTATGCATCACGAGCTTATGGATCCAGCGCAATCAAGTGGTATTTGAGGACGAAGAAAAATTCCATGACCAAAGCGTCCGGGAATTCTAGAATACTGGAACGAGACACCTCCGCGCACTCGCGAAGAGAGAAAGTCGACAAGCGAAGACGAGAGTACAGGGAGCTCATCTAAGCTGGGTATCCAACTACCGCAAACCTCATGTCAAAGGAGGGGTGGAAATACTACGGTACTACTCAATCGCCTTTGACATGAGCATCGCTGTCGATAAAAACTGTAGTAGCTTCGCTTATACAACAGCACTGTCGATTATATCGTCCCAGTCAACCATTCTAAATGCGTCTAGTGCTTCTAGCTGCTCTACTACGCTGTTGATTAGAGACTGCATATCCGCATTGTCGCCCAGTTCTTCGCCGGCAGGGTCCTCAAATGCATCTGTGAGTGCGCATTTGCGAGAACAAGCCGCAATTGTCGTCCGTGGCAAGTCCTCCCATGCGCGAACAACCCACCCCATTATCGTACTGAGTTGAGGCGCCAACATCTTGAACTTATCCGTTTCCGTGCTGGTTGTGAACTGTCGCAGTTGCTCACGTAGATATCGCACCCAGTAGGATCGCAGCCGTCCTTTCATCGGCTTGATCCAGACAACATCTGCAGACTGACTTAACCAAGCCAAGCCCGGCGGCACTTTTTCGAGGATGATGTTCAGCGAACGAGAGTACTCTTCCACGCCGTCGACCTAGTGTCCGCTTAAGTCGTCGAGTAGCAGCATTATGCGCGGGCTAAAAAGGTTGCGGTCACCAAAATGAAAACGCAAAACTGTCAATGTCATATTGTCAGTCCACCAAGCTGCTTCATTGCCGTAAATTTGGACATCATGTTGTTTCTGCAATGCTTCAACTTCCTTCCAGACGTGGCGCCCCAAAAATATGGCGAAGACGCGCGTTTTCAGCTCGGGAATCGGGGAGCTTTGACGGCTTGGTCTTCAACAACGCAAAAGGTGTGTACTTATTCCCATTTGAGTCACCCAAAAGGATTGCAGTTATGCGCTCTTTGTCGCTTTTACTGCTTTTCATTCAAACGGTTTTCGTGTTTGTGGGGTGGCAAGCGTAGGTTTTGGCAACATGTCCAGGAAGATGCCAGTTTGGTCAGCGTTAAAGATGCGGTCACCCCTTCAATGTATACTCGATGTCGGACCTTCATAGCGAATTCTTGTGCTCGTTGGCGAACATCAGGTGGGCGAATCCTGTCCGTGGTGTGTCCGCCCACGAACATGAGAGCCGATAGCGCTTGCTGAAGCCCCGACGCCACTTCCACGACGCCGCAAAATTCTCAGGTGAGATGTCAGCTTCTTGGCATACTCACGCGCTTGCAAGTTAAGCACCATGGGCGAAATTGGCATGCCTTCGCGGCGGAAGTCATTCACCCACTTCACAATGCGCTGCTCACCATCGGCTGGCAGCACCAAGCTTAAGCCGGGATCTCGGGCGCGTGATTGGCCTGCAAGTCTCCCGCATCGCGCACGTCGATCAAGATCGTCATGCTTGCGACGCCACTTGTAGATCAGTTTTGCTTTGTTCTCCAGCGAGGCCGCAGTAAGCCCGCCGAAGTATCGCTCGAGAGTAGTAGCGATGCTCTGAGAGGTATCGAGGTGTTGCAGCACTTGAATCTTAAAAGCAACTAAGTAAGCCTTGCGTACAAAGCGCTTAGGTTGACGACCGTTCCCGCGGACGCGATGTCGACCGCGTCTCATGTTGTGGACTGTCAGTTGAGTTGTGTTGAGTTCGCTAGCCAGACCGGAGTTTTGCGCGCCAAAATGCTTGGATGCAGTGGGTGGTGTGCTGGGCCCTGAATTGGGTGGCTGTGGGAGTGGTTAAGGAGCTGCCATATGTTGTCAACCCGAAATTGGGGAAGCCTCTCAAATGATCGATCTGCAGGAAAAAACTGACTTCGCCTATGACATGTCGTACTCTTTGACATGAGGATTGCGGTATTGGTAAAGCAACCCAGAGAGACCCATCAAAAATGGTCAGCAAGACCTCAGCAACAAGAGCTACGAAGGAACAGAGATTGGTGCAAAGGCTCAAGAGTTACCAGTCTTCTTGCAGATGTTAAACGATGCAGTCTCCGAGCGGCTGCACTTCCAGCTTCGTTGGTGCCGCCGGTCACCGTCAATGCGTGTGGACTTGTTGCTGAAGAGCCGTCGGAAAATCGCCACAAGCATTGGGGAGGCTCTTTCGATTGATGTTACCCCTACTCGTCTCTTTCATGGTGAGGTCGATGATATGATCTCTCTGTGCTGCACAAGCTGTACCTCGACACGGTCGACTAACTCAAGGTGGGGCTCGGTTGCGCGAGCAGGCCGAGTTCTGCTGTAATCAAGTGTCCGGCCAGCGCAACAGGTCCAAGGATCTTCGGCAGATGGTGCGCAAGGAGGGACGGGCTCTCAGTCGGCAACTCCCGATTCTGGATGCGCATCAGCCGTGGCGGAATTGCTGGGTGGGTATTACCTATACAAAATCACCTTTACCCCCTGCAACCCGCACGTCCCGTTTTTTTTTGTACCTCGCGGCATGGCGCGTGCAGACGGCTCGTCTACAATTGCGCTGGACTCTTCGCTGAAGCATGAAGAGATCATCGCGCCGTGGGTTGCCGAATTTAGCCGGAGGTGATGATGACCAAGCCGACACCGCGGAGGAAGATGAAACTTTCTCCGAGGCTCCTGACGATCGTACTCCCGTTCCTGCGGCCGTTGTTGAGGCTCCTCATGGTACTCCTAGATCCAACATGGCTGTTCTGGTTAACATTGCGTCCACCGCAGAAATTTGAGCTCGATACTTCAGGTTTCAAAAGAAAGGTTCACACTCGATCTTCAGCATTTATTCATCCAAAGTTATCGACAGGTGAGCTAAGGTTCGTTCCATGATCAGCCTCGCATACGGGCTAGTTAGGTCCGAGCTGCAGCACTCCCCCCCCCCCCCGAACTGACATGGAATGTCTCCCTCAAGGCGAACAAGTAGTCACCGTCACCCAGCGCGAAGCTCTTTGGCACGCCCTCCCTTGCACCGGACCTGCGGGTTCCAATCAGGACCGGAGCCAGGACTAAATTGTTTGGGGGGGGGCAACTTATGTGTAGGGTAACGGGTGATCCTTTGTCACGGGAGTTTCTTCAGCTCTGAGTAGTTTCCCTCGAGTGGTTTCATAATGGCTTTTTGCTCTTCTCGCTGAACACAGTTCAAAATCTTCTTCGATCTCGGCGCGCTGTCATGCCGAAGAAAAGGTTGAAGACTACCAAACTCACGGCCTTCTTCGGGGCTCCAATCCGCACAGGTAGGAAAAATTCGAATACCAACGAACCTGCTCGCACGTCACTGGATCCAATTTTGTGTACGAGAATCGAATTAGCACAGACTTGGTGTGAAGCAAGCAACATACCCGCCGATCCTCGCAATTGTTCCATCCATGATTTTGTGAGAGGCGATCCTGCTGATCGACCGCCAAATTTGTTCGTCATAAATCAACTAACAGTTGATCCGAATCTCCGCCAACTAGTGCTTGTTGCCTACGCAAAAATAGAAGCGTTTAGACCTGTTCTTCATGAGTGTCCTTGAAGAGAGTTTGGTGACCGAATGCGCTCATTCCGTCCACAACGTTCGATGAATACGGCTGGCTTAAATTCTTTCCTAAGGCCGATGCTGCATATTGTCCTCACTGCTATCTTAGTAGGAGGTAGTAATGGCAGATAAAGGTGTTTCTCCATTCTCGCAGCCGTTGCGCGGCTTTCGCAACTGGAAGACAGCAAAGGAAAGAGATAGCGGTTATTCACGCCACGTTAGCGATAGCTGCGCCAAGCATCGTTATGCTGATGCAGCATTTAATGACTTGCTGAGATCACCTCAAAACATTCAAGTATCGCTATCGAACGCTGATCGCAGCCAGCGAAGCTTAAACCGAAAACGAGTCGGTTTGATATTTGATGTATGTCTTCATTTGGCCCGCCAAGATATTGCTCGTCGTGGTGATAATCAGCACGAGGGGTCCTCAAACAAGGGAAATTTCTTAGAAATGATCGATTTTATTATGGAACGGTTGCCAGAGTTCTCGCGCTCACAGAAAACTGCCCCAGCAAATGCGAAGTACATCTTTCCTGAAATCCAAAAAGAACTAATTCAGCGTGCAGTTGAATTAATCTGAGAACGCGTTATCCAGGTGGAGCTTGGGGATGGATTATTTTCTCTTTTAGTTGACGAAGCGAGTTGCGAAGCAAAACGAGAGAACATGTAAGTTGTTATCCGTTTCGTGTGCGCGTTCGGTCGCATAAAGCAAAGATTTCTAGGTGTTTTACGCGTCCGCGATACATGTGCTAGCTCACTCTACGACCGCTTAATTACTCAATTGCACATTTGGGGCATGCGAATTGAACGTTGCCGCGGGCAAGGATATGATGGTGCCTCGAATATGTCCGGCGATATAATGGGCTTCAACGCAAAATTCACGGTATATGCCCATATGCATATTATGTGCACTGCTTCACTCATCGTTGGCAATTGTTTCGATGTCAAAACTCAATGTATCTGTTGTTGAATGTTTTGATCTCGTACAGGCTATTTAAACAACCTGCAGCGCATCACGTACGCGAAAACGCATCTGGAAGAGGTCGCCCGAGATGAATTTGAAAATATGTTGGAGGCAGGTTACTTGGAAAGGTAAAGGGAAGAACCAGCCTTTGTCAACGAAAGCTCTAAGTGCTACTCGGTGGAGTTGCAGGGTTCAGGCTCTTCTTCGCGTTAGATGGCTATGGATTCCAATTACCAACGTGCTTGAGCGTGTCGGAAACGATGCTGTCAATGCTGAAAAAAAAGGCAGCTGCACTGGGTGTTATCAAGAGCATGTGGACATTCAAATTTATTTTTCACACAGAGATTTTGATGTTGGTATTGGAGAAGGTAAACTTTCTTTCACAATGCCTTCAACAAAAGGATGTTGACATCATATCGGCAGTTCAGACGGTCAAAGTTATTCAGAGCGAGTTGAAGCTAATGAAAGAAATGCCAATGAATAGTGATCAAGATTGGAGTTTTTCGACGACATGGAATAAGCCGTAGCATTTTGTAACACTTTACCAGCCAATAACAATTTATTGGTCCCAAAAAAGATAGCGATCTTTGGACTCGGCGTGGACTGCGTAGCAGAGGTAAAGGGAGACTGAACTTACCAGGAACCGATATTCCCGAAGATGTTGGAGTCCGCACACAAGCAAGCCACTACTATGAGGATGTGTACAAGCCCATTATATCGTGCATTGGAGACGAACTTGATCGCCCGTTTAGTAAGAACGTGATTGAATTGTTGGGACTGTGTGGAGGCCTGAATCCCTGATACTCCTTTCGCGGTTGGGCCCAGACACTATAGCTCGAATTGCCGCTGACTTTTACGCGAATGATTTCAGTGGGAAACTGGGACAGATTAAACACGAAGCCGAGCGCTTCCGTAACGCAGGAGTGAAAGATACTCGATTTGCTGATCTAAAAAACTTAGGGGAGCTGAGCGAGTGCATGGTTAGAGCAGGCAATCACACGCAATATCCAGTACTCTACCGTGTTATTCAGCTGGCGTGATTTCTTCCAGTATCAACAGCGAGTTCCGAACGATCGTTATCAGCACTGAAGCGGCTGAAGACAAGGCTATGGACAACTATGAGCGATGAGTGGACATCAGATCTCATGTTATTGGCAATAGAACGAGATATGTCTGTCATGGCCGATCGTGATTCTGCTTTGGACCGATTCAGTTTGCTCCGTGAACGGCGAATCCCCCTATAGTCATGATAACATATCTTACTCTCTCTCTTTTACACGCCATAAGCGATCAAAACAGCATATTTAATTTCGCGCTGTGGCGTTCCCATTATTATAACTCGCTTTTTTATGGAGTCTATGCTACTTGATCCTACGACTTCTACCTTTTTGGGCGAAGGATTCAACTCCAATAAAGGGGGCCGATGCCCCCTCATTTTGTATTGAGCTCCGGGTCTGGTTCCAATACCGGTCGCTGATACATCCATGGTCGCGTCAGTGCCATTTGTTCAATTTCAGCCAAATGCCGTCGTCACGCACTGAGATACGGCCCCTCATCGCCCTCATTCACTCAGTGACATCCATTGACGTGGCTTTCATAATCTTGATCGGTTTCGCGACATAAATTACTGATGAGCGGGCGTTTTTTGAGCGAGATTCGCTGTGAAGCAGACTGCACTTTGACTTACGATGTGCATGTGACAGGTAGCAACAAAGTCCCTTATCTCGTGACAGACAAGACATTAATATCGTTCGCCGCTCCAGCTCTCGTCTCTCAAGCACGAGTTGTATCCAGATCCGCTCTCATTGATTGGTCAATCGACTTCAACTTGACCAGCACGGAAATAGATCGCAGGCCAGGACAAGTGTTTCGCTTGCTACGAGTGGAGACAACGTGTTATATATGGTGGTACGCGCTTGGTTGACCGCGAGGAAGACTCAATAACGGCACAAAGGATATACGCTCGATTCTTACACGGAGAAACTTTACTGACGGAGACGACGCTTGCAGCTTGTCTTCTTGCCTGGGAAGAACATCGGCTCGGAGGAGCGGCTGCCTTTGGTCTAGATCTGGCCGTTTGGCGGCGGTGTTCCAGTCGTGCCGCTGCTCTCGTTAGCCGTTGAGTCATCGAATTAGGTTAGTGCTGCTCGCGTCGTTGCCTCGTTCGATAGCGGAAGATCCCTCAACCTCGCTGCCAGTATCGCTAGACTTCCACCGCATGGCAGCTCAATCGGCTCGTCGTAGTGCGCAGAACCTGAAACGCAGCTATCGTCCAGGTCAGTCGGTCATGGGTCTCGCCACAGCGTGGGAAGTCACCCTTGTCATTTGGAGCACAGCGACTGCTCTCGTCAACGCAGCTCGACCCGGCAATATTGCTGCTAGACCCATTCGAAGGCGGCACCGTCTTGGCGATCTTGCCGTCGGGAACCGCACCGCTGACCTTATCGATGGCACTGGATCCTTCTTAGTCGCTCCCTTTATCAAGACCTATTTAAACCACTAGAGCGGCCTGCTTACAGAGCTTCGAGAGCCGCTTAGACTGTGCAATTGCACAAGGAATTTCCAACAGGCCAACACGAAAGCTGATGGCGGTGCACACTAAAGAGATTGCATTGGAGGCGCTCGATACGGACCCGTTCGACCGTTCGACGCTATATAGAGGATGGAACTGTTTGAATCCGCCAAGGTCTCCGCAGCTGTACGAGTGAACGCCGCAACTTGTTGGGCTCTCTCTTGTCTACCACGTGGAACGCCAGGCTGTGCAGCGGAACAGCACGAAAGTCTCCGCTTCGATTGATGAGAGTCAAGTCGCTCTCCACTGCAACGTGGTTCAGCTTGCTATCGCTCCTGCATAGTGTTGTCTGGATGATAAGCAAAGTCATCGACACCTTTTTCCCACGGATTGAACACCGAACTCTATTGACAGACTTACATCAAATAATACTTCGACCGCTGACTCGCGCCGACGAACGCACGTTTAACCATCTAATTGCGACGCAGTCGACGCTTGCAGCTCGTGCCCGTGCTCGGGAACGTGGCCGAGCCGCTGCTGTCCGTGGCGGCCGATGCATCCATCTGGGTCGGAATGGAGTTGCTGCCAGGTGAACTAGTCGGAGTAGTGGTCTCGCTGCCGGCTTCGCTCGTGGGGGTCGTAGCCTCGTTGCCGGCCTCACTGCCCTGGTCCTGAGGCATTGAACTCTGCGTCGTCTGGCTGGCGCTCGAGTCTGCGTCCACCGAGCTGCCCGCGAATGACAGAGATCCTTCGCACGGCTCCGAGCCCGAGGCGCTGGTCACAATAGCCGATGAACCCGCAACATCGCTGCCGGTAGCCGAACTGCCCGCAAGTGAGAGGGTCTCGTCGCATGGGACCGAGCCCGACGCTGACGCCAACGTCGACGCGCTGCCCAGGTCCGTGCTGTACGAGCCCTGCTGTTCCTGGCTGCCGACCGTCACGTCACTCGAGCTGCTCGACGAGCCGAACGTCGCGGGAACCGAGTTGCTGCCTTGGTCAATGGCGCTCGAGCCGTCCACGGCGCTGCCCATGTTGCTAAAGGTGATGCCCGTCTTGCCGGGGATCGAGGTCGATGCGTCGGTGCCCTGCTCAATGGCCGACGAACCCTCCACGGCGCTGCCTGTGTTTAGATCGTTGCTGCCGTTGCCGCTCGGCAAGGCCGTGTCGCTCTTGCTCGGGTACGATGTGGACGCCGAGTTGGAGGCGGTGCTCAGGTCGAGGGCCGACGATGCGTCCACCGACATTGGTGTCTCCTGCACGACGGACTCGCTCGACGGCGTGGCAGTGGTGGCCGACGGCAGCTTCACACCGCCGCCGTAGCCCTGTTCGATGGCAGTGACGCTGTTCATGGCCACAGCGGCCGCCACAAGCAGAGATAACGTCTTCCAGGATAGCATCGTTCAGGTGGTGGTGATTGAATCTCTAGTTATAGTGCAGTGTGATGTGTTGTGAATACCGAAGCAAATTGGAGAATGAGCTTCAGATTGATCGATCCAGAAGAATGAGTCAAGTGAGGCACACTGAGTGCCCCGAGACCTAGCTGACCCACACAGACGCGAACGATACCTGTCACGTCGCCACGTTGCTCAGATCCAGCTGGACGATCAATTCTTTATCCAGTACGGCATCAGTCGAGCACTCGGCCATGAACCGCGAGAGTGTCAATGAATTCATGGAAATGGACGGGCGCACAGGCATGTGGGGCAACAGCAACGCACGCCCGGAGGCCGTCGACAGCCGTACAATCGATCGAAGTGGCTGAAGCACCTGCCGGCACGAACGCCAGGCAGCCGGGTCTGCAGAACGTTCCAAACGGTGAGGGTCGTAGCTGGTATGGCAGGGGTTCACTTGGCCTTGCTGCTGCGGCGAGGTCGACGATCCGAAGTTTCTTGCGTCGAGATTGCGCACGCCTATCGTTGGCTGGCAGGGGAGAACGAGACGTGTGCATTGCGCATCGCATCTGCCATGGCGAGCTTGTGCGTGTCCGACTACAACATCTCGAAAATTGACTAAGAAATCTGAGATGGCACCCGCGGATACTTAACACAAAGAGATTGTTGGCACACACTCTACCCGCTTTCGTACACTACTTCTGTTCTGATCATCTATACGTAATCGGAACGCTCATGAAAAGAACTGAACAAGCTAAAAACGTGATTTCGTTCTCCTACTGACGAAGACGACGAGTGCGGACGTGGCAGCCATCCTTCGGGGGGTTCTGAGTGTCGTCACCGCCCTCAGCCGTAGCGCTGTCTTCACCTTCCGTGGAGCTGTCGCTGTTGCTGCCAGAGGTACTTGAAGGCGGGTAGTTAGCCCCCTTCACGGGGGAAAGATCGATGCTTGCGCTGCTGATTCCGCTGGTGGGCAACACATCGATACCGTCACTGCCAGAAGGGGGCGGCACAGCAATGCTACCATCTTCTGATCCTGATGGCACTTCAATATAGACATTACTGCTGTCGCCACTGGTGATTTTGCCACCCGGGAAGGATCCACTTCCACCATTGATCTCCGAGCCGTCCCAGCTCAAACTATTTCCATAGCTGCTGTCGGGGCTTGTAGTTTCGCCGGGGTACGCATCACCACTGACGGATGAGCCATCAACCTGAGTTCCAGTGTCAATATTGCTGCCGGTGCTGTCGTCACTGGACTGCGAATACTCCTGACTGTCTGTCTGTTGTTGGTCGCTGGAGCTTTCGGTCGCCGTCGGCGTGGCAGTTGTGGGTGCGGTGGTCCAGATGCCACCTCCATAGCCTTGATTGAGACCCACGACGCCATTCATGGCGACGGCAGCCGCGACAACAAGCGAGAGAGCTTTAAAGGATAGCATGAGCAGGATTACTAGAGTGAAGCTTTGAGCTGCAAGTGGCTTGGTAAGTTGAGGAATGAGCTTTCGGACAAGTTGAACTGAGTTTCTGTCGTCTTATCACTGCAGAACAGTAGGGACACGAAGGGAAGGCTAAAGAGTCCGGAGAGCATACTGAACCTAACGAAACCGAAAAAGTTACGCGATGCCAAGAAGACGAAAGGGTCTCGGCTCATTTGTTACTCGCTGTCCAGGATGAGGAAGCTGTTTGCCCACAGATTGAACGTTCTAAATCTCCGCGTGCTCTGATCGCATCGCACCCATGGATACGCAGGTCGGAACCCAGGACAGACATCGCCGTCAGCGCGCATAAGCGTCCTGGTGTCAGCCAGGAAGAACGATACGACTAGTGGAGTGGAGCTGGTCTGGTCCACCCGCGCACACCGAAACGAAACGAGACGTCGGTCCAGTGAACCCAGAAACAAACTGGCATCTGCTCTCACGTCGCGGCACGACCACGAAGTGAAGGCGAAGCTGGTCGTGGTTCACATGGCTCCCTTCAGCACAGTCGGCTAGCCACGAGAAACAGACTGGCGAAATGATCGCCGGCTGGTTTCGCGGCGCGTTCGTCGAGTCCGGGAAAGTTCGGTTTCATATTATCCGGATGGCTGCAAAGTTCAGCAGTATTTTCCGGACGAGAGCATACAGCATGCATTGCTGTCAGCTGAAGCTGCGAGGTCTTCTCAACTGCCAGCAAACAGGGAGTCCGTGAGCGACTGCAACGCGGCTGGGCCAAGTCAGTGATCGAACAGAGAGTAGCGGTCGATGGCTCATGGACTGACGTATTGCTTGGGTGGAGAGGACGGCTTGTGCTATTGCGCTTAATAAACAAGCCTTAATCTACAAAGTTTGAAGTGTATCTACGGCGCTTGGGAGACCCGTTGGTCTCCTCGCCAGGCGCTTCCCAGCGCCGTCGACCGATGTCAACGTCCATGAATTCTTGCACGGGCAGCACGCGATAGAAACCCCTTCGTGTGCTCAGAAAGCGGTCGTTTTCCAGCAACACGCCATGCGATAGATACTGCATTGGCGAGAGGAACTGCTCGTCGCCTACGGTCTTCTCCAATGCTCCAAGGCCGCCGCTGCGAACAAGATATTTCGAGCGAATCGGCACGTCAAGTAGTTCTTCCAACGGGAGACGCTTGTACCCGGCCATTGCCGCCTGGGCAGATGAGAATCCAGAGATCGAGGGTCTCTGACTCCCAACCCGTGATGACAACGGTTCAGCTTCCTGGAGAGCAGTCACCGCTTCAGTTGAAGCCCTTCGACGTCGAGACTCGTGGAACAGATAACGAGCAGCTAAACCGACGCCCACGATCAGCATCGAGAGTAGCAGCAACTCGATCAATGGCGTGTAGATCATCCACAATACTGACGTCTGCGTTCGAGCTGGTAGCAAGTGGATCCTGTCTTCAAAGGCATTGCTAATTGCCGAACGACCCGGAAACGTGGCGTTGTCCACGATCCGCTGGAGCTCCATCTCGTGCTTCGTAGGTAGAACCGATAGCAAACGGCTTCGAAGGAGAATGCCTGCGACAGCCACGGCGGCGACTAATTCGCTGCTTGATACAAACGTACGCGTCGCTAACATGTACGCGCGTCCTTCATCAACAAAGACGAAGAAACCCCATAGCGAATGTACCAGTAGCAACAGCAACTGCCACGCCCGCAGCCATGAAAGGACTGTGTGGATCGAAGCAATGGAAAAGGACAGTTCATCGTTGCTGAGAGTCCACACAACGGTGTGAGGGAGCAGGAGAAGCCACGAAAGAAGCGCAGACAGAAACGTGAGGGCCGCGACGGGCGAGCTGTGCGCCAGTGAGCACGCAAAGAGAGTCGAGCGTCCTTCACCTTCGACCAGGTCTCGCATCTCTTGCTTTGTAGGAGTGCGCAATAATGGTGGGAGTACGAGTCGTTCCAGTAATTCGACCGCCGTCCATGCGTGCAGCACCAATAGCACCACATCAACCAGAATTATCACATTGTAGAGGAAACCGGAGCAGCTCAAATTGAGTGTCGTGGTCACCTCCAGTCTTCCTTGAAAAGACGAGTAGTTCGACGCTGTTGACGGTACGGCAAGATAATTGTAGCCTCGAACGGCATTCTGGCGAAATATGAAGCGCATACCCAACATATTGACTTCATCCGCCGTAAGCCGCGCCTTGTCCATCAGTAATGTTGCTAAACCCGTCGCGAAATGTCCGACGAACGTCGCACTTTTACCAGGAATATCTGGACTGGCACAGCCAAAGATCCGCCTCAAAGGCTCCTGCTGGTCTGGTTGCTGCTCACTGGAAGGAAGTGCAACACCTCCAACGCACACCACTCTACTAAGAGGCACACTCTTACCAATCATATCCAGCAACGCCCTGAGTTCGCGTTCAGCACCTGACATGGGCGGAGCCATCATACCGTTAGTTATGACAGGCGATGCGAGTCGATACTTGTGCAAAAATCTCGAGACCATCACGTCCTGGCACAGCGGCGGACGGCGTGAAATGTAGAGCAAATTGCAGGCTGCCCAAGCCATGGCATCGGCGCGCATATCACTAATGAGAACCATCGTCGAGAGCTCAGGTGTCATCTCTTCCGTCAACCCGTCCGGGGCCGAGCAATTGGCCGCCAGGACGTGAAAGTAGTCATGAAAATGAACGTTTCCGCCCTGACTACTGTCACTAAGAGCTCGCAGATCGCTGCACGTATCGTGGAAGGCGCGCCACCCGGTTAAGCTCTTGATCGAAGGTTTCTCATCTGCTGGAGACAGGTCCAGTAGCAGCACAGAGTTCTTGATGGTGAAGGCGAAGGCGTCACTTGGTCCGAGCCATTGCGTCTTGTACCACAGATCCCGAACGTCTAGCGCTAGCAATAGCAGCAACACGAACGCATCCAGTATTAGTCGCAGCTTCCAGTGCATTACGAGCGGAGACGGTGTGAGAGATGTGGGTGGTCGCGACCGCTCGAGCCTTCACATGATACAGCTTGGATCACCACCTAGGGAAGCGAGAAACGTACAGCGGCTGTAGTATACTTAGTACTGTCGAGATGGTTCAAGTTGTTGTGTTTGCAAGTGATAAGGTGAATTTAACTATAAGCGCGCGAGTGTCAACCACAAGGCGCAGGAGGCAAGCAGTCGAGAATTACCACATTGTAATCAAGGTGGCACATCGTAGAGGCCTTTGGACGGAAACAAATGCTGGGAAGAGCTCTACGACGTAGTACGAGTCGTATTATAGTAATAATACGGTACATGTAGTACGACTGCCTCTACATGTGACCAATACCCGCCGACTTTGTGGCCAAGTGTCATAAGGTGTCCGGTCTTTAAAACTCCTCGTTTCCCAACCGAGTCGACTGTACTACCGGCTTTTCCGTCCGGTTGTAGGTGCAAATCCCTGAGCTCTCGACTTGTCATGAGGCTGACGTTAGTTCGGACACGCACAAGCTCGCCATGACAGATGCGATGCGCAATGCACACGTCTCGTTCTCCCCTGCCAGCCAACGATAGGCGTGCGCAATCTCGACGCAAGAAACTTCGGATCGTCGACCTCGCCGCAGCAGCAAGGCCAAGTGAACCCCTGCCATGCCAGCTACGACCCTCACCGTTTGGAACGTTCTGCAGACCCGGCTGCCTGGCGTTCGTGCCGGCAGGTGCTTCAGCCACTTCGATCGATTGTACGGCTGTCGACGGCCTCCGGGCGTGCGTTGCTGTTGCCCCACATGCCTGTGCGCCCGTCCATTTCCATGAATTCATTGACACTCTCTCGCGGTTCATGGCCGAGTGCTCGACTGATGCCGTACTGGATAAAGAATTGATCGTCCAGCTGGATCTGAGCAACGTGGCGACGTGACAGGTATCGTTCGCGTCTGTGTGGGTCAGCTAGGTCTCGGGGCACTCAGTGTGCCTCACTTGACTCATTCTTCTGGATCGATCAATCTGAAGCTCATTCTCCAATTTGCTTCGGTATTCACAACACATCACACTGCACTATAACTAGAGATTCAATCACCACCACCTGAACGATGCTATCCTGGAAGACGTTATCTCTGCTTGTGGCGGCCGCTGTGGCCATGAACAGCGTCACTGCCATCGAACAGGGCTACGGCGGCGGTGTGAAGCTGCCGTCGGCCACCACTGCCACGCCGTCGAGCGAGTCCGTCGTGCAGGAGACACCAATGTCGGTGGACGCATCGTCGGCCCTCGACCTGAGCACCGCCTCCAACTCGGCGTCCACATCGTACCCGAGTAAGAGCGACACGGCCTTGCCGAGCGGCAACGGCAGCAACGATCTAAACACAGGCAGCGCCGTGGAGGGTTCGTCGGCCATTGAGCAGGGCACCGACGCATCGACCTCGATCCCCGGCAAGACGGGCATCACCTTTAGCAACATGGGCAGCGCCGTGGACGGCTCGAGCGCCATTGACCAAGGCAGCAACTCGGTTCCCGCGACGTTCGGCTCGTCGAGCAGCTCGAGTGACGTGACGGTCGGCAGCCAGGAACAGCAGGGCTCGTACAGCACGGACCTGGGCAGCGCGTCGACGTTGGCGTCAGCGTCGGGCTCGGTCCCATGCGACGAGACCCTCTCACTTGCGGGCAGTTCGGCTACCGGCAGCGATGTTGCGGGTTCATCGGCTATTGTGACCAGCGCCTCGGGCTCGGAGCCGTGCGAAGGATCTCTGTCATTCGCGGGCAGCTCGGTGGACGCAGACTCGAGCGCCAGCCAGACGACGCAGAGTTCAATGCCTCAGGACCAGGGCAGTGAGGCCGGCAACGAGGCTACGACCCCCACGAGCGAAGCCGGCAGCGAGACCACTACTCCGACTAGTTCACCTGGCAGCAACTCCATTCCGACCCAGATGGATGCATCGGCCGCCACGGACAGCAGCGGCTCGGCCACGTTCCCGAGCACGGGCACGAGCTGCAAGCGTCGACTGCGTCGCAATTAGATGGTTAAACGTGCGTTCGTCGGCGCGAGTCAGCGGTCGATGTATTATTTGATGTAAGTCTGTCAATAGAGTTCGGTGTTCAATCCGTGGGAAAAAGGTGTCGATGACTTTGCTTATCATCCAGACAACACTATGCAGGAGCGATAGCAAGCTGAACCACGTTGCAGTGGAGAGCGACTTGACTCTCATCAATCGAAGCGGAGACTTTCGTGCTGTTCCGCTGCACAGCCTGGCGTTCCACGTGGTAGACAAGAGAGAGCCCAACAAGTTGCGGCGTTCACTCGTACAGCTGCGGAGACCTTGGCGGATTCAAACAGTTCCATCCTCTATATAGCGTCGAACGGTCGAACGGGTCCGTATCGAGCGCCTCCAATGCAATCTCTTTAGTGTGCACCGCCATCAGCTTTCGTGTTGGCCTGTTGGAAATTCCTTGTGCAATTGCACAGTCTAAGCGGCTCTCGAAGCTCTGTAAGCAGGCCGCTCTAGTGGTTTAAATAGGTCTTGATAAAGGGAGCGACTAAGAAGGATCCAGTGCCATCGATAAGGTCAGCGGTGCGGTTCCCGACGGCAAGATCGCCAAGACGGTGCCGCCTTCGAATGGGTCTAGCAGCAATATTGCCGGGTCGAGCTGCGTTGACGAGAGCAGTCGCTGTGCTCCAAATGACAAGGGTGACTTCCCACGCTGTGGCGAGACCCATGACCGACTGACCTGGACGATAGCTGCGTTTCAGGTTCTGCGCACTACGACGAGCCGATTGAGCTGCCATGCGGTGGAAGTCTAGCGATACTGGCAGCGAGGTTGAGGGATCTTCCGCTATCGAACGAGGCAACGACGCGAGCAGCACTAACCTAATTCGATGACTCAACGGCTAACGAGAGCAGCGGCACGACTGGAACACCGCCGCCAAACGGCCAGATCTAGACCAAAGGCAGCCGCTCCTCCGAGCCGATGTTCTTCCCAGGCAAGAAGACAAGCTGCAAGCGTCGTCTCCGTCAGTAAAGTTTCTCCGTGTAAGAATCGAGCGTATATCCTTTGTGCCGTTATTGAGTCTTCCTCGCGGTCAACCAAGCGCGTACCACCATATATAACACGTTGTCTCCACTCGTAGCAAGCGAAACACTTGTCCTGGCCTGCGATCTATTTCCGTGCTGGTCAAGTTGAAGTCGATTGACCAATCAATGAGAGCGGATGACTCAAGTTGAAGGTGAATAACCAATCACAAATGTCTATTTCTCCCTCGCTCGAGATGAGGACTCTTCATCCTCTCACCGTCCCAACCAGTAAACGAAGCGCACGTTACTATCGACGCGGTGAGTGCTGTAGTCTAAGCCGACCACTGAGCACAACAGAGCTACGGTGAAGTCGTCAAGCCGGCGAGTTATGACGAGGGATAGCAAAGGTGTCTCGACGATAACATCTCAGTGTTTGACGGTGGTAGTGAGCTGAAGACGAACACGTGACGCTAACAAGACCGTCAGCGGATCTGTAGCCGATATTGGAACCCGTAGGTCCGGTGCAGGGGAGAACGTGCCAAATAATGTTCGCGCTGGGCGATGGTGACTGGGTGGTAGCAGTGCTGCAGCTCGAACATGACGCCGTTAGTCCGTCCGAACGTGAAGGATACGGCGAGGACTGACCGCATTGAAGGCCAAGGGAGTTTTTAAAGCAAGGTGGCGATCGACCAGTCGATGGCAACTGCCGAAAGATATTTGTCGGAAACAGTTCTTCAGGATGTAGCCTACCTACAGCAATGGTGACTGCCCTTCGCCTTTATCTCCGTTCCCGCCGTTCGTCCGACAAGTCGACGCAGAAGACCGCAACGTCAAAGGAAAGAGGCGGCGATGCACCAAGTACGTCGTCCAGCTTGAACGGTGTTGTCGGTATGGAGTACGTATCTGCACAGAAAGTATAAGCTAGTTTTTTTTTAAGTATCCATCGGCCTTGCTTACCATCTTCAGGCAGCTGCAAGGATACACTACAGCCAACTTATTGGTAGCAATAACTACGAGGCCGTGACTATAGCGCGGTGCCCCCCTTGGCCACCACTTCGAATAGCTTTTTAACTGTCTTGGTTTGTTCTTCAATCATGTTGTTTTGTCGCTCGAGCAGTATGTTTTGCTGGTCAAGAAGCGCCAGCATCTGATCGCTCTTGGACTGGCATCCCTGTGAGCTGTCAATCTGGTGTTGAATCCGTTGGTGCTGTTTTTGAGCTTGCTGCACGTGCTCTTGTTGTTGCTGCAACGTCGCTGCCGCGATCGCAGCGATTTGCTGCTGATGATACTGGTGGATTTGCTCGTAGGTTTGTTGTTCCAGTGCATTGATTGCCAGTTGCTGGAGCTGAGCTTGGTCAGTGTCCAGGCTTGTATCGGCGTTATCCATTGCAGCAGCTTGGGCTGCTATCGGTGGTTTCTCTTCTACCAAAACTCCCGTCGGCAAGCTGAACCGCTTGCAGAAATTGTAGTACCACCCGTTAGACGCCCGGAAGTCTCCCAGTCCGTACTTGGGCACCAACAACTTGGCTTTCTCCTTGACAAGCGACGGCGGGACGGGTACTTTCCGTGCCTTGAGCCCTCGCACCCATTCAAACAGCTCCCGCTCAAACGGCACACTCAATATGCAGCCTCCACGCTTGCGACCATCTCTGGTTTCGGCGCTGCCGTAACGATACCGAGCCCGTACCTCTGGACCCTTTTTCTTAAGTTTCTGGATGGCTGCCCGGGTGATGCCGTAGCGTCTCGCGATCTCGGCGTTTGACACGCTACCACCGCTTTTCTCCATTAACTCCAGGATCTCCACGCGCTGTCGGTCCGTGAGTCGTTTTCCGACTCCTTTTCGCTTTATCACGGGCTCCGAGGATGCTCCAGAAGCCTCGGAAGGCGGAGCGGAGCCTTCCACGTGAGTGGTCGCGACGACGGCGTCGTGCATGGCTTCTAGGCTGCCCCCGAGAGTGGTTTGTGGTTCGCTGGACTTGGCAGATAATATAGAAGACGATGGAGCGGGTACCGTCGAGTGAGCGTTGCTTTGGAGTTGTGTAGACGACGCAGTAGCGTCCAAGGAGGACGCCATGATGCGTGTAGACCTACTGAAAACCGATTCCACGCAGCCTTCCATACAAAACCTCTGATACCGGATACTTAAGTATACCTTTCTAGAAAAATATCGTACTTAATCAAGTGTAAAAGCCCAAACTTGCTAGTTCGATCACTTCAACCATTTTGTGATTGGCTGTCTTCAAGCTACAAATTCACCTTTTAACCAATCGCATAGCGTTACTTTCTGAACGAGGCCTCCACATCTCAATTCGACTCCCCCTCGACTCTCGCGACACCTTCATGGGCTTCTGCGGTGAGTGCGGCTCCTATCTGGCCCCGGATCTACAGGGGGCCTTTTGCCCCGAATGCGGTACGTTCTCTTCTCTCTAACCACGCAGGAACGGGTCTGTAACTTCCTCTACAAGCTGATAAACCCGACGCTAACCGATCCCCAACCAGGTGAAGCGATTCCCAGCGCCGCGCCCGTGGCCACCCCCGCGCGCCACGTGACGTTCGCCCCGTCTCCGAATGCGGAGGGAGCGAGTCATGCGCGCGAGGAAGCCGAGCGGCGCGCTCAGGAGGCCAAGATACACGCGGACGCGAGCCAGCAGGAGGCGGCCAATGCCGTCGCGCAGTACGAGGCGCAGCAGCGCGCGCAGGTGGAGGCACAAGCTGCACGTGACAGTGAGGCGCGTAACCTGGCGGCGGAGAACGAACGACGCGCGATTGACGCCCAGCGGGACGAGGCCGCGCGACGAAGGGAGGAAGCGGAGCGCCAGGCGCAAGACGCGCGCGACCGGGCGGAGGCCATGAGGCTTTCGGCACAGAACGCGATCTCGGACTACGAGGCGCAGCAGCGCGCGGCGGTTGAGCGTGAGAACGCGCGCAGACAGCAGGAGCTAGAGGCCCAGAGACAGCAGCATCTGAGCGTGGCGCAGGCGGCACGGGGGCGGCGCGAAGAAGCTGAAAGGCTGGCTCAGGAGAAGCTGGCCAGGGCCGAGAGGCTGCGCGCTGAAGCACAAGCAGCGCAGGAGGAGCTAAAGAAACAGGAAGCCAAGCGTTTGGCTAGGGAGAAGATGAGAGAGGAGGCCAGAAGGCTGCGAGCGGAACAGGCACGGCGCGACGAGAACCGGCGTAAGGCCGAGGAGGAAGCGCGTAAGGCGTTCGAGGCCAAGAGACAGGAAGAGCAATTGCGCCAGGAAGTCATGCGCCTGTCGACGTTGTCGGTGTCGTCGAATGCTTCCGCTGAAGCTCCTGCTGTTCCGGGTGCTGCATCCAATTCGTGTGTGAGCTGCCATGCCGCGTTGAAACCTGCGCAAAAGTTCTGTCTGAAGTGCGGAACCAAGGTGGCCGTCTCTGCGGCGCCTTCTACCTTCACACCGAGCAGCAGCTTCTCGTCGCCCACGCCATTCACTCCCAGCAACAGCTTTTCATCGGCCCCGCTACAACGCACAAACTCGTCTGCATCCAACTCGTCGTCTTCTTCGTCGTTTCTTGGCGGTGAGCACAAGTGTGCGTCGTGTCAATTCACACTGAAATCCACACAGAAATTCTGTCTGAAGTGCGGCACAAAGGTCGCTGCTGCTCCGTCACCCGCTCAAGTAGCGGCTCCATCGCCTGTGTCTTCTGTCAGCTCAGCTTCTTCGTTCTCTGTATCGGATTCAGTCTCAAATGCTTGCATGAAGTGCAGTCAACCACTAAAACCGACCCAGAAATTTTGTCTACACTGCGGAACCAAAGTGGCATCAAGTTCTGTACCTACTGCGTCGCCCCCAAGTCTATCATCCTCATTATCGTCGGTGTCCTCGTCGTCGTACACGTCGGTGCCGCTTCCTGCGCCGATCCCAACGTCAGGATCATTTTCGGCGCCCTCGTCGCAGCCTAGTACCAAGAACTGCCCCACGTGTAGCAAGGAATGCAAGTCCACGGTCAAATTCTGCATGGGCTGCGGCTTTAACTTTGCCAAGAGCGACGAAGAAGAAGTCGCGCGCAACATGGAGGCGGCACGTCTCCGACAGCAGCAGATTCGTGACCGTGAGCAGCAGCAGCGCACCCAAGCCTCCCTCATGGCCAACCAGGCTGCGCAAGCTTACCAGCCATCGTGGTAAGAGAGCTCACTCAGGATTAAAACTTGCAGGGTCTGATCATCTGTTGTCCTAAGCATTTCAGAGACGGCACACAAGCTCAACAAGGAAAATGAATGGAAAAAAACGATCTACTCAAACTTCTTTGGCCTCGTCTGTCGTTTGTTAGTCCATTTCCTATTGTTCTTGCTCTTGTCGTTCACGTTCGACTTGTGTCAGGTAAATCTTGTAGTTAATGTCGTACTCGGTGTCCATCAGCTCATACTGCTCACAGGCATCACTACCCGACTGAACCGCCTGACTGCCGCCGTCCTGGTCGCCGTACGTCTCTATTTGTTGTTTTTCTGTTTCAGTTAATGGCTCAAGCTTCGAGCGTGAAGGCAGTGTGGAATATATGGTGCCGTTCTCCAGTGGCCACGGGCCTGCAGTGCTAATGGCTTCCTGGTTGCTACTCTGGTAACCTGCAGGTGTTGTCCACGTCGCCTCGCCGGTTATGATATTGTAGAAGTACGAGGCACCAACGTTCTCGTCCCAATACTCGACCCACTCGCCGACATCCTCGCTGTCTGCATCTTGAGGCGACCCGGCCGAAGCATCCATTTCTGGTGGACGTTCCCACACGCTTTGACCCGTCTCGGTCTGGTAGTAGTAGACATAGCCACTGGTCTCATCGAAGAGTTCGACCCAAGCAGACGCCGCGATATCATCGGAGCTAGCAGCATCCGCGTCAACAAGTCGAGCAAGTCGCCGCTTCGCACGCGCGTACCGGAATGCGCACTGGATCCGCACAGCAGACCGTTTTTCAAGACGTATCCGCTTGACCGTCCGTCGGCTCAAGAAGCAGCGAGCACAACGATGAACGCCAAGTCGTTGGCGACTTGTAGGAGTCGTGAGACGCTCACGCACATGACGCTGGATGCACGTCGCACTGGCCACTTCAAGTGCCACAGCACGGTCACGAAGCAACTCACGCGCTCTCCTGGCCGCTTGGAGTTTGCGACGGCGCAACTCGGTCCGGGCTTGACGCGCACGCTCCATAGTCTGGATCTGCCTGGCTGCAGCCCGTTCGGACGCGACAGTTTGTGCTGCAAGGACACTGAGTCGTTCACGTAGTTCCTCATTGAACGTGTGCTGCTTATCGCGCTTCAGCCCATGAAGCTCGCACCTGGCAGCGTATCCACGCCAGCGCCTCTGCAATAAGACCGCCGCATTGTGCTGACGAATGTGCAGGACGCGCCGTCTTGCAAGGAACCCACGGACGTGGCGCTGGATGCCGCACGCAGCAGCTTTCCGCTGGTTCTCAAGCCGTCTTTGACGTAAGGTATCGGCTACTCCACGGGCCAGCCAACCGCGAACGTTGCACTGGATCACAACCGCCGCATTGTACACACGCTTCGCTTGATGCCGTCGACGCGCACGTTGGATTCTGATCGCGCAGTCACGTTCGTGCTGGAGGCGTCGGAGCTCGCAGCGCGCCAAATGGCCACGTACGGCACGCTGGATCGTCAGTACAGCGCTAGCTTCCAGCAGTTGCTGTTGCCTGTGAGCCGCGCAAGTAGCACGTGTGATCCTACGCTGTCGGTGACGTCTGTAGCACTCCTGGACACGTGTGGCGGCTGCCGTCTGTCGAGCAAACCGGAGATCGGCTAACGTTTGCCGCTGTAGAAACCGGCGATAGCACGTCTGGATCGTCAAAGCAGCTGCAGCTTCAGCGTACACACGCTCAATGTCCTTCCTCTGATGCTGAAGCAAGTTGGAAGCTCCCGTGAACTTCTTTTGCTCATGAAATAACGCGTCACATGAACGACAGAAGGTTAAACCCACGATGGGGTTGCCGTCATGGCAGCCGTGACCAGGTAAACAGGACCAGCAACTTCTGCGCACAGCAAGTTTCTCGCATAACGTACACGTTCCGAACTGGAGTTGCATCCGATATTGGAAGGCTCGATACGTCCGTTGAGCCTTCACGAGAGGCACCCGAAGACGGCGATACACGTTCACATCAAGCGTCTCCGTCCCAGCGTCATCAAAGCTGGCGTATTCAGCACTGCAATCAGCACACAGCTGACTCTGCGCTTCAAAATGATACATAGTCGCAAGTTGAGACCGACAGCTCTCACAAGCTCCTAGACGCAGTATTACTTGGCGACGCCTCCGTTCCCGTCGAGCCTGTCGCGCTCGGAACAAGCATTGCAACGTCGTGGCCGCACGGTTGCGCCGCGCGCGGTCTCTGATGACGACGTAGGCGCGTCGCGCTCGCCACGCGCGGAAACTTGTCTGGATTCGCCGGGCTGCCCACTGCCGCCTCCGTGTCTGAAGACGCGCACGGAGTTTGCGTAAGCTCCAGCATGCGCGCGAGTACGCTTGTATCTTCCTGATCGTCTCGACGCGCCGCTTCTTCACTCTCAATGCGTGAACTTGGCGTCGTGCTTGATGCTGCCGGGTCAAGCATTGAATGGTACGCGCAGCCTTGTCGCGTTTGAAGAGAGCGATCACACGGCGAAGTATCCAGCGACGTCCGGCGCGTTGAATGCGAGTTGCCATTGACGTCTCGACGCGTATCGTTAGGGCTGCCCAACCAAACTTCCTGCCGACGTAGTTGCGGTACGCCATGCAGATCGTCGTAGCTTTCTCCTTCTGCTCTCGTACACACTGAGCTCTCCAACGACTGTAAGCTTGCTGAATGGTTCTGGCAACTTCATCTCGCAGTTCTTCCAGACGGACCTGAGTGGAGAGAGTTGCTCGCTGCAGCGTGACTTGAATGTGTGTCCAGTAGCCTCGCCACGTCTTTTGAATCAACTTAGCTGCCTTCACATCAACGAGTCGCTGGCGCAGTCGCTGTACCCGTCGCCGGGTTAAATACCCTCGAGTCGTACGCTGTATATCCGTAGCAGCGCGCGTTCGCAGGGTATCCTGCCTCATACCGTCCACTACTCGACGAGCTAGATGCCGTCGGACTTGGGTCTGCAACTTTCGTGCCGCAAACCATCGTCGTACTCCAGCTCGTCGTCGTTGAGCTCGTCGTCGAGCTGTAAACTCACGCAACGATCGTTGAATAACGCAAGCAGCTGTTGACTCACAGAGACTACGAGCTCGTCGCCTGTACGCTACTGAAAACTGACTGTGACGCATGAACTTCTGCAGAGTTCGCGCTGCGCCATCTCGACGTCTTCTAGAGACCTCAAGTCGGTCGAAGTAGCCGCGAACGACGCGCTGGATCTCGACTGTAGCGGCGATACGCTCACTAAGCACATCGTCCTCTATCGCATGGATCCAACGCGTCCAGACACGTGCTAGTACGGGCATAACCAAGACCCGACGGATGAATTTGTACGCCACACGTCGAACCACCTTTTGCTGGTGATAACGCAGTCGAGCTGCGAGTTTCCTCTCCATGGCTCGAACATCAAAGCCATCGTCATTGTTATGAGCCTCTCGCCCAGCTCGAAGTCGCTTCACCTGTCTCCTTTTCGCTCTGATCTGGTCGGAAGACGGCGGTTTGGGAGATGATGGAGGCTTCACATGCTCAAGGACACGGAAGCGAATACCACTGGCTGCTTCACCGTACAGTTTAAAGCACATACTAAGTGCAGGATGAGGATGAACCGCTAGCTGCAGGTCGTGGAAGCTCTGAGCAGCAGCGTTCTCTAAGTCCCACGTCGTTCCAAAGTACCGATGTCCAGTCTTCACGTTCTCTAATAGATATACACCAGCATTCACTTGTCGTGTGCCAGTCTCAGCGTCGCCGAACTGATTCGAGAGTCTTCCTCGACGTCTGCCACTGAGCTGGTTAAACGTAAGTCTGGGGACTTTGGTCACGCGTTTGGGTGTACTTCTATTAAGTCGAATACCTGATGAAAGCCGGCGCAATGACTGGGATAAGGAGGCTGTAGGTAGCTGGTTATGACTCACATCCTGTTGCTGAAGCTTCTTTGGAGCGGACAGAGATCCCGATGCGAGCTGTGCCAGTTGAGGCCGACGTGAAGCGGTTGCGATATCCCAAGCCGGTGCATCAGTGATTAGTCCGGTTTTCAGTCTGCTTGAAGCTTCAGACGCACGGCGTAGAGAGCTCACGCTATGTGTGCGATCCATTAGTGATCCACGTGCCGTCCGGAACCCTGGAAAGGAACCAATACACTCAACACACGCCGAGTAACGGCCAGTCACAGCACTTATAGAATACGTGCCAGTGTTGAATAGGACTCTTACGCTCTGCAGTCTCTAGCTAGCCTAGTTAGCTCTGGAAAACGGGCTTTGCTTCTCTAAAAGCAAAGGCCCTCATGTGGCAGGAGGCTGTAACTTACTGCTTCTCCTCGGGCTGAGGCTTGGCTTCGGTCGCTGCGTCTTCCTTCTTCTCGTCCTCAGGACCCTCATTCAGCACGTGGTAGTACTCCGGATTGGCGTCCACGCAGTCGCGTAACGCCAGCGTCTGAGGCCCGCACTTCTCAATGAAATCATCACCGCTCTTCTTGCAGCGGTCCAGACAGGTCTCCCAGGCCGTAAATTCCTTCCCGCACGGGCCGGCCTTCATGAACTTGCAGAAACCGCACTCAGCCTTGGGCGCTAGACACTCACCCGTGGTCGCATCGAAGCGGGAAGACAGACACACTGTGCCCTGCAACGCCAGCTCTTCGCTCTGCTTGGCGTCCACCTTGACGATCTTGGCCTCTACGGCCGGGAAGGGGCTAAACAGCGGCAGATGCTTCGAGTCAAATGCTGGCAGCTCTCCAGTCCACTGAGCCGTGTCCTCCGTCTCGTCCAGCAGGTAACGTAGCTTGTCACTCGCGCGCAGACGCTCCAGTAAGACGCTCGAGTAGCCAGCACTTAGACCGCCAGCTGACGTTGATAGCGTCAAGTGGGCAGGCTCTGCAGCACCCTCATACTCGAGCGACTCGCCAGTCTCAGTCGTCACTGCCACCAGCACCTGCACCAGCATCCACCAAGCCACAGGTTAGTCTAGACACGGCATTGTCTTACGCTCCAGGCACTCACGGTCTGCGTGTGGTCGTCCTCAGCCAGGCCTTTGACGTGGAGCTTGGCAGCGCGGCCCAAGATTGGTGCGAATGCCTCCTGCTCCTTGGTCGACGGCTGGAAGCGCAGCACTACCACAAGCGGCTCGTCGACGCCGCCGAACTTGGCCGGGAACTGCTGGCGCAGACGTGCGGCCGACTCCTTCTCCACGAATACGCCAACAAAGTCCACGGCAGGCGCCGGGGAAGCGGCCTCAGGCTCTTCAGCCTCCAGACGGGCGGAGGACACGGCCAACAGAGCGGTGGGCGCTGCCAATGACGGCAGCAGGCGGCGCGAACGCAGGAACATGGTCGACATGGTGACTCGGGTCAATAATGACCACAGGTGTAGGATGTTTTAAGTGGTGTGGTGTCCACTACAGATGATGCAATCATTAACAGATAGTACAAAAAGACGTGTGATGATGCAATCATTCCGCGTTTGCGCCCTGTCGCATAAAACATGCAACACGGTACCATGTACCATGTGGACAGTTGCTGACTAAAGTGGACAGTTGAAGCGGAAGCGACTTAAGCTGGTCTGGTCGTGCCCGAGCGTTGCCCGCGACCGACGATGGGGACGGGAACGCTCTGACTCGTTGTCGAAGTCTTCGACACTGTGAGTGCGGTGCCTGCGTCGGGGCTCGTCAGTAGCCGAGTTGCCACCAAAAGAAGACCAGCAACCCATCGGTATGTTCTCGAGAGAACAGCCTCCTCCCTGTCCCGTACTGACTCGCAATCTATCAGAACGAAGCCATTCGTCTTCAGATCAGTCGCGTCAGACTCAACTTTAAGCTAAGGGAAATTCTTTCACAACGCAATACGCCGAGAGAAGAGGAAACCTCCCCAAAAGCTTATTTTAAGACGTCATGCGCGCACTAACGAACAACCCGCGGATTTCCCCTACACAATGCACTGGTATGAGCGCCACGACGACTGCTACATGCTCTGTCAGCAGCTCCAGCATCTGCAATACCGACGACAACCAGCAGGACAGCAGCATCTACGCGCGCGCGTGGCGGTTCGTGCAGCGTCGACTGCATCTTCGACCGAGAGCGTGTTCGTGTCCTGTTGATATGGAAACCCGAGCAGCGACGTCCAAGACAGTAGAAGACCCGCACACAACAACGTTAGAGGTCAGTAGCAGCTACTGTTCTGACTGGCAGCGCGTCTACATGCTCAAGGAGCTCGAGGAGGCTGGAGCGCGAGCGCAGTGGCGAAGACAGCACCGGCAATACCAAGCACGACAGGAATGCATCAAGGAGACCGCTCAATGGACACCGACAGACGTCCGAGTGCAGCCGGTGTTCAGGACACAGGCGCAGCGCAAGACCGCGCAGGTGACGTGTTACAACTGCGGGCTGCTCTTCTTCCGCCCACTGTCTGTTGCGTCGGACACTAGCGCATTCTGCGGTCGCGACTGCCAGAGCACATTCCTATACCGCCGCGATCTACAGGATGCCGTCAATGAGTGCGAGACGTTTCGTCCCACAGCGAGCTGGACACGGAGCAGCGAGCTGTAGCACACACGCAAGCAATGACAACAACATCCAGTGTAATGTAGAATATATTATTTATTTCAGCCGAAGAGTAAGAACTGGACGAGTTTTTCCAGCGAAGTAATGAAGCAGAATTGCTGCGATAGAGAGCGGCTGGAGCGCGCTAGAAGCAGCAGTAGATATACATGTGCAAGGCTCGGTGATGAAAGTGCGCGCTCTCTCCAGACATCTCACACGGCCGACGACTCGAAGTGCAGCCGGTCATCCTGCAGCGAGATGATCGTGGGCTTGTGCAGCTGCAACGATCCAGTCTCATCCTGCTCCAAGTCGTCACACGTCGTAAAGCAGTGCGCGATGGATATGAGCTCTGCGTCAAAGCTCTGACAGACGATGCGCGCACGCACGTTGCCGCCTATGCCAGCCAGCGCACGGCCCTTGAGTGCACCCAACACCACGACGTCCTCGTCCGCCATCACCTCGGCACCCGAACTGACATTGCCGAGCACTACGAGCGACCTGTTTTGCGCGAAAATCTGCTGTCCAGAGCGCACCGAGTGGCTTACGACCATGGGAGCAAGTGGCTCTGCTGCCGTCTGTCCAGAAACAGAAGCTGCGACCTTTTCTTCTTCAACAAAAGCTGCTTCCTTATACGTGGCAGGAACCTGCTCCTCTGCCTGCTCCTCAGCGAGTCCCACTTTCTGCTCTAAATGCAGCCTCGTGCCAATGAAGTAGGGAAGATTCAGCGCAGCCGCCGCCTTCTTGACGTCTTCACTGGCGTTCGTGATCCCCACTGGCAAGTAACCCGCTTCCTGCAATTCAGCCATAGCAACGACGCTCAACATAATACGATAACAGAGTCTTTGTCGCTGAATTGCAGCCAAACCGACCTGCAGCTGCAGAATTTTGCTCCGCAGTTGATGCTTCTTGATCGACTGCGAGTGCGGCGAGCCTGAGAGAATTGGTTAGCAGATATTTCCAGTAGTAATCAAAATGTGTTCTGCCCACCATCACTCGATACTCGCTGCAGATCCAGCACTACGGGCGTGGGTCGATTGGCCCGGGCCTGGAAGAACTGCGAATCCTTGGCCTCTTTGGACCCCGACACTCTAGACAGCTTGAGCGTGGGCAGAAGATACGAGCGGCCGTCCAGCTCCAGCGCCTTGGAAGCCGAAGGCTTCACTGTGGATGCGCGACGGCCGCTGGACACCTCCTCCCAGCGCCGCAGAGCCTGCTGTGAGAAGGCTCGACGCCGCGTAGTGAGCACCGCCCGCTGCATGAACCTTCCGATACAAAGCGCAAGTGAATAACCTCCTACCACAAATGTGATCAAATGGTGTGCGACACACAACATATATCATATAAGTACGATATCGTCCAATCGCGATGTACCCATCTCTGGTGATTGTCCCTGTCCAATCCGATACACCGCCCCCTTGGCTGATTGCCACGTAAGCTTGATCCCCGCCGGACTTCGAGGCAACACCGCCAGTCCACAGCTTGTTCCTCGTGCCTTGCTGCAGCTCGCCGTCTCCGCACGCGTCTTGTACATCTTCCGCCCACACTAACACCAGCTAAATCTATAATGGGTGCCATGGACGTGATGAAGAAGTGGGACTTTTACAAGAAGATCCCGGAGGTGCGTTTTGTCATGGTTCCCAGCCTCATGCTCCCGCCTGCATCGCCGTCTAATGTTGCTGTTATTGTGGTGTATTTCCCCCTGGCGATTGCAGGATCTGACGGTGAGCACGTTGCCCGGTGTGAGTCTGTCCATTGCCGGGTGCTTCATCATGTTCCTGCTGTTCATCCTCGAGTTTAATAGCTACCTCACGGTGGATTACAAGTACGACATCGTCATGGACGAGGGCCTGGACCAGACGATGCGCATCAACTTTAACATCACAGTGCCCGACCTGCCCTGCGAGTTCGCGTCCGTCGACGTCTCGGACATGACGGGCACGCGCAAGCACAACATGACGTCCGACATCTTTAAGATCCGTCTGGACCAGAAGGGCCGCAGCGTTGGCCTCGCTCAGGAGACACAAATCATGCCCCAGTTTGCCGAGGACGCCGAGTATGGCGACCTGCCCGAGTCGGACGCCACGGTGACCATTCTGGACGACGAGACCTTCGAGCCCTTCTTGAAGGAGCATCACTACGTAGCTGTCGATTTCTTCGCCCCATGGTGTGTGTGGTGCAAGCGTCTGGAGCCCGTCTGGACACGCGTTGCCAAGACGCTGCCGTCACTGCACTACGGTCAGCAGGTGCGTGTGGCGTCAGTGGATTGCCAGGCCCACCCGCAACTTTGCATGAAGCAGTTTATCCGTGCGTACCCATCCATTCTGTTCTACAAGGACGGCGATGTATCCCCCGTGGAAATGTATTTCGGTGACCGTACTGTGGAGGCCTTTGTGGACAAGTTCAAACAGCTAATGGCCGGCGAGGTGGACGCTGTAGAGGCCCGTAAGAAGGAGCTGTTCGAGCAGGACAAGAAGGCTGCGCGTGAACAAGGTCGGGCGATTGCTCGCTCAGCCGTTGGCCCCGAGGGCTGCCGTCTGTACGGCCACCTGTATGTGAAGCGCGTACCCGGCAACTTCCACGTGCATTTGGCGAACCCTGCGTACTCGATGGACTCGTCGCTGGTGAACGCGTCGCACACGGTGAATGAACTGTGGTTTGGTGAGCACCTGGCGCCCGGCGAGATGTCGAAGCTGCCGCACGAGGCACAGACGAAGCTGTACACGCACCGCCTGGATAACCAGGACTTCACGTCGTTCTACAAGAACCACACGTATGTGCACTACATTAAGGTGGTGACCAACTCGTACGTGCAGAGCGACGACTCGGAGGTCAATGTGTACAAGTACACTGCGCACTCGAATGAGTATCTGGAGACAGAGGATTTACCATCCGTCATGTTCCGCTACGACCTGTCGCCTATGTCGGTGCGCATTTCGGAGGACTCGGTGCCGTTCTACCACTTTCTCACGTCGGCGTGCGCCATCATCGGCGGCGTCTTCACAGTCATTGGCATTGTTGACCAGATCATCCACCAGACGGCGCGTGCGCTAAACAAGAAGGTGTTGTAAGACAGCGGCAGATACTCAAAACATTGGGAATGCAACAGGATAAAAACGGCTAGCGCTTTGCTAACAAGTTGACCTCCTCCAAAATTGTACCAGCTGTCAAATAAATTTCCGTCCGACCTTAAATCCTCTGACAGTTAATTCCACAACAATAATTAGCTGCATATATAGTACCATCATAACGTATATCGTTACCAGACTGAATATGTGATATTGCAGACCCCTTCTTAAACGATTCACAAAATTTTCGTATGCGGCGACTGAATCAGGCCGCTCGCCAGTCCCTCCATATTCAAATCTCAACAGGAAGTTCGGTGCGCAATGGAGGACACTCCGCCGCCGTTCGCGGAGGCGTCGCACGCGCCTTCCAACAACATCTGGAACGTGGACTACAACGCGACCGTGGCCAAAGATGCAGCCATGGGCTGGCAGGGTATGGGCTTCGTGCTGGGCTTCAATTGCGTCATGTTCCTCGTGGCGCTGGCCATTTTCCAGGCGGGCGCGCGTAGTACGCGCTTCAGTCTCTTTCGCTTCGGCTCGAGCTCCATCCTGTCTGCCAGGGCACAGGAGGCCGCCCAGTTCACACTTCAAAAGTGGGGCGACTTGCTGTGGCGCACCCCAATCAGGGGCACGGACGTGGAGATGCAGCTTGGCCCTGAAGGCACTTTCTACCTGCTATACCAGCAGTACACGGCGCGCTTCCTGGGCGTGCTGAGCGTCTTCGCGATGCTGGTGCTGCTGCCTCTGTATCTCACGATTGGTGCCCACGCCATACAGCAGGTAGAGGCGGCGGCAGAGGCCGCAGTCGAGGGAATCGAAGCAATCACGGATGGTTCAACACGTGGTGTTACGGACCTCTTCACAATGGATGGGAAGGACGCGGACGTTATGGCTGCCAGTGCTAGCGTTATAGGAAGCGGCAGTGCTGCAGCTCAAAGCGACGACGACAACAAGTGGTGGTCCTTTGCCCATGCCACGATCCGAGTCATGCCGCACGAGTCGCCGTATCTTTGGGTGCCGGTCGTCACGTGTTATTTGACGACGATTGTGTTTCTCGTATACTACAGACAACTGAGCGCACTGGCGACGATCCCGACGCATCGTTCAAGGAGGTCGCACGAATTGGCAGGATTCACGCAACGCTCGTCTTCTATTACGTCCAATGCCACTAGTGTGGCGACGGGACAACCAGCTGGAGAAGGTGACAAGAGTATGAATGGTGAAGAGGAGGCTGTGACGCCGGAGCTCGTTGTGTCGCCAAGTAAGGCACAGACAGACTCAGAAGACTCAGAGAAACAACCTTTGCTCGCTAAGGAGGAGGAAAAGGATGTGCTTGCGGTTGAAGAGCAGAAGCTCAAGACGCCTGAGCGCACACATCTCATTGGAATGCAACCTTCGGCCCTCAGTAATCGATCGATTTTTGTGAACCGCGGATTGCCCAAGAATCTCCGAGAGCAGCGAATGTTACGTCTGCTAGACGAGGTATTCCCCGGTTACGTGGAAGATGTGAGTGTGGTATTTAATCTGGCCGAGTTCCACGGACTACAAGCTCGTCGCCGTCATGAGGAAACGGCATTGGCGCGGATGAAGATTCTGCACGAGCGCGAGCTCAACGGCGAGAAGCCATCGTGGTCCCTTCGGTTGCTTCCCGGTGGCGTCATGATCCCGTCGCTTCGATTGCTCTTGAGCAACTTGTTTTGTTGCGTCAGATGGTGCTCAAAGCCCGTACCAATGGAAGAGCAAGAAGAGCAACTTATGAACCACATTAAGGAGCTGCGAGAGAAGGAGATGACGTGCTTGTCTCGCATCTTGCATGAAAATAAGGGTGCTGGGCGTGCATTTGTGATTTTCAAGTCCGCGAGACTCCGTGCTCGTTTTGTACGCCGTGTTCGTAACCAGAGTATCACGTCGATTTTGGCTCGCTTCCCGGAGCACGCGCAGCCTCGACTCGTGCGTTATGTGCGTGAATTGGGACTAACCCGATGGCAATTAGAGGCGGCTCCTGAGCCTGATGACATTGATTGGCAGAGTGTATCGTTCCCGTTTGCAAAGCGCACAGTGGTCGTGCTGCTGGTCAATGTGTGCATCCTCGTGGTGCTTCTACTGTTCACGTCTCCTATTGCCGTGACGTCAGCCATTTCCAGTAGTACGTCCTACTCGACGGGAGCTGCGCAGTCGTTATCGGACCTGGTGGCGCAACTGGGCGACCTGCTCAAGAAAGTGTCTCCTCGTATGGCAAAGCTGATGGCAAACTACATCCCCACTCTGATCCTGGTGATGATCAATGCAGTACTTTTGAATGTGCTGCAGATTGCCGGTCGTATCCAGCCTATTTCGACAGACTCGGCCAAGGAAAGATTGATCCTGCGTACAGCCTCCGTGTACCTGATTTTTAACACCATCTTCGTGCCTAGTTTGGCCTTCATGTCCATCGACGCCGTCCTGCTGTATCTGGAGGACGATGGCGAGGTGTTGGGCATGCTTGGCACACTCTTCTTACACAATTCCGGCATCTTTTACGTGGACTATATCCTTCAGCGCTGCTTCCTGGGTACTGCTCTTGTACTACTGCGTGCCACAGAGTACGTCAAGTTTTCATGGGCAAAGCCGCGTGCACTGACGCCTCGGGAGCAGGTTCAAGCCGTGGAAGCCGACCAGTTCTATACGGGCACGCAGTCGGCCGTGCAGATCAGTACACTGACTGTGGTGCTCATGTTTAGCACCGTCGTACCGTTGATTCTCCCGCTGGGCACGCTCTACTTCGTGATGCAACACAGCGTGGACAAGTACTCGCTGCTGAATGTGCGGCGTCGCATTAAGGGACGCGGTAGCATCGCCCGTACTGCCACCCACGCCACCTGCGTGAGTCTGCTGCTGTATCAGGGTGCCATGAGCGGCTTCATTCTCGAACGTGGCACGACGACGCAGAGCGCTGCTGTGCTGGTGCTGCTTATGGGCACGTACATTGTCGTGCTGTGGGGATACGTGCGCGACAAGGAGCAGCAGCACCACATGATCGTTCGCAGTGGACACAACTACTTGGAACACAGCATGAGTCTGCAGAGCTCGGGGATGCCGACCAAGGCGACTGAATTCCCGCTCAGTATGCTAAACTCGAGTCTCCAGCCATTGGAAGAGAGCGACACGAAGGACCACAAGGAAAGTGACGACCATGGCGAGCCCGAGGAGCCCCCCGCTGGCGACGAAGAAGCTTCCACTGCTGCGCCAATGCACACGCGCCGACCTCTGGAGACACTGAGCGAGTCTTCAGCACTGCTGATGTTACCGACAAGCAGCGACCCGGACCTATTGACGGGCCTCGACCCCGACTCGAGCGACCTGTACCGCGAGCCTGCACTGCGCAAGTCGATGCGCATGAGCTTCGGCCCGCAGGACCTCGGCGACTATGGCACCTGGCGCCAAGTCTAACCTTGACAATATACACGCTTGTATGTACCCATTAATAACTTCTAGAATGTAGCCATTTGCACTTCAAGTTGATGTGGTCAACACTAATTTCATGTCCAAGACATAAAATCTCATCATTCCTCCCCCGCATCTTCGGGTTAGAACTTCTAAGATGGAGACTGAGTGGCATACACTGGGCAAGGTGCAGTACCAGAAATGGGCCGTGTACGGCATGAACTGGGCGACTGAGGGGGTGACTGACCTGCGCGACTTCGTTGCGGCGTGTGCGCCCTTTGGCGGGCCTGTGGCGCTGCTGCGTGACTCGAAGAAGCTGGTCAAGGTGTCGTCGGATGCGCCACTTGCGCGCCAACTTCTGCTCTTCAACGCCTGTGGACACAAACTCGGCGCCGTGGATTGGACGCCGTTCGAGGACAAACGAGAGACGCTTGTGGGCATGACGTGGACGGACGAGCTGCGTCTGCTCTGCGTGTTTACCAGCGGCAGTTGCATGGCCTTCAGCATGACGGGCGATGAAGAGACGCGCTTCACGCTGCTGCCTCCAGGCTCCAAGGACAAGATCGCCACCTTTGAGGCCTGGGGTGGCGGCCTCGTGGCACTTACGGAGAAGATGGCGCTCGTGCAGGTGCTGGACGTCGATTCTGTCCGGCCTAAAGTGTCGCTGATGCCGGACTGCGGGCTCTCCGATGCGAACCCGCCTACGTGCATGGCCGTCCTGGAGCCCAAGTTCCTCAAGAGCATTTATCCCGAGGTTCTACTGGGTACGACCAACAGATCGCTCGTGGTCGTGAGCAAAGACGGAGGAGCCCAGGATATGAAGTTACAAGAGTCGATTGCGGCGCCCATCTCAGCTGTAGCCATTGCACCTAACGGACTCTTTATGGCTCTGTTCACACAGGACGGAATCTTGACAGTGTTGAACACGATGATGGACAAGAAGATCCTGTCTTTCGACACGCAGAGCAAAGCAAGTCCCTTGAGTATGCGCTGGTGTGGAGAAGACTCAGTGCTGATGTACTGGCCCAGTGCAGGATTAGTCATGGTTGGACCTTACGGCTCATGGCTACGCTTTCCATATTCACAGAGTATTGTATTGGCACAGGAAGTTGACTGTTGCAGAGTGTACAGTGCCTCATCGCACGATATTGTGCTGCGTGTGCCGACATGTGTGGAGAATATCAAGGGAGTAGGCTCCACAGCGCCTGCTGCGATGCTGTACCAGGCTCTGGACGCTTTTGACTCGGGTGATGCTAAGGCTGATGAACATATTCGCTTTATTCTGAGCCAGAATGCGTTGGAAGACGCAATCAAGGACTGCGTGGATGCTGCTGGTAGCGAATTCGACTACGCTTCACAGACAACACTGCTGCGTGCCGCATCGTATGGCAAGTGCTTCGTAGACTCAGCCATGGACGCTTCTTCGGCACTTCCAGGGGGCACAGGAACTGGCGGAGGCAACGCTATGATGGACGCTGAAATGTTTGTGGACATGTGTCGCAAGGTCCGCGTGCTCAACGCGCTTCGCCAGCAGGAGATTGGATTCCCATTGACAGTAACGCAGTTTGACCGTCTTACTGCAGAGGTCGTCGTGAGCCGTCTTGTCGCTATGCGTCACCATTTTCTAGCGCTGAAGATTTGTGAGTACTTGAAGATCCCGACAGATCGGGTTCTGGTGCATTGGGCCTGTGAGAAGGTCAAGGCGGCGACGTCATCCAACGTCTCAGATGAGGAGCTTGTTGCTCTTGTGCGCAAGAAACTCAAGAATGCGACGCTAGTGTCGTACGCAGATATTGCCAACTGTGCAGAGCGTGTGAATCGACGACGACTTGCTACGATGTTCTTAGATCTAGAAGAGAATGCTTCTGACCAGGTCCCGCTGCTGCTGTCTATGGGCGAGTTCGAACTGGCGCTGCGCAAGTCGCTCGAGTCCAACAATACGGACCTGATTTACATGACATTGTTCCATCTGGAGCGTACACTGCCGTCAATGGACGAGTTCCGCTACGTGCTGAACCGCGAACCCATGTACGCTGAAGCTGTAAACCTTATGCTGCTGTACTATCGTGCCACAAAGAGCTCGGAGAGTCCTGCGCTCTGGACCGACGTTGCCAGCGCTGAGAACGACCTGTTACTTTCGTTCAAGACTACGGACGTGGACGAGAAGATCACGGCCCTCAAGGACGCAACTACTAAGTATACGAATGCTAAGCTACCGTCACATGCCAAGCTTACGGAAGAGCAGATTGAGCTTCTTCAAGAACAAGGCAAGCTGGAGGAGAAGCCGGAGAATGTCAAGCGCCGCAAACTCGTGGGTGTGTCCATCTCAGACACGATGAAGCTGTTACTGCGTGACAGTAAGTACGAGCCCAAGCTGCTGCCGGTGGTTGCAGCATTCGCCAAGAAGTTTAAAGTCCCGGACAAACGGTTCTACCGTGTGAAGATCAAGGCGCTGGCCGAGACGCGCCAATGGGACGCGCTGCACAAGTTTTCAATGGAGAAGAAGAACCCGCCGTGTGGTTTCAAGGCGTTTGCTATTGCGTGTCTTGAAGAGGGCGAGAAGCAACAGGCCGAGAACTATACGACGCGCATCACGTCTGTGGACGAGAAGTTTGAGACACTCATCCACCTCGACATGTACAGCGATGCGCTGCAGTTGGCCATCAAGCTCAAGGACCCAGAGAAGCTCACGAATGTGCGCAACTTGTGTAACGACGACAACATCTGCAACCAGGCTGACAAGGCCGCCATGGAGCTTGGCTTTGTGTCTTAGGAGGTGTAGTTTGTGGCACGTCGTGCTACTTGTGTACGCTACACGACGCGGCTAAAAATAACGTGGTTGAAAGAAGATTGAATATATTCACAAGGGCATTTATACTGTAGATAATGAGAGTGGTCTATCTACAGTAATAAATATTACAGTAACTTGCTGTAAGGTGTGGGGAAATGGGTGTTAATCCGCATGACAAATCCCTCTTCTTTATGGTCACTTCCAGACTCGCCGTGCCCGAGTTGGCATCATCACGGAGCTCGATAAGAAATTGAATCAGATATGTAAGCTATGCTATGGTCACGCACACCCTGCTGCTAACAGTGGGTGCATTTAGGAGACCTCATGACAGTTACCGCGGCCGTGCCAGCAAAAACATTGGCGCTGCGTTGTAGCTGGTAACCTCCCGGCCCTGTTCAGCATTCGTCCCAAATGGAAAGCCGCCGCTTACCGTTATGTGCGTGCGCGCCGGCTTCGCTGGAAGCCAAAATTATTAGGCGCGCGACTGACAAGATTTATGGCCACCAAGACGATTCCAAGTACTGGCTGACGATGAAGATAAAGGCCTCCTAGCTGTGACAGGTGGATACCCGCCGAACGAAAAAAGTGTAATGCTGTAAGCGCCGCAGTGCGAACTTTCCACCCGGCGAAGATCGTCATACCGTTGAAGTTGTAACAGGTGGTCACACGGGTAAATTTTGTGTTTGAACGGGGCTTGAATGGAGCATAAGGAGCGCTACATACAACACGGATGGAAGGTCCTCGTCCACGCATGAATGCTGTAATAGTTGCCTGCAAGTGAAGCAAGACAAAGCTTTAGAGCAACTGGGTGCCTCTTCAGTGCGCATTTTCTAGTCGTCGTCGCAAAGAAATTTTGGCCCTAGCCCTGTCCCATACGATCCCACTGTCAACCCAAAAAGTAATCAAATGGCACCGCATGGAGCCTCGCGCCTTGCCTGCCGATGCCCAAAGCCATTGCCGCCTGCTGCTCGTAGCTGTCTACACCATGAATTTGATCGCTGGTCTTCCTTGATCCGTCCTGCTTGCTGCCTATTAAAGGCCGCATAATCTTTCTGTAATGTAAAGATATTATTTTTTCGAAATTCCAGCGGAGGCACGTCATCCTCAACGCTAGTCGCCACAAAATTATAGAAGCATGCTCGTGGATTGAACTTAATGATGGGGGTACTACATGAAGACGGTCCTGTCTGGTTCTCTTTGCTGCCCTCGCCGCTGGGCGGGGACTACTGCGTCGGCTGGGCCAGGTACTGCCGCTCGTCGGTAATGGCCGCAGCGACGGCCTCTTCCTGCTGGCTGTACCAGGCGTAGTGATCCGTGCAGAAATTGTTGGTACGCTCGGACGCCGGCTTTCGGCATGTATCGATCGAGCAGCGCTTACCTGCGTGAGACAATGTAAAGCGAAGTTAGAAGGTGCGTGGAGCAGCAGCGCGCTAGTCAGCCAGCTTACCTCCGCCATGGGCCCAACAGCGGCCTAGTGAGACGGCGATCTTGGAGCATCCTTCGTTCTTGCAGCGAGTGCCGCCACCGTGCGACCAGCAGATACCGCGCGACTTGGCGCGCTTGGCGCAGCCTTCTACCTTGCAGATGGTGTAACCGCCTACAGCGAAGCACACGTTAATCCAGGGAACCCTCAGCTTTACAAGCACACTAAGTAGACGCACCGTGCTTCCAGCAGAGCCCTCGGTTCTGTGCGCGGCAATTACAGCCCTCGACATTGCACCGCTTGCCTCCCTGAAGAGAGATGATACACACGAGAAATCTATGAGCAACCCAGTAGAATCGCGCTGCCATCAACGAAACAATGCACCCACCCCATGCCGGATACACAGACCATGATCCACGACGTATTTATTACAGTCAGGCTCCTTGCAGATGCGGGCCTTCCTCTTCTTGCGCTTGGGCGCCGCAGCGGATGCAGCTTCGCCTTGAATCTCCTGCAGACTACGTTTAGCAGCGGAGGTGGGCGTGGCCAGACGCAGCTCCGTTCCTGCCCTCTGCTCTGCTCCGGGCACAAGACTCGGCTCCATCTTGACGCCTGCGTGGCTCGCGTCGTCCAGGATGAAGCCGATGGAGCCCTTGGGCGTCGTGTCAGCGGCCGCGTAGCCGCCGAGCCCATCGAACGCCGAGCTGGGCGACAGTAGCGACGTGGCCGGCGGCAGACGCACGGGCTCAGTGGACTTGACGAACAAGTCTTGGAACGACATGGCGCGCATGCTGGTGGTGGTGCTTGGCTCTGTTCACGTGACGTCGGACTCAGTTGTGAGCACTTGGTTTTTTTCTGACGACTGAGCTTGGCTCGAGTAGCTAAAAGACTCTCGGGATCAGTGCATAGTGCGGCCAAATTTATTTTTGCGCCTCGTCGCGCTGTTAGGCTCAATAGGAGCACTGGCCCCCAAAAGTCTTCTTTGTGTGATGGCGGGACCCCCATTTCTCTTTCGCTTGTCGCTCGGCCTTAACTGCCACGAACGCTGGCCCGCAGCAGCTCTATACGATAGTCTGTCGCCTCCTCAGCGACGAGGAGCGAAAGTATGTGCCTGTCGTGGATTTGTACAGCAATCCTTAGGGGATTACGAAGTCGGCAGCAGATCTCCGGCGATGGCTCGAAGACGGACGGCGCGCTCCGCCTTCCTGTCAACCAGCGGCTTTCCACGGAAATAATAAAACGGATGTAATCACAGGACCAATGCATTGGTGTCTCAAGCCTCGTGTAATCGTCGACAGCCGGGAAGGTCTGCTCGCAGTGCTGGTCAGGCTGCCTCGCGAGCCAGGGCGGTACAGCGCAGCGTCCCCATCCAAAGCCCTCGCCTTCGCACGGTGTTGCATCCGCTGTCTCATCGGTCTCTGCAGACCGGGCAGCGAGCTACATGTACATGTACACTCGTTTGGCCTGAAGTGACGCCGCCAGGCTTGGCCTGGCGAAGATTGATGTGCGGTACGGCCCAGGCAGCATCGACACGCATCGGGCAGCATCATGCTGATGAAGGCGACGACACATTAAAGGCAGCAACTCGAGCTGTTATGATATTATATTCGACTTACTACAATAAGTATTTGCTACCGATGAAAGCGCGAAAACCTACCTACCTTGTCTCGAGTTAAGGCTCGACGGCGTGTTGTCGACTAACTCAACGGTTTGCTCATACGTCGCCGTACGTCACGCTATCCCACGCATGGCGACTGATGAAGCGCAGCATGCATCCATCTGGCGTGGGTGTGCGTTGCTGGGTGCTTCAAACACCTCGCAACGTGCTGTAGACATTCGCTTGCTCTCTACAGTTTTCATAGAGAGGGCCAAATCACAGGTTACTCTTGTTGCCAGTCGCGGCGAATGGGCTGTGTCGCGACTGTCGTGAAGCGCCACGAACGACCAACTAGCAGTGCTCGGACACGCTTGACGCCACTTCGGACGCACTGCAGCTCACACCAGTAGTCAAGACTAAAATGCACGGCAAACGAAAGGAAGATTTATACACTCAGTACTAACCAAGTACAAGTATTATATTACTAATATTACTACTGTATTAGTAGAGTTAGTACAACTACTACTTGTATAAATATTAGCGAGGATATAAAAAGATAGGCAAAAGTTGCTGAATATGGTATGCATGATCGTGTTTATATACTTTACACGGCGTCTACGCTAGCTTTGCTTACTTAGTTGGGCACAGGTGCGGCAGCAGCCTGCTGCTGCTGTGTCTGCTGCGCACAGTGCTCGGAACACAGGTTGCCGTTGCGCTCGTATGCTGGCTTCTGGCACGTCTCCACCAGGCAGCGCTTGCCGCCGCCGTGAGCCCAACAAAGGCCGTGTGACACCGCGATCTTAGAGCACCCGCCATGCTTACAACGAGTGCCACCGCCATGCGACCAGCAGATGCCGCGCGACTTGGCGCGCTTCGTGCAGCCCTCCACGGTGCAACGTGTGTAGCCACCGTGCTTCCAGCACAGCCCGCGATTCTGCGCGCGGCAGTTGCAGCCGTCCACAGAGCAGCGCTTGCCACCGCCGTGGCGGATGCACAGCCCGCGGTCCACCACGTACTTCTCACAGCCCTCTGACTTGCAGATGCGCGTCTTGCGCTTCTTCTTTGGTTGCGGCTTGATCTCTTGTGGCTGGATCATGCTCGTAGTCATAGGCACCGACGACACAGAGTTCGCGTACGGGTGGTATAAGATGGCCGACGAAGCCGTCGAGACAGCGGGTGCATACTGGTGATGGTGGTGCTGGCTGCTGAATTGGCGGTCGTTTGCAGTTTGCCGAGCGGGCGGGTTCAACAGGAACGAGATCGACGACGATGTGCGTGCTGGCGAAGAGGTGGCCGACGAAGCGTAGCCGCCTTGCGCTGCGAGCGTGCTCATGAGGCTGGGCAATGTGGGCATGCGCGGCGCCAGCGACGGCAGCCGGATGGTGCGGATCGTGTGTGGGGCCGAATGCGGTACGGACGGCAGCGATGCCGCCTGCAGGAGCGGCGCCAGGCGTGAGGATCCGATGGGGCCAGCTTCCATGCTTTCTAGTCAATTGGTTGGGTGATTGGGGGATGAACGGCGGCTTGGTCGCTTGGGGGAGTTTTGACAAGTGAACACGAGTGGAGAAGCGTGAGTGCCCTGACAAACAAGCTTTCAGTAACTGAGTTTTTGGTCGCGGCAGCTGTGGCGACTGGCAAGAGCGTATGGGAGGATTTGCCCCATAGAAAACCCAAGTCAATTTCGGGACGTCGTGCCGAAAAAGTAATCCCCACAAAAATGGAGACTGCCGATCGATTTCAGTGGCGCAGAGGGCGTCATGGCGTTCTGGTCGCTTCGACTAGTACAGTACGACGGCAACCCCTTTCCCTTTCACTTTCACCGACACCTGTATCGCTGTCGTAGCACAGCCCAAAGTTGTCTGCGAGGTGTACAGTATACGATCCGTGTTGGGATGTGTATTAGGCGCGCAAAAAGTAAACATGTACATATGGTCGCCATCCGGCTTTGCCGTGGGTTGTTGTTCGCGATTTGCTATTTCAGTAGGAAAAAGCGGGCAGCCATCCGGTGGAAAAGCCCGAAGGATGAGAAAGTGCACCGTGCCATCATTGCGCTCGTCCGATCCCGTGCGCGGGGTAGGTATGAGGCAATATAAATTGCTGAAAAAAACGTTGTGCTCGTCACCAAATATTTTGTTGTGAAACTTTAGTTTGGTCGGGCAGGCAGCAATGACGGGCAGCCGAAATGGAGAGCAGTCCTGAAACTTACATTCAATGCTTGGTGCCAAGCTATGCAATTGACCACCCCGTTCGAGCCGCATCGACTAGAGGTTAAGTGTACCAGACGCGTTCTTCCTGCTTCGATGCCCTAATCCCTAAGAGAACACGGCCAGTGTCTCATGTAACCGAACACGGCTACGCCCTGCGCGTGTTTGCTGGGAGCGCGAGGTGTATCTGTGCGGCGCGCCAACTTCGGATTGCTCAGTACATGTACAGTACAGAATCAAGGATCGGCACAACCTTGACCACACAAAACGTTTCCGATCTATCAGGCAAAGACCGCGCCCTGCTACTGTAGCACTGCTATTACATGTATACTGGCAGAACTACCAAAGCACCAGTCTAAACAGATTTTTTTTGGCTTGAGGAAATCAAGTTCCTCGCGCTTTGCATGTCGAGGCTGCACCGTTGCTGCACTGAATCCGTCGGGCAAGCAGCTCTTGTAGGATAGAGCGCGACTGTCTTCAACGTCGGTGATTATTGTACGACGCTCCCAGCGAAAAAGTCATCGAACTCCAAACTATCTCTGTTTATTTATTGGCCGCGGGGTGACCCAATTCGCTATTCTGTCACTTGACAGAGAAGGCAGAAATAAACACGGAAAAGAAGGGACAACCGCACAGAAGCTTCTATTCAGAGCATACTGGGGGTTGCAACCCCAGACCCCCGCATTAGAAAACTAGCGCCGATCCAGGGTAACAGGTCCGTTCGCTGGTGAGCTCGTCGCTGAGCCCGCCTACGCAAATACCGCGCGGCCATGCTTCGCAGGCACTCCGCTCGGGTTTGCTTCGACTACGCTTCTCGCACCCGTTTACTACCGTCCTCTATTAAAAGCATACCGGCTACAGTTTTTGTGGATTTCACGTTTTCGTCTGTGCGATTCTACTTACCTATCATTCTTACCTATCATTTGGAGTACATGTACGGCAACCGATGTCGGGCATACGTGTATGAACGGCACTACTACAGTACCACATACAGAACATGAAATGCTTAGACGAAAATGAATAAAAGAACTGTGTGAGGCAATGACGGCGAGGCTATCGTGCATAAGAGGACACGATAATGACTGGTAATCTAGGATTTCCCAGCACCAATTTTACGTGGACAGAAATTTTTGCTTTTCAAAGTTTTGGACGAAGATAAAAAGCTCTGTTTCTTCCAAAACTAGGAGGAATGAAATCGAGAACTGAAATGATGCCTGTGGTTTGTGAGGCGCACGAGAAACCTAAACTATAATAACTTGTTGGTTTGATATATGCTAGTGCACTGTACAGTATCCATTTTTTGCAAAATGGGCAAGATTGTAGGCGACGCACTAGCCAAATTTCCCCCGTTTACGTCCATAGCAAATCACGTTGGCATGTTGCACCGTGCAATGCACGCGCTGCAACCTTCGTTGAACTTCGCGCTGAATAATTGCGCGGCTTCAGTGAACTTCACGGAGTGAAGGCGGCGTCAATGACGCCGTCACGCCACTCTCGCTTGCTGCCGCCAACCCTGCCTCGGCGCGACTATCTCACCCGTGAGCTCGGTCGACATTACAGCAGGCCGTATACACTGAGCACTGTTAGAATGGACAAAAAAATACATCAAATTATGGGTATCTCGATTAGGATACTGGGGTTGCACCCCCAGACCCGCAATAGAGAAACAACCTCCGGGCCGTGGAAACCGATCCATTCGCTGGAGAGCTTGTCGCTGGGCCCGCAAATATCGGGTAGCCCTGCTTCGCGGGTACCCGCTCGGGTTTGCTATGGCTAGCACCTCGCACCCGATCACTACGCCTTCTAATAAAGCACAACTAATGCCCATTTGTGTGCTTTAGGCGCGGATTCAATAATTCCATCTACATATATGGGACCCACCTGCGCAAATGGACAGCCTCTCCACGCCACGCTGAGGTAGATGACCTAAGCTCGGCATGTAGTGCTCTGGGAGTACTGCAGGTGGGCGCGAGAGCGAGTCGAACATTTCGATGACGCTTGTTTTCAATTTTACCAGTTTGCCGTTTTGCCATGCTGCACAGCGTGTTTGTGTGCTTTGACGACACTTTTTCAATTTACCAGTCTGGCGTTTGCCATGTGCGGTATAGGTACGGGTGTATTTTAGGACGCAATAACCGTCACTGCGGGTTACACAAGTGAGTGAATATCTGGGTTGCTTATGGAACAAGAAGCCGCCCAGACGTTCGGACTCCTCCACGGCGGTTCTGGTTTGCTCGGTGGTGGTCTCCATGGTGGTCTCGATGGCGGTGGTGGTGCTGGTTTGTATGGGGCTGGACGGCGGAGCTGGCGTTGGCGCCGGTCAGTATGGACCTGGAGGAGGTGCCGGCTACGGCGTTGGCGGTGCGGGAGGATCACGTGCGATGCACAACAAGGCGAAATGTTCTTATCCAATCGAAGGGTACTGTAGGGGGTCGCAAGGAATCCGGGCTCCGGACCATCCCGTTGTCGATGGCGCTCCATCTCAGTAATGTGGGGCTCATTGGGCTCATGACTCGAGTCGATCCGATCCACTTGCCCCGCGGCGTTTGCTAATATATGTAGATTTTTAGTGCAACTTTACAATTCCTTTATTGTACCAGGTGCAAAACGGGCGAGCGAGTCCGTGTGGCCGTCTCACTGCCATCGGATTGCCTTTCCGCAGGGAGGTCGGGACACCTAAATGTCTTCCACACTTCGCCGTTCGCGACGAGGGACTACTATTTACACTGGATATAGGCATAATAGCACCGAAACTGTGCTGACCGCACCGCAGAATACGATAAACACCTTAATTTAAACTAACCCCACACCCCAACCCTACCAACCCCCGAAGGCTCGCTGCGAGTGTTAGAACCCTAGACCCGCTACGACTCGCACGCGAAGCCTCCGCTGGGTTTTCATCCGCGTGCTTCGCACACGGTCTGCAAACCCAGGCATCGATTCGGTCGTCCCTACTTTGTACATGTGCTGGTGCTGCTTTTGCGGTGTGTGCATCCAAACGGACGGTGTTTTTAGTATTTAGTCGTTCGCGACACTCCATCGAGGATGCTTTCAATCAAGCGACGCCGCCGTAAACTCCGCTGCGACTGTCTCCGGTGGTCCAGCGCAGCGACGGCAAAGCTTCAGCACGCTCTGCGCTGCTTAACGAATTGACGAGGATTATGCTGTTTTCTAGGACGGCGTAGGGGTAGTCGAGTGTTAGAAATCGGGACTCGGGTCGGACGAGGTAGCCACCCTAACTTTTCTATCGCGGCGAGCACTCAAAAGTAGCACGCTGCTTCAATTTGCTCGTGCTCTGTGTGCAGGACGAGCGTACGACGGATGCGGGTAAGATTTGAGCGGCCATAAGCAGCGGTGCAGGGTAGGGTTTTTCCTCTAAACAGCAGATTGGAGGCGTTGACGGCCTACTGCTGTCGGGCTTCAGGTAATCATGCCGTGCATACTGTTCCTACATGTACCTTCTGGCCGAAAAATGCGAAATACCGGTACTTCTGGTCAGGCTTACAATGAAGACGGCACAATTTAAATATCACCAGGCTCGCCTTCGCTACTCTGGAAGTACCCCACAAATGTCGAGTTGTAGGCGCAGAAGAGCAAGTGCTGAGAGCAAACGTCGATTTTTTTCTCATGTGTTGCTGAGAAAATATGTGGCTGGCTGCACGTTTTGCAGAGACCGTGAATAATAGATAGTCGCGCCTCAGACGGTCTCCGACTCGGTTTGAAATGGCAAAACGTTGCGCTTTGTGTCCCAGCTGGGTTTGTTTCAGTCGTTTCACCAGTTACGACAGATTACGGCGAGGCTCGGACAACTACTTTGATGTCGGGCAGAAATACATGCACACTTCCTATTGAAATCCGGTTGAAACATTCAAGAGCTCCTGCCAGCCATTAATCCAACAAATTGCCTTAAACAGAACAATGAAGAACTTTACAATGTAGCTCAACCTTCACATTCGAGCTGAAATGCTATGGTCGATTGAGTGTGCTTGACTTCCTTGGGCTTCTGCGGGGCTCTTTCATCTGGCCTTCACCGTGTGGAACAGCCGATTGTTTATTGTGGCAAATCGGAACAGGATTGTCGCGAGGGTTTCTATGCCATAGACGGAGACCCAAGCGTTCGCAAATCCCCGAAATCGATCTTGCCAGTCGCCAAAAGCGTGGTCACAACCAACAAACAACCTTTTGGTGTGCTTGTCAAACTGCAGTCGACTTGCACACTTGTCAAAACACCCTCAAGCGAGCGCACCGCCATTCATCCCCAAATCATCCAACCAATTGACTAGAAAGCATGGAAGCTGGTCCCATCGGATCCTCACGCCTGGCGCCGCTCCTGCAGGCGGCATTGCTGCCGTCCGAACCGCACTCGGCCCCACACACGATCCGCACCATCCGGCTGCCGTCGCTGGCGACGCGCCTGCCCACATTGCCCAGCCTCATGAGCACGCTCGCAGCGCAAGGCGGCTACGCCTCGTCGGCCACCTCTTCGCCAGCACGCACATCGTCGTCAATCTCGTTCCTGTTGAACCCGCCCGCTCGGCAAACTGCAAACGACCGCCAATTCAGCAGCCAGCACCACCATCACCAGTATGCACCCGCTGTCTCGACGGCTTCGTCGGCCATCTTATACCACCCGTACGCGAACTCTGTGTCGTCGGTGCCTTTGACTACGAGCATGATCCAGCCACAAGAGATCAAGCCGCAACCAAAGAAGAAGCGCAAGACACGCATCTGCAAGTCAGAGGGCTGTGAGAAGTACGTGGTGGACCGCGGGCTGTGCATCCGCCACGGCGGTGGCAAGCGCTGCTCTGTGGACGGCTGCAACTGCCGCGCGCAGAATCGCGGGCTGTGCTGGAAGCACGGTGGCTACACACGTTGCACCGTGGAGGGCTGCACGAAGCGCGCCAAGTCGCGCGGCATCTGCTGGTCGCATGGCGGTGGCACTCGTTGTAAGCATGGCGGGTGCTCTAAGATCGCGGTGTCACACGGCCTTTGTTGGGCTCACGGCGGCGGCAAGCGCTGCCTGGTGGAGACGTGCCAGAAGCCAGCATACGAGCGCAACGGCAACCTGTGTTCCGAGCACTGTGCGCAGCAGACACAGCAGCAGCAGGCTGCCGCCGCACCTGTGCCCAACTAAGTAAGCAAAGCTAGCGTAGACGCCGTGTAAAGTATATAAACACGATCATGCATATCGAATTACGTTTGTTTATGACCTTCTATTTATTATGCCGTACACGTAGGTTTCAGCCAATAGGCGGTCGAACGGGAAGCCAGCCGTGCAACCTCAGTTATCACATACACCGCCTCGAACTGACTTTCCCGCAGTGCATTTTGCGATCGGATGGCTCGGAAGGAGTGGCAGCGGCCAAGAGGACGACCCCGTTGCCAGGAGGGCAAGGCCGCAAGGTGAAAACCAACACGGTAATACCCTACCCTGCGTTTTACAAGCTGAAAGTCCTTGATCATCTTAATGAGCACGATGACGTAGAGAAGACAGTCAATCCCTTCTATCCAGAATTGCCTCAGTCAAAGTACAACAGTCGCCAAACTCTATTTCTCAGTTGGCGGCGGGCTTGACAAAAACATTGCTGTGAGCGCGGCGGCGCAAAAAAGAAAAAATCACGTAAGAAAGGTGAGGGTACAGTACTGCCAAAAGAGGAAGAGACTGGTCTAGTTTGATGAATAAATGACATGCGTGATGAGGGTGTGCCGGTGACACGGACAATGTTGTGCCTCCAAGTGCTCGAAGTTGCGGAAGCAGCCGGCATTTCACCGTTCAAGGCATCCTGTGCTGGCAGCACCTGTTCAAGAGTCGCCATCGACTTTCTCTACGATGCAAAACGCGACAAGGCCAAATCTAACCATCGAATCTAGCACAATTGCCAAGACGTTTGCTACAGAAGTTTAACAGAAATCGGTTGAAATCGGAGCGACACACATTTATAAATGCAGATCAAACAGGTTTGGTTTTATTTTATATTTTATTTTGTCAGTGAAACTAACTCAATGCTTTCTAGCTGTGTTCTTTGAACATTTACCGACGACAACACTAGCAAAGAAAGGAAGCAAAACAGTGTGGGTGAAATGCGGCGGGAAGTCTAAAGATCGAGCGACGCTAATGCTGTTGGGCGACTCTACCGGAAAAAAAATACTCGCCGTTTGTCGTGTTCAAGATGAAGCCCTCAAAGAATGAAGAGACGCAAAGATAATGAAGACCAGCGCCATGACTTTAGCGTGTCAATGTGGGCCAAGCATATTCGTCGTGTTCAAAACGAACAGGCATACAGGTGTACTCAACACCAAAGGTAAGAAAAACGGTGCTGGCAATTGCACTTAACATTACACTCTTACTTCGTTTTTTTGGTATTTAGGGTGGTAAAATCGTCCTCTGACAATCCGATTTTATAACATCACTTCAGCGGCCGACCTGGTATGTCGGGGCCAATTCTTCTGCTACTCGACGATTTTTTCTGGTCACTGGACCGAAGATGTCGTCGAGTACGCAAAAAAACCTAAACGTGACATGTTCAAGGTGCCACCAAACGCCACGTCGGTATGTAAAGCTGCCAACGCGACCTGGAATGGCCCTCTAAAAGCGCGTCTAAGAAATATGTGGATCCAGAATCTACGACAGCAGCTCCAAGCGCGGCAACCTGGAGTTGCATTTAAACTAAAAGCTCCTAATCGCTCCGAATTATGCAGCTGGATCCACACCACCTGGGCATATGTGGCAGAGTCTACAATAGTGGCGGGCTTCACAAAATCCAGTCTTATTGAGCGGAGAGATGAAAACGAATGCGAACAAGTACCGACGTCTGATACCCCCGACGACGCCGACGATGTTGTGAATGAAGTACTCCGTACCGGATGGATCGACAAAGAAGTAGGGGCTTTTAGGTTAGACGACGATTTTTGACGACATATTTCGGACAGTTGCAGAGCTTGATGCGCATCAATAGACTTTTGTTAGTTTCATATGGTCTATCGTTAGCCATGCCCCCAGTAGGTGTTTTCAAAGCTGTAGCTGTATTGCAACAGCGGTACGGCACGACGTACAATACCACAAGGACACATAGAACCACAGGGATGTGCCTGGCTGTCGTTGACCATTTTAGGTAGACAGGACAGTTGGTATTTGGTCTCTGTACGTACACTTTACTGTGTGCGATAACAAAGGTTATTCGGTACCATATTCAACAAGTTTTGCCCATTATTGAATGTAGTAATTGTTGTTGCTCTGCGCCTAAGTGGCCATTCGACAATACATGTAGTACATACATGTATGTACAGTACGAGCATCTCCACACGTCGCGCTTGATAGTGCGAATTATCTTAGAATTGGTATTTTATTTTTTCACCGGGTCTTTCGCGCGACGGAGACAAGTTACACCAACACCAATAAAACTGACAAGCGTATACAAACTGTACGACTGGCACCAAACAGAGAGTAACAATACCTTACTGTGTACACTGGCACCAAACGTCAGCACACCACCACCACTTATTCCACCAGCACCAAACGCCAAGCATCTAATATCCACTCACTGCCGAACCGGAACAGCACTTGCCTAGTCACCGCATCAACCCTTCCGAACCATGCCACCGTCACTCCTCTGGACCCCTCTCTCCAACGGCCTCTCCCAGAAGGATGCCGACACATTGCTCGACTCCCTGAAGCCGTCAAAGATAACCACGAGCGAGCTGGTGAATGCACGAATTGTGACGTAATGGAGCCGCACAACATGCGGTATCGGCTTCTGCGTTGCAACTGCCGAGCCTGCGCTGAAGAAGCGCCCTATGTTAAGCGTCCGTGGAGAGTGAAGACGCTGCACTCCCAAAAGCTCGACCTTGTCGACATGCTCGAGACGGGCAAGCACGTAACCGGCATTCGCTCGACGCCGAAACCACGACTCAAGCCGACGATGAAGGCGTACGCGCGAGATATGACAGCGGAGGGGCTCAGACCCGTCCGCACCCGGAACGGAATTCTGCGCAAGGTCAGTCTTGCACCGCAAGATCTGCCTCAATGCAGCGGTTTTGTCAGCACTACGCAAGCACTAAGTTGGGAAGCAACAACTACGTTGACGATATGAGCAAGCTAATTCGTGATGCTTCTTTCGAGAGCTCGATGAATGAGCACAGCACGAAAGCTTTACGTTTGCATTGGAATTCCCACGGGAACCCTGTTGTTGGCGTCGGCTCTGATCACAGGCCTTTCAATGTTGGAGTCACCTCCTGATACGGGCAAATAGTGAGTCTGGCGCCCTGATGCTGCGCGTTGATGCTATGTTCAGGCTTAACCATGTCGGTTACCCAGTGATCATAGTCTGTGTGTCGGACCGTGACCGTGCATTCTATATCGTGGCGCTGTTCGTGTCCTCACAGCGCGCTGAGGTGCACTATACCGAAGTGTTTGCTGCACTCAGCCGGATACACCGGTAGCTTCTAGGCAAATCGCTGAGGTTAAGCTGATAATGGGTGACGCCGATGTCGTCCAGCTCAACGGCATCCGCCAACGAATTGAACAAGGCGCGCAAGTCAAATATCTTATGTGCTTTTACCACGTAATCGCAAAGGTGTTCGAGAAGACACGTGAGCTACCGACTTCGCACGCGAATACGGTGATATCGGGTGTGTACGACATGCACTGTGCCTTGAGCGAGAACGCCTTTATGGTGACCAAGACACGTGTGCTTGCGGCGTCCTGAGGCCTTCTCTACCAGCTTTCAGACACAGTGGCTTTCTCAGCGCTTCACGAACTGGCAAATATTTCACACTCCCCGCGACTGGGCGACTACAAAGAATCCTGTCGAGCAGTATAACAGGACAATCAAACGTCAGTACACGCTGCACAGCCGACTCAAGATGGGCGCTCTCCTGGGCCAGTTTCGTACATGTTGCACCGCTGAAAGTGCGAGTGGCAAAGCGTTTGCCATCGAGCCGGCAATCTCCACGTCCACCTTGAAGGAGTTGTCCATCATGACGGAGTTGTCTGCTTCACGAGTACTCGCCTAGCCGAGACAGCATCGCGTTCATCCTCGGCGTCGATGACGGAGAGCCACCTGCGGACGTGGTGCGAGTTATCTCGAAGCCTTGTCCTCGTATTTCGACCCTGAAGTTGGCCGGATTCACGAAGCACTCATGGTGACGGCACGACATAGCGTTCACCTTGCTCGTGTGGAGGTTCAGCGAATGCCGAGTAGTGGTTGGCACGTCACACTTCGATGAGGACGTGCGGATGCGGTGCCGGTGCCAACCTTCAGATATGAACGGCACAGCTGGGCCTCTTCTTCCTCTGAAAAGGATGGCTTCCTCTCCATTGCGCCGCCTTCGCGTTGGTGGCGCTCAACCAAATCAGTCAATTATCAGAAATGTCTGATAATTATCAGTCTGCTCGTTTAGCCCGTCGCGGACAAAATACGAAAAATACCCAAACTCTGAAGCACAAACACCAAGCAGGGCACATTAGTACCAACACACGAGAAAGGTGGGCCGCTTGTCACAGGACAGGCTTGTCAGCCAATGTTTCTCTGATTTAACAACGCTGACCTTGATTTTGCAACACCCTAAAGCTGCAGCATCTGGCTTGGGGTTCAGCAACACTTGTCATTTTTAAAAAAGGCACTCCAGACGCCGCCCCGCCACCCTTCTCGACAGCTCGTCTCGGCAGCGGCGACAGGCTCGGCAAGGCAGCGGCGGCAAGCAAGACACCGGCTGCAGATTTTACTCGACAGCAGCGACAGGCTCCGCAAGGCAGCGTCAACAGGCAGGCAGCGGCGTTGATGATAGGACTAGATTGCAGCTGATGTGAGTCAATGTATTGTGTGTTATTTGACTTGTTCTACTCCGCTACACCCTAGGTGCGGTTAAGTGCGTGCCCGTTTTGCGCAGGTCTTCCTGACGCTTGCGCCTCGCTCGAGCCGGCGTGCTTTGTTTGGTCCGCGATAAACCAGCGTCTCGCGTTTCCTGGTGGGAAGAAGTCCGCGGGCTGACAGCGTGTGAGCTAGGTGAATGCAGGCAGCATACTTCTGGAAGCATTCAAACCAGAACTCAGGAATACTTTAAAAGCGCATCTGCATGCACTTCAACTCCTCTATATACACTGGATTCACCACACGGGGATCAAGGAATGTAAATGGTCCAAGGTCGCTGCCGATGTTAAGCGCTTCGCCAGCGCTCTCGAAAACGTGGAAGGTCGCTTCGGCGCCAGCATTGATAATGAAATAGAAGCAGCGCAGTGCACGTACAAGGTCATGCAAGGCGACGACGAAGCCAAGACGATCGAGCCTTTCAAGTTGATGCACTACTGGAGCCTTCTGAAAACGGAGCCGCTCTGGATATCGTTCCTGGTAGAGAAGCCAGCAAACGAAAATACCGCACCGGCCAACACCGACACAGCGAGCTCAGCGGGTACTGTGCCGTCCACAGGGTAGCAAAATCGCCAAAGCTGAAGCCAAGATAACTGCTCTGGCCGAACATTCAATTAAGGAGCTTGTCCAGGCCATGAAGGAGATGGTCCTAAGCGTACTCATACGATCCAAGAAGCTAACAATGTGGCTCCATTCACTGTGTGTCTCAGTGATTTCGATCCAGACACCAAGAGCTCTTCATGTTGCGTCGACATTAAGTGCTTCAAATAAAAAACAAAAAACCTATTCATGACGGGCAAACCAACGTGATCGTGGTGTTAATGGGGCTAAGTTGGGGTGCTTGGGGATGCTGCTGTCGCGGTCGAAGAAGGGGGTGCTGTTGGAGGTATTAGCCTGTCCGCAAATGCAGAGGCGGAGATTGGAAGAGATGTTGTGACCAGGCTATTCTCTGAATGAAGTAAGCAGTGTCAAAACCTCGGGTGGAATGTAGCCGTGATCAACATGAGTCTAGCACAACAAAACCAAACATGAACATGTAGTGCATGCGATGAATATGTGCGTTGAATTATCAAACCATACGTGCATTGAATTATCAAACCACATTTAAGTCAGAGCAACCCGCTCTCGCGGCGCTCCTTTTGCTTCCACTGGTGCTCGATCAGGTCATTCTGAATCTCCGTGTGTGCTCTTCGGATTTGAATGCGTGAGAGCTCAATAAGCAACACATCAAACGGTAAGTTCTCCTTTGCTATTGAGCTGCACGAACAAGAGCAATGCATTCGTCAGGATCCTCATTCTCGTCATCCTCAATAGTCATGTTATGAAGTACAACGCAACAGCGCCACACCCTCTGTAGCATGTTTTGCTCCCACAGCAAAGAAGGATGTGTGAGAGTAGCAAACCGACCTCGTAACACACGAAAACAGCGCTTGACATCCTTGCAAACACTCTTCTGCACATTCGAAAGTATTTCTCTTTGATGTCTTCTCGCTGGCCGATAGATTTCACGAGAACACTCCATGCAGGATAAATTCCATCACACAGCAAGTAACAGCGCTTGTACTGCTTATCGTTCATCACGTACTCGTAGTCAAGAGCACTACCACGCAGCCAATTAACGAGGAATGGAGATCGATCAACAACATTTATATCGTATTTTGACCCGGGTACGCCCACAAACGAATGCCATATCCAAAGGTTTTGCGTGGCCACAGTTTCCATTATCATTGATGTCCTGCCATCACGGTCTTGATGCATGCCTCTCCACGCAGTTGGACACTCCCAATGAGTGTAATCCAGCGAACCAAGCATATCAGGAAAGCCCCGGCCAGCATTAATGGCGGTGTGACGCGCGATATCGGCAGCAGTAGGTTCGTGGACGTATTCCTCCCCCAAACACTTTAGAGCCGCCTCCACGAAGCGTACGAAGGCTTCTGACGCAGTTGTCTCCGCGATGCGAGGATAATCGTCCATTGCATCTGCGCACAAAACATAAACCAGCATCCGTAGTGCTGCAGAGACCTTCTGCCTTGAAGGAAAATCTCGCCTCTAAGTGAAATATGTGTCAGTCTCGGTGACAGCGTTCAGAACGCGATCAAATCGCCGACTAGGCACCCGAAAGCGACGCCGAAAAAGTCTATCAGGGTAGATTGATCATGGCGAAAAGTAGTTTTAAAAGAGTACCTGATCGGCGGCTTCCCGCCCACGGTCGATGTTGGCGGCCTTGCCTCGAGGCGAACCTCCTCTGCACTTCTTCGCGGGACTCTCACACGCCGCTGCTCTCATGGCCGCTGATGCCGCCACAAGCACAGCAGCTTCTGCAACATCGTCGACACGCGCTACATTCAGCACCTTCTCGACTTGGGCTCGTCAGCTCATTTATTACCCGGGATCACTTTTGGAAATTTTGGTTTTGGGCGACACGGGTTGGGGGGGGGGGCTCGCCAAATGTGGTATTTTATCTATCTTGTCTTGCAAGATACGGCTTTAGCGATAGCTTTTGGGGCGACGCAGTGGAGATGCTCTAAATACTAAGTTAGCTGGAATTATCTGTTGCGCCACAGTTTCGACTGGAGACCGTTGCTGCAGCACACGGTTAACATCATTGTGGTTCGCGTGCACGACAGCCATATAGAAGCAGCCACGACGCAACTCGCGCATCATGACCGACCGCTTGTCCTTCCGAGACGACCAGCCGAGCCACAACTCGCGGATTAAAATAAAGAAAATTTTTATGATGCCGATGACTCTGGCATGAAGTTGGGCAGAGGAATGACGATACAGGCAATCAGCTCGAATGGGGCTGCGGCCGTTATGTTTGAAATGAATATATATATTAAATCTGAGCTTTGGGGTGCAATAGCGCGCGCAAGAACATTTTGACCACCGCATAAGGTATCGCCAAGCTGGTCAGAGCGACTACATAAGTGAAGGAGACGGCAGGAACAAGCTGCCACACTCCCGACACATAGTCAATGGCACCTGGAGACTGGCCGAAAGGCCAAAGCGCCCGTGCAATATCTTGAAGACAACAGGGGTGCTAAGAATCAAGCTCAATGAAAATGGGCTAGTGGACAGTCTCAAAGTTCGATTGGCAGTAAAAGGCAGCGGACAGAAGTACGGAGTTGACTACCTGGATACATATCCTCCTGTCGTGCGGATTGAAACCGTGTGTGCTGCTGATCCTCGCATTCCTGCTGGGCTATGAATGTTATCATGTAGACTTTGTCACGATGTTTCTCAACGGGTTTGGAGGGTGCAAATATTTACATGGAGCAGCCCGCGTCCTTTGATGATGGAAGCGGTCGAGTGTGTGAGTTGCTAAAAGGGATGTATGGCTTGAAGCAAGCTTCGCGCTTGTGGTATTAAACACTGCACGAGTACTTGGATGGAAGCGGTCGAGTGTGTGAGTTGCTAAAAGGAGTGTAGGGCTTGAAACCAAGCTTCGCGCTTGTGGTACCAAACATTGCACGAGTACATGATTACTTGGAACAGCTTAGCTAGAAGCAGTGTGCGTTTGACGTGGGTCTGTACCAGCGATGACAGGACGGCCGCGTCGTGTACATCACCATGTACGTAGATTATTTGTTGATCGAGAAAAAAAGAGGATATTGAAAGCATGATCGGTAAGCTCAGTAAAAATTCGCGTTGAAGGATCTCGGTCGCGTGAAGCACCTGCTAGCAATGGAAGTGCACTACGTTCCAGACGAATTGCTGTGCATCTCGCAGACGGCGTACATTGACCGTGTACTGGAACGCTTCGGCATGACTGAGGCGCGTCCAGCAGCTTCGCCGTTGATGCAAAATGAAAAGACACATCGATGAAGATGAAAGTAAAATCAATGATCCGAAGTTTCCGTTCCGAGAGTTGGTGGTGTACTGCAATATTTAGCACGTGGCCTGAACTGGTCAATGCGGTGCGAACGTTGGCGCCGTACAGCCGCTCGTATACCGAGGAGAAATACATGTGAAGCGTGCGTTGCGCTACCTTCGGGCTACGCGAACCTACGGCTTGGCGTGCACGACGCCGAGCAGAAGTAGCTCCGCTGACTGTCGATGCTTTCAGTGATGCGGATCGTGCCAACTGCCCCCGGATACGGTAGATTCATTATAGGCTAGACATGCTGCGGCTGAACGGATTCACGATCATGTACAAGAGCAAGCAGCAGTACAAAGTAACCACTGGCACGTGCAGCTCGGAGCTGATTGCGGTGAGTATGGTCGTGGAAGACTTGGTATAGGATGGGAAGTTGCTGAAAGCGATTCGGGGTGAAAAGTCGCAGCTCCGCGCTCTACATGGACAACTAAAGCACGCTCACTGTGTGCGAGAACCTGGAAATTATCAGCGCATAAAGAGATTTGCTAAGACAAGTCAAAAGTTCGTGGAGAAGAAGAAGATTGCGGGGGAGTACGTCTCGAGCGAGGAAAACGCTGCCAATATCTTCACGAAGACGTTGGGACCTTAAGGGTTCCAGGGTCTCCGCCAAGCGCTAAACGTCGAAGACATTGCGGCTGGCATCCAAGTCTTGCATGAATGAGGTGGGCGTAACAGGAAAATGCACAGGCAGCGAGCGCTGCGGTAGTTAGCAGTGCAGCACTGTCATTCAAGCTGGAGCCAGGGCTACAGGGGGAAAAGACGAACCACGCGCCACTAAGTTAGGGCGCGTGAGTTCAACGGTTAATTTTTGGCTATTCATGGTGCACATGCTAACGGTTTCCGTCGCGTGCACGGCATGTTGCGCATGACAAGACTACGCGGAGAGAAATATAACCCTAGCAATGAACAAGTTCTAGTTTTGGTTAGTACATCACAAGTCTAGCTTCCTTTGTGTCTACGAGGCCGCTACGCTGCAGACAGACTGCGCGCCCTACCATTAACAAGACATCACTGATGTGACTGTCCAGCTGTTCCCAATGTTGCCCATCAGCCTGACTGCGAACGGCCTCGAATGCCAAAAATTAGTCTATTGGGTTGCACCCCGCTTCATTAACCTCCTTTATATCACAAAAAAATTCTTTTTTGAAAAGGATCCACCGCGATACGTTGGCGAGTCTCGACAGACTCGCCAACGTATCGCGGTGGTTTTGACCTACGATCCGGATATAATGTTCTCTATTGATCGTAAGTTAGGGGAAATATAATGTACTCGACGTGCTCGGAAGCAACGACGATCTGTTGGACTGTATGATGACATCACCATAACCAAGAACCCAATATACCCCACTTGCGCCTGGTCCCGATCAGAAGATGGGCGCTTAGGTTAGCATGGTCAGTCCCAATAATAGATATTGGTTTAACAAATGACAAACAAACAGCTACCGACTACTTTCAGCGCGCAAATGTATAGAAGGGCACTAGACGTTTATCAGTTTTTTTTTAACGTGAGGAGCCCTTATGTACACGTTGGATCTCAGTGTGAGGAATGACCTTATCCAGGCGGATATTTACTTGAATTTTCTTATGGGATAGTCGCGATGCTTAAACAAGTAAAACAAAAATCCCCAATATTTGCAAAACGGATTACTGCGTTTTTCTGACGTGAAGTGTGGCTCGCCCACTATCTTTCCTAAGTCAAGCTACACTACGCTTCGATGTCATAGCTCACGCTCCATCGGAAGCCAAAAGACGAAGACCCCGTGTCGTACGGAAGCACCCCCGTTCGGGTTGGAGGCTTCTGACCTGGCCACTGATAAGACTTTTGGGCTTCTACTTGGAGCAGGTCGGTTTCCAGATTCCTGAGGGAGTCTGACCTTCTTCGGAACGCAGGTTCCATCCTTCCAGTCCGTCCACCAGGCGAGAGGCCACTACGGAGCTTCATCGTGAAGATCAAAAAGACCAAACGATGTCCCTGTCACTGGTACATGCAAGAGACAACTCAAACGGTTAAGCGATATTTGCCATTTTCGGAATTTTAACTTTAGAAGTGTGTGGCTTGCTCGCAGTCGTCTCCAGGAATAATCCAAGTGGATAAAGAAATTGTTCCTCTCGGTATACATGACTTCGTTCCTTAGCACCTGGCTGAACAACCGAATCGTGGATACATGTACTCAACTCGTCCGTGGAATTAGTAACATACTCTAAGATAGATCGTTGTCCGTCCGTCACAGTCGGGTCCGGCTGATTCGTGCTGCGATTGGTCAAACTTTGCCACCGCAGCGAATGCGGCGTCCCGTTGGCTACACTGACTTTTTGCTCCCGATAGAAGCGAGCCGGCCTCCGCTTGGCTATATTTTTGTGGTTACATGAATACGTACTTAGCGCAACAACTTTTTGCTGCCGACGCATCGAGACGCCCTCCCACCGACGAAGACTGCCTATTGCTGACGATATGAGCGAAGGCGGCCACCTTACGCAATATGAGTAGTGTAACAACCTGGAACAGCGAGCGGAACGGGTTGTGACCGATGTAGGAGTAGTGCAGTGAGCTGGTACTACGGGTGGAATGGGTTGCAACTAAGGTAGGAGTAGTGCAGCGTGCTAGAATAGTGAGCCGAACGGGGTGCAACCGAGGTAGGGGTGGCGCAACGAGCTGGGACAGCGAGCGGAATGGGGTAGGTCAATGGGAGTAGTGTAGTGAGCTGGAACAGCGAGCGGAATGGGGTAGGGCAATGGGAGTAGCGCAGTGAGCTGGAACAGCGAGCGGAATGTGTTGGGACTAAATAAACACACACCGACCAGTTTGCAGTCGGAACTCGACTAGTAGTTGCATCAGTGCTTTTATTCATTGGAATGTGGCTTTCGAGCCGCACTTGCCAACCAACCCGTTAGCCGTCCTGGCCCAGCCAAGCCATAAATCAGACGCCCAGTCCGCCAAAAACCCAAGACTTAACTGAGATTCAACGAGGTCGATGACGACGCTATGTTCAAGTAGATCCTGATCATCAACCCGTTCTACGCGGAACTGCTGGTCGAAGACAGGATTTTAGGCTGCCGTGGCTACAACGTCGAAGGTTGACGCGTACGAACACTGCTGTCGTGAACGCTGTACACTTCTACTCTCCGAGTTCCAGGCTAAGCCGACCAAGTGCTCTGCCGCCAGCGGCGTCGACGAAAGCACACCGAGCGGGACGACTGGCTCGCCAACGTGTTAGAGATATTCGAGGACGCCGAGTCGATTTAGGACGAGAAACAACACAAGGAAGGAAGCAGCAGGACGATTTGGGCGCCGACGTTATCTATGAAGATGCGATGGTAGGAGTGGGCAAGGGATGGGATACGCATGACCAATTCAAGGGATTGATTGTCTACGTTTAGGAGCAAGACGATTTTGAAAGGGCGGTGAACTACCAAAGTTAGCTATTGTAGTGAAGCAGCCAGCTTTTGAGAAGAATCGCCTAACTGCAAAAGCGTACGGTTTCGGCTCGGCAGGTTTGCGATAAACGTAATCGAATCCTCCTTGAGGACTAATCCAAGGAGCGTTGGGGCAAGCAGACAGTCTTCCTCGGGCATCAGACTGGTTCGAGTGCGTCGCAGAATGTGAGTATCACCAGCTACGGATTCGATGTACATGCCTTTGACGTACCCCGACGCAACGAACGTGTAAGTTGTCGCTATACGGGTTGCGTTTGTTGACAGCGGCTATGACTCCTTCAGTTCGAGAAGATAAACCATTCAAGTAAACGGTCGAGATGACTGGGAAAAGCGACGGTGTTCTATCGTCTTTCAGCGGGCAGTGAACAAGGTACTATCTTGCACCCACTTACCTTTGCCAACAACCAATATACCGGCAGGCTGCATAGCACTCGGAATAGTCATCCACGAATCGCCTCGGCAGAGCTCGAAACTCCAGCGTCTATGGTGTGGCCGACAATAACTTCCAACTACTCCTGCCAAGACATATTAGCTTGGAAACTCAATGTGTATACCAGTGCGGGTCGAGGTCGCCGCCCTCGGCTGTACAGCCGGCGGGCATTGCTTGGAACCGCCCGTTAAAGCAGCGTCTGCGCCAACGCTGGGTCGACTGGCTGACGGATAAGCTGGCGAACCAGGAGAGCGGCAGCGTGGTTAAGGCGCCGTCCAGGGATGAACTGGTTGGCTGTGTTGCCAGCGCGTGGGACGAGCTGTCCGATTCGATGATCTTGAACGGGTTTAAGGGCGTCCTCGCCGTGCCACGTGTCGACCCAACATTTGAGGCATCGTCTAAATGATCTCGCTGAGCAACTAAAGCGAATAGAGATTCTTGATTCTGAGGTTGGTGAGATCGATGATGAAGAGAAACATTGTAGACATGATGAGCAGAGGAGAGGTAAGCGTCTAAGGCAAGTGCAATACTTTGTGTTATAATAATCGTTCCCGGCGGTGGGAGGGTTCTCAGGGTAACCCCCCCCCCCCCCCCCTCTGTTTTTCCGTATGAATTGTGAATTATCGATTTTTAAGGGACCCAAACCTCAAAGTCAAAAGTGTGTCGGATATTACACAGGTTTTACGGTACACACAACCTCACAATTAGTAACGAAACGCACAACAAATATAAGTCGGTCGCATTGGGCCCGGAAAACGGCTACAAAACTGCAGAGTGGCATTTTTAAAGTGCTCAAGCTGTATTACGAGCTGCCACCTTGACGCTGTTTTTAAGAAAACCTGGGGCGGGAGCGTCATTTGAATTTAATCAGAGGATGAAAGCCGAAATCATTTTTATATCCATGTACAGTGTATTTAACTTGACAGTGAACCCACAGGAAATAATGTCATGTCCTTCAGGACGCCTGCTAGGAGGCAGCCGATGTATGTACGTCCTTTTTGCTTTCGCACGTGCGACGCAATGCTGGCGGTTATTTCCAACACCGCGTTTCTTCTGCAGTCCACCGGGATCTATTTATCAACTTACGCAGCGGAGCCCAACGTGAACTGTAAATCCAGCTATGCTGCGCGCACCAGTCAACACTGTGGACACCGCACAGGCCGACAACCGCGTCAACGTCAATGTGTCCTTGGGTTTCATCATGAACGCCGTCGAGACCGTCTCGACAGCGGAGCCGCACTGGTTCGTCAACTCGTGCGAGGCAGAAAGTGGTGCGGTCGTCAACCTTTACCACTCCGTTGTCGTCTGCAGCAGGTGTCAGTTCGATGTCTGCTACGACTTCCACCAACTCCGACGGTAGGAGGAAACCCAAAGCTAGGAGGACGCTCGGCTATGAGGAGAAGAGACGATTGCATAAGTGCAGTGTCGACAACTGCGAGAATTACATTATTAACAAGGGCTCTGCTTCCGCCATGGGGTGAAACATTTGGCTCTGGTCCAATACACTACGACAATGGTCTTATACTTATTTTTGCATTGTCGTAGGGCGGCAAGAAATGCTCCTTTGAAGATTGCAGATCCAGTGCCAAGAACGCCGGGCTCTGCTAGCGCCATCGTGCGTAAAATATTTCTAAGTTTGTGTTTAAAACTCGCTCATGTCAAGCTAATCTGGAGTCTTGCATTCGGTAGGAGGTTCCGTGCAGTGCATTGCGGAAGGCTATCAGCGTCGAGGAAAAGAGCGCGGTCTGTGTTGGACGCACGAAGGGGGCACAAAGTGCTCGAGCCCCAGCTGCATGAAGGTGGCAGTCTCAAATGGCTGCTGCTGCGCTCATGGCGGGGGGAAACGCTGTGAGTACGAGGGCTGCAAGAAAGCTGCGTACGAGCGCACCCACAACTACTGCGTCAAACACCACGACCAGTTGAACGATGGGAAGAGAACTACACGTTTAAACGACGCATGAAGAATGTTCGCCCCGACGAACTTGTAGAGTGCGGGTAGACAGAAGTCAAAGGAATTTAAGTTTACATTGCACCATTGCACGGCGTTATTCACAACGCCAACAATCAAATTCAAAATGTAAACGCTGGAATTCAAAAACCTGGCAAATACATTACCTTCAAGATTTTATATTCCTGCTGAATCCGTTCGATACATTAAGTACCGACTTCCATGTCCACGAAGCCGCTGATGGTGGGGAAGCGTGTGGCAGAAAGCTCGGTTGCACAGCTCGGGCGTCACAATTTCAGCGAAGAGAGGATCCGCAGCGAGCTCCAAAAATACGGCTCGGTACGCCGTTATGGTCGTTCCTTCAGGGACGCGTACAATAGTTCGGCACTGTCGAGCGAGGAAGCGTTTCACGGCGCTCTTGTAGACAGAGAACACGTTCTCTATAGGATTGAGCATGGGTGAGTAGGATCCAAGCTTCAGCATCTACGCCGCTGCGACTCCTGCTTTTCGAAGACGTCCTTGGCGGATGTGTGGCAGGGGGCATTGTCGAGGACAAGAACAACCTCTTCGAGCGGCGTGGAAGCGCGAATATAGCGCAAGAAACGTCGAATGAACTCGTTCGCAAGTTCTGACGTGAAAGACCCAAACTGGGATTCCTGATAGGCTAGGCCTGTACTCGATATAACCGCAATAACGTGGATATTCTTACCTTTGCTTTCCATGCTTGTCTGCACTGCTCGCTGTCCTCGGGCACTCCAATCCGTCCACGCGAGCACCACAAGTCGAAGTTAGTCTCGTCCATGTAAAACACCTTCTTGTTGTTAGCGAGGGCCGCGTAGAACTTGACCACATAATCGTAGCGCTTTTGCTTGTTGATAGCGTTGTTGTGGCTAAAGACGTCCCGGTGCATCTTCTTCAGCGTGAAGCTCTGCGTGTTGAGAGCACGACGCACGGTCTCACGGTTGACATGTCAAACTTCTGCTGGACGAGCTCATTCATCTTCACGAGAGACAGTTCTGGCGTGCTGGCGAGCAAACTTCTGCTGGACGAGCTCATTCATCTTCACGAGAGTCAGTTCTGGCGTGCTGGCGAGCTCGTCGAGCTAATAATCAATATGAGCTTCGATAAGCTTCTTGGTATAGCCGCCACACCGCTGTTGGGAGCCGCTCCAGTCGCCGTCGCCCCATCGCTACCTTGATCCAGCCCCAGGCGGTTCGCTCTGGGACATCATGGAGCTCAACGACGATCTTCCAGTGTTCTTGGTCTCCTTGGCCGCGCGCAAAACGCAGGATCGCACCTCCTGCGAGTACTTCTTGTAGTTTGGTGATTGCATTCTGCCAATTGCGAACTGAGGTTGTAGGCTGAGCGCAGCGTTCGAGCGAAGCTTCCCGCCCTTTTTTTAAGACCCCAGATCCAATCATCCGTATCCTATTATACAGAATATAATGATGAATATCATTTTGTAAAGGTCATTTGAATTCCAGCGTTCACATTTTGAATTTGATTGTTGGCGCTGTGAATAACGCCGTGCAATGGAGTAATACAAGTATTCATTTTTCTGCGCATGGCGATACAAGTCTTGCATTTGCTACCATGTAATACGGTATAATTCCCCCCGCCTTAATCAACCCCTTTCTGGGAATCAACGCATCGATCTGAAGCTATAATCTCTTGTATGGATGCTCCTCAAGACGTTATACATGTAATCCGAGGAACCGATTTGCACGTCGTATGCGCTGCCATATACGAGAGGGCGTAGAGCAGAAAATACTAAGCTCACTTGATTTTAGTCATTATTAGAAAAGGAAGATTCGGAAATGGGTCGTACGGACCTGGTCAAGAAGACGAATTTGTGGACGAAATTGTGAAGCTGGCGGGCTGATCCAGGCTCAACTTGTGGAACCGCCGCCACCGAGTGACGATGGTCGAGACGTTCAAAACCCATTACAATAACGAGCATGACGTGACAAAGATGCTGGAACTCAAGAAACTAGTCGCGTAACACGCACGTTTTGGCGACAGAGCTACAGAATGAGCAATTCTAGCTATAGCAAGACCAGAAACTATTCCCCGCTTCAATCTACAAGCAGCTCAAATTCAACAACGTCCCCGTTCCGAGGCCCAGTATTTATGCTTGGGTTGGATACCTGGACGAGTTTTATAACCTCATATTCGACAACAAAGCATAGATTCAACGCACACAAAGAGCTTCTATTGATCAGGGGATGTGCAAATCGTGAATGTATTTCCGCCATATACGATTGGTTGGTTGGTAAGTTGCTTTTACATCCCACTCGGATTGGTGAAGCGATAATCCGACTGCCCCCCCCTCCCCTCCTTTGATGCTCGAGATCGTTCGAGCGCGCTTAACGGCAGTCGATCGACACCACTGGTCTATTCCGGCGGAAACGGCCGCGCAACTTGCGTGCGCGCCTCCGCAATTCCGATACTGTTTACCAAGCGCCAGAAAAAGACCAGTTATTAATACCGTAATCTACAGTCAAGGTCCAGCCATATCACTTTGTCTGCCTCTGAGTGGCTGTCATTTGAGTACTAAGCCAGAAGCTGGCTTCGTGCCGACCCTGGTGCTGCTTAACATTCCAACGCAATTTCTGATGTAGCCAGCGAAAACCGTAGGTGATAACCGAGCCGGGACTGAAGTATCTCGTCGATTTCACGTCGTGGAGTATATTGCATACTTTATCGTATAAATAATAGATGACTATGTCCTCGAGGTTGGTGTCTGCCTCTATGAGGACCTATCATCGTGACAATCTGCAATGGGCCACTCCACTACGGTAACCACCCACGAGAAACATGCAGTCTCGATGATGTCAGAACGTTGATCAATCTTCTGGTGACTACGATTGCGGACTTGCATGCCGCATCCAACGTCGTTTTTGCAGCTTCTTGCTGCGTTGGTCACCAGCCATCTGTTGTCTGATACGACAAGGTACATGCAGTTGCACAGAAGCAGTGCCGACACAACAGTTGAGAATTGACAGCTCTTGTACATTTCTCTACAGGAGATCGCTGAACTGACCTTTCTTTTGTGGAGTATTGAGAAATGCATCAATGGATCAACGACTCAAAGTCGAACCTGGGAAGATGCTCGTGTAGTATGAGGTTGTTGCGAATTTAATTGAAAGCCAAAGGTAATTCGCAGTATACAGACAGAATGGTGATTATTGTTTCTGAAAACTTTTCATTCCGCGAAAGACGTATTACGTACATTGGAAGTGGCTTTCCAGGCGCTTGCAATTCTGTTTTTTTTTTTTCGACGGCAAACGGGTTTTCGAATTTTCTGACATATCATAAATATGATGGGTATCTTGAAGCGCACTTATTGTTCTATGCGATGGTCTTATAGATTGGAAACGGGAATGAAGCCAATAAATTATTTCCAAGCGAGCTCTGGTTCCTTGACCACTCAATCCATGCGCACTCAAATGGATGCACCCCAGTTCGCTTGCATAACTTGCTGCTCACTACCGGAATATGGACATTTGAAGTAAAGTAAACGCCGAAGTTTTTTTCCTTGCGATGGTGGCATAAGTTCACATTGCTAACCCAAGTATTAAATTTAGAGCTGAAACGACCCTTGAAGTGTCAACCGTATCAATGATATATAAATTATCATAGAACAGCACCTTTTAGTTTGGAGGAAGTCGGTTTGGAATGCTACATAGTGCACTGTCGCTGCTACTATACTGTACTAGTACGTGTAGCCCGGGTGTGAAGCTTATTAATAGCCCCAAGGACAAATCGGCCCATGTGGCCATTGCACATTCCTATGGTGGCGGCCATGGACCTTTCGAGATGATTCACAGGCAGCAGCAAAACGCCTACTATTTACGCTACGATGGCGCGGCGGCATCACTTCAAGTTATGGCTTCAGCGCTTTATAACTTTTAGACGGATCGTCACGAGCAGACTGCCGGTCGATGAGAGGCTAGCTCGCTTTTGAGATGATGTGCTTTGCAGACTTGCATGGCGGCTCTGTGGTAGACAACGTCAAGTACCAGCTCATTCATCACCCTTGAAATCAAGCCTATTTCTTACGAGCACTTCTTGTAACATTTTATGGGTTTCAGTTCCTGAGACTGGTTCCCAAGGCTTATGAGCGACGAGAAGATTCGCCGTGGCGACGTCTCACACTCGGATGTAACTCAGGTACGAGCATCGATTGCCGGGCCACGTGATTCATAGGAGAGATCCATTATATGATATCTTTCGAAGAGCGACCTTTCCAGTTGAGACGCACCCGCCAGCCCCACCAGCAAATAGCAGGCCGCCACCCAATCCCGAAACGGCCCTTGTAAGTGTCAACACTGCTAGCTTGCACACTGCTCTTGTCCATGCTCCATCCAGCCTTGTTGGCGCTCTTCATGGTCCTTTGGTCCAACAGTTTTTTGTGCTCCCTTTTTATCAGTTCGTCGTAACTGTAAATTGGGCCGTCGTTGCTATGAGCATTTTCCGGGTCGCGTGCCCGCAGCCGACCCACCGACCAAATAATTTCGAAGGGGTCCCCACATACCCATCGCGCGCGTCCCGAAAGGATCTAAGGAGAATGGAGGTGGTGGCGCCCGACAAGTTCGTCTCCATCGATGGAGCCCAGCTGCCTCACGCCCATGACTTAGGGCCGACCTCGCACAAGTTTGGGCTGCTTTTCATCCTCAATGTGCCCATCCGACGTACTCGCCAATCGGCGCCGGCCGCAGCGAAGCCGGACGGCCTCAAACAGACCTCAGGGCTGAGTAAGGAGGAGAAGAAACGTCGCCGCACTTGTAAACACGACGGCTGCCACAACTATATTGTGCACAAGGGGCTCTGCTGTCGCCACGGGGTGCGTATGGCATGACTGCGTCATCTTTTTGTCTCGTGGTTTTTCATTCATCGATTATGGACATACACGTGTGTTCTCATGGGACGGTGGACCTCACTGCGTTCGTCGTGTACGCAGGGTGGCAAGAAGTGTTCGCTAGAAGGATGCAATACAAGTGCTAAGCTCCGTGGTCTCTGCTGGAAACACGGTGTGTAAACGGAACAAGCAATGCACATACATGCACCGTATGTGTGGCTTAATTTAATGTTTTTGTTGACTGACAGGTGGCTCGGTGGCGTGCAAGCACGACGGATGCAACAAGAAGGCGAAGGCGCGTGGTTTGTGCTGGGCGCACGGCGGAGGCACCAAATGCCGAAATGCCGAGTGCTCCAAAGTAGCTGTTTCAAACGGCTTCTGCTGGGCTCATGGCGGCGGAAAGCGATGCGACGTCGACGGGTGCATTAAACCGGCGTACGAGCGCACACACAATCTGTGTGAGAACCACTTTGTGCAGGTGCGTCGTGCCAACTACTTCGAAGAGTACGTCTCGAGATTTCTTTTGTCTCGACGAGATGCTTATTGTTGGTGGTAAGTAACTAGCCTGACGGTGCTTGTTGTCATGATCAGGTAAATCTACAGTGAAGCCGACTGAAGGCTTTTAAGAGTAGCTTGAGAAACGCTCGTGAAGATGTCAAACAGAGAAGACGCTCTAACGCTATAGATGCGTTGGAGCTACAGCAAGAGACCTCCGCTCAATATACTATAATAAATTCGCTTGGATTGAAACTGTTGGTCACGTGTCCACTTGTTATGGATATTGCGTGGTGATCCTCCCCCTTAGGCCCGCCTCAGTGTGCCCATCTATTGCAACCACTTTCTGTATTGCTCGTTCGACGGGTGATTCTTTTCGCGTAACAGGTTAAAGACGGCTCTGGATTGAGCATTTGGTCACGCCAATTTAACTTCATCGATCGAGCAAATTGACGACCACTGTAACGAATAGACGAACGAGACCGAAAACGTGTCTCACAGAAAGATTTGCCACCAAAATCATTAGTTATCCACCACAACACGCCGGCTGCCGAGCAAATCATTAATGGTTTCGTCTCTGAAGACAGGAAGACGAACGCAATTCGGATTATTTCTATCTTTGTGTAACAGCTCAGCAACTGCTGATCAACTCACACAATTCGCACTATTTACGCAGGTACGTCCGGCAACGCTCACTAGCCACTTGGGTTTTACGCCCACTGGCGCCCACCTTACTCCGCAGCCTCCAGCAAACTCGTCGGCACACTGGCCTCCTGTCCGTCCGTCCCGCTGCAGCACTCGTCCTGCTCGTCCACCACCTACTACTAGTCAGCCTTCAGCCAACTGCTCGTCCAGTTGTCGTTCTGCGCAACACCGAAGGCTTGAGCGGCTCCCACTCTGCACCCCTTCGACTATGCGTCGGATCTCTGTTACTTTTCAGGCTCGAACGGCTCCCGCTCTGCACCCCTTCGAGTCTGCGTGGACCTGTTGTGCTTCACTTCTGCTTCGCTTGCCGGGCTAGTGCCCTCGCTGCTCTGCCCGTGGCTACTCGAATGAGACTTGCTGACCGCATCTCAGCTCCACTGCAAATTCGGTTGTGGCTGCTGGCTCACTGGCGGCTTCTCAACTCCACTGCAGATTCGATTCTGGCTGCTTGTCCCATCGGCTGCCGCCTCCTTCATTCGGACATAACTGGGAAGGCCCTTTCGGCCAAGATCTCACTTCATAGCAATCTTCCGCCAACAGTCGGCTTTGCACATCATCAATGTCTGTTGTCGCCTCAGCACCGCCCGTTTGCTTCGCTCTTCGGTGCCAGGCTGCTGACGGCCTACCTGCTGCTCGTGACGCATCCCAAGCGCCTGTTCATCGGTCTGCTGCCGGATCCGCAGGCGTGGCCGCTGCTCATTAACTTGCTGTCTGTCAGCTGCCTCGCTCGATCGCCGTTCGCCGGCGAACCCGTCACAGGCAGCATAGTCAGCTAGACGCTGTCGAAGCACCAACGCCCGAGGTGTCGATCTCTACTTTTCCGTGGGCATCGGTTCACGCTTCTGAACATTTTCGGGGGTGATACCTGGCATGAATGAGCAACGGCTTCTAAGAGCGATAACGGGGGTGACAAAGGTATCATAATCAGACGTTATTATTTGTTGACCTGAGCATCAGCGAGTACAAAACCACTAGAAACCTGTCCAAGAATGACCTTTTCCTTTCCTTGAAATGTTCATAGTGAGCAGCAAGCCAGGCAAGTGAACTGGGGTACAAGTTGTACCCCAAATGGTTGTACCGTACAACCATTGGAAATAGTTAATACAAAATAATCTATTTCCAAGAGAGTTTGTTTCAATCAAGCGCGTTGATGGAAAACAGTTTATTGTTTCATCCCGTTTCCAAACTATTGTCCGTTTTAGTCGTGGTTGAATCGACCTGCAAATTGACCGGAAGCCCAAACGCACTTGAGTTAGCAAGAGTCACCACTAAGTACGTAATCGGACTTAGTCGAAACGTTTCCGTACCATATCGAATGGGTCTGACAAAACAACTTATTTGCCGTCATTGTTGATGAACCAACCAATCATCGGCAAGTTTGGCTGAAATTCACAATATCAGTCCATCACAGCACATGCGCATAACAAATTAGTGCGATCCAAAATGAACATCGTTTCATTTCAATAAATTCGATGAATTTCAGCGTTCGGTCCACAATACATCAGTTTCTTGTTGTCTAGGAAATAACGTTTGATGGACTTGACGTGCTCGTCACCATCAAGCTTTGCCCCTTTGAGCGCTCGAATAATCGAATCTGTGTGCGGGTCTTCCGTATACCTATCTACCAACAGCCACCGCCATGATACCCTCTTTTACGCGAGAATGCACTACTACAGTGGCAATTAAGGTCTTCAGCGAGTGGTGTTCCTGAAATATGCTCGCCGTGCTATGCCATCTGCCACGGTGTTCGAATATCCGCGTATGTACTTAAAAATAACGGGATTTTCGCTGGGTCCGTCGTACCAACGTGTAATACGTCGTGAAATACGTTTCTGCGAAAACACACTCTCGAACGACTTGTGATCTGTTTTTTCACCACGAATGGCTTACTAGAAGGTCTATTTTCCAAACGCGCAGACCAAACAAAATAGCCAGTAGTTCTTTCTCTGATTGAATAGTTTTTTCTCGGCTGCTTCGTATTTCTACCTTTGACATGCTATGATTCGTTCTACAACTTGGCCGTCTTGCTCTTCCATTTGAAAAAGAACGGCCCCGATTGCAAAGTCTCTAGCATCCCGCCGCAAATAGAACGGCTTATTAAAGTCGGCAATAGCCAGCGCAGGCGTAGACGAAATTCGTTCTTTGAATCCTTTGAAATGCTGCACAAGCTTGTCCGTCCACTCTAGCTTCGCCTTCTTCATCACACTAGATTTCGTTGTCAGCATTCGAACAGTGAGCCAGCGTCTTGAGCAAAATCATCGCAGAAACGCTGCACATAGGTTGCTATTCCCAAAACGGCTGCAACTCTCTTCTTGTAGTAGGTAGTGGCCACTCACGTAGAACTTCTACCTGCTTTGGGTCAATTCGCATCCCATTCAGACCTATGTAGTCACACATGCATGATATTTCCGCTGCACAGAGCATACACTTGCTCAATTTGACGTAAAATGCATCGTCTTCCAACCGCGCCGCACTAGAGCTGCTAAATGCTCATCCAGATCTTACCCTCGCGTGAATATGTAAATATCGTCGAAGTATGAAAGGCAGAAGTCAGCCAAATCCTTGAGTAAGCGTCTGATTCCATCGTAGCAAGTGGCAGATGCATTCATATCTATGAATGAATATACCCACAGGAACCGCCAAGTACTCGAATGACCCATCTGTTGTTTGAAATGCTGTATATTTCACGTATGCAGCGCGCATTCGGAACTGGGAATAACCCGTGCGAAGATCCATGCAGCTGTACCAATATGATCATTGCATCGTTTGAAGATGACATCGTTTCGTGGCATTGGCAGCGTTCAGCGTACTGTATGGTTGTTCATGACCCGATAGGAATGCACAACCCTCCACCACACGGTTTCCTTACGCAGAAAATGGGAGCACCATGGGGGGATGACGAAGGCCGAGTTTTACCAGCTCGAAGCATTTCCTCAATCCAGGCCCCAATTACTTGTTCTTGGGCCGGAGACTGTCTCCATTGTTGGCGAAGAATGGGTTCATTAGGTCCACATCCATTTCATGTACTCCATCGGATTCAGGCGGCAGTGGTTTGGCATCTTCTGCCTAAAAACAGCTTTGAGCCGCTCCAACACAGTATACACTCGATGTCCTTCATAGTCCTCAATGCTACTGAACGCTTTCTTCAGGTCTGTCTGCTCCTTCTCCTCGACGGGTCGCTCCACAAACACAGATTCGAGGTCTTGTGGTTTACAAAGTAGTCGTTTGAATTGTTTACTCGTTATGAATTTCGTTTCTCCACTCTTGATTGGGAAATAGCCATTCTGAAAGTGTTTACATCACGAACGGGTTGTAGATCCACTTAAGAGAAACTCGCTGGGTTTTTTTAAGACTAGCCTGGCTGTAATTGATTGAGTCTGTGGCTTCACTATCGTTTTCTTCGTCGGGTTCCGCCGTGTTTTCGTTTCAATGCAAGACGTTTTCCAGGGCTTCACGGCTTCCTCAATCCAGTCGATGTTTGAGTTTACAGCTTTTAGCCAGGGCATTCCGAGTTAGATGTCCTGATTTTCAGGAACCGGAAGAACCAGGAAGTCTCCAGCATAGGGTTCAAAAGATTCAATAAACACATGAAGTTTCACTGTCCGCTTCGCAATGATCATCTCTTGTTTGTTCGCCGAAGTGATTGGTATCGCTATATCGCGTGATCCCGGATGTTATCCTCCAGTCCTGCTCGGCGACAGAATTCATGACTTACCGCGTTAATATTCGCACCGCTGTCGACGAAGTTCGAATTCGTCATCGCGGATGCACTGGACAGTACTGGTAGTATCCAATAAACATTAGTAGTCACGAGGTAATGAATATGCAGCACTCGGATTGGCAACGGCTTGGTTGTCATCGATAAAACCCATCGATTTCCTCCATTCGGCGCGCTCATGTGCATCGTCACTTCGTTTCGCTTTTATTTTTGTTCGCGATTTTCAAATTCATCATTTTGGTGATTTTCGCTTTTCCCACGTACACGGTGCTGTATCGTTACTCCACTTCGTTTCCCTATTGCAAAATGGCAGCGATCAATACGGCTCTTAAGCCGTCTGAGCTTGCGAGCATGTCAACGCAATCGCTCTACATCAAGAGGGCTTATTCGTTTAACTGTTCACCGCCGTGTTGTGCCTCGCTCTCGGCGACTGCCATTCGCTCGAGCATCGTCAAGATTTTCTTGTTCACAATGTTAGGGCGCTTATCGGGGTGTTAAAACTAACAATCTTCCTCTCAGTTCGGCCCACGTCCACAAAATGGTAATTCCTGTCGGGTTTTACGTTACCACCTGCCCGAGCACCATTATTGGATTTACGAATTGAAGGAGGTCCTTAGTTCGATCTCTGAGATGACAAGTAGTATTTCCCTCCGAACTTGCCCTTGATCGTAGTTCCGTTTGGTTTCGCAATGCCCATGTGGAGATTCCCATCTGGCTGTTGCCATTCAGGGGCGATGTTGGTTCTCAACATCCGTCGCACTCTGTTTCTTGGTTGCATCGGCACCAAGTTCTACTACGTCTGCTTCAAGGATTGGTATGTTCTTGTGCGTGTTCATGGTGGTGCTGGCTAATGTATCTGTGTTCATTTGTTTGAAGGGTCGAACATAACGTCTCCACTGGGTTACCTGTAGGTGATCGATCCTACGACACTGCTCGTAGAGTATTTGTAAGTCAGCCGCATTAGGCGGGTCCCGCTGACGCAGGCGTTGTACGATAAGGTTGATATTTCCAAACACCTGTAATCCTCGTAGCTCCTTGCGGTTGGTGTGTCTCCGTTCGGCAGGCCCTATAATCAGCGGGGTTTATTTGTGATGCCGCCAAATGTCCAACAATGGTGTGTGTGTGTGGGGGGGGGGGGGCGATCGCATCACCGTCAGTTTGTAAATGATGCAGCCTGCTCCGACCAGCTCTGCAATTCCGCGGGTTCCCCGCCAAACGAGAGGTTGTGGCTGCAACGAGGTGGCGCTGAGAATTTCCGACTTGTCCTGGTCAGCATTGTGTAGGCAAGACCTACAACCCTTTGTGGCACCTCTGACTGTGTAGTCGTTAGGTTGGTCTATCTGAGTTATGCGATTGCTATCATATAGAAGCCTAAACTATGAAGTCCAGAGATCTGCCTGGCTTTTCAAGGCTTTCACCTCGTTCTTTCCTTCGACCTTGCATGTGGTGGACGTGCCATATCCGTTACAGTGGATTCTCTCAGAGGGCTTGTTCGGTCGATATGGGTCTTCAGGCCAAGCGAGTATCTATATGGGCTGTTGTGGTCGCTCGGGGGGGAGAAGATGCGCACAGAGAATCCCAAATCATCTGCTCGTTGGCTGCTTACCGGAAAACGCGAGGGGCTCACCAGGCCCGATGCGTCTTAGTGTACTTTAGTAGATTGAACACGTGGAGGGTCACCAGGCCTTCCGTGCTTTGGTGCTTGGACTTCTCGAGTGCGAGGGATCAGCGTATCCGCACGCTTTGGTACTTGGTTCTTCGTGAGCGCTCCGGGGGGTACCGAGTTGTTGGGCGCCTTGCCGATGCTATCTTCTTGGATGCGAGAGGTCCGCCAGGTCCATCACAAACTTGGTGCGGAGCTTGGATACACGCGAGAGTCACCGGACCCCGCATACTGAAGCGCAGTAGAAACGTTTGGTGACAATCGCCTAGCACGGGGCTGCTTGGGGCAGGTTTTGGTCTCCACTTCTTGGAAAAGCGGACCTGTAAGAAGACCGGGACGGTCTACTACAGCTGCTTTAAGTTCCGGAAGGGCTATGAGGCTCATAGCATTGTCATGGGATGTCGTGCGCAAGAAGAGCCAACAATCCTGCAACGAAGATCTGCCTGCTGATGTTGTCGATGCGCGTGCCGCTATCAGCAAATCTGGGACACTATGCCCAACCCCAACGAGCGTCCCAGCGACGCATGGAAGCTGGCAATGTAGGTGATGCATGAGCATACCCAGTTGTCACGCTCGACTACGCGGTCAAGCCCCTAGCCGTCAGCATGGTGGGCTCACGCCATAGGGCACGACGTGTTTCTCGTGGTCGAGCGCGCCTCGACCGCAACGTCAACGAAATCGACCAATGCCCGTTCCTGCAGTTTAACACGTCGCAGACCGACAGCGACGGCGGTGTCCGTCATGCGTCTTCAGATCACTTCGCTATACGCAAGCCACGATCTTCGTGGATAACACGTTCAAGATCGTGCAGTGGGCTGCAGCCAGTTCCTGATCAACATGGCCCACGACTCCTCGGTCGATGTCTACAACCTAGTACTCTACATCCTCGTGAACAGGAAGACTCAGGACATGAGTACAGTGGAAGGTACTGAATTGGGTTATTATCTAACAGCTTTACGCTGCCACTTGAATGGGAATTGCAGAGGTGGTGAACACACACAGCAGACAGGTCAACGCAGCACACGCCCACTGCACAGATTTGGGATTGTGGGAGCTCCACCGAAATGGACTCCTCAAGAAGAAAAAGCGCTGCAATAAATTAGGCTAAGTATCAAACGTGCGGGTGACTACAAACACCATACAAACTACTACTTATTTCTGAGGCTATGAGCACTTCAGGGCTCCCCCCCAAACTTCTAGTCTGCATCTTCAACCTTCTTGACCCTCGTCAGCTTCATCAGTACACATGCACACCTAGTTGGATTCGGTATTTGCGGAACTTATTCTCCGCAACGCCTTGGTAAGAGCATCCGCTGGCATATATGCTGACGGTAAATACTTGATTGCATGTAACCAGCATCCACGTAGTCGATGACCTTATACACTGCCAAATCCAAGCACTTGATATTATGGTGGCCGCTTGAGTGTGCCATCACTTGAATGGCAGACATGCTATCCGTCCACAAAGAGTTGCAGGAAACTGCACAAATACCCCTAACTCAGCCAGCAAGTTCTGCAACCATCGAATTCGGTCGGCTCATGAACCTGCAGTAATCATCTCTGCATTACACGTGTCCGTACGTGCAGCAGCTTGATGCTTACCTTGATAAACAATGACACAGCCTCCAAGTTTCTGAACTTGGCCCGATATTGAACGACGAGTGTCAGGATCATAGTCGAGTACAGCGTCCGCGTAACCAACAGTCGATCGTTCTTCTTTTGCAGTTTTCTTCAGTAGAGCTAGTCCATACGAAGAAGTTCCTTTCAGGTACGCCAACACACGCTGAGCCAGCGCGTAATGTTCTTCTGTGTAGGTGTTCATGAACTTATTCAAGATGAAAACCGCATTCGCTATGTCAGGCCGCATGTAGCGCACCAAGTACTGTAGTGAACCCACAATCTGGCGGTAAATCAGACCGATTCACCTCAGGTCCGTAAGGTTTTTTGGGCTTGGCTGGTCTAACCTTCATATTCATTGGAGTACGTGCAACTTAAGTATCCCTGGCACAAAACGTTTCCAATATATGACGAATGTACGACTTCTGCAAAGTGTGACTCTGTCTGCTTCAACCTTCACATTCATAGCTAGCAGCAGGTTAACCTCACCCAAATCGTTCAGATTAAATTATATTTTAAGCCCTTCAATTAGCCACTCGATGTGTTCGGTCTTAGCAGCAATGCCCACATCATCGACGTAGACTGTGAGAAAGATCGGGGGGGGGGGGGGGGGGGGCCACCAATACACTTCACGTAGACACCATCTGCAATAATACTAGCCTTGAATCCGAGTTCGACCAAATATTTACTCAGAGTTGCGTTTTAGATGAGGGGTGCCTGCTTCAAACAATACAAACTTCTCTTCAGCAACAAAACGCGACCACTCCCATTGTTAAACAGCTTCTGCTGCTTCATGTACACATCGACATCCATACTACCATTAAGAGATGCTGTAGTGAAGTCGATTTGACGGGGATCCAGATTGTAGGAGAAGACCAACGCGATCACCACACCAATAGCCTCCATACTAACTACTAGCGAATAAATTGCCCAATAGTCCTCTCCAAATGCTTGTTCACAGCCACGAAGGGTGAGCCTGACCTTATACCGTTCAATCTCTCCGTGTTGCTTTCTTGATACAAAGCTCCACGACTTGTTATTACTTTGGTGTTCGGCGAAAGATTCACCAATATACACGTTTCATTCTTCAACTTGAAGCACCTTAAACCATTTATCGCGATCAAGACCAGGGATTGCTGAACGAACCGTTTTCGGCTGCTCATCCTAATCGAAATAAAATAGTTGTTAAGCGAATAACCATGGAGTCGAGTATTCATCCGGCGTGATGCGTCGATCGTCGAAGAGGCCCATACAGTGTCTTCTTGGAACGACGAGGATGCTTCACCTCGACCAAGCCAGGTTTTCGCTTGGATTTTAACAATTCAGGCTTCCATTTCTGCGGCTGTCTTTTGATTGGGGATCACCTCCAAGATCTTGCTGCTAATCACTTTTATCGGTCGTATCTTCACTATCAGGTGAACTATCTTCAGAATTACACCATCTTCACTCAGGGCCAGCTTCCCCGCGTATTTACGATTCTTAGGCCTCGAGACGGCTTCAGTCACCTCAACCTCCCCCATACCTCTAGCACCCGCTCTCTTCTGCCGATTACTTCGTCTCCAACCTCCCGATCATTCATGCTCTCGATATCATCGGAGTCATGGGATACCGTGGAAACATCGTTGTTGCGACGGGGGTTCGAGTAAGTATGAGGAGGCAGCTTACGTACGGAATCGTAGCGGATAGCACCACACCTGACCGATGAGCGTAGACCTTCTCCTATATTACTTACATAGTGGCCTGCTACAGTCTACTGCTTGCGAAGCTTTACGTCACGCGATTCAACAATACGACCAGGGATTAGATTCACAGGTGGTAACCAGTCGTCGTTTCAGGATAGCCGAGAAAGAGTGCCTCCGCACTGTTGGGTCACGTTTGCCTTTCCACTTCTTCTAAGAAGCAAAATACGTGGCAGCACAGCACCAAACTGGTACACAAGCACTTCCACAGGAAGAGCTGCTGTCGGTGCCACTGGTATAACTGGTGACGCCGACTGCAGAACGGGGACTTCAGCCAGACTTGTCATCGGTAAATATGGCCCATACATAGTACTGATGATGGAATTGACACAGCCATCATCCGTCGACTTCCAGGTATTGAAGCCGAACCGAGCAAATCTGCAAGCGATAGAAAGCGCGACATTGTTCACGTTCACGAAGTCACGGGAAGGGCATCCCTTTCGGCTCATAATCTAGCTTTACGCTACCGCTTGAGTAGGAATTGCAGAGGGCGTGAACACGCACAACAGACACATCAATGCAGCGCACGCATACTTAGCAGTTTCGGGATTGCGGGAGCTACACCGAAGTGGACCCCTTTGGCAGAAAAAAGCGTTGCACTAAAATCAGAGTAAGTATTAAACGGGCGGTGACTACGAACACCACACACTACTAGTTTTCGAGGCTATGAGCAGCACAGGACTCATATTATCCTACATCCGCCGATTGGAACCCGCCGCAGTGGCATGTGACTTTGAGATGGGATGCCTATTCCAATTTAATTAAGCTCCTCGACGCAAAATGATCGACCTGAAGACCCCACAAGACCAGATCTTGGACGCGAGACATGGACATGATGATTGGTTCCCAAGCCCGAAATTCTGAAGAAGGTACATTCCAGAAATCGTCTTCGAATCTTACAACTGATATCATCTCATCTCAATTTCGGTAGGGAATTCGGTATGTTCGTTTGGTCGTTGATGACCAGAACGCAAAGCAAAAGTTGGATCAGTTCTGGTCCTACTTCAGGCTTGGTTGTCAGTGGGTTAGACCTCGTCAACAGAACGAAAACCCGCTCGAAAAGAACAATCGTGACCTGGCAGAACGTTTCTAGGGCACGCATCCGAGCCTGTTGACCTTCGTCGAGGTCACGAAGGCAGAATGCATTCGGTACGCAGCCTCTGCGACGACATCCAAAACAACCGCGCTGACACTCCGCAACATGCACGCGCCCCAACCATGCCGACCCTCAGAAATACGTCGAGTTTAGCTAGATTGAGCAGTTGTAGGCTCCGTTTAAGTAACACATCCATGTTGGCCTAGTATGCTTTGGTCACAACGTATCTGTCATCTGGATGCGACGCCGGGCACCTTGCATACCGGGAGAGACCGGATTTGTGGCCGATTCGACTGTCTGAAAATCTGTCCAATAGAGACCTTTCGGAGCGCGTGTTGGTTATCGTTTACGGGATATTCACATATCGGCTTGGGAATTTTGAAAGGACCGCCCAGCATCTCATCAACTCCGTAACTGTTGATTACCACCCCCAGCCGCTGCACAATCGGTGTCTGAAAGGTAAGATAGAAGCATGCTTTGACGTATCATAATAGAATCATGAAGCTGTCTTTCAACCGGTCCAAAGATAAATATGCACAATGCTGGAAATGATAGCGCGTTAGCGCGCAGATTACACCTCCTGGAACAAAGAAACCGACTTAACATCGGGGTGCATACGCCGTGGTAGTTCAGGCAATGGCGCCGCTTATGACCGCTGTAACAAACCTTCGATGTTTTTCGCGATCTCCTACTGGAATGCAGTCGATAGCACTATGTACCGCTATAACCTTTACTTCCTCTTTCCCGACCGGCCGATGAAGGCTTGGGTTCCGTCTTGAAACATGGAGACGTTTTTGACAACGACACTTCTTTTATTTGTAACATCCTGAACGTAGGACGCAAGGCGCTCGGCATACACGCGGAAGTTATAGAAGAGCGTGTGTTTCCACGCCTCGTTCAGCAAGAAACTGATAGCAATAAGGACACAACATTAATTTAGAGAGCTGTGAAAGATAAAGTGCAGCACACTCATACACAGCTCCGTGATTATCTAAGAGCAGGGCAAATCCGCTCTTACGAGCAGCTCGCGAATTCGAGCGAGCTTTCCTGGATAGGATATCCGGGAGCATAACATGGATAGGGCTTCACACCTTGAGTACGGTCAGCTATGGCTGTGCTGAACACATAAAAAATGTCCATGACGGTTGCAAGCCGTTTTTGTTCCGAACATGTGAATCTAAAGTCCTCGTCTGCGTTCGCGTCAGGATACGTTTTCAATGTGGAAGCGCATGTAGGGAATAAGAGGCTGCTCTACAATCGCTGAGGAGAGCATCCCAGCGTTAACATCTTCGGCTTCAGCGAGCTCGTCAAAAAGATAAAACCGGAGCGGCAGGGAGGCAGAAGTCCCGCGTCGTACAGACATCGGATGGTTTCTCTCTGATTCGAGTATGAGCTAGAGATCCTTGGCAGCTAGTAGAAAATGACAAGTCACAACGCGAAGAGTCGTTCCAATATTTTTAGTTGCTGCTTATAGGCTAGAGCGTCACCAACAAAATATAGCCAGCATCTGCTCCGATAGGTCTGTAATATCACCGGAAAGCTATCGCAAAAATTTGAATTTATAGGCCAAAAAAAAATAATACGACACTTCTAGGACGGACAATCAACCACTCAACCTTCGGTGTAGGCAATGTATTACAGAAGTTTCCGCAAGCAAAAAAAAACCATTTTGTCGGTATGCTACGAAAGCCATTTAGTCATCAATCCAAGTCGCAATAACTTTATTCCACACGAGAGACTTCCCAAAACCAACCGGAATAGTGATATCCTGTGAAAAATATTTAGTTGTGGTCATATTTTCAAACATGTTGTGGCGGCATCCGCTTGATTTGCGCCACGACATATACTGCAGCTTGTCGTGCCAGACAACAGAACCACTATGCGAAGCGGGAGACCAGTAGTACCAACGCAAGAAGAAGCTGAAAAAAATGATGTTGGATACGCTGCTCGCAAGAATATTGATGAACGTTCTGACACCGTTGGGAAGCTGCATGCTTCTCATATGTGTGACCCGCCGCAGCTTATTTGATGATATGTCCTCACGGAGGCAGACACCAATCGAGGACATGGTGCAATTGAGTGGTCACCTCGGCCTGAGGAGAGCGCTACTCGACACGCATTTAATTGACGACATCTTAGCGAAACTTATTTAGACGTCACACTATATTATGTTTGTGACTGTTATACTGCTATCTGATAAGAGCATCGCGCAAATGTGCTTCGCCGTTCCGCCTCGCGGCGAAGTCTACTCCCAGCTCGGTTTTAACCGTACCATGATGACTCCGGCCGTCGCCGCATCTATGACTGGCATCTGACCATATCGCAGAATTATATATCGCACCAAGTTGTGGAGGCTTTTGTAAAATGGTATACGGTCCGTAAAAAATATCCTCGTAAAGGCTTATTGATAGGTAGCAGGCGTAATTACGTCTGCAAAGGAGTGTCACACGTGCGGTTTTGACTGCGTCATTTGCCCAGCGAACTTAGTGATTGTGGCCTGGTGAGTAGAGGGATTGTGTCCTTGGTATTTCTAAGAGGGTTGTCGCGTCCACGAAGAACTGTGGTCGCTAATTTCCCGTCGAGCACTCCGGCAGAGTATCCCCTGCGATGTTGTTGTCGTTACCCCCCCCCCCCAACCGATGTAGCTTAATGGAAGAGCTTCAGAAAGCGAAGGAGGTGGTTCGATTCCACCCACCCTTAAATATCTCTATACTCGAATGACTGTGGCAGACCTCCAGGCGATAGACACCTACGAAAGCGCCGCCCACAAGGATACAGGTGAATAGAACGGGTTGCGTTATATCGATAATCATCCAAGCAACGATATGCGGAGACGATGTGGGCCACAGATAACGAAGCGAGTATAATGCCGATAGCATCAAGCATGGTATCGACTGGAACTCAAACAACTACATCAGAGAACAATTCGGCTCAGATGGCTACAGCTATGTCGACTGTCGATGAGAATCGCCAGATGAAGACTTACGAGGCAATAGTCGATTTGTTCAAACTCCAGCCTAATCTCGCATCATGGGATCTTCATCTAATGTTTGATCCGTTACTGCTATCTGATGCTAAAGCGAAACGATATATGTACTTTCTCGGCCCTGATGCTAAGCTTTATCATCGCCTCGTCTCGGATCACCGTTCGAAACGATAAGCAAAGTGAACTTGTCGGTATCATCGACTGGGAAGCTACTCTCGAGTACATCCTTACACGAAGTGTTACACATCCTCGATATATCGCTATAATCGTCTATCACTGCACATGACAATGGCGTCGCAAACAACGCATCCGGCAAATATCGTCTCATAGTTGGATATGTAATAGGACCCAATGCTGACTCAACAGTACCATTACTCGTGCGTATCCGATACATAGTAGTTTCTCCCGCTCCCCAAGTAAATGATGATTGATTGTACAATGAACACCGGCCGCTGGAGATACTGTACCAATATCAAGCAGTCCTGATGCTTTCAGTACCATTTGAGTTGAGTTACCTGTACCAAATCGAAGATCGCTGCCGTTATGTTTCCAATCCACGAGGCGTTCGTTGAAGTTCCCAAACTACCGTTATTCACCTCAACTTGAAATTCTACCAGCGTGACATTGCTGCCCGAAAATCTTAACATTCGGGTATATGAACCGTCCAGGTACGAAAAGTCCGATCCTTTAATTGAAAAATACTCAGTAGATGGCGAGGCGTTTATCCCAAGCTCCGTTAGAGCTCCAAGTGTCGTTATAGTCGTTTGATTTCCGTACGCCAGGAATCCATTAAGCAATCCACCCGCCGTAATATTACCTCTCGTACTTACGCTAACAGCAGACAGTGCATTTAGTCAGCAATACTACCAAGTGAGTTTACGACTATAGCCTTGCTGTTGCCTACCGTTCCGGGTGATATCGTGGATAGGTAGTTAATCTCAGTGGCTGAAGTGGAGATTGTAGTACCTCTTAACTGAAGCGTCGTTGGGTTCAAGTTTACAGCTGTTGCATTCATGATTTGAGTCCCAGATTTACTGATTGTATCGCATGTCAATGTAGGTGAATCTAACGAAGTAGAAGCCGTTACGGTACCTGAACACGTTAGATTACGCATCCCACTGTAATCTTTTGTAGAGTTTAAGACATGTGCTTTCGATGTGATAGCACCTCCCTCCGTGATACTAACGTCGTAGCTTTGGTTTAGTGTGATTCCACCGAATTGAAAAGTAGGTACATTCAACCCCGTTCCGGGGTCGTAGGTCATAGAGTATGTATTTGAACATGAACGAGTCGAGTCAAGTAGAAGAGCTTTGCTTACAGCACCTCTGCCTGGCGTGATGCGAGAATGTAAACAGGAGCAAACGACACGGCGGGTCCATTAATAATCAGGCTAGTGCAAGATGTGTTCCATTGCCACCGATATCATTGTTAATACCTGGAAAAAGAGATATCCTTGTGCTGCTACACCGGGAGTAATTCCGGTGATGTATGTAAGTCGGTAATCATTCTTGCGAATGTATAAAGTCTGCGCATATTCGTATGTTAGATAACCACTGGCGTCTAACGACAGATAGAATGCAGGATTGAAGATGGTGATATGAATATTGGCTGAGGATACGAGAAACCAGAACTCATGTTTGTTGTATCTCAATATATATAGATCCAGCGATTTAAAGACGCGACCATGAGCGTTAATCCAAACTATCGCGCTTCGTTGCCGGAAAAATTCAAGTCTGCCGGAATGGGTGATATTCCGGCGCTTGACATTAAAAAGCTATTTAGAATGGTTGTCCTTGGCCCTTCGTTCAGCAGTAAGAACAACCTATGTATGTTCATTCTCATGCATTCTCCCAGCATATTCTCGCCTTAAAAAACGATCATTGTTCGCAATCCCCACCAAGAACTTTATGAGTACCGCCACGACAAGCTTGAAAATTTCATAACTTTGCTGATCCAGACACACCTCCGAAAGTTGATCAAGTGCGTCATACACCCATGAGCTCAAACAAACCTGAGCTAGACGACTACAGTAACGACAATCTACTCCAGAAGAAGATTTTCTCACATTACTATACTCGAGGACGTCATTTCAAGTTGAGCACCATATTTTTAGGCCACAGCTGCTTTGCTACCGATAAGATGATACGCTTGAATTCGGAATACGTAGCAATCTTAAACGCCAATTCAAAGCGAGCTTTACAGTCGGTTGTCAAAGATTTTAATATTAAGGGCGTAGATGATCGGTCAATCGTTTATTATTATAACAAGGTTACTGAACAAAAAGGTCCGATGCTTCTCATCGATTATGCTAGGGGGAAATCAGATACAACTTCGATAAGCCAATTAAGACTGAAGATTATGATATCACCTAAATTTTGACGATAATTATATATTTCAACATGACGAGGTTCTTGAAGATCGATAGCACGAACCTCGTAGCAGACGGATATGACTCTTCATGGAAATACCAATTTCCTGGCTCGGCAGCTGACTTTCGCGATGTTGCGTGCGCGATTCAATCAATCAGTCTCCTTAACAGTGAGTACAACATCGATTCTATTAATTTCCAAAACACAACCTTTCAACTCGAGGTTCCGACGGCTGCAATAGCTTCTACGATCAGTATAACACTACCAGATGGATATTACAGCTACGATGATATCAACAGAAGTATCCAGACTCTCGTTAATGCAGATGCCTATCTTAATGACGGATCTGGAAACAATGTTGCCTATATCGAACTAACTGAGAACAGTGTCTATTGCGCAGCTCTGATAGATTTCTCTCCTACTCCTTCGAGCCTTCCAGTTGGATACACAAGACCTGCTACTGGACTATACTCGGCTGCTAGTACTGGATTGTGAACTACCACTCGCGTTCCCCGTTTAATCATCAATAGTACTGCATTGGTTCGGTACTTGGGCTTACTGTAGCTACATATCCGGCTACTTCAGCGACAATGGCAAGTGCTCAACTATCCAATATCATCCCGCATATCCACCCAACCAGTTCATACATCGTTCGCTGTGATCTAATCAAAAATGAATACGTTGCATCTGGTGATATTCTAAGTGCTTTTGATAGAGGCGATGCCAGTATTGGTCAGCTGATCAACTATAAACCATCACAGTATGCGTGGATGAATTGTCATAATGGTTTCGCGATCAGCAATTACTATTAGCATCTATAACCAAAACGACCAGAAAATTAAATTTCGCGATACGTCAGTGTCGATCATGCTATTGCTGAGACTGCTGGCAGGTAATGTTGCGTGTGCTGAAGTGCCGGTTTGCATATGTTGTGCATGTGTGGGTTTGCGTGAGTTATGGTGTTTTGGTATGGATACGCATTCATGATTACTAGACCAAATGCTTTCTATGGCTCAGCTGGTTTAGTCTCTCTATGCGAGCCAGCAGTTAGCGGGTTCGAGTCCGGTTTGACCACAACTTTTGCGTCTTCCCACTATACATATGGGATACCTGATGGGATTAGAAACTCACCGTAGCAAAGACAGTAGAAGAAATGAGCTAGGAAGGTAGAGAACAATAACGACATCAATCCCACTCAGTTTTGGTTTTGCAACCTCGCCAAGAAGCCTTCTTCATCAACTCGCCCCGCACGCTCTTCCTCTCCTACTTTTAGAGACCAAAACAATAAACTCAATTTTTTTCTCACATTTTAAAGGATCCCCTCAGCCAAAGTCAAGAAGTTTGCAAAAGGGGTCCCAGGAGGCGAAGGATCACATGGCTAAACTCCTTAGGATCACATGGCTAAACTTCTTAGCCATGTGATCCTTCGCCTCCTGGTACCCCTTTGTAAACCTCTTTGACTTTGGCTTGGCAACGCCTACTCCATAGCGACGTCGAACCTCACCACGAAGCGATTTGATTAAATCACTATGCGCAGGCTTAACAGCCTTAGAGAGAAGATATTTCTCTCCAGCATCGACTGCAGCACTACGGATACTATTACGCTTCGTGCAAGCGAGAGCACGTTTGGCTCCTTGCTTAGCATCAGCGATGGTCAGACGTCCCCCAAGATCATTAATATCACTGTCGCTATCATACAAATCGATACCAGTCATAGAGCGGATAGCAGCGCTTGCTGGAATAGCACCCTGTGGAGCTCCGAGTGCGGTTGTTGCAAGAGCGGGAACAGCTGCATTAGCAACACGAGAAAATATCCTTGAGTCTTTATCAAATCTGAAAGCGGATTTGATTCCTCCCCAAATCTTACTCCATATACTCGTCCCGTGCATGCCTCCTCCTTGCATGTGCCTAAACGGATAGCCGATCTCTTTGTGTGTGGTAGCTAAACGCGTTCCTTTATCAGATTTGTTAGCTCGAAGAGCTTTAGCGTATGATTCAGGATGAAGATGAAGCGTAGCACCAGAACCACTCAGCTCATATTTATTTAAGGATAGAGTTCCGGTCTTGAACGCTCGCTTGAGCTTTGTCTCTGGAACTGACGCTGAACTGCTATTTTTTTAATGTCATGATTATATTTCATGACTGATTTATTATTTAAAGAATGGTTAAATTCAAGTCTTTGAATCGGCTCAATAGTCCAATCTTATTGTTTCGTTTGCAATACAACCAGAGCATGCACCATATACCGCAATAGTCTCCATAAGTACCTTGATACTGTTTGGGATTGTACTTTCCAATTCCATACTTGGTAAGAGCTGCTTCGCCCATACTATCGAAGTATTCTCCTTTATGAACAGCTGTCCAATGACCTACATCAAGGTTAGGAGGCCTTAATAAGACCAAATATGTACCTATTTTTGGAAGCGGTTTCGATATTTCATTCGATTCAAATATTCCATCCATTTGTACTCCAATTCGATCTGCAAGCTCGATAAGATCGTGGTCGCTGGTGATTGGTTTAATACGATCGCTCAAATAATTTTTAAATTTTGACGAAAGTATATTAGAAACCATATATTTAACAATGAGTGAAACTCAACTATCCGATCAGTATTTGTACCAGTGCTCGCTCCAAAGCGACCCAGATATCAATTATCTTCCGGTAAACGCGTGCCATTTGGGATCGATCTTAATCAAGGATCGTATCTGAATGGTGTTATCACCATCGATGAGCAGCCCAGCTTAACGGTTCAGAGGGGTTTGCTTGCCTTCGTGATGCTTACATTATGCTCCGTACAAAGTGAGTATGAAGAATGGTGCTACTGCCCAGACAGCTGTTGCGAATCGTTTCTGTGCTACGCTCAAATGTGGTAACTGGAATGTTATCGATAGCATGTCGCTTGAACTCAACAGCAAAACCATTGTAAGTATGGCGGACTATAAACTATTTTGGAACAACATTCGCGCTCAGACAAGCTACAGTCCTCAGTATGTTGAGAAGCACGGAGCTGAGTCGTTCCTATATCCGGATGCTGCTCAGTCGGCTTTGTACAGCTCAGTCACATCATCAACTACGGGCGATGGATAGACTAATACCACTGCATTCTCATCATCCTTTGCGACAATTGGTCCTTGAGGTTGTCCCTCGGTCGTTAATGATGGTCTTGTAAGACGCCTGTTGTCAAATCCACCTAACGCTGGATCTGCTTTCTCCACTTCGTAGACTTCGCTTGGTGGAGCTGCAGCGTCCATCACAATATCAAATCAACTGGCGCGTGGTGCCTCTGTAGCCGGTGCTACTACTGCTAACGCAATTATGGGTACGTGGAATATATGGTAAAGGTTAAGCTAAATGATCTCCATTCCATCTTTAAGGATCTCGATTTAATGGCCAACCCACAAATTCGACTTCGCGTCCGTGTCAATCAGGGTACTTCTATCATCGCTGTCAATGCTTCAAAGAGTATGTCTCTAACCAGCACTACTCTTGCGAGTGGTAATACTTGTCCAGTAACGGTCTCTACTTCATCCACGGTAATCCCATGGCCGGAACCCTTGCTGCTTCTGCCGGTATCAGTATTGCTTGGGGTGCTGTCGTTAATGGCCTCGAGCCTACTGTGGATGGTACATATATGTCATTCACCATTTCACGTATATACGTACCGTTTGTATATCTTGAGAACCCTCAAGCGATCATCTCAAAGCCAGTCAAGAAGGTTCGATTTAATGACTGCTATGCGCAGTGGATTAACCAACGAGCTGGCATTGGTAAAAAATCGACTCAGCACTCGATCTTCAGCTATCACATCGATTAAGAACGCTAAGTATGTCATTCTACTTCCTTTCGCTGAGCAGACGAGTAGTTTTGCTTCTGCAGCTGTTCAAGAGTTCCAGAGCCCGTTTGATTCGGCTCCTTGGACGGTCTATCCCGGTTCGAGCATTCGCAACTTTAATGTTCGTATCAGCTCCCAGCAAGTCTTTGCTATTAGCCATGACTACGATTTCCATCATTTCACGAACGAAATTGCCAAGATTTCAGCGATTGATCAACGGTGATCTGACTCCTGCGTTGGTCAATGGACTTTTTGACTACCAGGCATGGTATCTAGCTAACCGCGTGCTCATCGCGGACGTTAGTCACCTAACCGGTAGTGATGCCCCCACCTCTATTCAGATTCGCGGTGTAAACGCTGGTTGTCAGGGCACCTACATGCTTGTATTATTGGTGAGCGAACAAGAGCTAACGGTCGATAGACTAGCCGGTGAGGTTCTCGATTATACGACAGCTTAAGAAATCAAATTACACGCTTATTTTAGTTTACTTCTGCTAAGATTTTAGGACACTTCTTAATAACAAGTTGACTCTTTCGAAACCAGTTAATGTAATTGGGATCAATTCGACTGATTTGCTTGAGAGACTTCCCTCGAAATTTCCCCACGTCATCATATATGAATTATCATCAGTCAGGAATTTCGTGTGTAAGAATATTTTGATCTCCTCCCCAATACTTAACTGGGTTGATTAAATATCCATCGACAATAACCAGGATCAGAACAATAGACTTCTTTCGATCTGGGTGCCCTTGTATTTTCCAAAAGTTAATTCGTTCGACATGGTATCAGCTGAGTGCATCTATATACATAGCCCCTTTATTTTTTTTGAGAAAATTAATTAATTAGGGAGGTGCACGGTACTGTCGCTAAAGGAGCTTTAACCTATCTCAGACATCGTTATTATGAGTTAAATGACTCCTTACGCTCTGGGGTTATGAATTGGTTATTTGGTTAGAAACACCAGCTGGGTATTAGGAACGATTAAACCTACTCTCCTTTAGAAACATATGTTAAGGGAAAAAACTGCCGGCGTAATGTGCCAGTATATACTACTTGCGTCATCCAGCGGTGCATACAGTGCATCCGCCAAACGTCTTGTCTTCCAGTACGTGTCTGTTAGGCGTTGGATGCGTGGCGGGGTTCTCGTCGCATGCTGCCGCACTAGTACACCATTCTCCCCAACCACATGGACCGGGGGCCAGCCGAGCCGATTGATAATGGCAACCCTCATATTAGTCCATGGTGTGCTGCCAACGCCAGTGACTTTGTCCCCCCGATGTGTTGAGTGCCTCTCATGTATATCACCTTGTATAGCACCTTGCAAGCGCCCGTACTTCGTTGAAACTGCGCAATTAAATAGCCACAATCCTCCTTCTCCTGACAGAGGCGGTGCTCCACCTGCAAAAAAGAGCAGGCTCCAGACGTCGCAGGTGTGCTCCACTGTATCTGAGCCGTCCCAGTGGTCTCCTAGAAGAGCACAAATGGTTCTGCTAACCTTTAAACCTAACGGATCCGATACCCGTGCGGATATGGCCCGAGTAATATCCGCATGGGTGTGCCGGATCTGTGCAGCGAGTCCACTGGCATGGTGTGCCTCCGTAGCAGTACTGAGGGCATCAATATGCGCCACCCGCCATCTCCAGCATGCAAGCAGGTGAGCGGCTCCCAGGCTCCAGGATTCGATTATCTTTGGCAAATAAAAATGTCCACGCAATGATCCGTTCCACCGTGTCTCCTAGTGCTATTACATCCTCCTCCGCATGGTCCGCCAGTAAGGTGCCCATCTCGTTCAGATCTCCCAGCGGTGTTTCCGGAATGGCCAACGAAAAATGGCATCCTCATAGTCCGCCCGGCGCAGTCCCGCCGACTGCCATCTGTTCACGAGAATACCGCGGAGCTTTGTCGCGGCACGGCACGACCAAAATACGTCATATAGGTCGACTCTGCCTAACGGAGTGCTTGTACGTGGGATGTCCCGGTCCAACCGATATCGAATCATTGACAGAGAGAGCATGATGTTTGGCGCTCAGTAATAGTTGCTCACGCCATAGACACAACGCGTCTGATTCACGTCCACCCGCCCTTCTTCAACCCCTCCGTTGCTGGTGGGCTGAGCTTCTCCCATTTTTTTTTTAGGTGTTTGTCTGCGATTTGGTGGAGACCTTGCGCTGTGTGTCCAGTGGATATCAATGACTAGAACACTTTCCGCGGGGTCGACCATCTTCTGTGGCCCGCCCACAAACAGACCAGCCTGGCCAGCCGAGGGTGAGGGTGAACACCTTGTAATTTGAGTTCCGTTCCCAACTCTCGCTGCATCTGCTACTGGGGGTCGCGGTGCGTGCTAATAGCAGGCCGCATTCCTGCTGACGTATCAGCATCGTGTCCTCGCACGAGTTGCCCTGCATGAAGTTGCTGCCGCTTGATGGGCCGTGCTTGTTCGACTGTGTAGTGTATCTTACAGTCCAGCAATGGTCCCCCGAAATCACTAATTGGTGGTAGTTGAGCACAAGACCAATCTTCCCCGGCTTCGTCATAGCTTGTCAGTGAGCCATGTGGATTGCCGTTGTAAAAGCTAGTTGTACCTTAAACTGCTTGACGGCTCAAGTGATACGCAAAAAACCATCGTCACTCACAAAAATAAATCGCGGAATGATCGCATGTTGACCTTTGCTCCATCAAATAGCTCAGTTGCCTCTGCATCCTCGCGACACTGTTGTCTAAAGCACCGTCGCACGAGGTTGCCCGCCGGATTCTAGCGCCAGTTTCACCACATCCTTGAGTGCGATTCGGCCAGACAGATCAAGCGAAAACGAGGCATCGGGCACAGCACGTTCCCGGTTTCGGATACCAATCGAATATGCGATAGCACGGTGTATGGAGCCTTTCCCCACAGAAGGGGTCATGTATTGCCACCACAAGAGCGGTACTGATGTGGCTGACAGCACCCTGGAGAGGTATTATCTCCATCCATAGCCGCCAGTCTCTCTAAACTTTTACTACTGGGCCTCTGAAATACAATATGCAAGGTAGTGCCCGTATCATATCCGCCTTGTGGTCGGTCATTCATGGTGTCCTCTGAAATATGTAAACACTTGCACGCCGGTGGTCCAGGGAGAATCCCGTGTTCGAGGCCTTCTACTGGTTGCTGGGGCGGGTTGTGGCGAGATGTACAGCATCGTACCTTCGGGCGTTGTTGGCGCGCTTGCCAACACATCCCCGAATCACCTGCATCATACCAATGTCCGGGGTCTTTTTCCAAACCTCTATCGATGACTTGATACTTGATGGTGAGAGTACACAGCAGCAAAAAAAAACTTTAAGTATCGTCCATATCTTTGCCAACGAAACTCCAAATTGGCGCCCAACTTTAAAAACGGCTCTTTCCACAATCTTTGGGGGCCAACTGAACAATACATTAATGTAGTTTATGCAGCGGCCATCAGCTCAATCCAATAAGGGAATAAAGGGAAGTGGGCCTTTACTAAGAATGCGGCATATTCCTCTGGAACTGAAGTGAGGAGGGGAGCTCCGAACGCGTGACAAGCAGGAGCTGAGCTGTTGACCGCGATAGAAGTGGAATTGGTAGTCTACTGGTATACCGGTATAGAAAATTTCATATGGAAAACATAATTCCCTTGTTGCGCCATGATAATACACCTGCATGCAGATAAATTCGATATCGTGACTGATTTACAGGGGGATGCCATTCAGTGGTGCCGGATTTATCCGTCGTTGTCTGTAGCGTGTCGAGGGGTGTTGGTATGCTTGCGTTCTTAAGAGTGAAAAAAAAGATAGCTGATACGGTGGCCTCAAGACGCATCAAAGTAGTTTATATTTTGGAGGCTCTGCAATGGATACAGCGACTGAGTATTGGGTTTCGTATACCACAGTTTCAGTGATTGCAACATATCGGGACTGATTATCCAAATAAAATTAACCTTGATTATTGCTTCACGTACACCAGCGTACCTTTCGCACGACTTGATGCTCTCTCTAGACTTCGCTTACTACGATGCTATATCCATTGGTTCAGTATCTTCATTTTTCTACGTAGGGTATAACTTTTTTCCTCTGTACTTGTGACAGCGCGATGGCCTCCGTCACACAGTTGCCATCGCGCTTACGTGATGGCCAATCACCGGTTAGATAAAGCAATGACTGGGACGGTCCCGACATTCCCGTCCCGTCAATCAATCAGAGTCAAATTTGCCTACTGCTTCCTACGCTAACAGTGTAAGCTAAGTAGCGGGCCTTTACCCCGTTACAGTACCTGGTATTGGTGTTGTTCGAGGTTAGCTGTGTCAGATTATTCGGTCAGTTGGTCACTCTCACGATGAAGAATCTATGATCACGTGTTAAATGCCTCGTTGCCTCGTATGCTGTTGCCTTTTCTGGGCAAGATCGACATGCGAAAGCACGACGCTTGTGCATTAGAACGGCGAAATAATGAGTCATCACGTTCCTACACCTGCAGTTATGCAATGTGCTTTCCCCTTGATTATCGTAAAACCCACATTGCTATAAGCTCGCTTTAAGCACGCCCATCTTTGAGAAACCTGCAGTCGGCTTAGCGTAGATTTATCTACAGTACCAGGTGCACATCTTGTTATTAGAATGAATTGCCCATAAGGCAGCACACACACGTCTGACTCCCTTAGCATACGTACACAACGAAATAATTGTCCTGTCGTAGCTGCAAGAAGTGTTGTTCACATAAATTATGCGTGCGCTTGTACGCGTGCTTGATGCAGCCGTTGATACCGCAACGCTTACCGCCACCGTGAGCCCAGCAGTACCCACTTGACACGGCCACTTTCGTACACTCAGCGTTTCGACACTGGTGCCTCCCCCATGCGCCCAGCACAGACCGCGCGCCTTCGCATTCTTGTCGCACCCGCCTTGCTTGCACGTCACCGAGCCGCCTACCAGCAAGCAAGTTAAGCAACATACGTGGTGTAAGTGTAATGAATGTTCCCTTTACGCACCGTGTTTCCAGCAGAGTCCGCGATGTTTGGCACTCGTGTTGCATCCTTCCGGTGAACACTTTTTGCCGCCCTAAGCACGCCGACGTACACAGGAGGAATAGGATGACAAATTGAGTTTAAGCATTCCATCAACGTCCATAAAGCAGCGCGCGCGACTTCTTGATCAATGAACAAAAATCATAAGACTAAAAGATGTCACAGCCATATACGCACCCCGTGGCGACAGCAGAGCCCCTTGTGCACGATATAGTTGTGGCAACCCTCGTGCTTGCACATACATGCAGGCCTCCTTGCTCAGCTCCGAAGCCTCTGTCTTCTTGACAGATGCCGCCATAGCTTTTTCAGTAGCTGGCAGTGCCACACCGTAATCATTTCGGTCAGCTCGGATTGCTGAGATCCACGTTGCTCGGGCATATTTAGAATGAAGGGTAGCCCGAACTTGTGCTCATTGTAGATGCTGGACGCCATGGCGCCATCGCGTTCTTCTGGTAAATCCCCCATATCCGACAAGGCTGATTGCATCCTCCTTACCAGACGCGCTTCCGCCACGCTGCAAACGAAGGCTTGTTCACACTGGGTTTGCTGCCTCCAGGTTTGGGTCTCAACTCCCTGGTCCACGCGAGTCTCACTGTATGCTAGCTACATCATTTTACACACGAAAGAGATCTCTGGTGCTCAGATACTGGCGGGGACTTCGCCTTCCTCATAGTTCTGCTACGCAAATTGCTCAGGAAGATGTTTCACTTTGGCACTGTGGTTGAGACCGAGTGGTTGCATGCTCCTGGGAATTAGCACAGACAGAATTATGAAAAGACCCAATTAAAATGGGTTTTGATTCAGTTGACCACATGGCTATGTTGCAAAGTCTGAATCATGTGTACGGCAGGCGACAACTCCAGCGTGCGGGTTATTGTTCTCACTGCAGTCCATGTACAGTACTTCATTCCCAGAAATAACTTCTATATCCGGCGCCCTTGCGAGAAAACTAACGGCAAATAGAGCGAAAACAGCCTTTGCATTCCGACTAGGAAGGTTTGGGCTATTGTCGACGATATCACGTGGTATACGGAACGCTATCCAGGAATCCTCTTCTCGAACAGATTAACTAAAGCCGTACCGGTTCCTATTATTTCGACGAACAGTAGCGTTACACTGTATCGCTTGTATTTTCTGCAATGCATGTATTTCGCGCTACAGTCGCCACATCTCTGCCATTCCCTATGACAATCAGGTCCAGCGCGTAGCAGAATCCTGAGGCCAACCACAGGTAGATTAAGTTATTTCGGGAAAGAAAGCATTCATTGTCGATCGTGTTACAGAAAGTTACCATTATCTTACGCTGTTCAATTGACAACAAATTGGCTTATCGGGAACGAGTCGACACGTGGCAATTGGTTTCTGTCATTTGTCGACATAGACCCTCACAACTGTAGCCGAAGGCCCCTCCTGCACAAACTATCGCGTTCATCACATTTAAAGAAAACGAACCTGCACATTATTCAACCAATCGTGCAACACCAACAACACAGTATATTGAATGTCCGCCCAGCTACGACATTCGAGATTCATTTCACTTGCGTCCGCAGGGTTTGAAAGAACTCACGGTGAGAAAAGTACGGAATATCGGAAGCTTCATCCACACGGCTAGCAGCAACCCTCAGCGGATGCGTATTACGAGGCGGACGCGTCCATGGTGTTGTATGTAATGATCTCGGAGCTTTGAACTCCCAAAAGGACGCACAGCAATACCATGGTAGAGACGTCGGCACCTAAGCACTCATTTAGATAGCGGCCGTTCACAACACGATTTGAAACTTTTTCGTACCTCCGCACCATCTTCGTCGAGCATACATGTTCATGTCCGATATGTTCGTGCCATTGCATTAACACCCAAAACAACAATTCCGTTCTCACACGAGCATTGATCTCCCTGGTAAAGGCAGAAAAAAATAAAGTCGCGGCATACCAGATGTAAATCAGCTGAAGCAGCTGTGCTGCAATTTATGCCGGCGTCCAGTTAGGATAGAACGACTAAAACTCTGTAAAGCGTCCGAAGAGGCCACTCGTCCTCGATAAGACGAATACTACGAGGTTGGTTGCAAGAATGGATAGCGAGGCACACGGAGCTGATGCACAAATATTCACCCACCACAGCGTTGTCTCGTGGACTCATATTGGTGATCACCTAAGAAACATATGTAATAGGTCGCACCGATATCTCTGTCGAACGACATCGAACCGGGACAATTTTTGGTTTTGCAAACGGTTGATGGCGGTTGCTTGAACGTAGACAAGATTCGCAATGGTGATACCGCAGGGAGGGGACTCAGGCATGAGAACGCCGACGAAAGAGCCTGATATTGAACGCTGAAGCATCTCGACGATTCTGATAGCATGGATGACTTGACGTGGCCTACACGCAGCTATCCATATGAATATATTAAAGCAAACAAGCAAGCCCGAATTCAGCAGGCATCTTCCAGCAAAGCGGTCGCTACGTTTCCTCTACAATTTGTTGAAATGATCTACATTATGGAACGCCCCATGGTCCGGGAACCCCACCGAGATGCGGAACAACGCTAGGACGCGACGAGCCAGCTCCGCAGCCGAAATGTCGGGAGAAAAGCTGATGAACAGCAACGATTTCCCTGCGCTTTTTTGGTCCGACACAACCACCAGTCGCACTTTTTCGGTTCACACATAACAGACAGTGGGAGGGTGTCATATCAGGCGAGTTTGGACCTCGACCCGCAGCCGATATCATGCAGGTAGACCGACGCAATAATTTCAAAAGCAACTCAGTTAAGACCGGGCGGCGAGAGAGAGCACCCTGATACCGCAAGCCATGAAGGGAGAGCTATCCGATCTCGACGAACTCGGTTCTGATAATACGCAGCCCCCAGAGGCCCGTGAGCCCGATCCAGTGGCGATCACATCCGAGGAGCACAAATTCGGGCTACCTTTCATCCTGAATGTGCCCATCCGACGAGGACCTCGTCCGTCGACGCTGGTCGAGACAGTTGCGGTCGCGCCCCCACCACTCAATGGGAAGATAGGACTTCGTAATGAGGACATTGAGCTGACGAAGGAGGAAAAGAAACGCCGCCGCACATGTAAGCATGAAGGTTGCCACAAGTACATCGTGCACAAGGGGCTTTGCTGTCGTCACGGAGTACGTCGCTGTGCTTTGGAGCTCGGATGCCCGTTTGATTTTTAGGGAGTTGTGATCTGTCATTGATCGTGTTCGTTCTCTGTGAATGTTTTGCTTGCTTGTAGGGCGGCAAAAAGTGCTCCGAGGAAGGGTGCAACTCGAGTGCCAAGCATCGCGGACTCTGTTGGAAGCATGGTGCGTGTTGGCGGCTCAATGAACGATTAACCACGCAGTTGCTGAACTGGTGCCGTATCTGTTTGTGGACTATGTGTATAAATATTAGGCGGCTCGGTCAAGTGCAATAGGGATGGCTGCGACAAGAAGGCGAAAGCAAGAGGTTTGTGCTGGGGACATGGCGGAGGGACCAAGTGCCGCGACACCGAGTGTATTAAAGTGGCCGTGTCGAACGGCTACTGTTGGGCGCACGGCGGCGGCAAGCGCTGTGACCATGACGGCTGTACCAAGCCCGCCTACGAGCGCACGCATAACTTGTGTGAAATGCATTTCGCACAGCTGCGTAACGTCAGGTACTATGAAATGTGCGTCCGTACTGTTGCTGGTTGCGGCACTGATCTTGTTCTAACTACATAATTTACCAAATGCTTTACTTGCTGGATATGGTGTAGGTGATTTTTGAGATCGAATGAAGGGCTCGTGAAGAAAGAAATATATGCAGCCAACAGGTCGTGTTGCAGTAGCATATATGGAGCTAGTCAAGGTAACGAGCTACTTATATGCAACGAGAAGCCCATTAAACAAATACAACTGTTCGACAATTGCGGGATGGTATGGACAAAAGAATACTGAAACAACGCCAACTTCAATATGTGGCTTCACGACTCTGTCAGGGAGACGTACAGCACGACTCTAGTAACTCGGCGCGCAGTGCAGATAATCAACTACGGATCGTTTGACAGTGTACCTGTACAGACTGGAAGTTTGGCTCTTTTACTGCTCCGGTGGGATTCGGATATTTGGATTTTTTCGCCGCCCTCTGAAGCGATGAGTTCGACACCGTTGCCACCCAAAGCGTCATTCCGTTCGACAACAAACTATAGACGAAGTATTAGGTGGCACAAGCTGGAATACTTAAGCTTAGTACTCGAGTCGTAAAGCTTGGACGGATGGAGGAGTATCTGCGCTCTTGTTACTTTCGGCTCACGAAAAAAACATTGCCTATGACAATATCTCCACAACAGCCTCTTCTGAACAATGAGAGTTGGACGCGTGTTGTCCTCAAACAATCCTCCAAGCAGCCTGGCAAAGCAGTCACGTATTACAATAAATGGGATTTACAAATTTAGTGCAGCCGCGCAAAGCAAGATCGGCCCGACTGACAGGATGGCCTGACAAAGCTCTGTATGTTCTTTCTGAAGACAATAAATAGTGCAATTTATATCGATCGTTACAGGTCTACAGCCCTTACAATGCTGCCGACGTCTTTGGTCTTCTTGGGCTGGTGCGTAGAGCAGAAGTTCTGCTTGCTTCGCGATGCCGGCCGCTTGCACCCGTCGAACGCGCATCGCTTGCCACCACCGTGCGTCCAGCACAGACCCTTGGAGATGGCCGTCTTCTTGCAGTTGACCACCGAGCACTTTGTGCCACCTCCGTGCGACCAGCAGAGACCGCGCGACTTGGAGCCTCGCGTGCAGCCGTCCACCGTGCAGAGCGTGGAGCCGCCGTGCTTCCAGCAGAGGCCGCGGTGCTTGGCGCTGGCGGTGCAGCCGGCCTTGGAACACGACTTCCCGCCGCCGTGGCGGAAGCAAAGGCCCCGGTCGATGGTGTAGTTGGTGCAGTCATCGATACAGCACTGGCGCGCAGCACGTTTCTCCTTGGTCGTGAGTCTGCGCTTGGGGCTCCTGCGCTGTTGCTTGGGCGGCGATGATTGCGTCGATCCCTGGACGCGTGGCGGACTCATAGGCGACAGCAGCGCCTTGGTGTCGTCCAGGATGAAGGCCAGCGAGAACTTGGGCGAGCTCACCACGGGTGTCATAGGCGTCGCCGCCAAGTCACGCAGGCTATTACTGCGCGGGCTCAGCGCGAAGTTAACGAACACCGTCAGCGAAGGTAGCCTGAGGCTGTTCATGCTACTGTAGATATAGATCGAGGTGAATCGAGAAGTGGCTTCCCATGTGCATCGGCGCTTTTTGCTGTCAGGAATCGGGCGGCACACACTGGGGGGTCCTGTATGGGCTTCAGAGGCTGTCTAACGCCGCTTTATCTCGGCCTATCCTGCGGACATGTCGCTGATTACAAAGCAGCTGGTTACGAACAGCGCAAAACATATCCCTCCGTCCCACCCTACACTTCACTTGGAGTTTGTATGGTCTCGACGATGTGGTAGACACGAAAAACATGAGATGACAGAACTCGTAGCATCAACTGCAGCTGCAGTTGCAGCTACTGTAGCACCTGTCACTACGTACTGTCGACAGAGGAGAAAGAATGTAAGCGGACTTGCTGAAACGCAGCACTTAGACGTCATGCTGCTAGGAGGCAACCTAGGACCACCACCACTACCATAAAGCACACCATCAGCATTGGTCGCACGAGAGCTCGCACTTCGCTATCCGACCTATGTTCTTCCTGCTCGGAGGCGTGCAACTCTGCCGCTTGGCGGTAGGGTACTCTCGTCACGACTAGCAGGACCTGTTGCCGCTTCAAGAGAGAGCCAAGAGACCAAGCAACCGCTGCAGATTTGCCACCCATGCACACGGCCCTCCACTTGAATCTATTTTTAATAAGCGCAATGTGCAGACAGCATCTTGCGCGACAGGATATTTTAAAATGACCCATGGCGTGTCGCTGTAGCGCAGCTGCCCATGGCGGCAACCCCGAACGAGCTGAACGAACGCTAGGATCCACACGTTGGTGTGTTTGTCGGAATTGCTAGAGAATCGAGTCTCTCAGAGGCTGATTATAATCAATCGCTGCAAACATCGTAGACTGTCGCTGACAGGTTTAGTGGTTGGAAGACTCCGTTGACAGAAGAAGGATGTCAATTCCTGAGGACACGGTAACGGAACAGACATCGCAGAAACGGGGCGGTAGCGGGCATCAACATTTGTGGACACGATTACGAAGTCCGATAGCTGACAAGTTCTGCGAGAAGAGAAGGTCCACTATGCCTCATTCGAAAAATTCTAGTATAAGTCCTTCAACTTTCGGATATGCTTTCTGTCGTTTTGGAGTCGAATTTGAGCAGTTGCTTCGGCAATCGTTTTGCAGCAGATTAAGACTTCTACCAGAACGTGAAACCCAAAAGAACGCGTACCCTTTTCAAACAAATCCCTCTCGAAACAGTTTCGCACCCACTTTTCTAGCTATTTTAATGTCCCGCCCTTTTAAACGGATCACGTTCGAAATCCCAACTTGAGCACTTGGAAGATGGCGGACGCTCCTCCTCGACAGCGCAAAATGCAGGCTAAATCTAGTCTCGTTCTCATCACGAGCTTTCCTTGCATGGCTACGTAGTGTAGCTATTATTGCTAATAATTACATGATACAGTAAAGCAGACAGAGATAACATCATCATCTAAGCTGCATCATGATTGGTGTGACGGCGGCATACCCGTCGTTACCAGCTTGGACTTAACCGCAGTAGTCTTGTCCGTAGGGTCGTTGGCAGGACTCACAACCGGTAGAACTTGCATCGCTTGGTGAAACGAACGAATTTACAGCTCCTAGCGCCTTCGTCGTGATATTGGCCACCATATTCTCAGTGCCAACTTGCTCCACCATCACCGCTTCAGCTCAACGTTCCTCCGCACCATGTGATACTTGTTCTCAATGGGGTTGATATTTAAGTGTTGGCTGGCTTAGTGCTCAACGAGATGACACCATCGTTGTCGCCAAGCATGAGCGGCACTAGATATTCCATGCAGCTCAACTCTTTGCATAAGTTTTGTAACCACAGGACATATTTTGCAACATCAGACATGAACACGTATCCGCCTCACACGTACTCATCGCTTTGATTTCCCGCTTTCGCGAATCATAAGAGATAGCGTTTCTATCCAGCATTGTGACATAGCCACTGTGTAACACAAGCGTGGAGGAAGCGGTTGGTGTGAAGGGCCTTTCGACGAGGCTTGGTTGGCAAGCTGGGGGAGGTCGGGGGAGGAGAGGTAGCTGTTGCTTTAAAAACAAATTGAGAAGTGATTGAGATTGAGCTTAGTAGCTATGGATGCCCTGCGGCTAACTAGTGGCCCGGTGGCTCTTCCTGAAGTATCTAGGGCCTATCCTAAACTCTACTCATTCTCTAATCCCAGTTGGTATGTATCCGACCAATCGCCTTGATTAAACCTCCGCGTATTTCTGGTTCAATCTAGTAATCCAGATACCTGTCTGGATTCTTGCCTATCTTATATGATTTCAGACCAATCACATAAATGATTATGGCATATTTCCTATCTCAGATTGATATCCTAAAATTGTAGAACCACAAAAGGCTGTCTCTTCAGCTGCTACCTGACGTAGATGCGGTTGGCGGCAAGATCTCCGCTAACGGTAACTACGTCACACACTCAGTCTCTTCAGCTGCTACCTGACGTAGATGCGGTTGGCGGCAAGATCTACCGCTAACGGTAACTACGTCACACACTCAGATTACGACGACCATACCGGTGCTGCGAGTAGATGATCCGTCGGCCTGTCGATCAATCAGGATTTCCACTCCAAGCAGGTACTTCACACTTTCCATCGTCATAAGCTTAAGGGACTTCTGCAGCGAAGACGCAATCTCCGCACAGAGCTCGGGATGTCCCTGGTGACTCAAACTCTATGTCAACAACTTTGCATGCAACGTCCTCTTCTAGATATGATATGATTGCTTCAATCCGTAGAGCCTCTTCAAAAGGCTGTACACGAAACCAGGTCCGTCAATCTGAAAACCGGGCAGTTACTCCATGAACATTGTTTCAACAAGATCACCATACAGAAGGCGGTCTTCACGTCATACTGAAGCACATCCCAGCCACACTGTAGAGGAGTACTCGGATGGTTTCAAAGCGGATGGCGGGGGCAAACGCCTCGAATAAGTTACGCCCCGCTGTTGCTTGAATTCGTGAATGACGAGTCGAGCTTTGAACCTAGTCACTCGACCACGCTCTTCGTGTTTGACCGCGAACACCCATCTGCATGTGATGACTTTGGCCTTGTTGACCGCAGACCGAGGCACAAGTTTCCACGTCTTGTGGTGCTTCAGGGATTGCAGTTCTGACAGCATCGCGGCTTTCCATTGTGGCCACTGTTTACTTGCGCGAGCATGCTTGCAGGTAATCGGGACGTCAATGTCCCTACTTTTCAAGTATATATGGCCCACTACGTAGTTCAGTAGTCGCACGTTCGGTTTCTGCGTTCTTTGCGGACGCTTCAGACACGACTCGACAGACGTCGACTAGATTGCAAATCCAGTCGTCACTTCGGCAGGTGCATTAGAGCTATTGTGCGCACACGTCGGCGGCGGCTCTTCCCCTTGCTCTTAACTGATGAGGTTGGTTTAGCAGGATCGTCCTGCTGCGCAGCTTCGTTATCCACACAGCGACATAGCGGGAACTCCTACTGGAGGTTTCATCATCATTTCTCCCACTGGACTTCGGTGCTGCGTCAGCTGCAACGATAGTCCCACTAGTCACCAAGTCACTCGACTGAACACCAGTCGTACATACGTCTCCCACTGAGCTGATATGTAAAATCTGCTTCATTTATTGAAGGATCCAAGCCAGCTTGGCTAGCGACGTATATGCCCATTGTCGTCTTTATGCGCTCAGCAGGTACCGTCGAAGGAAGATCATGGACACAACCAAGGTACATATTTTCCAAAACGATGTTTCACATACAGCCCGTTCGCCGTGATTCCTCATGGAATCGAACTTTTCCGTGCTTAGCAGTGACCACTTAACCAGTCAGTAGGTCCAGGTATTTGCACCCTTTTGTCGAATCACTGTAGCACAGCAAGAGACTCAAGCGCGCTTGAGGCTTCAGCTTCTCACACGGTGATCAAGATTCAGGCGGAATTCGCACACAAGCAAGGCAGCCCCACGTGTGCAGTTGACTCAGATTCGATGATACTCCATACGACCGCTTATATGGCGACACAAAGCCATGTGGCTTTGTAGGAAGCACGTTCAACTTGGCTAACAGGTGCAGCAACGCTTCCCCCCCAGCATGTTAGGAAGATGCATTGCCACTATCATAGCACAAATACGCGGTAGAATCACTCCCTTGGCACGTTCCATCGATCCCGTTTTCTTGCGGTGAGTAGGCGTTCGTGAAGTTCTGCATGATTAGTTGGTCATCGCAGTAAAAACCCAGCTCCGTACTGAGAAATTCACCACCATGGTCGGCATCAGGCGCTATACTCGGAGCTCTCTGTGCTGTGTTCTCAGCTGATTCATCAACGTGATGACATGGCCGGCAGCATACTGGAACGTAAACATCGAACCGAGTGGAGTGAGTCATGTTGATGAGGAGCAGACTGAAGTCCACTGGCACGATCTTGAACGTGTAATCCACGAAGGGCGTGATCTGCGGATAACAGAGCAGGCACAGAACCGCTCATTCGGCGAACACGGCCATCGCAGTCGGTCTGTGATGTGTTGAGCCGCAGGAACGGCTTGGGTCGCTTTCGTTGAATTTGAGGGTCGAGGTGCACTCGGCCGCGCGAAAGATGTCGTGCCCTACGGTACGAGTCCGCACGTTCTTCACCATGTTGACTGCTAGGGTCTTGGCCACGTAGTTGCGCGTGATACCTGGGTGCTGCTTGCGCATATCCTGCATGACCAGCTGTCATACGTTGCTGGGACGCTTGTTGAGCTGGTTGAGCATAGCGTCTCGGATTCGCTGGCCCATAGCGACGTGCACGTCGACAACCTCAGCAAAAAGATCTTCCTCGCACGAGTGTTGGGCCTTCTTGCGCACACCATCGCCTTGACGATGCATGATCCCCACAGCCCTTCCAGAACTTGACGCACTTGTAGTAGATCGTCCCGGTCTTCTTACAGGTCCTCTTCTTGCTGAAGCGGAGCCCGAAACGCTTCATTTTGGCTAGTGTTATAGACTACCTCCGATCGCTGCTGCGGCAGCGATCGGAGACTTAATATTCGATGTGGTGGATCGGAGTAGTGATGTTACGTGCACGGTTTTAAGGGCATTATAAACCGTTGTTTCGTGCAGGAAATGCATAATACTGCATAATGCACAATGAAGGATAAGGTTGCTCGATGCTTCCGTAAGTATTTACGAGAGAGCCAGGGTGAAGCACTAAACTGGAGAACATACAGAAATGAACAGCAATTACCTACCCATCAACAACACCTGACAAGGCCACCGGAGCCGCTTCGGGTGCAGCTCCCACGACGACTCCTGCTCCAGCCAATGCTGATCCCGCCGATGTACTGGCGGCCGCCGCGACTCCGAATGTGGAAGTCGTCGACGATACCGCTGACACAGCTGCGTGGATGACGTCTCAGGCTCGCTCGACTACCGAGCCCCATCCCATCCGTGCGTACAAGGGAGTGGAAGAAGATCCGCCCTCGTCGCGGCTACAAATGCGGATTTTTGATAAATCTCCCTTCGGAAGCTCGCCGTTGAACCACATTCTGTTCCCAATTTCGTGGCCCCGCGCGATCAGAAGACTTCAGTTGGGCCCGTGCTGTAGACACCACGTCAGCCTGCGACCTCATCGTCTGCTAATCGTCAACCGGCTATACAGCCATCCGCATCTATGATGTCCATACAGCCTAGGACGACTCCAGCGGCCATACAGCCACCTGCACCTGAGATGGCCGTACAGCCTAGGGCATCATCAGCACCTGAAATGGTCATGCAGCCTAGGGCACCCACAGTACATGCGATGGCCATACAGCCTCGCGAAGTTCAAACGGATATAGAGCTAGATGGTACGCTAACATGCACACAACCCGTCGCTGATGCAACACACACAACGCGTCACTGTAGTAACTAGTGCGAAAGCTGCTCAATTAACGCCAATGCAGTCCGCCGCGCAATGGCCATCAAAGCGCTTCGTCGGCTGTCACTGAACAAGGCCTTAATGAAGGTCGGCCTGCAACTTCCAACGTCGGCGTTTCCTACACCCAGACAGATGTCAAGCGGAACCGAGTTTCTACTCAACCCACCTCTGCAACGTACCTTGTCTGAATTTGTGTGCAGGACGCAGATGCCCTTGCCGACGCTCATGAAGCTTGTACGCGGCGAGACGAAAACGGACTACCGACCAAATAACAGTGCTCGCTCAAGTGTGCAATGATTACCATCAATTGGGAAAACAGCAAGCTATAGCAGCGGAAGATGTGCGCGTGGAGCTTAAGAAGGCCGTCCTGCTTCAATCGCAACAACCAGCAAACCATAGCTCAGTGGTTAAGAGGGTGAACATTCTGCGAAAGAATGTCCGAAAGGAGCAACACCCGTGTCTTGTACTGGACATGGAACTCCTTTCGTTATGACCCGAAGTGTTCGTTTGTCCATTCGGGATCGACGACAAAGCAGCAGGTGATCCACTGTCTTCTGAAGGACTATCGACGATCTCTCGTTCCAGAAGATGGCCTCAATCAACGAGCTTACAGACGCTATCCCACAGACCGACTGTCGGCACTCCGACACTGTCGCCACCGCGTTAGTATTCACAGTCGCAGCGTGCATCTATTTGCTGGTTGCATTGAGGCTGTGAACGCACTCGTCATTGGGCTTGCGTGCCTATTAGGTTGGGTTCTCCGGGCGGATATGAAGACATCGGTGGGGCGACAGCATTTGTCCATGGCGCACATTGCAACAGGCAAAATCCAAAGGGGCTTTCAACTATCATTGGGTCGATGACCACATCTATGCCGCCGCCGATATCGGGTCCAACTGCGACGATATGGAAAGTTCGCTGCGCTATGCGATGACCGCAAAATTGTGAAGCCATGCCGTCAACGAGGACAAATTCACCACGTGGGATACATTCAGGAGGTATTGGGGTTGCAGTTTGATTCCATCGCGGAAACGGTCTCGATGTCAGCTGTCAAGCTCTCTAAGGCCCTCAGGTTCGTGTCTACGGCATTCCACTTAAGCAGATCCAGGAGGAAAGAGTATCGCTCCCTTATGAGAGGATGGCGTCACGACGCAACGTGCATCAGGTCAGCGCGTCCGTTCCTCCAGCGCCTCCAAAAGAGAGATAAACAGGTTCCGACATGTCGCCGTATGCGACTCAATGAAACAAGATCTGCTCTGGGGGGTTGGTGACAGATATTCACTCCCCGCTTCTGAACGGCGCGACTCTCGTGTATTTAACGCTCTCCAAGAGCCGGACGTGGTGGTGGAAATGGACGCACGCGATCATGGTTTGTGCGCTCTCGATGTGAAGGCCAAGATTGCACTGACTTACCTATTTACGCACCAGGAGCTTCGGATCATCGCGCGTTTCAGGACGGGGAAGTCAATGGCTTCAATATCAATTTCCGGGAAGTGCTTTCATGCGTTTTCGCTACGCACGAATGGGGTGCTCGAAGGTCTTAGCGTGTCTACCACGGGCATCGCCCCTCCACGTCCACTTCCCTTACGACAATACATCGGCTGGGGCAAAACCGCGTCGCGTCGCGTAATCCCGCCCAAGACGTTATCAGGCTGATTGGATACCGGGAAAGCTCGTTCCACCTCCGCTTCTCTGTTTTCCAATATCGCCGGGATCGAAAATACCCGCACAGATGCCGGTTCCCGCATTGCCTCCCACCCGTCTTATCTTACTCAGTTGGAAGAACTAACTCGTGGTTGGACGCAGGTCTCGCCGACGATAGAGGTCCACGGGTTTTCGTCGCTCTGGCGCAATATCCCCGCGAGCATTCCGTTGCCGACTCCACATTTACCAAGTACTCTGCAGCGATGCCAAAGTGGGTGGCATGAACATCAAGACGGGGAATTCAGCCGTGACTATCGTGCGTCTCCAATGGAAATCGTATTCAAGCACTCTCTGAGTTTATCCTGCACAGGATTCAATACAGATTTGGTGCTGGCGGCCCGCTTCGCGGAGCGTCTATTTTCAATATGCTACAAAGAGTTCGCCACTTTTTCCCAGCGGCGGGCGAAGTCCTTCCCATTTGCACACCCACACGTTCGCATGTTCTTAAAAAGAATTTGCCGGCTCAACCCGCCTTCGAGCCACAAGGCGCCAGTGTCCATCCGACTTGTCGAGACCTGCTTTCACTTCTTACGGCTTAATGATCCCTTCACACGAGCGCTCTGTGTGTAGGGGGGTCGTGTGCGTGGCGTTCTTTTTCCTCTTGAGACGATCGGAAATTGTCTCTATCAGCGGAAACTCTTTCAAATGGTTTGCTCTAAGAGCCGTGGATCTTGTTGTCGTGAACGCGGTCGGGGAACCGACACTATCGCCGACTGAAGCACCCTCAATACACATGAGGCTTCGCGGTTCCAAGACTAACCAATGCGGTCATGCACCATCCGAATGTTGTTTCGATCACGCCACAAGTTCCTTTGCTTTGTGTTTGGTGCTCTTCTTCTGCTTCGGGCGAGACAAGCCCATCCTATCGGAATTTCGGCGACGGTGTAACGAGGGCACGCCGGCCAGCGGCGTGTATTTTAACGGTACAGCTGTCCAGAGCAATCATATGGCCGCTGGTGAAGACCCCAGCCCGCACTCTCTCCGTGCCGGGGGCGCAACGCACATATATCGGACAGGAGTGAACGCCGTGACGATTCAGTTCCCACGGTCGGTGGGTCTCGGACACCTTCAAGACCTATACCAATCTCTGTCCGAAATCTGTCACCTCCCTCGCCAGCAACATGGTCACCGACTCCAAGGGCGACTCAACACTTTACATACTGCATGCTCCTCATGGGCTCCGCTCTCCTCGTCCATTTTGGGTGAGAGGTTGGTCATGCACATATGCTCATTAATGAATTACGCTGTTTTACCCCAAACATTGTGGAAAGGTACATTTCCTGGAGGCACGAAAGGAAATGGTCTTTTATATAAACTCGGTGTGGTGCACATATTCTGTATGAGCCATCCATTGCTAGCTGCGAGTGGCGCTGCGAGCTCCTCAGTTCAGCTTTCGACCAAGACACGAAACCCAAGCAAGTTTAAGCCCGCCTCTCCTCGTCTCTTTGGATGAGCGGTTGGTCACACACATATGCCCATTACTAAATTACGCTTTTTTACCCCCCAACGTTGTGGAAAGGGGTTATATCTTACGTAGAAAAGAGAAGATGGTGAACTAATGGTTATAGGCGTCCGAAAGGTACGATGTTGTACATGAAGCTAATAATCAAGGTTAATTTTATGTGGATATCTAGCCCTGATGCGTCGCAGTCACTGAAACTGTGGTATACGGAACTTGGCATATATTCGCCGCCATCCATTGCAGCGCATCCAAAATATAAACCAATCTTAGAGCCACTGTACCAGCTGTCGATTCACTTTAAGAACGCAAGCATACCCTTCCCCCCCCCCCCCCCGCGCGCTTAGACGAAACACTACAGACAACGATATAAATCCGGCACCACTGAATGACATCATGCCGAATATATTTGTCGGAATCGGTATAAAATGTACGTAGGAGTTTGAATATACCACACACGTGCCCAAAATACACGAAATCACAGAGAAGAAATCTGAAATAATAAATCATGTGTAGGATCGATTTTGATTGGATTACCAAATTACCCACAGTGAAATATACAACTCTTTCTGTTGTTTTTTTCGCTGCCGGATTTATCCGTCGTCAATACAGTCCTGTGTGATCCAAGTGTGGGCTGTCTGGTTATGATCGAGAATGATTTGCTCAATTGTAGGAGCAAGATAGCGAGACGTCGCATGACATCGTCACTTCCAAGTAGAGATTCCGCCCAAGCCACCGATTATGATCGCCTTACTAGTCGTTTTGAAGTGATTCTGAGCCCAGACCACGACGTCGATAAGCTGCGCGATGAAAACTAAAGTATAATGTGTATGAAGCTCGGGTAGAAGGGGTGTTCCCAACTATCGTCAGTCCGGAACATGATTCTGAACGCTCAAATTTTGCTCAAGGTTTTGGAGTACAATTGGAAATCGAGAGAACATGGAGAACAAAGTGCTTTGGGATGACTTCTCCGGTAATTGAACTCGAGAAGTCAAGTAGTATGCCGATTCGATCAATGTGGTGCTGCTTAGGTGTCGCCATGGTATATAAATATGTGTGCCAACGTGGCGTGGAATCACCCCTTAAATCACTGTTGCGTAGCCAACGGGTGATCTATCTGCGAGAACTGATTGGATCATCACGCACTTGACAGACGAAGGCTTCAGCAAAACAAGCAGATCTCAGAGCGGATCGCCACAACCCCAAGATTCGAAATGTAGGAAGTGCACATGCAAGACCAGATAGCTTCAACAATGCCTACAGAGCTCCGCGGTTGTTATGGTGGCTCCTAAACGCAAAGAAATCACGTTTTGGATAGCATAATCATCGTCGAACCTTAGCAGAGTAACATTCGGGAGCGGTTTGCTAGGCTAGCTGCTTGGTTGCACTCGAGATAGCAGGATCACACATGAAGAACAAGTCGAACGATAGCTGGTTTGTTTATCGACTTACGGACCTTGGCGTAACAGATGATGCAGTCGATGCAAGCGACGAATTCGTCAGTAGTGATGAAGATTAGCAATGCATAATAAAGCCTCGCAGGAAGCTGGCTCAGTTTAGAATATTCCAAGCGTGCTTGGACACGTGGCAAAAACACCGCGTTTGATGCGGATGGACACGGGTTCAGTTCCCGTCGTATCCATAACTTTTTACAATAATCACAATTAGTGAATCGTAGGGTTTAGCTCCTAATTCGGAGATAGTCTGTCGCAAACATTTTAACCTTACCCAAAGTATGAACATCACGTCGATACGGTACCAATGTTCCAAAACTCTATCGATGACTTGATACTCGCTGGTGAGAATACCTAGCAGCATAAAGATCTTCCAAGTCTCGTCCATATCTCTGCCGACGAACTCCAAATTGGCGCCCAACCGTGAAAACGGAGGCGCGCAACCTTGAAAAATGATCTAGATGGTCTTGGAAAGGCTTGTCATCTTGCATCTTGAATTATGCCTATCCTGCGTCGTTAAGATCTTTTTTTCTTCTATGTGTCCCGGTTGCTCTACTCCTGAGCGTCTACCACGCTTTCTCAGTATCAACAGTTGTGTCGGATGTAGATTTGAAACACCAAACTCACATCGGGAGCGATAACACCACTTGCCTTTAGCTCTCCTCCTTCCACCTTGCCGTAGTTCGGTGGTCACTTGCAGCGTGTCGTTTTGCGTCGTCTGATTTTTGCATGTATCTGAGAGAGGGGATAATGATAATGTGCGGATGGCAAGCTAGGGGTATGCTGGCCCAGAGGAGGGAAGACCGGCGAAACCAGAGAGGATAATGCTTGTAGGACGAGATAGGCGGAGTGAAACTAACGCAACTGCGGCTGGGGGACTCGCAATTTAAAGCCGGCGGAAATGTTCCGACTATCGGGCACTTATCCCATCCTGCCTCGGTTGCCAACCGCCTAGATCTCCTGGAGCAGTCCTCTGCGCGTCGCTTCGAAGCGCTGGGCCGTTCGCTCATTGATCTATGTGGTCAGTTGGACCTCCTCGTGCGCCTCCAGCGCTTCGGGCAACCACCGGCTGTGGCGCCAAACCCTCCGCGCTCACCCGACCCGGGTCTCGATATGGCTTAAGGAAGCCTACGTAAAACACGGGGCGTGTACGCATCGTCTTCGGAAGATTGAGCGTGTACGCAATGCCCTTCCTGGCCACGACCCTAAAAGATCCAATTAAGCGCGGGCGCAACTTGGTCTTAAAGACCGCAGACACTGCTGTGTAGGTAGGGTTTTTAGCGTTTAAATAAAACTTTGTCACCCACGTTAAACACTTCAATGTTGCTTCTGCCCTTTGCATCAGCGTGTTCTATCTGAACATATTGGGTATCAGACATCGCATCGCGTACTAGTCGTAAGCCACTTAAACGCGTAGACACGTCCGTGTCAACTTGCTTGCGAACTGCAGCTGGGCTGATATCAGCTAGCCCATCGGCTATCCCTCCCCCACCAATCCTGGAACCACGGAGTGGTGGCGTCAGCGGGATGCGAGTGTGTGAGACCGTTCAGTAAAACGGGGTGCCTGTCGAGACTTGCGCCACATTGTTCAATGTAAACTCAGCGAGTGGGAGCATCGAGCTCCATTGTTTGGGTCTAACTGCACAGACGCTCCGAATCATGTCTTCGACTACGCGATTCTACGCGTTCAGTCTGACCATCGGTCTGCAGATGGTCCGCTGTGGACATGTCGAGTCGAATGCCGAGCACCTTAAAGACCGACATCCAAACCTTACCCGTTAAACGGGGATCTCGATCGAGGCAATTACCTCTGGCAGACCATGCTGTCGAAAGACACGACCCATGAACAGCGTGGCTGTTCCTTCTCCATCGATGGAGTCTGGCACGCCGCTAAATGAGCCATCTTGCTCAATCGGTCGACAAAGACCACATGCCGTGTTGCCCGCCGCATCCCGTGGCAGGCAGAACACAAGGTCCATACTCATGGATTATTAACCCCCGTGAGTACAGGCAAGCTGGCCAACGGCGCAGCCGAGTGTGGCGAGCGTTTAACCCGTTGGCACGTCTCACACGTGCGTACATACGTACTGACCCACTTGTAAAGCTTTGGCCATCAGCAGTGGGGTCTCACCGAGCTGTAGGCCTTTTCTCGACCGAGATGACTGCAAGTGCCCCCACTTGGGGTATCACGTGCCTCATAGAGGATAAGATACTTGAGATCCTCTTCGTGAGGTACCACGACACGTGTGGTGTCTTCTGGACCAGTACCGTAGTACAATAGGGCATCATCCAGAGTGTATCGATGTAGCCTCGCGCGTAACCGCGCTGACAGCTTAATCTCTGAGTTAGCAAACTCCGCGCTTCCTAGCGCATGTAGCAGAGCTACGCAGGACTCGTCACGCGCGTACTCCGCGCGGATCAAGTCTGTCACAAACGAAGTCATCGTCGTGCCGTAATCGATCTCATATTCTGGCCTGCGTGATAACGCATCGGCCAAAACATTCTGCCTGCCAGGCTTGTACTTCACCTCAAAGTTGTACTCCGCAAAGAAGGAAAGCCAACGGGCCATTCTCTGAGAGAGATGAGGCGGCGGCGTCGTAGTGCGTAGCGACGCATGATCAGTGTAGATCACAAACGGCTTGGAGTCGAGCAGGTGAACCCTGCATTTGACGAGCGCATACTTCATCGTAAGTAGCTCTTTGTCATGAACTGGATAGTTCTTCTCAGCAGCCTTAAGCTGGCGAGATTCAAACGCGCTTACGCCCTTCAGCGTCTGCTTGAAACATAGTCCTGCCGATGGCAAATCAGACGCATCACAGACGACACTAAAAGGACGAACGGGGTCTGGCAGGGCCAGGATCAGGGCTTGAAGGAGACTCTCCTTAATGGCTTCAAAACCCGCTTGATGTCCGGTGTCCCAACCCCAGTCCACATCCTTCCTAAGGAGATTGGACAGTGGCCTTGCCATCTCAGCATAGTTCTTGCTGTACTTGGGCAAGTAATTGGCCAAGCCACTTCCGTAAGTGATTCTTTGGAACCGGCCAGTCTACAATGGCCTTGACCTTAGCGGGATCCGCTCAAAGGCCTCGCTTCCTAATAAAGGATCCCAGAAAGGGTATCTTTTCAGCGCCGAACACACAATTGTCAAGGTTGGCATACAACATGTATGTGCGCATGCACTCGAGCACCGCTCGCAGGTGATCAATGCGGTTCTCCACATCAGTATTTCCGTGCTCCGCACGACTCTGGACGAATATATCGTCGAAGTGTGTCTGAACAATTAGGATCCTCCACTATTGCGGTGTAAGCCATGTCAAGCGCGAGCTGTGAGGTCGGTCCATTACACTATTGACCCTGCTCTACTCCGGCCGAAAGTCCTGCCCACTCGGGGACTCGAACTCACATCGAAGTATGTCTGAGCATACGCCTTGTGTGGGGCCTGAACAGTTGCGTCACAATACGATTGAACGTCGCAGGCGCGTTCGACAGCCCTTGGGGCATTACTAGCGTCTCCCAGAGTATACCGCTCGGAGTGCTGACCGCCGTAAGCGGAATATGCTTGCTTGCATGAAATTGATAGTATCCATCGACCAAGTCGAGGGCACTGTACACCGTACACCCCGTCATGTTGTTCTGGAGAACGTCCTTCCTAGGAATAGGCGTTTGCGCCGGAATGGTGGCCGTGTTGAGCTTATTAAAATCTTGAACGATTCGCCACTTGCCATTCGGCTTTCTGACACAGAACGTAGGCGTTGAGTGTGGAGACTTGCGCTCGCGCACCATACCCGCCTCGTGCTTAGCACGGGAGAACGCGTCAATGACGTCACACTGTTCTCGTGGCAAAGCCACTGCCTTGCCATACAGTATTTGGTTCCCGGAACCAGGTCAATCTCATGATATACAGCTCGATCCGGAGGTACCTCGTGGCAGATTCCTTCGAGACCACGTCTTGATATTCCTTCACCAAAGGGTAGTACGGATCCGAGGGGTCCATGAGGGCCGAGGATCCTGCCTGCGCATTCAGCGCATTCTTGGTGTCCTCAAGGACTGCTTTATTCAAAAGCGACGACGGGTTTAACCCCTCTTCACGTCGTAGAATGACCAACTGGGCTAGCTTGCCGGCCTTCAAGGCGTCGCCGAACTCGGCCATGGACATCTCGTTCAGCTCCGACAGAGCGTCCGAAGGGGGCATCCTCTCTAGACTGATGTCTCCATCGACTTCCCCTGTCACTCCGTTGACGAGTGTATATAGCCGATCGCTATCACCAGGAGTATCTTCACTCGTCATGCTAGACACATCAGACGCTCTGCGTCTCATGGCAGACGCTTGGCGTCGTAGCCTTCTCCCCGCTGAGACGGTTTGCCTCGGAGAGGTCCTAACAGTCACATCAGCTGCGTCTCTAGGTGCTTGCACCGTGTGCATTTCACCCGGGACTGGTATGTCTGGACCGACAACTGTCGCAGAGCTGCGATGCTCGCAGTCTCTACCCCGTGGATTACTTGCCACGTCACCTCCATCAGTGGGCCCTCGGCCTTGATGGCCCGGCTCACGGCCGGCCACACCACGCGTGTAACGACAACTCGTCGTCGTGATGAATGTCACTGTCGTGACCAATGTCACCATGACGTCGGTCAACCAGCGGATTACCTGCCGCTCCACTTGCATCCTGAGGCCCGCGGCCTTCAAGCCCCGGTATACCGCCGGCCACGCCACTCATGGCGTGTAACGACACACCGTCATCATGACGAGTGTTGTTGCCGTGACACATGTCACCTGTGTCACCCAGCGTGTTTCCTGCCGCGCCAGTAACAGCCGACGAACTCTGCTCGGGACTCTTGTCCTCAACACCTTCAGTGTCTACAAGTTCGGATACTCCGATGTCCAGCTTGTTGACCGACTCGGTCCAGTGCCCGCGCCAAAAGCGCTATTGCTTCCTAGCAAAGGTGGGTTCATGATTCACCAAAGCTCCACCAGGAGTAAAGCGCGTTGCGCCCAAGGTCCTCGACCTCCAATCGATCCATGACCCATGGCGTTCCAGCCATGCCATGCCCAGGATGAGGTCATACCTCGAATCCAGGTCCAGGACAAGACAGCGTTCCACGCTATTTCGAAGTCGAGAAACTTCACGCCCAGGTTCACAGGAGCCATAGGCACCGTGACACGGGTCCCCGTCGCTAGACGAACAGTGATGATGTCACACTGCGCTCCCTGAGCGCCTCAGCGTATTGCTGACTTCCTTCCACCGTGGAGCGTCGAACGTAGTTGCCCGACGCCCCGGAATAAATCATTATGATCCATGGCTTCTCAAAGCCCTTCGCCGTCGCATCAACGACGAGCAAGCCCGGCTTGCATACACGTTCCGTGTTAGAGAGTACGGCTCTCTCCGGGGCTGGGCCCTGTTGCACGCCACCCCGTTCTTCCCCAGAAGGGCGCCCCGCGCCTACTGAGTATCGGCGTTTCCCCGCGACGAGCCGATGGCTTGGCTCGATGAAGAGCGACGGCACGTAGGAGATTGACGCGACCTGCGTGACGGGCAGGTTGCCCTCAAATGGGTGGTGCTTCGGCAGATGAAGCACCGATGGACGCCCATACGATGCTCGGCAGCATGAAGCTCAGCTTCCTCATCTTCTGCTTTGCTGAGGTCCATTGGGACCGGTCCGTCGGACGGAGTAGCGTTGGCAACGCCCCATCCAATTCGAGACAACTTGAAGTTGAACTCGGCGTTTAACGCCACTCTCACGGCCTCTTCAAAGGAGGAAGGGTGAGTGCGGAACACTTCTGTCCTAGCCACGCCAGTGCGGAGACCCTCCATAAAGACTGTCACAGTCACTGCCTCTGGCAGAGGATCGACCACCATGCCGGCGATCAGAGTTCGCACCTCCCGGACGAAGTCCACCATGTCTTTCTTACCCTGACGGGTACTCAGAAAGCGTGACCTCACGCGGTACGCCTGATTAGGTGGGGCAAACACTTACGATAGCTAGAATTTCAGCTCTTCCCAGCTCGGGAAGGCCGCGTCCACCGACGTGCCGGACGTGACTGCCATTTCTCGTGCTTGGCCACCAAGCTTTCGAGATAGCTAGCGTCACGCGCTGTTGATCAGTACGGAGCATGGCCGATCCCATCGCCATTTTGATCTCGCAGATCCACAACATGAGGTTTCTTTCTCCTCCTTTCCTTCGAAAGTCTTGACGCTCACGATGAGCGGTTTAGGCCGGGAGGCCCTATCTCGATGTTGTCGACGTCGGTGCAGACGCCGACATCCTCTGCTGGAGGTGCTCTAACAGAGCATTCTCGTACTTGAGAAAGCCTTCAGACGAGCGTTCACCGCGTCCGGTCCTTGCGAAGCAAGCTGCGTTATGCCCTCAGGGCCGAGCAAAGACATAACCTTTTCCAGCAGGTCTTGCTGGCTCTGGGACAGGTTAGAAAACGCTGTCAGCTCCATCCTCACGGAGGAATAGTCCTAAGACTCAGGTGCGGGATTGACAACAAGTGCTACCAGGTGCAGCGGGGCTGCGTAGCGTAGTGCCTCAGAGGAAGATGTATGACTCCCCGATTCTTAGCTGTGGTTATCATAATGTCTCCGCTGAGGCTTAGATCACTCTAGTTATACCACTAGAGACTCAAAGAGTCAGTATTCCTAAACCTAAGGCAATACTCTCTTTAGTCTTTAGTGCTAAAACCGAACTGTTATTTGTTTGCTTATCTGTTGCAAAGCCGCCTGTGGTGTAAATGTATGACTCTAACTATCTACACTATATTAATATCTCGTAATGTCTCACAGACCTGACGCACTGGCCACGCAACGTGCTCAATGGATAGGAGGTCTACCTGTGCTCTCATCTCGTCGCTAGTGTCTGTCAAGGTACTGGCAACAAGTGCAACGCGACAAGTGTGACTGCTCACGCACGGTCCATATTGAAGCAGTCAGAGCTCCATCTTTCCCGCACATCCTTGACGAAAATTTGAGCAACGAAACACTGCCTTCTTCGTGGACGCCGACGCACGTGTGTACTTGTGTAACCTAAAAAGGAACCAAGTAGCTCGACCCGGGCAAGTAGGTGTATTGCTCACTACACTGTCGTGATGCAACTAAGTGGTTCCTTTTGCGCGTACGCGTCCACAAATACATCATCTGTCACCACATTCTCCACAGCAGCATATCCTGTCACCAGTATGCTCTCCGAACCCGTCCACTGTGCGCCTGTTGCAGTCTCCTCTTCGGCTGCATGATCTGCAGCTACATCGTCGCCTACTCCGCCCTCTGCTAGCAAGTTCACATGAGGCCCTTGACGTATCTTCACGACTGGTCGATCCTCCCGCCGAAGCAATTTTCAATGTCTTATGACCGCTCGTTTCCATACCTCATATCACCGCGAAACAGCTGTCTCACCATGCTTCTGACCAATACCGAATACGATCTAGTTTGAACCTAACCTATTTTTGCACCATCTTTGAAATGTAGGCGAAGCAACTCTGCGATCATATCACTGTCCCACTTCGGCCGCTTGTCAGTCTTCGTCTGTTTTGTTATTGCAGCGCGAGCCCTTTTCGGCAGCCTGTCCCGATGGGCTGGTCCAAAATATCGTCATGTACTCACCATGAGCCTCGCAGGGCATTGGGAGGCTGCTACTACTCCAGTCCAGCGACCCTGATAGTGTCCAGCTTGGCTTCACAGTGCATGCCACATAATTGGCTTCAGGCGGCTGGTGCTGAGCTTACATTACCTCGGCTGGGTGCATAAATACATCGAGCATCATTGCACACCATCGTTGTGTCCGTATTGTTTGCCAGTGATTATTTTATTGGTGGCACTTCGCCGCCGCTGTGACTGACCGGGCGTGCGCTTGGACTAGGCAGGGCACCGGAGGCTAGCCGACACGAGAACACGCAGTCAAGGAGCCAGTACCTATCCGCATGCTGGCTCAGAACGTGTTGACACTTGTACAATGATCTTAGTTGTTGTTAATCACTACACACTCAAATTTTGTAGGTTTCTATAATATATTGTAGTTATGCGGTTTTTGTACATGTATGTGCTCAATACACCTTTAGCGGGGCGGCGTGCCCAGGTGGAGACGACCGGCATATTTACAACTCTATTTGAAACTGCATATCAGCGGGAAGTCATGATCTTTTCTAGCTGATCAAGGAGATGCAGATCCAGTGCTGTACGAGCTGCTTCATATTTTGATATTCTTTATGATCTTGCACGAGTTCTCAGCACATCAATTTTGTGATACAAGAACAATGCGGACTTCAACAAAATTCGACTGTATATTGAAGGTAAACTGAATTTGTTTTTACCAAAAGCTCCCATTGCTCAATTGGTGCGTTTACACAAGCCAAAAATGCTGAAGCGATCGGAACGTAATTACTACCTCTGTGAGGAAAATAATGCACATATAAAAAAATTGCGCAGCGCTCCGCCACATTTTCTTTTGGCGATTATAAGATATGTAGAGGTACACGTTTCACTAGTAAATAAATGGATCGAGCTGAGAAGTCGGAGCGGCAAGCAATACTGCAGTGGGCTGAATAACAGAGGGGCAATGTAGAAGGCAGTGGAGGAGCGGCTTGCAATGCCGACAGCGTGGTCATGTCCAGGTGAGGGTTGATGAGCGTCTGAACATCGCACGGCAGCGTTACTGGGATGAGTCGGTACGGGCCAGACTGTCCTTGTGCAAGTGGCCGGGCCGAAAGTCATCGCGCCCGCCGCACTTCATGATCTGCAGCATTACCATCTGCAAAGTCAGGAAAGTTTTGTTCAGCGTATCGGCAGTCGTTTCAGCAAATGCGCGAATCACTTCCTCGATCAGCACCTCGATCGTGCGCGGCCTTGTAACTGACTGAAGAGACTGGATGCTGGAAAAGTAGACCAAATCGAGGTAGTTGAGGTCGGGGCTTTGCGCTGGCTGATTATCGAGCTTGATCGTCCAGTCGTCGCTGCAGCCTGCATCGGCATCGCGGGGCCGTTCGCATCAACTGGTATCACGTTGTCAATGAGCATCTGGCGCGATATCACTCGCGTAATGAATACTGGGCGGAGCTCTTCAACACCTGCTGCTCAGTTCACACTTTCCCGTTGGGTGATGTAAGTCTCTACAACCGGTCATAGCCACACCTTTCCATCCCAGGCTTCCCGAGCCACAGCGCACATGAACATTACTTTTTAATGTACCGCTTGATGTCGATATTGCACCGGTAACTCCTCAGCGGGCGAGCCGTCCTTGCCCGTCAGCACGTAGACCTTCTGTCCAACCTTCTTAACGTAGAACTACTTCTCGTCCATATGTACGATATTGTACATTGGATCGAGAAAGTAGTTCCCTTGCCGCCTGGCTTGACATGCTCCACACAGAACTTGAGGCGCGCTACCTTGTGCACAGGTGTGATCAACGACCGTGTTGACGTAGCGCTCGTCGCAAGTATCCCTCCTTGATCAAGCTTTGGACCAGATACGAGTTTACAGAGAATACAGCTTGAAGACGGCATTGATTCTTGCGATTATTCACAGAAACCTCGGCCACACGCTTGCACAGAGCCGCACGATCAAGCTTTTCCTTCCCCGGGCGCTCTTTCTGAACTTGACTACAGCAGCGACTCAAGCGCAACGAACTGTTGCCTCTCTTCCAGATGCGGGCAACCGTGAGGCGGCTAAGACGAAAGTAAGCTGCAGTTTGGATGATGTCACCGTGCTTCAGCACTCCATTTGTGCTGCGATGGATCAGGTACTCCCACACTGCTTGGCGCTCTTCGTCTGTGGCTTCCATCTTCAGCAGAACAAGTTATCTTTCAAGATGAAGGCGGGGGATTCAAAATTTAAACCTGATCGCTTTTGCAAGATATCGATTTTGGGTAGGTTGTAATTTGATTGGAAATGTGCGATATTTCCTTCACAGAGGTATTATAGTAGGGACACATTTGTAAATATCGAAAATCGTTGAAAATGGTATAATAACTACAATACGCTCTGTTCCAACGCAGCATGCTTTCTATTTTCGTTTCGAAAAAAAGACAATATGTAGCAGTCTCTTGAGCTTTTGACTACTTAACACGGGCCGCAAAGAATCCTAAATCCCACTACTCATCATAATTGATTCCTCAACTGCCCAACCAATTCCAATGTGAAAAGCGCGTACTACATACAGAACCAATGTTTAAGGCTACACTTCTCCTACAAGTACCTTAGTTGAAGTGGATACGACGCATGTGGCGGTTACCCAAGCCCACCACCGAGCGCGCGTGCAGCTGTGAAATGTTGTCCATGACCACGAATTCGCCCTTGACCCACTGGTGCCAGTGCGCGAACTCGTCCGAGTACAGACGGGGCTGCAGTGTCTCCGCCACAAAGTCAGCGTCTTCATCTTTCTGGTTCGTCTCCGGATCGAATCCCACCGACGTCACGTACGTCGGGTGCAACTTGGTCTTCTCAGGACCCCACGGCTCGTGGTAGCGCAATGCCAACTCTCCGGTAATCGGGTGCGTCGCCACCACGGGCGACGTGTTTACGCGATCTTGATACCCGAAAAGCGACGTGCGGTACGTGAGCGAGATGTTCTTAAGGCGCTCCACGGTGGAGTCGGGCAATGCCGACAGCAGGCGGCGCGTGTCCGTGATGATGGTGTTACCATGCTTCGGGTCGTCCTGAGGCGGAGCGGCCTCCACACAGTGGAAGAACATGAAGACGGGCGGGTCGCCCAGCTCGGTGGACTCGGATGTTTTCTTCTTGAACATGCCGTCGTAGTGGAACGACAATGCCTCGCGCGTTTGTGCCGGCAGATTCGTGCCGGCCTCCGTCTTGATGTCGAAAACGTTGCCACCCGCGAAGGTCCCCTTGGGCCACTGCAGCACGTCTCCCCAGCGCTCGGTCGCCGTCTCAAAGTCGTCGTCCTGCTTGAAGCCACGCAGCGTCACCAAACCATACTTGAGCACAAGGCTTCGAATGGCCTCGCGCGGGATGTCCATGATAGATGGCGCCGGGAAGCCCTCTTTGGCTTGGGCGATGATGAACATTTTGGTGCGGATGAGCTCGACATGCAGCGGGACCCACTGGGCCACTTCCTCGGGCGTGCACGATGGTCGCTCGACGTATCCCCACTTGCGTCCGCGCTTATAGACCAGGTCGTACTTGTCCGTGTCCACGTCCTTCAGGTCAGTCGTGTGCGGTGTTCCATCAAGGTCCTCACAAACGACGGAGTGCCAGGGGGTACGACATTTGCCAGACTTCTGTGGGATAAGGTGAATACCAAACTTGGGACCGGCATTGTTGTACTGGTGGATGGAGATACGGAGCGCATCCGGATATGATTCGTCGACCAAAGCTGAAAAGCCCACGTTGCGGTGCATCATTTGCTTGGCGATCTTACCGCAACTGCGCTTCACAGCAGTGCGAGACATACCCATCCATCGCGGTGCGAGATCACGCTCGAGGAACTTGCAGAACGAGCAGTACATGTTGCGGGTTTCCGGTTCCGTCTTGATACGAGCGTCGAAATCCATGTGCAGCACGTTGAATCGCTCGAGTATTTCCGGAATGGGGTTGTCCACGTTCTTGACGTAATTGTCCATGGAGTCGAAGACGATGTGACTGAGGTCCGCCTCCTTCACCATTGACAGCAACTCGTCCTCGAAAGCACGTAGATCACTCAGACTCACTCCCAGCAAGTCGTTGAAGACACGGCCGTCGCTGAAGATGACCATCTTGCATCCCGGGGGATATGCCTCTTCCACTTCACGACAGAAGTGCTCAAGACGTTCCATTGATAGTTCTTCGGCTCGGTCCGGCAGTTTCCCCAGCACTTTGTCGGTTGAGTTTGGCGACTTGAATGGGAACGACGGTAGCACCAGCGTAATCGGAGCGCGGCGCTCGATCAGTTGCATCACAATCTTCTCCATCTTGTGTTTGCCTTCCTCGTTGAAACGATCGATTGGAGAGGGGAAGCGGCTTTGGATGGTGGCAAACTTGTCGAGGAAATGCTCCCAGACTTTGGTGTGTTGCTCTTCGGTCCACAAGACTGGGCTCGTGTTGGCGTCCTGCGTGTAAGTGTGTTGGTCGAGGTTGGGCGCCATTCCGATGGTGTGTTTGGTCGAGTCGGAGGCCGGAGGAGGACTTGAGGCTTGTTGAGTGAAATGAGGAATGAGCCATGTCATGTCAAACGCACTGGCGGCCTGGCCATGGTGAGGCAGCGTTGAGGCCCCACCGCAGTTGAGGTGGGGAGCAGGGAAATCTGCTACACATGTACCAGATCCTTGATCGAAGCAGTCACTGCTGCGGCAAAAAAACGGACAGCGGCTCCGCCTACGACCACCAGCAGGCCATGACGCCGACGCCGCTGATGGTACCGGAGACGGACGGTACAAAACGTGGCCTGCAACGCTAGACCAGCAGAAAGTTGGTTGCACACCTGGGTTTGGTTGTACCCACCACTCATCAAATTTAGTTTGTACGGCACGGTTCGGTGTCTTTTTTCGGCTGCTGTCGATTGTCGTGCTTGTGTAGTTTGTTGACCGGTGTGACTTTGCTGTACCCACAAGGGACTTGCATGAATCACGTCGCTTGGATTGTCTGCTGGAAATCCAAGCGTTAACTCAGCGCGGACCAGATGGCCAGTGCATTCCAAACTCATACTGTAGGAGGGTCGATGAATGGTTAATATTATAGCTTGCCCATGTAACTGCACTCAGAAAGCGACGACTCGCCCTGTTCTCACTCAGCAATACTCCCTAAAATGAAAAAAATGCGCTGTCGTTTACCTTTCTTGCAATTTCGGTGCATCGAATTTTTAAGTGAAACCAACGATGACCATCAAGGTTTGCGTTATCGAGCAATTTGCAGTACCAGTGTAGCTATCGGGCGTTGCCTTGAACATTACACTGCACCGTATAAGCAGTTTCCAACGCGGGGGCGTCGTGTCTTTGAAGCACCTACCGCACCTCCAACATCATACGTCATCCGCATCCCTCCGATCTGCCCACTATCAAGATTCGCTAGGGAGAGAAGCAGACTACATGTAGTCTATTTAATGTCAAAATTCGGTAGACGAACCGATTAACGATCCAGATGTCGCATGTGCACTAAGGATTTTTCGCTCCATAATCCTCCCACCCTGTCTGAAAGTACCCAGCGAGCTCATGGCGGTATCGCTACAGTGTCACTCGCATTTTCAGCCCGAGCGATCATGCACATTACCCTTGGCACGGACACTCCCTGGGACCCATTTGAGGCTGATGAACATACAGGTCGAGGTGTCCGGCCCGAATTCTTTCGCGGCTATTGGACACACCGTCGACCACGTCATGAAGGCATCTCCTTGTGGCGAACAAAAGATCCAGGGGGATGAATCTGAGCAGCCAATCACTTTTGCTTTCGAAGTCTACGTGGTGATGTGGATTACCGTCCTGACGTTATCTCTCCCGGTACGGGGTCTCGCCATCACCGTTTAGTGTGGTCAGTTTTCAATGTCGACTCGACATTGCTACGTAACATATTATATATGTACAATACGGTATGTATATACGGTACGGAACCAACAGTGAGGCTTGGTAATCGTGTCCGCGCTTACGCCACCAAGGGTAAAAAAAACGCGGAGGATATTATATCATACAGTAGAGACGCCGGCCGGACCCGTATCTTGTGGAGCCACTGGAGCCCTAGTGGCAATGACAGGCTGTCATTGACAGCTTCATCTTTACGCGGTGAGACCGTGTGCCCAGCAATCAGCGGGCAAGAGGTGATCGATCCCGCAGCAGCAAGGGGGTCTGCCCACCGAGGGATGCATTGCCGGCTGCATGGCCATCAGCTCATTCTTCAATTTGGGGGCTTCAAGTCACATCCATTCAGCAACACTACGCCACGCCACCAAGCTTCGCGCCGTGCTCGTTCTGTTCTCTTCGACCACTATGGCTCCCAATGCTACCACCCCGTCCGCACAATCTGGTGACCGCACGACCGTCGACAAGGCCGCCGTCGCGGCGCACTTTCTGAACAAATTCGCTGACCTGCAGAGCCACTTTGACGCGGCCACCGATGTGTTCGAGTCCAAGGGAAAGCGCTTCCTGGAGGCGACGATCGGTCGCTTCGTGGACCACAACGAGTCCATCACGATCGTGTTGCCAGGATTTCCGACCAAGACGCCGAACCACGGTGGCAAGGTACTTGGGCCGCTGCCTGACCGCGCCGAGGAGCTGGCGCTGGCGCGTCTGGAGAAGTTCTGCACGTCCATCGAAGAAGTGTATCCGACAGGATGCAAGGTCACGATCTTCAGCGACGGTCGCGTGTTTGGAGATCTTGTGGGTGCATCCCTGGAGAACATCCGCGGGTACAAGAACGGTCTGAAAGAGCTCGTGGAGGAGGCAGGCCACACGCACATCCAGTTCGACGGGCTTGAAAACTACACCAAGACAGACAACCCGATACAGGAGGTGCTTGACCGGTTTCACATAAACCAAATGGACATGAACGCCCGGATTGCGAACGAACCAGAAATCCGAAACAACTTCCGTTCGTTCTCGCACTTCATGGAGCGAGACATGGCCGATCACTGGCGTGGAAAGTCGGAGGCTGAAATACGCAAGGGCTGCGATGAAGTCGCGCGCAAGATGCTGCTGCGCAACGTTGGCTTCTCGTCACTCGTGGCGGAGGAGTACGCGCATGCCGTCCGTGTCTCCATCCACTGCTACCGCAATGACGGACCCAAGTTCGGCATCCACCTGCTACCAGCCAAGCAGATGGACAGTCCGCGAACGCCGTGGCATTCAGTCATCTGCGAGGATAGTGACGGCGCCGTGCACGCCGTGGATCTGAAGGACGTGGACACGGACAAGTACGACCTGGTCTATAAGCGCGGACGCAAGTGGGGATACGTCGAGCGACCATCGTGCACGCCCGAGGAAGTGGCCCAGTGGGTCCCGCTGCATGTCGAGCTCATCCGCACCAAAATGTTCATCATCGCCCAAGCCAAAGAGGGCTTCCCGGCGCCATCTATCATGGACGTCCCGCGCGAGGCCATTCGAAGCCTTGTGCTCAAGTATGGTTTGGTGACGCTGCGTGGCTTCAAGCAGGACGACGACTTTGAGACGGCGACCGAGCGCTGGGGAGACGTGCTGCAGTGGCCCAAGGGGACCTTCGCGGGTGGCAACGTTTTCGACATCAAGACGGAGGCCGGCACGAATCTGCCGGCACAAACGCGCGAGGCATTGTCGTTCCACTACGACGGCATGTTCAAGAAGAAAACATCCGAGTCCACCGAGCTGGGCGACCCGCCCGTCTTCATGTTCTTCCACTGTGTGGAGGCCGCTCCGCCTCAGGACGACCCGAAGCATGGTAACACCATCATCACGGACACGCGCCGCCTGCTGTCGGCATTGCCCGACTCCACCGTGGAGCGCCTTAAGAACATCTCGCTCACGTACCGCACGTCGCTTTTCGGGTATCAAGATCGCGTACACACGTCGCCCGTGGTGGCGACGCACCCGATTACCGGAGAGTTGGCATTGCGCTACCACGAGCCGTGGGGTCCTGAGAAGACCAAGTTGCACCCGACGTACGTGACGTCGGTGGGATTCGATCCGGAGACGAACCAGAAAGATGAAGACGCTGACTTTGTGGCGGAGACACTGCAGCCCCGTCTGTACTCGGACGAGTTCGCGCACTGGCACCAGTGGGTCAAGGGCGAGTTCGTGGTCGTGGACAACATCTCACAGCTACACGCGCGCTCGGTGGTGGGCTTGGGTAACCGCCACATGCGCCGCATCCATTTCAACTAACGTGTCGAGAGGTACTTGTAGGAGAAGTGAAGCCTCCGGTTTCTGTGAGCTGTGTGTCATGTTGAAAAGAGTAAATCAGTTGTTGGATCGGATTTATTCATGATGAGAAGGCGTTGTGTTTGGGATTTTTGTACCTAAATACAATGGTGATCACTCCCGGTTAGTGGACATTTTATTAGTCGTTCAATATCTGTCAGCTCTTAGCTGTTGACGCCCGCACGACCCACGAAGGTGGTAGCAAGCAGGGGCTGGGCACACTCTCCTCGACAGATCAGCAGGATAGAATGGTCTTCTAAGATTTATAGCCAATCTGTTGGTTATGTCGGTTCTTAATATTTAATCAGATACCCATTATGGTAGTTTGAACTCCCCATGACCGAGGGCCTGGAAAATAATGTATAAGTTGAATTATTGTGAACGTCAGATGATATGTCCTATATTTTTTTGCAAATCGACCGCTTTGTAGCCGATTTAGGCTATATATACGAGGTAGCCCCTTTTTATTATATATAAACAGAAAGCCAGTCCGATTTGTTGTATCCCAACCTATTCATATATCACATGTTGCCGTCGATATAGCGTCAAATCGTTTCGAATGCCCATTTAACACTGGGCATCCGAGGTCATCGCTATATAGATATAAACGATGTGGATGTCGCTATTATCATTAAACAAGGGATAACTATACGTATTACGATTGAAAAAGCTTAAATCAATACGTATGCATCTCTCAAGTCTGTTAGGAACGATAATGTCTTCAATTGGGGCGTAGTCTCTGAACTATTTGCTTATTCGAGACTCGATCCGCGCAAGGCTATTTAATAGCAGAGCTATAAAAGCTCGTGGTGTCTATTTGCACAATGGAGGTTTACATCCACAACTCTGATTTAATTTTCTCCTACCCTGTTTTAGTATGTTTTCTACCCATCCAAAACGGCCTAACCGAGCTGGACATATTGGTCGGTTTTCACAATAAGAAAAATAAAATAAAAACAGAATATCTCTTTGCAATGCCGGTAAGTTTAGAAATAAGTACCGGTAGCGACGGAAAAATCTCGGCTAAAACAATTGTACTTTTCACTGTATGTAAAATCTTGTAAGCCAATCAAAATCGACCCAACACTTGGTTTTGTACTCCAAATGGTTTTATGTCTTTTCTTCTCTATACTTCGTGTATTTAATGCATATTTTGTGCAGTTTATGCAACTCCGAGCACATGATTCAAACCAATTCGGTTGCGTCTCATTTACTAATGGGATGCCACCGAATTTATTCATCGTTGGCTGTATTGCAATTGTTCATTAATTGTTAGGGTCAAAACTATATTCTCGGTTGGATACGACGCTACCAATCCACTAGATAGCGGTTGGAATCATGTTGTCTATTACATGCGGTGGCTGTCCACAGCCTGGTTAACACCCCACACCCCACCCACCCCGCCAGCTCAGCACAATGTATTACCTCCGATAAAACATGTGTGCTGATTTGTTTTGCTGTATTCGTCATTGTAGTTATCGAGATACAGATCTCTGTCTTGTTGAAACGAGGCAGTGTGTGCTCATTGTGGTCCTATATGTCCGCGGCGTGGTGGTCATCATAACCCACCAGAGTTGTGAAACCCCAAAAGGTCACGGTTGATGGCTTAAAAGAAGGCCAGCATCTCAACGTTTTGCTGGTAGCAGATTTGCTCAGCACTAGCTTGAAATGAGAGAAAAGACATCGTAGGATCGCTTGTGGGTCAAATCATGCGAAGGATGTCGTTATAATCGGTGTCGACAGCGCGTTGTGGTCGCTTTGCTTGGTGCAGTGTTTCCGTCGCGGAATCAACCTTCTTCGGAGTGTCGCTTTGAAATGAAGCAGGGGCAGCAGGGCGGCCGACGGTCTTCTGCCGCAGCAGCCAGAGCTTGGTTCGATACCAGCTTGACGACAGATTCACCACCTTCATCGCTTTAAAATTTCCGCATTGGATAGCGCTTCTCCACCATCTCGATCACCATGATTGTGGGCTGCGGATTAGTTCTTGTGTTGCAACAGGACGGTCCATACAAAGCGCGAGGCTACGTCATGGATGAGCAGGAAATATCTGCTGCCTCCTGGTGTGGGCGGTTTCATAGAACAAACGTCAGTCATTAGTCTGACTCCGACATCCTGCAACCGTTCCTTTGCAGAATTTTGTATGCCATGCGCTTTTGCTTGGCTAAACGACCATCGATCGAATATGAAGTCACTCGCTGTCACGAACCTAGCCCTTCCAGCAAATCCATTTCCAGCATATTCTTTAGAGCGGGTCAGTCCATATGGGCGTACCGCATGTGCCACAACAGGATCTTCCCCGCGATTGTTGTAGACAACAGTCTCGCGCTTGATTCGCGAGTCATAATTAAACTCCACGACGCTACAGAACCAAACGGACACCATCCCGTTCAAGAATTACGCTCCGCTTATTTGTGTCTAGGTCACTAGTTTATGAAAGCTGCCATCCAGCTTTCTCCATCTTGTACTGAGATAAAATATTCGTAGATCTTTTTGGTTCAAATCGCGTCTGCTCGAGCTCAATCACTGCGCCAGCAGTAGTTGGGTCGTTGTCGTCCTTGGTGCAAATCACTACCTTCCCTACGGTTTACCCATACTGATCCTGCCTTCCCAATCTTGGAAATACACGATATCCGAACTGAACGCCTTGAACGCATGTTCGTTGTTCCCCACATGTCATTGCAAACCCCGAGTCTAGCGTCCATGCTCTTAATGGCATCGCCAATATCGCCTTGCCTGCTGGCAATTGGTCTCCGTCACCATTCCTATGCGACGACAGGATGACCATGTTCCTCCCGTGCCAATTTCATTGCCATTACTCCCAGTATTCGCCTTAGCAGTCAGTTCCGCTTTCTTCTTCTGTTATGGCAGGTAGACGAAGCATTCGTACCGATGATAGTCCTTTTTCTTGCAAAACAAGCCCTTCTTGTCGCCAACATTTCCCTCCTTCTTGCTCCCACCAGGCTGGCCATCATTTCTTCGCTTCCGGGTTTGACACGATTTCTGCTGCTATGAAGGTTGCTGCCGAGCCGACATAACCTTGGTGCATATCATAGTCTTCTTCATGCACCTGGTCGGTCTCCATTTCTCCTCTCAGTGTGTATACAACGATTCCCTAGGTAACAGATTGACGATTTAGTTGCGACTGGTCGAAGATTACTCCCAGTTTACGAGTTTCCTCGACGCCTTGTAATTTATGTTCATCACCTCTTCGTCGAAAATCACTTCGTTCATGTTCTGCAACTGGTGCCGGGTGTCCTCTAAATCATCTAACCACTTCTTCATGTCCAGCTTAACATGTACTCGTATGCAGCTTTCTACGTGCACGAATCGCTCTCAAGTAAGACCTCTTTGTCTTCTCTGTTTGAAAGGCCTGCCACACGTTGAACCTCAGTTCGTACTGGTACACATTTCGCGAGTATTGCTACAAAATACCTAGCGTAGTACATCACACACGAATGCGTTTTTCTCCTCATAAATCTGCATTCGGACCGAATCACCAGGAGCTGGCCGATGTTGACCGGGGATAACACCCCAACAATCGGGTTGGGTCAGAAAGAGCGCAGTTGCGCCTTGTAGAGGTTAAATCCTCCATCGTCCTTGAACTTCGTCGGTATTTGTCCTGCGTTCGCGTCTTGTGAGCCGCAGCATCCTCCGATCCACTTCCAGCCACAAGCAGTTTGATGTCCGCCACCAGCTTGCATGGTCCCCCCCTGACTTACCACCGGAATCACCCCCGCTACGCATTCCACCGTTGATCCCTTCTTGTGGTGTCTCGTAATCATCCCCACTCAGCTCTTCAGCAAGAAAGTTTCTTGCGTATTTCCTTTCGATGATGAAACCTAACGCTGTTTGGGCTCATAACCTAGGCGTTCGGCTCTTCAGTAAACGCAGTGACCCCTCTTGCGTAGCTCTAGACTCCAAGAAGGGAAGGTAGATAGACAGGGAGAACGATTGTGCTTGAGTTTGAAAAGGCAAAGTGAATGTCGTTTATTGCTTTGTTGTGGTGCTGCATTAGCACTGAGGGAACACGCCCAGTGAAAACCCCTCTTGACCTTAACAGTCACTGCAGGCGACTTCAAATATCACGGGCACGGCCTTTAGCTTCATGGCGACGTCGCGTCGCCAATCGCTTTGGTCTCCAAGTCAGGAGCCTTAACGAGTGGCATGTACCAAATAGGTGGTATTACCGGCTGTTCCGGTATTATAGACTTAACGCTATGATTAGTGAGCAAAACTTGGGATCATCTGCATTATTTATAGGCCCATTATTGGAAGGCACCCAATATGGAAACGAATGCTAGGCCCACTAAAACACCCATCGCAAAGTGGCCCATTCTGGGGCTCGATGATGTGCTCATGTCAGCTAGCCATTTTTTTTTTACAAAACAACGTGTCACTACTGTAGGTGCGCTATAAAGGACGAGGAAGGAGGAAGACGGGCTGGCTTGCATAGCAGCATTTCACTGAAAACAAATGTAATGCCGCTAGCATCACACCTGATCCGTTCCTAAGGGAACGACACGAGTTAAAGCTTAAACTGATGGCGTTTATCGGGCTTGTCTGTCCTCTTGTGAATCCTACAGGCCTCCTGATCCCCTTTTCCGACATATGCCCAAGCCACGGGGGATATACACGTGTCGCCTTTGCCTGAACCGTCTCTGATTGGAGGACTCGCATCTCTTCAGCCTCTGTAGGCCGATGCGCTTTCATCCGAGTGTGGTGCACGGTACCATTGGTACCCCTTTACTGATAGCGAGGGTACCGCTGGGAATAATCCCGGCGGATCACTTCCCCCCTCCAACATGGAGCGAAGTTCGTCGCCTTTCACCTTACCTCGCGCGCTGACGACGGACGTCGGCCTGCGCCTCGGAACCTTTCGTGGGTGCGCCCTTTCGGCTGGGTCTTGTAGTGCAACAGATGCTTTAGTCTCTGGTACTGCCACCGCCATGCGCTGATACCCGTTGGCGGCGGCATCGCCATCAACGAACTGCTGGAACAAGACCGCACATGTGCTGTAGCGCTAAGCTGTCTCCCAGGAATCATCACCGTCGTCAAGTCTGAACCACTTTACAAATATCTCCCATTGATGTGTCGCTGGACTGATCCGGAAGGCGCGAAGAGCCTTTACCAGGTGACCTCCCTCACAGTAAATCACCTGCTCGCGTAGCTCTTCAGCTTGTCCCCGGCTCGCGTCTCTCTAGAGTTGCATTCGGGAAGCGTGACGGATGAAAATCGCGTATGGCTCCACGAGGTCTTGAACCTCGAAGGTATAGTCATTCAATGCGAGGCGGACCCGTTTAGGTCCGCGCCAGACCAGCGCTAGCTTGATCGCGCTGCGGCCGATAGCGGTCGCAGCCAGGAGGAAGTCCCCTTCACTGAAGCGTGGGAGCTTGACTAACTGACGCCTAGCGTGCCGTTCTCGGGCCGCCCGCCGGCACTTTTCGCTGGCATCTGGCATCTCAATGTGAATGCCGTCCAGCGCGATGCGTACGCTCTCCACATGTTTCTTTATTTATTCTACCACCCAGTCGATCGTCTGCTCGGCCGGATCGATTGGGGGCAGTACGCTGCGCAGCTGGGAAACCCCCAGCAGCACCGTAAACGCTTTAGCGGCGTTGCGCCTCTAGTCGGGCTGTCGGCATTGCATTTAAAACCGCCTGCACAGCAGCCGAAGGGGCCAATCGTGCACTTGAGGCTTTCGCTCACTGAGTAGGGCCTTTTGGCGCTTTAGGACTTCCCTATTCACGACCTCCACTGTATCATTGGGCCACGAGGTATAGGCGATAGTGAAGTGATGTTGGCCCCCAACGGCTTTCTGCAATTTTTCGATTACCATATTCTTGAAGTGGGTGCCCTGATCAGACATCAGTGGTGCACGACTCCGAAACTCTTAACCAGTCAATAAACCATTGTAGGCCTGGTCCGCGCCTGCTTGCAGGCAGGTAATCCTCTCCACATAACCGCTCATGTTGTCCTATATGACCAGGACGTATTTCACTCCTGTCTCTGTCCTAATCATCGTCAAACGTCAAAAATTGGATAACCTTTTTCGGCTTGGTCGCCCGGATCGTCTCTCCGAACGGTCGCGGCACCCGGCCACTGAGAGTAACCAAGCAGCGTAAACATGCATGGACGAATGTAGCGACATCTCGGTCCATGGAGTCCCAGTCAAAGACTCCGCCTCATGCTTGTATAGTTGCGCGAGACCGTTCCCTCTAGCGCCTGCATGCGCAATCACACATAGGCGTTGCATCTCAGCGGCTTGAGGATGGAGCCAAACCCGGCCCCCCGCCGTAAGCAACAGTTATTTTGCGTCGCTCCAGCTAACGATACTCGGTACTGCCGAGTCTGCTTGCACTTTTATGCAGAACCCGGATCGCTTGTTCACCTGGCCACACGAAGTCTGAATCATCCGGGGGCGAGGCTCGTTCTATACAGCTATTCGAGCGGCCTGTCGGGCCGTCCGCTCGTTCTTGACGGCTGGGCCGCCTCCCCATTGACTTAGTAAATCTCCCCATGCATTATTGTCCCCTGGGACATGCTCTACCACATACTGGAAATACATCAGGGATAAGCCCACATCTGTAACTTGTCGCTTGATAACGCGTCACAGCGCTATCCGTTGCGTACGGATTAAAATGTAGACCAGATTACGATGGTCCGTGTATATACGGAAACCCACTGGTCGTAATATCAAGTACTCCAGTCGCTGCGTCGGTTCCACTATCGCGAACGCTTCTTTCTCGAGGGTGGCCCAGCGACTAGCGGCGCCCACAAACGGCCACTCAGGAACGCCAAGGGCCGGCGATTCTGCTGGTCACGCGGCAGCTGGATCTTGTCCGGATCCAGCTGCTTCAGCCAGTAGTCCTGACTGGCGTCCGTTACAAACAAAGCTCCGCGGCAGGGCTGGGGTGCGCCAACGGCACCATCTTGACCAACAGCTGCCGCAACTCCTCGAGGCAAAGGTCCACGGCATCTCCCCAGCCGGTCTCCGCCAGGAACACTTTCGCCGACTTCGTTTTCTATCTGCACCAAACGATAGGTTGATTAGCTTTCAACACCACTTCATTTCCAGATAGTAAAAAAAAAAAATTCACACTTCTTGACATTGCCGTTTCAACCCAAGCGTTCACAGGACTCGAGTACGCTGTTCAATAGTCAGAGGAGCTCTTCTTCCGTTTTCGCATACCCTAAAATATCATCTAGCCACGCAAGAATGCCGTTGCTCAGATATCACAAAACATCTCCTATACGACCCCCTGGCAGTACGCCACCGCGTCTGTAGCCCCCATGGCCACCCACGTGGGGATGTGCATACCCCGATTTGTCACGAAAGCGAGCAATTCCTGTGAGTCTGGATGCAGCGGCAGTTGCCAGCATCCCTTGAACCAGCCAAACACAAAGAAGGAATTCGCCCGTCAAGCTTGCTCACCACCACTTCTAACACGGGCATCGGCCATGGCGTCAGTTCCATCCTTTCGTTAACACCCCGGGTATCTATCGTCATTCTCTTGACCGTCGTAGGGTCCACATCCTTTATTTCTTGCGGACTATCCTGGGTGCCGAAGCCCATGGTTTACGTACACCAGGTGGTTCTCCAGCAGCACAGCCGTGTACTATTCAAGGAAGGCTATGTCGTTCGGAGAATATCGTCTCGGCTGTGCTTAGTCGACGTCGCTCCCGGCTTCAGTCGCACTTCGAGCGGCGCCACTCGTACCGGCGCGTCGTGGCCGAACTCGACTCGGAAGCAGTCGAGTCGTGCCTTCAATATCTTCTCCAACTTGGCTGTGACTCGCAGGACGAGACCCATGCTCACCACAAGATCCACCTTCGTTCTCAGGTACCGCGTGACCTCGACTGCAGCCACCGCCTCCGAAGTCGGTGGGGCTTTGCGCGTCTCGTACCGTTCGATGTTATTATCATCCTGCGTCGACTCTCGTACGGCTTCCTGGAGCCGGTGTACTCGCTGAAGCGGCGTTGTCTCAACTTGGGTCCGCTCTCGAGTCTCGCCGACTCCAGCGAGCTCCCATTCTGGCTTGGCGTCTTTTGCGCGCACCACCAACTCGTCCGTGAGTAGCTTAGGACGGCCAATGATGGAGTGTAAAGTTCATGGACGCGTTCTTCTCCGTTCTTCTCCTCGACGTAACAGGCGAGGCTCCACAAAACCAGCAGTCCCGCCGACGTGATCAACCGTACCTCGTCGATCGCGGCCAGCGGATTCATTGCACCCGGCACGTTTCAACGTGTCCACGACCCCTCTTGCCCCGTGGGAGGTGTCGGCTCCCGTGTCAATCACGAGAGCCTTGACTAGGACGCCGTAAACGACCGCCTAGGGTCATGCATCGGTCTTCCTCTTTTGCTTGTTCGATAGGCGTCGGGTCGTCGCCGCATCGTCCACGGTCCTTGCGCCGCCATTGACGCGAGCAGCGTCTTTCCGGACTCTTAGTTCCTTCAGGAGTTGGACAGCCTCACTGGACTGCACCCGTGGGTAGTCTCGTACCATATGGTTCACTAGCCCGCATTTCAGGCAGAGACGTGCAACGGATCTGCTGCCTCTGGATGCTCCCGATGGAAGCGCTTCCTCCTGCGGGTGATGTTGCCGCTTGGGCTCCGTGGCGATGTGAAAGTCCACCGCCTCTTCGACCACCGTCTGGTCCACTCTGCTCGCCTCCGGCTGCCCCTCCTGTGTGACAGGCCACTGTCACACGGGTTGCCACCGCGCATGCGCATTGGCCAATCAGATCCCACTATAGATTTAATGGTTGGGACGGTCTCGAGTGTCAAGACCGTCTCGACAAACAAACAGAGTCAAATTTCCGACCAACTTACCAACGCGCTAGTGTAACCTAGTAACGGCCTCAAGTCCGCTACACCTGCTAGCACTTCGTGATCCGTCCAACGACCAAAATAAACGGCACGTCGATAAACGATGCGTCCACCCTCAGAGGATCAACCGATATCTCGCTCGAGCATGCCAGCTTTCCTCATTTGTCGCTGTTCGAGTGGGAGGCACTGCATCGCATCGCTGCAGTGTCTGGTGACTGCGTTATCAAGACATCCCTGACCGCCGGTACGGAACAACAACAACGCCTGACCGCCCAAGGGTTCATGGCACGTGAGCTCGCTCATCTTCGTCAGCGCGGGACCACTCCCACGCTGATTAAGAAAGGCAGACATCGTGAAGCTTGATGTCTCCACGTACAGCTGCGAAGGCGATGGTCGCCTTCACTTGAATCGCTGGTTCTGCGAGGTGAACAATGCAGTTGAAGCTCGGCAGCTGTCTACCGAGATCGGGCGAACGCGCTTTCTCCTGTCCAAGCTGGCAGGGAAGGCGAAGGGGTGGGCGCTCGGCAAGCTCGTTGCCGACGCCTCCTGCTTCCCGACCATGGCGTCTATGAAGGCTGACCTGCGGCTCGCGTTCGAGCTGCCCCAAGACGAGATCATCAGTGCTCGGCCTTCCTGTCGTTGAAGCAGGGATGCATGCCCATGTTCGAGTACATCCAGCGCGCGGGACACCTCGTGTCGTGCATCACGATCCATCCCGTTGGCATGGCGACGCAGGTCCATGTCTTCATCTCCGGTATGAACACTGGCTACCAGCGTTTCTACCTGACCTGAAAGGCTTCGATGACACTGGACGAGGCCTTTGCGACTACGCGAAGACTGCAGTGTGACGGCGTCGCAAGCCGGACTCCGGCGCCTGAGCCGGAATCCATGGAAGTGGATGCGATTCAAGACTACGGTGAACGTCGGGCGCCGACGTCATCGACACGATCAACAACACCGTCATCGACGCGCAGTCCGCGCCCGATGCGATGCTTCCGCTGTGGTAAACCCGGACATCACGCGGCAAAAAAAACAAAGTGCCGCGCGCCGTCGCCGGTATAGGCGAACGTCACGATTGCGAACGACGTCGCCGCTCCAAAAAATGGCGACAACAAGTAGGGGCGGGCGCCCTACTGGTCGTGGAAGGAGAGATGATTCTCTGGTGGAAGAGCCCCTACCTAGCCCTTCCGTGCTTCGTACACAACTATTTGCCACCACGTCCGGCGGCGACTCGAGACTGACTGTGCTCAGTCGCCATGTTGAAGGCGCGAAGCGTCCGCTTCGTGCTCTGCTGGACTCGGGCGCGACGAACAACTTTGTTTGGGCCGAGAGTTTGTCGATGTTACCGGCGGACACGAACATTCGTGAAGATCCTGGTGACATGATCGTGAAGTACGTCGACGGGAAGACGCGGCGCTCAACCACCTTCACGTACGAGTTCGACGGATTCCACAGTTCGGAAGAGTTCTTGGTGATCGAGCTGGGCGGCTCCTTCGACTGCGTCTTCGGGATCCCTTGGCTAGCACGCCACCAGCATGACATCGACTGGCTGACTGGCAGTCCGTCCAAGAGGCATCGATGTGAATGCAGTGTTGACTTACCCAGGGAACGCCAAACGAGTGGCTGCATGTGGCAGTCATGGACCCCGACTCCATGACCCATGCTGCACGTAAAATGGGCGATGGTCCTTCGTGTGCGCTATGCGAACACGCAACCTGCGCCGGGCCTGAGCAGGAGTCTCGGGACATCTCCGAGTGGTCGAGCATGAGTTCCCACGTCCGATGAGCAGTGGCTCCCCTGAAGAAGAACATGATGAGGTGGTTGAGCGTGGTCTCCCACACGCGATCAGCATGAGTTCCTGCTAGTGGTCGAGCAGGAGCCCCCTGGAGAAGTCGACGCGGCCGAACCAATCGTCCCGCGTCTTCTTGCCGATGTTGAGTCCCGGCGCCCCAATCCTGTTGACATGATCGAGCATGGGCTCTCCTCGTCTGCCGTGGAAGACACTCCACAACCAGTTCGTCGTCACGGCCGTCGAAACTCGCGACGACCTCGTGCACCGTCGGAGAATCCAATTGAGACTGAGTCCGAGGTGATCTCAGTCCTGGTGGGGATTAACGCAGACGGGCCTCCGCGTGCCTACAACGTCGAGGTTGCTTGCCCTCCATGCGACGCCGCCGAGATCACACGGCTGCCTGGCCTCTCGTGGAAACATTTCCTTCGTGACCTGAAGAGGGGCGAGATCGAGCAAGTGTGCATGATCGTGGACGAAGACGCTGCGTCCATCGCTGCCGTCGAGACCCACGCTTCGGACCCAACGTCCGACGCTCGTACACGTCCGAAAGGAGCCGAACCAAAGAACGCTCGTGCGGCGCGATACGCTGCTCAGTCGTTACCGGCTCTCGAGGCCGCCGGGAACCCAGTCGCTCTTCTCGTACGAGAGTTCATCAATATCTTCCCGGACAAGGTCCCAGCCGTCCTTCCGCTCGATCGTGGAGTCCGGTACGAGATCGACCTCGTGTCCGGCGCAAAGTACTCTGTGACGCGACAGTGGCTGCTTCCCCGTGATCAAGTTGAAGCAATCGACGCCTTCTTCTAGGGTCGCCGACAAGCTGGCCATGTCCGTGAGAGTCTGTCTCCGCATTCCAGCCCGACGTTCTGCGTGAAGAAAGCAACCGGCGAATGGGGGATAATCCACGCCTTCAACAAGCTCAACGACGCCACCATCCCAGCGCAGACGCCGATTCCGAGGAAGGACATGGTGCTCGACACTATGTCCGGCAGCTCCAAGTTCAGCGCCATTGAATTGATGGATGGCTTCTACCAGATCTTGATGCGCGAAGCTGACGTGCCGTCGACTGCCGTCAGCACGCCCAGTGGAATGCTTTGGGAATGGCTTGTGATGCCGCAGGGGCTCAAGAATGCCCCTGCCACCTTCCGTCGCATGGTGTCGAACTTGCTCCGACCGTTCCGAGACTTCGCACCCAGCTACTTCGACGACATCTTCATTCACAGTCATGCCGCGGCGGCATGACGGACGTCGAGATGCACCTTAACACCTGCGGCAGATGTTCGAAGTGATAAGGGAGAACAAGCTGTTCGCCAAGTTGAAGAAGTGCATCTTCTGCGCTCTCGAGATCTTAGTGCTCGGGAGCTACGTCAGCACGGAAGGAGTCCGTGCTGACCCGGAAACGATTGAAGCCATCCGCGCTTGGCCCGCGCCTCAGAATCAGAAGCAGCTTCGTTAGTGGCTGGGTATCGCGACGTACCTCCACCACTACTGGAAGAACTTCACATCGACTATCCGTCCGTTGTCGCAGCTTCTCAAGGCAGACACCGCGTGATCGTGGCGACCTGAATACCAAACGGCATCCGACGCCGTGAAGACGAGCTTATCCACCGCACCCGTCTTGATGCTGCCCGACCACTTCCACTTCCACGTGCTGTGCGACGCGATCGACTTCGCGATTGGCTGCGCCCTTATGCAGTTCGACTACGAGGGACGCGAACGCGTGGTGAGTTGCCAGTCGCGTCAGTTAAAACCGGCGGAGCAGAACTACCCCGTACACGACAAGGTGTTACTGGCCATGCGGTACGCACTCATCAGTTTCGCGTGTACCTCCTGGGTGAACAGACTTTCGCTGTTTACACGGATCATGCGTCACTTCGGACGGCGATGAAGATCCCTCATTTTTCCCAGCGCATGGCACGCTGGCTCTCTCTATTCTCCGAGTACAACTCCGTCGTGCACTACAAGCCAGGCAAGATGAACATCCTCGCCGATGCGCTTTCGCGTCGGCCAGAATACGTGCAATCAGGACGCCACGCAGTCAGTGGCGACGATGACGACGAGTGTGCTATGTGCATCGCTGACGGAGTCGATACAGTAGACGTCGCAGCGACTACTCCGTTCCGCAACTGATATCGGCCGCGTACGAGTCGGATGCGGCGTTCTCCGAGATGATCAAGTACATGAGAGACCCGTCCGACACGGCGCGACGCCGGTTGTCCGCGCGGAGCCGTGCCCGCATCGACCGGTACGGACTAGAAGGGAATCTGCTCACCTACTGCGTCGATCGCGCGGACACGCCGGGCATCGTCGTCCCGCTGGGCGACGATCTTAGGGCTCGGCTGATTCATGAATTTCACGACGCTCCCAGCGGCGGCCACCTTGGACGAGAGAAGACATTCGCGTCGCATTCTCGAGATTTCTACTGGCCGCACATGTACAAGTGGAAGTGTGTACTCTCCTGCGAAGCGTGCCAGCGCGTCAAGCCGTCGCAGTCGAAGCAGGGCCCGCTTCGACCCCTCCCAGTTGCAGCGGGTCCGTGGTCCTCCGTGAGTAGGTACTTTGTCTTTGGGCTGCCTCGGGATGCTCATGGCCGCACCGGTATTCTCGCCTTCATTGATCGTTTTAGCAAGATGCTTCATCTCGCTCCGGTTATCCCCACAATCACCGCGCCGCAGTCCGCGGCGATATTCCTCGACATCGTCTACAGGCATCACGGCTTGCCGACCTCGATCATCTCCGATCGAGATCCACGCTTCACCGCTGCCTTCAAAACCGAACTCTTCAAGCTGGTGGGGACGCGGTTGAAGATGTCCACCGCGTCACAGCCAGAGACGGATGGCCAGACCGAACGCGCGAACAGAATCGTCGAGGACGTACTGAGAAGATTCGTCACGTCGTGCACGTCGTGGTGCTCGTTCCTGCCCATGGTTGAGTTCGCCCCCAACAATGCAATACACGCGTCGACCGGACTGACGCCATTTTACGTCAACTACGGTCGACAGCCCCGTGTTACAGCGCTCCATGCCAAGGAGCGCTGGATGCCAGCTGGATGCAAGTAGACGCCGATAACGAGAACACGGATCTCACCGCGGCACGCGACTCGGTGAATCTTCCCAATGACCAGAGCGCTGACAGCGTTATCTCCACCTTGCTCCATGAAGTCACAACTCGGCATGGAGCCCGAGATGCAGCACAAGGAATGCGTACGCGTGCCGCCACGAGGGTGGCATCAGCGGGAGAGATCACGACTCCGGCTCGCAAATCACGTCTGAGTGTCTCCACGAGAGCGGCACCATCAGACCTTGCTGTTTCGACAAGTCGGACGCTGATCAGCCCACGTCAGCTTCCTCATGCAATCGAATATGAAGCCATATCAAGCGCGGCAGCTTTGCCCACGCCTCCTCCAGCGAACCCCGACCCCAATCCGGAACCACAACCGCGTGACGCTGCGGCTGTCAATGAGTTTCTGTAGCGGCGCCAGAGTGTGGTACGCTACGTTCGTGATGCTATTGCGTGACAGTCGACTACCAGAAGGAGAATGCTGATCGACGCGGCCGCAAGAAGACTGGAGAAGTTTGCCGTGGGCGACCACGTCTTGCTGTCCACGACCGGCATTCAACCCACTTTGGTGACCAATTTGGGCGCGAACAAGCCCGCGCCCCATATATTGGACCATTCATAGTGTTGAAGGTGTTGGGTGACGCCTACACACTACAACTACCTACGGCGCTACGATTACACCCTACCTCCTACGTCGGCCGGCTGCGGCGATACCACTCTGCGATTATCCTCAACGACGCTGGCAGTCACCAGTGTCCCATCCACGACCCTGCAGCGGCTCCTGCTGACGCAGCCCGAGACGCAGCTCTTGGTTCTCGCGCTCCGGCACTTCCAGACGGCGAGCAAGGCGGTCGAGAAACGCTGCACGACCGCAGCGTCCTGCAAGCGGTCGCGCTGCTTCGTTTGAGCGCGATGGTCCTGCGTGTGTTGTCGACGGTGCTGGTAACGTTCGGCATATTGTGGAGGCAATCCTGCAGCACGATGATGCTTGTGCTGCCCCACGGATGGGTCGCAGGTGCTCGTCACCGCGACGGCGCAGTTCCGTCACATTGTCAGTACCTTGCACGTTGGCTGGGGCCAATGCCGGATAGTTAAGAGCCACACGCGGTCCTTCTCGCGGACTTCCGGACTGCGTGACGGCGTACGAGGCAAGCCTTGTACCGGACCCGGCTCCTCCAAGCGGCGCGCCGCGCTTACTCCACACAACGCGGCTTCAAAGCGACCGACCACAGTCCGCTCGGTCTCGGAGAGAGGCGTCTCGTCGGTGATCCTTAGCCAATCTGCATCGCTATGTCGCGGTACGTTGTAGCATCGACAAGATCCACACCCCATGCGATAATGGACGAAACAACAAACGCGATCAACTTCCCAAGATGCATCGCAGATGCTTCTTGCCAGTCCGCGGACCGACAGCCGCGCCTTAGTCTCCTCACGCGCTTCAAGCTTCTGGTTGAACGTGGCAGCGCCTTCCGTGTTCCACCGCTCGATGAAGGCAGTCCAGGAGCGGTCCAGGGACCTGACACGGCACCTGACACGGCACCTGTCGTCGTGACGGGCTTGCTCCGAGTCGCTCTCCAGCGCTCGAACAGCCTGCGCATCTCGCCGTCTCCCCGACAGTCTTCGATGACGCTACAGTCATACAGCGCCCACTGCTCCAGCGTCTCCTCGTACGTGCAGCGCTCCCTCGGCGCGGCGTTCCCCGCATCCATGCTGCTGCTGTCATGTCCTGCGTCTCCGCCAATCCGAATGTGAACTGCCACAAGTCCAAGCCGCTCGTTCCCAGATTTTTTCTAGATTTTAGATAGTTGCATGTTCCAATCTTGAGTAGGGGGTGGTGTGACAGGCCATTGTCACAAGGGTGCAACCGCGAATGCGCGGTGGCCAATCAGAGCCCACTATAGATTTAATGGTTGGGACGGTCTCGACACTCGAGACCGTCTCGACAAACAAACAGAGTCAAATTTTCTACCAACTTCCCAACGCGCTGCTTAAGCTATTAACGGCCACAAGTCCGTTACATCCTGGGGGAGGCGTGCCGTGCCTGCCACTATCGGCGGCACCGGCGGCTCCTCCACCCCGTCGTAACCTGGATATCCTCCTTGACCTTTGCCTCCTTTATGGCCACCACCTTGCTGGGATACCTGGGCTCGCGCTCACTAGGGCCGCGTGCTCCCAGGCCACAAACTCCTTCATCAACGACACCACGCAGGTGCAGAACCACCACAGGTTTCTTCTACTTCTTTGTTTCTTGCAATGACTACCGCACCTTGCCAACCGCTCGAAAACCGTCCGGAGCGAGCGCAGGGCGAGGTACTACACCAGTCAGTGCTGCTCGAGCTCGAAGGCGGCTCCGTGAGGTTCTGCTTGTCCAGGATGGTCTCCAGGTCCGCCTGGAGATTTATCACATGAAGAACTGTCCTAGCGCATAGCATGGAGCTTTTCAAGGAGCGTCTCGTGATGCAACTGTAGTACTAGAAACTGTGGCTATTCAGGACCTAAAAATTGGCATGCATTTGTTGGCATGCCAGGCAGTCACAACGATTTTTTGAATATTCTTGAACGCGTCTCCGCTTATAGCTGAGTATGTTGATGATGGCGCACCTCGGTTTTCGTACGTCGTTAGTGGCCAACCTTACGACTTTTTGTAATATCTCGGCGATGGTATCTACCTAAAATGGAAATGTTCGTGAAGACAATTGCAGTGCCCTTAAATGAGAATCAAAATAAATTTCCGGCAGCGCAGGAGTCCAGACGCAAGGATGTGGAAAGGGCGTTCGGTGTACTGCAGCCTCGGTTTGTTGTTATTGCTCGGCCGGCAAGGACATGGTCTTTGGCTAAAATAAAGATCGAAATTAGAGTCACAACGCGGGTTTGTGCCTTCTCACCTAATTGAGTATATTAGTCACGCAGTGAGACACATCCACGGTGTTCCCATTGGACAAAGGCACAAAAGCCACAATATGGGCCCACAATGAGTAAATTACACGAGTCTGTTTCATAAATTACGCTGGACTATTTCATAAATTCTTTAATTTTAGACATATTACCGTTTGCGCATACGAAAAGTCGTCTAAATGTCGTACAAACACAATTTGGACGTTGATTAAATGTGCACAAAACTTGTGTATAAAGCTCGAACGCTTCTTCGGCGTCACTCACACCGCGCAGATCAAGACGTTGCACCGAGAAGCTGTATAATATTCCTTCTGCTCAGTGTGCGTCGACCTATCGTACGCGTTACTGACATGTAAGATGCTACATATGAGGAGCCGCAAATCTCAAAATCATTGCACGACTACATGATAATTTCTCTCATGCGTACACGAGTACAAGTGAAGTATCGTTTAGTATAGAATGTTCACCTGATGAACTTTCTATAATAAACGATACTTCACTTCAGTGATAGAACTTAAAGCTACCCAAGCAATGCTTTCAGCATATACCGCATTCTGATGTATCGTAGACGACCTTTTGACTGGGAGACTAGCAATGGCTATTCCTCGCACAGTACACTCGAAAAATAGAAGCACGGGCGAGCCGCAGTTGTAGCCATCCGATTGCTTCAGACCTTCCTCTCGTTGTTTGCATCGCGCTTGTGGTCTCCCCGAACAAGGTCTCGATGCTGGCTTCGAATTTCTCAAATTGCTTCCGCTTTTGCTGGTCAGACACAGTGAGCGTTCGTGGTGTCGCTTTCAGGTCGAACACGGCGCCACACCAGTGATTATTGCCAAGATGGATTGGGAGTAGCACGAATGCATTTTTTCGACTATGAAACGGTTCGCTGCCTGCGATGTTCTTGTATTCCCTTCAATGTCTTCCGTTCCGCAGAATGCCGGAGAAATGATACCAGTCGGGCCATATTCATCGTGAATCGTTGTCATACCAATGCATCAAGCAGTCGTCGTTGAGCCATTCTTTGTCTCTAAAACGCATGATTGCGTCGTGCCGATTCCGTCTGGAAGGCGATTCTCGACTCATGGTTAAGCGTAGTCTCTGGATTGCTGTAGTCATACGCGGTGGTCAATCACCGCATCCGTGCGTTCAACCACGGCACGCCGCTCTTCCTGAAGGCGATGCACGAGAAACGCAAGGCTCACCCATCATCATCTAAGTCGGTCGACCATGCGGCACATCAAGCTTATTCGAAGCCTGCTGTTGCCACGAACACCGAAGCCAATGGCACGCCTATGGAAACGTCGGACGCCGAGTACGAGCCATCCGAGCCTAATGGATCAGAAGTGAGTGACTCGGAAGCCAGTTCAGGTAGCGCCATGGAAGGTGTTGAAGGAGAAACTGTTGAAGACGGGATCACAGTCTAGCCCAATTCTATCTGGCCGTCGGACGAAGAACCTCCAAATTTTCCCACTGGCTCGATCAAGCGAACGGACCGGGAGCCGGCGCGTATCTTGCGCGCCAAGCAACTTGTCTTTGGCAAGATGTCAAGATGTCCACTCCCACGGCCAAGACAAGGGAACTACCCCCGTTCCAGACTGGCTATCCAGTATTGGCATCCACCAACCAGTATGAGTGGCTGAGTGAGGGAGATGGTGGCAATGTCCCACCTGATCAGGATATGACTCTCTGGGACAGTACTCAGATCCCGCCCTCCCCGGTTGCCTCGTATGTCAAGCTGTCCAAGCCTGCCGAAAAGATACTCAACAGCGCAGCGATCAAGTACCCTGCAGAGACGATCACCCTCAATGACCTCTGCGACGTCATCGAATCGTATCTGACGGAGTTCTCGAACACCTCAGATGCCGATAGCAGCTTGTACGGGATCCAAGCCCAACCTAGCATCCATCGCTTTTTATTAGACACCTCGGCTCCCGGTAACTATCAGCATCTTCGCAGCAAGACGTTTGGCCACGCAGTACTCCGAATGATCTCCACGAAGCTAGACTCCTCGGCGAAGGACTACTCGCTCAAGAACAAGTTGGCCGAGCTCTTCCCGGACGCTGACGACCTAAGCCCAGAAATCGTGCTGCAGAGCCTTTGCTCTACCCCAAACGAGTTCTGGCTCTAAACGCGACTGGCCGAGTTTGATCTTGCGTTGCAAGTGATTGCTCCAAGCATCTATATGGATCCGGTCAAGGTCTGCGCTCTAATCCAAGAAGAAGCTACTACGCTGCCCCATCCGATGTGGCACCTCTGGGACGATCGCACCCTAGGGGTACTGGTAACCTCGCCGTTGGCAACTCGACTCCTTGATGGCCCGTTGCCGGACGACTTACGACAATGCATCGTTGATCTCCAACAAGCGGCTTCGGCAGTAGCCAACTCGAGTAGCCCTTCTCTCTAATGGGAATTGGGCCCTGAGAGGGTTCTCGCTGAACGCTAACGGCATGAACCGGACCTCAAGGAGCTCGCTGCAGTACTTCTCTAAGACCTTTCACATGATCGGTCTTCAGGAGACGTGCTTCACCGGGCCCTTCAACTACCAGCGCTTGAAACAGATCTGGAGGCAAACCTCGCGGTTTAATTCCAGCTTTTGGTCGCAAGAACATATGACTACATACACAGGGCACGCTGGTGTGGGCTTGCTACTCACGCCGACATGCCCTGTTCAAGATATCCAAGACGTTACCCTCCGTCATGTTAGCTTGGCTGATATGATGGATCGGTACTTACTACTACGCGGCACTCTGGACTTGAAAGAGACGTACATTCATGTGGTGTATGCCACCGTTAAAGGCCAGAAGCGGCCAACTTTCTTTAAGAACCTTCCAAGAGACTTCGACGATGATTGCTGCACATTGTCATGGGCGACTTCAACACAGTGATGTCAAGCCAACTGGACCAAGCCAACCACACCGACCGGAATCGGCCGCGGGGGTGAACCGAGCTGCTGGACTGGATGCAAGCTATCAACGTTGTGGATGCATGGCGCCTGGAACATCCGACGCTCGTCGAGTTCACCAGCCCCAACTCCAGCTCAAGGTTAGACTACGTAATGCTAAGCTCCCAGCTCTTCCAGGCCATGCAAGGCATTCTGCACGACTTTCGCAATCGCTCCAATATGGGTGACCACTACGGCATCGACTTTCGACTCGGATCTGCTGTCTTTCGGCCGGCTAAGAGACCCCCCTGGCGCTGCCCAGAATGGATCATCCAGCTTCCTGAAGCGCAGCAGTATCTCCAAGAATCGCTGATCAAGTTGGCAGACATGCTCCATGCACCAACGGACTCCCAGTACAACCCGGGCTGCCTACTCGACGAGCACAAGCGTCGCGACAACATCTTCCTGCATGAGTTATTTGAATCCCGGAAGAATGCTTGCCAGCGCGAACTTGAGGAACTGCACCTGGAAATCAATGATCTGCAGCACCGCCAAGCGACGGAGCCTACCGATGATCAACGCCGGCGGCTGTCTGAAAAGAGGGCACTACTGGAGGTCAAGATGAAGGTGAAAATGTTCTACGCATCGAAGAAGAAGTTTGCCTCCGACCTCCATGATTCTGAGCGAGGTACCAAGTACTTCTTCCGACCGCCTCCGATCCTGCACAACACTCCGATTCCTGTCAATTCGCCGGAGGAGTTGGAAGTCATGTGACAGGAGTTCAACCAGTTTTGGTCCGGGATCTATCGCTCACCTTCAAGGGAGTTCCATTATGACAAGCCGAAATGGGATTGCATCAAGCTGGCCCAGATCTTTGAACACACCACCAAACATCTGACGCCGAAGCAAGCTGCCTATCTTGACAGTCCACTCACAGCAAATGACTTCTACTGGGCTATCAAGCATACGTCGTCGGGGAAGGCACCAGGACCCGATGGGTTACCGCTGGCCTACTACCTAACTGATGTGACGCTTTGGAGCCGTATCCTGGAGATTGTCTACGCGGCTCAACTGGAGAAAGGCAGGATGTCCAAGTTCCACCGTCGCGGCCAAGTCTGCTTGCTATACAAGAAGGGAGACCGTAAAGAGCCTGGGAACTACAGACCCATTACCCTCCTCAACGTCGATGCCAGGCTGGGCCCCAAAATACTGGCATACCGTCTGGAACTGTCTTAGATAGTCTCCTATTCTCTGACCAGTATGGCTTCGTGCCTGGGCGCGATATTCGTCATGCTCACTTGCGGCTTCAAGCACTCATGAAAGTGTATGAAGACGATGACGCGGTGGCTGGTGCTATCTTGATTGACTTTGCCAAGGCCTTCGACAGCGTGGTGTGGGATGCCCTTGACATGATCCTCGAGCACTTCCGCTTCGGCGAAGTGTTTCGTCGCTGGGTACGCGTGATGTTTCCTGAAAACTTGGTGGCGCTACTATTCAACGGTGGCCCACTTTCGCTCTTTGAATTAGGGAGAGGCGTGCGGCAAGGAGACCCTTTCTCCCCGGGTCTGTTCGTGCTTTTACGTGGAACCTTTGCTGAACTTGATTCGCGCCAAGATAAAGGATGCTGGACTTCGGTGTGGAGACTCTTCGGTAGTCCATACAGTTATCAGCTCTGCTGATGACTGCACTGGACTACTAAGGGACCTGCGGGATACTCAGCGGCTACTGGACTTGCTGGATCGCTTCTGTGAGGCATCGGGCATGGAGCTGAACAAGAACAAGCCCGTGGTGCTGCCGTTCCACCCCTGGAACAGTGAAACCGACATCATCCGTGAGGCACTACAGCAATTGGGACTAAAGGTTGTTGGGGCCAACGACTCGGCCAAACTGCTTGGTATATACTACGGTCCCAAGCTCACAGACGCGGCACGGCTACAGCACATATTGGCGGACATGCAGACAAGGTGTTCACTGTGGAAGTACCGGGCACGCACTCTGCGAGGACAAGTGGTCATCCTACAACAGATCATCTTGCGTGTTCTCTGGTACACGGCCAGTGTCTGCTACATACCTGAAACTGGTTTCCAAGACCAAGTCCAGGACATGATAGTACGGTTCATGACCCAGTCTTCTACGTCGAACATCGTGCTCCGAGCTTGGTGGACGTTGCCCATGCACATGGGAGGCCTCGGCTTAACGCCTGTGAAAACGATGATCGAGGGACTCCAACTACACATGCTCTGCAAGCCGCTCATGGCCGTACGCCAGTCACCGGATGATGTACCCTCATGGGCCGCCCAGTCATTGCGCTGTTTGACTCCGTGATGAAACCTTGGGGACGCGACTTTGACATCCTGTACGCGCCGGTCTGGAACAGCCCTCATCATGTGGTGTCTCGACGGCTAAGACGATGGAGACCGCTTGGTTTGTATTGGCACCATGTTCTCTTCCTTTGGAACACCAATCTGCGCCCCAAGATCACTCGCAACATGACCAAGTTTGACAAGTTGACAATGCCGCTGCTGGACAATGTGGATATCACGACTGCAACCAAGACGCCCAAGACCCTGCGAGCCGCAAACCTGGGAATTGTCCGAGACCTTATTCGCTTAAAGGTTTATCGGATATCTGACTTGTTTGAGCTTAGTGGATACCCGCCTCAAGCCGCCAAGCTATCCCAAGTCATCCGTGAGCATGGCCAGCCTGGGCGTGCTAACAGCGTGAGCTTCTGCGGATCTTTCTTAACTAAGATTGACTCGCTGTTACGACCGTTGGCCAACATGCCCATTCGACTCCGCCCCAAGCCACACTACGGCTGCGCACTCCATACTTAGAGCTTCAGTGGCTATGAAGTCGCTGATCTCACGGTGTCGTTAATACGCAAGCTCCTGGTTCAGTACAAGGTACCCGGCCTGCCAACGACTGCACTTGGCCTTGAACAAGCGCCTCCCGCAAATGTATGGGGCAGGGACCTAAAGATGAACAAGCACGTACTACCAGTGAACGCGGACTTGCTGTACAGACTTCAGCACAACGCACTTTGGGTGGGCTTTAGGCTGCAGCACGTGCAAGGCGCTATGACTCGCTGCCATCATGGGTGTGGAGTCATTGAAACCGTCTCCCATCTCTTTTGGTATTGTGACTGTGCGGCAACCGTATGGGCGGAATGACTTAAAGTGTTCCAGCAGTGATTTGAGTCTCCCATTGAGTGGGCGACTGTGGTCTACTTCGCGGACATCATGCCTACGCCCCGAGCCAAAAAGGACTTTGGTTACAGCCTCTTTGCGGTCTTCCACATAGTGAGAGTTGTGGTACTTCGCTGCCTATGGACGCACCGCAATGACATCCGCTTCCACGAGTATGAACCAAGTCTCATCGGCGTCAAGGCTCGGGTGCACGCCCTGATTGACCTTCATGTTGCTGCCTTATGGCAGGCAACCCAGGCGCAAGCAATAAGACAATCCTCGCAGGTGAGTAGGCAACTACACACCTTATTGCGAGGACTGCCTGTGTCGGCACCCTTCGACGCCAATGGCCCAATCGACCACGAGGCGGAACCCCGTCAGTGGGATTCCTTACTCGCGGGCATGTTGAACCACGACAGGGAATAGACGTCCGGAGCGACCTTTCCGACTGCAGATCCAAGCGATCGCGGGGTGGGAACCCGTCAGCGGGGCTCCTTTCCCGCGGCCATGTTGAACCGCAGCCGGGAAGAGACGCCTGTGGCCCGAAGGTAAGGCCACAAGCTCAAGGCTTCATCCTGATGTCTTACAATCCGCCGCCGGCGTGCTCGGCCATTACTGGCTTTAGTCTCCACCACTTTCACGCCCATACGCCAAGTTCCCGACTCCATTTGCCGATCGCTTAGCGGGCGTTGCCTTATGTCTGCTGTACCCGAAGGCGGTGTGGATTTTTGAACCCAGGCGGGGCCCCACGTTGGCGGACAGGCGGGTGAAGAACGCGACACGCTACAGACGCTTACGCGTGTTATGGCATGCACGACATCACTGGACTACTCTTTGGATCGAGGTCTAGAGCGGCACCACACTCCCGAGCCGCGCGTACTACCAGGCCTACAAGCCGATGGGACGACGACTGGGAGGCATTGCCCCTCTAGACCACGACCCGCATCTCTCCTACTGAAGTGCCCGGTCAAGCAGTCGCAAGAACTACCGGGTCTAACCGTGTTTACAGGCCTACAGCCCATGAGACGGCGCCCAGTAGCCCCCAAGACCACCAGTCCAGTCACAAGACCAGATATCCCAACCTTCGCGGCCAAACCCCAACCATCGTCCGAAAGGTCTGGTCGGCCCGGGGATTGAACCCTGGCCGCTTCCGTCCGACACTGGATGCTTAACCAGCTGAGCTATCTGAGCTGACTAGAAGTAGGTGGCTTACCACCACCTGGTTCATTCGGGTTATACTTGTATAGACCCCATCGGAAAGGTCCTGCAAATGTCCAACTCGGCCCAGAGACGTCTCCGGACGTCCACCAGTTTCCTCCTGGACACTAAAATGGGTCCTTCAGGGTACCCACTTTCGAGAAAATGGACCTTTTTTGGACACCAATTGGATATTTCGTACCCAATGTTTGGGTCCACATGACCCAAATCGATCCCAAATAGCCAAGTAGAGTAGCTAAGTAGGTTGCTGACTAGCCTTAAAGTGTAATGTATTTTTGTTAATCTGGATTGCTGTAGTCGCTTCGTCTTTGTCAAGATCGGAGTACTCATCGAAACCAATCGGTATCGAGAGTCGATTCAGCGCTGTAGCTTGGACCCACTCCATGCTATCGGATACCGCTCTCATAGTTTTCATCACCTCATGATATTTCACCATAATGTGCAGCTGCTCTTGGCTAAACAACGCCAACCCTAGGTACCCGAATGCCGACAAGTTGGTTGAACAGTGAAAGCAATTTCGTATAATCTTCCAAAAGCTGTCGACATTTCGCCAGAAATCGCTCCGTGAAAACGTACATAATGTCGCGCACACTCGTGAGTAGTAATTAACTTGGCGATGGCTTGTTTTCTGGGGCTGAACCTCTTCACATCGAAACGAGCTAAAACCTCGTGCGCAGACTCGTAGCTGAACGTCATTTTCAGCACTCTAGATACGTTCGACAGAGTGGTTACTGGTATTAATGTTTCCTTTTCAAGATTTATGGTGATTCAGTCATTTGTTGCCGCTTTTCTTTCTGTTTCTGGGATTTCCGTATTTTTGGACGCCCTCTGCTCTTGGTACTCTTCGATACGAAGAATGACGCATCAGCGCTAGGTTTGGGCTTCCCGGATGTGGTCTCTTCAACACTTGTTTCATAGAGACGTCCTGGGCCTCGGGTATTCCACCACTGTGATTTATTGTAAAAGTGACTGCGTCTTTGTGACTGGTTGGCGAAGTCACTCCGCCGGGGTTGCATTGTAATGTCGCTTGATCTTGTCTCTCGGTCGCTTTTCTGACGCATTTGTGTCGATAGTGGGGGGGGGGGGCATCCTCGTCTCCAGGGCTCATGACCACGTCATTTGCAGGCACTAGAGTTGATATCTGAGATAAGGGATCCAGCTCAGAAAATTTGTCGAGCCACTCAGTAGTTTAGGACACAAACGAGAACTTCCGCCCACAGTAATTCCCTCAAAACGATGCAGAACCGCCAGCATCGCCGTGAAAACTGGCGCACCGTTCCGAACCATGCTGTCAGCGATACGCGTCGCAACATCGTGAGACACACGAAACGTATTCGTGCCGTTCAGTGTCTTACGCTGGGATGCCGTTAGTAAAGATTCACTGACTCGAAACAAACCGCACGCAGATTCATCTTCGCGGGGCTCGTCCTCGTTAACTGAAATATTGCGTGGGCATGTTAGACTCCAACGCGGATGGATATGTTTATCGGGATAGGACTCTTGTTGGAAATCAGACGCCAGTAGATGACATGGCGACAAGTTAGCAGCTCTGTCCTCATGGAATTACACGAACATCGGTAGATCTATAATGCCAATAGTATCAAGTATAAGTCAAATGATGTCAATGTATAAAAATATCAGTTAAAACTTAAGCGAACTTACGCTTGTATCAACGTGATGTTTGCGATCCGGTTTCGTTGGTGACGTCAGTTCGAATACATAGTCTTGCACCTCCACAATGTTATACTGAATCTTTCGGTGGTTTGCCACGCGATATTGTTTTTTTTGCACAAGCTGGTATGCGTGTTGTTCAACTTCCTTATCCAATTACCCCCCTCAATATCTGCCCGCCGTAGCGCATACACCAACATCCGTAATCCTCTCTGTGTACTCCATTTCAGCGATCGAGTACAAGAAAAACAGTGTATCCACACATTTGCCGCATCATGGTGGGCTTCAGTACGTCTTTTAGAAGACCCCAGGCGGCTTCCAAGCTAGCAAACAACATACCCCACGTTAGCAAAAGGTTCCTCATCGCATTCATAGAGCATGGAAGTCGTACCAATTGTTTGTGGTATTTCCTAGATGTGGAACGTCCACACGTCCAAATCCGATCCACATTTCCTTACATTGGTGCCAATTTGTGTTGAAGTACTTCAAAAACGAATGTTCTGGATCCGGAACGTCTTCGTTTGTAGAATTTGACTGTCTTCCACAATGTAGTACTCGACCCGTCTCGTAGTCAGCCTCTGTCTGCGCTTTTAGCATAATGTGGACGGCATCTTCCACCTTATCTGGATCCAGCAATCCGTTTCTCGCTTCACCTACTCAGTGCGAAGGTACTTGACACACAAGAATGCGCGCCCCAGGAAAAGCATCTCGCAGCAGTGAAATCTCCCCGAAGTCTTTGTCCATGATAATGGCACGGACTAGATACCAGGTGGGGTTAAATGACTTGAACGAAGTAATTGCGTCCGTAAGACATTCTGCACTCTCTTTTTCCATTAGCGCATGCTGCGCGTACTGCCCCTATGCCCCAGTCCCAACCCCAATATGCAACCACAATAGCGCCGCAAGCGACCTCATAACCACACAAACATAATACCGTCACACCCACACAAAATAATCACAATACAGTCCCACTGTGAAGATCGTACACGTACGTGTCCAAAAACGTCGTCGATCATGAAGCTAAAGAGCTTGTAACGCGCGTTATTGGTGTTGTGAGTTGCGTCGACCATCAGCACCTCTTGAAACGCCTCGAAAAATCTGCGCATTTGATGCGTCTTGAACGTGATAGTCTCGGTCAGTTTGTCGTCATCGACGTAGATTGTAGCTGTGTTTTCCTTTCGGGAGCCGGTAAGTCGCGCAGAATGGACTCCAATCTTGACGCCACGGCATTTGAGCCCCGGCGAGCATCCTTTCGTCTCTCGACGAGGTTGCGCACGTCTCGCAGTGTCACCTTTATCCCTAGAACAGCGAATGCACAAGTTAAATAAACCAGTGTACCCAGCGAGACGTCACGAGAAGCCTTACCCTTTTTGCATCTCAAATACTCCAGGATGAGCTTCCTTTTTAACCTCAGCCATCTGGAGTTCATCGACAAAATTTGTCACGGCGTGTCTTCAACTCTGCGGTTGGCAGGGTAATTGCCGTAGGACACCCACACCACCGTGATCGACTCGACAGCTGCACGTCACATTTCGGGGACTTGACGAAGTAGTTCTTTCGCTTGTCTGTAGCGCGGCTTGCGCGTCTCCATCCATGCGTGCAGCAGAGTCTGCAGTAGTACTTCTCAAAAGCAAGCGGGATCTTTGTCGTAGCCGTCAGGATACCCCGCCTTTGCAGGTTAGCATTCCTCGTAGCGACATCCGTTAACGTTTGCTTGCAGAAGACCTGGTGAGTAGCGTCCTGGTACTCGGTCAAAGCTGCGAAGAACTCGTCCCAATATGCATAGTAGATCTGATCCACACGGGGTGCGCAGACATAAGTAGTGGCAGGAATGTGAGCTTCTGGGTCTTTCGCCTCTGCTGGCTCCTTGTACGCCTCCGTACCGGAATCCGACGAGTCAACAGTTGCATCTGCTAGCTCCTTCCCAGCCTCCGTGCCACAACCCAACGACGATGCGGCGCTAGCCATGATTTTGGGGGGAATCCGAAATGAAAGGCTGCAAATGGCCGGACGAAAGAGAGGGCGTGTTTTTCTATTTTCAAACTGTCCCAAAAGTAGGGAAATTTCAGTCCAAAAAGTATCTGTAGTCGGGTTTTTTTTTTTAATTACCGTGCCCTCACGTTGTAACTTTATCCACTTACAAAATAAAAGAGCCATAAAGTGCTGCGTGCTTCTACACAACATGATTATCAGAAACGACGAACAATTAGCAGAAGGGCACCAAGATCCGTATATGCTTTATCAGCCGATCATGGTTACGCCCGCACAACTTTCAATGCCAGCACCTTGATGGGAGCGACCAGTTGCCCGAGTCTTTCACTGTTAAGTATCGCCGCGTTTTGGATTCAACAGAGCACTTTCGACTAATATCAGTTAGTTGAACATATTTCGAACCGAACCTAGATGTAGGCTAGTTCTCTAGCTTCCTAAGCTTCTCTAAAAAATAGCTGCCGTTGCTTTATCATGATATATTCTTTTCTCAACTCGGACAAACCTTCGGTTGAGGTGCACAAGATAGACATCTCTGTCTGATCATTCTATGCTTGTTGTTGTGTCGCTAGTATGGCAACCTTTTGCTGAGCAACTTCCAGCTGCTGGTGCATTATCTCCACTTGAGCGGTCGTAGTCTTCGCCACTCACGCTGGGACAGCATCATCGGCTTATCTATTTGTTCCTCGTACTATATTTGCTTTTGTTTCCAGCAGCACTGGGCCGGTCTTGCGCTGGATGTGGAGGTCTGCTTGGCGTTGGGGACTGCAAAATATCCGCATTGTCAAAAGTGTCTTCAACCGCGTTCGATATCTCAGTTTCTCCAGTTTGGCTATCTGTCCTCTCGCTATCTGAAGCCGGTTAGCACATAATATATATTGAACTAGTTTGAAGTTGTTAGCACGCCTCAGTAAATGATATGATATAATACATTGATATTCTGCGGCAGAGCTTAGCGAGAGTCGTGGCCGCTTCCGAGGCTGCGGGGTTTCCCACATGAATCTGACGCTCTGGCGTAGAACATCGTACGGTCGCGACGAAAGAGTTCAAGCTTAACACGAGGCTTCCTTTTCTTCTTTGTGCTTCCTTTCTTCATAGCCTCCTCGTGTTCAAGCAGAGCATTTGGATTTTGCTGCTCGCGTTTTGCCGTGAACCTATTTCTTGCTTCCTTTTCGTAGTCCTCATCTGTCCACCCGCTGTGTTCTCCAGCTTTTGCCTTCACATCAACGTGCAACATATCCATGCGGACGTATAAGTGGAAATGCATATTCAGAGAAATATGCGCCACATACAAACTCAAGTCAATAAGGAAAAAGAGCCATCTGAGCGATCACTCGATAGCTCTGGATCCGCTTCACCAACGCTGCGTAGCACACCGTACCTGAAAGGCGGGAAACGCCTCTTCACATAAGCGACCTCACGAAGAACCTCCTTTTGGAAAGCCCTCCGGTTCGCCGCTCGTGCGCTGCCAGAGTGAGAGTCGCTAGCCACAGCCCACCCGAAGACGCACGCGTTGCGAACAGTGGCTCCCTTTTGATGGCAAGAAAGCAGAGAAAGCCGAACAAGCGCAAGGAGGTCTCGGTCAGCACCTGGACGGCTGCGCTAGCTGCTGGCAACGATGGTATGCCGATACTAAAAGCTGCAGCGGCATACAATGTCTCGAATGAAGCTATCCGCCGGCTCAAGAATGGCCTCGTGCTGATTGATGCACGTACCACCCCCCAGCTCGTGTACATTTCGGAAGGCGGCAACCGAGGGCTGGTGAGATAATTCACTATTCTATAGAAAGGAGAGTGGGTAGACGAGAACTATTCTGGTGGCGCTCTGCTGAACAACGAGATGATGGTTCCCGCTGCCAAAGCTCAGAATGAGGCCAACAAGAAGTCTGCTCCCTACGAGAAGACTGCTCGGGAAACGATGAGCCTGCACGACAACACACCAACATCAAACTGTAAAAACGAAGCGGGTGCTTCAATGAGCTGCGAAACGGAATGCAAAGGAAGAGAGAGACGCTGTACGCACGAAGGTGAAGCCCGAGGGGTGTCTAAGCTGAATCACAAGCGCGCGAGGGTGTCTCATTCGGCATCGCGAGAGCAGGATATCGTGATGTCGGTAGTTCTCTAAGCGTACTTAGGAGGGGACCCGCAGTACCCCGTAGTTAAGGCGCATTCCTCTTAATGTGTCCAGCGGTGTATCGCATGCATACAAGAACCAGTATAGTCGAAATCATCCTCGAAATATGTCCCACACGGATATAACCAGGTGATTAAAAAGCAATATTAGAGGCCAACAGCCAAACTACCGACGCATGGCAGGACGCGTAAACGCCCGCCCACGTCTGGGCGTATTAGACCAGACCACCGACTCGGGAGGGCCCCTGCATTTCTTGGCGCTCCCCCAGGTCCAGCAAGTTGCACAAACTCCTCCTGAACGCGGTTCCAAAACAGTGGTGAGGACTGATTTGTGCTTATAGCACCATCTTCCGAGATGTTGGTGTAGCCTCGACAGATCGAGACGTCCTCTGCTGGCGTCCACGAAGCAACATTGGGCATGGGAAAAGGGATAAGCAGGCGACCGTGACGATGAAGAGGAGACCTGCTAGTGGTAGGCTAGGAGAGGGGGCATGGAAGCTGAGGACTGTCCGGTCAGCTGGAGGTGTGCGGTTGTTTGCTCTTTTTCGGGTGCTGAAGTGAAAAGCCGGCAGTTTTCCCTACGACCCTGTCCTATTGCACAAACACTTGGACAATGTTACTTTATTGCTACTTTGCTGTCCCTATCACAACACCGCTGGGTTTTTTTTTCTATTGTGTATATCTAGCCATTTTTTCCGTATTTGCACTACCGTTGGAGATGCTCTGAAGTCGCGCAAATCACTCGCGTACGAGTCGCTACGAGCATCGTGGTGCACCTTTGTTATTCGCAACAACGCGCTGGCAGCGATGCGCTGAATGAAACCGTTGCCAGAAGAACAAAGTAAATTCTGTACAACCCCGTGACAGATTTGTGGATATAATTTCATGAGGTACGATATTGTAATTTCTATACAATTCTCAGGCTGTTTGGGAATCGACAGGTGTCGTCTAAGAGTATTTAAAGGTGGTTCGGTTTGGGGGCCGTCGTGTGTATACATATATTTCAGTGCCATAAGATATCAGGGCGTTTTTGCCAAGCATTGCATCGGCTAATGCATTGTTAGAAGACATCTGTTTATATTCCTAAAGACCAGTTTGTCACAATTAGGACCACCAATGCAGAATACGAAACGGTAATGCAAAGATACGTGTGGAAGATCCTCGCAGTCATTTACATTGCGGGTATTGATTCGGTGAGATCGAATATCGATGCTGAGCCTATCCCCTCATCCGCACGCATCAGAGATCTCAGCTTTAGACCTGTTGTGCATGCCTCGACTAGCGAGTGACACCTCGCGAAAGGGTGACCATAGAAAGCGCACCAGTTGACAATATACTTGAGTACTTACGAGTGTACAGGCACGGGCGGCAAGTCGCCATGGCACTACATGGCAGCGTCGTACCAGTACATGTACATGCCAGCGCTCCAATAGCTACAGTGAAGTGGCGCCCGCTAAAAGTATAATGTTGTTTACTTCGAATTCGACTGAAACAAAAAACCGTAGTTCTCGCTTAGCCAGCTTGACATGCCTTGAATGCAAAATTGAACGGATCCGGCTGCGGCGATGACGCTCTACGGAGGATCCTCCTAACCCTTTTGTGAACCGGCCAGCTGGTTGCCCGATGATCCCAGCGTTCCGCACAAACCACCATTACTGAAGCCCGCTGTCTATGACCGAAGCCACTGCTGCCCTGCAGGGTAATGAATGCGGAGGTCGTAGCGTGGTGAACAGAAGAAAACGACTCGCGCGTGATCACTTCCCCCCACACCGCGAAAGGAACAGACAGGTGGTCGCTTCACGCTGCCGATGTCCACACAAACGGCTCGGCAGAAGGATAGGTTGTGCTGTTCGTGCCGCGAGGCTCTCTGACACCTACCGGGACAGTCATAGACGGGGGCTGGACGGATCGGCCGAGAGCTTCGTAAGCGTTAGACAGCGTCACCAGCTGCGATGTCATGTCTTGGTTACAGCGCTTGACTAGCGCGGGCAGCTGAAAAAACACGGGTCACGCTTGAGGCGGAAGTCCATTTGGCAAATTTCGGAGCTCACGCCACAACAACACTTACACAGTCATGAACAGCATAACTCTTCCGCCTCTCCACACCTGGACAAGCTTAGCGCTTCCGGCACGAGACAGCCTGATGGCTGCGGCCAACCCATTGGTGATCCACACGGCACCGGCGTTCCATAACTCACCAAGCACCCCCAGCACCCAGAAGCTCTCGCTATCCTTCATCCTGGACGACAGCCGGCCGCGCAGTCCGCCGGCCGCGGACCGATCACAGGAGTCAAGGCTGGTGCCAACGCAGCATCCCGTGACCAAGGAATGCAGGCGCAAGCGCAAAATGACAGCGGCTGAGAAGCGAGCGGCGCGATCGTGCTGCATCGAGGGCTGCACCAACTACACCATCGACCGCGGCCTCTGCTTTCGTCACGGCGGCGGCAAGTCGTGTTCCATGCCCGGTTGTACGGCCAGCGCAAAGCACCGCGGCCTCTGCTGGAAACACGGTGGCTCCACACTCTGCACAGTGGAGGGCTGCACGCGCGGCACCAAGTCGCGCGGCCTGTGTTGGTCTCACGGCGGCGGCATTAAGTGCTCGGTAGCCAGCTGTCAGAAGACGACAATCTCCAAGGGCTTGTGCTGGACGCATGGCGGTGGCAAGCGTTGCGAATTTGACGGGTGCAAGCGGCCGGCATCGCGGAGCAAGCAGAACTTCTGCTCCAAGCATCAGCCAAAGATCAAGCCGGCGACGATCCTGTACACGAAGTAGTGCGATTTTGCTAGCGGGATCACCAATATTATATAATCGAACAATATTGCAACGAACAATACACTCGCCAGTTGGGTTCTGCGATGTCGATATTTCTTGCCTCGCAAGTATTAACTTCAACTTGTATCCATCAAACACTGTTCAATGAGCAAATTTCAAAATGTATGATGCAATTTGAACTCAACACTACGCTGTCAAGGCAAATTTATTTACAGTCCTAGGTTAGAGCATAATATGGACAGCTAAGGCGTACAATGAGGGGTGAATGACAACTCTCTAAGCAAGTCCGTGTTCGCATCGCCTGCTAGGATATATTAAGGTTAGGCCTCAGGTTCGTCACTTTCTTACGGGCTGTCTGGCGATTGCTACCTGAATTTCAGTTTGCGACCGTATATATTACTTATTGCAGATTGAATTCCATATATGCAATTACAAAGGATTGCCGCTGTTTCGTAGGCGTTATCTACTTGTTTGTATGGGATCGTAGGAAAATGCGCCACTGTTTTTACTTCCATACACATTGGAGCGGATTGGCGACCTCCACTTTTCTATGGCAGTGCGTGTTGTTGAAAATGATCCCAATTTCGTAGCTGACAAATTCGACGGATGATAATGCATCCCCATTCGTCAAAAATCCAGCGACTTTCACAAGCCTCCCCGAAAGATTCAGCAGCAGCCCAACGATAGCGCCCGGCTGCATCTCGGCGCCCTACACCATGAGCACAGCGGTGCCCATCGGCAGCAACAGCAAAGTGGCCCCCAGCAGTTCGGCTGCGACAGTGTCGGGTGCACAAGAAGTCACGGTAAAGGACGTCAAGGTGCTTGCATGTCGAAAAGGACGCAGCAGGCGTATGGAGGCAACTTTCGTGCGATATCTCGATGGATAGTGGAGACAAATAATGAATCGCACAAATATCTCAAGAAGGGTGGTCAGATCGACCTTCAGCAGTGCACCGCAGAGGACTTCGAGGCATTCTTGCTCGAAAAGCGCAAGATCGTCGGTGTCAGTGCGCTCAATGCTTTTCGCTGTGCCGTCAAAGATCTCTACGGCCCACAAGAAGTGTCGCTCCCGTCCTCATACGAAAAGAGCATGTCGACTTTCTTCTCAGGATTGAAGCGGATGCAGGCATCTAAATATCAGTCTGAAGAGGCAGTGGAGTCTGGCAAGGATCCACTTCCAGGTGATGTTGGCGGGATTGATGAACCGGTCAGCATGACTGAACAACAGTCAGCAGAACTATTTCTTTTTTTTTTGGAATGGGACAGCTGTCGCTCTCACCGTTAACGCGGAAGCGCAGGTTAGCGAAGTTCTCTTTCATAACAGTGCTGCGCCTTATCCGCGAAGCGCAACCGAGAAATGACGGACAACAAAAGCAGCGCAGGGTAGCATAATTTCATCCAGAAGATTCTGCAACACGAATGTTCTACGTTTTTGTCAGATAAGTGATTGTGTTGTTTGCCCAAGCAACTTCCGTAGAACGGTGCAGTACTACTACTACCGCGTTTTACTACTCACATTCGTACCGCTAATATGTAATCACACAGCGTAGTAGTATTACTCTTGATGAGGGCTGCTATAGTACTTTAAATTACTACTATTGCTAGATGCCCCTATGAGTAATGTGAGCTATCAATTGGCAATTGTGACTTGGCTGGCTGCAGTGCATTTACCGGATCTAGATAGTCACTCTCGAACTTTCGCTGAAGCTCGGAATCGAACCATGGACTGCGCGGTGAACGATTGTCATGAGGACAGCAAATGCACAACTGACCCTCGCAAAGTTTTCGGTAGGCCAGTACATCGCCTTTGCACGATTGCAGTCTTTGAGGGTGAATATATACGTCTTTTCGACAGATAGAGATGATATATTGTTGACTGGCTATGAGATTCGCTCATTATCCAATCAGAGCGCGTCTATTGACAAATTTCAGTCAATAGTGTGCATTCGACATAGATTTTACGTTCCGACACATTCCGACAAATATTTGTCGGAATGAGATCAAAATATGTATACCCCAATCCAAAGATAAAGTCAAAAACAGTTTTTTTTTATATCATCGCGGTTCCGACGACTAGGCGCAAGCGTAGTCTAGGCCGAGGACAGTTTGCACTAGCTGTCAACCATCCGCCTTCGCTCGACGAAAAGGTGGAGGATACACCAAGCCAGCATGAGCCTCGCTTCTTTTGTCCAGGCCAACACGCAGAATGCGCGAGCAACCGCAATCTGTATATTTAAGCGGATGCTGCAAGCTGGGAATGGAATCATGGATTTCGTCCATGCGTGCATTCTCAGCGATAATTCTGGCTAATGCGTCATGTCGCTGATAGATCGATTCGGCTACTATCTAGCTACGCATGAAGGTAATAAAGGTAATATATCCCGTAACTCTGCAATCTCTTATTTAGACATGTGAAGCTGTGGTTATTTGAGGAACATCCTCATATTAGACAGCCTAGCGAAGCTGGCCTCTTGAAAAAGAGCAAAACGCTAGAAAGCACTGCACGAAGCGTGAAAAGGATGCTTTATTAACAAGGCTCTACCATTCACGAAGGTTGACCTACGGTCGCTGACACACCACCTCTACTTCACGGCGGCAGTGGCATCTGACTACGAAGACGCTGCGCTTGCATGTCTAATGTGGCACTGCTTCAGGCGTTCCTCGGACTTGGTCTACATGAGCAAGCAGCACGTGACCATGTCGGCTGACAACGTCTTCTACATCCGCACGCTTCGCGTGAAACATTCAAAGAGCAAGGCGTGACGCTTGTACTCGACCGCGACGACTTCCCCGCCTGTCCAATCTTCACGCTAGCGGTGGCCTTGGTGATGCAGGAAGCACCATGCGCCTCTTCGCTAAGCCAGTCCCCACGCTGTCATTGCCTGCTGCCTTGGAGCAGGACGTCGGGGTTCCGCTGCTCGATTTGTTGCAGTCGGCTTCTTCACTGACGAGTCCTGCTGAAGCTCTTCGCGGACGGCCACACCATCACCTGCGACGCAACCGACACCTATGCCACCAAGACAGCCCGTGGCGAAGGCGACGTTCAAGCGTATGTGAACCGCTTGCTCAAGCGCGTGGCTGATGGCGCAACGAGCAACCTGACGTCTACTCGTTCCGCAGAGGCGGCGCTCAGCATGCGAACGGGGACGAGCGCCTGGCCGCGCATTGGAACCTCGCTCGTGGCTCGTGGGATATATCGAAGACGCACAAAGGCTTCGCCTACATCTTCAACACTCCTCGCGAGGACAGGAAGGTTGCCCGGGTCTTGAGTGGTTGGAAGCCCGACGAAGTCCCTAAGCTCGCTGATTTCGCCGCCTTTAACCACGGTGCCCAGGAACGTCTCACTCGCCTGCAAGCCTTACTGTTTTCGTCCTGCACAAGGCTCAACGACGAAGCGCTTAACGTGAGTGGCAAGGTTATCGGAGTTCTGACGGCTTACCTGATTAAGTAATCACCCACCTATGAAGAGCTTGTCACCCAAGAGCTTGTTCGTAGCTCGGATGGAGGAGTGCTTAGACGCTGCAGGAATCCAGGTCGCCGACGTGCTTGCGTGGTCCGTTGCTCTAAACGCAATATTGGCCAAACCTGTCGAAAAGGGAGAATAAGAGAACAAAACCAAATGCTGTGGCGCTGAGTGTGCCTGTCATTCAAGAGCTTATCGAGAGCACAGACAGCTGGCGGCACGGCTGCTCCTGGTTGAAAATGTTCTTCTCAAGCGACGAAGGAGTGATAAACAAGAACAAGAACAAAAGGTGTCAGCTCAAGCACCGCCACCCCAGCGCAGAAAGAAAGCTGCTACGAACCTGTCCGACGTGTGGTTCGAATGGTACACGCGGGTGCCTCGTGTCTGGGATTCGGCAGACTGGCAGAAGAAGTCGGCGTCTCGGCGACGTCGTGCCTTCATGAAGCTTTTCTTCGAAGACGGTTTCACGCTTGACAAGCAGACGGCGGACTACAAAGACCGTGTCATCGAACTCGATCGCCGCGCTGAAGCTGCCATACTAGCGTTTCTGAAGGTGAGGGGTATTAAGGCAAGAGGCGCTGGTAGCGTTCTGCGCGCGCTACGTCCACTCCATAAGGCCGGTGGCTTGGACGAGCGCATCGCCATCCTCAAACGGCACCTTGCAATTGGTAGAGTCGCTGACCGAGCTCCAGTTCAGACGCAAGACATCATCACTGTTACAGGCCACATGTGAGATAGTTAGATAAGACAAATGAAATCATAATTCACATTCACTTCATATGCAACAGTATAACAACTAGCGCGCCCACATGGCGCCAGTAGGGGTAACCGAGCCGGGCTCACACCCCCGCGGCCGTCTCCACGCGCGCTCATCCATCTCAAGCACGCAGCAGCCGCCCTCACGCGCGCTCATCCATCTTAAGCACGCAACGGCCGTCCTCATACGCGCCCACCCGTACGTAGCTCCAACTACCATTCTCGATCGATAACACCGGCCGGTTCGAACAGGCATCTTAGGGCCGAAGCCCTGCGCTCTAGCCAATTGAGCTACGGTATTGAATTGGGGGGGGCGGGGGCTGTAGGAGGCGGTCGGGCAGCGGGCCCTCATACGGGTTGTACGGACTTTGGAGGGACTACGCAGGCGACTTGCGTAGTAGACTTAACAAAAAATGGGACTGAGATCTAAAAGCCTTCGCCGACGACGACTCAGGCTGGGATGTGGCTGACAACCACTAATGCAGCGCGTGTCTCTGGCGGCTCATGTTGCATATGCGGATTATCTACCGAATCTACCAATAAGACGCGTGCATCAATATCATTGGTCTATATAGAACACCCAATAGCATTCTGACTCGGACACAAGTCTGCTCCAAATTGTGGCCCCCTCCTGGCGTTCGATGCCTCATTATTGAATTTGCTGGACCGGATGTACATTGCTTCGGGCCAGCAATGATTGCATATCGAAAAAGCCGATTTTCTCGGCCCAGAGGCCACTCGAGGCGACTTCCTCGCGGCTGCCGATAGCCAATTGAAAGCGGAAGCGAACTGGTCTGACCAATCCATAGAAAGGCCTAAACTCAATATACCCGGTGATGTTTGGTCGTTTACCGGTTTTTATTGCACCGTTTTTGGCAAGCGTCCCAAGCGTCGGAAATGTAGGGATGTCGGAACCGTCACGATATGGGAAAAAATTCTGCGCTGAACGAGAGGTAAGTGCTCTTTTGACTCAGCCGAAGTTGTAATGTCGTTCTAACCCAACAATTTACGCATATTTTGCAGTGAAGCATTTGTGTTGCGTGTGTATCCCCGTGATGAAAATAGAGCAGACGTCAAGATAACGAGTACAGGTGTACCTACACGCCTTCAAAGAGGTGCTCAATGGATATTTGGGGTGACACTGATTTCGAGCTGTCCTAGGGCAGTTCTTCCCTAGACAATTTTTTAATTGCAGAGCCAGCGGTCAAGCGCATACGACTAGTGGAGATCCGTTGAAGGAGAATATGAAAGCACAGTCACTGCCGAAGGCGCAGGGAAAAGCAAGGGCGGGGTCTGTCTCTGACGGTACCCAGGTCGGCGCTTTTATCACAGCTTGCTCAGTCTCTCTCGACTAAGCGTAGCCGCAAGATGGGTACCACATATTGTTTGGAACCATATTCACAGCCTCGAAGAGCCTTTCCGAAAGCGGAACCCGCGAAAACATTCTTCAACCCTCTATCGCAGTATTTGCGGCCTGTGCTGCGAAGACATTAAGACCCCCAGCAAGAAGAATCGCTTCAGTTGGAAGGAGGAATTGCGTAATACCAAGAATGCCAGCAATACAAAGGATCACATCCGGGCAAAACATGGAGACCATCCTCCAGAAGTATTGGTGAACAAAAATATTGTCCAAAAGGCAAAAGCCGATATTACGGAGAGGGGACTGCTGAGCAAGATGTGTTTGATGTGATCGAGGACACTACCGATAATACTACTTCATTGGGGGAACAACGGCTTAGTTGTTTTGAGCGAGGGAAAGAACGGTGGACATCCAGATTTCAAAGCGGTAGATCAGTCAAGGACTGCCGTACACTTTTTGTGCGTCAGTTGCTTTTCAAAACGTGATGCGAGCAGCAACTGCTGTCCTAAATTTTCAGTTCTGCGTCGCGACAGACATGAACGCCTGCTAAATGGATAGTTTCAGCTCTCTAGCGATCTGGTTGGTGGTCTGCTGTCGTGCGAGTTCCAGGAGCGTCTAAATCATATACATAAACTTGATTCACAACATTTTGGGCTGGTTGTGCAAAAACAGCATCACCTGAGCTTCAGTGGCTTTCATTGACAGTAAACGGAGATTTCTCTTGTCGCTATGCTTGCCTAGGTCAAAACGACGGGCGCAATGTTTATTGGTAGCGAGAACCATCGAGAATAGCTTCAATCTCAAGTACAACACCGATATTCGGAGTATTATACGGTTTACAATGTCGGAGACTACATCATCCGCTAGTAGTGTTGCTGACCATCTGTACACTAAGCAAGAAGCCTGATCGACCCATGTACTGAATCTGTGCATCGAATGCGGCATCGGTCTCAAAGACAATACTTAAATGACCAGTGTCTGGAATGACGACACTGACTCGCTGACTCGTGTAATTACGACGGTCGCGCCCGGAGGCTCTCTTGATGAAGGCGAGGACGTAATTAAGTGCGCAACTCTAGACAATCACTTCAGGTCGACGAAGCCGAACCATGGATCGAAGATGATTCTGAAATCACTTTCGTACCCCGATATGAATCAACTGACAGACAACGATGTCCGCGTTGCGTACACCTGCAAGCTGATAAGTGGGTCAATTGTGAATTACGCCGCATTCGATCGTTATTTTCAGTCCACCAAGGCCCCAACCAGTGTACGGACTGCCCTCACTGCAGCCGACTGAATGGAATGATATCCGCCGAGATGGAGACGATCACACTCGCCAACCTGGCTTTGGTCGAAGCCCAGAGACAGGTCCTAGTCTTCTCGTACATGGTTGTTTTTCGTCGTCTTTCTGAGAACAAACTGAAGTCGTTCACTTTTGAAGCGATGCCCATTGAGGCCCTTCAGTCGGTTCACGAGAATGGAGACTCCGATCGCAGAGTGCCTAGGATGCAGCGTTTTCCAACCAGTGAAAGTATTATTTCGTCAAGCGCGGTTTCTAAAGAGTCAAGAGTGGGTCGGTGATGTGCATCCTACTTGCTCCTCACACAAATTCGGCGCAAAGAAATTGCTGCTGTGGGTGATAGTCCGCGCAAAGAGGAAAAAAACTTTCCTTAATGGCGAGATGGATTTACTTCGCGATGAGACCCGGAAGGTATTCGCTGAAATGGTCGGGCAGAAGAAGATCTCGCTATGCCAGCAGTTGTTGTCGCAAAGTCGCTCATTTAATCAAGACCCCTCACCCCCTTTCTCACCTGCCTCGACCGGATGTGATGACGAAGGTCAACTACTGATGGCGCAATAATTCGACAGAACATAGAACGGGAAACCTTGAGGAGTCTGACATCGCTGCGAGAGCGGACACGGTGCTGACCGAATACTTGTAGATCGAATTCGAACCCGATTGGCTTGAGGTCGCCTAAAATCAGAATCCAGCCAAGACGAAGGAAGAGCTACACAAGGACATGGCCTTCAGTATGCCAATGCAATGCACTGAGCTCGATTCGGTATCTATAAGCGCGTCGACGTGCTTCAATGTTTTTGTAACGGGGTACACGAAGGTAGCACGAAGTGTAGCCATTCTACGTATCACCTGCAGCAAGTGGTACTTGGTACCACTACGATTAACATGTGCGTGGCCACGGGGCCGCACGATATGCATTTGACTAATTTAACTATGGTAGATAGTTAGAGTCATACATTACACCAAAGGCGGCTTTGCAGAAAACAATTCTACCGAGATGGAAACCTATCTCCACTGCTTGAAAGCGAGCTTCTGGACTGCACAACGCCACACGTCATGTCGTTTTGATCCCGTATCACAAGAACGTCATGGTTATCATTCTGATTGAGTGTGTGGAGCATAGACATCTGCGTCTCAGCAGAAGTACTTTTCAGAACCTTTTTTGTACGATATTGCGAGCTTGCTGTGGTGTCACCTGTCGTTCCAGCGCACCCGACAAGTAGTCTTGGATGTAATGCGTCTCTGCGTGTGCATCTGCGAGAAGACATACTTCCTTCAAGATTCGGCTATCTTCTGGAATAGACCCCGCACCAAAATAGCCAGAAAATATTGTATTGTTCGGGTTGTTATGGGTCCATTCTACATTAAGCCGAGTGTTAGACGTGCCTAAAAATGTCGTTTAACCTGACAGCTGCTTACCCAGTTACGGAGAGCAGTCTTCCATACTATAGTGCCACCTTTAGAGCAAAGTTTTTCGCTGCTGCAGTGAATCGGGCCTTGCAACCAATAAATCGTGTCGGCGTGCTGCGCTGACCTTTTAGCGCGAGCCTTCTGGTGACACCCATGCGTGCAGCGGAAAATTTTGTAGCTGTATTGAATCTTGAAAGGAATTTGATGCGCTTTCAACATGATTATCACCATTACGTTAATTACATAAACAAATATCGCAAAACCAACGTATAACGTACGAATTGTGTTTTATGACGGTCTGGGTGTCTCTTGCTCGGAATAATAGCTTGTGCTTGTTGCAATACGACTCGAGTATGTCAATAAGCCCTTTCCATTATGGAAAAACGAGCTGGGAAAGCGGGGGTATCTTGTTCTCGGCGTTTTCACGAGAGTTAGCCATCGCCACACGCTCCGTATAGGTTTTGCCTAATACGTGATGTTCGGTCGGCCGTTGGGTCTCGGCGCTGAACCGGAAAACCGGAGCTTTCGCCCGACGAATTCTTTGACAACGTGTCAGCGATACTTTCATGACTACTGCCAATGCTCCCGCCACTTGATTTGCCTTTGTGGATCCCCCGTGTTTTGCTTGGTTTCTTACGCGGAACGCACTTTTTGCCTTCTTGACAGCCGTTCTGCACGGGCGTCCGCAGTGCGTCTATTTTCAAGGCAGCATCTCATGTACCGCATCCATAAGCTCTTCAAGAGCCTCGCTTGAATCACTTGTGTATTCAAAGTCTTCGTCGCGGTCGTCGTCAGCTTCATCATCAGAAGAGGAGCCGATCTCAAAAAATTGTCACTGGATTCGCTTTCGGCTTCGCCATCCTTCTTACGAACGTCGGTTTCCCCATTCCGTGAAGAGGGGCTGGCTCCAAAGAGATCGTCTTCAGCCTCACCATCTGAAGAAGAGCTGGTTCCAAAAAGAGAACATACGCCACAGTACTTACTAGTATTTCAAATTCGACTAGCAACTAACAACATACCAATGACGTACCCCCTTCCATTTATTTGGACGACAGTTGCTTTCGTAGCGTGAGTAGCAGCACAGCGAGCTCCAGGGACAAATCCAGCAGCAAAACCACTAATGACTGGTCTGCTTTTATCGGAATTATTCAAGCATCTATTATACCAGTATTTTTAAATGCTTCGGGAACTTTCATGACTCGGTAACTTTCACGAAACCGCAAAATGTGACGATACCGATAAGGGCGCCGAGCACCCTTAATGGTATCTTTTATGCAAAAAGCTGAGGGTGCACTAACAAGTACGAAAGCTGAACCAACTAACTGTCCTATTCGCCCGCGACCTGTTATCTTCAAGGTCGACAGCTGCTCATCACATTGTGCAGATCTCCAATAAAATGCGCTACTTTGCACGGTCTGGCGTCGACATCGCCAGTAGTATATACTGGAAGATACGCCGGCAGTTTTTTCTTAACATATTTTTACGAGAAGAATAGGTATAATTGTTTATAATGCCCAGCTGGTGTTTCTAACTATTTTTTCGATCCTGCTTCAGCTTACAACTATTTGGCTGGTGTTGCACGACGACCAGATGGATTTGGTGTTGATCGAGTCCGTTCCAGTACGATTTTGACGACTACGTCCCTTGCGAGTTTCTGCGCTAAACTCACCAGCTGTGTGGGGAGTATCAAAACCTTGGTGAATTACCAAGTTCTTGATTTCCGTTCGATATAAAAACATGTAGACGCTTCACTTATCTTAGAAAATTACATTACTCCTGATGTTCCATTCGTACCGTAATCAAATATAAGGTGATGATGTATGGTGTGTACACTGTACCATGTTTTTCCATGATGCCACGGAAATCAAATACTGGGGGTCATGTGGAGATTATAAATGACACATCACAAATTCGATTCGACTGCTAGCAGTGAGGATAATAAAGAGCGGTATCTGTAATATTGCGCTGCTGCCGAGTGAACCACCATGCGTGTCAGCCATATCCTACTGACCGCAATGACGTTACTGACAACCTGCAATGCCACGACGGCAAGCGCTGATCAGACTGAGTCCGTGGAAATAACATAACTGAATCATGGCGATATGTTGCTGCTAACAACAGACTCCTTCGCATCCACGAAAAAAATACTGAGGAAGACGAGAATAATGGAGAGGACGGCGCACTGGATGAAGACAGGACATAAACAACTTGAGAAAAGTATTGGGCTGGGAAAAGAGTGTGAACTTGCTCTCCAAGAAGGATCTACAAAGGATGATGCACGACGTGGAATTCAGACGCGATATGTCACCAGCAGAACATCAGCATGGGGAAGATCAGAAAAAAAACTAAAAGTGAATTAGATGGCGCGTTTTGAAAAGCTGCTTCATATCTATATGAACAAGTTCAAGCCCTGGGCAGATGGGCAAGTGCCGGCTGCTGCTAGAAATCGACGAGTTCACTTCGGAGAAGAGGATTTTTTAGGTTAGCGCATCTCATGTCGGGTGTACTATGGCTATTTGAAAAGGAACATTACGGACAAATACTGTTAGAATAGCGCAATGTTTTCTACTATTGCTATTTAACTGGACAAATTACCGCACCGGGAGCTATTCAGCGCATGAAAAGCGCACGTGGTCTATCTGAACAGCCGTTACAGCAACAGCTATATCGAAGGAGCATTAGATCCATTGCTCGGACTGCCACGGTTGCCTTCGGCTTCAGAGCCCAGACGGTACTATGGGGCGTGGACGCCGCTGGAGCCCTACCGAAGACGAAGCTTTAGTCCGAGTCTACCTACATGTATCTCAGTCCCCAATTAATGGCACGGAATAGAAGGCTTCAACGTTTTGGAAAATTATTTTGGACGTCTTCAATGAAATCGTCAGTGCCCTCAACAAGGACGACGCCCGCTCTGTTCAGGCCCTTCGTAATCGCTGGTCATCTATTTCACACGATGTCGCGAAATTTGTCGGGTGCTAGAGTGCGATTTTTTTTTTGATTAAAGCTCGTAACCAGTCTGGAAAAAATGCTGATGACATGCTGAATGACACGCGCGATCTGATCGCAGCCCAAGAAGGCTGCTTGTTTCGTTCGAGGCCTACTGGCAAATTCTGCGGAAGTCTCAAACGTTCATGGACGGTATTGTGTATTCCTTACACGCAACAACCCGAGCTAAAGGCGGGTAACAGAGGAAATAGAGCGTCCTGAAGGAAGGAAAAAAAGCAAATCAGCTTTGGTTTCTGATGTTGAGGAGTCTACAAATTTTGTGGCAGCTGGTCGTTAACAACAAAAAGCGCAATGAGGCGCTACTTGCTACTTGGACAGACAAAGCGGAAGAATGATATCATCGGAGAGCAGATGGCCATTGATCTGTTCAAAACAGACCCCTATTCCGACCAGTCGAAGACATTTTTTGCCTTTATGCGTAAGAAGCGTCTTTCAGCCGTTCCCGGTGAGGCCGCAGGTACAGCCCGCTACGTACCGACATCAAAACGGCCGGGTTGCTGGTGAAGAAAGTGCTGAAGGCGACAGGAATATTAACTTCTTAATATTACTGACGGTACGACTTCCCCTAGTGCATTTGATTCAAATTTGTCGATGCTGATTATAACCATGCCGGCGACATACTAGCCGGAGAACGTGGAAGGGTTGGCCAACAAGGCCTTGAGGAGCATGGTGACACTGAGCAATAAGGGGGTGACAATACACGTGTATGTCTCGCAGCCTTCGGAGGAATGCACACTATAATCCATACTGCATTAGTTGATGCATAGATATATAAACTCGAAGACAATCTCATAGCTGCATTGAAACAAGCAATTCATTATTTATCCAGAACAACACTACAAATTCTAATTCAATATGTAGCATTCCAGTTCCAGTACTGCCTGCAAAGAACTTCGCGGAATGCCTTCTAGCATTCTCATCTTGTAAAACTTTCATGCGCTTGCATATGTCCATAATAGAACCATTTCCAAAATCGTCGACTGCACTCGCGACAGAATCTTGACATAAGTTCTGGTCAGGTTATTCATCCCGGTCTACAATTCCATTCGTTCCATATGGATCTGGCAAATAGTCCACAACGCCGTCTCCGCGGAGCTCGACGATCATATTGTGTAATATAATGCAACAACACATCACGTACTTCATTCGAGCTTGGTACCACAAGCGGGAAGGAATAGCGAGCACTCGAAAGCACGATTTTAGAATTCCGAAAGCACACTCAACATCCTTTTTCGTATAGCTCCGTGAGCCTTAGTGAACTCCTTCTTGTTTTGATCACCTAGCTCTACGTAAGCAGAAATGAAGGTGGTCTATGGTGGATAAATACGATCCACAAAATGTGTGTCATATCCCTGATCGTCGATTTGATAGGAAACTCGAGGGCAGGTATCGCTGAGAAAACTGTGCAAAAGCGGTGACCTGTCTAAAACGTTGATGTCATTATTAGACCCCGGTATACCGAAGAAGGGGTGCCATATCAACGGTCCGTAGTGGCAACAGCTTCTAGCATCACGGTAGGCGCTCCTTATTGCCCTGGTATTGCCCATGCCAAGCTGTCAGACAGTTTTTTTCACCGCCAATGGGTGCAGTCCAAAGAACCCAGTAAGCCAGGCATGCCACGCTTCTCGTTAAAGCTATGTAATGTTTTCGACATCATCAGCTGTAGGCGAGCGTAGATAAACCTCCCCATACACTTCGACCACGGTCTTGCAAAAGGCATGGAAACTATCTGTGACTAATGATTCCGAAATGCGGCAATATTCATCTTGAGCGTCCGCAGAAGCCCCACTTCCGACCATACGCAACGCAGCAGTGATTTTCTGCCCAGATGACGCATCCAGCTTGCCCACAGCGTCGCGTTTCTGCTGAAAGTAAGGATTGACATTTTTGTATGTCGCGCAAGAGCCGTCTAACCAGCGTCCATGGGAGTCGATAGCGCCCTGAAACCGAGACTCATTGTAACTGGATTTGGGTCGAGATAGTCGCGGATGATGGAATTGCGCCCGAGCACGCTGTGTCTTGGATAGACCGTTCTCGCTGGGGTGGCCCATTCAAGCGTGCCAAAACTACCACTGACTATCAGCCCCAGCGTACCGCACAAACCGTGCCTCCACCTGTTGGCAGTCGAGCACGTACGCCTTGCCCGACCTTCTTGCCCAATGCAATAGCGCTGCCCGTGCCCCAGATAATGCACGAAGAACGCTGGGGTTCCACGTTCAGGTCACGTTCGACAAGCTTCCCCACAGACTGTAACCGTCTGTCAAGTACAGGGATGTGCGGCACCTCCTTCATCGTGATCCGGATACCGTCCAGACCTGTCAACAGCACCATTCCACGGCCAGTCGCGCGCAACTTCTAGCCGCCCACAATCGTCAAGTCAATCCCTGAGTTTAGTATCTCGTACCCGAAGAGATCGCTGCGGTGAGTAGTCGTGTGCGCCGTCGCACCGCTGCCAATAAGCCATCCAGCAGACCGTCCCTCACCCACGGCAAACAGGGCGTCATCCCGGGCTGGCACCGTTCCGTTCCCGGTAGTCCCGCGTCATGTTTCCAGTCTGGTTACACATGAAGCTCTTGCACATAAAGTCACTGCCATTCTTTCGTGGAACGTTTCCCTTGCGACTGCTACCCGGCCACTCTTGAACCGTCCTGCATTCACCTTGAACGCGCGTTCCGTGATCTTCTGCTTTTGCAATCGTTTGTGTACCTTCAACAGTTTATCCTTCACGTCATTGAACGTGATATTCTTGGCATTCTCCACGATGGACGCAATCAGCTCATAATCCGATGGAAGGCTCCTCAGCAGCACCGCAAGTTGCCTTGCCTCGACGACTTGCTCCCCAAGCGTCTGGAGTCCGATGACGAGCTCGTCGGAAGCGTCCAGATGCTCGCCATAGCCGAGCCGTTCTCCATCTTGAACTGTTGCAACTTCTGCGTCATCGTGACATGGTTGTGGAGCGTAGTACGGTTGTAAATTCACGAAGCGTACTCCATGCCTGCATGGGCACGGGTGGCAGACCGTATATTGGTCTGGTGTTGCAGCTCAACACCTTGAGCAATGATGCCAAGTGCCTTGGCATCGTTCACAACCACGCCTCGATGATCTCGTTTTCCGGCTTGACGACCTACACATGCGCCAGCAGTCCCTTCCGCGCGAGGGTCATGCGCAAGTTATACTCTCACTGGAAGTAGTTCCCACTACCCAGGAGGACGTCGGCTCTCTTGGTCGTCGTCATGGCGTGAGCGTTCTTGACAGACCGTTTCGTGTCCGGTTGCTTGTGCGGCTGTTAACCTGTTGAGATGAATTTTGTGTTGAAAATGCCGAAGTGAGTAGATTAGAATGGTTAACCCTGCCCGTTAAGTCTCCCTAAATGCCTACTCCCTGTTGGCGCCCTTGTTATCTTCATGCGTTGCGCTTGTGCATATACCGGCTATGGGTCCTCCGAACCACCCACGAGTGATCAACCAATCCGGGAACGGTTCGGGATGAACCGTTCCCTCCGTCCAAATATGTTAGCGAACCGTGCAAAAGCGGTGCCACTTCAACAGGGGAACCGAATTTAAATGGGGATGTAACGGGGTTACGGGAAGCGTACCAAATCACTTTCAGACCTTCTATATGCTTGCCTTGACATTGTCAAAAGCTTCCTGGTGCTCACGCCCCCAGTGCCAGACGGTACTCTTCTTCAGAAAATCGGACAAGGGTCTAGCCAGACCCGCCTACCCTTCGCTGTACTTATGGAGGTAGTTGGCTAAGCCCAGCCACTTCCCCAAGTCCTTCTGGGACCTTGTCGTTGTCCAAACCGAGATGGCCTAGACCTTCTCCGGGTCGGCTCGAACGCCAACGTTGCTAACGAAGCAACCGAGAAATTTGATCTCTTGCACCGCGAAGACACACTTATCGATGTTGGCATATGGCTTGTTCGCTCTCATGACCTCCACGACTCGACGGAGGTGCCCCAAATGCACCTCCATAGCCGTCTTGCCTCCCTCGGCACGGCTATGGACGAAGATGTCGTCGAAGTACGACTGTGTGAACGCACGCAGTGGTCTAAACAACTGAATGACCAGGCGATTGAACGTCGCCGGGGCATTAGACAGGCCCTGTGGCATCACCAGCCACTCCCAGAGCATACCGCTCGGGGTGCTCACGGCGGTGAGCGGGATGTCGCTCATGCGCATCAGGATCTGGTAGTATCCGTCCACCAGATCCAGGGCGCTGTATAACTCGCACCCGGTCATGTTGTTTAACAGCACATCCTTTCGCGGGATGGGTGTCTGGGCCCGCATCGTTGCGCTGTTCAGCTTATTAAAAGCATGAACCAGACACCACTTCCTGTTCGTCTTCCGAACACAGCAGGTTGGAGTCGTGTGCGGGGATTTTGACTCCCGCATCCTGACTGCCTTGGCCTTTGCGGCGAAAAAGGCATCAACGACCTCGCACTGCTCTCGAGACAGTGGCCATTGCCCGCCCGGCATGAGATCAATATTGTGTCTGATCCCACGATCTGGTGGGAGTTGAGATGGTGGATCCTTTGACACCACGTCCTCGAACTCCTTCACCAAAGGATACACTGGATCCTTTGGGTTCTCGAGAATCTCAGAACCCAAGAACGAGGCACGCTGGAAGGAGAATGCCTCCAGGACTTTCTCGTCCATAACCGAGGAGGAATTCAATTCCTCTGGAGTGGACTCTTGCTTCAAGAGTACCACCTCCACGATTTCTCCTGCCTGCCTCAGGTCGGCCAGGAAATCTGTCGGCGTCAACTCTTCGAGGTTCAGGAGCTCTGACACATCTGGCAGCGGCTCTAGCTGGATGCCGCCTGCCTTGACTCGATGGCCGGTCTCGCCGTCGAGGATGTGATAACACCCTTCAACTGGCCGCATTAGAAGAACCCGGGGCCTGGGTTCCGAGTCGCTTGAAGCGACTCCAGTCTGAAATGACTTCAGACTCGACTTGCGGTGTCGATTATGTCGTCGACGGCGACCGTGACGTGGTACTTCGTTACCCACGTCTGTAGACGTCTCATTGACGATGTCCAAAGTTTCTAGAGCTTCGTGTGGAACAAGGTTACCCACACAGGAAGCGCATTCTACGCCTTCCTCGCCAGTTTCTGTCTGGGTGGCACGGTGTGCAACATGGTTACCCACACAGGAAACGCCTCGCGCGTCTTCCTCGCCAGTTTCAGTCTGGGTGACTTGGTGTGGACCTAGGTTACCCACCTGGTCGGTGCCTCCGGGCACCGCCATTCGTGAAGCCTCAGCCGCCGGTCTAGATTCCGGCGAGGGTCGAGGGCTATCCTGCAAGGACTGCCGCACTCGACCAGGTGTAGCTTCTGCTGCCACCGCTTCTAGGGAGTCGCTCAATACGTCGGCGGCTCCCAAAAATTCACTGGATGCTCTTGCATCCCGGCGCCCATTTCGGACGCCCCAGTTCTTGGCTGAGGTGCGAACATGACTCACCAATACTGACAGTAACTGCGTGCCAGCTGGCCTCGATGGCTTTGTTTCGGCAATCGATCCACGGCTCATGTTTCTCGAGCCAGGGCATGCCCAGGATCAAGTCATACTTGTCCATCTCTAGGACAGTAAATTACTCTATGCTGTCGAAGCCCTCGAACTTCACAGCTAGATCCACATGGAACTTGGGAACGATAATCACCGTTCCATCGGCCAGCTGTACCGATACTATCCTGTTGCCTTTGCTTTCTCGTAAATCATCGGCCAACTTGTTGCTGTTCTCCGCAACAGTCTGGCGGCGTGCGAAGTTATTCGCTGCCCCGGAGTCTATCAAAACTCGGAAGGGATGGGTATATCCCCGTACACTTACGTGTACTACTAGCAGCCCAACGCTGCCCTCCTTCGATTCGAGAGTCCAAAGGTTCCCAAGGGATAATTATCCATGGTGTGCGCATGGTGTGCGCCACCCGCGCACCGCACATGAAGATTTAGATATTCCCCAGTAGGCCGCCTCGCCCCTTCTGGTGTCCTGCGTTCCCCTGCCCGTGGGGTCGCGGGCTTTGCCCACGACGCTTGAGCGCGATGGGTTTTGGGGGGAAGCGCTTTCGTTGCCCCCCCCCCCCCCCCCCACACCGCAGGACCCGCACGTGCCATGTGCCCTATCTTATCACAGCTATAGCAGCGAATACCATGCTGCTCAGCGAGCTCAAGTTCCATGTGAAGTGGTACGCTCGAGGCCCCGCGACTTGGTGTCGCAGGCCCTGGCCACATCGCCGCCGGCTTGGCACCTGGCGGTGGCTGTGACTCCTCTTGGAGGGCGACTTGGATCGCCTCTTCCAGAGTATTGGCCTGCACCCGAAATATTGGGTGCGGGCCGGGACTACTCATAGGCCGTCCATGAACGCCGTCACCTTGATGTGTTTATGGAGTGGGTTTCCCACGAGGGAGGGATGCGGTGAGCTCCTGTATCTTCAGGATGTACTCGTGCAGTTCTCGTCTTCCCTGTTTACATGACAGGAAGTGTGACCGCTGGCGGTACTCATAGTTCGCCGGGAGCAACGAGGCTCTAAGCGGTTCACACATCTGAGCCCGTGATTGTGTAAGTGTTTTACTTGGGACACACATCGATACCCACCGCAGGCACGATAATATTCAAAAATTACATACCGGTACAACGGGATATTATTGCGACAACGGGTATTGCCCTAATTATTATTGCTTTGACGAGCCTCCCAGTCAATTTTTATAGTGAATTGTCCGGTCGCTGGCGCGAGACTAATGGCAGAAAACGATCGAATTTGTATATCGAGGTTTCGAAATGGTATCATCAGAAAGTAAAAGTGAATCTCCACCATTAACGCAACTTACTCCCGCATAGCTTACTAGCACACACCCATTGAAACTGACACTGAGAAACGTGTCTATGAAAATCAACAATCTAGAGCAATGGGAGGAGAGGATCGTGAATGGGTCCAATACGTTGGTGAGGAAGCCCAATCAGTCCATGAAAGGTCCCAGAACCCAAATCGGTTGATGAAAATTTCTTTCGTGATATCTGCACAAATTGAAGTCGGCATGGAAAACGACTCCAATTGCAGATATCACGAAAGTGAAAGGTTCAACGACAAGTTGAAGCTGTCTTCACACACAAATTATTTGGTTTAGTGTTTGTTGGAATCGAAACGTATTAAAGTTCACTCCCTAGCGATCAGGACGCATGCAAAATGGGATGACTGTCGCGAGGTTCGGTACCTATACTGAAAAATATCTAATTTTGACGCCGCACTGGCGAGACGAGGTCCAAAAACTGGAATAATTAGTGACCTTGCGTCCTGGATCCGACTGTCGAAGCTTTATCATGTGTCGCTGCTACCTGTTCCACTTCGCAACGGCGCCAACGTAGTACGGAAGCCTGCGGAAAACCACTATCAATAATGAACTTGAAGGACGAAATGGTGACTCGCTTCGGAAACACACCTGCGCGCGAGTTGGCCCCGTTTCGACATTCAGTTTGGCTGGACTGTACGTGTTTTATCCTCGTATATACCTACTTGATAGAACAAAACGACGAGATGCTGCCCATAGGGGTAGTGAAGGGGTGAACCCATTATAGGCTAGAATAGCTGACGATGACACCAAGCGCAATCGGATCGAATCCGTATCGCCGTTCCAGAAATACAACAAAGTCGCTATTGCGCCAACGCATTTGGATGGCATTGGACAGGGGTTGTATTCGACTTCACAGCCAAAAACCTGATTTTATTCGACCCCATGCAATTTCCGTGCTCACAGCCATTAACATTAACACTCGGATAGGTTTTGCTAAGCTGTTGAATAATAAAAAAGCAGATACAGTTTTAGCTGGCATCAAGGACCTTGTCAAGGGACAACAGGTTAATGTCTTGACGACCGACAATGGTAAAAAAAAATTATATCACAAGGACTCTAAAGATGGGACTGATTCGTATGAGCCAACCTTTCACTGAAAGATGATTAAAAGCGTTGTCAATAACTATAACAATACTTGGCATTCCTCAATAAAAAAGACACCTATCCAAGCAAAAGGTGAAGTCATGGGGGATGAGCTCGATTATAACCGTCAATTGATGGAGAGATTGGAAAATGACTTCAATCGGAGCAACGGTACTATATCGACTTGATAAAGGAGCTTTCGATAAGGAGAAAGCCCGCTGGAGCAAAACTATCTACGAACTAGTAGGCATAGACGGTTATCGAGTGCAGATTCGTTCTGAAAATGGACATATATTATACAAAGCTCCAAACGATATTAAACCATTTCAAGCTAAAACAACCAACGCGCCAAGAGCTAATAGCCAGATGTTTGAAGCTGAAAAGATATTGGATTATAAGAAACTACGATCGGGTAAATATAAATACTTAATCAAATGGGTTGGATATGGTGATACAACATGGGAGCCATTCTCAAATCTCCGACTAATCAACAAGAGCAAACGATCAACGCTCGAAGAGGAGTATTGGAGGGAAAAAAAGAGTCATAATTAGCTTGTTAAATAAATCTATAGAGACATCCTCTGTAGCTTTGACTCCAGTATATTTTGGCATGTATTTTTATATATCAGAGTTCATATAGATATTAACATGTGTTAGAAGTGCATAGATAAAGATAGAGAACTTACTAAGCTACGGTGGAAGCTGTGGATCATTCAGGAGGTAAGCCGTATCAAAAACGAGTTGCAAAATCTCGATGCAGTATCAAATTTTCGTAAAACGGTTGTCGCTTCACGAGCGGCAACCTGAGCTACCCGATAGCTCGAGTGGCACAAACGGTACTTGTTGGTACTGTTTTCATGAAGTGGGTCACTGCGATAGAAATCCCTTCTAACAGGAATAATGTGTGTGAGTGGGCGCATCGTGCCGTACGTACTGTAGTCGATTGATTACGACCGATCTCGCCCACTTCTTCACGCTCACATTCCTCTGTCCTGTCCTTTAAATGACTGTGCATTTTCTTTCTGTCACTTAATCTTTGTCGACGTACTGCTCCAACCCCAAATATGGAAAGCTGTGTGCTCCACCCGCCCAATAGCTGTCTTTTTAGCGACGATGTGATCGGCGGCGTCATGCAACGCGCCAAACGCTCCCGTAGTACAATTGATACTCATGATGACGACACGACAGAATCTTGTCCTTCTCAGCACCCATGGATCCAGATATTGCCTCCTCGGACACGTGGAAACGGAAACGGAGCCCCTTCAACAATTTGCTCGGCTGGAGATGTGGGATCGTCAGGAATGACTACCGGGTCGATAAACGTGAGTAAAGACTGGCAAGGCCTCTCCAGCTCGCACGCGGTGGCTCAAGAAGAGAGGACGAGTGGAAAGAGCAGTAGAGGTGCTGAATCACCAGTAGGCGATGACCAAGTCATAGCAATGGCCGAGGTTATCATCGCAGACAAGTTGCGTAGACGGGAGCGGCGTCGTGTGAGGCAGAGCCGATACAGGAAGAAGAAAGACAATAACGCGAATAGCCTCGACAAGGGCAACCTAAAGTTACGTGAGGAGATCGAACAACTTGAGCAACGACGGCGTTTAACTTCGGAAATGTTCCCGCCGAAGAAGAGCGCTTGGAGCGTCGTCGTCGAATATTTTCGACTGTTCCAGTACGGCGTGCGTGAGCCCTCATCTTCCTCTTCCGAAACGCGACACAAAGCTCAGATGGACTTCTTACTGGCGTCGATGGCTTCGGACGTAGCATTTAACGCCGACAAGGGAATTCCGGAGATAATGAGGAGCTGGCGATGTATTTCGCGCTGGTTCCCAAACCTCGAGGTCGAGCTCGGCGGACTGGGAAGATGCGCGTCGGGATCTCTTCTCGCTACGACGACCACCACTATCACGATATCGGAGCAAACTGTTCGCAATGTATTTCCACAATTGTGCCGGAATGGAACAAGAACGTTGTTACCACTGGGGGAAAGACTACGAGGCCAAAGGATCGTCATGCGAGGCTCTGCAAATATCGAGTGGGATAGTGCGGTCTGTCGGGTAGTACGATTGAGGAGCCAATCGGACCTGCTAACTCCAATCTTGCGGCTATTGGGGGATCTGGAAAACGTGTCACGTGTGTTTGAGAAGGCTCTAGTTACACCGGACTTCCAATGCAAATAGGTGGTGACGCGCTGAGGAGTCTGTAAAGATATACATATAATTGATTCCATCGTGTTGCAGTAACTCTGTGGCGGTGACGACCCCATTCAAACGATAAGCGCTCGATGTGATAGATCCAGGGCCAGGAAGTCAACTTCGATAACTATCAAAGTCGACCTCCAGCTGAAGCTGGCAGCATTGCTATGCTACTCGCTGCCCAGTTATATGTGTGGACGTTATTCAGTACGGTAGCAGTATCACACGCTTCGCTAATCTTTCTGCGACGGTTTTGAGGTCTTGAGGTCAAAATTCTTGAATGCTGCTATGTTCGCCACATCATAACGCTGTATAACGCTGTATGCATACTAGTACTAACAGGTTGTATAACGTTAGGAAGGGTCAAGATAGTCTGCGGCCGGGCGAGTCAATGCCAACACGTGTTGACGCCCACGTGCCGCTGTACACACAGCTCCAGCAAGCGATTCGACGTCGTTAATCAGCGCTTAAACTTGGATTCTCATCCGCAGCTTAGACAATCCTCTTGGGCGTGATAGCTGCCATATTATTACCCAATGGAGTCCTGAATACGCCAGAACAACAATTGCCATGGCAATTCAATGGTGCGCTTTTATCGTGATCATATACCCCAGACCCCGGCGGACGAAAGTAAAACACCTTGTCACGGCAACGTGTCCGCTGGCTGGAATGTTCCTCGCTGGGCCCGCCTCCGCAAATACCGCGCGGGTTTGCTGTGGCAACGCTCCTCGCAACTGCTCGCTACCCATACAAAGCTTAAGACAAATTCCTTGATCAAATCCTGATCTGTTCAGTATATGATCACAAAAAAGCCTACGAATTCAATGGAAAAGCAGATGAAAATGGCATGCGTTGCTCTGGGGTTTATGCGACGAAGCAATTGTACCCGACCCATACCCGACTGGGAGACTGACACCGACACATAGAGAACCAGCTGTACGCACGAGGTGTATAACTGGATAATGACTAGCCGGTTGCAATTCGAATAAAATTGGATTGCCTCGGCGTGAGCTACGCGAGAGGGGAATGTCCGCGTTGCATGCGATTTAGCTGCTCACAAACTGCAACAATACAAACTAACTCAGGACAGAAGCGACATTATGGAGAATTACCAATTCTGAATCATGGGCAAAGAAGGAAAATCTATCGAGCTGAGAGGTATAAGGTCCAGTCTTGTATTCTCCGGTCACCGCTGGACGGGATGTGGGACGAGAGCTGCGAAGCCCACAACATCCGTCCGTGTATAGATAAGGCCCCGTCGGGTGGCTAAGCACTCCTCAGTCTAGTTTTCGATGGAGGAACAGATCGTGTCGGTGGGGTTGCTGCGATCAGCGCTGCTACCAGGCCCATGAGCGCCGCTGCGGGTGCGCACCAAGCTCAATGTGACCGTGAACTTAATATGCTGCTGCCGAAAACCAGTTTGAAGCGTGATACTGCATGCCCGCGTCCGCGTTCGGGCAACTGGAGGGTTTAATCGCACCAAGGTAATTTCGCTCGCCCCATGCGTGGGTGAGGAGGGGCTGGGTCTCCACCGAGAACGCACTCCAGTTGACGCTAAGGTTCCTGGCTGGAGGCTCATAATGCACGACATCCGCCGTATCGCCGGCGTCAGTAAGGCCTCGTTCTACCGCATTGTCTGGCTGGTGATGGATGCCATTAACGATTCGATAGAGTTACGGTCGATGTTCCCACGCTCGCCCATAGCGCGGGAAGCAATGGCCGTGGCGTTCAAGACTTTGAGTGTTGAAGGAGTCTTCGCAGGCTGTGTTGGCTGTGTGGACGGGTGGCTTTGCACAACCAGAGCGCCGGGGCTGGCAGAGACTGGTGGCATTGGACCACATCGTTATTATAGCGGGCTCTATCGCTGCTATGGGGTTAACGTACAGGCGTGCTGTGACTACCAGTGTCGGTTCACCTACGTCAACTTCGCCCAGCTTGATAGCTGTAACGACAGCAGGCGTTTCAGCAGAGTGCCTTGCATGGCGAGATGAACAAGATGGAGAGCGGATTCTATTTAATTGGAGACAATGCGTATGTGAGTGATACACACATGCTACCACCACTTACGCGTGCTGAGACGACGGATGCTCGTCGGGATGCCTACAACTTCTATCTATCTCAGCTCAGGATCAGAATTGAGATGTCGTTCGGCCTGTTAGCTGGACGGTGGCAAATATTTGCTCGTCCATTGTTGGTTGTTTGGGCAGGGTGCCGTGCATTATTCAAGATGCATATCGGCTGCACAACTTCGTGCAGAACCATCGCTACGCTGGCGCTGGGACTTACGACATCGTGGAGGAGTGCACTAGGCTGGTCACGCGCAGCCTCTTCGCTCTTTCGGCACGAGCGCGCAAGCTTCACCAGCAGTCTCGTATCCGATCTTTTTGTCCATGTTAGCGTTCTTGGAGGGACTTTAACACGGAATGTCTTGCATGCCGAGCGGAGATCCTTAGCCGTGGAGCTAGTGAGATATGCACGTATAGAGGCATCCGTTTCTCCAGGTTGAGGGCTTCCTATGCGTTGGACGATGTCGGTGACGGGATCAGTGGAGCTCATCTTGCTCAGTAAAAGAAGGAAATATCCCAATGAGCATGAACCATAGTGCTGCTGATAGAAGTCAAGCACAACTCATAGCCACTCGCTCGGCATCCAGCAGCACTGTCCATTTAAATACATATTGTCTTGCCGCCAGCAGCCAATGATCGATGATGTTGCCAGCGTCATCTGTTTTGTGTATCCCTGCCCCGCGCCACACAAATGCCCAACCGGTCAGAGCGGGTGTTGCCCTCAAAGCGTCCTGCAATGGCGAGCTCTGATGGTCCCAGCCCGCGCCCCATGAAATACAATAGGATGGCAATAATATCCCTTTTACGGCTCCTGATTAGGCCGAAACGCCGTCCCGTTTTTGAATATTTTCTTGATCCGGGTCCTCTTCTTTGAGGCTGGAACCGCTTTTCTCGCCAGTCCGTCAATTTCGTTGGGATCGGATATGTTTTGGTGACGAATCTTCACAAAGTCGTTCAACATCTTTGCTTGCCACCTTTCCAATAGAGCGTGAATCCCACTGTCGCGTCACTATATGATGGGTTAAATTTCTTCGCCCCGAGAAGGACTGATTTAACTGTCCTTCCTTGTCGATCATGTACACCCTCGCTTCCAGGTAATTGTCGCCGGTTCTATTGCACATCCAGATATCAGCAACCAGCGAAAAACTTGGATAGCCTTCACAATTGTCTGCCGGAGACGCCAACATCCGTTTTTTGTGCCTAATATAGCTCGATTATTGACTCCTAAACACGCTTTGCATTCACAACACTTTTCATTTCCTCTTTGGCCAATAATGCCTTGAGAAGCCTATACGTCTCGTACACACTATTGTTTAGGTGTAGATTGTGCCTAGACGTCTCATAGTCACTATTCTTTAGGGGTAGATTGGTGTAAATAATGCGAAGTATTTCCAGGGGCAGATTAAGACGAGCAAGAATACTGGTAAACACCATCGACGAGCGCAACAGTTCCACGTCTGTTTCCCCGACAGCTCCACTTCACTTTCGTGATCGAAGGTGATGGTCAACTCTCAAATGGCGAGCTGCCTTCGGCATCTTGAAACTAGACATCGTTCGTGAACAGGTTTCTTCCTCTGGTTCTGTAGGCCTCGTCTACTAGGCAAGTGGTCAACATGCCCTTCTCATCCCAAAACTGAATGCAAACTCTTCACTTAAAAATACTGGACGTATCCGCTGCTTTTTTTTTTTGTGGGGGGGGCACCTTGAACGGGCCAGACGACCGGAAGTTTGTGATGGTCTGCTTGACAGCGCTAGAGGTTGATCATGAACGGTACGGATGGAGACATTGCGAGTGGGGAAACGAAGGATATCTTGATGGAGGTCGGCATAAGCGCTGCTCGGGACAAATTTCAATCCCGATCTAAGACTGAAAAATATCTTCGGTAATTTTCTACCAATCACAGGCAGGGGTTCCGATAACACAACGGCAACGACATTGTGCAAGTTAGTCCAAATCGATAACTGTATTCGAAACCAGCAGCAAAGCACAATCAATTATTCAATACCAGCAATCTATACTACTGCAATTGCGGAGCTACTGTTGCAACTGAAGAATTCCTGCAATGTCGGACGGTTCACGATCGCGCTGATTGTGTTCGCCGACCAGAACTGCCGATTCGTTCTCAGAAATAACAGCTTTTCCAAGTGAATCGTCAGTATTCGAGTGTGGTGGTGGACCAGTACATGCTTCGCCTGAGAGAAGATAACGCTCGACACAGTTAGACATAAGAGGTATGAACGGCAATAGCCGATAGCCCTGACTCTATTCATTGCGTTTTTTAGCACCTCCTCCGCGAACCCCATCTTCGCTACGGACTACAAGCACCTTCGGGTCCTCTTGTGTGTGCCTCGACCTGGCGCAGCAGACCTCGCTATTCGGCAGTTGCTAGGTAACCTGACATGCTTGTGTACTGCTCGGCAAGATCGTCGAACAGTTTGAGCACGTCAAGCATCGAGACGCCGTTGGCGATCTGCAACTAGAGCGACGACGATTTAAAATCCTTCAGATCATCTAGCAGCGGCTGCATCTTATTGTTCCTCTCGGCGGCTTGGCATTAGCGTTGCCATCTTGTCATCAGCAGTCCTTCAGGTAAAAAAAAGAACTTGATCAATGCAAAGGTGATTGGCTAACGAGTTGCATTGCAAGGAATCGGTCGCAGTTTTTTTTTTCTAAAAGTAAAGAAAAAACGCAAATTCGTATTTGGAGTTAAATATACACAAAAAGGCAAAAAAAAATGTAGCTTACAGAAGCTTAGACGCTGCGTTGAGTCAGCGCAATTTTCCCATCAACAAGTTGAGCTTGTATAGCTGGGGCTCGTGCTCAGCTAGAAAGTCCGTGACCGCCAAGTTCTGGCGACAGCCAATAAGAGGAACTCCTACAAGCGTGACTACACGCCCGTTAGTTGAGCCGTTGTCACCCGTGACAAATAGCAAATCGTCCGTTGTCCGCTTGAAAACGCTTAGAGTGCAAAAGGTGATATGCGTCTGTGCCGTGTAATCGTCGACGTCGTCGTCTACAAGCGATGCCATCACGAGCAGCACCGTCTCGGCGTGGCTGTCGTGCTCGAACACGGCGAACACCGGGATATAATGCTCTGAGAGAAACGTCCACCCGTCCAAAATGATGTCAAACTTTGTGGGCAGTACGGCGATGATCGCCTGCTCGACCTCTGCTGTGAGCAGGCCCAGGTACTTCACCAGCGTCTCGGTACAGATGTTGGCGAGCGATCTGTACTTCCGCACCGTGTCTTTTTCACGAACGTGAATGACGCGAGACCTTCCAATCCATCCAGCAGTAGATGGTTTGGGGCTTAATGCCCATGAAGGCTACCAGCATTTCGCTACCAGCCCCCTCGAAAGCATGGTGTCCTCGTAGCTGGGATGCTTATGGCGGACGTGACTGAGTAAATTGTGTAGCCAGTGCCGGGGTTTTGCTTGCGAATCTTGGAGCACCGGCAGCGGTAAAAACCAGTCGGCTTATCTTCCTCGTCGAGCACCGGGGTGAAGAAGAAGGCTGAGACTTGCTTCGAGGAGATATTTGGGGCGCGAGCCATGATATTGGTGTTGCTGTAGTTTGAGAAACGAAATGAGCAGACGAGACTTCCTTTACCTGCGATATCTGAGCAAGTTAGCCGATCTATTGTGGTTCCACAATTTGGTTTGTACAGCATCAGACAGAATAAATCGAGTTGTCTCGACGGTACATTGCGAAATTTGAGATATTCTTCAGATTTTTTTCGTAAATACGTTATTACATTTCAGCTTTTGGGTAGTTGAAATATATCATTTCACGGGAATATTATACTATATTACCCATAGTATTGAGTCGAAACCCCTGATCCAATACACGGAGAACCGCATTTTGGCGACTCCAAAAATCTAAGGCACCCGGCCGTGTAACCCATTGGTTCGTACAGTTGCAATACCGTGGCAGGTCCATAGAATGAAATGTCGTGCTACATGTATATAAACCGATATGACAAAAAAAAAATGAGGCTTCGACTTAAACTGACGGTATTAGCTTTCTGATACTACAAACATGTTACTGACAAACTGGCGCCGTTTAGGCGTATCCACTCTGGCTCACATTGACACTAATCTTTCACTCATTCGACACTACTCTGCTGATTCTCCTCGCACAGTCCCGATAATAATGCACTGATATTCATCGGTTCAGCCCTCAGAACGCTGGGGCAGTATTCGGAAGTTACACGGGTATTCTTCGATGGACTGGGAGCTGGCGCGTGATGAAGTCAGCGAACCGTTCAATACCCACCGAAGACTGCGGCATCATGAAGTGCGGGAAGAGTGTGAATACGTGAGGCATGTGTTCATGCACGTCCAATTCCACTTGTACGCCGTCGGATCGAGCGTTCTTGGCCAGTTGCAATGACTGCAGGTGCAGAATATCGAATTGAGCTGCCAGGATGAAGAGCGGGGGAAGACCTCGCAGATCCGTCTGAAGCATGGCACCTTCACGCCACGAAGCTCGAGGAGTTTCCTCAACACAGAAGTCTCGGATCGCGTCGAGCATCGACTTGGAGATGAAACAATGCTCAGACACGGCCACATCCGCCGATAGATCTGCGTACGGGCAGTTGCACAAGGCAGCGAGAGGCATCTCCCGTCTGGCTCGACGTAGTCTCAGCAACGTGGCGAGCACCAACCCTCCACCGGCGCTGTCGCCAGCAAGGATGATATTCTGAGGCAGGACCTTCTCGCGCTTGACGAGGTAGTCGAACATGGCCATGGCGTCATCCAGAGGCGCGGGGAAACAGACTTCGGGCAACTTTCGGTAGTTGGCCAGCAAGATCTGCACGTCCACGGGAGCTGCACTTTCCTCTTCGTCCTTCCCTCCACGAGCAGCGACGAGTTGGTTCTTGACCTGAGTTAATAGACGACTAGCGAACTCCACAAAGAAGCGAGGGCTGAAGAGCGCGTAGCCTCCTCCATGGTAGTACAGCACCACGATCCGTCTCTCGTTTTCCGCCTTCTTGTCGCTGTATCTGGAACGCAGCCACAGGTGTTCGAGTCCGTTGTATCGGAAGCTCTCGAGTCTGTGGCCATGACGCCAACAGGCCACCGCCCCTAATAACCGTCCAATGAGTTCGAAGTTGCGTCGGAATGCCAACGCATTGGGCATCTTGAGGATGTGACCGCCGTTCTGTTGCCCCGCAGCGAACGCAATGGCTTGGAACCACTCGTACCAAATCGTCCACTCTGGGAACTTGGGACGCAGTCCCCGTTTAAGGAACTGCAATCCCGTCGCGTTGGCTGCTGCTCCGACTTGAGCCGTCAAGGTACAAACACCTTTGAACGAGAGGCAGAAGGGTCGGAGCAGCTCGTGCACTCCGAGCAACAGCACGAGCTTGGCTAGCACGACGATGTGAGCGAGGCCGAGCCATTGCAGGTGAGTCGCATTGACCCACAGCGAGATGGCGGCGACGGTCGTGAAGACTGGCACTGTATAGGCAGCTCCGTAGCCGGATGCTCGACCGCTAGCGAACTTGTGCACGTGCTTACGGACGTGCTTCATGGATATCTCAAATTGGGGGGACTATATACCGGAGATTTGAATAGGTCGAAGCAAGTTAAAGAGTGAGCAGTTGGTACTTGACCAGAGCCTGCGATCCGCATGCAATAAGAGGGCTTCGTATCCCTCTGATGTCGGCGACGCTTCCCAAGCGGAGCAGAGCCAAGTGACACCTCGTCGTCGAGATCGAACATGGCTCGACCGTGCGTCTCAGGCCCTGGAAAAATAATATCCGCGCAGTAAACATTGCATCATCACAGTTCAATTACTTATTACGGGGGTGTTACGCTAAATCAGTACAATTTACATTGGTCCAATAATATGTTATATAATATGTTATAGGCCATTTCACTGGTGGTCCGCTTGCACTGCTTGCAACCACCCATTTTCATCACCTCCTGCTGCGCGTTCCGTTCATGCGAAGGCACTTTCGAATACCCAAGATGGTCAACAGCAAGGAATCTGCGCATTCATCTACGACGACCTCGGCTCAGGCAGCTACGTGTGCAAGGAGTGCGGCATCGCAAGGAAGCGGCAGATCGGTAGCGGCTACTCCAACCTGATGTCGCACATCACCATCAAGCATCCTTTGTATTAAAGATGTACGCGGCTGCGGCTGCTGGCGGCAGGCTCGAGAGCTTCGCCTTCGTTTCGCAGGAGACGAACCACCGCTTCCAGTGGCTGCGGTGGGTCGTCGAGCGCAACCTGCCGACCACCGAGGTCGACAACGCGGTCCCGCGTTCGATGAGCAAGTGGCCTCCCATCTCCTCCACGGCCTTGAAGCAGTGCATTCAGACGGTGGCGAAGAACGTGGGAGCAGTCGTCGATCGGGAGATGGGCACCTCATTTGGTCTGATATTTGACACCTTTTCCACAGCTCTATGCACTATGTCGGGCTCTACGGCGTCTACGAGGTGATGGGGGCTCGGCGCGAGTGACTGCTCTCTTTGTCTCCTCTGGAGGAAGGCAGCCAGACTGCCGAGGCGCACATCACGATGATCCGGTCGGTGCTCGACCTCTACAACAGACCATCGACATTCATCGTGGGCGACAACTGCAGCACCAACCAGAAGATCGCCACTCTCCTCGGCGTTCCGCTGGTTGGCTGCGCCAGCCACAGGTTCAACCTGGCGGTCAACCGCTTCCTCGCCGACTACGAGCTTGCCGCTCTCAACTACCTGATGATCCAGTTGAGTCACTGCAACAACAACGCCACCCTAAAAAAAATCACGGATCTCCAACCTGTCAAACGGAATAGCACCCGATGGTCGTCAACCTACGCTATGGCTGCCCGCTACGCCCGCATCCGTGATGCTATTCGGCAGATCGAGGCTGTGGACGACTATGTCCTGAGTAGTGTGTCCCACAAAAAATTGATCGCGCTGCTTGCCGACCTCGAAAAACTGGACACGGTGTACACGGCGCTTCAACACGAGCGCATCACAGTCGCTGATGTGCGGGTTCTGTTTGACAGCGTGGTGGCGGACTACCTGATCATGGCGGAGCATCTCCGCGCATCCGCCAAGATAGTCCACTCTTCTGTCTGCGCTCGTGAAGATCGGTAACGGCGACACCCTGACAGCCGCCGAAGCGCGCGCAGTCAAGTGCTTTGAGGCGGCCAACGACAGCGAGGACGACGGAGAAGGCGGTGGCGGCGACCAAATGGCCGCCAAGAGGAAGAAGAAGCTGCGCTGCGACTACGCGGTTGCCATCTTGCACGACGGCAAAAAGCGCCGCGTGTCGACGCGCTGGCGAAGCTGGTGCCACCGACGTCGAACACGGTCGAGCGGCTGTTCTCGACGTACAAGCCGATTATGACCGTGCAGCGCCGCTGCATGCTGCCGGAGAACTTCGAAATGATAGCCTTCTTGCGCATGAACCGCGAAATGTGGAACGCGTCGTCGCTCATTGACAAGACGAGTAGGTGGCACGTTCATGTGCCGACTGCAATACATTGATATTGATCCAGTCATTGATTATTGACCTCGTCTGCTATTGCAGTTGTTACTACTGCTCATCGTTTACCTCCAGTTCCGTTTTTTTTTTACTGTTTTTTTTTATTTTGCGAGGCCTGGTGCGTCTATATGGGCAACCGTAGGCGACGGAATTTGCCGTGTTGGCAGGGAGTGAGACCACGGGGAAAAGGCGAGTTCTACAGTAAGTGTAGTCTGCGTGATCTACTGACAAGTTGACTTCAGTGACGGAAGCAGGAGAGAGCAAGCAAAGACGCAGAACAGGTCATCCACTTTCGACGTAGGCTTGCAGAAACAGAAAACTAATGCATTAGTTACCTGCTCAGGGAACATACATGTTCGTTACCTAGCACCACCGTCATCAAAATCACCGATGAAGCTTATTCAAACGTCGGTCATAGCGTCGTTGTGTTACCGAGTTAGGACATCGAAAAAATAATATATATCGCGGACTGAAAAAATCATCAAGGAAGAGGGTGAAAAAAGTTGGTTAACTATGTAAGAGAAAATATTTGAAAGTTACCTATAAGTCGCATTGTGTTTTTTAATTAAAATACTACGTCAAACATGTAGACAGTCCGCCACTATTTAGAGCGTTCCAAATTTAGAAATGATGGCAAACCTATTATTATGATATCTCTATATATTAATACTCCTGGATTTTATTTTGAACTGGTTACTTTGTACATGTGGCACTTGCAATCGAATACGTTTGGAAAGTGGTTACTATATGTAAAATCAAATTTAAAATTGTAGTAGTGTTGAAATTCAGCCATTTCAGCAGTACCTCCGAACTGTACGGCTTATCGTCGGCTTATCTTCAGCCCTCGAAGTCTACCAAGCCGTGGCCGAAAATAGCGATTACGTCGAAGCGGCTGTTTAAACTTGGCTTCACTATAAAAGAATTGTTGTAACATCTGTAACTTCGTTCTTATCCTTGGATTGGTTCAAAATTTTCCTGTGAACCTGGCCACTGCTCAGTGGCGAATTCTCGGCGACAAGTGGGCTCGGCCGTGCGGACTGTGTGGAGTGCTGCCTCCGGCGTCGTGTGTGAAGGAGTGTGGGGGGCGCTCGCTAGTTGGCGTGCTCGTGGACCGTGTGGAGGGCTATCTCGCTGGCGTGCTTGTGGAGTGTGTGGAGGCTGTCTCGTTGACGTACTTGTGGACTTCTTTCGGGAAGGGTGCCACGGCGTCGTGCTTCCTGGACGGTGCGCATTGCTGCCTCGGCGTTGTGCATGAGGCTGGTGGAGTGCTCGCTCGCTGGTGCGCTTGTGGATCGGGGCGAGTTCGGCCATCTGTGTGATGTTCTTCTCGGTCACCACCATCGACGTCGTCAGGTTAGACTTCATTGGGGCATGAGCAGACATGTTCAAAGTTTTCTAATTGAATGCAATGGAAACGTTTGAATCAAGATCGAATTGTTTATCTAGCTGACGATATATTCTCGCGTTATCTATGAAAGCCCATCGTCAATGCTGAGTTGAACGAACCGTTGAAATCGGATGCGTGGAAGCGATAGAAATATTGCTCGCTGCTGACCATTCAAATCGCTCCGTACCTTGAGAATACCGGTAAGCTTTCCGGATCGTCCGCGTTTTCGTGCTCCATCTGTAGCTTTGGTAAATCCGTTCACTAACACAGCCTCACACTGACTGGCCATTCTCTCATAGCGGAAATCGTTGCATTCGATCGGACTCGCGAGAAGAAGGTGGTGACAGTGGGAGGTTGCTCAGGTCGGCGACGAAAGCAACGATTTCGACCGCACGCAAGCAGTTTGTTTTTACCGCGATTTCCAAGGGTCTTAGGGAGAGACCTGAGGTCCTCCATCACGAAATGGACCAGGAAATCAGAGAGCTGATTACCCTTCAACGTTGTCAAGCTATTCGGCCAAGCCTGACCGAATATCGGCGGGTGCAGATGGGGTGGTGCAGCTGCAGCACCACTGCTCCTGAGTTCGCGAGTACTGCGATAGCTGCACAGTGGAGTAGCGACATCAGGAGGGCGTTCAACCCGATCCAGGATGCGATACATCAAGCACTTCAGCTCCTCGTTCGCGGATACAAGCTGCTGGTGGCCGACAAGAAGTCGCTCGCGCGTGCCGCTAAAGGTGTGAAGTCAATAACTGTTCTGCATGCTCTTTTAACGTAAGGCTGTATTCCTACTTGATGAACCGGTAGGATCAAGATATTGTCCGTGACAAACCGTTTGCTGATATTGCTCCCCCAGTCGATTAGTTCCCCTTGGCATTGGCGAAGTGATGGCAACGTGGCGTGTATGCGTTGGAGCTCCTGGCGCTACATGTGTTGTGGAGATACCTCTAGTGGGTCGCAATGTACATCAACAGCGTCGCTGTAAGACAATCGGCAAAGCGTTTCGGGCAACTTGCGAAATTTAGAAGTCCGAGTGCCTGTGCAAATTTGCTGATTCGTGTGAATGTTTGGTGGGACACCTTGTGGCGCGCATCAAAACGAGTTTGGAGTCGTATCTACTGGCCACAGGACTCGGTTAACTCAACTCAATTGTTTGAAGTGTTGCCAATTGCGGTTGTATCCCCTGAGATGACTCGAAGTTCCAGTGGGAATCTGCAAGACTCACCCTCAGGTATTAAGAGGTTGGCGTCGCAGCAAGGTGTAGCTGCACCTACTTTCAAGCCTAATACGGAACCGTCTGCGGTGACAAAGGAGCACCTCAACCAGCTCTGCTTTACTCTAACAGGCTCGAGAGAGCGGAGAAGCGACTGTCGGTTAAAGACAAGGACAACCGGAACTACTTTTTGGTGCGATCCATGAACACGCAAACAGACTCAGAAATCCCAGACCCGAAGAAGGACCATGGCTCCAACAGCCGGAACAAGCAAGACAGGTAGTGCTCATTTCACAAGACAGTGTCGCTTAACACAAGCAATCAAAAAAAGGAGGAACACAAACGCGGAATCGAAGCCGAAGGCCGCCCACAAAGGAAGCCGCATTACCCGTGCATCAACAATGACTCAGTGTTGGAGGCAGACTCGGACGTAAGTGCCGATTCCTCCAGTCAGGAGGAATAACTCAAGTTTGCCAGACTAGTTGAGGAGAAAGAACGTTCCAAAGCGCGCCCCTGGGCATCGCGGTGAAGCCCGCCGCCGCGGGCAGTAGTTCGAGGCCGTGCTCGACAGTGGCGCCTCGAAGAGAATTATCAGCCGCAAGGCGCTCGCAACCAACGTGTTGGCAGTCCGGAAGTTTATCCCCGGCTTGCTGACAATCTTTGACACCACCAACCGCCACCAATAGTAGCTCGACGGTAGCCCAGTTCCGCTTCCCACATCTCAAACCAGACACAACCACCGATTTGAGGTGGTCGAGGACAGATCGGATATAATGGTATTTGCCGCGACCCTGTCAACGCACTCGGCCTGATCGTCAACTATAAGCACAAAGTCGTGCAGTGGGAAGACCGCAGCCTTCGCTTAAATAGCGGCCATAGTGCATCGGCCCATGGCGCCGATGAACAGCAAAACCACGAGTTCCCGGAGGAGTCGAAGGAATCCGCCGACAAGGCCGTCGAGCCGGAGCAACTCCTCCCTTATCAACTTGACGGCGAACTCGCCCAACGATATCTGGCACTGCCGGTCAAGCATCGAGACCAGCACGACGGACACCTCGGACGGATGCGCTTCCCAGACTACGAAGCAACCTCTCACCCACTACAAGCCAGCGCATGCATAGCAATAGGCTGCCATCGTAGCATCGAGTACAAGACGGAGGCATCGATAAGACCGACGCATTGACGAAGACGTGCTGGAATAAGTCTAAGACTCAAAAGATGAAATCACCTGCGATTTTTCTGGTCAATCCCGACAGGTCTCTGCGCCTGCTGATCGACTACCGCTGGCTAAACTAATACCACAAACCGAACCCGTACTACATGCCGCAAATACGTGAAGTGCTGACGCGGCTCGCCAAAGCGAAGTGTAACTCCATGTTTGATGTTAATCTCGGATACTATGCAAGAAAGACTCGCAAGGCACAGTCATCGTTCAGGGCATTCTGCCTATCTTTTGGGAAGTTCCAGTACAAGCGTCTACAGACAACGAACGACAAATTCCCCGCACAGCAAAATACGCAACGAGAGAGTGGTAGCCTAGGTCCGTATTGAGAAAAATTACGGAGTGTTGCGTATTTTCATGAAAATGGCTGTTTGCAACAGTGCTTGGTGTAATCATGCACTTTCCGAAATACAAGTTGTCCAAGAGAGCTGCTCTAGCTTTACTGCTATAAACGGGTGGATAAGATGTACAACTTCTCTGAAAAACAATGCTAGAATTGAAGTTTAACTCCAATGTATCGGATAAGACACAAATCAATTCTAAACTTATTACTAATAGTAAGGTTCACGAAAGTGCTGTCCTGGGCCAAATGTGCTGGTTCCATACTGAAATCAGCCGAGAAGTGTGTTTTTGCCCTTTATGCTGAGCTACTTCGAACTATGGGGCTAGCATAACAAAATATTTGCTTTGTTTTTGAACATTTTGGGCTGGATATGTGCATTACCATTATCTTGGGACCAGTTAATTCGGTTTTCTGAAGTTAAATTTGCGTTTTTGTCCAATCATATGACTTTATTCTGATGTGGTGATTTTTCTGCTGCTGTTTCAATTTTATCCTTAACTATGGCGGATGGAGTTCATCACGTGGCGTATTGGTAGGTCGTTATATGTAGCCATGGGCATCTCCATGGACCCGGATGAATACCAGGCCTGCATGGGGAAGATTTTCGACGACCTGAATTTGTCGTCTTCTACCATGACGACATCCTCGTATTCTCGATAAACGAAATAGAGTACCTTGAGCACTTGTGTATAGTGTTCGAGCGCTTGGTCCTCTACGGAGTCACGCTCAACGGCAAGAAACGCCCACATCCTGAAAAACGGTGGCTACTTGGGCTACACGTTCTCGGTCGAAGGGATTAAGCCCCAGGCCAGGGAGATTCAGGCGATACAGAGGATCTCAGTCCCCCTCAACCGCAAGGAACCCCACCGCTTCCTTGGCATGATCAAGTAGTATCGAGACATGGTGCCGGACAAGACGACACTCTGCAAGCCGCTGCACAGATTTACAAGCTGGAAAGTCCCGTTCACGTGGCTACAAAGCGGCACCATGGCCTTCCGTGACAGTCAGCGACCCTTTGCAGAGGCTGTATATCTATTGTTCCCAGACTTTGAGAAGCCGTTCGACGTATACGCCGACGCCAATGGCATGCAAGTCGGAGGGATCATAATGCAAGGCGTCAAAATTCTGGCCTGTTACTCACGCAGTCTGACCAAGCACGAAGTCAACTACACGACATGGAATTGGAGTTTCTATTTAACGTCGAACTACTTCGAGAGTACAGGACGATTCTCCTCGGGTTCCCAGTGGTGGTGCATACTGACCACAAGAACCTGATCTACCCAGCCGAGAACAGCCTCCGCGTCAAGCGTTGGCAATTGCTATTCTCTCAATATCGCTTGACTATGAAGTACATCAAGGGGGAATGCGACGCCTTATCACGCATGCGTTTCGCAATGAGCGACGGCCCGCAATTGAACGAGGAAATATATGCACTGAACACCCAGTACAAATGTGTCATGCACGGCCCAGTTACCCGCGAATACCAAGCGGATGACAAAATAATGCAGAAATTCAAGGCCGCATGTGTAGCCGGCAACAACCCGGACTATCAGCTCATGCCGCTGTTGGGATGCACGCTTACAACATACCAAAAGAGAGTCCGCTCCGGGCAGCATACAAAATGATCTGATAGCCTGGTATCACTGTAACCAGGCACCCCGCCAGTGAACGCCACTTCAAAACCATGCGCTAGACCTTCTACTGGCCAAACATGAAGAGCTCTATCGCGAAGTTTGTGGCGAAGTGTGTCACATGCAAGAAAAACAAAACTACATGGGAAAACAACATCATGGCATGCTGTCACCACGAACTCTAAGAGCGGTCAACCACCCTTTGATATCGTGCTCGTCGACCTCATTGGACCCTATGAAGGCGGCAGCTATGAAATCACAATTCTCGACCAAGCCACCCGTTGTCTCGCAGTTGGCATCCAGCCAGACAAACGCGCATTCATGACAGCGGAGAGCTTCGACTGCGAGTGTCTCTGTCGCTACCCGAGACCGAGGCAGATAGTACATGGAATCGGGCTTGAGTTTACAGACAAGGAATTTTAAGACTGGTACACAGCTACGGAAATAAAGACAAGCCAGTCACCTTGAAGAACCCGCAAGCCAACGCAATCTGCGAGCGCGTGCACTTAGAGACCTGAACGTGATACGCAACCATGAAGATGCAGGCTGGACCAAGGTGATTCACTACACGGCCTTTTGTCTTGCAATCCGCGCCAGCTACCACAGCATCTTTAATGCATCACCCGATAAACTTGTGTTTGGCTAAGATATGATCTCGCGCCAGCTCCACGACGAAAACTGGAGCTACATAACAAGCGTCGATTCAACGTCATCCTTGCAGACAATGACCGCAAAATCGACAAGTGACTGGAGTACGACTATCTGCCCAGCGACCAAGTAAAGATCAAAGTACCCAAGCGGTTCCATGGCAAGACCAAACGTATTGCAGATACCCCATTCTATCCGCGTTGTGCACAACAATGGCACGGTCGTGGTGAACAAAGGCAACACACAGCAAGAAATCAGCATCCGCCGCACTTTCTCGTGCTAAGAAAAAAGCTTCGGGGGGGGGAGTATGGCATCGCCCGCTAAAGAGACGGTTCCCGAACCAAGAGACGCCAAGGACCAAGCAACCCAAGATGAAAGGAACTCAATGCTGAAAGATGGATACGATGCGGAACCAAGGCCGAATGGATATGAACTAGTATGAAGCTGTTCTAGAGCAGGACGGTAGGATAGGCCAAACACTCTTCTAACATTTCAATTTCATTTTACACCAAGTTCCAGAAGTTTTTTGTCAAGCAAAGCGAATTAGATCCAGTAACCCAAGGGCGTGTCAAATAGGAACAAAATCCAACTTTTCGAAATTACGTGCGTGGGCATGCTTTGGGACGCAGTTTCCGATGCACGAAACAACTCTACCTAATAGCATGGTAGCCGGCGAACACAGCGAGCAAAAGCGAAGGCGAAGCCGTAGCGGGCTTAGAACTTGTATCGAGACCGTTTGATAACGTATATTCTGCCTCGTAATTTCATTTTGAACTCGGTCACCTTTGCTGGTTTGGCTGCGCACTAGTAACCTGGGTAAAGTAGCATATATTTTTCGAAGTCTACGATCCATAAAAGTAACCGATTCAAAATTTCCGGCCCTTCAGTCACTGCCTCAAATGAAGTCAGCTACGCTCTCTCTCTCTCTTGCTGTCTGGAAACACTTTCCGGTGCAAAAATCTATTTCTTCTGACGGTAGTTTCAGCGTTAAAGTTGAGTCAACACAACACAACCGCACCCAAAACAATTTTTCATCTCTTTCGCGGGGGGAGTGGGGAGGTGAATTCAAAGTTAGCACAAGGGAAGATGCTGATCATCTGAATGATAGCGTAGGTTCTCAGACCAGTTCATACGCCGAATTGAGAACTATTCGCTACCGCCACATGTCGAGCTGCGACCGCAGCTCGACCCGCAGTTGCGAATTAGTGTTGGCCAGCGCTACTTTAAGTCTAAAAGAACTACCTAGTGCCGGACACGGGCTGCAGCCAACAGAGGACAAAAGCTTAAAGCGAGGTAAGCTAGTAGAGACGCGTGCATTATGAGGGCAGCTAGATAGTAGGGTGGTGGGGGCCACAGAGAGAGACTGTGGGGGTTGTGACTGAGCTATTGATGCTGTCTCGACCGTACAGGCGCGAGAGTTCACGTAGATATCTCTTGTGTATGCATGTCAAAGAGCATGAGCGCCCACTCTGCATGTAAATACCGGGCTACCTTGCTGGAAGCAGCCGTAAAGACCCGCCCGGGGGTTGCCGGTGCCAAAGTCTTCCTCCTCACCATCCGTATCCCTTCACGACGGGGTCAGGGGCCAGCCTGTGCTTCTGGACAGCTGAACTTCCTCGCACTGCTCACCACTCAGCGATGACCGCTTCCTAGGTGGACGCGGTGGCCAAGAGAGTTGACGAGGAAATGCTTCTCCACGGGAGTGGGGAAACGGCTACAGTTGCATACAAACACGCTTAGTTTACCGTCCATCTTCTAGTGAAGCTGCTGCTAACAAAATTATCACGTGGTCCCGGTTGAGTCCATCTGTGGCTCGGCTCTATCAACGGTGTATAGATCTTAGCGTAGGTATGTAGTGGCAAGAAATCATTCCGAGTTGTGTATCGTAGCGCACTTAGAAGCAATTGGAATACTATACATCAGATCCCCTAGTTGCGCGCTATTGTCAGATTCCTCTTGTGATCGGTGAAACACTCGCTGTCGACTTGACGTCCCAATTTTTCCAAACCGGAGCGTGCAATGTCAATATCGCGTAACGAAAATCCCAGTAGCAGCATGTGGGCAAACATGAGCGCCGCAATATTTGACATCGAAGGAGAGCTCTGCATGCAATACGATAACAAAGTGTCATCTCCCAGGTGAGTAGCGGCTTGTGCAAGAGATTCCTCATAAAGATCTTGATCAGTGGTAGCAGGAGCGAAAACATCGTCTGGCCCGTCTCGGACAGTGCTGCGAACACGTAGAAATACGGTGGGTAGATAAAGACCATCAGGATTTCGTACATCACAATTTCAACATGTTAATGAGCATTGCCGCGCTTCAGGGGCGTCTCCAATCTTTCTGCACCATTGAAGAACCATAGAGGCCGAGTTCAGCGCTACCCAAGCAGGCATCATGGTAAGCAGAGTGAAAGGAAGAGGGAACCCGATAGTCGACGTGAGTGCGTAGAGAATGCCGACGCTCAATGTCGCCACCACAATTGTATCTCTAACACGACACGTCCAGTTGTATACGGTAAAGCTGGCACCCCGGAGAATGACGATAAAAGTCATCAGTAGATAGTTGTAGAATTGACGCGCGAAGAAGGGATTATTCGCTTGAACGCCTTCATCCGGATCAGCGAGTGGTGGAATATCAATAAAAAGAGTTGCGGCTAAGCATCGAAGTGGGGTAGCCAGCATAACGGCGATAGAACGCAGTAACTTGTCTCCTTGGAGTATCTTGCCAGACTTTGCACTCGCTTCGCTGAATACTTTCCGTGCAGCTCGACTTGAGTCGCCTCCCACAGATCGATCAAGACTTGACCCTTAGTCGCCATCAGGGGGCATGAAATACAGAAAGCAGGTCGGCTGCGAATGGTTGGTACGTTTCGCTTTTGCTGGGTTATTACAAGAAATTAAGTTCTGCAAACATCTCTGGATTGAAAATATCACTTACGTTAAAGTTTGACTGTAACACAGCCATACTTCAATAATATTTCGAGCATGGCGAATTTCAATTCAAGGTTCTAGTGAGATTGTGCTGTACACATCAGATAGCCAAGGCAGTCGCAGTTATAGTAATACGAAATAATGCCTGCAAAAAGGATGTTGGTGCACGTTGTCTAGAACTTGATCGGGTCCGTTCTCGGTAGCTGCTGTCGAACTCTTCAGGAGCTCTGTCCGTTCTGCATCCGCGGAAGCCTTATGCTTGCAAGTAGTTTCGGCGCTGACTGGAACAACCCAGAAATTGAGCAGCCTTCATCCTGGCTGCGAAAGTCCTTATAGGAAGACCAAAAAGAAATCATAAACAGCCAATAAATTTCTGGGCTACTGAGTGCAGCCGCCGTCGAATTACCAAAAAAATAATATCCGAACAACGGGACATATACGGTATATGAATGAGTTGATTGGAGCGAGGACAATTTACTGTTGAGGACAGCAAGAAGCTGTGGTTCAACATCATTTCTTAAACAAGCCAAGAAGCTTCGACAAACATCGTTGTGCTTTGCTGCCTCAGTTTGCATGTGTCTTCACCACAACGAATACCAACACGTCCAGGTCAATTGGAACAGCTTCGAGTAATTTCTCATGGATTGCCGGATGTAAAAAAAAAGACAATTTGGTACAACTAAGTGCCCCAGAAGAAGCGTGTCGCTCGAGCGTATAATGATGTATTAAGGACTACAGTGCGCGCCAAAAAATTAGGAACAAACTTTGCGGCGCGATATCTCGGCTTCCACTGAGCCGTTTGGCTTGCTGTTTAGATATGAGGTCGCTATTAGCAATAAAAAACGTTGGTTTAGGCTAACAACCTGAGTTTTGTAGTTGGTGATAGGGCTTCTATACAAAAGACCACAATCGACACTGCGTCAGAATAATAAAAACATGGCAGACATACAAAATCCAATATTATTGGAATGATGGTCGGACCTAGTAATGCGTTTTACCGCCGCGACGCTCAATCACTTCGATGCACCGGTTCGGCATCGAGGTGAGGAGCGCGTCACAGAGCGATGGACTGAGGCGCTCCCAGGCGTCGAGAACAGCGCGGGTCAGGTCCGATGTTGAGCGATACTGCTTGCCATTCGCGTAGACAGCAGAGGACAACGCGTTCCATACATTCTCGATTGGGTTGAGGTCAGGGGAGCGAGCGGGCCACTCCATGACCTCGACCTCCATTTCGCCAAGGAACTCGCGCGTCATGGCCGACGAATGTATGGGAGCGTTGTCCTGCTGAAACACAAAATCGACTCCGTGATGGAGGTGAGCAAAAGGCAGCAAGTACTCAGATAGGGTGTAGGCATAGTCCTCTGACTTCTGCTTGCCGACCAGGATCGCCAGCGAGGACCTACCCGCCGAAGAGAACGCCCCCCAGACCATCACTGACCCGCCGCCATTCTGGCGATTGACGTACGTGCGCGGTGCCTTGCGCAGATCGCGCCAGTAGTGCTTGTAGCCATCGGGGCCGTCGAGATTGAACTTTTTCTCATCCGAGAACACGACGCGCTCCCAGATCTTGGGCTTGGTCACCATCTCCTTTGCCCAGGTTCGCCGTGCCTCCTTGTGCGCCGGGGTGAGGTCCAGTGTCTTCTCCATCTTCGCGTACACAAGCCAGTCGACGCTGGAGAGCAGGCGCTGGATTGTGCGCACCGAGCACGAGCAGTTGTAGTCAACCTTGAGCGTAGCCGCCGAGGATGTGCCCGTCGCCGCGGCTCGAACCACAGCGCGCAGCTCGCGATCAGTCAGGCTCAGCGGACGCCCTCGCTTCTCTACCTCTCGTTCTCCTTCATTCTTGGTCACGTTGTTCCACACGCACGTGGGCGAGCGGCCCACACGGTCAGCGACCTCGCGTATCGTCAGTCCCGCCTCGCGCAGCCCTTCCATTCGGCCGCGCTCATGCTCTTTCACGCTGGGGCCGAGCCCCATTATTCTCGACTGACACGCGTCAGCTCACATCAAACCATTTTGACCATCATTCCAATAATATTGGATTTTGTATGTCTGCCATGTTTTTATTATTCTGACGCGGTGTCGATTGTGGTCTTTTGTATAGAAGCCCTATCACCAACTACAAAACTCAGGTTGTTAGCCTAAACCAACGTTTTTTATTGCTAATAGCGACCTCATATCTAAACAGCAAGCCAAACGGCTCAGTGGAAGCCGAGATATCGCGCCGCAAAGTTTGTTCCTAATTTTTTGGCGCGCACTGTAAAGAGAGCCTGACTGTGCACACAAACAAGAAAATTTAAAACCGAAAACATAAACTGTTTGTAACTTGCCAAGCATGGGCATGAACACTTCATTGTATTAGTTTATTAGCATGTACCATCTGGCTCGTAATATTTTGTTTATTTGCTTAGGGGAAGTTCGCAAACAGCGGACGTCGTGAAGTTTACGACCGCCAGGAAGAGTTCAGAATTGTAGCGAGCAAATCGTCTGTACATATGTACATGTAGTAGCTAAGCGTTCATTATGGCACAATTCTTGTCATCTTCAGCAAATACGCAGGATCAAGAGTAGTTCCCGACGCGGTGATGATGCTATAGAGCTGATATGTTCATATAACATCAGGGATAAGTCTGTTAAGGCGCCTTGGGCGAAACGCGGTTTGCTCTTTCTAGATCCAAAAGACCCAAAATGGGTTTTTGGAGCCGTTTGCATCCAGAGAAAAGACGTTTGGGTGACATGAAGGCTACCCTGTCACTTGGTATTTTACTCTGTCCATCTTATCTGACAAGCACATTGCTGTTGCTCCCGTTGATGCGACTGCCGAACGACTCAGTTCACTTCACCTGGACGCGAACTTCGGAACCTCCAGCGGTCACTGAGTCTACAACTTCAACAAGTCGTAGTTCTGCATCAACATTAAATTGTTGACGAGAAGGTGTCTTCGGCACAGTGGCAGGTTGCCTCATACTGGAAAGCTCACTCACAAACACTCCCCCCGCGCCTTCTACACGGGCGGCACTGCTCCGGAGCCGTCCGCACGTGGCTAACGACCGAAAATAACTTCTCTACGAACCTCACGCTCAGCATCGGCAAGCAAATCGTCCTTCACCGTTTGGCTGGAGATCAAACAAGGTGTAGCCATCTCGCAACCCATCACCGGCCAACTTCAACATGTACCTGTCAATAACAATACGAGCACTAGCGTAAGCACCCTTATAGAATAATCCTTAGCCATTCAGAGCAGATGTATGTCCACAAATTATATACCCCGAGAAAGAAGATGGCTACATCAAACAGTCCTGACCAGGATGGTCGCATCTTGTCAAGATCTCATGACGCCGAGGTCTCACATCGTCACTTCAACCAGTCCGCGTGGCCCCGACGGGTACCAGGGGCCAGCAGTTGCCAATATTCCGCGGGTCAAGCAATGGTCAACGCCTCGATTCTCTCGTCCACAATGCAGCGTCGCCAAACGCTCCAGACGCTAGCTCTCCGTCTATGGACAGACCCAGACCGCCGCCGCAAGTTCCTGCGCTGGGTCTTCGGTGGCACCGGTGGAGCCATCGCTATGCTACTGGTCCGCGAAGCATCCCGGGGTTTCTGTCGCACATCTCTGGAGACTGTCCGACTATTGGCAGGCATCTCCTGGGCGCTCTGCAGGATCACGGTGCAGTTCGTTGCGCGAGGCTTGAAGCCAACATTTCCAAAGTGGACACTGCGCTACGAGCTGCTGCACGGACTCATGCGCAGCGCTGCTGATATGTTCGGCGAGCGCATCGTCGACGCGCACCACGCGCGGGTGATTCGTCAGCACACGGCCATGTTCGGCACGTTCCTGGGCTGGTTCGCGCGCTGGCAGCACGGCCTAAGACTCGAGAGTGTGCGCCTCAACGGACTCGAGCACGTCTGGCTCAAGTCGTCAACCACTGAGGCCAGCAGAGAGAGGAAGCGGTTGGTGGTGCTCTTCTTCCATGGAGGGGGATACGCCGTACTGAGCCCAAGGATGTACATCTCGTTTTGCAGCGCGTTGGCAGGTGCCATTAAGCAGGAGCTTGGCTCAGACGTGAACGTTGATGTGTTTCTTGCCAACTACCGCAAGCTGCCGGAGCATCAGTTTCCCGTGCCGGCGGAAGATGCCGTGGGCATGTATGAGTACTTGCTTCAGCACGAGAAGCTGGAACCGTCCCAGATCATATTGGCGGGAGACAGTGCCGGAGGGGGCTTGGTAATGTCGACGCTGCTGCGAGTTCGTGACGGACTGTCGAGCTGGAAGTCGAAACTGCCACTACCACTAGCAGCTATTGTGATGTGTCCTCTGGCTGATCTTACTTGGGGTGACGATGAGATTGCTAGCCAACACTGCGTCCTTGCGCTTAACATGACGGCTGCAAGTGTGCTTTCGTACCATCCAACACGTGATGACCCGAGCACGTGGGCGGACGCCTCCCCGGTGCATTGCAACCTTCAAGGCCTTCCGCCCATATTTTTGCAGACTGCGAGTCTTGACACGCTGTTCCAGCATTCGGTGCGTCTGGAGGCGAAGGCCAAGGCTGATGGGGTGACCAATTGGGAAGTGGACATGCATGAAGGAGTGCCGCATGTATTCATGGTTATTCCAGGATACGTGTTGCCCTACGCTCGCGTCGGAGTTCAGAGGATGGCAGCATTTGCAGCCAAACAGTTTGAAAGTGGTACCGCAATGGACCACAGGGAAACGAATGAAGGTGTGAGCTGCAAAGGGATAGATGAGGTGGAAATTGATGGCGTAGCTGTTGGTGAGAGTGCACCCTCTGCAGCAGCATAATACAACTGGTATTCGTTGATGAGAAGAAATAAGCCGCAATATTAACAAACCTGAGATTTGTCTTTGCTGGCCGCACCGAGACTGTGGATAGTGTTGATATCGCTTACAGAACTGCCTCCAGACTTTTGGTAGCAATTAGTTAGCGATACTAGAGAGGTTTCGATGGCGCTTTCACTACCACTACCACCAAAAGAGCTGTTTAAAACACCGCTCCCCTAAACCTTCATTACAAAATCCTTGTGAAAGCGCCAAATGTGGTGACAGCTTTCACTTCCCTTATCACCATCCATCCCTGCGGCGAAGCTGCTCGCTCAAGCAGGCCCCACAGCACTTTGATTCTCTCAGAAGCGTTGCAACGGTGGAAGGCAAGCGCAAGAACTTCATAGACGCCGATGACGCGCTTCTTCTGAAGCAAATTATCGCCGAGGAGCCCTTCAAGAGAGGCTACGGCAACGTAATGGAGAAGTGGCAGCACGCGGCAGACGCCCTAAATGCATCCGACGTTTTCTTGCGTGACAATCTCAGCGCCAAGACGGTCCAGAATCGCTTTAATCTACTCCTAAGTACGTGTGAGATGGTATGTGTGCTCTACTGTGGCTCTACTATTCTCTAATTCGATTATGTGGCTGTCAGAGAGTGCACGCAACAACCACAAGAAGGCGCCAAGAGCTCAGGCGTCAGAGAAGAGTACGAGCTCAAGCATGAGATTCTCGACGAGCTCCTCTTGCTCGTCGACGAGCACCGGCACGCGCAGGGCAAACAAGGCCAAAGAGGAGACTCGGGCAAAAGCTCTCGCCGCCGAGAAGACCGGTGAGGTGATCCGACAGATTGCCGTTTAGCGCCTGAAGCGGCGCGACCCGCCTAGCGAGGACGACGCGGCCCAGCCAGAGTCCCAACAAGTTCGCGAAGCTGGCGGAGGTGCTGGGGAAGCACAAGGAGAAGGAGTTAGAGCTTCGGCGCGAGCTGTGGGAGCAAGAGAGACAAGATCGCCTTGCCGCCGAGGCCCAGCGCCGCGAGGACCAGCAACGCCTTCTGCAAGTACTTACATTTCTAGTCAAGAAGTAGGCACACGTGTCGCCCTTGGCACTAGGGGTGGGCGTTCCCCTTGCGCAACACCGTGATCTTCATCGTCCACATCATCGTCGAGTTCAGCGGCAAGATTGCGCTCAACTGGGCGCAGATTTCCCATCCCGCTCACTTGGAGTGACATCTCGTCGAGAAGACAACCGCAACGTTTAGCACGAGATATACGATTCGCCGGCAGGCGGCGAAACTAGACCGGTTATATGGTGGCCATACAGGGGCGAGTCACAGAAAGTAACGAGCAACAAATCCCGATAAGAATAAGTGGATTGAGCGGAACGAGTGATATTATGGTGACTTTAAGCAACGCGAAAGGGAAGCAGCGTTTTTGCCGAACAAAAGCGTCGAATGATGACGATGAGTCGCTTCTGGACGAATCCGATCACGCTACTGATGATGTCGAAGAAGATTCGAACGATGAGGTTGTTCGTCAGAAGAAAACCGCATCGACGAAAGAGCAGTTGATCCAGAGGACATGCTAGCCTCGGCTGCACTTAAAATTTCCCTGATGACTTGGCGACCACGTGCCTGCTAACCGATGCCTCGGACATTGGATGGGCTTCGATTGTGACCTAAGTCAAGGATTTCGACATCAAAGTGCCTGTCCAGGACCAGCAGCATCACCTCATTGAGTGCATGAGCGGTACCTTTACGGGTAGCCAGCTCAACTGGTCAGTGATCGAGAAGGAAGCGTTCCCGATTGCATTCGCCTGCTATAAACTGGATTATTTGCTGTTCAGATCGCAAGGATTCAGGATGTTCTGTGATCACTGCAATTTGATTCAATTGCTTGCACCTGATGAACACGTCAAGAAGCATGTGAAAGGCAAATGGTTGCGGTGGTCCATGAAGTTGATGAACTACAACTACGTGATCGAGCACATCGCAGGGCTCCAGAACGTCTTGGCCGACATGATCAGTAGGTGAGCCGGTAACCACGTTCCGGTGATCGCCACGATCAGGAGGATTTATACTGATACACTAGCAGCATCAAGTGCTGCACCTCAACAAGAGCCAGCGACGGAGGTAGCAGGACCGATCATCTCGACGCTCCGCCCTCTCGATGACGACAATTTCGTTTGGCTGACTTTTGTGAAGATTTCGATGGTGCAGTCCCGATATGAACCGCAATTAGGAGCTGAAGGTACCGACGATGGCTTACTCAACTCCGGAACCGGATTTGGATCCCTACTGAAGCTAGTGACCTCAGCTTACGACTATTCATCATTGCACACTGTGGGGCTCAAGGACACCGTGGCAGCGCTGCCATGGTTGAACACATACGTCGATTGTTTGCGATTGAGAATCTTAACACCCTGGCGTCCACTTTTGTTCGCCCGTGCCGGCTGTGCCAGCATCAGAAGGGGGGGGGAATCATCCCCAGACCTTGGGGTGAAACGATTGACTGCGGTGAGCACAATGGAGTTTTACATTTTGATTTCTTGTTCATGGGTGAAAGCTTTGGAGACTCTAAGTACATCCTTGTGCTCAAGGACCATGCCTCGCATTTCTGTGAGCTTATCGTGGCAGACACAGCCGACAGTACTGTGACCGTGGAAGCGTTCCTTGTTTGGCATTCTCGGTTTGGCCTGCCACCAATTTGGATCTCGGATCAAGGAACTCATTTCAAGAACGAAGTAGTGAGTGAGCTGTCGCACAGGCTACGCACGCAACAGCAGTTCACCCCCGTCTACTGCCCGTGAATCAATGGCTCCGTCGAGCGGGTGAACCGTGATATTCTCCAAGTGATTCGGACGATGATCTTGGAATACAAGATAAACCATAACGATTGGGTATACCTTGTGCCCATGGTACAGTCCAACCTAAATCACACTGCGGTGCCCTCACTCGGCAACAGAGCGCCAGTAGAGCTATTTACCGGGCTGCCGCGCCCAAAACCTCTCAAGGAATCCTACCTGCCTGGTACGGGGGAATTCAAGGAGGTACCCGCGTGTGATAAGATCGACGATTTCCTCGCCAACCTGCGAAGCAGTATTCAAGACATGCACGGGGTGGTTGAAGACCAACGCCTGAAACAGAGACTATTGAACAAGAAGCGAGAACGAGGAGAAAACGTTGTGAACTTAACGGAAGGAGATTACGTGCTACGCTCATGGGTTGACGAGAAGAATGGCAACAAACTGCTCGTCACTTGGGTAGGGCTCTATTGTGTGGTGCGTGCCGATGCGCATTCCTTTCTATTCGATACCTTATCGCTGGCGCTGAGTTGGATGTACACGCCTCTAGACTTAAGTTCTATGCGGATTCCAGCTTGGATGTGACGGAGGAACTCCTCGGCATATTTCGTCGCAAGGAATCGTCTTGGCGATCGAGAAGCTCAAGGACCACCCGTAGAATGATAAGATCAACGATTATGAGATTTTGGTGCAGTGGAAGGGTCTTGAAATATTGAGGACTCGTACGAATCGCTCGCAAACCTATATCGGGATGTTCCGACGTTGGTGATCCAGTACGTGGCAATCGCGGATCAAGAGCTTAAAGCGCACTGGCAGAGGTTGACCAACGACTGGAGACAGACAGCTACAGGAAACGGCAGTTGCGACTGCGGCGGTAAGGCCGCCGGACAAGAGTCGCCGGAGGCCCAGTCGTCGACGACAGCAATCACGTTCAGCTGCTACAACTATTCAGGCGTCCGACAGAGGTGACCCCGTCGTTGCTGCGTTGCAGACTTCGAGGGATCAACCTGGACCTGAAAAAACCGTCCCGACACGAACACCCCGAGGCGCCTAGTACAGGTTGAGCCGAGGACCAAGGTGTTAGCCGTCGTACGCGTTCACAAACGCTGAGACCGACAGACTGCCAGTGAGAGGTGATCGTGCGCTGGAGTTGTCGTGGCCAGGCAAGGATCTGACTGCCACGGTAGTGAATGATGAAGTCGAAGTGTAGCGGCGGAATCAAGCTTTAGGGGCTGTGTGGTGGATTCTGGCTTAAGCCAGCTTCCACCGACAGACATGAAACCCAAAGACTTGACGAACAGACAGTGAGCGACCTTGGTGCACTCATGTCAATCACAGACGAGTCGTGCCTGACCCTGGTGTATGAAGGTCAGTACGCTTCATTGGCGATGGCAGATCCAGACATCTGGATCTGATCAAATTTTCATCCATCTTGTAGAACAGGCCGCTAGAGATCCAAGTGGAATCTCTGGATGTCTTGCGCCTTACCTTTCATGATGCCATCAGCTTGAAAGTTTTATACTTCATCGAGAAGGATGGATGGTGACGATGTCCATACCTCTCACTTTTCAATCTGCTAGTTACATCACAAACATTACCAATACACTAGCTACAAGTTTTCAGCAGGATCGCCACCTGCCCTGCCCTGTGTTTGGATTTGTTTCAACCTCCGGAAAACAGCACACTGATGTATAAGTTCCCTCCTGAACTTAATCACTTCTCACTCCACAATAATCGATACCTGCCAAATCTCAAACTTAAACTTGATTGGAAATTTAATACTTCTGCATTGATGGTCTATCCAATCCTGTGATTATAAATGCTCGATCAAATATAAAATCTTAAGTAGAGAAGAGTCGATTTACACAGAGAAGGTCCATCATCCGCATTCTTTCCTTAAAATGACCGCTCTCAATTTTAAACTGCGCTCCGACCATCTTCGGCAATATGAAAACATGTGGATCGCATAGGGCCTCAAATAAAATCCAAAGCGTGCCTGTCACTTGGTGCTATTTTGTGATCCTAGTTTCGGCTGTGTGTTAAGTTTTGGCAAAATCAGTTCAACTCTAAATTTGATAAGGTGAACGACGAGTTTAAGTCAGGATCACAGAAGGTCCACGACTGTGAGAGCTTTAATTGCATAGGCGATATTTGCGGCGTTAAAGGAATTTCACATGTTTTTCCTGTTTCTAATAGGCTTGGTTTGAGTGCTTTCCAATCGAACAAATTACAGGCTCCGATTTTGGAAGAACATAGGTTTAAGTCATTAATTTGATTTGCTTTCAGTATCCGGGTATAAAACATCCAATGTCAAATTTTCGCTTAACTCCGATATTCCCTTATAGTCTATATTTTCAAGAGATATTAAATTAAAATGTTTAAAACCACGCGGTTGGCTAAATTGTCCCCACTATTCGTTGTGACAGACGTAACATATTTTAGATTGGATTGTGCATTAAATCGTGCAGGTTCAAATCGGACTGTCTTAAACCGGTCCAGTTGACTTAAACTGGTCGTTTACTTTACGGTGGTTTCGTTGTATTTTTACTGTAACTTCGCCGTTTTTGAAGAGTTTCTTGTGTTTGAAAAACAAGGGCCAATTGGAGACTAGAAAAAAAGTTGGAGTCCTCCAAGAAAAACGAGGGACCAATAGGAGACTAGGAAAAATGTTGTGGAAGTACATTTGATTTGCAACATACGCACATTCATACCCACAGATCACATACTGAAAAACTTCGGGTCAATGTACCGGTACGCGTTCACGCCGCTTCCCGCTCTTGCGTTACTGTACATCAGGGTATTGTGTCAGGTTGAAAACTGCAGCCGTTTTGTCGGCTATCGTGAACGCTGCTAAAGGGCCTTCGTCCTCCTCTGCTTCTACAGCTTCGTCGCTGTCGTCACTGTCATGCATTGCCGACACGGTAAATATAGCGTCACCATCATTGCCGAACTGTTTCTCTTTTGACAGCGCTCCATCGTCGCTGAGAGAGAGACGACTTCATTTCGTGCCATTTGCAGATACATGTATTTCGCTTCTGGTCGTATGGCCGCGGTGGTATTGTTTTAGTAATGCAACATCGCTAAATGGAACCTTGACGACAGCTTACAAATGATGGATGGTTGTGTGTTCTCTCTAATGCCTAATCACCCTGTTGTACTTAGCCTAACGGTGGTATTAAGTTGGACAGAGTTTTCTGTATTCGCTTGCTAATCGTCGACAGCACAACGGCGTGATTGAGCGTAGCGATCTCTCTGTACAAACGATCGGCACGTTTGCCGCGAGCATCGGGCCATTTATGTCGTTCAATTACGCGTGTCATTGACAAGTTTTTGTGGCGAATACGTGTAATGTCAAAATTGTCCTAAATTAGTGAGTTCCCCCATCGACTGGATATTAATTAACTAATAAAGAGCAGATGAACTTAATACAAATCCATTATAATCTCAAAATATATGATATTAAATGTTAATTTGCATGGACAAGGAGCACAGGATGTATGCCTTTACTCCCAGAGAAAACCGTAGTCAACCCAGTAGTAGCATCTCATACCGATCACTATAGCGACCCGGAACAAGTCTGTCGCCTTTTCCCGTGCTTTCCCATTTGCCGTTTTCCCGTCGCAACGATCCCAACTCCAACTTTCTCCTCGATGCTCCAGTTCCTCAGTTCGGCTGCTATCCTCGCACTTGGTGCTGCGATAACGTTCGCTGCCCCAGTCCCTAATGGTATATGGCCCACCAGTCAAGGCAATGTCAGCTACAGTGAGGTGTACGTCGTGAAATCGGGCGAAATCTTCGATGGCGGGATGAAGACGTACGACCGCGCGGATATCACGTGCCTCGGTCAGACCGAGAGCAACGGATCGTCCAAGGCTGTCTTTGAGGTCGAGCCCGGTGCCACGCTCAAGAACGTCATCATCGGCACGAACCAAATGGAAGGTGTTCATTGCGAGCTGTCGGACTGCACAATCGAGAACGTGTGGTGGGAGGACGTGTGCGAGGACGCGTTGAGTATTAAGGGTGGAAACGCCTCAAGTGTGTCCAGGGTCATCGGCGGCGGAGCTCGTTACGCAGATGACAAGGTGATCCAGCACAATGGATACGGCACCGTTATCGTTGACGGCTTCTTTGGGCAAGACTTTGGCAAGCTTTACCGCTCGTGTGGCAACTGCAAGAGCAACCCTCGCCAGCGTTTCTTGAACATGAGCAACATTTTCGTGGACCTCGATGTCATCCAGACCAACCGTGTGGACCCAAACGTAAGCATCATCATGATGAACGAGAATTTTGGGGACCAAGCCATGCTACGCAACATCTACGTCAAGCCAAGCTCGGAGAACTACACGGAATGCGCGTCGTCGCGTGGCATCAATACGAGCGGCGTGAAACCTCTAATTCTAAGTAACGGTCCCAAGAATCCCGTGTGCCAGTACTCCGACGATGACATTCACATCGTTCAGGGTGGGCAAAGCGCCCAGCAACAGCAATAGAGTCGCTATCCACCCCTCGATGATTGTCGAGAGCGTCAGACGATCAAAGCGAAAATGGTGTTTGTAGAGCGGGTAGAGCGCAATAAATCGTGAATACTACTGTAATGCCAGCTGTCTAGATCCTTACAAATAGGTTTAAATGTGTTTTCTACTCAAAAAGTACTGTAGTAGTTAATACATGGACTTGATTAAAGGATATATTCCGAATCTTTGAAACACGTTGGGGCTCTAATACCTGATAAGGAGCACGAGGACTGTGCTATTGTTGCACCTCGCGGTGGTTTTCGGCTTCGTTTTTTCTGTGGTGTATATTGTTGTACTTTGCAACGAACTTGCCGCAGTTGTCTCTAACCACCTGCCCTGCTCTAAACACGTTAGCATTTAAAGTCGCCGCTCGCTTTTACTGTAACCTTGCGCCCTCGGATCCCGAAAGATCATACCTCCTAACCAAGTCCAGCATCACTTGCAGCGAATCTCCGGGTGTTTTTGAAGAAAACAACCGGCTGATTGAAATTGATATACTACAGTATGTGTAATAACTACCGAATTACCTTTGTTATCGTTCTCTTTGCTGTGGCATACAGTGTAGTATGATGCACCTCTGTTTTAGCCAATAGGCGTTCGAAAGGGAAAGCCAACCGTGCACGTTAGTTATCAAATACACCGCCCTAAACTGCAGCCCCACTGGATGGATCAGATGGAGCGGCGGTGGCCAAAACGAAGGCCACATCAGGCATTGTCTACAATTGCATCGAGATTCCGAAAACGCGGTCATATCGATCGGTGCGATGAAATCAAAGTGTGCAATTAATAAGCGAACGCTGAAACTTAGGATAACGCCGACGATATGTCGATGAAGTTCGTCGTGCTGGGTGGTTAGACAAGGAATAGGGATCTTTTAGCTAAGACAAATGGTTTGATGACATGTTTTGCAAAGTAGTCGAGCTTTGTGCATCAATAGACTTCAGTTGCGAACACTTTTAGAGAGACGGACAATGAAAACCTGGTGTGCGTGAACATAATCTCAGAGCGTCTTCGCTTCTTCTATATTTGCTAAGCTTAAATTCAAGTTCAAAAAAAAATGAGCATTTGGCATATCATTACTGCAGAGTGCCTATCCTGAAGATTTACAACCCAGAGAATTACCAAGCCTCTGTAGAGAGCACAAAGGTCTGCGTAATATACAGTGCGTATTTAGCAGAGCTATTAAGGTATACAGTTTTTTGTACATGAAAGCTACGTGTGGCCACACCGGTATTTACATTTGATTTCGACCAACGTTGGTTTGTCGATCGAGACACAACACAGCCTAATGATTAAGCATGTTGATCTGTTCAAGCGAGTTTTTTATACCGTGTCAACTCTCGAGTGCTCACGCCTCATAATCTCTGATCTCCTATGTACTGTTCTTGATGGTAGGAAAATTTGCTCCATGTAAAGCTGCTGGTGGCGTAGTTGTTTGCCAGGAACAGATCGTCAACAACCATCCTGTTGCTTCCACCGCGAGCCCGAAAACCCTCGACTCACTTTTAATTTTGCAGTTTTTCAGCAACTGCAGAAAGATTTCCCGTAAATAACTTACCCCATTTCCAATGTTCCAAACGTTGTGTTCAGTCGCCGCGCTTGCGGTTGCTGCTGTGTTGGTCTCTGGTCGACCCGTGCCCGATGGCTCTTGGCCTGTTAGCAAAGGTAAAGTCAGCTTCGGTAATGTGTACACGATCAAGTCGGGCGAAGTGTACGATGGCAAGATGAAGACGTACGACCGCTCTGACATCACCTGCCACGGCCAGGAGGAGAGCAACTCGTCCACGGCCGTGTTCCAGCTCGAAGCCAATGCTACCCTAAAAAACGCCATCATTGGTGTGAACCAAATGGAAGGCGTTCACTGCGACAAGAACAACTGCACTATCCAAAACGTGTGGTGGGATGATGTATGCGAGGACGCTCTCACTATTAAGGGAGGCAATGCCTCCAGCGTGACGCGAGTCCTTGGTGGCGGGGCGCGCTATGCAGACGACAAGGTCATCCAGCACAACGGACTCGGTACAGTTATCATCGACGGGTTCTTCGGGCAGGACTTCGGCAAGCTGTACCGCTCGTGCGGTTCGTGCAAGAACAACCCCGCTCAGCGCTTCCTCAAACTGAGAAACGTGTATGTTGACCTCGAGATCATCCAAGCTCAGCGCGTGGACCCGAACGTGAGTATCGTCATGATGAATGAAAACTTCGGCGACGAGGCTGTCCTGAAAAATATTTTCGTCAAGCCGGGCGCCGAAAACTACACTGAGTGCGGCTGGTCGCGCGGTGTACAGAAGGGTGATAAGCCTCTCATTCTGGGTAATGGTCCTAAGAAACCCGTCTGTCGATACTCGATGGACGATATCCACCTGGTCAAGAATGACGACAGCCTGAAGCAGCAGCAGCAGGAGCAGGAGCAGCAGCAGACCGTCGGGGTCGTGAGACCCAACAAAGAGGTTGTTAATAAAGAAGCCTCCAAAGCAGTCAAGTAAGACAAAGGGATAGTACCGAGGAAGAACCGAACTGAAGAGAGTTAATTCTAGAAGGGAAATTTTTTTTGATGTTTTCATTTTTATAATTAATTCTTGGAATTCGCCGTGCATACCTGCCGTTTTGTATGGAATTCTGGGTGCCCTTTGCGCGGTGAATTCCACGAATGCAAAAATGGCAGATATACAAAAGACAAGTGGAACACCCTAAATGGCAAAATGCACTAGAAGTCGCCGTGCAATTTGCACGACGCAAGCATGTGGGCATATTAGAAATGCTGGAGTGTACCAGGCATCATGTTCCAACAAATAAGCGAGCCGACCGCCAGGGTTCAACTCGATGGCAGAATAAGGAAGGAGCTGCAGCTCACGATGAAGCGCTTGCAGTTAGAGAGATGGATGTAACCAAGTCAAAGATGGAGAGAAGGCCAACAGCAAAGCCGCACTACCCAGCTGCCGGGTGCAGCCAGCGCCTACACGCAGCACTTCGTGGCGTTAACATAGTACTAAGGACGACATCCACCAGCATACGATCTCGTTGAAGGCCATAATGACGTGGGGAAAGCCCCGTGCGAGCCCAGCATGAAGGCAAAAAAAACCTGGCAGACAGTAAATCAAATGCTGAAGCTGTTCAATTAGTAATTAGAATTACCTCGCGTGATAAATACGCCATGATAGCGGCTCTAGCTGCTCGGGATCTTCTCTTGCCGGATGTGGACCTAAACGGTAAACGAGATTTCACCTGCTCAAAGAGAAGCCCAGGAGCTTCGGTAGAACGGCATGCTCCCTCGTTAAAAGAGCTTCAATTACGAGCATCAACCGCTGTAGCTCAGCCTGACGAATCTTTGCCAATGTCGTCGCCATATCTGTTTCGTGAGCAGTCTAAGGGGTGGCTGACCAACACATAGCGCTGCCAGGTTACGCGAAGAGTTCCAGGCGGTAGTTTGAAGGCGTTAGGAAGTCGATGGAAACTACCATTCCACGAATATATCTCAGACTACTGTAATGGAGTAGCTGGATGCACAGTGCTTTCGATGATTTGATCTGGCACGCGTGGCTGCAGTGCTTTCCTTACGCTCTCGAGAGAACCACTCAGCTGGTGAACTCACCACAAACTCGCCTCTGGGCCCTTGGACGCTTCTGAAAAGAGTACTCGACGATCTGCATCCGCATTACAGTACTGCCAATCCACAAAGCGAGAAAGGGCTCGAGGTAGACGTACTTGGTGGTCTCAGCCGTCGTATTGCTCAGCACTTCCTCAACACGCGCATCATCGCGATGTGTGCCTTCAATTCGTTAGAAATTGAAATAGAAACTCTTCCTAAGGTTTCTAAAGTCCCGTCGTTCATTTTGCACGACGAATTCCATTTAACTATACTTTTTCTTAACCCAGTTTTTAGGATGTGAAATCTTGAAGAGACGTACAATAATATAAATCGGTCTTGGCATCTTTTAGTATCATGGACAAACTAGTACAGTTGCAAGCAGCACTACGAGCCATCGAGACGGGCCAACGTCTCGAGTCAGTGGACGGCGTGCTTGTTCGACAAGTGTTGCAGCAGCCCCGAGTCCAGCGACAGTCATCGACACCCGAACCTGACGCGAAAGATTTGTACCACAAGCTTCTAGCGCTCCGAAAGACTAAGATAAAGACGAATGCAAAGCAGAATGTCCAGTATGCTGCTGCTAACGGAGAGAGCGATAATAGTGAAGCTTCGCGGCCAGTACAGAGATCGTCGCCAAAGAAAACAACAACTCTCTGTCGTACCCTGACCGACTCCGCTCCTTCATTGCCTGGACGTGACCACATGAACAACAACGACAAGACTATTGTAGAGGAATTGGCTGCAAGCACGACACATACTACTGAAAATATGATGCAAATAGCTTTAATCGCTCAAGGAAAAGAGTTGCAGCGCTTGGAGAAGGCTGTGGCTCGTGCGGATGTAGAATTGCGCGAGGAACTCGTTCGCGCCGAGAAGCTCCTGCCGTCCAAGTTCCTCTTGGAACGGAATCTTGAGAGTGGTCGAGCGCTGGAGGCTGCACGCAACGTGCTAATTTGCTTTCAACATCGTTTCTACCAGCTTTACTTCCGTCACTGGCGAGTGGTCACGCTCGAGCTGCGACGTCAAGCCCAGCGTCGCGCAGTGACGGAGATCGTTCGCGTTTATCGAGGACACAGAGGACGACGAGAAGCCCGACGACTGCGTAAAGAACTGAGCGCTTTAGCAGCTCAGCAACGCCAGCTTGTTGCTTTCCGGATAAAATACCGTTCGAGTCAGGCTTTGAGACTTCAAATGATGTGGCGTCGTTTTCTTCGGAATCGTGCCATTAAGCACCGTCAAGCTCGACAAGCTGCTGCGAGTCTTCTTCAACAAGCTTTTCGTATACGGCAATGGCGTCGTCACTCCCTGGTGACCGCACTAGTCAATGCACGGAAGTTATTCGCGGCTGTGAGCTTGCAGAAACTGTATCGAGGACACCAAACACGACGCAAACTGAAAGAGACTCGACAGCGACAGCAGCAGGAAGAACGAGTGCAACTCGCACTATTGTGGACTGTGTCCAAGCAAGCACGAGCAGTTTGGATGATTGAAAGGCGTGGAGCAGGCTACTTGATCGCTCATCGAGCACTTTTTCCTTACGCTATGCGGATGCGATGGTATCGTGTACTCGACCAGCTAAAACGTCAGCGCGCAGCAAAGTGTATCGCTCGAGTCGTCTGTAGTTGGTTCGGCGTTGAAACTCGACGTGAAGTCGCTCGAGTCGACGAGTGGCTTACACTAGTACAACACGAGCACAAACGCTCACGAAGTGCGGCTGTGCTCGTTCAGAAACACTTACGGCGATGGGTCCAGCAACGAAAGTTTCGCATGGTTGAGGATAGACTCAAGAAACAGGCAAGACGGACTCGACTGGCAGAGAAAACGCGTCGAATTCAGCAGCGCAAAGGGTCTGGGTCAGACAATAACCCGTTAACTACTGGGATTTCTTCTGTTGTGGAGCGCAGAACCTCTCGAGTCACGTCAAGTCCTCAACGTGCTCGAATATTGTCCTTGTTGAAACCGATTCCACTAAAGAAAGACCATTTAAAAGCTCCTCAGGAGACTGACGCCGAGGCAGCGGTGATAATTCAAGGCTGTTATCGTCGCTATCGCTCACGAAAGCGAGCGCGGTTCAAAACTTGGAGGAATCAAGCACGAAAAGTAGAAGTTCGTGTATTACAGCGACGTGCAGCAGCTACCGAGATCCAGCGACGTGTTCGAGGCATTCAAGGCAGAAAAATAGTTCGACAGTATCGCGCTGAGCGCCTTCTACTGCGTTGTATTCTCCGTTGGAAGTGGAGACGCAGTCAAAAACGTCAACAAGCTGCTCGTAAACTCGGTCGGTGGCTCAAAAGCAAGCTAACGCAACATCTTGCTAGACTTTGGCACGTCGAGAAGCAGCGACGAGTGGCAGCTTCCACTCGAATACAGCAATGGTATCGCCTGCGTTACTTGTTGCCGTCACGCGTGAGGCGGATTCTACACATTATTCGGAGACGTGACGAGACATTTCGCTTTTGTGACCAAAGTCTCCAAGTCTGCAGACAACACTTGGCTGATGCATTCGTGGTGCAGTCATTCCGAGCAAGTCTGGAAGACGCATTGCGTCCTCTTGTGTCTACGTCGCAGTCGCCTACAAAATCTAAAGCCTCACTGACAAAGCAAAAGATTGTAACTCCGAGTGCGAACAGTGACAAGCCTCACTCCTCTGCTGTCTCCTTTCCGATTCTTCAAATGATTTTCCTTGTGGCAAGTGGTTGGAAATTACCGTTTGTATGGCGTGAATTGGATGGTAAATCGCTCTTTCAAACCAAACTGGAGCGTGCAAAAGCTGTCTCGTTCTTCCGATCGCTCAACAAGCGAGGAAAACCGGTAGCTCATCAACCTCCTACCATTGATACTGGCCATACTTCGCAGTCTTCAACTCGTCGCAACCAGAAACCTGTTAAAGGGCCGACAGGAGTCGAAACATTTTCTTCCGTGGATGTGGATGTTTCAGTAGCTAGAGCCACGAGTGGAGCCAAAGGAGCACTAAATTACGCGTTATTTATGCGAGTGATAGAACTACTCGGTGAGGTTTCACTAGCGCAACCGACTCAAAATACGTCGTACTGGGGGCGTTTCGACGGGGCTGACGCGCGTGTCTTAGCAGTAACATGGTTTGCACTGCTTCCTCACTCAGCGATGCAGTCTTTGGCACTTGAATTTAACACTTTTATCTCGGATCAACTATTCCATCAGGCTACACGTCTTCAAAGGCTTTTTACACAGCAGCACAATAAGTTACGGGGTACAGCAATGCTTGAAGAAATGAGACGCATTCTCCACACTCAAGCACGTTCTCGAGCTGCCGTGGTGCTTCAAACACAAGCTCGGAAATTACTAGCGCGACGTGAACTTCGACGTCGTATGCAGGAAACGTACGAGAAGTACGTGGACTTAACATGGGGACTACCATATTGGCTGAACCCGCGCTCGGGCTACTCCACATGGCAAAAGCCGCACATCTTAGGAGCTGAAGATGTTCACTGTGAGTCTGTACCATTTCCTCCCTCTGAACGTATGTTGAAAGCTCCTTGTCACGGACGAAAGGATTGTGATCGATGTGCGGAGTGGGTTTGCTACGACTGCGACGAGTTCTTCTGTCTTCAATGCTTTAAAGAGTATCACAAACCCACTCCCAAAGCTGGTGAAAATACTACGAACACAAGTGGGTCAGATCAGCTTATCAAGCGAGAACACGAGCTGGAGCGACTTCTACTATGCGGGTTGTGTAAATTCCAGCTCGCTTCACGTCGCTGTCTTGATTGTATCCCCAAAACTGAGGCCAAGTCGAAGCTGACGGTAAAACCAGGTTCAGTAAAGTTGGGGAAGAAGCAGAAGAGGGTTAAATCTACTGAAAGCGACGAGAATGATGACGAAGGACACAACAGTGAATCATTGTTCTGTGATGTGTGTTTCGGCTTCTTGCATCGACGAGGTGGGCTGAGAACCCACCGCACCGAGCCGCTACTAGAACTCTGTACGTCTTGTAATCGTGACGGTGAAGATGACAAAAGTTCAACGTCACAGCAGCCACGTGCAGACTTGGAGGTCTTTGGTGCTGCCGTTCAATATGAATGCGACGTATGCGGTGACCCTCCTCACCGAATTTGTGGACGTTGTGCTCTTCAATCCCATCCGAAGGAAAGTTGCGGTGAACTTACGTCTGTGCCACTGCAAACATTGGGAAGACAGCAGCGAGCGAAACGTCTTCGAGAAGAACAGGAGGCTCGAGATCGCGCAGATCTGGATAAAATGCGCGCTAGAGCTTCACGAGCGCGTCACGAGCGTTGTGCTCGGAAAATCCAGACGTTCTGGCACTCTCGAGCCCCAGTTCATCGAGCTAGACAAGTTGTTGCTGCTCGACGCAAAGCAAATAGCGTCCAGTGGCTGCGTCGTCAAGAGGACGCTCGATTAGCTAAGCGAATTGCGTATCGGACGAAAAATGCCTTGGGAATCGCATCACCGCTGAGCTCGGATACGCCTGTAGAGCGACGACTTCGTAGCTTGCATGTCCTGGCACGATGGCAATTGTCCATTCGTGCTCGAATGTTTGGACTGCTAATCGATGAGTATGTGACCGTGGGGATTCCATTACCAGGACTTGGGTTGCTTCATCCAGGATCGAACGAAATCTGGACTAGTGAAGACCTGCGAGGGTGGATTCGTAGCCGTCAAACGATACGAATCAAGAGATTGACGTCACAAGACGCTCAGCCAGCAGAGCGAGCGCTATGTGCGTGGAAACAGCTTGAACGCTGGGGAAAAGCAGAGGCTGAACCCTACAAGGACCCAGAGACTCTGTCTGCACAACCTGAAGCAACGGACTCGACATGGCTAGTCGATGTTCATCCAAAGCAAACTATCACGGAAAGTATGGTTCCTCTTGCACTGCCGTACGACCCGCCAGTGTCCATTAAGAGGCGTCGGGTCGAAGAGGAAGATGCTGTGGATGATGTCCCGGTCGCAATGTTCCTAGTGGAGTTTTCGCTGGACCCGAAGCGGACGGTGTGGATTAATCACTCGCTGTACGTGTTTCTTTCAGTCAAGTTGGAAGTTGTGGGGGAGGGGTATTAACATAGTTTTTGTTGTGATTGATGCAGTGCTGAACGATTCTGGGAGTGGAAACGACTCAAATTACTTGCTCGAAGTGAGCGAGCGGCACAACGTCAGCGGACCAAGGACTATGAGACGAAGCAGAAAGCGCAAGAGGAGAAGCTCAGGCTGGAGGAAGACCTGAAGCGCCACGAAGACGCTGTCGACACTCAAGACCCTTCTGCGAGTGTCAGTGCAGGGTATGATGACCAATCAAAAGATTATCCGGCAAATTACGACAATGGCTACAGTTTGACTACGCTAGAATCGCTGGATGAAACCACAGCTGGTCTTGTTGATAGCGGAAGCTATTACGCGAATGGAAACTACGTTGATGACAGCAACGGGTCGAGTACTTCAAACTGGTACGGAACCGAGTACAGTGCGTACGACATGTCACGCTACAGCCCCACAGTGATCGATGACAAGTACAACGCTGGTGGCCGTAGCCATAACAGTACTTGGGATTCGTATTCGGCCTACAGCTCCGCTACTGGTTATGTAGAGTCGCAACAATCCGTTGACCCCAACACCGGTTGGTACGGAGCCCCTGACTACGCATACAATTCCGGAGATCAGAGCGACTACACTCAACCACAAGAGCAAATGCAAGCTCTGGGTAGCTATCCCAGCGCGATAAGTAACTCTCCATATGATGGCTACAGCATCGATCTAATCTCGACAGGAACGGAGGCAGACGGATACTACTACCCGTATATCTCGAGCCGAGACGACCAGACATCCTCCATGTCACAGACTACCGCTATAGCCGAATGGGAAGAGGTATACGACTCGGCCACCCAGCAGATGTACTACGTCAACCGACTGACCAGCGAGACCGCGTGGCAGTTACCGGCAAGTTGAAGTGATCATGGCTACAGTCACTATTGTCGTCACTAGAGCGAATTGCTCCGTGAAGTCACTAAAGCGAAGCCTTTATACTGACGTCGCAGACGTCAAGGCCAACCAATTCCAGCCATTGCTCAACATTAGGCGCTTGGTCGACGGCCTGTGTCTGTATACACCGACCACAAGCAACCATGGCCCGTAAGAGTAATGGAGCGCGCAAAGGCCGTGCCGTGAGCGCACTGGTACGTGCCGAGGACGCCGCCGAGGAGGAGATCCTGGAGACGCCGGCGCTGAGCTCTGCCGTCGTAGCCGACGCCAACGACGTGGAGAGCGACGACGAGGACGCTGAGGCCGAGGCCGAAGCCGAGATTGAGCGCCGCCTCGTTGCTGAGGCGCAGGCCGAGGCTGAGAGTGCCAAGCACGAGAGCAATGGCGTGTACAACAGGGAGGCGCTGCTGGCTCTGGTCACGGAGTGGGACACCAAGGAGCTGCCGTGGCAGGAGACGCTGGACACGTGCGCCGTGCCGCTGGAGCTCGAGAGCGTGCACGACGACTTGAAGCGTGAGGTGGCCTTTTACAACAACACGCTGGCCTCTGTACGCATAGCCAAGGAGCGCCTTAAGAAGGAGGGTGTGGCCTACAAGCGCCCCGACGACTACTTCGCCGAGATGCTCAAGAGCGACACGCACATGGCCAAGGTTAAGGATAAACTCATTTACGAGCAAAAGAAGATCACGGCCGTGGAAGAGCGCAAAAAGTCGCAGGCTCATCGCAAGGTGGCTAAGGAGATCCAAGCTGAGAAGATTAAGGAGCGCAACCAACAGAAGAAGGACACGCTCGAGGCGGTTAAGCAGTGGAAGAAGCGTAAGGGCAACGACAAGCGTGGCGGTCTCAAGGACGATGATGACACTGAGCTGGACTCGATTGTGAGTGGCAAGCGGAAGCACGTCGGCGGCGACCGCAATGACGCCAACAAGAAACCCCGCGTCAACAGGGCACGTGAGGCCAAGGACGCAAAGTTCGGTTTCGGCGGCAAGCGTCGCCACGGCAAGAGCAACACTAAGCAGAGCACCAACGACTTGTCCGGCTTTCCAGGTGCGCGCAAGAGCAAGATGAAGAGTCAGGCTACACCCAAGGGCGGCAAGCGCGCGGGCAAGGAGCAGCGTACCAACCAACGCACCAAAAGTCGGCGGTAAATGACCTGATTGGCAGTTAGTGGGCTACGCCGAAGCGTATTTGCTTTCAAAGGCAGTAGAGACCTTCCAGTGCGTGTTAGGTTGTAACCTATTACTGCCACCGCTTTTAGATGATAAAAGAGCTTTATTTTTTTGTTTAAGTGACAAGGGTTTGAGACGAGATTTTGGACATTGTTGTGTGGCAGGAGTGAGATTATCGGCGACTTAACACTTCAAATAGCGAAAAGGCAACGCAACGTTCCTGCTGTGCTGTTTCATTGCCATCTGACTGTTTGACTATTACTACGTAGTAATTCTGTTGAAATGCATCAAATAGTTTAACAGAGACGCTGCCATAGATTACTTAGCCAGTGGGCGCTCGGACACTATCGATAGACACTCCTTAACTCCCCACTTAAAACGGAATGTTGTTCTGCTGCATGAAAGCCAACAGCATTTGTCGCTCGTTCGGTGGCAGCATATCTAGTTTCTGCGGGGTCATGTCACGCGCGAGCTCGGCGATGGCGTCGAACTGTCCAGTCTCACTGGGCTTGGCGCGCTTCGAGGGGTCGTTGTCCACAGGTGTGGGCATCAGTCCTTGTTCAGCCGGGAACGGCCTCTTAGCCAAACGCGGGTCTCGTCCGGCACGTCGAGGGTCGCGACTAACATGGGCCAAGTTACTGCTGGGAAGTCCACTTGACTGTGGTGGGCCGGTTGGTGTTGGCATCAAGCCTGGCTGGGGTTGAGCATGCATAGGGCTAGAAGAAGGGATGCCTACACCGGGTCTACTAGCCATAGCAGCACTCGTTCCTTGAGTAGCCAGAGGGCCAGGCCGTGCACTCCAACGTGTACCACCAGACTTGACCGGTGCTGGCGCAGAATGAGGAGCCATCATAGCGGGCTGGACGCCAGGAGGAGCCATGCCCAAAATGCCCGGACCAGGTCCCATGGGTCCGCCAATCGGTGGGCGAAGCGGAGGCTGCATCATCCTTCCAGCCATTGGCGGCGGCTGATGCATCATGGGAGGAGGAGCCAGCAGCACTGGCTGGGCCTCTGTGGATGAGGGAATGGGGATCTGCAACGTCTTGAAGCTCTGCACAATAGCATGCGTGAGTGCCGGGTTCGCCATCAAGATACTCTTGGTCACATCCGGCTTCTGTCTTGCGTGCTCCTTGAGCTGCAGCAGCATATCGTACAACTTGACTGGCCCCAGTCGTGCAATGGCTGACTCGATGGCATGGATCGCCATCTCGCCCGTCACCATCGTCGGAGGTCCTCCCTCAGCCCCTCCGTTCCTGAAACTTCCTCCACTAGCTCCTACCCGATGAGTATGGCCTCCATTATCATGACGCTTTCTGTCTGCACTGCTGGACTTGTCACCGCCATCAGCAAAGTCCACACGAAGATTGCGTCCATTGATCTCGTAGCCGTTGAGGTTGCGCATAGCACTAAGCGCCGTCGCTCCGTCCGCATACTCGCAAAAGCCGTAGCCCTTCGGCTTGCCTGTCTCTCGGTCCGTCACGAGGCTGTAGAATCATTAACACGTCCACACAATCAGCTTAAACCCCATTTCCAGTCATAATGAGGATGTTCCGAGTTTCCAACGCACCGGAAATTCACGACTGAGCCGGCCTCCGAGAAAATTTCCTTGAGCATGTCCTCTGTCACATCGTACGGGATGTTTCCGACTAATAAATTTGAATTACAGCATCAAAGGCATGGGAGACAGGATGAGCACGGGGAAGTCGGCGTTAGTGATGATTTTAGAGCGGTTTTGAGGGCGGGATAGACGGCGTTGTGTGTCCGAGACCCAGCCGGACAAGATAGTGCCGGTCGCACCGAGTTTGGAGACGTACCGAAGACGCTACGCTCCTTCGCGGAGCCCGCGCGCGACTTATTGCTCATGGCGCGAACTTTTGAGGCACTGGAGGTCACCGCGATTCAAGTGTCAAACACTTATAAACCCGACATATCATTAAACCGAAAATACAGTTTAGAAGCTTGATCGATGTGGACCCCACGAAGCAACTGCACACAAGCACAAAACAATACTTAGTTCCAGTATAGCTCTCGTTGAAGTGGGTCTTTTCGCAACTTTTTTTTTCGACATCATACAATCAGTTTATATTATCGGGTTTCCAGCAGACGCATTGGCCGCGCTGCGACTGGTAAACGAGCCACAAAGCACGCCCTCATAAGAGACAGCGTCAAGAGCAGCAAGCGGACAGGGAGCGTACGAACATCATGCTGCAATCCGCTGGCTGTGTGAACTATGGTCGCTAGCCAGATTTCCAGATTTTCAAGTGATCGTTCCCTCCCGCCTTGGCCTCCTTGCATTGACTGTAGGGACCCTGCATTCTAGGCATGCGGTTTTAAGCTGCACAGTGTCTTTTTTGCTGCCCCGACTCCTTTGAGACCTTGGGGTCGTGGGTAAGGACAGTATCATTCCGCCGTTTCAAGTCGTGCCGTCCCGCCTCGTCCGCCTCGATTTCACGAAAGAAAATGTTCCTTAGCCGATATTAACCAACCTTGCCAAAATAACAGAATCTAAGCAGCAACAGACAAATTTGTACGGTTTCCTGGGTCAATCATGAGCGCATCTTTCCGCTGTTGACTCTTTTCAATCGCAATTGATCTGGTCGTCATCGGCAAAGAGGTGGTTCCCCGTTTCTATTTGATGGCGTGGATTTAATCATCTCAGCTGCACGGTGGCAGTGCAATTCAGACGGGACAAAAATCGTGTTCATGTTTGTGGGCATTGCGTGAAATGTAAGCAGGGGGGAGAGAAGAGCGAGGTCTGTACGCCGTTCATTGTACGGCGGCTTGCCTCTGCGTTCTTCTCTCTATCGATCGCGTGGATCTGTTCGTTTATGGTCCTCACACACACGTTGCGTCCAGTACACTTTTTGTCGTCTGGATTTTGCCAACGGGGCTCCCCCACATTCTCCTAGGGTAATTTGGGTCAGTCTCGACAGTATGTTTCGATTTGGCGTTAAGCGGGACGTCATGGGCTTCGCTCCATCGCCTCCATGACGGTCTCACCTGAGGAAAATGTCCCTAGATCACGGCGTCGAGTTGTGGTAGCAGGATGTTGGTCTCGTATAATATGCCTGAAATGTCAAGGGTACTGGAACTCTACAGAAACGATGGTCGACCGATCGGTGGGTCGGAAATCGTTGCGAGTGCGCAACCTGATCTGCCTGCTCGAGGTGTCGAGCTCCACTCTGCGGGAACTTTGGCTCAAATTCCTCAACATTGGCCCTGAGGCTTTGCCGCTGCCTGCATTGCAGCCACGTGGAGGGTGAAAAAAATCTCCACGCTCTCGGACGTCAGCGCACTCGTTATGCTGTACACCAATCTTGGTGAAGCGGATAGCATGGGATAGCCTCAGGAAGTGCAGAGCGAGAAAAATCTGGAAAGCAAAGGAGAGGCCGGGTTCGAGTATGCATTTTGGCCGTAGAGGGCTCTGGCTGTCGTTGACATGAGCAGCATCCTCGGACAAATGTGCAAATCGCGCGGATCGTCTGCCATGCAACTTATCTCGCTCGACCCGCTAGCCAGTTCACCTTTCCAAACTTGATGTTGCGACCTTTCGACATTATGACTGCAAGTTTGGTAATGTCAGTCTTTGTAATGTTATATCCTTCACAATAGTATGTTATAGCATACACTTTCAAAGGCACGTGCTGAACTTTTCGCCCGACTCTGTGGTCAATTCGTGTGGTTGATTGGCGTCCGCCGCCGGATGCAACTTGTCCTGCGTCACTTGCATCCTTGCACATGTTGCTCGCGGGTGTTGCGTGGCCTTTTTGCAGTTGGTCCGCCGTCGTCCGGGCTTTCCACGCCTCCAAAAAAAGCGCCGGGCTCTCGCTCTCTCGGTCTCTCGAGCTCTCGGGCCCTCGGCTCATTCCTAGACTGCCTGCAACCGAGTTGGATCGAGTATTTGCGCCCTACGTGCATCTTGTTAGGTTGTGAACACCACCATGTCGCTCGCGTGGCTCCGGAACCACGCGCGCAGCCGTGAACGCGGTACATCCAGGACGCGCTCCAACAGCCAGCGCCTCGCAGCACAGCGCGCGCACCGCCAGTTCGCCGGTGCCGAAGCGTACGCGCCCCGAGTCACCTATGACAACTCGTTCGTCGTGGACAGCAGCGTTACGTCTCGGGACGCCAACTGGGTCACCGACGATCAGTACAAACGCCAATATCTCCGTCTCGGGTGGGAGGTGGCGTCGATCCGCAAGGACGGGAACTGCCTCTTCCGAGCACTTAGCGACCAGCTTTACGGACATGAACGCCGCCACTTGGAGCTACGTCGCCGTCTAGTAGATTTCATCGACCTGGAACGTGCCTTCTTCGAGCCCTTTGTGGCTGGTGAGGGAGTCGTTGAGTACTGCGCACGACTTCGTGAAGCAGGTGCGTGGGGCGGCCACCCGGAGCTCGTAGCAGCCTCCAGACTGTTGGGTATCAACATTATCGTGCACACGGGTCCCGTCAAGCGGCTCCGCATCGACACTGACAAGTACGCGAAGACGAAGGAAGGTAAGGGCAAAACCATCAACTTGCTGCTCAAACACGACCACTACTGCAGTCTTCGCAAGAGGGAAAAGCCTCTGGAAGAGCAGCACGGATGCTCCGATATGTGTCTGTGCAGACGAATTGTGACGCCGTCTCGAAGTTCGCTCGACTCCCGCGCGTCTCTGGGTGCTCGTCCATCAGATTTGGGCTCGAGCTTTATCGATCGGAACTCCGACGTGACTCGGCGTAGTTCGCTTGGTGCTCGCCCAGCGGATACTGGTCGACTCAAAGGCGCCTATGGCCGCAAGTCTGTGCCGAACGCCCCCAATAGCCGTCACGGCGAGAGAAATCCCGTGCACAAGAAGCATCAAAAGGGTCCGACCAAGCCGAAGTCGCGGCCACCTCCTCCCCCACAGAAACGGAAAACTGCGGCCCCGACACCGCCGTCTCCGTCTGCACCAGTCAAGCCCAAGATTCCAGCTCCTGCTGCTACAGCCAGACCAAAGTCGCCTGCACCTGCTCCACCTAGCAAGCCAAAGTCTCCAGCTCCTGCTCCACCGAGTAAGCCAAATGCAGCGGCATCATCCCCTCGGACCAGGTCACAGGCCCCTGCTCCTGTGCAGCACAAGGCGTCATCGCCCCGTAAGCCTCGATCTCCCATGTCATCTCCACCTGCGACACAAAAAACTCCTGGTGTGGTGCTCTTCCAGCCAGAGTCGTTAAAGCCAGTCGTGAAGCCGAAAGCTCCACTCGTGGTGCTCTTTGATCCTGACCAGACCCCGACGCCTTCATCTTCAGTGTCCAAAAAGTCGACTGTGAACACGGCGACGCCGGTGAAACCTACGTCTGCTATCGTCCTCGATGTTGAAGTAGAGGGACCCGAGTCGATCTCGGGTGATCACGAGGAGATGCCTCAGTGTGGTGTCCATCTGCCGCGCCGTGCCGTCTTCAACGGCGGAAAACGTCGTCGTTCCAGTGCGGCTGCGCTCTCGTTGATGCAGGAGGTCTCGGTGAGCTTGAACGTCAGCGTCCCTGAGGTTACGATCGAGCCTGTGTCTGTGGCGAAACCTGTGGTGAAAACGATTAAGGCCGTGACGGTGGTGACTAAACCGGTGGTGAAGAAGACGGTTAAGCCCCCCAGTGTGTCCAAGGCGGCGGTCCAGCCTGTCCCGACGCTACCGACGCCGCGTTCCATGGAGATCAAGAAGTCGAGCAAGAAGGTTTTCCGTCAGGGTCGCCCTGTTACTGCTGCGTGCTGAAGAAAGCTAGCTACACAGTGTTTGCTATCGCTACGTGCTGAATGAAAGCTCGTAAGCTTGTAAGATGTAAGAGATGCTGACGCTTAGCGCGTATACCAAAGGGAGGCACAAAGAATCTGTGTCTCGGCCTTGTCTTCGATCGAAGAGGATGAGGAGTCCAAGTCTCGGTGGATTAACCACGCAGAGGAACACACACTATAATGTCAAACAAAATACAAGAATGACAGTGCACTGCACCGCTTTGAAACGCCCCCGCGTCCTTCAAATTCTCCTGCAGTCGCTTCGTAGTTGAGCCGTTCGTTATGAGTGGAGACCTTCGTCCTGAGATCGACAGCGACGCGAATGCTGACGCCGTGAGTAGACTCCTAAGCACCAACACGACGCTAGGAATCATCGCTGGGTTGACGTTGGCGGCTGCGAACGACCACAATACGAGAGGAGACGAAGTCGACCCCCTTGAAGCTCCGACGGCGCCTCACACGGAGATTACTGGACGAGCTCGACGGAAAAGTGTCCTCGTGGGAGTTGGTGCTAATGTTTTCGCAGCTTCCAGCCCAGCCAAGAAGCCCCCGGGGGCTCACTCTGCCGTGTTTTCAGTGCAAGCACCTCGTGAGACCATCCAGAGACTGCAGAACCACAACAAGTTGCTCAAGCAAGAGCTATCCATTGAAGCGAGAGCGGCTCGGGAGCTGCTAGGCCAGGAGAAGCGCATTCGAGTCGAGCAACTCCGGTGTATCCTTGCCACGTTCGCTCGAAAGCTGACCAAAACACAGCGTCAAGTGGAGAAAACGGAGCAAATGATGGTCCGCAAAACTCACGAACTCACCGCCTTGCGACTTGCCTTGCAGCCGGTTCCTGCTCATGAAGCTGCAGCTGCAATTACCGGTGAAGGTGAAGCTGTAAAGCCTCTGGCAACCGCTGCGGCCGCCGCTGCTGCATCCGGGAGACTTCGCATGGCGGAAAACCGACTGGAGCTCGCTCTAGTTCGCAAGAATGAGGTCGATTCTGCGAACAAACATTTGCTCGCCCGCGTAGAAGCTGCTCGACGAGACCGAGTGATCTTTGACGGCATTTACAAGAAGCTTGAGCGCGAAACGAGTGTATCCAAGTCACGGCATGAACAAGCCAAAGCTGACTTGAGTCGAGCGACGCAGGCTCGCGACGCGTTGGTCCGTGAAGTGGCTCGGCTACAAGACGCTGCCGAATGCGAGCAACTCGAGTACGAGCATCAATTTCAAGAGTTAAAACACAACATCGAACACTGGCGACGCGAGACGGGAGTGCGAATGGCGGCTATTGAACTGCAGAATTCGTCCCTGAGTGGGGCTTTTGGCGTACCAGAGCTACTAGGAAGTCTGGACGCGAACTCAAAGCAAGCTAAAGCCAACCGAGGGGGTGCAGGAGCGTTGTCACGCGTCACTGCGCTGTCGTCCTGGAAAATTGGAGTCGACCGAGCCCTTACTTCAGTTCCGGACAGTCTCGTAGCCAAATACGACCAAGCTTTCGCCGCTATCCGTGAGCGAACAGGGCTCCAAGATGCTTCAGCACTGGCTCGGGATCTATTGACACGCGACGCTGCTAACTTCCAGCGCTTTAAGCGTGTAGAGGAGTTAAGTCGTGAGGAGGTCGGTCTTCAGAGTCAGGTCGCCGCTCTCACTACGCAGATTGAGGCCTTCAAGGCGCGCGAAGGCATAGCAAGTCGAGCCTCACAGAAGCAGTTGTGTCGACGAGTCGAGTCAGCATTGCGCGAAACACAACAGACATGCGATGAGTTGGACGTTGAGATTGAGGAGCGAGACGCTGTATTAGGGCGGATAAAGGCTTCAGTGCACTCAGTCCACAATACGCTCGCTCACGCAGCCTCTGGTGGTTCTACAAGTGGAAATGTTACAACACTCGGTCAGGGCATCACGGACTCGAATGTCATCGAGTACTTGCAGGCGATCGAGATGTACACGACGGAGCTATTGCAGAACAAAGCTAGTGGGGAAGCAGGCGACACATCGCCAGAAAAAGCTCGTATAGGAGCTCATGGACAGATCCATGCGCAAACTAGCACTGATGAAGCCTCACCATTGCCAGTGGGGCATGGCCCTCCGACACTGCCGTCAGACGCACGTCAAAAGCTGCATGTACACGTGCCATCTGTTGGTGGCGTTGATGGACTTATTGAGCTTCCAGCTCAAGTACTGCCTCGTTCGCCCCTGACGCCCAGTGCGGGCAGTAATCCATCGACACCGTGTCCAAAGCGGCAGGGTACCGGCAGCTCTTCACTGAGTAAGCAACAACAGCAGTGCCGTCGTCTATCCGCGCGCGACTCGCTGTCTCAACGTCAGTTCGCAACAGCACTTGCAGCAACGCATTCACACGGCCAAGAAGTGGCTGGGAATTATAGACGAGCTGGGGATGACAAGAAAACTTCTCACCGTGACGACGTGAACGGAGCTGCGGCTGGAGAGGAGTTGGGAGACGATGAGGAGGTAGAGCGAGCGCTCACATACGACGAGCTCAAGCGCTTCGCCGAGAAAAACACGAAAAGGAAGCGGCGTGGCATCAATACTCCTTCAAAGCTGCAGCGTTAAAGCTAGTATGGAAAAAATAAATAAACAGAAGAAAGATGAAAATCTAGCCATTTCCACTTCAACAACGACAACAAAAAGACCTTCACTCCTGGTGTCAGCAGTCTTCTGCGAGCAGTCGCACACCAACAGACGCAGGCAGCAAAGCTCTCAGACACGCCTTCTGCTAGATCCTCGTCATGTCCAAGGCCACGATCCCTCGAGCTCAGCGCTCGTCTTCCTTGCCCGGAAAGGGTGGCGCAGAGCTCCACGCCGGCGGTGAAGGAGCCGAGATTGCAGCAAAGAGTCGTGAGGTTATTGATGGGCTCAAGAAACTCTACGCCACCAAGCTGAAGCCGCTGGAAAAGCGCTATGATTTCGGAGACTTCCACTCACCGCTACTCAGTGATGCCGACTTTGAAGCCAAGCCGCAGGTGCTCATGATCGGACAGTACTCTGTGGGCAAGACGTCTTTCATCGAGTACCTGCTGGGCAGACCGTTCCCTGGTCAACGTGTAGGCCCGGAGCCCACGACGGACCGCTTTGTCGCTGTGATGCATGGAGACGAGGAACGTACAGTCCCGGGCAATGCCGCATGTGTGGCACCAGATCTACCTTATGGTGGGTTGTCCATGTTTGGTACAGCTTTCCTCAATAAGTTTGAGGTGGCGCAGCTTCCTGCCCCCGTGCTTGAGCAACTAACTATTGTAGACACACCTGGTATTCTGAGTGGCGAGAAGCAACGTATCGCTCGCGGCTACGACTTCACGCAGGTGGCACGTTGGTTCGCCGAGCGCTCCGACCTGATTTTGCTGCTCTTTGATGCGCACAAACTTGATATCTCGGACGAATTCCAGCGTGTGATCGAAGTGCTGCAGGGCCACAGCGACAAGGTGCGCTGTGTTCTGAACAAAGCCGACCAAGTTGACCAGCAGCGTTTGTTACGCGTGTACGGCGCGCTCATGTGGTCACTGGGCAAGGTTCTTAAGACCCCCGAGGTGATGCGTGTCTATCTTGGCTCCTTCTGGTCTCAGCCGCGTCAGAAGCACGGGGACGATGGCAGTAGTAGCACCCCCGAAGCGCTCTTTGATGCGGAAGAACGAGACTTACTCGACGAGTTGCGTTCCCTACCCCAGCATGCTGCTGTTCGCAAAGTGAACGAGCTCGTGAAGCGCGCTCGGCTTGCCAAGGTTCATGCCTGTATACTCGGTCACCTGCGTGACAAAATGCCGGCCGTATTCGGGATGGAGAAGAAGCAACGCGAACTGATTGAAAACATGGCCGAGAACTTTCGAGAAGTACAGCGCAAGTATCACTTGCCACCGGGCGACTTCCCGTCGATCGACGCTTTTGTCCGCCAATGCGCTGACCGCAAGTTCACCAAGTTCCCGTCGCTAAAGGCTCGTGAGCTACAGGACATCGACGATATGCTCACGAAGGATATCCCAGCACTGATGACGTCGTTGCCTAAGCACACGCGCGTGGGCATCGCTGATGTGGAGAACTCTGAGACTGACAGTATACCGAGCAATAATCCATTTGCAACAGCCAGCATCGCCCCTGAGGGGAGACTGCAATGGGAGGAGGAGCTGCTTGGGCGCAAGGCTGAGTACGATGCCATTTTCGCAACGTTGGCATTGAATTCCGCCAGTCGTGCCACCGGAGGAAGCTGTATGGCGCCTCTGCAGAAGCAGGCCTCGAGCGCAGTCTCGCAGGAGACATTACGGACTATTTGGGACCTCGCCGACCAGTCGAAAGCTGGAAGTCTGGACGCCAACGAGTTTGCCGTCGCCATGCATCTTTGTGCCCTGGCGAAGGACGGCGAGCCAATACCAGCTGAGCTCCCGGCCTCGCTCATGCCGCCCACAAGCAGCAAGGAGCAACCGAACGCGAGGAGCTCCCCGCAGATCAGCGCGACCCGCCGACCCACGACTGTTTAGTCTACGAGGAGAGAGAGAGAGAGGAAACTGACCTCCAGCGATGCCTAGTGAGGAGCGGGCGGAAGCTAATTCAGGGCATAAAGCACGGATACTTGCCAAGGCGGTGCTGTTGACAGCATTTCGCTGCGCGCACGGCCCTGCTGGTTGAAGTTTGGTTGAAGTTTTAGTTGCCGTTGATCGAGAGTGATGGTGGAACTGAAGCGGGGATGGCTACACTGTCCGCTCACGGAATGCCTACAAACATCGATATCTGGTTTTGAACGATAAAAAAGGCCCTTGGTTCTTGAAGCTGCCGCGACCTTGCCGTTTCTGACCTTTTAGTACTTTGGTGGCTCAGACAATAACGAGCGATTAATGCATCAACATTATTCGCTGCTCAGCGAGAAGAGGGCAGAGTGATATACATGTATCACCAGGCATCGACACAAAAGTATAACGCAACCTACCATTTTTTGCAGTGTATTCTCGCACCGGACTTGTTGGCGCTGATTCATAACCAAGAGCTCTTGCGCTGCATTTGCATTCAAGCGCTCTTGAGCGTTTAATCGAGTGCGACAATTTCAAGCCCCGATTTAGTGCTTCGCATACAGGGATTTGATCGACAAAAGCGTGGTTTTATTGAAGAGGTTTAGTCCACAAAGAAGGCGCACTCGTACCTTTTCTCTCTCGTTGAATCTAGGAGCGGTCCCACTCCAGCAAAATAGAGGACTACCAAGAAGTCAGGGAGAATGGCGAAAACGAGCTCTTATTTTCTATAGTAAGAACTCACAAAATGACCATATTCCTTTGACAAGCAATCGACTTGTTGGAGTTTCTGGGAAACAATGTCTACCTCAACGTTGTGATTTCAATGTTTGTTTCGGTAGATGACTGCTGAAGGCTCCTAGAACGAGATTTGGTACCCACAAAAGTTGCTTAGTTGGTAAATTCTCGAACACCCGGAACTTCGCAGTTGACCAGAAAACGAAGCAGCATCACACCACCATGACCTGAATTCTGAACGGCGACATTAGGCAGCTAAAGCTGAGCAGTTGCTACGACTTTCGTGATCACTCCGGCAAGAGCCGTCATCTTACACGCTATGCTTCGCGCAGATATCAATTTTTGTTTAATGCATCATGACGAAAGCTAGTGAAAGCTAGTGGCTTCAGTGTTACTAGCGTATATGAATGTGATCAGTTGTTTTAGCTGACTTATTGCGGAATTGACAACTACGCAGCAAGTTGCTCAATGACTACCGGGTAGAACCAAATCTTACCTCGCTAAGCGCCGTAGTCATCAATGCGCCATGACTGTTGCTGCTGTGCATGAACGCCAAGGCTTTGCCGCTTTGCACTCCGTAGTTCAACCTGAACCTGCAGACGTGAAACGAGGCGCTCGGTTACCGCTGCCAATCTCGGGCCGCGAATGCGTATCCGACATTCGCGCTCTCTGCTAATAAGAGACCCTCGTCTCGTTTCAGAGCTGTTCGGTGCGGAGTGACCAACGCCACAACCCCAATAATCATCAACCTTTTCTGAGTTGGCCACGGCATTGCAAACTTTTTTGCGTCAGCAGCAGCTTTTTAAATGCTGCCAATGCAGGCACTGCAACGCACCATATACGCTCTATTCGAGCCGGGTAGACGACGACTGAAGCTCTAGCAGCGCATCCGCATGTGCTGCAAAGCCAACTGAAGTTTTGTTGCCTTCTGCGCCAGAGCCGAGTGACGCGGGAGAGCTGTTCTCGATCGGTACCGAGGCGGAATCGTCCCGGTTCTGCGTCTCAAAAAGAAGAACACGAATCAGGGCAAACCCCTCCGACGTTGAGTTTGACCACTAAAACCGCATAATAAAGGCTAACGTACCTACAAATTAGCAATTTACCTTCTCGCCCGCTATATTTAATCCGTGACGGCCCCAGACGGCGGGAACCGCTCGTCTCTTCCCATTATTTTCCCTCTGGAAGTATCGGCAAGCGTCAAGCAAGGTAAGCTTATCGTCGCTGGCAGCGTACGAAGAACGCGAGCGCGTCGGTCTTCACGAGCGCCATATTAACGCCCGTCTTCCCCTTCCTTCATCGCCTCCCCCACAGAGACCCTGTCCGTCGTCCAATGGGAACGGGAGAAGCGCTGCACATTCCTAGACCCGACCCCAGCGTCACCATGAGCGCCTACCTGCCTCCGCAGAGCAGCGGTGTGCCGTATAATCCTGCCGTCTCCTCCACGTCTGCAGGTCGCCCGGACGCTTATATGCAGCCACCGCCCGGCTCGTGCCTCATGTGCTACAATCCCAACGTGGACGTGTTGCTAGAGCCCTGTCACCACCAGTTCCACGCCGGCTGCATCGAGCGCGCGCTTACCAAAGACAAGGTGTGCCCCACGTGCTGGACGCCTATCCAGGCACCGCGCCGCCTCATGACGCAGCAGCAGCAACAACAGCAGTATGCAGCGCAGATGCACGCCCAGGACAACGGCGGCTATTCCGTGGACAGCAAGGCGCATGTACTGGATGGTACCTCGCACAACGCCGCGCCCGGAGTGACCCCGACGACCAACGCTAATGGGGACGCTAACGCGCAGCCGGCTAACCCACCCACAGCCATGCGCAAGGGCAAGTGGACGACCGAGGAAAGCGCCTACTGCGACCGCCTGATCGAGGAGTTTAAGAAGGGCAACTTACCTCTGGCCGAGGGCACCACGCTGCGAACGTTCCTGTCCAAGTTGCTGAACTGTGATCCCATGCGGATCTCCAAGAAGTACACAGGCGATCAGTGCATTGGGAAGATCATCTTTCGACGACGCGAGGACGAAGTCTCCAAGGACGACATGGAGGCCATCCGCAAAGACCTCGCAGAGCTGGAGAAAACTTACTTGGAGCGAGAGCAGTACAACCAGCGACGGCGCGAGAAACGACTTGAGTCGGAGCTCTCGCGGGATAAGAATCGCTATGCAGCCGCCAGGTCAATTGGATACGCAGCAGTTGCATCAGGAAGCCCGGCTGCCATGCGGCCGCCTCAAGCACAGCAACAGCAACAAGGATACCCGTCAGCCCCCGTGCAGCCAATGACGAAGCAGGAGCCTCGTCCGGTTCCTGTGCAGCAGCAGCCAAATGCAGGCTATGGAGCTCCGAGCCGAGCAGGCAGCATGCCTGTCCAACCGCCTCTGCATCCTCCGCAACAGACCAACAATGTGTCCTCTCACCTATTTAATGCCGACCACAGCAATGTGTCGATGCTAGGCATTGCTGGCGCGCAGACACAGGGCCAGCAACCTCCGAACCAAATCCATGACAACAAATCGCCTAGTAGCTCTGCTATGGACGGCAACTCAGGTGACGCATTTCCTCGCGTGTCATCCATCGACAGTTTTTCGTGTTTGTTCCCTCGTGTGGCCAGTATTGAAAATTTCCAGCACGCTACGTCATCGGGCTTTGGCGGGATGAACTCTAGTGGCTCGTACGCGTCGACAGACACGCAGAACACGATGACTAGCAGCGGATTCGACAGTCAGTCTGCCGGATTGCCCAAACCGCTGTCCATTGGTGAGGGTTTGAACGCCTATTTCCCGCGTATCCAGTCTCTCGAACAGCTCTCAAATTTGTTGCAGGATCACGGCCCGAACAGTCCGCGTGGAGGAGCAGCACTAATAGCTCAGAACATGCGGGATACAATGGAAAATGCTGGTGATAACAAGAGGCAGCAGGGTAACGATAATATTACGCTGGGAGGTATTCGGAGGAGGCTCGGTGACAATGGTGCGAAGGAGGAAGAGCAGCAGCGGGATACAGATGTTAATGTGCAGACAAGTTCAAGCAGTGTCAACAACAGCAGCAGTGCCGTGTCGACTTCAACGAGCGTGACGACTAGCTCCACTAGCACTGGAGTTGCCAAGCGTCTCAGCCCCAGTCACAACGCTTCTGCTTCTTCAGGCTCAGGAAACCAGATCCAGATCCCAAAACCACTGAACAAGATGCCGCGTAGCTCGTCGGGTATTTTCCCACGCGTGCCATCGATGGACAAAATGCCTCGTGTACCGTCGATTGACAAGCTTCCGCGTGTTGCATCGCTGGACAAGCTGCCGCGCATTCCGTCAATGGATAAGCTTCATACAATGGGCGGCAGTGAGCAACGTATCCCGAGGGTGCCATCTCTCGACAAGATGGCGCGCGTACCGAGTTCGGACATGCTGTCTCGCTTCGGTTCCAGCGATTACCTCAGCAGCTTCCCGTCATTCTCGAACCTGAGTACATTATCTTCAAGCGCCTCTTATGACAAGTTGAGTTCGTTGGGCGGAGGATTCAAGTCTGGTTTCCCGCGTAATTCCTCCATTGAGGATATCTTGTCATTGGTGGCGTCGTCTGAGTCGACTGGTATTCCTTCTAATGGCTCGACGTTACAGCTGAGTGCATTAGCCGCAGTTGCTGGTGAGGAGTCTTCGCATCTTGCCAATGAGCGGAAACGTCGGTTGGAGAGCTCGCAGCAGGAGACACCGTTGACAGCAGATAACAAGAAGAGCAAATTGTCAGCGTGAAGGTGAAGGGCTCGACCAAGTCGAGTACCCTTCACAACGGAGGACTATAGATGGCTGGGTCTAGAGGTCATCGAACAGGATGGGGTCAAGCTGGTCGAGTGGAGAAGAGCACCTGGCATAGGATAAAGAGGTGGTCGATCAGCGCTGTTCCTTCCTGGCAGGTACAGAAGTGACCAAGACACAAGGAGAGGCTATTATACTAGTGGCGGCGCCTTGCGGGCCTCTCCCTCGCACGAGCTTTTCCTTTTTCCCTTTTTGCCGCTGGTGCTCGTGGCGAGCTATTAGTGTAGTTAATGTAAGCGCGTGCAATACTAAATAGGATGTCTATTTGCATGCTATTCTCTTGTGTTCAGATTCTTGTGAGACCAGCCATCAAGTCATCGTCGCAGTGACAAGATCCCTCATTTTCGAATCCAACCGAAGTCTCCGACATCTGGATCCCTTTTATCTAAGGTCATGAGCGTCGCCAGCAAGACGGTCCTTATCACTGGCAGCAACCGAGGCATCGGCCTCGCCTTCACACGCCACTATGTAGCTGACGGCTGGAAGGTTATCGCCGCCGCGCGCGACGTCGAAGGCGCCAGCGACGTACGTTTTCATGTGCTTCTAGAAGCTTTTAAACACGTTACTGACTCGGTGTCTTGTCGTGCGTTGCTTGCTTCAGCTGAAGGCGCTAGCGGTGTCCAAGATCATCCCACTGGACATCAGCGACGAGTCGTCCATTGCCAAGGCGGCCGAGTCGCTCAAGGACGAGCCCATTGACCTGCTGATCAATAATGCCGGCATGGGCGGCGGAGGCGGCATTCCTGACGTCACTAAGGCTGAAATGATGAAGCTTTTTGAAGTGAACGCCGTCGGCCCCTTCCTCGTGACGCGTGCATTACTGCCGAACCTGAAGCTCGCGGTGGCTAAGAACGGAACAGCCACAGTGGGTCAGATCACGTCGCGCATGGGCAGCATTGCCGACAATGGATCTGGTGGTCGATACAGCTACCGCGCGTCCAAGTCGGCGCTCAACATGATTAACAAAAGCCTCTCGATCGACCTTAAGGACGACAAGATCATCGCGCTGGCATTGCATCCGGGCTACGTTGTCACGCGCATGACCGGCCACTCGGGCGAAGTCACGACTGAGGAGAGCGTCGCCGGTCTCACTAAGATCATTGCAAATGCCAAGCCTGAAGACAGCGGCAAGTACTTCCACTTCCGTGGCGACATCCTGCCGTGGTAAGGCGATGGAACGAGAGCGTAGGGTATGAGGTTCTTCATCCTTGATAACGCGGCATTATGTCAGGGAGCAACATTCCATGAGAGTAGTGCTCTACGTAGCACTCGAAAAGTAGCATCGAATATCATTAGCCTTGCTGCATTTACTCGGAAGCGCTGTCACCAACTTCGTTTTACCTTATTCTTCCTACGCCACGTCGCCCCACCCAAACCGACCTATTACTCTACTGGCCGTCGGTCTACAGGACACACTCGTCGATAAAGCAGCCACTGGGCTATGCAGCGAGCGTGGAAGACGTGGCCACAAGGCAGCGCCTCCACTCTCTCTTCCTCTCCAGGAATCATGTTCCCATCCAGGCAAATGACACACACGTTGTGCTCCTCGCCTTCACAACATGACGTCACCTCCTGCCTCTGCTCTCGACTCGCCACCACCTCCCGCTGCTGCAGATACGCCGTCATGTCGGCCACGTTCCGCTGCGCCACTCGCAGCGTCGACGCCAGCTTCCCCGCACCAGCACACGGCAGTTCCCCATTGCCGCTTTCTCGCCGACTCTGCTGCAGCGAGTGCGCCACGACATCCGCAATTCGCTGCGCCAGATGCTCCTTGGCTGGGGCTTCGAGGCCGAGCTGTCGACGCGGCCGCCGACGTGTCCTGCTGGTCTTCGTCGCCATTCTGAATATTAAAAAAAAGTGGCGAACCCTTCAACGCTTAATATAAAAACACAGAGGCAATATATCGGAAACCGACATGGCTACACTAATACGGATAGCTGGATAAGAAGGCCAACAAGATGGTCCTGGTGTATTGTAAAGCAAGGCAGTGCGACCTGCTTTCCAGCTATTGGCGCGTCAGCTTTACTCTTCGACATTGGACTTGCGCTTCTTGTGCGATTTCTTCTTCTTCTTCTTGTCCTTCTTCTCGCCCCCCTCCTGGGCATCTTCATCCGATTCCTTGCCGCTAAGCTCCTCGTCACTGAAGTCGCTTGATTCGCTGCCTGACGCGTCACCTGGTCCAAAGTCCGAGTCCTCCTCGTCCTCGTCGTCTTCGATCTCGCCCTCCTCGGGGCCTAACTCCTCTAAATACTCGTTGAAGTCGCGCTTCTTCGAGCCCGACGGCGCGCCGGCAGCGTGTGATTCCTTTAGGTTGCGGATGCGCAGCTTCTTGGACGTCAGGAACTGGCTCAGCTCCGGGAACTCGCGCCGGTCAATGGCCGAGAAAATGTATTCCCGAGCGGCCTCACCGCCCACGGACTTGCAGCTTACGAGCAGGTCGAAGTTACGACTCGCAGATGATCCACTCTGGCCCGCGTATCGCTGGAACTCGATGTAGTCGATCTCCTCGTAGCGGATAAATGTCGTAGGCTTGTGGATGAACATGAAGGACTTCTCGAGTGGGAACAGTACGCCGCTCTGCGCCTTAACGGCACACTTGACAGCACGGTCGCCACTGTGTGTCTTGAACTTGCCTGACGTGTACACCTTCTTGCCGATGATAAACTTGAACAGCGTGGCGACAATCTGGGGCAGCGCGCCGGACATTCGTTCGTGGATGTTGCCGTTGTACTTTTTGATCTCTTCAGCCGACAAGTTGACGTCAATATGGACGTCGTTTTTGCTCAGTTGGAGCACCAGGTGGGGGTACCCCTGCTTGCCCTGTCGAATGGGTTCTTCCAGACTGATGACAAAGGCCGTATTAATGCCGTTGGGCAGCTCCAGTAGGAAACAGCGATTGATGTTGGAGTACATGATCTTGTAGTCGAATGTCTTACCGTGCATACGCAGGAACGAGCCGTAGATCTCGACGCCGTAGCGACCACGAGGGGTAAGGAAGGTGCCAATCGTCTCGTCCAGGTCCACGATGCTCTTGCCCATGACGCTGCGGATATTGGCCTTCTCCAGCACCTGCAGGCGGAACTCGTCGGCCGTCACGACCTCGTCCTCCTCGTCACCCGGAGGCAGGTAGAGCCTCATCTCGACGAGCGTCTCCTCGTCTCCAGCCACGGTATCGTCTTCGTGGAACTGCAGCTCCACCTCGTTCTTACCGGGTAACGCGCACTGGGAGATCTGCTCCAGCGGAAGCTCCATGACGCTGGCGTTTGCCGTGCGGAAGTTGAGGTTGGGACCCTCGAACTTCATGTCCCCCCAGTTACCACCGCTGGCCGCCACCTTCTCCTGTTCCAGCTCACGGTCGAAATGTGACTCCACGTGGCTCTTAAGCTGCGCCACGTCCTCCGCCTTAAGCCCCGTGAAGCGCACGTACTTACCACCTTTCTGGTACACTTTAAGGTGGTGTGTCTTAGGCCCCACGGGCGTCCACAGGAGCGTCACGATATCGTCCTTTAGCAGTTTCTTCTGGCTCTCGGTCGTGCGGCTGCGCCAGAGGAGGCCAGAGGCCGAGAGTACCAGCACGCCGGCGCTGTGGCCCCACAACACGTTGCTCAGGGTCGTGTCCGACATGGCAGCGAAGAGGGCAACCAACAATTAGATGGAGCTCGGCGTTCCCGCGAGAAATGACACAGCTTTTGGCGCTGAAAGTGAACCACTTAACCGTTACTTCGAAAATGTAGCGCCAATCATAGGAAGTTAACATATGTCCGGTCCTGTATTTGCCAAACGGCCATTTTAGACGGCGGTTAGATAGTTCGTAACTATCGGTTTACCAATACTGTATGGCCCTGGCGGTTGCATTATGTCCGTCGCTGTAACGCTAACCGCGAGGAATCAGCATCGGCTACAGTCCACAATTTAATTGATGAGGAGCATTCAAGCGACGGTGTTGAAGAAAAACAGATTCGATCAACGCGCCCAACTCGAATAGACCACTTGCGCAACTAAGACTGGACTGGCGCTACATGTATGCTCAATTTAAATAAATAATCAAATAAAAAGAGGTCAGCAGTATTTCGAGAGACAGCGGCGAAGACGAATATTTTGCTTTTTTTTTACCCGTAATCTGATGCTCTGAGCCGCTGGACCTGAGAAGACTGCGATGCAGTGATAGTTACTCCACTTAGCATTGCTGAAGCCAAGATAACTCCTGGGTCGCCTAAATGGAAATCAGCTAGAGGCGGAACTACTGATCCGCAACCAAACAGCGCATGGGAAGTCGTTCAAGCCCCTGCAGGAGCTCCTCCAGGTGGGTATTTTCACATTGAGTCCGACAACAAAGGTGAACATCCAGCGACTTAAAGAACGGATGGTGGCGCGGGGTTTCGTCAAGCGTTATGGAATAGATTTCGCGGAAAATACTCTCCGGTACGCAAAATCGCCAGTCTGCGTCTTCTAGTGGCGCTGGCAGCGCTATGGTGGCGTAGTTAACACCTCGACTCAGATAATTCAGTGAAATGACTATGGAGATTCCGTACTAGCTCCCCAACAAAAGCTATTATTAATAAGAAGGATAGAAATAAAGACGATCCAAACTATACCTATGCAATTCTATTGGACCAAATATTTAAATCTTATTTTCGAACAGGTAAGTTTTAGTGCAAAAATAGAGGCAGCTATACTTTGCTGTTAAAAATTACGGCAAATGGCCAGTTTCGTAGCCTTTGCCAGTTTAGTAGCCCTGTCATATTTGACCAATGCGAACCCATCCTGTAGCCGTTTTGACTCGACAAAACTAAAACAGCTGGTTGTTGATCAAACCTCAAGGACTTAAGAGCGGAAATAGCAGTTCGTTTCACGCCGCACTCGTCCACTAGTCCCAGACATCGACGAGGTACCAGCGCGCCAAATATAGCGATGGGGAAGTGGGCGCAGCTGTCCGGCTCGTCCTCGCAGGGGCCGAGGTGAAGACAACCAGCAACAACACAAAGATTCCTCTCAGCACGGTCAAGAAATACAACATAGCTGCTGCGCGCAAGGGATGCCCGACCGAGTCGAAACGCCGCGGCCCACCACCGCTGCTGCCACCGGAAGCGGAGGACAGCATCCGAGATTGGGTGCTTGCCCATCAGAAGTCTGGGCACCCCGTCGGCCGTCATGATGTGCTGGACAAGGCGCAGCAGATCGCGCAGCTGGTTCGTGGCATGGTCGTGGGAGAGGATGGCTACACCGTTTTTTGGAGTGCTATCCGTCTCGCACGCCCAGGTCATCTCAGCCTGTGTCGAAGGCCCACAATGAGGTTGCTGAAAGCGACCTATCGGTGCTGTTCCCGTCGCTCCCAAAGGTGGTGATTGAACATGATATGGGGGCCTCGCACGTCTTCGACATAGACGAAACCGCCATTAAGAGCCTGAGCACAAGCAGGTGGTTAAAACCAAGGGCTCAACAAACGTATTAAGAAATTGCGAAGGATGCAAAAACAAACTTCCACATCAGTTTTGTTGCGTGCGGCAGTGCTAGTGGCTTTGTGATCCCACCGCTCTTCATTTTTCCTGGTGAGAGCGTCAATGACGATATTTTCGATACGTGTCAGATACCAGGCGACGGTGTTACTAGTACGAAGAAAGTATTTATGACGACCACGCTTTTTGCGCGATGGCTACCATATTTTGCGAAGTCCGTTCCTACTCCTTTTCCAAGGCCACTCCTGCTCGTGATGGACGGTTGCTCCTCCCCCGTTTCCCTGCCAACTATCGACGTAGCAGACTCTCTTGGAATTATACTGGTGTGCCTACCTCCTAACGGAACGCATCTGCTACAACCTCTGGATGTAGCAGTTTTCGCGCCTTTCAAGAACAGCCTCAAGGTACTCGTCGACGGATTGCTGCCTAGCATCGGAGAGGCAAGTATCGACAAGCAGACAGCATTGGGAGCCGCCCTGGCGTGGAACAACGACCGAATGGGCACCAACCTCTCTGCTGGGTTTCGTAGTTGCGGGATCTTCCCGCTCTCACGAGTGAACATGCATGCGAAGCTGACCAACTTCGAGAAGAACGGACGGCCGGATCGTATTGTGATGCTGCCTGGGTTCAAGTGTCTGACACTGTGGAGCGTTAAATCCTGGTATTTCCTTATCGAGTAATGGAAACAAAAACGGCAGGGAAGGAAGACCAGTGGGAAAATTCTTACGCGAAGTCTGCTACATATAGAAGAGGAAGCCGTCCAAAATGCTCTAGTGTCAAGCAAGGCGGAAGGACTTCGAGCGGCAGCAGACAGCTTCGGCGATCGTGCAGGAGGCGTAAGTGTGACCTATGATAGTTGATAAACCGCCCTAAGAGCTGACTTTTATTCCATATGTGTCTGGAAAGGTTATCGTTCTCCTAGCCCTCGTGTTCCCAGCAGCCATATCGATTCCTTGGGACCAATACTGAAGTCAAGTATAACGGGGCTAATGAACTGACAAGGCCCTGAAATGGACGCAGGTCAATGCCGATTGACTAGCGCTTGCTCTCCTGCGATATTAAAAATCGACTGAATTTTCCGCTATCCGATTGTGCTCGAGGTTTGTCAAACCGCCGTTCCTTCGGAACTTACCGTCATGTTTGAGATTGCCTCCCTCCGAGGCTACTAAACTGACGTCTTCCCTTAGTGTTGAGAGCTCTGTTAATGCTTTATTGACGGCATTGGTGCTGATCCATTCCCGCGCCTGTATTGTTCGTTTGATGGCGGCCACCGTTTTCTCGCGTGCTATCATGCCCTGCCGTTTCCTTCTAGCCATAGTGCTCTCAGTTTAGACTTCAAAGGACCCATGATTCCAACGTCCAATGGCTGACACACCGAGGTTGAGGTTTTAGGCAGGGCTGTAATACAGACACCAGCTCTTCCTGTTCAATTGTGCCGTTTGGCGCTCCTCTCACAATAAAAAAACAGCGGTAAATTCGTTCCATCAGAACATATCGTACACACTGCTGTCATCCTTGCCGAGTGCTTTTGCTGAGCCAAAATTGGCGCTGCCTTGCCTTTTGGTGAAAGGAATTTTGAAGGGGGCGTATCATAATATTCCTCTCTCATGGTATTGTAGATAGCACTTGCTGAATACGAAGCAAACAGCTCCTTGAAAACAACCGCAAACGCCTCTTGAACTGCTTCAAGGTCAGTATTTTTTCCTAATAATAATAATAATAGTAATAATAATAAGAATACAATATAAAGAGCACCAACTCACGATTTGGCATAAAAATACAGAACAGAGCATACATAACAATGATACAGCATATACCTTAAACCCACTGGGAGTACGCTGGACGAAGCCGTATCGGTAAACGAAACGTCTGACAACCGCACCAACGATTATAGGCGGTATCCGTCTGAGGCATATGTTCGGTCATTTAAGACACCATACAAATGTCAAGAAGAGGAGGGGATGTTAAACAATCGTGGTGTATATGTCCGGTCACTATTGAAGCATACAGAAACCAAGCTTGTCATACAATATTCAAGATAAAATGCGATCGTTGATTATGTAAGCTCCAGCTCGCAAAAACGGATGGCTTTTGATCTATATGCTCCTTGAAAACGATAAGACCTTTCAGGCTCTCCGAAGTGAACAGGTGCCCTTTTTGGCTAGGCGCTTTAATCTCACCTCATGGACCCAATTTTGCTTCATTTTCATCAAATTTTCGAGAGCAATAAGGCACGCTTTTCACTTACATTTGGGCTGTTCTGCATGTTGAATGACCCCAAAACGCAGCCGTTATCATAAACTGAATTAAATGAACGAATTGGCATAGAACTGTCACAGAAAAGCTTCGAAATTGTTCATAACAAGTGCGGAATGGGCATGATGCTTGGTTGTTCTCGGTGTGAGTCGTTCCGTAATATAGCGTTGGCTTGACCGGAAATATGCACTGACCGGAAATCTGCCCTAGACGGATACTAGCGTCCTTCTTGCCTTCAAAGTACCCATGCGGCCAATAGCGGTAGTTCTCACGAACAAAGACGACCATGGAGCGCGCCGTCAGGGGGAAGCAGCCATGTCGGGTGCCTTTCATGCAAGTGATTAGCTCCATGCCAAACATACCTTCTCCGGTCGCACTCGCGCTCTTGAGAGCGTTTTCTCGCTTCTTTCAAACGCAAATATTTCCTGTTTCTGCTTGCGCTAGTGGCTGAGTGTTCATCTAGGGACACCCTTGCGTGCGAGCCGCCTCGTGTTCACTCATTTCCTCCATCGTACGTAATATCTTCCTCTTGTTCTTGATGGTGTAGGTTTGCGGCGCTTGTTCTCGCTAGTCATCACAGTTGAAATCAGCGTTTTGACAGCGGCGAACTCGGCCAGCTGAAGTGAATGTGCCGTGCTATCGTCTTCGGTTTCAGCCTCCATTTACCGACTGAGTGGCTATTAATTAGCCAGCTGCTAGTCAAACGTGATTCGCTAAAAATATTTGTAGGATTTAATTTCATTGGCTGATCATGCATTATCAGCAGTACGGTCTCTATCCTCTTGTGATTTGTCTGGTAGTTACGTGGCGGCAGTTGCATTTTGTCCGTCGCTATACCACAAGAATATTAATCAGTATCTTCGAAGTTCTCAACTCCGTCTTGCCGTGCAGATTCTCCAATGTTTCATGGGTTTCCGTTTCGTACATGTCCAGCTTGACTACGTCCTGCGTGTTAGCGATCACAACGATTTTCTCAGTCTGTTTCAAGGGCAAAATATTTCCCTTGCTGTTCGCTGACTCCAACGGTAGCCCCTTTCTCCGCTTGGGCACAGGGGGTTCGATCTACTGTAAAACCTGGAATACTGCTCCGTGTGGCACTACATTAGTTTCGCACGCACTATTACGGTGGACACTATTAAAGGATGGGGCACTGACTTTTAACCCGGAAGTTTGGACCGGCACACTCAAGGGAAAGTTGTATGGGAGCTATGCTACATCCCGCAAAAAGCGGGATGTTAACACAAACATCGTATTGCACCGGGCAGCACGAACAACGTATCAAAAGCGCAGCCCAGACAACCAAATATTGACAGAGTTACCACCAAAACGCGGGTGGCCGGTTTATTGTGACCGGCAGTGTATATAGGGCTAGCAAAACTGTACGCTGGAGGATTCGGCATTATTCGTGCGGCAAAGGTGGGGTAAGGTCGTAAGGATGGTGATTATACGGGCAGATGTATAAACATATATATACAACGTCCAATACTGTACTGTAAAACCTGCGATACTGCCCCGTGGGGCACTATAACAGGTGTGGTACTATTAAAGGGATGGGGTATTGAATCTTGACACCCTTCGCGAAGACGAACGGCTTCACGTTGACGTCCTTGGCCCCATGGAATTCGATTCTCGTGTTGCAATTGGATAAATGAACACAGCAGTCTCATTCATGTTGTAAATGTTCGAGTACTGAATGTTGTACTGTACTCCTTGATCACCTGCTGCATGTCCTCGATGTATTTCTGTCGAGAGTATGCTTCTTCGTGCCTCCAGTTCTTGGACTACAGACAGCTTCTTTTCCATCATGAACTTGTCTTTCATCAGATATTGACAATGAAAGGTGAAAATCTGCTCCCTGAGCTCGACCAACGTCGCCACTTGATGTTGACCTACGGTAGCAACTCGCAACTCGCAAATGGCAATCAATCTATGCTGGCTCCGATCTGACAATTCTGATAATTTATATTAGACTAAAAGAGTGGGGCACTACATTTATCGCAATGCCCCACCGGGGTGGGGGGCATTATTCGAGGGATTGGGAACAATCCCAGGTTTTACAGTAGATTTGAGAAAGCTCTCCACTGGCAACTGGTTAATGGATCGTAGAGCATGGCTCTTCGGGTTCATCACACTCGCATTCTGGTACCCTAGGAGATCGTGTCGCTAGACGCCCTAGACGCTCTTCATATGGGCGGGGGGCGAGTTCTTGATGCGCTCTGCACATTATGGACAGCCCCTTTCCAACAACGTTTGGTGGACATCTAGTATCATCAAGCCAAGAACTTTTTTACACCAATCTGCCTTCCACACCCCACCACCGCAAAAACTGCGCAATACATCACGAAACTTTTAAAGAAGCAATGTATTCTTTTCTCTCACTAAGCATATATAGAAAGCACCACAAGCAACTCCTCCACTACAAATAAAGAGAAGCCTAAGTGTTATTAGCCACTTCAACCTCAGCCTTAAGCCTCATTCAGGATCGTCGTCTTGATGATGCGGCCAGTCACCACGTACGGGTCCATGTTGGATGCCGGGCGACGGTCCTCGAAGTAGCCCTTGCCCTCAGCCTCCGCCACACGCGGGATACGGATCGACGCACCGCGGTTCGCAACACCATACGAGAACGTATCCATGCTGGCCGTCTCGTGGCGGCCCGTCAGACGGCGCTCATTGCCCGTGCCGTATGCAGCGATGTGCTCCTTGTGCTTCAACTTCATCTTCTCAATGGCCTCAATGATCTTGGCCATGCCGCCCTCCTCGCGCATCGCCTTCGTCGAGTAGTTCGTGTGGCAGCCGGCGCCGTTCCAATCGCCAGGGATCGGCTTCGGGTCCCACGACACGTTCACGCCGAAGTCTTCACACACGCGCAGAAGGATGTAGCGGGACATCCACAGGTGGTCACCAGACTCAATACCCGTGCACGGACCCACCTGGTACTCCCACTGGCCGGGCATCACCTCGGCGTTAATGCCAGAGATGTTGATACCAGCGTACAGCGATGCACGGTAGTGAGCGTCCACGATGATACGGCCGAATACCGAGTGCGCGCCGGCGCCGCAGTAGTACGGACCCTGGGGGCCAGGGAAACCTCCCTTCGGCCAGCCATACGGGGTCACGCCGTCCTTCTCGAACAGGGTATACTCCTGCTCGATGCCGAACCATGGAACCTCAGCCTTGGCGGCCTCCATCACGCGAGCGGCATCGGCGCGTGTGTTATTGGCGATGGGAGTCATGTCCGGCTTGAGGCAGTCGCACAGCACCAAAATGTGCTGGCCGCGGCGGAACGGGTCCTTGAAGATGGCCACGGGGCGCAATAGCACCTCCGAGTCCTCTCCAGGCGCCTGGCCCGTGCTGGAGCCATCGAAGTTCCAGATAGGCAGGTCAGCGAGCGACTTGACGGCCTTGGTCAGCGTCTTGGTCTTGCAGCGCAGGTCCTGGCCGGAGCCGCCGATCCAGACGTACTCGGCGAGAGTGACACTTTCGGAAATCTCGAGGGCCATGTACTGGTCGTAGACAGCGCGGTCGAGCTTGCTCATGGTGCTAGAGAGTGGCGGATGGAGCTGAAATAGGCTTGGAACTTGGATGTCCACTGCAAATCGGGCAATGGTGAGGACTCGGGTATGAGCGGAAACGATTAAGATCGGAGCTGGCCTGGTCTCCAACATCGGCCAGCCACCCTCGGCGGGGCGACATCCTGCCGCAATAGAATATTAAGTATATCCTAGCACCGGGCCTGGTTTTGGTAGAAGGTCTGTCCTCCTTTTTACGCCTGCGTCACGGTCGGAAAGAAACGTGTGTGAGATGCTCTGATAATTAATACTTAAGTACACAAGTGAGAGGGGGCAGACTGTAGGCACCGCGTATGTGGCTGGTGGGGGGCCCGGTCCCGACGATGGGGGCAGCGGCAAGCTCGCGACTACTGCAAGTATGTTTCGATGCAGTACCAGCTGATCAGCATATTCGCTAGCGTGCATACGATCTGCACCTTGGCAGGAGTGGCTACTGTAGATCAAATTCAGCGTCTGTCGTTTGCTAGCGGTGCATATTATACGCACCCTCCGTCAAAAAGCTGCTCACGTTGATTGTGGGTTTGGGCAAAAGGATGATACGAGAGAAAGACGTTCGGCCGAAATCAGCCAAGTTACTATTGGTGCATTTAAAGTTGCCTTCAGTCGCTGACAGTTGGTACTATCAGCGACGAGCGATATATGCCGGCGTTTCCGCACTCGTTCGGCGAGTGCGCAAACCACTTCAACTTGGAATTTGGCTTGTATTATTCCGTACTAAGTGCGAATATCTACAAACCTGCGATACTTTATGCGATGAGACGTACTGTCTATGCAGAAATCGACGCGCCCGGTGTCACGCCAATAGAAATAGAACGGCTCGTTTATGGCTTCAAAGCGGTGTATGGTACACCACAACCTGCATGGCACGTCCAAAATTCCGTGGTGCAGTTTGCACCATCCGGATGGATTGCTGTTTAGACGTGTAGACTGGGTGGCGGCAGATTGGATGCCGGCGCTGCCACAGCGACTTTCGGTCCTTCATGGCTGCAGACCGTGGAGGAATGCTGGCAAGCGTTGGCGTATGGGAGTACCAGAGTAAGTGCTGCGTCCGGAAGAGAGAGACGCATAATTTGTCTGGTGGACAATGCTGATATTTTCAGCACGACGATCAGACTTCATTGCGCTCTCCACCTGCGGAAGATGGGCATCCGTCTGAAATACCCACCACCAGCACGCTGATGCCTTTTGTCTCACTAAGGTTCCTCGACAGTTTGCACAAACAAAGGAGTCACTACATGTATATCTACAGTTCATGTACACGATCTGAATCGGTGATGGCGACACAGCTCAATCCTCAGGACGTCGGCATTGCGCGTATCGGCCTGGCGCTCGCGTCTCTAGATCATACTCTATCGATAGCTTGTTCTGCTCGGCACCAGATTGCTTACCCTGCGAGTGACGTGGCTTCTGGCGGCGAATCTGCGCGCCGTGACGATCCGGAAGAGCCTACGGCGCTTTGCGACTGTTTGCGCCTGTATCTCCACAATCTTCAGCCGGCACCAAGCAGCGCTCGCCATCATCAGAATGAACGTTATTAATATCTTTTTGCCGGTGTCCGAGCAGAGACAAAGTCTCGAAAGCGCTCCGCCACGTATGCGCCTCGCTATGATTGGCGCCCCAAAGTTGAAGTGGCACTTTCCGCCAATGGGCACCGCCGAAATCAAACGCGCGCCTTTTCCTACGCTTTTGAAAGGATTTCGGGAACCGCTGCTGCCGAATGTGTGGCCATTCTTCAATTTGCCTTCCTGCAGCTCAAGCTCCAAGAACACAAGCCTCCAGCACCATGAGCGAGCTCGACCGCGCTGTCTACGACCAGTACATGGCCCTCGAGATCTCCGAAAGCGTCACTCTCGCCGAGTACGTCTGGATCGGCGGCTCCGGCCAGGACCTGCGCTGCAAGACCAAGACGCTGACCAAGGCCGTCAAGTCGCTCGCTGACCTGCCTATCTGGAACTTCGATGGCTCCAGCACGGGCCAGGCGCCTGGAGAGGACTCGGAGGTGCTATTGCGCCCCGTGGCCATCTTCAAGGACCCGTTCCGCCGCGGCCAGCACATTTTGGTGCTGTGCGACTGCCTCAAGCCGGACATGACTCCCATCGCCAATAACACACGCGCCGATGCCGCTCGCGTGATGGAGGCCGCCAAGGCTGAGGTTCCATGGTTCGGCATCGAGCAGGAGTATACCCTGTTCGAGAAGGACGGCGTGACCCCGTATGGCTGGCCGAAGGGAGGTTTCCCTGGCCCCCAGGGTCCGTACTACTGCGGCGCCGGCGCGCACTCGGTATTCGGCCGTATCATCGTGGACGCTCACTACCGTGCATCGCTGTACGCTGGTATCAACATCTCTGGCATTAACGCCGAGGTGATGCCCGGCCAGTGGGAGTACCAGGTGGGTCCGTGCACGGGTATTGAGTCTGGTGACCACCTGTGGATGTCCCGCTACATCCTTCTGCGCGTGTGTGAAGACTTCGGCGTGAACGTGTCGTGGGACCCGAAGCCGATCCCTGGCGATTGGAACGGCGCCGGCTGCCACACGAACTACTCGACGAAGGCGATGCGCGAGGAGGGCGGCATGGCCAAGATCATTGAGGCCATTGAGAAGATGAAGTTGAAGCACAAGGAGCACATCGCTGCATACGGCACGGGCAATGAGCGCCGTCTGACGGGCCGCCACGAGACGGCCAGCATGGATACGTTCTCGTATGGTGTTGCGAACCGCGGTGCGTCGATCCGTATCCCGCGTGTGGCGGAGGCTGAGGGCAAGGGCTACTTCGAGGACCGTCGCCCGGCATCCAACATGGACCCGTACGTGGTGACTGGCCGCATCATCAAGACGACGATCCTGAATGAGGCTTAAGGCTGAGGTTGAAGTGGCTAATAACACTTAGGCTTCTCTTTATTTGTAGTGGAGGAGTTGCTTGTGGTGCTTTCTATATATGCTTAGTGAGAGAAAAGAATACATTGCTTCTTTAAAAGTTTCGTGATGTATTGCGCAGTTTTTGCGGTGGAAGGGCTACTTCGAGGACCGTCGCCCGGCATCCAACATGGACCCGTACGTGGTGACTGGCCGCATCATCAAGACGACGATCCTGAATGAGGCTTAAGGCTGAGGTTGAAGCGGCTGATAACACTTAGGATTCTCTATATTTGTACTGGGGTAGAAACGAAGTCATCGTCGCGCTGCAGTATGGTGCGTCGTCGACCAGCAAGTAAACTGAAGAGCTCCGTAATCGAAACAAAAACTGCAAGGCTCTAAGCTATTATACCAAACGTTTACTCGCTGTCGCTCTGGCTGCGTTTGCGTTTCTTCTTCTTGAGGTCCGTCTTGTGGTGGCTGTGCTTCTTCCTCTTTTGTCGACGATGAGAGGCCTCGCTGTCGTGGCTGCTATCGTCACTCGAGTCCGAGCCGCTGTCGCTCTTGGACCTATGTTTCCTCTTCCTACTGGACGAGTGTTTGTGCTTATGCGTCTTCTTGTCCTTCCTCCTCCTGCGGCGCTCCTCCTCCGCTGAGTCCGAGTCTGAGCCATAGATGGCGGCCAATGCTTGCGGGTTCAGGCCGCTTCCCGTCACGTCCGCCTTGGTCAGCTTGGAGCGCGACTTGTGGCTCTTGAGAATAGACTTGCCGCGCGAGGCATCCAGCTGCTTGCGGAACTCCTTAGTGTGTTGTCGGGACGGGTCCTTCTCGGCCTCGGCCTGCAACTTCTGCAACTTGGAACCCACAAGCTGGTTATACATTTTCTGGAGTGTGGACTCTGCGTTCAGGCTCTTGATCATTGATCGCCCGTGGTCCTGACGCACGTGGCGCTTGCACGTGCCCGTATAGCACTGCGGACACGTAGACATGGCGTGCAAGTGGGGGGCGGGACACGCCCAGACAAGAAGCTCGAGCCCGGATGCGATGGCCGGGATGCTATCAACTTTATGGCTAGTGTGGCGTACACAAACGATTTGAGATTTAACTCTTAAAATAGTAGCAGGGAGTAGATCTAAGGTAGTACTTAGATGGAGAAACTCGTACATGTACTATGGATGAATTTGTATGCGTCACACTGTGTGTATTACTACTACTATCAGTACTACTCAAGCTTTGATTCTATTTTAAATATTTATTTAAGTAATTTCGCAAGCGTAAATATTTCAAACATTTGCAATAGCTTCAAATATTTATAACAACATAAACAGACAATATATATTAAAACATTAATTATATGATATTTTCATTTTTATTAAATCATAAAAAAATATCAAAAATATGAACATATTGCTTATATGAAATGTTGTTAAGGTAAGATATCAATTATGGCACGGTTTCGATTGGCTTAGAAACTGTAGTGTAGGTACCTCGATTTATGACATTTGTGTATAAAAGCTGTATTATTGGAAAGAGGATAAACACAGTAGGAGACGCTGGCTCTCTTATGTACACACGGAAGCGACAGGCAAAGTCGATAAAATATACTGGTAAAATCTGTGTCCAGTTCGTGTCACGGTTCATACAAACTTAGGTCAATTCAAATCCCCTAGAACATCTTATACTTCTAGAAGGGCCACTTTTGGCGAAAAGTGTACTAAAACCAAGCTTAAAAGCGTGCCATAATTGGCACCGTGCCACAATTGGCATTTTACCTTATTAAAACCAATTAATTAATAATGGATCTGTAAATAATTAATTTTAAATACTTAACAGCATTCATGTGTCCCTTTGTGTCTGAGAACAGTTGCTTCTCGGCGCGTCCGCTGTCCGTTGTAAGATTACCTCTCCTCCTGAAAATACCCGTTTGGTAACGCTAACGACCCATGACTACCCGCCCTGTTAAAAATACCCGTTCCTGGAATGCTGACAACGTAAAGTGCCGATGAGCAAGACACGAGAGAGAAATTTCCCTTCGTCTCGGTCGCGGAGCCACGTGAGCACATCTGGGTGCGTGAACAGACCCAGCAGTGACTAGTACATAACATTGCGCACATCGATAGACATCTTTTTCTCTTCGTCTTTTCAGGGATTTGGTGCTGGGGCAATCTCCAGCCACTCAGGCTCCAACGTAATTCATTTTTTGATGACGGCGTCCGCCTTCGCATTGATTTCAGATTCCGTCATTTTCTCCCCTGTTTTGATCGTCCAGATTAATGCTCATAGCAAGGGTTCATCTTAGTCGTCTCATCTAGTCGAAGTCGACGAAGGAAATGGAGATACCGAGCCTTGACTAAGTAGGCTACGCTGCCGTGACGACTGCCGGAATAAATATATATTTTCTTGCTTGGTCATTTGCGCAAAAACCGTTTCGATGCTCTTCTTGCATGACGTATTTGCTGCTTTGTAAATAGCTTTTTGTGTAGATGCGTCAAATTAGAATCATAGATCTCACGGGGAGTAATCGGATTTGGGAGAAAGGCGGAATCAGTTTCGCTGTGGAAGGAGGACGATCGAGCCAGGTCGAACGATCCCGCGGAGAAGAGAGAGGGTTTACGTAAAGGCGGTACCGCGTCCGGCCAGATCAGGGCGGAGAAAGATCGCCTAGCACTGGAGATGTGAATGGTGGTCGGGACCTGATCTGTTTATGGTCTACCGTGCTACGAAGTATTGTGCGGAAGATATCAAACAGAGGTCATCCGACAGAGGACGAAGAGAGGCAATGGACAGCGAATTGGAGATCGGGCGAAGGACGAAGATCGGGACTTATGGGAGATGGACATGTCGCGGTCGATCCCGGTCTGCGTACGGCTTCTGATAGAGGGGTCTATATCTTCTGATGATCGGGATTTGCGAGTCGGTACACAGGATCCGGCAAATTGGCATCTTCGAAGATGTGTAAGCATGGATCTAGTATGTGTTGAGTGATTGACTCTCTCGAGGAGACACATAAATCCGGGTAGCCAGACGTTATAGGATAGGTCCTAGGATGGAGAGGTATGACAAGAAAGGGATAAACAACAATTTGACTCGAATTTGCATTGGACCACACAAGCGGCTTCAACGCACCAAGGAACGCGAACTCGTTGGTTTAACAAGGTGTCAGCAAGTCAAGATTAACGGATCAAGTGTTATGGTGTCAAGATCGGGTAATGCATTGGCCGATTACATGTTTTTATTCAGTAATCTACTGTATTTCTCGAGACTTCCAACTCGCACGATCCCGCTATAGGAAGCAGCAACCAACTCAAGGAAAGGGGGCAAAGCTTCACAAGACAACCACGGCATCTAGACTCCCGATCGGAGGTAAATCACCCCAGGTCGGGGTCGATAACGGAAGAGCGGATGCTTCCGCACTGCTCTACCCATCCCCGCGTCCCCCAGGACGTTCAAGACTTTACATCGCTGTATCCTTCGAGTCCCAGAGCAGATGCAGCCCCAAAGACGGGTATACAAGGTGAATAAAGATTGAGCCAGGAAATTAAGCGTCATCGAGATCGGATCGACGAACGCCGCTGAATACAGCGAGACCGGCGGATTGGCAGAACCCAGGGAGGCCTCGGACGAGGGGCAGATCCGAATCTGGAAGAGAAATTTAAAACTCTTCCCTAAGTCCCTTCGGGGCACCCGGAGATCATGGTGTAAATCGAGATCTACCCAGCGAAGTAGATAAGGTTAACTCATGGATTTATTGCCCCGCTGAAATCAGGATAGATCAGACCATTGGACCGATCTGCCTGCCCGATGAGATCCCGATGCGATTCACCCACCGCTGTCAGCTTTGTAGAGATAAGGCGAAGTTGGCGACGGTAGATCAACACGGGATCATTAGAACTACCTGTCCGTCTTCGTGCTTCCTCTGACCGCGAGACCAGCCTCATGAGACAGTGAGATCGAGGCAATTGCGATGAAGGATCAGGAAATGGATTGTGGGAAAGGCCTGGATCGGAGAAAGGGTTCGCATGTGTGAAGGCACCCATATCCTCGCGAGCTCGAAGCAATAACAGGGAGATCCGGATGGAGCGAAGTCACCTTGAACAAAGGGTCCGTCCTAAGCGGCGGATTGTAAAGTGTGGCCGAAGTGTGGCCGCTGAAGGGCGATGACTTCGGACAGGGGGGCGGTCGTGGAGAAGCGTCAAAAAGTGAATCTTAGGTCCCGCGGAAAAGGACCGAATCTGCGAAAAAGGCGGGTATATTAACCCGACGCCAGATGGCAGGGGCGAAATGCGGGAATTTGACAGCGATCCGGGTTGGAGATCAGGCGAAGGACGAAATCGGTCGAAGGAGCTTACGGATGATCGACGGATCAGGGCCGATCCCAGTCGATCCTTGAACTGGTTGGTATCCGACTTCGAAATCGGAGCAAAGTATAAAGATCGGGGCTTGTGGACGACCGGCAGATCGTGACTGATCCTCGATCGGATTGGCATACACCTTCTGGCGATCGGCGTTCGTAGTTCGGCTTACACCTTCGGATATATGGGTTCTGGCAGATCGAAGTCCATTCTCGGAGATCTGTAAACGCTATGCCGGTGTATGTTAACTGGTTGAAGGAGGCGCAAAAGAAATAGGATAGTCAGGTGGTGTAGGATAGGGTTCAGGGTGAGATATACGGCAGGAAAGTGATAAACAACAATCAGACTGTGATTTGCATTGGTCGACATAAGCGGATTCTAACGGGAATTACATTGACCAACAAGGTGTCGGCAAGTCAATGGAAGAGGGCCTATTATTGTGGTGCGAGGGTCGGATCGTATATTGGGCGACTATTCTCTATGCTAGAACTTGTATTAAAGCGCTCAGTTCGATTAAGAGGTGTTCATTGCTTAACCCTTTCGAGCGCCTAAGGGATATACTATGGAAGTGCCTACGTTCACCAACTGTTGTTGTACAAGAAAGGCCAAGTAAGGTTACCGACGGCTGAGGTATTTTTGTTTTTTTCAATTTCTAAACTTTTGGATTTTCAGCGTCTAGCAGACACTGACTAAATTTTGTCCCCCTCACCGTCTTCGATCGCCCGGCTCGCCGCACAGCCTCCGCTCGCTTCTCTCCCCCTCACCGTCTCACAGATCGCCCGCTCGTCGCAGCGCTCCGCTGTCTTTTCTTCTATAGCATGGCTCCAGCCAACATGAAAAAAGGAAGCACGTGAGTGAGAGTGACGGAAGTGACGCAGAGGGAATAGTACAGTTATGTCCCTCGTTTGAAGGCGTGTTTTCGTCGTGGCAAAAGTTTGAAGAGAGCTTTATGTGGTACGATAGATCTGAGTCCTTCGCCAACATTTAGTGTTACTGAAACAGCAGTTATCAGGAGGATACGCATCAGCTGTACAAGATTCGGTCTATTGCTTCCGTAAGAGACCGCAATAGGAGCCGTACCAGCCAGGCAAGTCGGCGTGGAACTACCGCAGAAGTTTGGGTGAGTCTCTCGGGGTCTAGCAAAGTATTTTATCTACACGCATGGCTGGGAGTTCAAGCCAACGGGAACAGGGAAGAGAACGAGCCACAACATACGTTCCATCGAGTGCACTGCGGGCTAAGTGCAAACTTGGTCAAGGGCAATAATGGGTGATCACCGTACAAGTGAAAACGCATTGCACAAGCCACAACCATGACGTGAACGAGGATGTGTATTACCCCTACGCTGAAGCCCGCCAGGTAAACTCTCCTGGCACGAGGAATGTGGTCAAAACGCTAGTTCAAGGTACGGTTTCTTCGTTTCTGTTTTATTATTATTATAACCATGTTTCTAAACCCAATGTTGTGATGTGCAGGTGGATCGAAGAAGAAAAAGATACTGCGGAAGTGTCTGGTAAGCCTATCTTACCTAAAGATGCCGAAAATCTCATTGCAAAGACGCGGCGTGAAAAATACACATGGGGAGACGACAACGTGCGCGTCTCGCAGCTGCTCAAGATTTTAGCGAAGGTGCTGGGAACGTTGTCAATGTGTTTCGAAACAAGAGCACAGGTCTGACATCATGCATCACTTTCCAGACCGCATTCATAAGGCGGATGACTCGCAAATTTCCTGAGGCGATGTACATGGATGCTACCTACGGAACGAACGTTAATCGGTACGTATAAATTGGTGATTTGTTCACAAATTGCTGAAAGTTGATAAACAAGTCACCAATTAACTTCCTGTTACCAGATATCGTTTGTTTAAATTTATGGCCACGGATAAGTTTGGACGTGGTGCTTTTGCTCGGCACGTTCTCGTCGACGGGAAGAACAGAATGAATATGGAGAGTGCTGTTTCTGCGTTCAAGGAGAATAATCCTTCGTGGGTCGAACGAAGTTAAGATGATAATTATTGATAAGGATTTTACAGAGTTGGCGTTGCTGCAAGGAGAAGTTCCAGACGCCACTGTCGGTCTGTGTGATTTCACGTCATTGACTACTTGAAACGAGAGGTGAGCAAGAAGAACTACGGTTTTACAAACTTCGAGAAAGCCCATGTGAAATTTTTGGTGACGCTAATGATTCGAGCAACAAACAAGAGCTCATTCGTGCACTACTTATCCGTATGAAGAATTGTGTGAGTTAAACCGGCGTTTTTGGATTACCTGGAGGAGAATTGGCCGAGCTGCAAGATTTGTGGTGCACTTTTAAGCGTGGTGATATTCCGCATCTCTAACACCAACAACCGATTGGAGGCCAGCTGGGGTGCTGCAAAGGATATTTTGCATCGTCATCTGACTATGGATGAATGCATAGACTATTTACTTTTTTCTTCAACAACTGCTGAGGATGAGTATGGAGCTAAGGTAAAGCGTGTTGGCTTTCGTTACAATCGGCTGTACGATGACGAAATGAGAATCCTGGCAAAATTTGCCACTCGTCATGCTTGCGATTTAGTGGAGGAGCAGTACAAACGCAGTCGTCTCATGCGCTATCAGATATCGGCAGATGAGGTGAGTCCAGCGCACATCTCTCTATCGAATCCTCAGTCTGGAAATACCTTTGCGGTAAGCGCGGAAGAAAATACTTGTAGTTGCAGCTTTCACCAGACACTTCTTCTTCGGTATCGGCGTATCATGTACGTGCGACGAGAGAGAGAAAGTTTTCGCTCGATCATTCCGCATGATTCAATTCCTGAACGATGGCTGGTTGCTTACGAAGAAGGCGTTGGGGATACCACCACTACGTGTCAGATGTTTACCATGAAAGAAGTTGAAGCTTCGTCGAAACGTGTTTTTGGCCACAACGACAAATACCGCGCTGGGTTTGGTTTGCCATAGGATTGCAGAAGTTATTGCTGACAAAGGATCTCGCAGCTTTCAGAGCTGGTTGGACTACCTGAAGAAGTTAGAGATGATCGCGAGACTGAACCGTGTTGTTCCTGACTCTCACGATATGAAGACTACCGCAACAACCGCCACAATTGCTGATGCAATGATCAGTTTGAACGAGGTTGGTTGCCCGACCACCAATTCATCGTCAATTGGTGAACAGAACACCAATTCTCATATACTAGGTGATGATGTTACTGCCATAGCGACCCATGGAAGCTGCCCTTCACCGATTTTGTGATGATGCAGACCATGGCGCGGGTGCGCGTACAACGACTGTTTGGTGAAGGGATCACCAATTCTTTCGTAGTTGGTGAGGTGGTGACTTTAATAAATCGACCGAACCAAACGCCTCGCGGAACGCTACGACAGTTGATCTTAACTGAAGGTTTTGAGGGAGGCGTCGATAATGTTGCTACTGAGCGAGCTCAAGAATTATTCATCAAGTTGAACCCCGCTAGCAAGCCTGCCGGAAGACCGAACAAGGTCCGTAAGGAAGTTGAAAGCGCGAAGACACTAGCAGATCAACTAAATACTGTGGGAGATGCGACACTAGCCACGCTTCGAGAGTATGTTGACGAGAGAAGACTGCCACTCTCCGCAGTTGAGCCTGTATTTTCAGCCATTCGTCCAATGTACGAGAAGGCTCTCTACAAGCGACCAAAAGCACGTGAGAAGAACACTGGTAATGAGGTGCAGATTGAGACCAGCGTACGATATGTCCTGCCGAAGCTACTAGTGGAGAAATCGGCTGAAGAAGGAAGAAATGAAGCGTTTCGAGAGCGGGCAAACATGCGTCGTGAACCTGCAGCTGGCGATATTTCAGTGTATATTTTAGATGTTGGAGTCTTCCCACTGTGCGACATCGACACTATGAAGGAATGGCATGAGCTTTCGAAACAATTGAGATCACACGAGCACTGATCAAGTGGATCGAGAGCAAACCGGAAAGCAATGAGACAGACCATTCTAGCCAAGTTACCTCAGAAGAACATGTACTCTGCGTAAAAGTCCACATTGGAAAGCAATCGTCCAGTTTGACGATCTGACAAAGTTTGCGGGCGAAAACAGGCTGTGTGATGGCTGCGGTTTTGCGGTAGCTCTCCACACGGCAGCACAAGTACGAAAAGAAGGCGAAAGCAGGGGAGGAGTCAATGAAATCCTGGTGATTGACTCTGTGTTCTTAGATTTCGAACAAGAAGACGACCGAACAGATTGTTTGACACAAAGAGAAAAATATTGAGCAAACGTGCTGAGGATCGAGTGATTTTGTTTCCGATAAACATTCAAGTGAACATTGTCCACCGGTGTGGAGCTATTGTTGACTTCAGAAATTGCACAATATGGATTTACGATCCAAAACACAACAGCGACCACATTGGCCAAGCTAAAGATATCATGGCCAGCTATGTGACCCCCTGATTGGCTTTGCTTTCAAGTTTACAATCCAGTACTCGGACGGTTGGACTCAAAAAGATGGGCACAACTGCGTTTTTTTTGTGAATTGGTTCGAGAAGTATTTGAAGGTGGCAATGAACAAAAGCCAGATACCGACCTGAAGACTCTAACGCGCGACTCATGTCACCGAAGAATACTGAAGAATGCAGATACAATATGTTCACAACGGTTTTCCTCGATGCTTACGATATTTAACGCTAATATATTCGTCGAACTGGTTTGGTTCATCAATCCTCTTCGTGTGGGAAACTTTGTGTGGGTATTCGGGGCGTTCCATTCAACATGAGGCGTCATATGTTGGTGTATGATACACCAACTAAATGAAATTTTATGGAGATTTTTTCGCAAATACTCATTTATACCGGTTTCTCTTAGCACATCTTAATCGGAAATAAGCAGAAAAAATGAGATTTTTCTACGCGATAATTGGTGAACGTAGGGAGAGCCATATATTATACTATACAATTTAAGTCAAATGCTTCTTTAAGGGCGCTCCCTGCGCTCTTTTAGGAAATCACGGTACTTGGATCAGCTCACGACAATACGAATTATGTATGTTTCCTACAGGTCAAATAGAAAGGCTACGCTTAATAGGCGCTCACAGCACCCTTTTAGATAATCACGGTACTACTTGATATCGTCACGGATTAACTCCGATTTCTTTTTTGGAGAACGGCTAGTCCAAATATCCGATGATTTGATAAAAATTGTGGCTGTGTATGCGAAACCAACTAACAATGCGCCACAGAAGAAGTAAGTGCAACTATCCGATAATTCGGAAAAAATTACAGGCCAGTTGGAAGTGATTTGGCACAAGGTTCGCCTACGCAAGCGTGGCCACGCTGCCTTTGTGTTGCAGCTTTTTATACGTTCCTCGGGCCCGGTGCAACGCCTAACGGCTCTTCGACGCGCTACCGACGCCCATATTCAAGAGCAGCTACCTCGAGTAAGCGAATGCATACGAGAACATCAAATTGAAGGGTGGAGTGGCAACTACGGGCTATGCAGCCGTCAGCCAAGCCCGATTGTCGGAAGATGCACCAACATCTGTACCGGATAACGCTACATTCCGGCAGTTGCAATTCATAGACCGCCAGGCCGCAGACATGGAGACTGCACAACATCATCAACAAGCTGCTGAGGGATACCGCCTCGTCCAAGCTCGCATCCACGGCGTTGTTGTGTCCCTATTTCTTAATGTATCAGATTCACGGGATGCACTTCAGCTACCTGGCTACAGTTTGCGACCCCCGTTTCGAGAGCCACGCGACCTCAGAACCCCGGATCCTGCTCAAGACATGGAAGATGTGGATCATGCAGACGCAACGAAAGGAAATTAGCGCTTCGCTGGAAAAACTACAGAGAGGATAAAAAAGGTTTTTCGTCTACGTGATAACCACATTGACTGTACAGACTGTTTCACTACGCTTGGTACAGAAGTGCATCGCAACCTTCAGTACGTCTTTTGGTGCTTCGCGGAAAGCCAAGTTGGCGTGTCGTTAGATATCGCTCAACAGTGAGAACCCAGCCTCGATCGGACTTAGGTCGGGAGAGTAAAGCGGCAGGAAAAATAGAAGAGCCCCAGTGGCGTTGATTAATTCTTGAAGTTCTTGATACATGTGGATCTTGGCGTTGTTTAGCACAACAACTTAGCGTGGCATCGGCCATGGATTGAGTAAGGGGACAATATTGTTCTTGAAAACATCGTGAAATTACGCCTTGTAAAGGTATCGTCAGTCGTTCCCTACGCGAAGAATCCAGTGACGTCCACGGCAGCCAGAACGGAGGCGCGCTTTCCTCGAGAGAAAGGAACATTTACATTAACAGGTGTGTTGCGGACTGATTACCCGCGTTGCCTTAGCACAGACCTATACATGTAAGTAAATTAGAGAACGCAACGCTAAAAGTTTAATAGTGAGATCCACGACGAAATGCGTACGATACCCCCATTTTTTGAAGTTTCATCAACAAACACAAGCTGTCCAGGCCCGCTGTAAAATGGACTCAGTCTCGACATAAACTCTCGTCGCCCGCATGGTAGGCTTTTGCGAGCTCGTTTTGTCAGCACTTTGCGAGTTAACCCAAGGTCAAAGCGCAGGGCGCGACAAATTTTAGTGTCCGACAGGAAGATACCACTAAGAAAGTTCACTAAGATCGCCTGGCAGAGCTGATAAAGGTGTTGAGGTCTTGAAGCGAGGCTTGGATTGAGCAGAGGGAGTTCTGCACTTGGGTGCGGGGACCGGAGTGAAGACCACTTGAGCTGAAGAAGGAAGATTCGAAAGTGATTGATTTATCGGAGCTTACACCTAGTCTACCACATAGATATGCAGCCCTGCATCCAGTCATTTGGTGCATCCAATCACCAACACTCCGCACTCGTCCAATCATCCTACTCGTCTAATCATCGGTTGCGTAAACAACGTACCGTAAACATCGCGGGATCGTGTTGGACCGGTTCGGGTTAACCGGTTACTGGTACACAGTACCAATACCCGGCAACGCTCAATACACCCCTCAATGCGAACACGCGTGGATTCCGAGGGACGCCGTCAGATCTATGTGGCGCGGTCCTGGCAGCGCTTTGGTCATGATGTCCGCGAGCATGATTGAAGTCTTACAGTACTCAAGCTTGACTTCGCCGCGCTTGACCTCATCACGGATGTGATGGTACTTGATATCGATGTGCTTGGCACGACCGTGGTTCACAGGGTTCTTCGTCATCTTGATGCACGACTGGTTGTCTTCGAGGATCTTGAGCTCTGGCCCCGATTCGTTCGCTGCCGTCAAAATCTCGCACAACAGGCGATGAATCCACTTGCCTTCTTGGACGGCCAGACTGAGCGCGATGTATTCCGCTTCGCTCGTTGATAGCGACACACTTGACTGTGTCTTGCTTCCCCAACTGACTGGCGCGCCCATCAAAATGAACGCATAGCCCGAAGTTGACTTGCGATCGGAATGGTCGCCGGCCCAGTCTGCGTCTGAGTAGCCGCGAAAGTCCACCTTGTCACCGGGCTTGAAGCAGATTCCATGCGACTAGGTCCCTTATAAATAGCGGAGGATTCGCTTCACTGCAACCCAGTGCTCGACTTGAGGGTTTTCCATGAAGCGCGACACTTATCCCACCGCGAAAGCGATATCTGGTCGCGTCGCAGTCATCAAATGCATGAGTGCACCCACAGCTTCACGAAAGGGAACGTTGATCTTGGTCGGCGCGTTGCTTGGAACCAGTCGAGAGCTCAAATCCGCGAGGCTTACCACAGCCTTGCAGTCATCCACGCCGAAACGCTTGAGAATGTCGTCCACGTAGCGCCGTTGGCACATTGTTACACTGCCGTCAGCGTTGTCGACCAGCTCGATACCCAAGACAAAGGCACACTTCTCGCTGTCGGTCATCTCAAAACGTGTCTTCAGGTCACTCTTGGTGCGTGCGATCAGTTCGGCCGAACTTCCGGTGACTAATACGTCGTCCACGTACACCAGCAACAGAACGCAGTGACCATCCACAATCTTGATGTAGAGGCACGGATCGTAGGCCGAAAGTTGAAAATCGATGGAGCACACGAATTCGTCGAAGGTCTCGTTCCACACGCGCGAAGCTTGCTTGAGACCGTAGATCGCCTTGACCAGTTCCAGGCAGTCGAAGTCATCGTCCAGCTCGACCCCTTCTGGCATCACGCAGTACACGATTTCCTTCATGATGCCGTACAGAAATGCCGTTACCACGTCGAGTTGGTCCAGAGGCCAGTCGAAATACTTGGCGATCGCGATGACCATGCGCAGCGTCACGTACTTGACCACGGGCGAGAACGTCTCCGTGTAGTCGATGCCGTACTTCTGCTTGAAACCCTTGGCCACCAGGCACGCCTTGTATTTCTCGATATCGATCCGTCGGCTTTGCGCTTGATCTTGAACACCCACTTGGTACCGATGGCGCGTTGTCCGTTGGGCAACTTGGCAGCACGAAACACACCACGAAGTCGCATCGACTTGATCTCCGCGCGAACAGCCTTGCGCCAATGCACTTGATCAAGTCCGTTCACCGCGTCTTGAAATGTCGGCGGCTCAGACAACTCGCCGGCTTCCACTGAGTTGGCACTTGCTCGCCAAAATACGGGAGGAGTGGAATCGTCTTCTTCATTGTCTTGAGCATCCTTCTCTTCTTCGTCAGGTAGTCCAGGTTCCATTCGTACACTCGCTCGGCGTTTGGCTTGGCGCTCAAACGAGGTGACAGGAGCGCTTGCTTCTTCCAAACCAGTCGCACGGCGAACAGGACGCGAGTTCACTGACATTGTATCCGCATCACTTGGTTGAGTCTTGCGTTTTCCGCCTGCTTGAATTCGGTCGGACCCGCCGAGTCATCATCGTTAATCTCGAGCGAGTCGAAGTCCAGGTTCACATCTTCGTCGTCATTACTTGAGATCGCCGTCGAGATACCAAAACTTGATTCGTCGAAGGTGACATCGCGACTTATCACCACCTGCCCCGCCTCGATGTCATAAACTCTGTACGCCTCCGACACTTCTTCGTAGCCAATGAACAAACCAGCGCGAGCCTTGGGGTCCCACTTGAGTCGCTTCTCCTTCGGGGTCAGGCCGTACGTTCGACATCCAAACACACGCATGTGCTTCACACTTGGCTTTAACTTGTATACAATCTCGAACGGAGTCTTGTTTTCGACCTTGGGCGACGGCAAGCGGTTCTTGACATAATTGCAGCCATCGCTGCTTCGCCCCAAAAACACTTGTCCAGCTTTGCATGATGCAGCATGCTGCGACCAATCGTAACGATGGTCCGGATAGCTCTCTCTGCCGTGCCGTTGGTTTGGTGCGTGTACGGAAGCGTGGTCTGCTGCTCGATGCCTTGATCTTCGTAGAAGGCCTGACGACGGAGCCCGTGAGTTTGCTACTAATTTGAGCGAATTAGTAGCAAACTCACGGGCTCCGTCGTGGCGCACGAACTTGACACGTTTGCCAATTGCATCTGCACCTTCATGATGTAGGTCTTGAGGCATTCTTCGCTCTCCGACTTGGCACCTAAGCAGAAACCCTTCATGCATCCGCTGGCTTCATCCACTATGAGCAGCAAATATTTGCTGCCACCCAGTGACTCTTGTTCCATGGGGCCGCAGATGTCGAAGTGGAGTAGCTCAAATACGTCGTAGTGACGCTTGTCGCGGTTGCTTGGGAACGGTTTTTGGACCATCTTCCCTTGCTGACATCCGCGACATATGCTTGGTCCACTCGACTGTGATGGTGTTTTCGCGTCCTTGATCATGCCACTGCTGACCATTTTGCGCAGCACGTCGATCGAAGCGTGGCCCATCCGCGCGTGTAGATCCACGTTGCGCGTTGACGTCGCCGCATTCACAGAATGTTGTGGTATGCGTAGCCAGTAGAGACCGTCGACGAGATCAGCCGCTGCCACCACTTGCTTCGAGCCCTTCCGCGCGACATGCATGCTCGCACCGTCGAACACCACTTGAAACTTGCCACTCTTGTTAATCTGCGGCACCGAAAGCAGATTTTGTTCATCTTCGGCACGTACAGCGCGTCCTTGATTTCGATGTCGCGCTCGTCGCCGTTGGGCAGAACCACTCGTTCGATGATAGTTCCCACACCCTTAATCTCGGCCTTGTTTCCGTCCGCTACCGATAGTTCGCCTTCGTCTTGCTCGTTCAGCGTGGCGAACTTGGTCTTGTCATTGCAAATGTGGTGCGTTGCGCCGCTGTCGACTGCCCACATCCCGGGCATATCCTTGCCCGTCGATTTCCGCATTCCAACGAAACCGCAAACGCGACACGGTCGTATTGTAGTCGTCGTTGCGCCACTAAACATGGTTTGTTCCGCGTCTTGGCCCTCGGTTCTCGTCCTTCTGCTTGGTTCAGCACCGCTCCACCGTGTGCCCCAATTTTCCGCAGTACGTGCACTGACGAGATTCTCGCTCGGCACTGAACGCCTTGGCCGCGTCTTCAGTTTTCACCGACGGAGTCTTCTCGCCCTGCCCCTTGATATGCTCGTCCGTGAGCACCTTCACGACGTCTTGCGTCTTCAGCTCGGCGCTACTCATCTTCAAGTCCAGCACGACGTTCTCGTAGCTCTTGGGGAGACTGTGCAGCAAGCAGATCGCCACGTCCTCGTCCTCCATCTTGGCGCCGATGCTGCTGAGCTTGGCGCTGATGTTCAGGACATCATTGCAATGATGCAACACCTTGCCGCCTTCCGACATCTCCATGCTAAAAAGCTGTCGCTTGAAGTAGATGCGACCAGCCTTCTGCGATCCACCGTACAGCGTCTTCAAGCGCGTCTACGCGATCCATGCTTCCTCGCAGTCATCGACCACATGATTGTAGTCGGCGTCCATGTGAAGCAACATCAGTCCAAAAGCGATGTTGCTCGACTTGACATACTCGTCCTTGGCCCGGGAGTCCGTAAAGGATGGAGACGTTTCCCGATTCACCACATGCCACGTCGACTTGGTCAGGAACACGCCGCGCATGTAGCGGTTCCACGTCGCGTAGTTGTCTCCGTTGAACTTGTCGATGGAGACCTTGGTTGAGGCGTCTTGGGCAGAGGACATGATGCTTGGGCTCATAACCTGATAAAGGTGTTGAGGTCTTGAAGCTAGGCTTGGGTTGAGCAGAGGGAGTTCTGCACTTGGGTGCGGGGACCGGAGTGAAGACCACTTGAGCTGAAGAAGGAAGATTCGAAAGTGATTGATTTATCGGAGCTTACACTACCTAGTCTACCACATAGATATGCAGCCCTGCATCCAATCATTTGGTGCATCCAATCACCAACACTCCGCACTCGTCCAATCATCCTACTCGTCTAATCATCGGTTGCGTAAACAACGTACCATAAACATCGCGGGATCGTGTTGGACCGATTCGGGTTAACCGGTTACTGGTACACAGTACCAATACCCGGCAACCCTCAATAAGAGCTCTTCAAATAAAGGTATGCATGGTTTTCCACATATTCAGATACAAACGAGCAAACCTCTTCAGCCCACCTTGACTTCTTCTCGGCAGCAGTCTTCTCATCGACGTTGCCTGTCATTAAAAATCTTTGGTACCATTTAGTAAGACTCCTCTCTGAAAATACCTAGCAGGGTAGCCACTTCACTCAACGTATGTCATAAGCATAGATATGAGAACAACGGCACGCCACCTCAGGTCAAGGGAAAAAGTCAATTTATTACAGCAGTGGCCTTTTGGACCTACGTTTTTGGCTGCGAAAGTCAGAATGCTGACCATTTCGTCGGCAAACGGGTGCCTGGCTGGTTGGTAGAGGTTACTGGTTGGCAGCCTCCTATTAAAACTGACTTTCGTGCATAAAACTGAAGTGTAAAAGAAAGGCAAACTCAGAATTACAAAAGTATGAGCCAGTAGAAAAACCTACTTAAGTACTTTTCCCTCAGATGTAGACAAATATCGGAAAGTCATAATACGATCACCAAAATTGACTGAAGTTGTTGGAGTTATAGTACATGAATGGTACAATTCGAACAAAGTTGAATGCTTCGAAAGTGGAGGGCTGAAAAGAAAAGAATCGAGCGCGTGGTTGTGACTCCCGTAGTTCGTTCAAGGAAAGAAAAATCTGGTATACGTTGTACATGTAAGATGCAATTCACACCTGCTTATCTCCTTTATTAAAAGGTCAAGCTTCGTGACAACTACGAAAGAGTGGCGAAAGGGTCGTTGCTGAAATTCTGCATGGATGACTGTCTGGGCGGTGCGTTCATCGGGACCGTTGTCATAAATGGTTGACCACCGAAACTTCCATGTACTGGCATAGCGTTCGATTGCGGAGCACCGAAAGTCATCGGAGCAGGCGTTATCCCAAACGTTCCAGCATTGGCGACAGTGTTGTACATCACGGGTTGCGCTGGAGGCATGCCACCGTAAAACCCTCCAGGGATTTGAGTCGCGTTGTAAGTCGGGAATGTCGTTGGTGGAGGTGTTGGCAAAATCTGAACCTTGTCCTTCGGTGCAAGCTGACGAGCCTGCTCCAGAGTCTGGTAGCTCTTGGCGGATCGCTGCACCGGGTGCTTCTCCTGTGGCTTTAAGTTGAGATTTACCATGTCAGAAGACCACAAATCTCCTCGTGTGGCTTTCTCTTCTTCTGTTAGTGGTGGCTCGAGTGAAGCTTCCATTGGGGGCGAGGTCTCCTCGACAGGTGGAGGCGTGAAGTCGAGTCCAGACAGCATGGACGTGATATCTTGCTGGAACGGCTGCTTAGTGGTCATATTAAACATCGCAGCAGGCATAGGCGACATAGTCTGCGTTGATGGCGCTGGGAATCCATCGGAATCTGTGAAGGCAGGGAATGCTGAAGAATTGGCGTTCGAAGTCGGTGGGTTTTGCCACATATCGAAAACAATGGGCGCTTCAACTACGGACTTGGCAGCCGGTCGAGACGGTGCCGGTGGAGGATGAGGCGATGCAGCCACGGTCTTCGCACGTTGGCGCGATTCCGGAGCTAGTGGCGGGAAGTATATTGCAGCGTGTTAGCGAGTTTGTTATCAGCGATGTTAAGTACGCAGGGATACGTACAGATATAGTTGGGTTTTGGGTGGCCACAGGCTTCGCAGATAGGAGCGAGGGGCTTATCGTTCACCAAAGTGCATCGAGTGCATTCCCACGGGGTGAATGAGTTATCACGTGATGAGTTGTGACTGCCACGGTTAGAGTTGCTACCATTAGCGTAACCTCCAGTAGAGTAATTGTACGTGATTGAGCTGTTGCGAGAACCGAAGTCTCCAGTTGTGCGTGTGGCTGAAGTCACGACGTTTTCCTGCGATTTCTGCAACTTGGTAGGGTCCAGACGGTTCGGTAGACGACGGAAAGACATTCCATCGACGATCAAATCTGTATAGTCAAACATAAATAATTAGCAGTGAGTAGTATTACCAGTATCAATTCTGATATTTCTTGTTGTACTCACCATACATATCGTTGAGATCCACGGACGGCTTGATGATAATGTGTACGCAGTGGCCTCCTGCCAGGTTGAACACGTAGTCCCAGTCGCCAAACGAGAGCTAGACCAAACAACGATGAGAGATAGGAACAGCACAAGTTACAACACTAAAAATGACGACACGTACCGACTGAGACGTATATTTGACGATACCATCGACACGCAGCACCTTCTTCCCCGACGCCAGCGAATGAGTGAGCGAGATCTCGAATTCACGACCTTCTTCGACCTTTAGGCGCCACACCACGCGCTTCTTTGAGCTTTCAATGGTCTTGCCCACATTCGACACCTCATAGTAGAGTGCAGCAGCCCTGGCGTTCGTGGCCTTGACAGTTCCCCATTGACTTTGCCACGACATGTTCGAGACTCGGGAAGCAGCGGCTAGGCGGCGGCGAGGACTTTTGAAACTCTCGGACTGTTCTAATGGAAGGACGCCTCGAAGCAGGCCAAGTATAGTTGAGTCGTTACGTTTACATTCCTAACGCCCCACAGCGCACTCGAATTGAGCTCCATTTCGATGTGTATTTACTTAAAAGTGTTGTGTGGATTCGAGTACAGTCAAGTTGGACCGCATAAGCATCGGAAAGAGGTCTTCTGATACAAGCAATTGCGGTTAACTGGATGCTCCGAGTCAAGATCCCAACCATTCATGCGATTGCCTTTGTAAAAGCAGTTCCGTCCATTACAGTAGCAACGAAAGTTGCGGAAATGGCAATCATTATCCGTTGAGCAGCCGTCTAAATGGTATGTCAAGGGATCGTCGTCCCTCCCTTGTCCTCGAGTCACTGGGAACTCGAACTTCCCGTGCACGGGATAATGGTCAGAAAGATCGATGAGTGTCATCTTCATATTGCTTTCGGGAGCTGTCCAGTCGACAATAAAATGCTCTACTTGGTTCACATGAGCTTCAAGCGTTGGGACGGAACTGGGTTGTTGGTAAGGTGCTACAATACAAGCGTCAAACATCAGCGCGAAATAGATTAAGGACAATGCAAGAATCTGCTGCGATACCTTTGCCATACAACACGTAGTCTAACCACTCTAGTGGGCAGCACGGGCAGAAGCACATGGTATCTGGCTCAATGAACACCAGCCAATTCGGTTCGTCAATCTCTGAGTGCATCCCGCATGTCGTCCGGGTAAGCAGTGACGGATGAAATACGCCATCCTGTTAATATTCAGCGGAAAACGAGCGTTAAGAACGCTAAAATCATGACTAACTGCCACCGACAAAGCAAACCTTTGCTGGGCCCCAGTTCTTAACGTATTGAGCGGAGCATTTGTTGCTGATGGCTGCTCCGTCACGCCCAACCAGCACGTTCGTGTGTGGGCTGAGGCAGATACACGGTGCATTAGCTAGTTGACCTAATTCGCTCTGCAGGTAACAAAACAGACACCGCTTACTCGCTCGTGAAAGCCTGTTTGCCTATCTGACGAGGCTCGTACGCTTCAAGCAGCTCCACCAGATGCGCCACTTCATCACCAAAAGTATGATTGTCCACGTTAAAATCTCCCGCGAAAATCAACGGCTGGATATGACAGCAATTAACGAACAATAATGGATAAATGTCCAATAAAAGAAATCAACCCAAGCTAAAACACAATTTACCTCATGTTGTGGAATGCCCATAGCATCGATAAATTGGCGCATCTACCATAGTCAAACCAACAACAAACAATCAGCTTCCAAGTATACAAAAACTTCGTACTAAGTAAATAGTAAACTCACCTGCTTCGCTTGCTGGATCCGATCCGACCGGCCGTCAGGCGTCGACCACGCCTAACATTAGAGACTCAGAAAGCCTCCACCAAATCCCGTTAAACGAATATTCCTACCTGCATGTGTGTGGCAAACACGTTGAAAATCTTTGCCGTCCCGTCAACTGTTTTCAATAACCTCGCGTACTTGACCCCCTTTGCTGCCAAACAATCCGAGTAATGGCAGGCATTGCGGTAAACATGCTGTGCCTCTCGTAAGACCGGCCACTTGGACACAACCATCACCCCTCCGTTTAACAAACTCGTGAACGGATCTGGATCGTGCAGGATCGTCGTCGAATAGTTAAAGCCAAACTTGCGGAACTGGTCCAGCATTTCATCTCGTTGGGGGCGGATGTCCGCCTCAGCAAAAGTCACCACGTCGATAGTCTTCGAGATGCGATGCAGCGACTCGGGCACTCGCTGCAGTCGCTCGCTTTGTCCGTCGTTCGAGACTTCGTATGGCCGACCAAACAAATTGTACTACCGAGAGTCACGGGTTAGTCGCTGCAGTTTACTAGTGGATTTCCGATGGAATGGCAATAAATACCTGTAAGACCTCGAATTTCATACTGTCGACGGCCGTGGGGCCCACGCTATGGAAGACCGCGGCATTTTTTTCCCACACTTCGACGGTGACGTTCTTCCCGTAGACTGGGAGCTGGACGAGGGCCGCATTGACCATCACAGAAACCAAGAGAGCGAGCAGGGAGAGCGCCATGCCTCCCCGATTTCGGATAGGTTGAACCGGTATGACCAGCTCAACTTGTGTATGGTTGGTGTGGTATTCTCATCCAGATAAATACGAATAAGGTTAACTTCAACATTGTCAACCTGTTGCCAGTAACAAAAACTTCATACTTATTGCGACAAAGATGAGCGTCATTGCCATTACAGTTCTCCCATTCTACATTCGCATGGTTACGAACGTCTCCACTAAAGTCCAGCCCAAATCCAGGACAATTCTTAAACGCTATACTCACATCAGTTCGCCGGGCGCGTAGCGATCCAGTACAGTGAGTTCGTTCGCGAACTGCCGTCGTCAAAAAAGCTCATGTTCTGAACCTTCGTCCACGCATCCGCCGGGTCGATGATGGCCAGGTCCAGATACGCGTAGCCCCTCCAGCGGTCGTCGATCGGGTCTTCGGCGCGGTCGAACGCTTGCTGCTGCAAAATCGGGTACTCTTCCTGGACATATGTGCGCTTTAAAAACGTGTCCGTGATCGGTGTGAACGGGATCATGTTGATCAAGTGCATGTGCTCCACCTGGGGGCCAAACCATGTCGTGTACGAAACCTTCGTTGCAGCAACTTGGCCAGTCATCTTGTTGGAAGCATAGATCGGCTCGTAGATATCCGAGCTGGACGGCATTTGCCAGTACATCTGCGCACCGCGGATCTCAAGGGCAAGCAGAAGATGGCCCATGTGCTCCACCTCCGGGACCTTGAACGACTTGCCCACCAGATACACACCATAGTATGCATTAATAGCTTCACTAACACTCTCCTGAGACTTGCCACCATCGAGAGTATAAACACCACTGGCAAACGAATGGCTGTCGAACCAGGAAAAGTGGCGTGTGAACGGGAAGAACGTGCTGCAATACAATAAGTGATGGACGAGGTCAATAACAATGAGTAAAGGACGACATGGGGTAAATACCGGTAATGACTCTTACTCATTCTGGTCGGGACTCGCAATATCACGAACAATTGACATGACAGCCGCCTTGTGCGTTTTCACGAAATCCGGGCGGAACTTTCCCACGACAGCGACTGCGTACAAAAAGTAGCCGTAGTGGAAGTGCTTCATAAGTAGAAAAACAGTAGTTCACACAAAATATGAGTCCATCTGAGTCAGCAAAATGATTCAGCACAACAGTGACTACGTACATGGTCGTTGTACCAGCCATTGCCGAAGTCTGTCATCCAAAACACACCCTTCAGCCCATTGAGCGAGCATAAACCACCCCACGTGCGATCGTAGACAAAGTGGTCACTGTTCTGGCCAAGCATCCACGGGGTCAACCATTCCTCCAGCTTGTCAAGAATATCATCACGGAGCTCTTTCTCGTCGAACTTGTCGGCAATGAGAACCAAACGGGCTTGACGGCCAATCTCCTTGCCAAAATAGTACGGGTCGTCCGCCTCAGGCGTGTAGTTCGAGTCATTAGCCAGAGCAATTTTAATTGCTTCCAGATATTGCGGCTGAATCTGCACGTTTTCTTCCTGGAAAGATGCCGTCGGTAGTGTCTCCTCCATCTCCCAGCAGCTGCCGACCACTGCTGTCATGTTCGACTTCAGTGTACGGTGTCCAAACTGACCGAGAACTTGGAAGGCCTCGCTATCAGACTTGAGCGTCGCCACATGGTGCGGGTTCGCCAGCATGAGAAGTTCAGCGTTCGAAGTCGAGTTCAGGTTCGGCTCGCCGAGATCGAGGAATCGCTTCGTCTTCCAGCAAAATGAGAACGAGGCGTTGATTTGGTTGAAGTCAGTCGTGATCGAGGAGCCTACAGGGTAAATAGCAGCAGCCTTATCGAGTGCATCTACAGCAGCTTGTGACGCTCCCTGCGGAATAATCGCCAAACGGGCTGCTCCCGTGTAGAAGTCCGTGTCCACCAGACGAATGTTAGTGGGCGTGGTCATCTCGCCCCGCCAGTTGTACGGCCGGTAGTCCTTCTCATCGGCAAACTGCAGCTGCAGTGTGCGCACCTTGTCGAAGTACAGGACCCACTTCTGTTGAGACTTGCCCGTGTCGTGCGCACTCTCGCCAGCGCCGTAGACCTCAATGTCGAGCTCGAATCGGTTGCTAGTCCACGTCTGCAACGCATTCCAGGGGGCTAGCGGGTCCTTCTGTTGCACTTGCTCGGCGTTTATAGCCAATACCGTAGCGTTGAACTCCAGCACGGGGAGTACGTTCTGGTACTCGACCGTGACGTAGGGCGAGCCGCGCACCAATGGCGCCTTCATCCACTTGCTGTCCTCCTCATAATAGTACTGTAGCAGCACCGACAACACGTCATAGTCCACGACGTTCCTAGAAGTGCTATTTCCGTCTCCCAGCAACGCGCTGGGCGTGTTATTACCGGCCAGCACTTTGTGACTGTAAGCCGTGAAGCTGGCGTCCACGTTGAAGTACTCGACGATGGCGTCCTTGGTGGCCACGCGGCGGGAGTCTCCGTATGATATATCAAGTCTCTTGGGCAGGCTGCGTACCGTGTAGGGGCTGAGCGTAACCTCACCGCCGCCTGCGTTAAGACCGTGGCCATCCGCCACCATGAGGTTGGACCAAAACTCGTTAGTGGGCAGCGAGCGGCCGAAGCCGTTGCGGCGAACGAGCTTGGGCGAAATCGGGTGTAACTTCTCCTCGAATGGCGGCCGCATAGTAAGCAGCTCGGCGTCCGTGACCTCAATCTCGACCGGTGCCTTGGTGGCTGCTGGCGCGGGGGTGCTGGACGTGGCGGGCGACGACTTGCTGGATCCATCGCCGGCGACGAGGATGCAGATGGTCACGACGGCCACCACCGTTAACGGCACGATCACGTACAGCGCACGGCGCAGTGGGGGTCGGCTGCTCTGTTGGCCTGAACGGTCCTGCAGCAGCGGCGAGCTCTCGTTCACGGCCATGATCGGAGATCTGCGCGCCAGCCAGCAAAATAAAGAATGATCGGATCTGATTCCCGCTCTTCGCTTGGTGTGGTACACACTATATATTGACATAATGAACACAAGATGTCCGCTTTCGACCTAGAAAAGGTTTGTAAGTGACGTCAGATATGGGCGCTGGCCAATCACAGGCCGCCGTTGACGATTTTGACTGGTTGATTGGCATCGGTGCCGCTCGAGTCAGAAATCTGAACTGATTATCGGTGTGATGGTATCACGCACCTCCCGTGGTTTACGCCGGAGTCGTGTACTAGTTGCAGTGCTGCAGACACCAATCGTCTCGAATGAGTGACCTCGTTAGTGCTGACGACCGCGGAGAACTGGCACTCATGCTTGCGATTGGCACAGTGAAACGAGTCAATTTCGAGATTGTACGGTGTTCTTAGCAGTAAACGGAAGGTGGGTGATCGCTGAGTGTCGACAAAGGGTGAAGTCGTATATCTTGACCAGCACCGTTGCAACCGCATCGTCCAACACAAAATGACAATGACCGCTCCACGTTCAGCATCAGTTGGTACAGCAGCGCCAAAGCCAACATGACTCCTATCGAACTGGCTACTTGTCCTGTTGGGTCGAATGACAGATCAAGACCTGGCCTTCTATTGTGGCCGACTATCTCTTTTACTGGCCTGGCTTCAGCACGACAATGCATACGTCGAGATAGCGTCGTCACTGACAAGTCGTCAGTGAAATCCGAGGGTTCGTTTGGCAGCAGGTTCTGCGAGAATACTGCAACAGCTTCTTCGACCAGCCGGAGCTACATGTTACGTCGAAGCGACCAAATTTTCCAGGTACCATCAAGTTAGTTACTTCGAAGTACTCAACAATGCTGAGTCAGCATGGCCGAGTCCGAGGACTCCATGCTCATGCGCACGACGAGTTCATGAACGGCCATCTATGGTCGACAATGCGCGCAGCAGTCAAGTGATCATCCAATGTACAGGCTGAGCGTGTCGCTCGCCCAGTTGGTGCTGCAAGACGCACAGAGCTGCTCGAGACGTATACTACATGTAGTAGTAAGAAAGACGAAGCCGTCACAACCTTGACGAGTGTTACCGCGATGCTCGAACCCCACCGAGAGGGAGCGAAAGGCATCACCGTCGAAACATTGGCTTTAGCGCCGGACTACCCGTGACTCATAGGAACCCAGCTGCCTGGGTCAGATAATCGTGCGCGTCTCGGTTTACAGCTAGTGGGAAAATCCATTCACTTGTTTGACCTCGCCAACATGGAGGTGTTTGCATAAATGCGACTTATCTAACGCAGCTCTGCCGGCCATTGATAGAAGTCTTGCATATTGACGGGGCTATCTTGTCTGTGACATTTAAAGTAAATAGGATTGCAAGCGCTGTCGAAAGGGTGTTCAATAACAATTGCCAAGTACTAAATGCAAAGTGCTAAGACAGCTGTCCAGTACCGTAGGAGGTAGTGGACGTGGAGGACTCGTACGTGGCCTGTGGGACCGGTTGGAAGCGGCGCCACACCAGGTACGCGCTGGATACGGCTAGGTTGAACAGCCCGCAGGTCACCCACACGTGGCACTTTTGCGCGAGCAGCACGCCCGAGAGCACCAGGATCTTCGGGACCGTGATCGCCCACGCGCCGGTATTGCCGAACGGCACCACGAATGGACGCTCCGTGTCTTTCTCGACGTACTTGAGACGAAGGAACGCGAAGAATTCCAGTAGCAGTGTAAGACTGCAGTTGCAGAGCACAATGAGAGAGAAAAACAAACGTCAGCCGCTAGTTACAACGTGCTCTAAGAGCGAATACCATAGCCACGTACTTGTTGAAAAAGGTGTCAAGCACCACCAGAAACTCGAACGAGAAGTTCATGAGCACACCCGTGGTCACGGTTTGGAAAATTACCGCCGCAATCGGCGTTCCGAAGCGCTTCCACTCAATAGCGAGGAAGGAAGGCAACATCTTGTAGTCCGCTGTCGCCCACAAAGCGCGTGAACTGCACGCCATCACTACGTTGAACTCGCCCAGAGTTGCCACGACTGCAGCCATTCCAACCCAGACCCCGAGCCACGGAGCAACCGTCATGGCAATTGTCTCGAGCGAGCCTTCGTGCCATTGCGAGAAATCAGACTGCACCATGATGCCGGCTCCCACTATAAAAATACAAGAGCAGCCCAGCTGTGAGTTAGTGCATCTCAAACGCTAGTTATTAGCCCAGCACTGGCTTAAGAGAAATACCTGGGAAGGCGTAGTTAATGGTGATCAAAACCATCGCGATCGAAATGGCGATCGGGTACGTTCTGCCGCCATCCTTAACTTCACCAGCAACGCAACCGAGCGAGTCCCAACCTACAGCACATATCAAATTAAGCGCAGGCAGTCACCACCACCATCAAGTACGCGTTGCTTACCTTGGTAGTTCCACAAGATAGTAGAAAGGAATACCGACCAGTCAATCTGAGGCGCCACGCTGCCCCACGTAGAAAGATTAAAGGTCTCAACCGACAGTGGCTCCAAGACGAACGGTGCCAGCACGAACAAAGACATGAGTACAGAAGCCATAGCCACTGCGCGCATGCCAACCGCATTGGACGTGAACACAAGTAGCAGAGCCGAGCACTTCACGAGCCACTGCTCCGTGCCCGACAATGTGTAGCCGTAGCCTGACGCCAAAAATGCTTCAACGTAGCTGCAGAACAGCACAGGATACGTGGGCAAGTCGCAGACATTACTGGCAATGCTGTTGAAAGCATTGACCCAGCCTGCGTACTGACCCAGCCCGCGGCGTACCCACAGAATGTAGCCGCCGTTTTCGTCAATCATCGAGCTGAGCTCAGCCGTCTACAGCAACAATAACCCGTCAGTTAAACACCCCCACCCACTCTCTTTATCTCGACTGTCTTTTACTCACCATCAGCGCCTGTGGCAAGCCCCACGTGAAGGGCAACAGCACCACCGCCAATAACACCGGGTACGCTCCTGCAGCGCGCACTGCATCCTCGACACCGAACGGTCCCGCGGCAACAGCGAAGTAGGCGATGAAGCCGAGGGTAATGTGGTTGATGGTGCGCGCCTTGGTGCGACCTTGCTTTCGCGCCTGCTCCTCAATCTCTTCGTACTCGATCTGACTCTCCAGCAAGTTGTGGTGGCCCAGAGGACTCGGCATGTTGCGCCATGACTTGAGCGGCGAGCGGTCTGCAGACGACGGCGGCACTAGGTGCAGCCCGTAGCTCTCGTCGCGCGAGTCGAAGCGCGTGCGGATCGCCGGGCGGTCCAAGTTCGTGGTGTCCGAGTTCGTGGTCGTCATGGCTGCTGCGTCGATTCTCTCTCTCTCTCTCTCTGCTCACTTATTCACGATGAATGCCTGCCTATTGATGGACGTGGCCGCGGAGACAAGTCCAGCTTTAGCGCTTGACTTGCTCGTAACGGGTACCTTCGTCAAGGTCCCACCTTCCGGTTCACATTCTATGTAACCACATCAACTTATATGGGGTGTACACAAGGCTACGTGGACCACTCGGTCGTGTCTGCACCAGTCATTCTGTCCCACCATCCGACGATGCTGTAGCAACCTCAGTTTCGAATTTGACTGCGCGTAGTGATCCCGCATCATCCAAGCCGCCCGGAAGCGTGTTTACTGCTGTATGACCTGCTCATCCAACAGCCCGCTTGTACTCTCCGACGTGTGCGAGTGGGTATAGTATGTAGCAGAGAGCGAGTGTTGCGGTGGACGTCAGCGAGGAGTGCATCTTTGCTGTCCAGAAGCCGAAAGCACTGCTGCACCGCTTGCTGCGGCGCCGTCCGTTCAAGTTGGTGTGGCGGTCGTACATGTCCATCACTATTTGTATGCATATGGCCCCCATTTCTGTATTGCAAGATACACTCTGTTCTTTTCTTCGTCAGTAGAGAAGTCCAATTTTTTTCACTTGCTAGAGCGATACCATTCTCTAACTCACCGCCGCGTTCATCTCTTCCAAGGAGTCAGTGGGCGCGATGGTCTTTAGAATGGTTACATGCCTATCATCATTATTCATTTTATTGCATAATATGCGTATTAGAGCTAGTCCATTTTTTCTTGTTGGGGATTGAAGTGAGGAAACAAAACTTTGTGGAGATAATCGATGACGTTCACAATGACTACAATTCTCTGATCGATCCGACTCAAAATGCGGTAGCTGGTACTGCTACTAGTACTACAGTAAAATAAAAAGTTCCGCTGAATCATGCTCGACGTAATACTAGTACTACTAGTAGTACGTAGTACTTCTGTAACACTACTTTGAAATGCAAGTGAGTACTACAGTATAATTCAGTACTGTACATTAGCCTGATAACGTTACTTCTACTTTACTGTTACTACGTGGCACTTAAAAATGGTCGTAATAGTACTACCGGTTTAATATAAACAGGTCATTATAGTATTAACATTAATTAGATGAGTAAATATACTAGTAGTATTTTATATAGATGCTATAAAATATACTACAATATAGTAGTAGGATATACTACAGGCTTTACTGGCAATGCTGCTCTTCCTGGACTGTGTCAGTCACCTCGAGCTCGTGGTCCAGCAGTGTGTCCTCGTCTGCGGCGAAGCGGAAGTGTCCTTGCACGCTCTTGCCGCTCAGCACGTGCGGCAACCAGAAGTGGTCATCCGCCCACATTCCCTTGAACGGGATCTCCGCAGCGTCGAACCACTGCGGCTTCATCTCCTCGCTCTCCGATGGCTCTCCCGAGAAATGTTGCGTCAGGAACACGTGCACCTCCTGCCAGCAGCAACAAATGAGCTCCTCGTCTTCTAGAATCCTTGTCCATAGCCACGCACCATGACTTCTTTGCTCTGTTCGAACGAGAAGAGCAGCACACCGCGTGGCTGCAGGTCCCCTATCTTTACGGTCACGTTAGCCTCCTCTTTAACTTCCCTCGCCGCCGCGGCCGCGATGTTGGCATCCGTGGTCTCCACTTTGCCGCCGAAGCCATTCCACTTGCCCATGCCAAACCCGCGTTTCTTCATCCCCAGCAGCACCTGCTGCGACGCCACGCCATCGCGCACAATGAGCGCCAGCGTGAGCAACTTGCGCGGGAGCGGCGGTACTGGCAGCATGATGGCTGGCGAGTGACGTCACACCTGTAGCCTCCGAGGTTCACAATTTGTGACTCACAAATCAGGCGCTCGCCCACTTACTGACATACCGGTATTGTTCGAATCGCGCTAAATCATTCCTCTCCAGATTGACATTAAACTACAACTCACTAAACAAACGTTATCGTGGATTCCATCCATCGTTCTTAAAGCGAGACCATACAAAATCTTAGACAAAAACTTCAAGACGTATCCTGTCGGTATCCTCGCCTCATTTCAGAGAAACCACGAAAGCGCGCGCATCAGGAGTGTAGGTCTTCGTCCCTTGGACGTTCTCGCCGGTCAAACTGCTGCTGTATCTCGCAAACCGCTCGCCCAGCATGCTCGGGGTGCTGGCGGTATCGCTGCTTAGCGTCTGTGTGTCGCTCTCGCTGTGCGTTGTGCCTGCCTTGGCGCGCTACACGATCTTCCCACTGCTCTCGGGGCTCGTGCACAAGTTCGCGGCCGCTTACCTGACTGACAGCATTCAAGTCGAGTACACCTTGGGCTCCTTCGAGGTGCGGGGCCGACGCGGCAGTAACGTGGCCTCGGAGCTGCTGCGTGGTGTGACCATCTCACTCTTCTTCGTGCGGCTGCAGAGCGAGTTTTTAAAGACATTGGCCTTTGCCAAGCAGGGCTTGGCCCCCGTGGAGCTCCAGAGTGTGAGCGTTAAGAAAATTGTAATCCACCTGGCCACGACCTGGAAAGTGGTGGTAAAAGTGGAGGGCGTGGCTGTGGATGGCCACATAGTGGACCCCAACGTGGAGGGCGTCTTCGAACTACAAGACGCCGTGGCCATGAAACTCAACGAGGCGGCCAACTGGTTCAATCAACTGGTGGCCGAGCGCACCAAGACAGAATTGAGGCAGAAGCAGGAGGAGGAGCAGGCCAACGCGCCGTCTGGAGCAGCGCCCAAGGCTTTTTCTTTCAAGGACCGCGTGCTGCAACAGATCGCGGCTCAGGTGGACGTCCACGTGAGTGACGTGAGAGTAGCCATCACGGGCCTAATGCCTGGAGTTGCTGCCATTGACGGCCACGACGACGAAGCGGAGGAGAAAGACGACGAGGACGTCGAGGTGGCCACGAGCAGCTCCATTCCTGTTGTGCTCAAGCCCACGCGGGTGAGCTTCTCTATGAAGTCGTACGATCTGGTGACGGACGTCCTGCATGACAATGGCGACGAGGCCTTGCAGCTGGTGTTGACGTCAGAAGAGATCCTGGTAGAATACGCGATGACCATCAAGGGCATGAATATCTGCGCTTCTTCTGTCGAGGAAGGGGAGGACGACAAGGCAGCTGTGGAGACTACGCTGGACCCGCTGAAGGACAACGGCGGAATAGGCCCTGGCGAAACACCTCTTCTGTCGTTCCCCGGTCTCGAATTGAAGCTTAAGGTGCCGCCAATGCCTCGATTGCTGGGTATTGTGGAGAATAATGCTCCAATCCCGATGAATAACCGCTTGGCGCAAGTGGAGATTGTGTCGTCGTCGGTCAACAACATTTCTGTCACGCGTGAGCTGCTGGTTGGAGTATTGCGTGACCTCTTTGTTCCGTACACGGACCACCAAGTCTTGGTGCAGTCAGTACGTACGCTCGAACACGATAAGACTGTCGGTAAGCCGATCTCACAGGAGGACGAGACCTATTACATGGCTAACTACGACCAAGTGGACAGCAACAATTCCCTGTCGACACAGGAAAAGAAAGATCGCAATGAGAAGCTGCGCACACTGGAAGCATCGATGACTTTGAACAAAATTCTGAGACTGCGCAGTCGCGCGACTGGATTGGCCAAGTACTACCGCCGCAATCAAGACGAGCTCTCTCTTGCGGACTATACTGCAATTGTGCAGGAGAACGCTGTTAAACCGAGCAACGTCATGTTCAGGGCCATGCAAATTGCTCTGACCTGGGACAACATGAGCATTGGATTTGTTGAGCGCGGTCGCCAGGTGGCAGAATTGGTTGTTGTTGGCTTCGGCGTCAATGTGCGCATGTTCACGATTGCTGAAGGTGACGAGAAGCAAAAACTGGATGTGGATATGGTATTGGGACAGACCACGTTTGTCGTGAACTTTGGAACTTCCGTCCTGAACCCAGTTTCTCCAACGGTTAAACTGATGTTTGCGGACTTCAGCGAGGTGGCCGCAGAGTCGGATGCGTTTACGCCGCCACAGATGCTCACAGCTCACGTTAGCCAATTTGAAAGTGGGAAGCAGGACGTGCGTGCTACCGTGAATAACGTGAAGTTAGTGCTATCAGCTGGTGCGTTGGAGCATTTCCTGCTGTACGTGGATCGATTGAGCACGAAAACTACTCAAGTGCTGGCGACAGCATGTCCGCCAACGACATCAATTTCTCACTCTGAGTCATCACCTGCGCCGGTGCAGGTGGCCAAGAGCGAAGTGGAAACGGTGACGAAGGAGGTGACGATGTCTCCATTTAGCCTGCTTGGAGGTATGCTGCTGAATCTCGACGTGAGTATGAAGGACTGTCACATCTTCTTGCTACCTACACAGTCCTTCTCGAAATCGCTATTCACGGATATTAATGTGGAGACGTGGCGAAGTGAATATGTGGTGGACTGCCGCGTGGACGTGCCGACCACATTGAACATTCATCTTGAAAGCTCTAAGGTGAAAGAGACGGTGGAATTCAACGTCGACAGCTTCAGTATTGGAGCGCAATACGTCGAAGGAGCCAATAAGGTGGAAGCCATTCTGGCCCCAACGAGCATTGTGTTCCAGTTCACGCTCGAACAAGACACCAAAGACCCCTTGATTTGCCACCAGAGCGTGATGATGCATATGCCGGATGTCTTGGTTGCTGGGTCGGACCTCAGTTTATCGTTATTGGCGTCTTGTGGTGAGGCTCTTGGAAACATGCAGACGACGACGCCTGACCAATCTCGGCTTCGACTTGAAAGTCGTATGAAGCAAGATGAGATTCGGCGTCAGGCCGAAGTTGATGCAGTCCTTGACCGTTTGCACCGTCTGTTCAACGAAATCGATGAAAACGGAAACGGCCATATCGAGCTGGCTGAGCTTCTTCTCCTATTGCGCCGTGTGAAGGTTGGCGACACTTTGCTAGAAAGCGAGTTGGAGTATTTTGTTCGTGAGCTGTTCAAGGAAATCGACCAGGATGGCAATGGATTCTTGGAGTTTCAGGAGCTTCGAGTATTCTTGCGCGATGACTTGCTGTCGGATGAAGCTGCCGCAGCTTCTGATTCGGTGTCAAGGAACGGCAGCAATGCGCTCAATGGCTTCCTCAACCTGCGCGGCAATGAATATCATTCGTTCGAAGTCATCAATAAGATGTGCGAGACGAAGATAACGTCGTCTGAACAGCTCGCAGAGTGGATCAAACGTCCAGCGTTCGAAGGACGATTTTGGGAACTATTTGAGAGTGAAGCTCGCGTCACGAACCGTTCGCTTGGCGACCAAAATCCTGTGGATGTGCAGAAGAAGTTGGTTCGTTTGTTGAAGAACTATGATGCTGCGAATCTCATTTGGGATGCTTTGGTTTTACCCGCTATAGAAGATAACTGCATGGATCATGTTATGTGCGAGTGGTTATTGCAGCCCTTTACGCATTGTGGAGGCATCAGCGAATATCAGAGTGCTGCAAAGGTTATTGCGAAGAAGAAACGTGACGGTATTTTCAGCGCAGCTTTGGAGGAGGCCGAGCAACTGGTAAGCAAGCTCACGCAAACTACAAATCCGGTGAAGAAGCAGCTACAGTTCACGAGCGACGTAAAGATGGGTAATCTGCGCTTTGTTCTTACGGATACGGATTTACCTGCTCGTTTTTGCCGCGGTGATTTTGCCATTAAGGATGTGAAGGTGTCGATGGAAATGACTGCCAAGGAAATTGATGAGATTGGCCCCGTGGATTGGATCGGTTTGGCTACTTCTGGCTACTCCGACTGGACAGTACTATTTGGTTTCAAGATTTCGTCGTCTTGCTACAGTGACATCGCAAATGATATGGAACATATTATTGAGCCATGGGAATTGGTGGCGGGTATTTCTTCAGGTGCAGGCGAGAACGGATTTTCTGTGTTGATGGAGGCCGCGAAGCGATTCCAGATCAATGTGACGCCCAGTGTACTGAGGACGTACCGTGCTTTGATGGACGCCCTTGATGGAGAGGCACAGCAAAATGCCTTACAGAAGCATCAGGATAGCTTTCAAAGTGTTGTGGCTGCGAAGAAGTACAAAGAGATGGATTGTCTGGTGCAGAATTTCACGGGATGTAAGGTCACCCTGATGCTGAACGGTAATGACGAGCCAGTCACGGTCGAAGCGCACAACCGCGCTCACATTGAAAACGGGGCTCTCAAGGACGGTGAGGCTACCCTTGATTCACTTGTAATCGACCAGTGGGGTACCAGTAAAAGCGCTGTGAAGCTGCCATCTTTTGGCAATATTAGCGTTGGTGTCAGCACTGCTGAGGCATCGCCCTCAACGCTGTTTGTCACTGTGTTTTCGCGACTGGAAAACCCGCAGCGACAGCTCATTGTGCTGAGATCCAACACGTACTTCTGCAACCATAGCTCTGAGTCTTACGAGGTGAAATATCTGACTCTCGCGAGCGAGGGCAGAAAGTCTGTAGAATCTCCCGCTATCAAGCTGCGACCAAATGAGCGTATTTCGCTGCCGCTTTCACTTCTTATGGGAATCACGGAGTTCTATGCTCGTCCTGAGAACTATGAGCACTGGATTGTCAAAACATCGCTGAATAATGACGTGCTAACGTCCACTGAGGCAATCGAAGAGCTTGAGGAGCACGAAGCCGAACGCGAGGCAAAGAAGAAGCAACGCCGAGGCGGACACATTGTCTATGGCGAGACCGAGGAAACATGCACGAAGGTCATTAAGAGTTTGACTCCGAACATGATTGTACGTCGTTGGTATCTGCGCTCACATTTTGAGTGGGAACTGGCTCTATTGCCTCCATTCGTAGTGCGTAACTCGCTTCCATATGAAATGGAATACCGTTTCATTGAGTACAAGACCAGTTCGTTAAGAGACATGAAGGTTGAGTATGCCAAGGTTGAAGTGCTTCTCCAGCGTGAGAGTGAACTTGAGCCGTCCGATGGAGTATTGAGCGGAGTGGTGGAGTCGGGGCACGATACGGAGGTGTCTGGCGTTTCCGGGGGTTATCCTGGATACCTATCTGTTCGACTGGTTGCCAAGAAGCAAAGCATGGGCAAGCACGTTGCGTCTTCATGGTCAAAACCGCTTTTGATGATGATCCACAAGGGAGTTGAGCAATTCACGACATTGCGGGAAAGCGTTGAAGCGGATACTGGTCTCAAGTTTAACATCGATCGAATTACGCTACCTGGGTACCCTCGTCTCGTACGCTTTTCAAGTCCTTACTGGATTGTGGACAACACATCGCTTGCGTTTAGTTTTGCATCAACCGAGCCTGGTGCTAAGAGAAACTCATTTGTGGCCATGGACGTGTGCGTACCGTTCAGTTATCCGATTATGACGTCGTTGCAAAAAGATCGTTTGAGCTTGAAGCCGCGTGCAAACCTTAACCGTCGCCCAGCGGCGTGGGGAGCGCTGGGCAATATGCCAGAGACGGCTTACAAGGCTTCTACTGTGTCCGACCATGCGATTAAGAACGCAAAATGGTCGGAGCCTATTAACACGACAGCAATTAACACGATGGGTGAGGTCGTATGCGGTCCAAGCGTCTTCAGCGTGAAGATGGAAGGTCTGTACGGCCTCTTTGAGCCCGGTATCTCGCTCACGTTAAGCCCAAGATACTTCGTTCAGAACCGTTTGAACCAAAAGCTATTCATTCAAAGCTTTGCATCGCACGACAATGACCCGCAAAAGGTCGATGACATGTTCCACAAACGAAGTGCCGAGGAGGTGAAGCAGTTGCATTTGACGTTGGAAGATGGCCAGACTACGCCTCTGTATCACTTCGGGTCTTTGAAGAAGGGTGAGTCTGTGGAACAAAGCCAGCGTTACGTGTCGTTTGCGTTCTCAGAGGACTGGGACACCGACGTCGACAAGAAGAACTGGTCATTCGCTATTCCGATCAATACGGCGGGAGATCTCTACTTGCAGGTTTATTCATCAGTGCGCCAGCGATACCTTATTTGCCAAGCAAGTGTGCAGGTGGTTGACATGTACGTGTACGTGGTTCTGACGGATGTATCGTGCGCACCTCCATATCGTATTGAGAATTACACGCCGTTCAGGGTGGACTGCGCTCAGTTGGGCGAGTCATCCATCTTCAGTCGCGGACAAAAGGAGATGGCTGCCACCATTAAATCTGGTGCATGGCACGCATTCGCTTGGTTCAACCCGTTGTCAAAGGAACGTCATGTTGAACTCCGTCTCTCACACGTGGATGCTCCCAAGGCGCAGACCAAGAAGTATGACATTGACTACGTTGGCTATCTGAATCCCATTACCATGTGGGTGTCCCGCGATGGGGAGAAGCAGCGTCCTGTCGAGTTGACTGTCCAGGTTGTTGTTGAAAAAAGTACTCGCGTGCTCAAGATTGCGGAGAAGGAGTTGGAGCTGAGTCTTCTGGAGAACCAGGACTCGGAAGGAGAAGGCGACTTTCAGCATCGTCGAATGCTTTATGCTTCATCTTTTGATATTGCTTTCGATGGGTTTGGTTTTTCGTTGCTGGATGGATTCCCTCAGGAAGTATTCTTTTCATCGGTTGATGTTATTAAACTGCAAAAAGCGCCTGCCTCGCTGGAATGGACATTCTCGGTGTTGCATTGCCAAGTGGACAACATGCTGACGAGTGCCAAGTTTCCTGTTATTATGAACCCAGTGAATGCCGGCTACAGTGACAAGTCGGTGGGCAAGGAACCCGAACCGTTCGTCAAGTTGGTACTTGATGCTGATCTCGAGGCTCGATTGGGAACTTACAAGCTGCTTGAGTTTGGTCTGAGCGATCTGGCGGTAAAGGTGGACATCGATTACTTAGTGAACCTCGTCAAACTGCTTGAACCGTACTTAGTGTCCGACGCAACCATGGCGTACCGCTCGAAGCTGACCCTAGAGCGCACGCTTCAGCGTCGTGCCCCGCCAATGCCTGTGATGTTGGTGACGGAGGACGGTGGCATCCAAACGGACCTCGTGTACTTCGATATTTTGCGCATTTCGTCCTTGTCTGTGGATTTGGAATACTCGATCACCCGCAAAGACATTGTGTCGTCTACGGGTGGAGGTCACTCGGTGATTTTAGGCTTCCTGAGCCAGGTTATTGGCCTTATCGGGTCAAACCTGAGTGGGTCGCCGACATTCAGCTTCAGCGAGATTGTGATTGTGCGCTGCTTCTCTACAAAGCACCGACTCCAGAGCCAGCTGGTCGCGAACTATGTCCAGCAGGGTGTGCTGCAGGCTTACCGTCTTATTGGCAGCGCCGACATTATTGGCAATCCGATTGGACTCGTTGAAGATTTGGGATCTGGTGTGGTAGAATTTCTGAAGATCACGAAGGGTGAATTGACTGGTGGTGCTCAAACGCGAGGCGAGGGAGTGAAAGTGCTGGGTAAGACCATCGTGAAATCAGGTGCATCCTCTGTCGCGAAAATCACGGGCTCGCTGGATAAGTTTGTGGGCGAGTTCGCTGATGATAAAAAAACTGATACTGCAGCTGGTGATGATTCTTCGACCGACAATGCTGGTGTCAAGTTCGCGAAAGACCTTGGTCGTGGCTTCACGGGCATTTTCACGAAGCCTGTGGAGGGTGCCATCAAGGGCGGCGTGACGGGACTTGTACAGGGCACGGTGCAGGGTATCACGGGCCCCGGCGTCGTTCTTCTCAAAGGTCTAACGTCCACGTCTCACAACCTTGCGCTGGGTGTTCAATCGACAGTCGTGGATCGCTCCCCATTCGGCGGTCGCCGCCGCAAACCGAAGCTTGTTGAGAACGGCAAGCTGATCCCGGAATTTGACGAGGAACATTACAAGCCCACGAAGCTAGAACTGGAGGTACTCGGCGCTAATGGGCTAGACTCGGACAAGTCGTGCGATCCCTTGTGCGTTGTGCGCATCGATGGCGTGGATGTGATGAAAACCGCTGTCATTTATAACACGGTTAACCCTGTTTGGCAAGAGAAGACTCAAGTGGCCTTGACGGGCAAAGAAAATGAGGTGCAGTTCGTAGTGAAAGATTCTTACGGCGGAACGGTGGCTAAAACCGTTGGTAAGTGCATCATGAGCATGGCGCAGCTACAGGAGGATTTTAAGCCGCCCGAATACTCGTCGGACCTGGCTCAGTGGGTGCACACGCAAGTGAAACCTGGGAACACGAAGAAGAATGTGAGCCACGTGATTACTGAGAAGGACTATCCGCTAGTAATGCTGAAGAAAAATAGCTGGAAGGAAGACAGTCATGCGTCGTCTTTGGGTGAGGAGAAGCATCAGGTGCTTGTGACGGTGTTGTCACTGCGAGACATGGTGGTCACGAGCTCGACTGGCAGTGGAATGCTTGGTTTGGGCAATCTGGGTAGCAGCACACCCAACATCACGCCGTATATCTCGGTGCATGTTGGCAAAAATGCGAACCGGACGAACACCACCAAAATGTCGTTCACCAAGAACAAAAAGAAGGAGTTGCTGGGCAATGCGACGTGGGGCGAAAGTTTCACATTTCCCCTGACTGCCAAGGAGCTGCACAGCAATGGCGCCGACTCCAGGTTGGTGGTTTCGCTCAAGGACAAGAGCATGCTTGTGGACGCACGCCTCGGATCTGCTACTCTGGCGATCGACGCGACGAGGAGCAACGCTCCTGCGACGACAGAAGAGCTGGTGTTGCAGGACCAGTCTGGTAAGGCCATCGGCTACCTCACGGTGAAGATAGAGGTCGCTGGTTCGGCCACATCGTCGCGTTCGCTGTCGATCCGCTCTCTTCTATCGATTGGGGACGACATGGCGAGCCTCCCGCCTGATGCTGTTAAGGCCGGCACCATTCGCGTGTCCTGCGTGTTTGAGTAAGCCACATTTTTCGATTTGCATTTGCGCAGTGAGTTTGCTGCGGACAATAATGCCTCAGTGCGTTAATAATGCCTCATGATGTCGCAAACCAGTACTTTTCTTAACCATTTCTTGTTGACAACATGGAGTGTTCGTTATGTTAATTAGGCTCCTTCACAATTTGTGTAATTGGGTCCTTATTAAGCCCTACTACTACATGTTCTTCGAAGTAGTATACAATGTTGACAACACAATGTTGTCCACTGCAAATATATTATCCCGCCCGGAAAATTGCATTCACTTCGTCTTGGTAAAAATGGCCTCGTCGCCTCTGTTTTCCTTTCTTTTTCTTCTCTTTCCGGAGCCGCTGCTGCTCTTTTGTTACCGCTTGAGCCCGAGCAGTTTTCTCCTCCAGCGCAAACTCAAGCTCTTCGACGTTCTCATATATGCAATCGATCAGGATATCGACGTCCATTCCAACAGGAACGAGGATGCCCATGCCCTGCTCTGGAGCTTCTTCGTCCCATGACACCTGCGGCTCTTCCACCTCGGTGTCGGCAGTGATAAGAAGCATGATCTTGTTCCACACTAGACTGTGCAGGCGCAACTCCATAAAGTTGACAAGTAAAAGGTTCGCAATCCAGTGAAACGCGCTCTTTTTCATGTGAGGATCCTGAAACTTCGGCAGGAAAAGCCTCGAGTGAAGCAGATTAGTCAGTACAGCATGCTGCGTCGCTGCAAGCAGGAAATAACAAATACAATGGTGAGTTGACACAAGGCCACGCTCAGCAAACGACATCCCGAAACAACCCAAAACGCACTTACTAGGTCCGTCTTCCAGCCCTGTCGTCGTTTCCTGCACGATATTCTTTTCGTGCATAAGCATCTCGTGGAAGATCTTATCAAACTGTTCGTGTTCTCGCTTTTTCGAGCGGTTCTGCTCCCCAACACGAATTCCATGCACATCTGCCTGATCCGCAACGGTCTCTTCCTCCGCAAGCCACTCGGCCAACGCCGTCATCTTCATCTCGTCCTCCGCTTCTTCCACTACAAGCGGTACTTGAGCCATCTGGAACAGATCCTGCAAAATTTGTTTCGTGGTGCGTTGCCACTCCCGCGCGAACGGGGCTTGCAGTGCAGTCTCTGGGTCATTGCGAGCACCCACCGACCGTCCTGGATTTAACAGCGTGCGCTTCACGAGGCGCCCGGGTACTTCCACCGTGTACTTGACTTCGACGAACCCGTCGACGTGTTCCTGGGTATCTAAATCGTCCATGGGGACGTGGAAAACCAGTGGAAAGCGCACAGGCTCGTCCTGAACTGCCTGAGGACTCTCGCTCAGTGCCAACACTTGTTTGCGCGCATTGAACGCATCGTTGTTGCAGCCGAACGTGGCTAACTCCAGGAATACGTTGAGCTGTTTGAGTGCCTGTTCATTTTCCTGTACCAATGTGGGCGCATGGCGTTGCACTGTGTCCGGGTGCAGACGCAGCAGCAGTGGAGACACGTAAGGCGTGAGGTTCAGTCCCTTGGTGCGTCGCGGGCCTGGAGCCGTCGACAGGCAGCGGCGAAGCACAGCCCCTCGTACCGGAGCTCCTCGCCGCAGCATGGCCAATGGGTGGTTAGGATTGGCTGAAAAGCCGTGTCTGTGACGTGATAGGAATACTGTCGGAGAATGGTATACGTGTATACACGCTCAACGCTTATTACTTTACAGGTTGCCGCATGGGTTTGCCGTGAACGACTGGAGGAGGTCTGCTGTTCGCTCCAGCTCGTTGTAGATGCCTGCCCGTCGATCGTCGATACTTGCGCGAAGTCGATCAGCTCGCAAAGCCACGACGTCGGTCAGGCTTGCAGCCGAGAGAGATGAGGACGACCACAACGAGTTCGAGTAAATGTCCCCTGCCAAACTTGGAGGCTGTGCGAAACGCAGAAGACGAAAGGCTTCTGCGGCGGCGTATAGACGGATCTTCTGGCTCCGTACCTGGTGATTGCTGCCGTTAGAAAACATTTTGGCACGGTGCCACTTCCAAGCTTGTTGCACGAGCACTGCAGCCCCAGCTTTACGCTGGCGGACGTAACGATAAAAGCGTGCGACATCGAGCACTGTTTGCTCTTGAGGAGACATTTGCAGAGCGTCAATGAGTACGACGCGTAGCAAGCACGCGATGACCATTCCGCCCATGATTCCTCCAATTGCAACGACGATCTTACCGCCCAGAGTCCGCGGGAAGATGTCGCCGTAGCCAACGCCAGTGATGGTGACAATTGTCAACCAGAAAGCATCACTAGCGTTCTTCTCAGTCGGGTTACTGGCCCTACGTAACACCACACGACAAACTCCGATACGTGATGTCTCCTACCAAACAAAAAGAGCAAGTATGCAAATGTTTACTCACCGCTCAAAGAAATTTAGAGCGACTGATGTGAGGAACCAGTCTATGGTCAATAGAGACCCGGTCGACCCAAATGGAAATTTCTGAAAGGAAAACTTGGTCGTGAGCCAGATCGACGACAAATTCATTCGATGAATTGAACCTGCACGCAGCGGCAACATTGACTTAATAAACAGAGCAGAAACACACCACAAAGATCACTATCCTTACCGATAAGACGCGCTTCGTGCGATGCGGAATTCAAGCCCAATCGGTTTCTCAAGACTCGACCAAGCAAATATATGCGTGTGAACACCAGAACGTCTGCATTTAGCATAAACGGGTGTTAGATGAAAGTCAGAAGGTCGCTGGTCCATTTTTTTCGTTACCCAATTGATCGAGACACAGCACATCATAGTCTCCCCAGCGCCAAATTTTGCGATCAGCACTAAAAGGTGGCATGTGAACTGTACACACCAGCGTTTCGATCAGAAATCGACTGTCAATCAACGCGTTGAAGGTTAGAGCATTAATCCCTCTTCTGTTAAAGAATATTGTACAACACAGACTTTAATCACTAACCTCCGTAGCCCTGAATACCCACAGAAGAAAGTAGCATCAGGTGGCAGTTGTTTCTCCAAAATTTTGATCTTGCACGTGATTCCTGGAGGTCAAAGAATAATGTCAGACCCCAATGTCGTCACATCCAATTTCGTAAACCACTACGCCATCTACAAAGAAGGACGTACGGTAGCGCATGACCAAAGCATAAATAAGAAGCCCCGATGTGCCTGTGAGCGCACCCTTCAGCACGACGAACAGCGTAGAGTAGGCAAGCGAGTCCGACTCCGTCGACGACGAAAAGTCTCGCCCCTCTTCCACCAACTGAGCCAATTCTACACCAAGCAGTTCTCCCTCCACGCTAGCGCACAAAATGCCGATCACGGCCAGTAGCAGCATGAAACTCTCCCAGAATTTCCGCTCATCTGCCAGCTACGCAACATTTTTTTTGTTCTTCTTATGACACACTCTTTCACCATATTACCAAATGCAAATATCGCCACGAAGATGTGCAATTGCCACCTTTCGACTGCAATCGAGATTTTTAATTGTGGCGACGGTCGTTTGCCAGGTAGCATCGTTGGATTCAAATTTGCGTCTTAACTGCAAGAAATCAAAGACAGAAAATGGTTGGTGCGACGCCAAAATGGAGGGGTTGGGCTTGAAAATGAGGGTGGCCGGACCTGGTCGATGTAGATGGCCCTGCGAGATATCGAGGCGGATCTCGGGGGCAAGTGGACAGCCACATGCTGCGCGGCGTCCGAAGGTGGGAGAGCCATTTCAGTGAGCCAAAAATGATTTAGTAGCACCAAATTATACATTAACTACCACAAACTGGGTTTTATCTTCTTTAAAAACCCTTCAAATTGGGTGCTTTGTTTCTTCAACTTCACCTGTTCTTCAAATCAATCAAGCCAAGCACAAGCGTGCCAAAATGTAGTCGATACCAATTCTATGCCGAAGCCAATGACGATGCCAACTTGTCACGACCACTTCCATTCCACATGTCCACTCACTCAGCAGCAACACACAAAAAAAATTTAACGAATACAAATCATATTCACTGCGTTTTCACGAACGCTTCACTCAAATCTACACATGACTCGCGGCATCATCTCTTCAAAGTCTCGCCCGGTCTAAGCCGAAGCGGGCGTGAGCACGCCGGCCTGCACCACATGCGCGCCGTCGCCGATGCGCGTCAGGAAGCTCGCGGGCTTTGGTAGCTCTGCGCCGAACTTGTCCACTGGGTAGCCGGCGTCCAGCGTTGCCATGAGTTTCTGCGCGTGCTGCTGCTGCACCAGGGCCACGATGCATCCGCCAAAGCCGCCGCCCGTCATACGCGCACCGAATACGCCCTCGCAGCCACGAGCCGTCTCCACCAGGTAATCCAGCTCAGGCGTGCTCACCTCGTAGTCATCACGCAGAGACTCGTGGCTCTCGAACATGAGCTTGCCCGCCTCCGCATACTCGCGCGCGCGAATGTGCTCCACGGCGGCGACCGTGCGCTCGTCCTCCGTGATCACGTGGCGCGCGCGGCGGTACACCACCTCGTCGTCCAGCGCCTTGCGCACCGAGTCCAGCGCGGGAACCGTTGCGTCGCGCAGGTGCGTCATCTGCGGGTGGCCATGAGTCTGCAGCGCCTTCACGGCAGCCTGGCACTGCATCACGCGCTCCTTGTACTCGCCACCGTTCAGCTCGTGCTTGACGTTCGAGTTGCACACCACGATGACCACGTCCGGGTCCTGGAACGCCACGGCCGTCGGCTCCTTAGTGCGGCAGTCAATCAACAACGCACAGTCCTTCTTACCACATGAAGAGATGAACTGGTCCATGATGCCGCACGGCACGTTGCAGTACTCGTGCTCGGCCGCCTGGCACAGCAGCGCCTTCTGGATGGCCGACACGCCCTTGATCTCGAACAGACTTTCCAGAAAGGTGGCGAAACCCACCTCCAGTGCTGCAGAGCTACTCAGACCGCTGCCGAACGGCACCGTGCTCACGATGGCCGCGTGCACACCCAGAGCTTCTTTGCGGTTCAGGTGTTTCAGGTACTCCGCCGTCACTCCCTTCGGGTAGTTCCCCCATGACGGCTGCGTCTTGTCCAGCTGCTCCGTGTTGTCGGCCCGGAACTCCAGTACCTGGCCCGGGAAGCTCGCGGATGCCAGCTTGGTGATCGACGCCGACTCGGCGGGGGCGCGCACGCCCACCACCACCGTCGTCTTGTCCAGCGCCAGCGGGCACACGAAGCCGTCGTTGTAGTCCGTGTGCTCGCCAATGAGGTTAACGCGTCCGGGCGCGGCCGCAATGGTCAGGGCCTCGCGCGGCAACTCGGCGTACTGCTTGAAGGTGGAGTAGAAGAGGCTGACAGCCTGCTCGACCACGTCGGCGTTGTCGGATCCGGCCATGGTAGTCTTGGTTTCGGGTGTGTTGGGTTGGTGCTCAGGGAGGAGACAATTGCAAAATGAGATTGGAACGCGCCGGGGTCTTGACCTTGCCTTCAGTTGAAGTGGGTAGTCATGGGACCAACTGCAATGCCACCAACAATGCTGACGTTCACGGACCGCTGAGTTGTATGCCTAGATTGGAGCTATGTTTATGCTGTGTCGACGCTGCTTGGTCGTTGAAGAGCTTATCGTAATCGTCGCTGCCTTCGTTGACAAAAAAACTCGCAACAATAATTGAAATTAGAGGATTTGAGGGCTCGAATTGGCAACTTTTGCACCGATATACCGGTAATGGAGTGACCAACTTCAAACACGGTCCGATTCGATGGAGCACATGGATCATCAGCGCAATTGGAATCACGGTTATTTGGAGCGAGCTTTGGTCAGGAGACAGAATTGAACACGAAGATCGGCTGCGGAGTTTGCCACCACTACGGAATGAGAAATCAGATCGAGCGACCAGCTTCTTTGCAGCGCACTCACTGCAATATTGTGCGCATGACGATTTAGCGCGCTAGTCGTATCCATACTCCCTTCCTGGTGTCGTTGCAGCCTTCACGCCTCTGGCTCTAGCGAATCACCACCACCACGACCCTTCTCGGTCGAAGTGGAATTGCATGAGGTATTTCCAAGCCAGCAACCGCTAACCTTGCGATGCGTGAAGAGAGAGAGTGAAGCGAACGACGAATGCTCCCCCACCGTTCGCTTCGCTCTGCACTGGCCGATTGTACACTGGATTCCAGTGTACAGTACAATCGACCAGTGCAGCGACTGGAATGCTAAAATTGACTCCGCTGGTGACGCCCGAATTCATCACAGATACTGCCACACCTGAAAGTTTGGTTGTGTCCGGTAAATATGGCTTAATTCGGACATGGCTGTGGAAGTTACAGAGCTGGGCGAGTGTCCCCCAGGCTAACGAATTACAGGTTACAGTTGTTCAGCTCATCAGTAGCCAATGTACACTGTATACTGTACAGTAATCTACTCTACATTGTACAGTACCTGTAGATTATAATGGCGTTGGTAACGTTTTCGAATAATTGGTTCAAGAAAATTTGGCAACCAACGTAGTAATGCATTTCCAAGCTGTTAAGAAAAAACGATTTCTGTTGCCACGACCACTTCCATTCCACATGTCCACTCACTCAGCAGCAACACAAAAAAAGATTTAACGAATACAAATCATATTCACTGCGTTTTCACGAACGCTTCACTCAAATCTACACATGACTCGCGGCATCATCTCTTCAAGGTCTCGCCCGATCTAAGCCGAAGCGGGCGTAAGCACGCCGGCCTGCACCACATGCGCGCCGTCGCCGATGCGCGTCAGGAAGCTCGCGGGCTTTGGTAGCTCTGCGCCGAACTTGTCCACTGGGTAGCCGGCGTCCAGCGTTGCCATGAGTTTCTGCGCGTGCTGCTGCTGCACCAGGGCCACGATGCATCCGCCAAAGCCGCCGCCCGTCATACGCGCACCGAATACGCCCTCGCAGCCACGAGCCGTCTCCACCAGGTAATCCAGCTCAGGCGTGCTCACCTCGTAGTCATCACGCAGAGACTCGTGGCTCTCGAACATGAGCTTGCCCGCCTCCGCATACTCGCGCGCGCGAATGTGCTCCACGGCGGCGACCGTGCGCTCGTCCTCCGTGATCACGTGGCGCGCGCGGCGGTACACCACCTCGTCGTCCAGCGCCTTGCGCACCGAGTCCAGCGCGGGAACCGTTGCGTCGCGCAGGTGCGTCATCTGCGGGTGGCCATGAGTCTGCAGCGCCTTCACGGCAGCCTGGCACTGCATCACGCGCTCCTTGTACTCGCCACCGTTCAGCTCGTGCTTGACGTTCGAGTTGCACACCACGATGACCACGTCCGGGTCCTGGAACGCCACGGCCGTCGGCTCCTTAGTGCGGCAGTCAATCAACAACGCACAGTCCTTCTTACCACATGAAGAGATGAACTGGTCCATGATGCCGCACGGCACGTTGCAGTACTCGTGCTCGGCCGCCTGGCACAGCAGCGCCTTCTGGATGGCCGACACGCCCTTGATCTCGAACAGACTTTCCAGAAAGGTGGCGAAACCCACCTCCAGTGCTGCAGAGCTACTCAGACCGCTGCCGAACGGCACCGTGCTCACGATGGCCGCGTGCACACCCAGAGCTTCTTTGCGGTTCAGGTGTTTCAGGTACTCCGCCGTCACTCCCTTCGGGTAGTTCCCCCATGACGGCTGCGTCTTGTCCAGCTGCTCTAGGTTGTCGGCCCGGAACTCCAGTACCTGGCCCGGGAAGCTCGCGGATGCCAGCTTGGTGATCGACGCCGACTCGGCGGGGGCGCGCACGCCCACCACCACCGTCGTCTTGTCCAGCGCCAGCGGGCACACGAAGCCGTCGTTGTAGTCCGTGTGCTCGCCAATGAGGTTAACGCGTCCGGGCGCGGCCGCAATGGTCAGGGCCTCGCGTGGCAACTCGGCGTACTGCTTGAAGGTGGAGTAGAAGAGGCTGACAGCCTGCTCGACCACGTCGGCGTTGTCGGATCCGGCCATGGTAGTCTTGGTTTCGGGTGTGTTGGGTTGGTGCTCAGGAAGAAGACAATTGCAAAATGAGATTGGAATGAGCCTGTGCCAAAACCTTGTGGCTTGGTTCTTGGTCGCGTATCCTAATCGGGCGTGCAGCTCTCTTTGAGGCAGCAGATGCCACGGGCATCATGCCACACGGGAGCTTCAACATGCACATAGGAGAAGGCAGTATACCGTGTCCTGCGATGACATCCCGATGTGGGGAGGCAGTCACCAAGCAGTGGTGCCACTCTGGTCGGGCAAGTTCAAGTACGGTATGCTGGTCAATGACAGACCCATGCAGAATGCCACGGTGACAACCATTGCTGGCCATACAATGGTACGTGGCGATCGTACCTACTTGGTGCTCGATCCGTTTCTGAAGAAGCGCCAAAGAACTGACAGCAAAGTTCAGGAAGTTCGTTCCGCCTTAATGCTGCCAGTAGATACAGTATATCGATGACGTGCAGCGCCACTAGTACCGGGCGTCTAACTTCAAAAACTCATCGTTGCTGGCGCCCCCCGCGTGGCCAGCGTACTGCACAAAAGGGACCTCGGATCGAAATCTAAGTGGCCGTTGAGTTTGGCCGGCGTAACTTTGTAGCGTGATGGCTCCGTTGAATGCTGGGACCCCTATCGTTCCGGTTCACAGCGCGAGTCTCTGCTAGAGACCAACATGTTTACGAGTTTTCCAGCAATATGGAGCTCTGTGTTTTCCGAAACGACTAGCAAATTGACCGTGTTTGAAGTTGCGCATCAGAGTGGCGTTTCTTTCATCTGCATGCAACTCTTCGCGGCGGTACTATACCGGTATCTCAAAGTGATACCGCTACCAGTCGCATCTTGAAGTTGACAGAAAATAATGCTTATGACAATTTGAAAGCAGCAGATCTCCAATAATTGCAATTTTTCCAAAGGTCGTAACAGATGTTTCCGCAAACACACGCCACGTACAAGCCACCCCAGCCGGCGCCGCCTTCCAACCCCACCTTGCCATTCCTCTTTCCACAAGGGATACCATGGCTGCATCCGCCAATATCGACATGGTGGAGCAGGCTGTCAGCTTCTTCTACTCTACCTTCAAGCAGTACGCCGAGTTGCCGCGCGAGGCCCTGACCATTGCGGCCGCGCCCGGACGCGTTAACCTCATTGGCGAGCACACGGACTACAACGACGGCTTCGTGTGCCCGCTGGCGCTGGACAAGACGACGGTGGTGGTGGGCCTGCGTGCCCCCGCCGAGTCGGCGTCGATCACCAAGCTGGCGTCCGCGAGCTTCCCGGGCCAGATACTGGAGTTCCCGGCTGACAACCTAGAGCAGCTGGACAAGACGCAGCCGTCGTGGGGGAATTACCTGAAGGGAGTGACGGCCGAGTACCTGAAGTACCTGAACCGCAAGGAGTCTCTGGGCGTACACGCGGCCATCGTGAGCACGGTGCCGTTGGGCAGCGGTCTGAGCAGCTCTGCAGCGCTGGAGGTGGGTTTCGCCACCTTTCTGGAAAGTCTGTTCGAGATCAAGGGCGTGTCGGCCATCCAGAAGGCGCTGCTGTGCCAGGCGTCTGAGCATGAGTACTGCGACGTGCCGTGCGGCATCATGGACCAGTTCATCTCTTCGTGTGGTAAGAAGGACTGTGCGCTGCTAATTGACTGCCGCACTAAGGACCCGACGGACGTGGCGTTCCAGGACCCGGACGTGGTCATCGTTGTGTGCAACTCGAACGTCAGGCACGAGATGAACGGTGGCGAGTACAAGGAGCGCGTGATGCAGTGCCAGGCTGCCGTGAAGGCGCTGCAGACTCATGGCCACCCGCAGATGACGCACCTGCGCGACGCAACGGTTCCCGCGCTGGACTCGGTGCGCAAGGCACTGGACGACGAGGTGGTGTACCGCCGTGCGCGCCACGTGATCACGGAGGACGAGCGAACGGTCGCCGCCGTGGAGCACATTCGCGCGCGCGAGTATGCGGAGGCGGGCAAGCTCATGTTCGAGAGCCACGAGTCTCTGCGTGATGACTACGAGGTGAGCACGCCTGAGCTGGATTACCTGGTGGAGACGGCTCGTGGCTGCGAGGGCGTATTCGGTGCGCGTATGACGGGCGGCGGCTTTGGCGGATGCATCGTGGCCCTGGTGCAGCAGCAGCACGCGCAGAAACTCATGGCAACGCTGGACGCCGGCTACCCAGTGGACAAGCTCGGTGCGGAGCTGCCAAAGCCCGCGAGCTTCCTGACGCGCATCGGTGATGGAGCGCACGTGGTGCAGACCGGCGTGCCTATACCCAATTCTGCTTAGGTCACCGGTTCAGTGAGTGTTTGATGAGGGGAGGTCGCGAGTCATGTGTTCGCCTGAGTAAAGTGAAAGCGACTACGGAATAAATATGATTAATATTCGGGAAAAAGCTGTTTGTGTGTTGCTGTTAATTGAGTGAGTGCTTTGATATATGAAAAGAATCGAGTCGCTTTGTTGGTGTCTTCTATTGGGGCACTCACTTTTTCCTTGTCCCTTTTTCTTTTCATCCATTCAATGAATGTTGTCCTAAGCGGACCAAAAAGGACAGGGGTGCTGTTCGGCAGCGCCACTAGGAGTGCGTATTTGTTGTATGTTGTCGATCCGCTTCGGGTTTAGCCGTTGGGAACTACTACGTACTTCGATGTAGCAAATTGAGTTGCCGCAAATGCGGTTGCACCAATCAATCTACTGGTTGAAAGAAGCTGGTTGTCAAATCTGGTATATCGGAAACCTAAAAGGTAATCATAGCCATTAGAATCTACATCAGAGCTCAACAATTGTAAACCGAAGTTCGTTAGTCAATGCACATGTTGTACATTTTCAAGAGATCGCACAGTAGGCCCAGCTGGACGGTCGCCACAACCTGTGAGATGGCAGCCCCACAGTGTGGCCTGCGTTGCAGTCTGCCAGTGTCCAATGCTCATACACCAAAGCCAAAGTCCACTACCAGTGTCCAAAAAACCCATTCTGAAGCTGATCTTGCGCACGTCGCCCGCACGTATGCAGGTGCGTGGCGAGTGCAAGATACAGCTAGACTATCTACGATCCTCTATGCAGAACGACATTATTAGCTATGCGCTGCCGCGATGTTGTGCTCCGCTGGATCAATATACTTAGGTTAAGTATCGGGAACTACTCTGTATTTGTATAGTTATCGCTAATCTACTTTGCGAACGAGGCGCGCGGCGGGGCAGCCTCTCTTGCTCACTACAGCTTTTGCAGCTCCACGAGCAGCAAGCAAGAGAGAGCAGCCCGCCAAGCACCGTGTTCCTTTCGAGGCTTTGCCTGGCGTTCACGTGTCTTTCCTACTTACTTCATCTACTGCCCTTACTACTAACTAGGTGTATTATATTTTAATGCCGCCTACTCTCTTACAAGCAACGGACAGCTGAGGAGCCCAATGACGCACCCGACGTCATCTCATGTTATTAGCCCAACGAGGGCTGGGCTGTCGACGACCTCGACGCCTGGTGTGGACAACGCTGCTCAAGACGTTTCTACCAATCAAAACCAAGCTGATTGCCATTGGAAGAAAACCCGACTACTACCAGTGACGCGCTACTGTCGCGAAGTGGTGCTGAGTACTTGATCCGCTCATTGGCTGGAATTCAAAATAGCCGCTCATTCGTTGAAGGATGTATCAAGGTCTGCGAGACCTTCACTCAGCGGACCCAGCGAACGCTGGAGAATTCGTCACTCGCCAAACAGCCGCCGCCGCACAGGCGCGAAAACGACGACGGTCAAGACTCGCGCCTGCCGCCCCAGGACAACATGAACCCCGGAGGCCGCTATGACGACAGGGATCTGGCTGGGCACACCAAGTCGCTGATGAGCTCACCGACCATCAACTTGCCCAAGCTGCACACCAAGACTGACTACAAGTCGTGGCGCAGCGAGGTGCCGCTGCGCTTCGATGCGCGCATGCTGGACGATATCACGTACTGCTCGGAGCGACACAACAACGACGAAGGCCAGCGCCGCCCAAGTACCGCGAGTGATTCGAGCTGCGCAAGAACAAGGCGTTCTCGGCCTGGCGCTGTCGCTTTCGGTGGACCTGCGCACGACGTTCAAGATCGACGACATCCACGAAAACATGGACGCCGCCACGTTGCTGTTCGAGCGCATCACGCAGCACTTCGAGGCTGGTGACGGCATCATCCCTGACTACCTGCTGCAGGGGTTGGCGACGTGCAGGCTCAACTCTGGCGAGACAGTCACGGCCTACATTGACGACGTTGCGCGCAAGGTGACGCAACAGCACCAAGCGAACGGCGAGTTCACTGAGTGGCGACACGCAAGCCTACTCCTGTCGAACTGCGTCAAGGTGTACCAAGGGCTGGCTCGAGAGCATGGCGACTGGGTTAACAACAACGATCGCCGGAGCCTCACATTGTAGCTGTCCAACACCTGTGCGCGGCTGAGCATCAGCGCGAACAACTTCGGGGTCAGACCAGAGAGCCAACCTTGCAGACTTTGCGAGTCGCCCAGGTCAACGATGGCCAAGGGCAAGGGCAAGGGCAAGGAACGAACCGCAAAGCGCAGCAAGCAGCAACGTAAGCGAGACAAGCACATTGCAGACAAAAACAGAATACTAACTGCGCTAACTGTAGTGGTGACGGCCACTGGTACTCAGAATGTACCGCAACTACCGGGATGCCACTGCGGCACGACCTAACAGAGAAGGACAAGGCGAGAAAGCAGCGACAAAAGAAGGTTCCAGCTTCGTTAGTGAACTCCATTCGTCATGTGCTGGCGGAAACGTACCGCATCAATGCCTTGCCGGCCTGTCACTATGTGCGCAGCCATACAGCGTCGACACGGCTGCATCGACGGGCGGTGTGACGCCTGCATTCCAAGATGCACCGTCGTCGCCAGTCTACTCTGCGGCTAAGCCTGGGGAGAGCTGACGATGAAGAAGATCGTGTTGGTCACCGCAACGTTCTTGCAACACCACAACAACTTCAACTGCAACCTGCTGCTGTTGATCGTCAAGTACAGTACGCGCCGACAGCAATGCAACTCGCTGTGCCGAGGGCTGCGCCAAGCCAGTGGAAAGGTGCTCGGTCATTGGGACCGCCTCCTTCTTGGGAGACGCCGCTGTACTACGTTGGCCAAGGACTCATGAACTCGCAGCTACGTGGTGTCGAAGCGCCTGGACGTGCTGACAACGCGCCTAGTGTCTATGAATTGGCCAACGACAACTGCAATCGCCACTGCGTGATTTCGAACGACGCCGCTCACCCCCCGCGATTCTTCGGTCGTGGAGGATCGCCGCAGCATATGCGTGGGTGAAGCCGCTCACCGCCACGCAACTTTGGACGTGGAGGTTCGCCGCAGCGAGGAAGAGGACGAAGTCGATCGCCACCACCGCAATGGCACTGCTGATCGCCGCCTCGCGGACGTGCTGGGTCAAAACTGCGTGACCAGTTAAGCCGCTACGGACCGCCACAACAGCAGCATTGACGTAATGATCCGCCACCTGGGCGCGGACTGTTGCCGCGCCGTGGCTTTGCTGATCAAGATTGCTCTCGTCGAAATGATTATCGTGAAAGGGAATTATCGCCGCGTCGCCGCGATCAATCACACGCCAATTTGCTGATCGACGTCGTGGTGACGACTTTGGTCCGCGACAAGTGAATGCAGTCGCTCGTGACCGAGACATGCAAGCTACGGATGCGAACTCTATAGAGTTATATATCGGATTCTCGATTCAGGATCTCAGGCGAATGTATGCGGAGACCTATCATTGTTCACTACGCTACGAGAGGACAAGACGGTCAACTGGACTTCGCCAACGGAACGACAAAGGCCACGAGTGTTTGCGGATATGCTCTATTGAGCATCGTCAACCAAGCTACCGGTGAACGTAAAGACCGGCTCCTGGACGACGTGGTGTACATGCCAAGTGCAAAGGTGAACATCATTAGTCTGGGATACCTGCAGACGACAGGCAAGTCCAAGTTGACGTGCTCACCGGACCAGCAGACTGCGTGGGTGTCGAAGCCAGGCACCACCTTGTAGTTTGAGATGCACGCAAACATCCATCGCCTGCGCGTGAAGAAGGTGGCTGACGTCATGGACAACAAGAAGTCGATGAAACTACTACATCAACGTTTTGGCCACATGGGCATGAGTACCGTGAAACTATTGGCAAGCAAGCTTAATGTTGGTATTGGGATAAATGCAAAAGGTCTGAGTTCCTACGAGTGGGTAGCGTGCGCTTCGAGTAAAGCTAAACGCAAGACTTACTCACGGATTCCATCGCGGAAGTCCAAGCCATTGGTGACTCTCATGATGGATATCTGCGCACTGACCGAGCCGACGATCGACCAGCAATGATGTTCCTCTTTGTCATTGATGAGTCTGCCAGGTACAAGTGGGCGTACCTGCTGAAGAAGAAGAGCGGCACATCAAGGTGCTGCTCAACTGACTTGAGCGGAGATTTCCTGACTGGACTGTACTGCGACTACGGTCTGACCAAGGAGGTGAATTCTTCCAGTAATGCGATGAGTGAGTTCTGCGACACACTCGGCATCGTGCAGAAGTTCATTAACGCCCACTCCCTCAAGAAAACAGCATTGTCGAGAGGTCAAACGGGATTGTATTACCGCGCTTACGAGCTATGCTGACTGCTGCGTATCTGTTTAACTCGCTGTGGGGAGAAGCACTGCTTCACGTGGTGGTTACGCTGAACTTGTTGCCGATCAAGCCGCTGGGACTGGTATCGCCGTGCCAGAAAAAAAAATTGTTCAAGTGCGAACCCCGGCTTGAAGACCTACGGACTTGCGGCTGTGTTGCACACGTGCGTGTACCCCCAGAGCCAAGGCAGAGGAAAGCAAAATTAGAGCCAAGAGCGCGATTAAGTTATTTGCTGGGTTACAGTGAAGAGACTCTCGGCAAACTTGTAGCTACAAGTTTGTTGATCTGAAGACGGATCAAGTGGTGACAGCTCGAAGTGGTAACGTGATATTCTATGAAGACTACACTACCGACGGCACCTATGTGCAGCACCTGATGGAAAGCACATTCCAAGATGGTGATCACGAGCTCCTTGAGACCGTACCCGTGGCGCGAAAACCGTGGGCGAAACGACCAGCATGGATACAGACCTTCCAGACCGGACTGCCGCCTCCGCAGCAAAGCAACTTGAAGTCGTGCCACCGGTAGATGATCTGCCTGAACGCGTGCGAAGTTTGGCCAGCCGTCAACAAGATGCTGACTCTCCTGTGCGCGATGACAGTGTTAAGTCAGCCGGATGCTGCGTCATCGGCTGGCCTGCAGTTCCCTGCCCAGGCACCACAAGGATTGGCCAAGTCAAAGAAGCATCGAAAGCGCAGTGCGTGCAGGAAACCTGCAGCGGTCGAGAAGGCGACAAGTGGCGTCAAGACACCACCGATAGAGACGTGCCTGAAGCGACCAAGACGGAAGCAGAAGGCGAAAGTGCGATTGTTGGACTACGTGGTGGGCCACGTGCAGGCCTCCGCGGGCGTGCAGATCCCAACTACCTACAAGCAGGCTCGCGCGAGCCAGTTCTGGTCGCAGTGGAGGGCTGCCATGCTGGCGGAATTCCAGTTCCTAAAGGACCACAAGACTTGGAAGCTTCGTGCCACGGAAGAACGCCAAGACGATCAAGGTCATCATCACCTGCAGATGGGTATTCGCAGGTGAAGAAAGATGAACGTGGACGGATCAAGAGGTTCAAAGTCAAACTTGTCATTCACGGCTTTAAGCAACAGCTAGGGATCAACTACACTGAGACCTACGCACCTGTGAGCCGGTTCGAGACGATCCGTGCAGCGATCTACTATGCTATCCAGCGCGGATGGCTAGTACTGCAGTATGCAGTGAAGAGTGCCTTCCTCTACGGTGGCCTCGATGAGATGATCTTCATGGAACAACCACCTGGCTTCCAGATTGAGGGGCCATCGATGATCTGTCGGCTCCTGAAGAGCTTGTACGGGCTAAAGCAAGCATTGAACATCTGGAACAAGACACTTCATACGAAGATGTTCGCCATGGGGTTGGAGCGCTTGGTCTCGGACTACGGACTATATGCCCTGAAGAAGGATGACGAAGCGACGCTATTGCTGACGGTCTATGTGGACAATCTAATGCGGATGGGTCCGCGCAAGCTGTGCGAGGAGGTTGCTGCTTCTCCACAAGATACCTTTGAGCTCACGACGATGGGGACGGTCAAGTACCTGCTCGGCGTTAAGATTCTCATGAACAGTTGTAGAGGCATATTGTGTACTCGCAGCGACAGTACGTGCTGGAGGTGTTGAAGCGGTCCCACGTGGAGAACTGCAACGGAAGTGCTACGCCTGAAGCGACGACGCCTTCGTCAGTGGAAGTGCCTGCGACGAAGGAGTACTTGCCCTATCGAGAGGTGGTGGGCGCCTTCCAGTACCTGGTCTGTGCATCAAGACCAGACATCGCCCATGCCACTCGTCACCTCGGCAAGTACCTGGCCTGCTACGACCACAGGCACTACGCACAAACCAAGCGTGTGCTTCGCTACCTGAAGGCGACAAACGACTACGGTTTGGTGATGGACGTGCAGCCAGGACAAGGTGTGCAAGTGTGTGCTTACTCTGATGCCGACTACGCGAATGATTCTGTGGATAGGAGAGGTATCCGCGGATAGGTGACCATGTTGGACGATAATGTGATCTCGCACGCCTCCCGGAAGCAAGAGATCAACGCACTCAGTACCTGCGAAGCTGAGTACGTGGCGATGGCAGAAGCGACCAAGGACCTTATGTGGCTTGCTGGCCTTTGTAAGGCACTTAGCTGGAAGCATCCAGTGCCATTGCTACTCGGAGACAACCAGGGTGCCATTGCCTTGACGGCAAAACTAGTAAACACTCCAAGTCGAAACATATTGACAACAAGTATCACATAGTGCGACGGAACGTGGAACTCAAGCGTCTCACAACCCAACACATCGGCACCGATGAGATGGTGGCCGATGTGATGACCAAGGCGCTTGGTGCCGTGAAGTTCTCGAAGTTCCGCGCTGCCATGAAGGTGCTACCTATTGTGGACAAGGACAGCAAGACTGCCGTCCCTACTGCTGCTTCCATTGCGGCGGCTCCTGTCGCTGCTGCGGTGTGACGCGACTGGCTGGACTACATCTACGCGTGCGAAGGACAAGGACGATGGCGATCGAGTGGGGGTGTTGTTTGCTGTGCGGATTGCTGCCAACTGTGGCTGCTGATCACGCTACCCTTCGGTATCGGTGACCAGAGTGAGGCGTGTGTGATCGCGTCGACTTCATCGCCGAGATCAAGTGGGAGTGTGAGATTGTAGCCCCACAGTGTGGCCTGCGTTGCAGTCTGCCAGTGTCCAATGCTCATACACCAGAGCCAAAGTCCACTACCAGTGTCCAAAAAACCCATTCTGAAGCTGATCTTGCGCACGTCGCCCGCGCGTATGCAGGTGTGTGGCGAGTGCAAGATACAGCTAGACTATCTACGATCTTCTATGCAGAACGACATTATTGGCTATGTGCTGCCGCGATGTTGTGCTCCGCTGGATCAAGACTTAGGTTAAGTATCGGGAACTACTCTGTATTTGTATAGTTATCGCTAATCTACTTTGCGAACGAGGCGCGCGGCGGGGCAGCCTCTCTTGCTCACTACAGCTTTTGCAGCTCCACGAGCAGCAAGCAAGAGAGAGCAGCCCGCCAAGCACCGTGTTCCTTTCGAGGCTTTGCCTGGCATTCACGTGTCTTTCCTACTTACTTCATCTACTGCCCTTACTACTGACTAGGTGTATTATATTTTAATGCCGCCTACTCTCTTACAAGCAACGGACAGCTGAGGAGCCCAATGACGCACCCGACGTCATCTCACAGCCAAAGCTGAAGTAGGCATTAGTCCCGTTGCAGCCGCAGAGGTTGAGCCATATCAGCCCGAACTTCTAGATCTGGATGTCTCTGTCATAAATTCGGGCTTGTCGAATTTTAGCATTCAAGTGTACAATGGGCCAGTTTTCTGTGCGTCGCGTCGCTGTTCCCTCATCATAAACTTATCGGTTGCTGGCTTAGAAGTCACCCCAAGCATTCCGTGGCGACGGCGATTCGCTAGAGCTTGGAGAATGGATACGACCACAAGCTTATATCGATCGATAAGTGCGCAAGATTGCAGCAAGTGACCTGCAAAGGAGGATTTGGCTGTAGAACGCAGGGTGGCTCGGTCCGATCCGTGCTGGTGGCAAACTCCGCAGGACAGCGTCGTGGTCAATTCTATCCTCATTGCCAATCGTTCCGTGTTTGAAGTTGCGGAGGTAATAGCCGGTATTATATCGGTACATCAGTATTGCCCAGGACAAAAGAAAAATAACATTATGTTAATTTGATTCTTATACCAAACACGAGTAAGCAGTCGCCATGTTGTCTACAATTATGCACCCAAATACGAGATGAAAAGGTTCTATTTTTGTTATTGCTAAAAACTTTTATGTCAGACAGCGACGTTTTCATGGCCCACAATGAGCTCTTGAACGACAAAGCGCACCATAAACGCGGCTCCAGTCTCTGCGGTCCGTGAACGTCAGCATTGTTGGTGTCATTGCAGTTGGTCCCATGACTACCCACTTCAACTGAAGGCAAGGTCAAGACCCCGGCGCGTTCCAATCTCATTTTGCAATTGTCTCCTCCCTGAGCACCAACCCAACACACCCGAAACCAAGACTACCATGGCCGGATCCGACAACGCCGACGTGGTCGAGCAGGCTGTCAGCCTCTTCTACTCCACCTTCAAGCAGTACGCCGAGTTGCCGCGCGAGGCCCTGACCATTGCGGCCGCGCCCGGACGCGTTAACCTCATTGGCGAGCACACGGACTACAACGACGGCTTCGTGTGCCCGCTGGCGCTGGACAAGACGACGGTGGTGGTGGGCGTGCGCGCCCCCGCCGAGTCGGCGTCGATCACCAAGCTGGCATCCGCAAGCTTCCCGGGCCAGGTACTGGAGTTCCGGGCCGACAACACGGAGCAGCTGGACAAGACGCAGCCGTCATGGGGGAACTACCCGAAGGGAGTGACGGCGGAGTACCTGAAACACCTGAACCGCAAAGAAGCTCTGGGTGTGCACGCGGCCATCGTGAGCACGGTGCCGTTCGGCAGCGGTCTGAGTAGCTCTGCAGCACTGGAGGTGGGTTTCGCCACCTTTCTGGAAAGTCTGTTCGAGATCAAGGGCGTGTCGGCCATCCAGAAGGCGCTGCTGTGCCAGGCGGCCGAGCACGAGTACTGCAACGTGCCGTGCGGCATCATGGACCAGTTCATCTCTTCATGTGGTAAGAAGGACTGTGCGTTGTTGATTGACTGCCGCACTAAGGAGCCGACGGCCGTGGCGTTCCAGGACCCGGACGTGGTCATCGTGGTGTGCAACTCGAACGTCAAGCACGAGCTGAACGGTGGCGAGTACAAGGAGCGCGTGATGCAGTGCCAGGCTGCCGTGAAGGCGCTGCAGACTCATGGCCACCCGCAGATGACGCACCTGCGCGACGCAACGGTTCCCGCGCTGGACTCGGTGCGCAAGGCGCTGGACGACGAGGTGGTGTACCGCCGCGCGCGCCACGTGATCACGGAGGACGAGCGCACGGTCGCCGCCGTGGAGCACATTCGCGCGCGCGAGTATGCGGAGGCGGGCAAGCTCATGTTCGAGAGCCACGAGTCTCTGCGTGATGACTACGAGGTGAGCACGCCTGAGCTGGATTACCTGGTGGAGACGGCTCGTGGCTGCGAGGGCGTATTCGGTGCGCGTATGACGGGCGGCGGCTTTGGCGGATGCATCGTGGCCTTGGTGCAGCAGCAGCACGCGCAGAAACTCATGGCAACGCTGGACGCCGGCTACCCAGTGGACAAGTTCGGCGCAGAGCTACCAAAGCCCGCGAGCTTCCTGACGCGCATCGGCGACGGCGCGCATGTGGTGCAGGCCGGCGTGCTCACGCCCGCTTCGGCTTAGACCGGGCGAGACTTTGAAGAGATGATGCCGCGAGTCATGTGTAGATTTGAGTGAAGCGTTCGTGAAAACGCAGTGAATATGATTTGTATTCGTTAAATTTTTTTTGTGTGTTGCTGCTGAGTGAGTGGACATGTGGAATGGAAGTGGTCGTGACAAGTTGGCATCGTCATTGGCTTCGGCATAGAATTGGTATCGACTACATTTTGGCACGCTTGTGCTTGGCTTGATTGATTTGAAGAACAGGTGAAGTTGAAGAAACAAAGCACCCAATTTGAAGGGTTTTTAAAGAAGATAAAACCCAGTTTGTGGTAGTTAATGTATAATTTGGTGCTACTAAATCATTTTTGGCTCACTGAAATGGCTCTCCCACCTTCGGACGCCGCGCAGCATGTGGCTGTCCACTTGCCCCCGAGATCCGCCTCGATATCTCGCAGGGCCATCTACATCGACCAGGTCCGGCCACCCTCATTTTCAAGCCCAACCCCTCCATTTTGGCGTCGCACCAACCATTTTCTGTCTTTGATTTCTTGCAGTTAAGACGCAAATTTGAATCCAACGATGCTACCTGGCAAACGACCGTCGCCACAATTAAAAATCTCGATTGCAGTCGAAAGGTGGCAATTGCACATCTTCGTGGCGATATTTGCATTTGGTAATATGGTGAAAGAGTGTGTCATAAGAAGAACAAAAAAAATGTTGCGTAGCTGGCAGATGAGCGGAAATTCTGGGAGAGTTTCATGCTGCTACTGGCCGTGATCGGCATTTTGTGCGCTAGCGTGGAGGGAGAACTGCTTGGTGTAGAATTGGCTCAGTTGGTGGAAGAGGGGCGAGACTTTTCGTCGTCGACGGAGTCGGACTCGCTTGCCTACTCTACGCTGTTCGTCGTGCTGAAGGGTGCGCTCACAGGCACATCGGGGCTTCTTATTTATGCTTTGGTCATGCGCTACCGTACGTCCTTCTTTGTAGATGGCGTAGTGGTTTACGAAATTGGATGTGACGACATTGGGGTCTGACATTATTCTTTGACCTCCAGGAATCACGTGCAAGATCAAAATTTTGGAGAAACAACTGCCACCTGATGCTACTTTCTTCTGTGGGTATTCAGGGCTACGGAGGTTAGTGATTAAAGTCTGTGTTGTACAATATTCTTTAACAGAAGAGGGATTAATGCTCTAACCTTCAACGCGTTGATTGACAGTCGATTTCTGATCGAAACGCTGGTGTGTACAGTTCACATGCCACCTTTTAGTGCTGATCGCAAAATTTGGCGCTGGGGAGACTATGATGTGCTGTGTCTCGATCAATTGGGTAACGAAAAAAATGGACCAGCGACCTTCTGACTTTCATCTAACACCCGTTTATGCTAAATGCAGACGTTCTGGTGTTCACACGCATATATTTGCTTGGTCGAGTCTTGAGAAACCGATTGGGCTTGAATTCCGCATCGCACGAAGCGCGTCTTATCGGTAAGGATAGTGATCTTTGTGGTGTGTTTCTGCTCTGTTTATTAAGTCAATGTTGCCGCTGCGTGCAGGTTCAATTCATCGAATGAATTTGTCGTCGATCTGGCTCACGACCAAGTTTTCCTTTCAGAAATTTCCATTTGGGTCGACCGGGTCTCTATTGACCATAGACTGGTTCCTCACATCAGTCGCTCTAAATTTCTTTGAGCGGTGAGTAAACATTTGCATACTTGCTCTTTTTGTTTGGTAGGAGACATCACGTATCGGAGTTTGTCGTGTGGTGTTACGTAGGGCCAGTAACCCGACTGAGAAGAACGCTAGTGATGCTTTCTGGTTGACAATTGTCACCATCACTGGCGTTGGCTACGGCGACATCTTCCCGCGGACTCTGGGCGGTAAGATCGTCGTTGCAATTGGAGGAATCATGGGCGGAATGGTCATCGCGTGCTTGCTACGCGTCGTACTCATTGACGCTCTGCAAATGTCTCCTCAAGAGCAAACAGTGCTCGATGTCGCACGCTTTTATCGTTACGTCCGCCAGCGTAAAGCTGGGGCTGCAGTGCTCGTGCAACAAGCTTGGAAGTGGCACCGTGCCAAAATGTTTTCTAACGGCAGCAATCACCAGGTACGGAGCCAGAAGATCCGTCTATACGCCGCCGCAGAAGCCTTTCGTCTTCTGCGTTTCGCACAGCCTCCAAGTTTGGCAGGGGACATTTACTCGAACTCGTTGTGGTCGTCCTCATCTCTCTCGGCTGCAAGCCTGACCGACGTCGTGGCTTTGCGAGCTGATCGACTTCGCGCAAGTATCGACGATCGACGGGCAGGCATCTACAACGAGCTGGAGCGAACAGCAGACCTCCTCCAGTCGTTCACGGCAAACCCATGCGGCAACCTGTAAAGTAATAAGCGTTGAGCGTGTATACACGTATACCATTCTCCGACAGTATTCCTATCACGTCACAGACACGGCTTTTCAGCCAATCCTAACCACCCATTGGCCATGCTGCGGCGAGGAGCTCCGGTACGAGGGGCTGTGCTTCGCCGCTGCCTGTCGACGGCTCCAGGCCCGCGACGCACCAAGGGACTGAACCTCACGCCTTACGTGTCTCCACTGCTGCTGCGTCTGCACCCGGACACAGTGCAACGCCATGCGCCCACATTGGTACAGGAAAATGAACAGGCACTCAAACAGCTCAACGTATTCCTGGAGTTAGCCACGTTCGGCTGCAACAACGATGCGTTCAATGCGCGCAAACAAGTGTTGGCACTGAGCGAGAGTCCTCAGGCAGTTCAGGACGAGCCTGTGCGCTTTCCACTGGTTTTCCACGTCCCCATGGACGATTTAGATACCCAGGAACACGTCGACGGGTTCGTCGAAGTCAAGTACACGGTGGAAGTACCCGGGCGCCTCGTGAAGCGCACGCTGTTAAATCCAGGACGGTCGGTGGGTGCTCGCAATGACCCAGAGACTGCACTGCAAGCCCCGTTCGCGCGGGAGTGGCAACGCACCACGAAACAAATTTTGCAGGATCTGTTCCAGATGGCTCAAGTACCGCTTGTAGTGGAAGAAGCGGAGGACGAGATGAAGATGACGGCGTTGGCCGAGTGGCTTGCGGAGGAAGAGACCGTTGCGGATCAGGCAGATGTGCATGGAATTCGTGTTGGGGAGCAGAACCGCTCGAAAAAGCGAGAACACGAACAGTTTGATAAGATCTTCCACGAGATGCTTATGCACGAAAAGAATATCGTGCAGGAAACGACGACAGGGCTGGAAGACGGACCTAGTAAGTGCGTTTTGGGTTGTTTCGGGATGTCATTTGCTGAGCGTGGCCTTGTGTCAACTCACCATTGTATTTGTTATTTCCTGCTTGCAGCGACGCAGCATGCTGTACTGACTAATCTGCTTCACTCGAGGCTTTTCCTGCCGAAGTTTCAGGATCCTCACATGAAAAAGAGCGCGTTTCACTGGATTGCGAACCTTTTACTTGTCAACTTTATGGAGTTGCGCCTGCACAGTCTAGTGTGGAACAAGATCACGCTTCTTATCACTGCCGACACCGAGGTGGAAGAGCCGCAGGTGTCATGGGACGAAGAAGCTCCAGAGCAGGGCATGGGCATCCTCGTTCCTGTTGGAATGGACGTCGATATCCTGATCGATTGCATATATGAGAACGTCGAAGAGCTTGAGTTTGCGCTGGAGGAGAAAACTGCTCGGGCTCAAGCGGTAACAAAAGAGCAGCAGCGGCTCCGGAAAGAGAAGAAAAAGAAAGGAAAACAGAGGCGACGAGGCCATTTTTATCAAGACGAAGTGAATGCAATTTTCCGGGCGGGATAATATATTTGCGCTGGACAGTCGAGTACAATATTGAGTTGTTAGTTAACATCGTGTAGGACTGAAGCCCTTACCCTCACCCAATTTCACCAAGGATTGAGAATCACAAGTCTCGATGCGCATTATACGTTGGCAATGGGAAACATCAAAAATTATCTCTCCCACATGAGATGCCGTTGATTGGTCAGAGATAAACCCTAAACACAGAAAGCGATTCTCAAGTGAATACATCTTCGAGGTGTTCTCAAAATGAGAGTGCTTCTCGTATTTTATACCCCATTGACTATTGCATTTGCGGCGCGGCGACATTTGCACGTGTCGAGACGGCCGTAGACGCATCGATCGTTGCTGCGTTCGGTCTGAGTCGTCAAGCGATTACCGCATTTGGCATGTAGAGAGCTGCAGCCTCATATGAGATGCACCCTTGTATTGGCCAATCAAAATAGCTTGTCATACCTATTAAAAATCGCATGTTAAGAGATGCATCTCTCCAATGCCAGTCACTCTGACGCCGATGGCATTCTGCTTTTACCATGGCGCGCGTCAAGCCGCGTCCGGTTGACAGACCACGGCTTGGAGGCTATTGTCGCCACCGCACCAAGCACACAACAAAAAGCGTTTCTGTAGCAAAAAAGCTACATATTCTGTCATTCTGGGACACGGCACCCTGCCCAAGATGCGGCACACAATTGCGCACTTCTGGGACGACCTTGCTCCTGAGTTTTACAACTCCAAGCGTACCATAATTCAGCGCTGGAGAAGGGACTCGGATAAGCTCGAGGCTGCACTTAAAGGGCGCAAAGGTAGCCATCTAAAGGTTCGTACCGTTGGATATGGAACGATTCTGTCTAAGGAGATAGAGCTAGATATTGTAGAGTCGGTTAATAGTTGAGAAAGGAAGGTGTGCCCGTATCAGCTCTGTCGCTATGGAAGCTGGAGTCACTATTTTTAAAGCGTCCGACAAGTAACTTAAAGGCTTCAGGGGTCCACACCGGCTGAGCATGCGTGCACCGAGCCGGCAAGGTCAAGTCAGACCTGCTGGTATTGACAAGGAAAGCAGAATTTGCAGTCGAGGTTGAAAAAAAGGCACGACAATTGGGCATCACACGCATTTTTAATGCAGATCAGACAGGTTTTGAATTTATTATTATTATTTTTTATTACTTCACTCACTTATTACCTAAAATTGTTTTTGGTTTTGATGTGTGCATACTAGCTTTTTTTTTTTCATTTACCGTTTGGCAGGAGGCGAACGGTAAATGCCCGTGGAGCCAAAACCGTATGGGTTAAGTGCGCTAGTGTTTCGAAGGAGCGAGCAACTGTGATGCTGCTGGGAGACTCGACAGGAATCAAGTACACCTCCTTTGTGATGTTCAAAATGAAGTCATCTAAAATTAAGGAGACTGTCATAGAAAATGACGAAGAAAGGTGCGGCTTCTGCGTTCGGACGTGGCCTGAAATCAAGCGTGTTAAAGACGAGACGGGACTTTAGATCTACTCGAACAGGAAAGGTACCGGTAAATCGGATGTTTGATTATGCTAATAAATTAACTAATAATTTTTATTCTTCGGTTATTATTAAAAACTAGGTTGGTGGAATCGGAAGCTGTCTCAAAAGTTTATAGAGTTTCATTTCGCCAATCGACCGCTCCCGGAGGAGCTTATTCTGCTCCTCTAGGATGACTTCAGTGGGCATTGGACTCCAGAGGTTGAGTCATATGCTGCGTCAATAAAGGTCGTCTTGATGAAAGTTCCTCCAAATGCCACGTCGGTTTGCCAACCGGCGGATTTAGCCTGGAACTTCCCGTTCAAGTCTGGCCTGCGGAAGTGCTGGCTTGAGGACATGCAATTGCAGCTTCATAAGCCACGAGAAGAAGGTGTCAAGTTCAAGTTAGAGGTGCCTCGTCGTCCAAAAATGTGCAGATGGATATGCAGCAGCTGGGAAGGACTAAGCGCTCAGACGATCGCGAATGGCTACAGAAAATCCTGCTTGCAGCTTCATGATGACGTTCTTGCCGCTGCGTCCCTAGTGGATGAACCGCAACAACTTTTCTGGTGGGGTCGACCGTCGCCGATGACCAAGACTTTGATCGTATTGAGGAAGCAGCAGTGTAATCATAAAATTTTACTTTACACTGCTAAATTGAATTATTTTTTGAATATGGGTTGATACAGGATGTAATATACTAATGAATATTGGGTGCAGCTCTCTAGATGCGATATACGGTAGTCACTGTGGAATTGCTATGGGATTTCGCCAGCGTATCATGCGTGAACTCCCAGAGCGATTCCATTTGGTTGGTAACCCTGCATGCAAGTTGTGATGCCATTTGTTGACTCCGTTCTCAGAGGTCGAAGCGCTAGAATGCCCGAAGAACAGTCTGTACAATCTGTACAACTACATTCACTGTAGGACTCGGATTGTGGTGGAATTTGATTTTGGATTACTAAACATCGGTGGCGCTTCCTTTTACGAAAAGTAGATCAGAAAATAATTACCAACATTGGCAATATGATCATAGCACCCATTATTTTACACAATCTTTTGGTGACTCTGTCGATGACATCGACGGCGACGATCCCGAACTGGATGAATTCAATTTTTAACACGGCTCGTTTACAAACCAGAAATCACATTAAAGATGCTCTAAGCCCATCAATTGAATCAGCATCGTTTCCTTCTCATAGTCAACCAGAACTATTTTTGGCACTTCTAAATTTCTCTGGGCATAAGTTTTTCGACCAGTCAGCTTACATACTTCCACTACGTATTTATAGGCAAATGAGGGCTTAAAATGACCACAGAACGTCAGCTTACAACACGATACGGTTAGTTCAAAACTTGGAAAATGTGGATATTAATAGGACGAGAGAGGTGATCAAAGCATTTTGAATTCATCGTAGCAAAAACAAAAAACCAACAATGAATCATATGAGGCCGCGCGAAACAAATTGCGACATATCCACATTTTCCAAGTTTTGAACTAACCGTATCGTGTTGTAAGCTGACGTTTTGTGGTCATTTTAAGCCCTCATTTGCCTATAAATACGTAGTGGAAGTATGTAAGCTGACTGGTCGAAAAACTTATGCTCAGAGAAATTTAGAAGTGCCAAAAATAGTTTTGGCTGACTGTGAGAAGGAAACGATGCTGATTCAATTGATGGGCTTAGAGCATCTCCACCATCACTGTAAAACGTCCCTGTAAACTGCAAAACTGTAAAAATGACACGCCAAAAATTGCCTCTCCCCTGTAAAAGAGCACATGAATAAGGACCGAGGCCCATGTTACCGTGCTGCAATTCTCAGAAATTCTCAGTACAGCTCTCAGAAATTTATCAGTTTGCGATGGAAACCTCGCGGCAAACTCAAAAGGAAAGCCGAGAGGAAACGACTTGGTGGCGCATTCGAGACTCGACGCAAGAGAAGAGCGCCAAGCGACCAGCAGAAGCAGATTCCCGGTACGAGATTTATAGAGGTCATAGCGTACGCGCTCACCGTCGTTCTTTTTATGATAGGATGGTGGCAAGCATAGAGGAACGATTTTCATGCTCGAGGAGAAGCAGCTATGCAGATCCTATCTCATCATCGGCTAAGACGCGGCAACCAGCACCAACCAGACGTCGGGCACCTCTGTGACCGCATTTGGGAGCACGGGAGCACTTTGGCGAGGCGATGGGAGAGGAAGCAGAGGAGCGTTCGCTCCACTCGTTGGAGAGAAAGTGGAGTACCAACACTGAAAGTGGAGTACCAACACTGAAAGTGGAGTACCAACACTGAAAAATTCAGCAAGTTTGTTGCTGCAATGGCGACTGCTAAGGCGGTTGTGATCTCAGGTGAGCGCGTCGAGGATCGAATTGCTCGTGCAACCAAAGCAAATTTCTTGCAGACGGTGTGAAGAGCGGAGGACGAATCAATAAACCGCCGAAGAGATCCAAGAAGAAGGCAAAGCTACAGTTCAGTTATCTGCATTGCTTGCGTATCCTGGAGACGGGGCCCAAGTAGCAGACGTTCCGCGCGCAGACGAGGGTTCCTGCACCACCAAGTAGCATCTATGGTGCGCAAGGATCCCTTCAGCAAGAGCAGGGGTCGTCTAGACGCCCAAAAGGTGTAAACTTGACGAAGGCTGACGCGAAAAGCGCCGTGTCGATGGAAACGACATGTCGGCAGCTCGCCCAATCCACGCGGCAGGTCGCCAAGAACGGCGCGAGGCGTGTGCAGGCACTGAAAGAGGCCAAACACTTGACTATATTCTCTCTCCAGATCGAGCGTCTGGATCAGGACGGCCAGCAGTATGTCGCACTGCGCCGATACGTTGTTTTTCGTGCGCTATAAGCCGCGCTTCCGGCGACAGTGGATGGCAGTGAGCCCGTCCACGAAGAATCCCAAGCTGACGAGGCCGATCAAGAAGCAGTCCGCGCCCCAAAAGCCACCGGCGAACATGACGACGACGTGGCGGAGAGCGAAGCATCCGTGGACAAGATCGTGGATATTTTCGGACGATTAATCAGTCCTCAATTTTCGATTGCAACGCTCTCTTAATAGCAGGTCTTAGGTAACCCAGCGGAATTCATGCATTCAATAAATTATCAGAACCCAGCGGAATTCATGCATTCAATATATTATCGTGATTTCTAGATAAAAACGCGTCGCTTTCTTTCTTGGTTTGCCAAAGGTGTTCCACAAGGTCAGATTGGAGGGCTTTGTGACCTCCAACGTCACGGATACCTGCCATCGTGGTCAACAATGTATCAAACGTCATCGGCTCTCTTGCTGACGACTGGACTCGAACCGGTTCGAACGGAATATTGTCGGCCTCACCTCGCAGCTCCTCGTCTTCAATGATCGTGTTGTGTTGTGCATGATCACACAGGCTTTCCATGCGTCACGAAGATCGGAGTGGCTCCAGATCGATCTGGATGTGTAAGAATAGCGAACCGGCCTTGCACCACCCCGAAGCACCGCTCCACATCCTTCCTTACTGCTTCTTGCTTGAGCGCAAACCACTTCTCCTTCTCGGTTTGCGGCTGGCTGATGGTCTTGACGAAGACAGACTACCGCCGATTTGATTTGAATTCACATACCAGCGCGTGCCCTTGGAGCCAATCCAGAATGAACGGAGAGCGGTCAATAACATTGATGTCGTTGTTGGAGCCAACGGTGTCAAGGTAGATATGCCAGATCCACAAATTGGATCTCGTCACGGCTTCCATGATGATCGACGCGTCGCCATTTCGATCGTGAAACATTCCACGCCATGCACCGGGGAAATTCTTCCACGTCCAGTGCGTGCAATCAGGTATCAAAACATCCTGGAAACCCACGCCTCTTGTTAATATTAATCTTACGTGGCGGGCGATATCTGCAGCAGTCGACTGTGAAGCTACTCTTTACCGAAGTGGTTGCTGATTGCCTATATGAAACGCTTGAAGCTTTCAGTCGCTGTGCTCTCACCGATTCGTACGTGTTCGTCGGTGGCGTCTGCAGCGACACCATAGCAGAACATCCGAAGCGCAGCCGTGGCATTCTGATGCGGAGAGAGGCGGAAGTGGCCAACAGCGTCTGATCTTGTCGGAAGTGATCGTTACTCGCGAGAGCACCATCCAGAAACCAATAAAAAAATGCCGCAGCTCATGCGAAACCGTCGCTGGAACAATCGCTTTGAGTAGGTGGGAACAGAGGCAAAATAATCGACAAACAAACACTGAAAACCAGCAGCATGACCACGGTCAATGTTGCCTTCTTGCCGAGCTGCCACCCACCGTGCGTGGCTTCTGCTGCCTTTTCTCCCTCCGCGTGCCGCATGACATCGGCGACTGCGCGGAGTACGATGAGTTCTTCCGCGTCGTCGTCGTCACAGTCGTGGTACAGAAGGACTCCCAACTGCCGTTCATTGTGGCGCGCGTGAGCTACTTTCCCTTTCGCTTATCCGTTTGAGCTGGTGGCGTAAACTGTCGTTTTTACAGAGGCGAGGGTTTACAGTGGTGGGTGGGAGTCATTTGAATACAGTGTCAAAACCTCCAGGAGGGCATAGATTCCACGGTAAAACCAGATTACTGTTTTTTATTATTTTACTGTGACGGATGGAGATGCTCTTATGCCCCCAAAGGCATTTTCTAAGTTGCAAAATAGCTTTTTTACATTCGTGTCATTTTGATTTCCTAGCGTTTTTATGGCAAAAGTGTCATTTCGTTTTGCTGCCCTAATTAGCCCTCTCGGCTCTTCCTTTAATGGTCGGTTTAGTCGTAGGTCTCTTCTATACAGTTTCCATGCTATTGCGTGCTTGTGAGTCCGCGATGTCTGTCATTGCCTCCTCAAGCTTTCATTCGTCTCATATTCTCCGTCGTCAACTACAGAAGCGGCAGCCGAGCCTCCACAATTCACTGCCTTTCGCCTCGCTTGACATGTCATCAGAACCCGAAACTCTGTCTACAGAAGCGTCAGCATTGGCGGACGATCCTTCTGCGCTCACACTAGAGCCTGGCTGCTCCTGCACTCTCTCCATCTGCGTGCTTCTTCGAGTGTCGTGCTGTGAAATTCAACCACGTATTTTATCGGTCACAAAAAGAAAAACGTCGTTTCTCCAAAGTTCGTTTAAGTCCGAAAATGAATGGCCCAGCTTTAAACGGCGATATCTCGAACGCGGCAAAATGTAGATAAGTCGCATTTAGTTTCGCGTGGTCTGATATACAACTTCCCACCACTTTTATTGAGCAGCATACACGAACACTAACCCTTTCAACTGCTTCGCAAGCGACTACAATAGGCGCCCAAGCAACATTCTGCTCTGACTGCATTGCGAGCAGCTCGGTCAATAAAAACAGCTGCTCGTCCATCACCCACGTTCTTCCCAGTTGTTGCCCCACGCCTCTACGACGACGGGGTTATGGAGAAGGCCCAAGAGGATAACATGCGCACGCTGCACACGTCAAACTGGACGTCCGTGCATCATCCGTACGCGTTGTATGCGACGAATGCCACATTTCAGCACTCTAATAGACCCGCCGGTAAAATGGCGGAGGCGCTTCACTATTACAGCGCCAAAAACTAAACTGTATGGCTGCAAGGTCAAAGTGTCGGTAAGCCCTCGTGGCTTTGCTATCTATTGTACGGAGCACTCTCGCGGCAAGACCGCTGACATCACGATATTTAGCCGCAACGAGGCCTTCCATCACGACAGTCGGACGACGACCGCACGCTACATTGGTCTCCTCGCCAGGGAATATCCCGACGAATGGGCAGTCATGGCGGACAAGGAGTACCAGGATATCAAGTAACACGTACGTTTTATCCACCCAACCAAGGGCACCAACCTACCTGCTGCCATAGTTATAGCAAAATGCCGACATTTCTAACGATATAATTATTATTATTGAAAACTGATTCGACAGACTCTGCAGGTTTTGGCGTATTTGTGCCGATAAGTACAGGTGGGAGGGGGGCATCTACGACGACAACTTCCGAGTGAGTGTGGCACTGACGAATTTTCACGTGGGTCGTTGGGTTCTACCTGCTTCGCACGACCAACGGCAAGAAATACCGTCAACGGCAGAACCGGCTAGTGACTATCGGTTGCGAGAAGCATAAGAAGCGACGCCTCACTCAGAGCGATACCGAGGGCACCGGCGTCTTCACCAGCGAATGTTGCTCGACGACCGAGGCGATAGTGAGGGATCAGATAACTACGAAGTTTAACGCAGATGTAGAGTAGTTTGTGAGACTTTAATACATGGTGACCGTAGCAAAATGTTCCCTTCTATTAGTATACTGTATTGTAGTGTCTTAACGTTTACCGGTTGTGGTTAGACCCGCACTTATTTCTGCTTCTTCATGACACGATACTGCTTCCCTGTCGCCATGCAGTATTCGATCGTTCCGCTTGAAGAAAAGGAAATTGATGCCCATTAAATACGTTCACCCACGTTGGCTACTACGGTCTCAAGTTAACCGCCCCGAGGAAGACGAGCCCAAGGACGACGTGGCGTGCTTGCGTCTCGAGTTCCGGATGCTCATATGAGATCTCTAAAGCATGCAAACTTAACGGCTCTACGAAGTGGAGGACTGGTATAGCCATTGCTGAGCGAAAGGCCGAAGCTCCTCAGTGTGGCTGAGCCATTGCGTAAGTTTGATGATTATGCACGTCAGGGTATCGTACTATAAGAACGCCATAAAAAGCGCGACGATGACCCCGACAGTGGAAAAGAAACGGTGATGATCGACGCAAGATTGATTGTCGGTTTTTTTTTTTTTTTTGGGGGGGGGGGGGGGTCGATTCGGTTGAATCTGACAACATTTTTTTGCTGGTCAAGGTGGCGAAGCCGCCATTGATGATGGCAGCCAACTGAAGGTATTGCTACACTGGAGGAAGACCAGGAAGAAACTTCGAGGGCCTTAACAAATGACGGCGCGAGGCAGCGATCCAAAACAATTATCAAAATACAATATTTTTGCATTGTATTGACGGCATAAGCTATTATTAGAAATCGCCCGATCCGTAAAATATCTAATTGGACCAGTAATAATAGTATTTATCTCCAACATTGCTCTATTAGGGGAGCCAACATTGGTTGGTTCTCGGCGACCGCAAAGCTTAAGCAACCACGATAATTGAGGTCCTTTGCATCATTCTCGAACTTGCAACCGACCAGCCACCATGTCCTCTAAGGCTCTCTGCAACGTTTTCTTCGCTGCCTTCGGCGACGGCGTCTTCAAGTGCAAGCGCTGCGACACCACGCGTAAGCAGACCACACGCACAGGTTATTCGAACCTAATGAGCCATCTCGTCGCCAAGCACCCAGACCATGCTGAGATCTTCGCTGCTAGTCAGCACCCACTCCCCGGTACGCTAGCGCAACACGGCTTCGTCGACGAGAAGACGATGGAGATCTACAAGTGGATGGAGTGGGTTGTCATGCGAAACCACGCCCTTGCTGAGGTCGACAACTCACTTATCCGATCGATGTCGCGTCTCCAACCGATCTCATCGAAGACCCTGCTGCGCTACATCACCCATGTGTCAAGAAACGTCGGCACCATGCTTGCTAGTCGCCTGGGGGACTGCTTTGGGCTCATGTTCGACGGATAGACAGACCGATGCACTTTGTGGCAATCTACACAGTGTATGCCAAGAAGGAAGAGCGTGAGCAGCCACCGTTGGCAATCTCGCCAATCGAGGACGGCCAGACCGCGGACGCTCATATCGAGATGATCGAGACTGTGCTCGGGGTCGACCACAAGCGACTTGACATGATCCAGTTTTGTGTGGGCGACAACTGCGTCACGAACCAAGCGATTGCGACTCGTCTGTCGGTGCCCCTTGTCGGATGTGCGAGCCATCGCTTTAATCTCGCCGTGGCAGGCTTCATCGCCGAACGTAAGGACATCGTGGACGAGGTTCAAGCTCTCTACGTCCAGATTCGCACGCCCAACAACCACGCCCAGCTTATGAAGCATACCGAGCTAAAGTCGAAGAAGGCAAACCTCACGCGCTGGTCGTCTACATACAAGATGTTCGCTCGATGCCTTGAGATCCGGAATGCTGCAAAAATGGTCTCCAGTGTAGAGGATTTGGTTCCTCGCCCAAGCACCCATCGGAAAATTTTCAGCTTACCAGCCAGTTGAAAGAACTCGACGCGTGTGCGTCCAGCTGCAGAGCGAGCAATGCTCGTTGGCGGATGTGCTCGTACTCTTCGACGCCGTGATGGCCAAGTATCCGTCGACCGCGGCGTACTTGAAGTCGGACGCACTCCTCGTTCACTCACCAGAGTTTGAGAATGCGGTTGTCAAGCTCTTTCGTGACCAGCGTCGCTCAGCCGCCGACGAGCGGGCAATTAGTCGGTTCGAGCTACCAGCGGTATCGCCAACAACGACGAAGCGCGCCAAGGAGAACTTTGCTGCTGTCGATCTCCACCAAGCCAAGCGTCCGTGAATGGCCACTACGGTTGCGTACCAGGACACTGTGCGTTTAATTCTCCCGACCAGCAACCGGGTTGAGGACTTTTCTCCCAGTGCAAGCTGGTGATGACGTCACAGCGCGGTCGTCTTCTTCCGGCTCATTTCGAGATGATTGTGTTTCTTCATGCCAACCGTGCTCTCTGGAGCTACAACTCGCTTGCTAACTGTGAGAGTGAGGTCGCCGAGCACCACAACAAGAGCACAAGTAGCACGTAGCTAGCAAACCGAATGGTAAAACACGTGATTCATCTAGTTAATAAAAGACTGTCCCTCTCCTTCACAGTCATGATTCACCTCTCAGTATGCCCTTGGGGAATAAATTCCCGCGCACAACGCCTACGATCCATCATGGACCCAAACACGCGGAAGCTAACCCGTGTCGGAGGTATTATCTCTTACTAATCTTAAAAGCGTGATGCGAAGCATCCAGGCGTTGTCGCTTCCCGCGTATACACCCAACGCTTAGCACGCCCGCTAATGTTGGAGAGGGCGAAAGCCACTCGGAGGTGCTCCGGAGAGATGAGAGTCGCATCCATTGCGAGCTCTACTTCACGCACCCAGAAGTAAAGGTTTCACCTTCCTTCCCTTCATAAGGGTTTACCTTCAGCCTTAACGGCTTGGGGTAGACCGGTTTCGGCTATGCGGTCGGAACTTGCAGGTTGCTCTGAACCTGTTCGATGTGCCCCCGCTCATACATGTCGAACGCGGTCACGCGTTCGACCTGATCAGCTTCCGTTGACGATGCCAAGCTGCGCAAGGCATCCATACCAAAGGTGCCAGTTATTGTACGAACGGACTCGAATTGTGAGTCGGTTCAGATGACGAAAATAGTTCCGGTCCATGTTGCTAGGACCCAGACGTTTCAGGTAGTAACCCGCGTAGGCGTGGATTGACTACAAGTGCTACCAAGTGTGACGGGGTACACAACACCTCGCGCACAGGAAGTGTGACTTCCGGAGAGTATACAAACTCTCAGTGAACGGCAGTTCACTAGTCCCCGGCCTGTGGGACTGTTACCAAAATTAGGTAGAATTAAGACTGAGTATGTTTATAGGTGACCCCATTTTAATGCGTCTACATACTAACTCTTAGTCACATATAAAGTACTCTAGATGTTATCCTATTGAGTGGTTCTGAGGTCTTTCTACCATATCTGTGGTACTTATCCATGACGGCATTACCGTCGACGTTATAGTGATGTTTATCTTCATCACTTAGTGTACTTGGGTACACCTGCTCTGAAGAGTGACTTGGCATTCTTCATGTAACGCGTTACAAAGAAGATCGCACGCGGGGACAGGGAGAACTGGGAGAAGGCTAAAAGTGACTGGCCCCCTCCTACTGTACAGGCACCAAGTTAACACACCGTCGCGTGCTACCGTGCGCGTATACGGTACAGGTTCCAAGCTAACGCGGCACCACGAGCTACCCCTGCTCGTATATTTACGCCTCCGCAAATAGCCACTCGCAGCTCGAGGAGATATTCAAACGTCGGTCGCAAGAAGAGTCGGATAGATTATCGTCCGAGGACGAGTCTATAGCAAATTCGGGAAGCGGGACCGGTCCCACTCGGAGCGTATGTGCGCCAAACATCGGCGGCGGGGTATACAGATCGAGTCATGGGTACAATTTGAAAAAGCCTTCGCAGGCTACAGCAATGCTACCTCGCAGGTATGGCTCTATTAGAGTTCGATTTTGCTTAAAGGTGTACTAACAATAGGTATTAATGCCAAGCTTTCGCAAAACGGACCTTCACAACCCGTACTAGGCGTAACAAGCCCATCGGAGTTATGTATGCAGCTAGGGATGACCAAGTGCCTGGGGCAAAGCTCTTCCTCGACGAACCGTTTTACAGCTATCTAGTCGTGTTCGGCTGCATTCATGCGGGGAAGCAGAGGGACCGGGGTAAAGGCAAACGCCCACGCCAGAATGTGCGCACAATGGGCTGCGGCGCAAAGGCTATCCCCAAAATCAAAACACATGCGTCTACACAATTATTGGTATATTGTGTGCCATATTCATGTAGATAAACGTATTGCTACATCGAGATGCGAGCGCTATTTCTACCAGATTTCCCTCCACAACACCCAACACAACCATGACCAAGGGTGGGAAGCTTTCAAACGGTTGTCAAATAATTGCTTGTCTTTGCCAGACGATGAGCTATTTACGGTGCACATGCTTCGTAAAGCGGGTCTTGCACGAAGAAAAAAACTAAAAAGCATCTGGAACAATATCGACTGCGAGCCCGACATGATTGATGTCCACAATCTTGTCACCAAACTGAAGCGTCAAGAGTAGGCTAGGCTGGCGCCGAACGACGGAGTTTCGAGGACCTTAGACCATTTTGACCAGAAGGAGTCCTTCGGGGTTACATTGGTGTTGAACGCCATGGCGACAAGGTATGTTATGGTTTGTGTGGATGTACGTTTGTGCTGGTCTACGGACATCCTTATGATTTGAATCTAAAACATAACACGGTGTATTACGATACAGACATCGCACATGCGATCTCTTTCGCAACTTTCCCGGAACGTTGTTGGTGGATGCTACACACGACACGAATTCGCCCCGCTATAAGCTTTTTCTCCTTTATGGTCCACGGTCTTCTAGGCCACGGTTTAACATGTGCAGGCCCGGTAGAGTTCTGGTTCCAGAAGTATTCTAGAGGTATTGTACTTGTAGTAGATTGTGTGCACCTAATATGTGGCATCTTGTGTCTGGTTGTGGTATCCTGTGGTATCTCGTCTAATTCATGATGTTTCTATTTTGCTAGCTGACCGACGAATGCTCAGACACCTTGCCTCATTCTATCCAGCATTTCAAGAAATGCAATCCGTCCTGGCGGAATGTCTGATTCATCGTGGTAGACAAAGATTCACTGAACTTGGAGTCTTTGCTGAGGAAATATCAGAAGCTCGCATTATCCTCTGTCGATTCCACGCTATCGAGTGTATACAGGAGAGAATCGCAAAGACAGAGTATGGACTCGATGCCGTTCAACGAGTGAAAAGCTATTGCTAGCATGTTTGCTCGAGCGCAAACGGCGGAGGAGTATCATAAGTGTTTCGCCTTTATAAAAATGGAGCTAGGTGTAACAGATTCAGAAGATGAAACCGAAGATGATGCCGTTCCTACTTATTGGATTTGGTTTTTGGAGAATTGGTACAAGTGTCGAGCAAGGTGGAGCTTGTTCCTGCGCGGCAATGTGGAGCACTAGGAAACTCAACCAACAACCGCTTGAAGTCCGCCTGTCCTGGCACTACCGGACAAGACGAAGTCGTGCAGCGTCGTCTGCGATGCATCCGATTATGCAATCGGGTGTGCATTTCTGCAGCAGGACGTGAACGAGTGATCTCGTTTCAGTCCAGCCAGCTCAAGGCTGCCGAACGAAACTACCCCGTGAAAGACAAGGAGGCTGCTTGCCATGAAGTACGCTCTTATCAAGTTCCGGGTGCACCTCCTGGGCTCACAGCCCTTTGGAATCTAGACATATCACGCATCTTTACGGACGGCGACAAATTCGCCCCATCTGTCCCAAAGGATGGCGGGGTGGCTGTCCTTCTTCGCGGAATATAACTTCCGCGTCGAGTACAAGCCTGGCAAGTTCAACGTGCGTGCCGATGCGTTGTCACGCAGGCCGGACTGTTGAGCTGGCGAACCTAAGTCGCGCCAGGACACTATCTATATGATCAGATACGCATGGCGTATCAGGGCGACGAAGATTAACACCTTTGGTGCGTTTCCTGGCCACTGGCAAGGAAGCCAAGGCCGAGTGGCTCACTCCACGTCAGAGAGCCCGGCTCCATCGATACGAGTGGGCCGATGGCCTGCTCTACTATCGAGTGGTGCCCCATGAACCCCCTCGGGTAGTCGTTCCAAGCGACGAGGATCTCAAGTTTGGCATCCTACAGAAGGCGCACGATGCGCCGTCCAGCGGTCACTTGGACCGCGAGAAGACCTTCTAATCAGTCTCTCAGTACTTTTGGTGGGTACAAGTGGGTCGCAGCGTACGTGAAGACATGTGAAACATGTCAACGGGTGAAATCCGCTGGGCACGCCTCGGCTCTCTTGCAGAGCCTGCCCGTTCCAGCGGACTGCTGGAAGTCGATGAGTCTGGATTTCATCTTCGGACTCCCAGCCGACGCCACGGAAACACCAGCATCTTGGTGTTCGTGTGCCGTCGGAGCAAGATGGTGCGTCTTGTTCCGGTCAAAGACACAGTGATCGGGAAACACGCTGCGAAGCTGTTCCTGGATGGCATTTACGCCATCATGGTCTGCCGGACACAATTGTCTCGGATCGTGACCCGCAGTTTACCGCTGCGTGCTGGCGAACGCTGTTGCAACTACTTGGAACAAGGCTGCACATGTTCACTGCCGATCATCCTCAGACGGATGAACAGACGGAGCGTGTCAATCGAGTGCTTGAGGACACTCTACGCAGTGTCTGTGCAGAGGCTCCTCGCACTTGGTCAGAACGCCTGCCAGTAGTTGAGTTTGCATTCAACAATACGGTTCACACATCGACCGGGTATACCCCGTTCTATCTGAACAGCTTACGCCATCCATGTGTCGCTTACGTTGCGTGGCAGCAACCCGTCTTCAGTTCTAAGCGGGGGAGAGGCTCGGAAAGCGCTTTCCTCCCAGGTCTCGGACATGAGACCGGTTTCCTTGCGGAAACAAGTGGAGTCTTTTATAGACACCAGGCTGAATGTAATCAGCCGTGTCCGTGATGCCATGGCAGCAGCACAGGACAAACAAAAGGAGTACTCTGACAAGAATGGACGAGGAAACTTAAACGTGTTTAATGTTGGGGATTTAGTCTTACTAGACAATAGGGACGTGCCACTCGCCACGGTATGTTCCGTTGGGCCAACAAGCTGAGGCACTGCTTCATTGGACCCTTTGCGGTCCTGGCCAGGCTTGGTGCGGCATATACCATTGACCTGCCTAAGTCGATGACGACCAATTCGACGTTCTACGTGGGCCGTCTGAAACGGTACCATGATCCGCAGGGCTCACAGGCCCCAGTTCTACAAAGCGAGGCTGCGACCCTTCTCTCTGAGCGCGCTCAGAGCCAGAAGCCAAGTCCCTTGCGGGGCCGCGAAAGGGGCTCCATACGAAGGAGCCCCGGCTGCATACGCCGAGTATGAGCCATAGTGATACGGCTGGGAGTACGCAGGAGGCGCTCCCGCCTGAGGCACAGGCCGCAGGAGGTCCCGAAGGAGAGATAACTCCCGTTGGACTCGGTCCAGGGACGCCCAAGAGGCATCCAGACGTTGGAAATTCTCGTCCACGTCATTCGTACGACGTGAATCGTCGTCACGAATCGGCCAAAGGACCCCAGCGCTCCCGGCCTGGGCGGCAGCAGCCCCGCCCTCACCAAGTCCAAGCGCAATCTCAAGCGCAAGGACTCGAAGAAGAAGAGCGGTGTCTTCAAGGACCCGAGGTGGAGCCGAAGGCGGCACACCAGGTCCTGAGCTGGACCGGAGGGGCGGCGCCTCGTACTCGTACTCATTCAAGGGAACTACCGCCTCTCCTCGACCGTAATGGGGAGACCCACTATTACGTGGAGCGTGTGCTCTAGGAGCAGCGCGTTCACGGAAGGCGCCAGCTCCGCGTGAAGTGGAGGGGGTACTCGGAAGCTGAGTACTCCTGGGAGCCGTACGAACGGCTCCAGGCTGGCTGCCCGAAGGCTGTCGCGATCTGGTAACAGAACCGGCGGCGGGTTCGTAAGTAGTTCGGGCTTTCTTGCCCGAACGGGGTATGGTCGTAGAGCCAAGACCATACCCGCGCTCATCATGAGCGCTAGAAGCAGAATGCTTCTGCAGTTCTCGAGAGAGCTGCCGTTTGCCTACCACATGGGCAAACTCAATACGCAGATCTCGGAGGTCAGGTATGGTCCCCAGGGTGAGATACTGCCGGAGAACCTCGAGTTGCCCTTGTGAGCAGCGCGTAGCTGCCCACTTCCAAACGATGACCTCGGCCCCTTGGAAAGAGGCACAGTGTGGGGGTATCACGGCTGGATAGCCCCACACAGGTCGCAGTCCCGACCGGAGCTCTGGCTTCTTTTCGCCGGCCCTTGAACGCCTTGAGCGGGATGTTGTGCGGTGCGAGGAGCACGCACCGAGCGATGCTCACGTTTTGGAACAGGGGCTGCTTGGCCACCAGGTGGAGCTCATAAGCGCCCCGAGGAAAGCGCCAGCCTAGAAGCACGCGAGGCAGCTGGAGCTGACCCATGTAGGCGTCGGCTCCGTGGAACTCCTCAGGAGGGAATTACCCGGGAGCGTAAGGCGGTCCCCCACGAACAGGTGAAGAGTACTTCACAATCGACCGAGTCGCCGAGGCCCGCACTCCCTTATGACGAGCAGCCTAGTACTCCGGCTGCTGCCCGTCTAGATCCTTGGAGATCTCTCGGACGATTTGACCCTCTTCCTCCTCGTCGGAAGAAGAACTGAAGAGGCACTTGTTCGTGAGCGTGATGATCCCATACCCTTCACGGATAGGAGACCGGGAAGCAGCCCGCCGCTTACGGATAATTTCCGAGACTGCTGCAGCCTTCGCAGCCTTGACGCGGGCAGTTGCCTCAGCGACCGTCAAATTCTTGACCGGAGAACGAGGTTTATCTTCGTCCTCCTTGGGTGAGCCTGGACTCCCCTGGCGCTCTGGCGTCTTTGGCGCGTCGCCGTTATGGCTAGACAGCGGGGTACGGGACCCAAGCGAGTCCGACTGACTCGGGTCGCCGTCAGACCCCTTGACGAGCGGGATATCGTTATCGCCCCAGGACATGGGAGACTTCTTCGAGTCCTCCTAATAGTCCATGAGGAGATCAGGGTCCTCCTCAGGCGGTTCAAGTGCCTTGGGTGTCCCCTTGGATACCATCTTGGTGGAACCCTTAGCAGCTGTGCCTTTGCCGGACGGCGTAGAGCTATTAGCCTGCTGCTCGGAAGCAACAAGCTTGGCAGGCGCTTTCGCACCGCTGCCAGACCGAGTCTTGGTCATGCTTGAGACTGACGTGGAAGCCGGAGAAGAAGAATAGCACGCGGAAGTGCTCGGGCTAAAAAAGAAATGAGCCGGCTGCGGAAACCAACCGCAGCGAAGTCGATGTATTCGACTTGGAGAGTGAAAGGCGGCGATTTCCTTTCACTCGGCCTGGATAGTCGGTAAACCGAACCTAAGTGGGGGAGGATGTAACGGGGTTACATGAAGAGTACCAAGTCACTCTTCAGAGCATGTGTACCCAAGCACACTACCTGATGTAGCTAATCACCACTATGACTTTGACGGTAATGACGTCATGGATAGGTACCACAGATATGGTAGAAAGACCTCAGAGCCACTCAATAGGATAACATCTAGGGAACTTTATATGTGACTAAGAGTTAGTATGTAGACGCATTAAAATGGGGTCACCTATAAATATATTCAGTCTTAATTCTACCTAATTTTGGTAACAATCCCCAGGCCGGGGACTAGTGAACTGCCGTTCACTGAGAGTTTGTATACTCTCCGGAAGTCACACTTCCTGTGCGCAAGTTGTTGTGTGCCCCGTCACATTCTTGGCCTCCTTCCACGTGCCGTCAATTGAATGAATCCCAGCCACTGGCGCGGAAAACAAAAAATAACGTTAAATAGCCGTTTGCTTTCCAAGGCGTATGTTGGAATGAAACGCCGGATGAGACATGATCATTAGGTCATCACCACACCGGCTCTTATGTATGGTGGCTTTAGTCACTCTCCGTTATGTAGCCATCGTCTGATGAGGAGTAAAGGCCAGCGATAGACACAGTTTTGGTTATCCATAGAAAGGAAGGTATAGCAACCAGTAGACACCCCGGCTTTGCTATCAGTGAACCCAGCTAGATTTGATATAGGCCTAGCCCTCGTGGCTTGATCCCGGACTTAAAGCGAGAGTGTCAATCAGATGCACTTAAGCATGATGCTGTCGCTGCTGTCCCTTCTCCCCGTGCTGCTAGCGACGCCCCCATCCTCGCGGAAGTTCCGCTACGCTACCGGTAGCACAGCTGTGCGTGCCGGTGAAATGGAATGAATGAACGCGAAATACCATCCTAACAGCTACGGCACCTACTAATGCGTCACTAATATTGCTCTGATTGTTGCGTTTGATGGCTCAATAGCTTCGCCTACTGTTGTTCTACAAGCGCCAGGTAGAGCCGCTGACAGCGCGCCCATCTGTGGCGAGCCGCACCCCAACCATAGTACGTTTGACGGTGAGTTTGAATGCACACTGAAACTGGGTGTGTCGCCAGCCACTGCGTCACTTATATTGCTCTGTTTTGTTGCGTTTGATGGCTCAATAGCTTCGCCAACCGTCCGTTGCAGTATTTAAACGTACATCCTCAGAGAACGATAGCGCAGGTACTCGTGCAGACCATCATCGCAGTTAGCAGGGTTGCTAGCAACGCAGAGCATTTCGCAACCCAACAGCACGAAGAGACTACAGTTGAAGCTGTCAACCTGCTCAAAGAGGTATTGCATTAGCCCTCTACGTTGGTAGCGACGTATAGGCTAATGCGATACCTCCTTGATCCTGTCGGTACTCGAAGAGTAGAGACAATATCCTTGGCAAGTTCTTCACATTTTCAGCGTAACTGGAGTACATTGGATCATAGTAGCGTACCTGTGCTGTCCGGAGGTCGATCATGACACTGCACCAAAGCACACCGTCACAGTGGACTGGCACCAGTATGAGCTGGTTAACCAGGCCGCAAAATAGCATAGCCAAGGTCTTCTTATCAATCCGTTGGACTCCTTTTGTGACAATACCGACTGGAGTCGGCTTGATGACGAACACTCCAGGTCTTGCGCGAAAAGAGTGAGCTGTATGGCGTTCATTGTAGCATCACTGAATGGCGTGTTCCGGCGATCTCTAAAATCTCAATCTAGTACATAATTAGCTAGTATTAGCAAAAATGAGCGGCAAACCAATTTCGAGAGCTAGTCACAGTACCTGAGAGGGGAACAATGGAAATACCGCCAGCCTGGAGTCAAAAACCGGATCATGTGTGATCTTGAAGTCTGGACCGACCTGAATATCGAATCGAACCTCAGCAATCCACTTCATAGCTTCTGCGACCTGGTTAGCCGCCTTCACAGCGGTGTGCCACCTCCTCATCACTGCCAGGAAAACGCACGGGATATTGCCAAACTCTTCTACCTCAATAACCGCGCCCTTCTCACCCAGGTGTTCCTGCTTTGCTTGAAGGGCATTAACCAGCCGCTGGCACCGGGTTTATTGTCGGGTTAGTAGAAATTCGTGTAATCTGATCGGCATCCCTGATCAATCCTCGCGGAACATTTTTGGCTATAATCGCCGCCAGCTTCGGTTTTTGCGGACACTTAAAGAGCTTGAATTGGCGGAGGCCCGAGGCAGAGCTGTGGCTTTGGGCTCTGGTACAGTAAATGAGTTCAAAAGTCGAAATTCACCTGCCCGCCAGCCTGGCTCACGTCCGTCTCCCCGCTCGCGAGCGGAGGTCGCTGCTTCGCCCCGGCGCGATGATCTCGCCAAACGCTTGCATGGAGACCTCTATCTGGGCGTCTTCTTGCTCACTCTCCTCCGGGGCGCGCTCATTGCCCTCCGAGGACCCGAGCTCGCCTACGGTATTGCCAGAGGGCTCGGTAATGGCGGATTCGTTGCCGCGGGTCTCGTGCACAGTGCAGTGTTGCTTGGAAGCGATCGGCGCGACGACCGAGTTGGTGGCGTCCTCTATCTCCATGGCGCTTGACTAGGAGGCTTCAGAATCCTGCTCTCGATGCTCAACGACATTAGATCCGACTTCCCTCATTGTGCTAGCTTGTTCGCCAGCGTGGCTTGGCAGCTCCAGGTGCGACGACAGCAATCTCTGATGCAACGATTGGCCAATAATGGCGCATGAAGCGCGTCACCCAACTTGACTTAGAATTGTCGTTTCGCGACGCAAAGTCAGGAATCTGGCCGCAATAGTATAGCATCTCAGCGTGTGTTACCTTGCCCCCCGTCCGCCAAGCCGTTTCGGTAAAATTGAAGCACGCGATCTTCGTATGGCTGAAGTTTCCTTGGTGGCCCTGAGCCCGACTTTCTAAATCTCTCGCCCGCATCTGCTGGTTCTTTGATGAATGAAAGTTTTTTATCAGAGAGTTGTTTTCTCTAGCCAAGTAGTGTCCCCTTCTTGACGCCCATTTCCTTCGCCGCCATCGAAGGCGTCATTGACGATTTCGTTGCCACTCCTTGAGAATCCTCACTCTCTCCATCATCGTATACTGCCGCTACATCCCCATGGCCTGTACGTCTTCTTGGTGAATCTGAAATGAGAGGAGGGGGTGACGCGCACCACCAAAGTGAGACCGGTTAACTTTTGAACCGGTTAGGCCATGTGCAAGTTTACTCGACCGTCGACTCAATTTGCACCGGGATGCAGGTTTACTCGACCGTCGACTTGATATGCACAAGCACCAATACAAACCAATACCTCGTGATGTTTCTTGAATGAATGAAAGCGGATTTACAGACAAGCAAAACGATTTTCGCAGTGACATAGCATAACAGGACAAGACCATTGCAGACGATAGACCACAGGCACCCAATGAGACGTTTACCACAAGCCACACCATACATAACGTGTTAGCGGCAAAAGCGACAGATCGGGAACAGTAATAAGGTCATCACGAGGAGAGGACGACCGCTCAGTCTGGTCTGCAGGACCTTTTGCCGAATAATCTGCGTCAACTGGACTTTACGATGGGCACGAGTGGTGGCCCATTGTTCGGTTTAACGAGTACGAGCATCGTATTTCTTCTAACAATTATAACGAGCAATATGGGTAGATGGCTGTAGTTACAACATCTATGACCGCGGTTGGTTAGTTTCGGCGACGGGGAGTGAGACATCAGGCTTCTACAGGCTAAACTTCCTCTAACTCCAGGTGGATAGACAGCTTACGACAGAGCTTAGCATCTCGGGTGCAACGGACATCTGTCGTATATTCTAGTGCTGGGGCGGACTACGGGCACGCAAACGGTTAGATTTTACAATCTTGCCCACGCAGTTGTAAATCTTACCCACGCGGATACGCACATCTAATCTTACAATCGCATCGACAGTTTCTAACTGAGTTACAGAGTTAGAGTGAGCAACACTATCCAGCACATTTACGCCTCCAACTTTGTGGCTCAGTGCTGATAATCATGTTAATCCTGTTAGCAATTACCAACATCAACACACATGATAGTTTGTCGACAGACGAAATCGTAACGAAATTCTGGAGTGCGAGGTCCTCATTGTAACGGATATGAATTCGATAAGCTTGGTGATGAAGAAATTACAGGAGAAGTTTGATTATCTAGCGAAGCAAGTACTGAATATCTAAGGCGGACGAAGCAAGAGGTGGGCGGCCGTTCTGCCGGTGAGTAATGAGTTGTTCTTCAGGCGCGGGAAAAGAGTCGCGCGCAGGTGACTCGAATGATTGGTTGCATCGAAGAAGGCGTCCCTGGTGATATCAACGAATCTATGTCAAACCTAGAACTCCTGTTCTCAGAATTTGAGCTGGGACTATTGCGTTCGGTCGGCTGCCTCCGTTAATCAATATATTATGCTCGAATCTTGCCTCTAAGACATTGTCATTAACGTGCGGAAGTTCAACCGTTTCGACTAGTGATCTTTCTCCACATACAGTGGTATAATCTTCGTGGCAACAAGCGCCGCAAACGTTATCACCACAAAATCATGAAGAAATGCCTGCACTGTCGAGCTCACTAGTTCAAATGGCTTCGACATATCACTGGTGATCTCAGAAGTGCATCCATTTCTAGGATGCTCCAGTAACTCAATTGCGACTACATCTTGTAATACCACAGCACGCGCATTTCGAGGAACCTGGCGATTTCGTCGAATCCTGCGGTTCTTAAACTTCATGTGCAATCCAGCAACTCCTGGCAGGCTAAGCCCAAACGTCATATGCCCGCAGATGACATGAGCGCACGAGAGAAATTTCATAAATACGGACACGTACATTCAGATGTGGCAATGCGAACTACGCACCCATCTCTGGGCATCCCTGCATGATGTACCCGTCGGACAGACCCTTTTACAGCCGAGCGATAAAAAGTAGATGCTGACTGTTTCTCTTCATCAGTGAGGCATTCGGGCGAGGTAGCGACTAGGCTTCCCTGTGCAATTTCAACGACTCGTGAATCACCAATCTTAGAAATAGTCTGAATGTCCCGTCATCCCGGCAGTGATCGCCAAGATAACAAACTCGAACGACTGATTCTTCGTTTGTAGAGAAAACGGCTACGCGCTCGCTTGTCACCAGCACCCTCGCTAGTTTCTTGGCTTCTTGCGGTGGAAATGGTCGTGCAAAAGTACTTGTAGGAGGTATAGTAATCGAGCAGTCCTCAGCAATTGTCATCAATTTTAAAATAAGGCGGCGGGTGTCTACAGCCTTTCGCAGCGTATACCGCTTAATGCTTGCGTTGAAAACGCCGCATGGGTTATTTGTCGTTGCAAACGCACCAGGAGAATGAAAAAATTGCCAGCGCTAAATCTGCTATCCAGCCACTGCGTATAGAAATACTCAGCAAAATTCCACAGTCGAGTGTCGCCCCGCCATGCGGGCACGACGCGCTTCCATATCGAGATCAAACTATCTTTGCTTAATGCGTAGTGCATGTCCAAGATTCCACGATATACTATCGCACGGAGCGAATCTGGTAAGTGACGGATCCGTTTCCGAACATACAATACATGGAAAAAACACATTAAGAATTTGGAGTTCTCAAACCCATTAATCCTTAAAAGAGCATTGAGCTGTGCCGCCTCCGCATCGCCCATGACCGCGTCGATTCTGAGGGGTGACTTCATGTGTTTTTTGAAACAGTTTAGAGAAGGTTCCAATTGTCTGATAGTACTCACTGTTCGTTCGCTGGATGAAAATGAATAACGCCGCAAGTTGGTAGACACGACGTTTATCCGTAACCACAAGTTATCACAGGATACCCGAGATCACTGACCTTAAAAGTAGCATCCAGATGAAAGATCAGAAATGGCTCCTGTTCTTGAAGCGCCAAAATGCAGCGCATGAGTTTCATGGTGGTTATCTCCAGTATCAGAGGCTGCTCGTCCTCTCCATTTCCAACGAAAGGGTAGCCGTCATCGTCTTCGTGGTTGCCAAATACAAAACCAGCATTGTCTTCAATGTCGACTACATAAGCCTCTTTCCGCACGAGCTCCTGCACACGTAGGATTGAGGTTTCTTTCCCATGAAACCGCCGAATCTGCATAACACTTCGTCGAACTTGAGCGTAGGAAGTAGCCCAGCACTGGCTTCGGGACCTCGGCGCGCGCAAAAGGTTGTTCCAAATGTTGCGGGGTGCCACCGCATTTTCGTCCATCTGATGAATGAACGCTTTCATTTCCAATGTTACTTTTGCCCGCGCGGCGGCACCGCACACTCACATCTCCGTGAAGGTGGGCGGCTCCATTTCTGAGAACAATCCACGTCGACGATGTAGAGCAGTATCGGACTTTCCAGCGGACAGGGCATTTTGTCGAGAGATACCTGTTTCCACACGCCTCGCTCTTGCAGTGAAGATGGCGCTCTACCATTTCATGATCCCAAGGGCAAATAGCACAGACGAAAGGCCTTACACCGCGCACTACCGAGCAACAAAAGGCTTCCCAACGAAACTTCACATATTCCCCTGGGCTGTTCGAATCTCCTGCAGCTTTGCCATCTTTGCGATGGAGGCATGGCGGGATGCGAGAGCTCAGCTGGGTGTTGCTTGATGTCTGGATGAGGAATGACCCGAGACGAGAATGACTGGAGCACATCCTCTTTTGTGTGACCTGCCTGGGTCACGCGTACACGAAAATATGTGTCTAGGCCTTGTCTACTGCACACCATCAATCTGCATACTCACGTGCTATTTTGGTGCTTGGTGTCTACTGTCGTCCATTCTGGTCTACTGCCGATCCGTTGCTGTCTATCGACGTACCAAACTGTGTCTATTGACGACTCAGACTCTCTGATGAGCGGAGTCCTACTCCTAAATAATATTCATGATCCCCTCGCTGTCTCGTTATTCTTCTTTAAAGGTATTTCTCGACCAGGAATATACCGGAATAGCGGAACAGCATGAAGACAGATTCTTGCTTGGAATAGTTAAGCAACGTTTTGCACTCCATATTACGCTCAAAGGGTGAGAGGGAACGATACATGTACCTAGATTTGAATAATGTTGGGTATCGTGTTTTCCTCCTGTTTTTGCGCGTGTATTCCAAAAGTAGGGATCAGATTGAGGGGATCATCTGGACACAACACATGTATTAATAGACACGCTCGGCGATGTATTGTACTGTAGCGCGAGCAGCATTTTCCAAGCAACCGGATGGCGTTTTAAACACGGCACCGCACCAGATGCTGTGTGTAAACATTGAAGCGGGGTCCTCCACCAGTGCTTTCGTCGACGAGCGTGAGGTGGGCCAGCAACGCAGCGTCTTCGTGAGGTTTAATGGATGTGTAAAAGCCGCAGAACACGCTCTAAACGCCAGGTAAAAGACCGATACACATCTCAACCCAAGCTCTCCAACAACACAACCGACACGGACCGCGGTGTTGCATCCTTGACGCGACTGATGAGTGGACAGCGAAAGCCATGTAAATTCTCGAACCGAAATCTATAGTCTTGCGACTTGTGGAAGTGGTATCCGTATGCCTGACCGTAGCATATATATATATATCCGCCTCCAATATCTGTATACATATGCCAATAGGATATTGGCACGCAACTGCATGAGTGACGCGTCCGCCGTGAGCGTTAGCTTGTGTACTGTAGTCTAAAGGTAATCTGATTCCATCAATTAACCAATCCGTAGCAGCATGAAGGATCGTGGACCGTATAATCGCAATCTCGACTGTTGCTGTTTCGTTATAAAGGCCAAGAGGGCGCGGATTCTCGTCGGCATCCGCAAAATATCGCAGTGACATTACAGTGTAACTCAATCCTAAAAGAAATGATGTTGGCTACTTAAAGCGAATGCGGCGTGTGGCGGCCACCCACCGTCCAGCTCGAGCGATAGTACACGCACAACGACCAATACGTACAGTACGCCACATGTGCTCGAAGTCACTCCCGGAAGTACATATTAATAAGTAATTTTGATAACTAGTATCCGCCTTGACGAATGTTTAGGTTCTATTTGGAAAACTCCGATGATTTCGATTCGGAGATTCCATCGACTGCCGAGTTCAACATTCCAAGCGGGTCGGTGAGGGACGTTACCCATAAGCCACAAACGACGCTATCGAATCGGAACGGTGCGGTTAATATGTCAAGTGTATCGGGATAGTGTGTCCGCTTGTGTGCGTGGACCGACTACCCCGACTAGCAATTTCTCGTGATGTGTAACACAGGACTAAGATGGGGCAGGCCCACAAATATGCTCCGGTGTCGCCAAGTCATCGGTTCGACTGCACCGTATGTCTGCCTCTCCATCTCTGGCATGCGAGTGTCTGTCTATCCGTCGCTGTCCGATGCGGGACGGCATTTCGTAACTTGCGACCTCCCGGACACTTCTAGTTCCTCACACTCATGCAGCTCTGGGGGTCTCTGGCCTTCGCGCTCGGCGCCATCTCCGTTAGCGGTGTTGAGGCTCGCAACCTGACCGCCAAATTCGACATCCTATCGTACAATGACGTCTACGAGATGCTGCAGGACACGGTGGCGGGTATCAAGCTGGGCGGTCCTTCGCGCGTCGTTCCTCTTGCCAAAGCCATGCGTGAGGCCAACCCCAACAGTCTCGTGTTGTTTGCTGGCGACACCGTGTCCCCATCGCTCTGGTCGACGCAGTTCAACGGCCAGCACATGGTCAAGGCGCACAACGCCATCGGTCTGGACTTTGCGTCGCTGGGCAACCACGAGTTCGACTTTGGCCTCGAGAACTTTCGCAACGTATCGCTGGCCTCCAACTTCCCGTGGCTTAATGCCAATTGCTATGAGATCGCCAACCGGGAGCTGCTTCGTGGCACAGTGCCCCACGCTATCAAGAACCTGAGCGACCCCACCAACGGCCACATTAGTATCGGCCTCTTTGGCGTCATGTACGACATGAAGGACACGAGCAAGGGACTGTACTGGGAGGACCCGATTGAAGCCGCCCGTGAGCAGGTGGCTGCTCTCAAGGCTCAACACGTCGACTTCATCATCGCCTTGACCCACCAGGATCTAGCTGACGACAACCGCCTCTCGAAGGAGGTCGCGGGCATTGACTTCATTATTGGAGGCCACGACCACACGTCCATGCTGCAAACCAACTACGGCACACCGTACCTCAAGTCCGACTTCGACTTCCGCTCGATCTGGCAGTCGCACATTGAGTACTATGCCGCGGAGGGAAACAACGACCGCAAGTCTCTCATGACCCACCACGCTATCCCCATCGTCGAGAGCATGCCGACCGACAACACCCTGGACGCCATCATCGCTACGTACCAGGCGCAGATGGAGGCGCTCGAGGAGCAGCTCATTGGCAACCTGTGCGAGGACTTGGACTTGTCGCAGGGCATCGTGCGCTCCAAGGACTGCAAGATCGGCCACCTTTTCGCGGACGCTGGACGACAGTACTACGGTAATGGCTCGGCCGACATCGCCGTCATGAACGGTGGTGGCATTCGTGGTGATAAGGTCATCGCTGCCGGTAAACTGTCGCTGGGCGAGGTCCTTGCCTGGTCGCCGTTCGGCAACACGCTCATGACTATTAAGACCAATGGTGCTTCACTCAAGCTGTTCCTGAACCACGAGATGGTCCGAAACTGCGGCGCCAACGTTATCCAGCAGAACGGCTTCTACGTGCACCCGTCTGGCTTCAACTATACATACACGTGCACGGGCGAGGGCGCCGGCGCCCTCTCAAGTCTCATGTGGCTTCACCACCCGACCAACACGGGCGACATCAAGGATACGGACGAGTTCGTAATGGCCCTCAGTAATTACCTGTACACGACCGAGTTTGCCGTGATAGAAGGTGTGAGCGCCACTGTGAAGGTCACTGAGGCCGAGGCGGAGCGTATGGACACGGCTCTCGAGGCCTACGTCTCCAAGTTGAACAACGGCACAGTGTGCCTCCCGAACGAACTACGCTCGTTTGTGTCGTTCTAACTTGATGGCAGATAGGATGCAGCGCATGAGCCTCAATAAATACAGATAGATCGGCACAATGCGCATTAGTGCAGCCACAATATAAGCAGCTTCGAGTGTTTTGATTATAGAGTTAGTGACGGTGGCTCAGACGATCGCGACGAGCGTGCAGTAACATCTTCGTGGGTATCCATTGAGGTGTAGAGAGTCTCTACTAGACCATGGAGCGCATTCCAACGACATGGGAAAGACTGAGCACATATCACAGTTCACACACGCGACGAGTACGCAAACTCCTCTGGCAGATGCGGCCTGCAGCGCCTCCGTACCAAGTCAGCGCCATTGGACTTTGGGTCGACCAAACGTACGACCAGAGCATTTTGGTCTTGTTGGAGCCCCAGGGTTCCTGATAGGAAGCGCTAACTCGTCGGTGATCAGGTGCGTTGCCACTACGTCGCTGTTTATGTAAATTTACACAAATCGATACAGGCAGTCCTCTCGTCCGTAATATCTTAAATTGTGATACACTCCAGATAGGGAAAATAATCTGCTTCCCGATGACCGTCGCTTCTTTTTTTTTGCTGTCAAGACCAAGTCGAATGAATCCCTACCTCGTTCTCTAGTTTGTAATACCTATAGGAATTTCAATAGCTGGAGCTGGTTAGCTATGGGATTGTTCCGTTTGCAACAGGACTGCCGGAGAAGTCCAGCAGCGACTCTGCTGTTTGCGGCCCTGTGTACATCTTGACTCCTATATGAACGCTCGATACTTTGATCGAAGAGTCAGTACATCTCGGGAAGATGACCCTCATCGAATCTGCGCATACAATCAGGTGTTCCATTCACTAAAGTTGTTCCTGCAGTTCTTCCGTAGTCATGTTTTCCGGCATCGGTCGAGCAGTCAAATCTTTCTCGTCTCCACCGTTCAGATCGTCACCTTTTAGCTCATATGGTGCATCGCCCACCTCGATATCAACGAGAAATGTCGCGAGCCGTCCCGGTTGATGGACGGACGACGGTTGTATCGAGTTAGTGAGCACTAAACTACATTCTAGCTAACAAAGGCAATACAAAAGATATGTAAAGACCTCTTAGCTTGACTTTAACCAGGCAAATTCACGACTGACCCTACTTCCTCGACACTTCACAGACGTCCTCGCACGCACTCAGCAATTCGACGTTCGCCTTACATTTTCGTACCTCCTTGAACTTGCTTGAGGGAACCGGTTTCACCCCGCCTTAGTGACCGACTCTTCTTGAACCGTCCTCCTGCTATCCGTCCTCGTCCCACGATACCTTCCTTAGCTCCCACTGTCAGCAAGCGTTACGGGGATCGGCAACCCCGAGGATCTGGTCGGGGCACACGCGACTAAGCCCTCCAGCCGACGTGATTCAGACCTTTCCACACCTCTTGGACCAGGGCCGCCACCTCTTCCTCACCCAAATGGTTGGCCAGGATGTGATCATGCAACACACCGCCGGCCAGGCGACGCCCATCGTCGTGTCCCAGACGGTAGCCACTATTACCGAGAATTTCACTCGGGACAGAAAGAATAACTCGTCCGTTGGGCCGTCCGCTAGAATGTTCTCTTCTGGTGGTTAAGCATCTCGTCTATCGACATTGGATTGAAGGTATCCAGGTGTGACAATATTTCATCAGTCATGCCATCTTCCTCAGGTTCCGTGTACTCGTGCCTGTAGCAGTCGAGAATACATGTCAATTAACAAAACTATCAGTAGGCATATCTCTCCGTGCTCCATGCATCACCTCTACGCTGTAAATTTAGGCGACGGTCCAACAATGGGTCAGCTTCCAGCTGGTCAACAAGCAACATGATTCTCAAGTCCATATTGCTCTTGACCAGCTGGAAGCTGACCGCGTTATTTTTGACCAGCTGGAAGTTGCCCGTCAGTGGCGCTTGAAGACTACATTGATGCCGGCGTTGAGGCGGTCGTATCTGGAATGTCCGCCAGCGTCAGCAAACATTGTCTGTGCTGCGCTCGTCGATGTGCCACTTCATGAAAAAGTATCATTTTTCTGGTACACTCCAGTTTGTGATTGTTCCAGATATGATGGTTATGTATCAGACAACCATTGGGGCCTTCAGAAAATGGCACAAATCATAAACAGGGCTGGCAGCAAATCCTGGAGCAAAGTGACGGGGTGGCACAAATTCGCTCGAATATTGCGGAGACGGATTTGCGGTCTATGCGGAATACGAAGGTACGATCTCAACCGTGATGCCCAACCAAACCTGACTGGACTGCGTGTGCCTTGCTATTCTGTTTGGTAGCTTCTGTTCATTGTCAGATTTGATGGCGAGGGGTAGAGGGTGGTCAGCACCGGAGACGCTGTACATGCTTGAACTTATCCAGCAGATCTACCCTTTGGAGCAAACCAGTGAAATGCCATGCAGCCACGATACACCGGCCTGCCCCGAGGTTTTACTGCCCGTCATGTGGACTCGATCAAGAAGAAGTTAACGCACTCAAGAACATGCGCAAGCCTACAGGGGATCCTAATTGCCCTGCTGATGTTGCTCGAGCGAAACGCGTTTATCGCCTCATCGAAGGGCGCTGCGGCGTGTTGATGCTGGACGACACGGACAAGGTTAGCCCACCCTCAGCAACAGCTTCGCCGGTTGCTACCGTCGCTACGCTACCGCTTGTTGTGGCGTTGCCACCCGGAAGTCTCTGCAGATCCTCAAAGTCCCACCGATAGCAAGTGTTAGTGATGTTAATGGCGATGCTCAAAGTAGCACCACAACGGTAAGCTCCCGCAGTTTGATATCATTTAGATGGATGCATACTAAACTCAAGCTTAATCTGATATTGGCAGGCTTCAACGAATTCATCAACATTTCAGGCGGGTATCAACCGCACCGGAAAGACAGCAGCAGAACTGGAGCGGCTTGGTATGCAGATCCAAGCGGGTACTACTGAGCTGCTGTCCGAGCCTGCCCGTAAAAGACGAAGTGTGGATCACCTGATTGACAACCTCGAGTCGGAGAACAACACAGACTGGTCCACGGCTTTTTGTTGCTATGGAAGATCGTGCGGCTGCAAGAGAGATGAAGTATCGCCGAGAGCGCGATGCTCAGCGCCGCCTATACAACGAGCGGCGTGAGGAGTGACAGCAACATCATGAAAAGCTCCGCGAGAGGCTGCGCGAGGAGCGTTTATAGCTACTAGCTGGGTATTCTAAGAAGCAAGACTAGCTGTATGCAGAACAAGAAGTAGCTCTATTTCTGGATAAAGACCGATCTAATCTGCCTGATTTCCGTTTGACGAACCCGAAAATTTAAAGGCGGTAAATTTTATTGATGCGTCTGCCTCGTTTGACAGGATCAAAAGGCAATGGTAGCTGTAGTTACCGATAGCACTGTGGGGCACTACCCATGCCCCACTCCGCAGGGTGTCGAAGCGATGTAATTGCATTGCTCATGGCGAGCATTCCTAGCCAACAATTCACCGGAACTCGCTCTAGATCGCCATTCTTTAGTGATATTACAATGCGCCCTCGCATTCCTTTGGATACTGGGAACGCTGTATCGGCGGCAACACCAGTACCCGGCACGGTAATGCGTGAGTTCGCTAGCTTCACTTGCAAGGCGAAGCTCATCTCCCCGTCATTCCACGAACCGGGGCTGTTGTGCTTCGCCCACACAAGCGTGCCGTCACAGCCGTAGCATAGTGTACCCGTCACAAGAACCGAATGTAGCCAACTTTAGCATACATAACTATAGATGAGTCAATATGAAGGGAACATACCGCAGGCCTGAGACCTACCATTGTCGTGTGCATTTTTAAGTCAATGTCCGACGGCTCTTTGAAGCATAGTACTAAGGCTCATGCGCCTGCACTGTGGTTGCCCACGCCAGTCGCACCTCCTGCATACGGTAGTGAACAACCGCATCCGGAAGTCCGTTTAAAGCTTTCTCTAGAGCAACCAACGCATGATCAAGAACGTTGGACATAGTTGACGGCGGGACGTCGAATATTTCACACAGCGTCTTCAGCTCTACCGCTGTCGTGTAGAAGTGTAGTACGCAACCGAGACCAGCAGCCGGAAACACAGTTTTGGAGGGCGACCGCGCTGTCCGAGTCGCCACTTGAGCTTGTAAAACTTGGCAAATTCAGCCAGAAGCTCCTCGAACGAGGCCGGCGGCACGGATACCGTTGCAACAACGCTATCTGACACGCCTTTGTCGTAGAGTCGCTGCCATGCCAAGTCGAGAGGATCATGTAGACCAGCTACAGTGAGGTAGTTGCTTTCCTTGATACTGCTTCTGAGTAGAAGCAGCAACAACAGCATCCGCCGCGCAACCTCTCTTGCTGCGGTCACCGCCTTCATGTCCATCCCCGCAATTGAAAGGCCCGAGCCAACCAATTGCTTCATTCACCGGTAGTTATCGATAGTTTGAGTGATTTATTTGGTACCTTGCCGTGCTGGCCGCTCGGAAATGCAGACACAAATCTGCGGTTAGGTCATCGCATCTTGGACCACAAATTTCTACGCGCTCAGGATTTGCGCTATTTTCTGAATCCACCCATTGCCGATCATCAACATGGGTTGAATTGATCAATACAACTCTTCAAGTTGTCTGGAAAGCCATTCCATATGGTACAGAGGTTTCCTTTGAGTCCGATTACGTTGTTAAGAGATGAAAATAGTGCTGTCAGATACAAGCCATGGTCCCAAGCTTCCGTTTTAGCCAATTGCCTGCTCCCCAACCCGGACTGCCTGTCCAAAGCTTGGACTCCAAGCTCAATCCAAGGTGCGCGACCTTTCAGCTCAGTCTGCAAGATGCCAACTAACAGTCGAAAGACTAGAATACTGAGTGCAGTTCGAAGGCTCCGGAAGAATGCACTTGATCACGATGACGAAGGCTCTAGTGCAGATGAAGCGCAAAACAAACTTGCCACTCTGTATTTTGTCCTGAAGGCCAAGCGATATCTCACTCCTCGCCATCGTGTTCCGCGTCCCCCCTCCAGAAGTTTACCTCAGCGACATGCCTGAATCTGAGTTCAAGTTTCAGTTCCGACTGTCTCGACCGTACTTCCTACAGTTCTTAACCTCATCTCGAATCACATAGCGTTCAAAAGCACTACAAGGAAACAGCAAAAAGTGAGCGTGGAGGTGCATCTTTTGGGTCTTCTGAAGATGCTGGGGTCTACGGACGGCGAAGGACGTTCAGCTGATTTTCTGTCGGTTGGCTGACATACATCCGAAGATCTACTACCAAAGAGGAATATCCGGGCTCTGAATACCTTCCGAAGTGACGTGATCAAGTGGTCCGATGCGGTCGAACGACGAGAGCTCTCCACAAGAATCAAGAAGGCTACAAGGTTGCTTAATTGTACTGGTTTGGTTGACGTTACACTTTCTCCGTTGCTGACCCGCCTCAGGATCATGGCAAGAGTATTTTTCAAGTAAGGCTTCTAATGCTATTAACGGGTTGGCACTTTGTGTCGATATGTGCCGTATCCGGTATGAAAACGTGGGGTGGCCTGGTTCCTCCAGGCAGCGACAACAGGGTTTCGAGGAATTGCAAGGTTGCGCTGATCAAAGATCAATATTTTGCAGACGATTAATATTTGCTCGGTGATTCTGCGTACCAGACTCCACGTGTGCTAGTTCCCGCTTTTAAAATCTCATCAGGTGGTCAGCTCGATACCAACGAAACCTACTTCAAGAAGGGCCTAACCAAAAATTCGGATCCGTGTTAATCACTGCATCGGAATGCTCAAAGGCCGATTTCCTCTGCTACGAAAAATCCTGTCTTCGCTGCGAAACGAAAAGAAATCAAATTCATCATCGCGTCGATTCAGGTATGTATTATTCTGCATAACACGGCGATCACTGATACTACCCCAAATGACTGGATTGAACCCTGAACCTGGTGCTGTTGATGAATTGGATGAATATCATGACCCCTCGACCTCCGTGGTGCGATAGCATATACACGGCGTGATTTCCGGCGAGACTTAGCCTTCGACAAAGCGTTTTAGCTCTCGAACCTTGTTGGCCAGATGATGTTTTAATTACGGCAAAGGAGCAAGTAGGCGGTCTACTTCAGCGACGGAGACTCCGTTGTTCAGCAGGTTTTTTGCGTGTAAGCAGTAGCTGCTCTACTGATTCACGCTGCGCATCCTCGAGCTACACTCTTTTCAGAGCTAACTTAACATCGACTTGGGCGCTTTCTCTGTTATTTCTGTCTTCCTTGCGATGCTTGAGATCCAGCTTGATCTCGTAGGAGCTGCAGCATACGGCTAGTGTTTTTCGCTCTGAGTTTACAGGCCATACCCTGTTGGGCCAGCAACTTCTCCACTGGATCTGTCCTTTGTCGATTTGCGTCGACGCCATCTCCGTCGAGAGCTAACACGACGCTTCTCACTTTGTTGAACGATAGCACTAGACCTATCGGAAGACTCCTCCTCGTCGATGTCATCCGATGTAACACGAGGGCGGGCCGATATACGGGATTCGAATACAGCAGTGAGCTGGTAGAAATAGGGACAGCGCTTGAGTATCTCACAGCGGAGGATTGATTCGCTCGTGATACCGGCGCCAGTTTGCGCCTGGAAGTCAACAGCCCCCTGAAATTGCTTCTCAATTGTGCTTATTTTTTTCACGAACGTCACCTGTGACACGATGCATGATCCTAACAGCGTGCAGCTCTGCCACGATTTCTTCAGCAAGGCCTCTTTTGTGTTGCCGTTGTTGCGGTCGCTACCCCTCCACTTGTTGTAGTTCGTCTCGGTTGAGAGCCAATCCAACACGACCGACAGAGAAGACTTGCAGTCGTTCACTCCATCGCGGACCCAGAAGGTGGGCTTTCTCTTGCTGCGCATTGTCTTCCCGCTCATTTTGCTATCTTCGTTCGTGTTTTGATGTGCTACTAGCCTCTTGGATTCCAAGCCGATCTGAATGAGATCGCTTGGAATATAAGAACGTTTTGTCCAATGAGGTAGTCGGATCATTCTTGGAAGCAAGACTTGTATCCAGCTCTGACAACCGCTACTAGTGAACTCAAGTGCGTTTGCGATTTCGGTCGATTTACAGTCAACCAATCTACCGACTAGAATGAAAACCACGACGTCATCATTTGGTTCCATGAAATTGGTGCACCATCGAATCGAGCAGATTTTGTATCAGCAAGACAAATGTATGCGTTGTTGTTTTGCCTTGAACAGACATGACGTGTGGAAATGATAGCTGTACTAGCTATCCCGTGTTTTCACCAGTCCTTGGGGTTAGAAGCTAGAAATGACGTTCTTAAACCCAATAGCTTACAAGATCACTAATGGATAGACCGAGGTAACCCCGAATTCACAAAAAGATCATCTTACAATTGCTCCTTTCATATCGCGAGCCGTTGGACAGACCAGCAAGAAGAAAAAACAGGAGAGGTTCGGGAACCACTGGGACTCGCTGAGATACCTCTGGTTTTGAGATAACACAACCCATGCCGTTACCAACAGACACGTTAGCCAGAACCCCAAATACTACGTAGATATTGCAGATCTGGCACATCATCCATAGTTCACGTATTCACACGCCAACAACCCCACACAGCAAATCACTATATCGTATATTGACCAACTGTGGCGGAACACACAACCAATTGCGCACAGGACGTGTAACTTCCAGAGAGTATACAAAATCTCAGTGAACGGCATTTCACAAGTCCCTGGTCTGAAGGGGCTGGTATTGTGAATCCCGTCTAAATTTTCCATTTCCGGGCTGCTGACCAAACCGACAACAGATCACCCTCTGACTTTGATTGGCTAAAATCATTTCCCTGACAACCCCAGCAGCCTGTTATACGATCACAAGAGCCCTTGCAGCTTGCCACGGCACCCAGACAGGTGACACTGCTTCATCCATGTAGCTGCTGACCAGGCGCCATATCGAGTGTTGCATGTCTACATAAGCGTTCAGAACGTCCACGACGCGAAGGACCCCTCCATCTACTGCAATCGTTGTCATCAAAGAGAGAGCACAGCTGCCTGAGAGCGCGTATGGTACGTCTAGTGTATGTAGTAATGCTCGTGGTGACTTCCTAACGCTCTATGTTTGTGTTGTTAAATTAGTTCCGCTGTTGAGCAACTGTGGGCCCGTCCATTGAATTAATTTAGCAGAAAAAAGATGGACGAAGCAGTCACGAGGCACCATGCCCATCCAAATACTGTCCTTCACTGCCTCTACGTTTTTTTACTGTCTTGTATTATCGCGTGGAAAGCTTTCACACATCTATCATAAGTCGGTGAAAACAAATGGAAAGTGGATCAGCATTTACGAAGCAACTGGAACCTATCAACGGGTTCGCACAAGCTCCGGCAGCATGTTTTTTTTTTTCAGCCGCGCACCGACACAATTTGTGCAACTTCTTCACTGTGTAGCCACTTAACTACTTGGATGAAGCTCAAGATACCTTCCTACGCGCACATCAAATCAGCATTTCAAAGTCGTATGTGTGGCGCATAACTCACAACTGTGGCCTTACCCGAAAAGTACTCGAACGGAGAGCAATGCAAACCAAGGAGCAGGATGTGTTTCGATTTTATGGAGGAGCTGGAGCCAGGTCAACTGGTGCTGCAGCAATCTCATCTTCCTAGACGAATTGTCATTCGATAACCGTGGAATGATCAGGAAGCGAGAATATTCGCCTAAATGACAGACAATTGCAATTCGTGGAGTCGTTCAGAGGAAGCCGAGGGTTTCTGTGTTGGATTGGCCTCTATAGGTGTTAATGGTGTCCTCGACTTTTTTGACACTAAAGGAACGTTCGATCGCGTCGAATTCGTCAAGTGCTGCATTGGCTTTGCATACTCAGTGAGAGGAAATGTGCGTAAGTATCCTGGTTCGAATTCGTTGTGAATACTAGATGGAGCTTCGATTCGCCGACACCGCGAAATCGTTCCCTTCCTGCGCAGTTTAGGCATTGTTCATTTATTTCTTCCATCTTACTGCCCATTCTTCAACCCTATCAAGTTTATGTTCAGCTACATTAAGAGATCCTTTCAGCGGTACTACGTCGAGACTAGTGGCACCGATCTGCTGCCGTTTGTGGTGGAAACATTTGAGCAGTTCAATATGGCGAAGGTCCTCGATCACTGTGGCTGGAAGTACAGGGACATTTCGGCCCATGTAAAGGAGAATCGGAAGGTGCCTGGTTTTGAGAGCAACTTGTTGCAAGTGAATTATGCTGATGGGGGAACACTTAATTTTTTTAGCGAGGCAGATTAAAAAAAAACTGAAAGTTAGGCTAATCACGAACTCTAGCAGTAATAAACTACGCTCGGTGTTCGGTGTCCTCAGCGTCTTCCAGTCTTGAGCGCAGATCAATCCATCGGTCATGGTTGGTAGAGGGATATCATCAAGGAACCCCTCGATAATAGTTTTGCACACTGCTAAATTTTGCCGCTGGTTTCCCAGACGCTGTCCAAATGCCTCCCAATTCTTGTTGAGTTGCATGTTGGCTTTCATTGACGCATTAACGCAGTTAAGCGCCAAGCATGCTGACCTAGTGAGGTCCGACAAGTGCTGCTCAATTTGCAAATCGACAGTCCGAAGTAGCGTTCGACTCTGGCCGTTGGGGGTCTAGGACAGCAGCATCCCAAGTCGAACGATTCCGGTTCCTTACTATGTCGTTCGCCAACATTCGCCACCCAACCGCACGTCCTTGATATGTTGCCCCCCCCAATATCTCGCAGCTGATCCACTACCTCACGAATTGTAACCTCTGTCGCAACCCCTGAATGATCGGTATGCTCTGGACGGATACAGGCTGCCAGTAACTCCTCATGGCTCACGCGTTCGAAATAGCGAGTCCGTACTCATAGATCGTTAGCTTTACTGTCTCCCTCGCAGGGAAGCAACCCAACGATTCCAGGCTTGCTCTGTTTTATTGTTGGAACGATGTGCTGATACCACTTAAATTACATGACCCTGCGCAACGCCGACTCAGAGGGACTTTAGATTGACCAAGAGTCATCCTGCTTCGCGGCCTTCCCCTTAACAGGACGGCTAAACTTCTCCCAAAGTTTGTGCAATATATCACTGAAAGTAGCTTCATCTGCATCAAAACGTCCTCCAATAATCTGCCGTATGCGTCTATCTTCCTGACAGTATACTTGCCGATTGGCTGGACTATCAGTTGTAGCCGGTGCTGCTCCGAATCCAATGACGAAGCGTCCACGAGCCCGCTGACGCGTAGGCGGTGCTGAAGGTGATGTAGATTATCCGATCAGCAAAGGGTACGGAGATATACGCACGTGTGGAGATGACATTAATGGTGGCTTCCTTCGAGCGGGTGTTCGTCGTGGGCCTGTCGACGGAGATACGCGGGTATCGAAGCTTTGTCTCATTAGGTGTCGGTGTTGGGTGACACACGGGCTCCTGGTGGCTCATCTAATTGAGTGCGGGTGAAATTAGCGACATCAATAGTAGCCCCTTCATCTTCTCCGACCATGTTGCCTTCGTTAGTGCCGCGTATGCGTCGTTGTGCACAGAAAACCTCTCACAACCGCATGATTTATTTTGAATTATACAGGTTGGTCGATTGCTGGGCGGTTAATTTGAAGAACCGCACATGGAAATTTTGAATGGAACGCATAATACATGTACCAAATTAGGTAGATATAAAACTGAATATGTATAAAGGTGATCTCCCTTAATGCGTCTACATACTAACTGTAAGTAACCTATAAAGTATCCTAGATGTTATCCTATTGGGGATATGAGGTCCTTAAATCATGTGTGTGGTACCCACACCATGGCTTCATTGCGGTGGCGTCTTAGTGGCGTTGACTGCATTATTTAGTGGTACATGGGTACATGACGTCTTGACAGAAGTTAAAACGATTGTAGAAAGGGAAGCTGAATTGGACGAGACGTTGACGTTTGGGTTTGGAGAACCAAGTACAAGGACTATGGTGTCACGGGTCGGACGAGTGATTGATATGGTAAATCACACGTTCCGGAGCTTGCTAGGCTTGCGTAGATTGTATGTAGGCATGCGTTTGATGTTTATCAAAACGTTTTATAACGTGCAGACCCAAACCCATGACAGATTTTTAATCTCGAGCGCGAATTCGTCATGTATGGTGGATACCGCGACGTGGGCCTCACACACTATGCTTGGAAGCTCCCGTGTCATCGCCGCATGTACTTAAGGAAGCTGCACCAGCAACGAAATTGACTCCGTTTGAATTCATTACGTACCGATGGCGATTCAACTCCGCAAACATGTTGGAACATTTTGTGAATCATGAGTGGAAAGTAAGTGGGTTCACGGAGAACGCGTATGTCTTGAGGTATCAGGTGCGGCCTAAAATGCAGTCTAAAATATGTCTGGAAGCAATGAAAAGCACGAGGACTGTCGGATACAATCAGCACGTACTGGACGTCCCTCTTCCGCAAGGCACTTCAGCTGGAAGTCCAGCTCGCTGATGTGTTGGCGCGGTGTGATGCTGCTGGGATCGAGAAGGCATGTGCAGTGCTTGAAGGAATCTCCACAGCCCAAGATATTACGTCCTCAAATAGAGCCATAATCACCACAATCCGAGCCACAACCTCCGCTACAAAAGTGGATCAGAATCTGGACCACAAGTTGAAACTCAAACTATTCCAAGACGGCGGGCTCTCCCAATAGAAGATGGGAAGGGAGAAGACAGCACTGATGCCACAACTGGCACAAAGAACTGTGAAGCTGGCGACCGTTCCTGTGAAAGTGGCGAGGTGCGTGAGCCAACTGCAGTCCCTGAAATCGTAGATGTCGATGGCGACAGCAACAGCAATGGTTCTGATCCCGAAGGCTCAAAGAGTGGAAAATAACCGGAACTGATGAGAAGACCAAGACTCTGGTGCGTTAGTTGGACAGTGAAACCTCCTGGAGGGCCCAGTTTGACGCTTCGCCATCGTCAATTCGAACGGAAAAATATTAAGCAGATCACGGCTTTGAGTGAAACCTCCTGGACAGCCCCGTCGGACGCTTCACCATCGTCAATTTGAACGGAAAAATATTAAGTAGATCACAGCTTTGATCCATGAAGCGAGACCTCATGTCGAGTAAGGCCTTAAATTTTAGCAGGGATTGAGCGTCATTTCGACAACGACACGGTAACATACAGCTCAATGTATGGCAACGTACATCCGTTCTCTGTGCTTTCCAAAATCCAAACTGTGGACGAGTTACCGCACCTATGTGTAGCTGTCCCAGCTTTAGCTTAGGAGCCGCCAACAAAATTCTAATGCATGCAGCATTACGCTTCCACCTGACTTGGTGGAGCATTGCATTTACTTGATAGGAAAATGTTGAAGCGAATACAGAGAACAAAAACAAGCAGAACTGCTGAAATTCCAGCAGGTTCCCTGGACTGTTTACCTCAAAATAACTGGTAACTACATATAAACCATAGGAGGATGGCACGGAATAAGAAATGCATCCCGAATGATTCAAGAATGTATCCAGTGGATTAAAGAAGTTGATGTGAAAGAAGCTCTGCTGGGGTCTCTGATCGGCGGCGGAACCCGGAAGATGTTTGCATTTGTCTAGCCAATTTACCTGGAATACGACGAAGAGGGGGTGTTGCTCCGTCTGGTTTACGAAGGGGCAGAAGCTGTTTCAATGACAACAGCAATGTTTATCATCTGCGCTGATGCAAAAACGGTCGACCGCAAGCACGAAGTGCAAACATGTTCGCTACTCAGTTAACGACAATTGGAAGTGACGATGAAAAGTTAAATGTCTCAAAGAGCACAAAATTGTCGGGACCAGCGACGACCAGATTGTTGGATTTCTGTGGATGAACATGAACCATTGGTGCGGTCTCGTATCAGTCTAAGACGTAAGTGTATACGGTCATGAATCCGCGCAACGACAAGGATACGATCGACTTAGTTGATGATGATTTCAAAAGCGTTTTCTTGCCCATACTCCCAAAAACGAAGCGCTGACCCAGGGATGTCAGCAGGTAATTTCAGCAAGTAGGTGACAGCATCTGCGGAGTGCTCGTGTTGGCGTTGTGGAGAGTTATCTGTTTGACACTGTAGATATTCCATACGACGCCACTATACTAAGATCCCGCCACCTGCTCAAGGTGCTTCTAGATACAATCGCAGCTATATTCCTAACCTTGTTAATTGCTTACCTATATAGCTTTGACATTACTGGATACGAGATAATAATAAAAAAAAACTTAGTAACGACACAGTACAAATCAAACAGTAGATGTGTGCAGAACACAAACTAACGCTGAGAAAAACGCTGCCGTTGCATTGAAGGCAGGCCAGCTCGGCATCTATTTGCAATGATGAGTACATAGGCATTGCGGGCTTGTGGTCGCTGTGGATATTGTTTAAAAATGCCAAGATCTAACCACAAGATACCTGCACATCCTCGTTCCATGTTGTGACAATATTTGCTGCCCAACATAACGATGGATTCTGTCCGCCGAGTATTCAATCTCCGTTGAGATTCACGCTTGCGCGGAATTTACAGGATAGATAATGGACTTCTCAGGAAGACGATATTTGAGAGGATACTGTAATCTTTTGGAGTGTAAATACACGACTTGATGCACTAGCGATCGAGTTCGCGCCGAAAAGAGCTCGCTTGCTACGGCGGATTACCGACACTAGCTGCTTTGTTTTTTCTTTGGTTCTTACGCACGGTGGTTGCAACTGATACCCATATGAGTTGACGTCCACACCACTTTCTGCTGTTTTGCGTCCCAGTTGGCAGGTCTATAGCATCTTTACACTGCTTTGCAGCCTCCCCAAATTTGTTTTTTGTCGTCGATAGTCCAAGGTCAATTGCTTTCCTCGATTTTCTTCAACAGAAACTTCAGCTCACACAGCCATGTGAAGAAGCGTCAACCAAGAATATCAGATCCCCAAGAAATGGCCAGATCGGCGAGAAAGGCGACCCCAGCCGTGTCGAGAGGGGGCGATCGAGCCGGATTAAGATACGAGATAAAGGCGGGGCGACGTTCGACTTAATCCGCGGTGTAAAGGGATGTTTTGACGACAGGAAAGGAACCCAGGGTCGGGCAACCACCTAACCCAGATCTGTTATACGGTGGTCACCCGACCAATAGGGGATCAGATGGATATTCGAAGCATGGATCGGGGGAATGCAAGAGATCAGGACTGGCCAACGACGACGCAGTCAATCTAACCGGATCTAACTCGAGCTTGGCCTCGGTCGGACCCCGATCGTGTTTATCCGGCGTCCGCGGGCTGGGTTATATTCGGCCGATCGCGATCAGACAACTCAGGTCGATCGGACGACATCGGGCCGATCGATGATGGGATTCGGCAGACCGAACCGATCAGACTTTTCAGGTTGTAGAAGATCGAGCTGATCCGGCTACCGCAGATCGAGCTACACTCTGTCGTCCAAGATCAGATAGGCCGGGTCGATCTTGCAGTCAGATCGAGCTGATCAATGGCGAATCGGGCAGATCAAGCCGATCGAGCGTTCATGGTTCAGAAGATCGAGCCGATCGGGCGTTCAAGGTTCGGAAGATCTTGCGTCAAGATCGAGCAGATCGGGTCGATCGGTATTCGTCAATGGCCTACAGGTTCCGAATCCTCGATCTGTCAGATCGGCATAAATGTTCTGACATACGTGATCTGGAAGATCGGCCGATCGGTGTTGGCAAATTGGCATACATGTTCTGACATCCGCGATCTGGCAGATCGGGATTCGATCAGCGATTGTCCGCGGTGATGGGCAAGTGTGAGGACGGTATGTGTTGAGTGGTTGAAGAAGGGCAAGATTCAGGAGGTTCAGGTGGTACGAGATAAGGTTCAGGATGGAATGATAAGACCAGAAAAAGCTAAGCAACAATCAGACTCGAATTTGCAGGACAACTTAGGCGTTTTTTTAAATACCGTGGGAAGGGAACTACATTGGCCCCCCAAGGTGTCGACTAGTCCAAGTAGCAGATCTAGTTCGCGGTGAGCAGATCAGATCGGATATTAGCCGACCCCCCCCCCCCACACACACACACACACACACGCTAGCGAACTTCTGATCAAGCGCGTACCTCGATCGATCGGCATTCAGTGCTTGGCCGACGATCGCTTCGACTTTCAACTCGCAAGATCCCGCTAAAGGAAGCGGACAGCAACTCAATTAAACCCTAGGGACAACGCCACACGGCAACCACGGCCTCGGATCAAGTACAGGCCATCGATGAAGGTCGGCTACCTCGATCGGAACCAATAACGGCAGCAGAGCGAAGGCTTCCGCGCTGCTCCACGTCCCCGCTTCCAGCCAGGACGTTCAAGACTTTACATCGTTGCATCCTCCGGCTCCCAAGAAAGCAGACGCAGCTCACCGATGGGTACACAAGATGAGACCAAGTTCAACAGATCACGGATCATCGGGGAACCCCTCCGTTAATCGGTGTTTGGGCGCAGTTGGTAAGAAGATCGGGTCTTAATCGTATTTGACAGATCCCGCTACACCATAATGGTTCGTGTGCCCGGAGCTCTGGTTGACTCAGGATTTCACCGTGAGTTTACAGAAGAAGATGTGAAAGCGAAGATTGAACAAGGGGATCAAGCGCCGTCGGAGATTGGATCGACGGCGACGCTACTGAATAAGTGAGATCCGCAGATCGGCAGAGCCCTGGGAGGAACTCTGTCGACAGAAGAGGGGCAGATCCGGATCTGGAAGAGATGCACCGAATTCCTCCGCCAGGCCCCTTCGGGGAACCCTGCAGATCTCGATGCGAATCGAGATCTGCCAAGCGAGACAGGTAAGGCCAAGCCTGAACTTTACTTATTCGCTACTACCGTAGCTACAAGATCGGTGACGAAGATGAAGAAGAACAAGATTGCGAAGAAGAACCTGAAGGCCCCAGAGTCGGAGGCGGAAGACCAGACTCAAGCGTCCACGGCGATCTGGACGGAGGACGCGCTGGCGATCATATACCGGAAGACCTTACGCGAGTTCTTGATCCACGATCCGGTGATGACGATCATGCAGGTACGCCAGATCGGAGACATAAAGTGCCCGATAGGGAGACCACAAGAACCGTCGAACAAGCTGGACGCTGTGAAGTCACTGTTCTAGCTGATGAAGGAACCGGCCTAGTGGCAGGCGCTTTTTATGCCGACGATCTCTTCATTATGGATCTGGATGTGATCCGATCAACGTCTCAAGGCCTGTTTAAGATGCTAAAATCTTTAACTGGCAAATCCTTGCAGACTCAAGATTTACCGCGATCAAGGCCCGGCAGTCACGCCGGAGGTCAGACGGGATCGTCTCACTACGCATCAACCACCTCGGAGCCGGACCCAGACAGCTCGGCCGGTCCGCAATGGATGCAGCTAAGACCCCTCAGGCGCGGCCCTTCTGCGATCACGTTTAAAATCGTCCGATCAGACATCTCCAGCGACAGATCAGCGAAAGAAACTGCATCCATCCGCGACCCAAGAGAAGGTCGCAGATCCGCCAAACGCGCCGAAGTTCCACTTGGAATCGTATTTCCAAGCAGCCATGACTCGATTTCTGGAGAAACAACGTGTGATCACTGCACCCAAGATACCAGTTCAGAAGGCTCATGTGTGATCACAAGACGTGGACATGGAATCTGTAGGATCGCCGCGGCACCAGCCGTCCCTCGGTGAATAGGATCCAGAAGATCGGGACATCCCAAGTGCGGGACGTGTAGCGGTCGCCACAGCTGCCACCGAATCGGGAGGTGGCTTACTGATCCAACGAGTCCGAATCTCAGCGATCTCAGACTTAAAAGCGTTTACTGGCAAGGTTCGAGATGAAGACCGAGCTAGAGCGTGGGTTCAGCAAGGTTAAATCGGCGTTCCTGCGAGATCAGGGTTCAGACGAAGAGAAGGGTTTGACCCCCGCCGACCTACTCGCAGGACCGGCAAAAAAACGGCACCGGCAACTCCGCCGATCGACTCGGAACAAGTGGAGTGATTTGCTTGGCAGCTTCCAGATGCAATACTGCGGTCCGGGCGTCTCAGTTGCATGGCATTACTACCATGTGCATAAGCGATCCGAAGAGTCTCCTTTGGACTACCTGTACCTTTGAACATTGCAGGTCTGCCGGCGCGGTTGAAGACCAAGGACGGCGATCGAAACGATCGTCGTGAAGATGTCGATCATTACATTGAGACTCTGGGAGATCCCGACTTGGCGGGATAGCTGACGTTGTTGCGTCTTCCAGATGCCGACGAGCTGGAAGAAGTCCTCCGTGCGCGAGAACGGGCCAAGAGCAGGCAGAAGAGATCCGCCTATGGCTCGAGCTACTGACAGAAGGCCCAGATATCGGCACCGGCTGCCGCTGCTAAGCGGGCTGTCCGATCCATCCCGACTCCACGTCTGGAATCAGGATCGGATTCGGAAGGTGACCTCCGTCAATTTTTTTCGCCTCGACGGATAACGATCCGACGCCTACCGGAGGCGAACCAAAAGCGCCTGATCGGGCTTCCACGGACGACCCCAGACGGAACCAACGTCTCACGAACGTCGAATGCCACTACCCCTGGACGGATCGGATCGGATCGGAGCCGGTGCTCTCACTGTGGGTCCCGGAAGCATACGGATCTCGGTTGATGGAGGCGTCTAACGTGTCAGAAGTGGGTAAGAGAGGCCATCCAGCGGGCCACTGCCTTTTCATATACCGTGGATGTGGTGAGCTACACGACATGGACAAGTGTCCAATAGAAAGCGTTCTACAACCATATCCGCCAGTGGTACAACCCGACCAAACATGTGGGGATGTTACCGGCTATGGCAGAAAAGATGTTAACTAGGATGCTCGCCGGTTTTGAATCCGGTACGAGCCGAGCGCTCTACGTATTACATCTATGCATTTGCGGACAAGAAGTCGGTAGATGGAGTTAGCGAACAGCAACAAAATCTACGCGATAATACATGTGATCTAAATGGGAATCCTATTGCTAAGATCTCGAACCTGCGTCACGTCGACGAATACCGTCGATGGATGTCATGATGGTCTTAGATCTCCTTCCAGGAGAATCTAGAGGTTATTGGAAGCATCATGCGCCGGGAAAGTGGTTTCGACAAGCGAAAGCGACAGGTAAGATCAAGGATGACGAGGCGATCTTACTCGTAGATACTGGTGTCGAGGTGTCCATTCTGGATACCGCCTTTGCTTGTAAGATTGGGTGCTAAATCGACATGAGTCAGCGCCAAGAGTGTATGGGAATCGGTAAGAATATGTACGTCACGAATGGAAGGACACGGATCAGATCACGCTGGCAGGATCGCTGGTGTACTTCATCGATAACTGGGTCGGAGATCAGGCGGGTCAAGATGCGATCTAGGATATGGACTTTATGGTCCCTGCTGGGATCAGAGTAGATCTGGTCGATGGATCGATTTGCTTGCCAGACGAGATCCGGATCCAAATTAGTGGACGCCGGCAGCTCTACAATGACAAGGCGAAAGTGGTGACGTTAGATCAGCATCTCCAAGTTGAGGTTGGGGGATCGATCGAATTACCGCTCCGATTACGGGCATCCGCAGATCGCGAGAAACTGTGGGTTACATGCGGAGATTGATGGGTGCCAACGGCGACGACGGGCTCAGGGAAGACGCAGTATATGTTGCTGACGAATATAAGCTACAGTCGACTTATCCTCCAGCGAGACGTACGGATCGCGATGTTGCTACCAGGGGATCGCGTTCCAGCGTGCCAGGTTTCGTGTCGATCGGATCGCGTTGATATACGGAGTGCCAGAATCTACCGTTCCAAGCGACGATGGAGGCACTTTCTCCTGAAATGGATGGATCGGGCCCTGGCACCGCTGCAGAGCGCCCAGAATACGCCATACCACGGGCAATACTAGGTAGAGTCTCGTTTTCGACAATGAAGATAAAACGGCTACACCGTCTACAACGGGTAACCGATCGGACATTGCAACCCCAGCTCCATCCATAAGAGAGAAGGATGCATCGAGATCACCGCGTGTGACGTCGCTCAGGGTGTGTGGAAGGTGGCGAAGAAGGATCCGTCCCAGCTACGGCTGTCGCCGATGCTGGCGTACGGATCAGAGGTCAGGTTAAGGAAGTCGCGACGGTGGCAGACCAGGAAGGACAGGCTGGACCGGGATCGGATCTTAGATGGCCCCATTCGTCAGCTGCAGCGGGTCAGATATCGCCCGAAAAGGTACGGATGGCGAGGAAGAACAACACGAAGCTAGATCACCGAACTTGCCTGAAGATCGGAAGTGAAATCACGCCGATCGACCCAGTCTTACTGAATCCGATCGCCGTGAAGATGGCGACCTGGCTTGAAACGATTTGAGCTACCGTCATGAAGGAGGAGAAATGAGGACGGAAGACGTGGACCGAGCGGAAGACGTGGACCGAGAGTTAGCGGTACTGCCCGAAGTCGAGATTGCCACGACGGAAGAGGTGACGTCGAGGATATTCAGGTGGAAGATCCAACGTGTTATACCCCGGAAAAGATCGATTGGCTTCGACAGATGATCTGGAAGAGACGACACCCCCTGATCGGCAAGGGCAACGCGTTGACTCCAGCAGGGCGTTGTATGCGACGTCGACGTAGGTGGTGCGAAATCCGTGGCGCAACGAGTACGGAAGGTGGCGCCGCGCTTCACGGAGAAGGTGTCGGATCTAATCAATGGACTGTTAGCTGCCAAGATAATCCGATATTCGACTTCTCCATGGGCATTGCCGATCGTGATCATCATTAAGAAGAACGGAGTAGATATACGGCTGTGCATCGACTACCGGTTGGTGAAGGATCTGACGCGACTGATGGTATATCCAGTGCCGCTGATCAACGATCTGTTGGATGATCTGGTCAAAGTGCTATGATATTGTTCATTAGACATGGCAAGTGGGTTATGGATAGTCCCGATGACCTATCGAGCTCGTGCGATCTCTGCCTTCATGACGCCGTTCGGAGTGTTCGAGTGGAACAGGATGCCATTTGGACTTAAGAACGCGCCACAGGTCTACCAATGATTGGTGGACAACGCTTTGTATGGATTCATGAAGATCTCGAAATCCGAACCTACAGGGCGACGCACGGATGTGTTTGACGCAGGAGAACCCGAAATTCCCAGCAACCTTCAGTTCTTGGATGTAGATCATATATGGACGACATCCAAATCACTGCCGGGACTTGAAGTCAACTATGCGATCGGGTGGAACACCTACTGAATGCCTGTGACAGATGGAACTTGTCGAGCAGTGTCGTCAAGAGTTTATGGGGGCTAAGAAAAGTGGATTACCTAGGACATCAGGTGTCGACCGAAGGCATGGAGACACATCCGGAGGACGTAAAGGAGTTAACCGACTTGCCTTTCCCGGAATCGCTCAGATCGATGCAAATCGTTCCTAGGCAGTTTGAATTTTATAGCCGATTCATTGAAGACTACGCAATTTATGCAGCCGTCTTGTATGAGCTGCGTGAAGTGGATTTTAACGAGCTGAAGAAGCGTCAAGATCTCCGTCAGGCTCTCGGGGAAACTCTCCCTATCCCGATCTGGACGTTCCAGATCCAGAGAGATCCGGCTATCCTCTACCTGATCAACCGAAGGCGGGTCTGAGTGCAGTAGACGAAAAGTGGAAACGGGCGTTCAGATCTTTTAACAAACTGAGAGAGAAGATCGCTGCTACTCCAATCTTGCGTCATTTCGATCCAGATCGTCAACCTGTGGTAGTTATTTATGCCAGTGAGTGGGCGATCTCGGCTGCTCTGATGCAAGAGCATGATCGCGTGTACCATCCAATGATGTTCCCGAATCGTACGTTGAAGTCGAATGAACTTAACTACGACGTGGTAGAGAAGGAAGTGTTGGCCTTGTTGCGGATTTTAGATCTGAACTACAACATGTTGGTTGGGTGACAGATCCGGATCCTGACCAGACACTCGGTGCTGGCAAGGCTCTTCAGGTCGCCTGGTCTCCATGGAAGATTAGGCCAATGGGCTGCACTCCTGTAGCCATGGACGTTCGAGATCGAGAAGTGTACCAAGGGAGAAGATGAGATTTTGGTGGCGACCGCTGCCAGTATTATACATCCATCCAAGTTGGACGAGGCTTTGATCGCGATCGCACCTAAGGAAGATCCACGCTGTCAGATCCAAGCACCGATCCCAGCAATAGGCGCGGACGAAGAGCTGTTTGTGGTGCGTTTTGACGAATCTGCACGAGTAAAACGAAGCGGCGGAGCCTATAGTGCTATTTTGTGAGAGCTACCTGAGTGGACGGTTCTGAGGCCAGGCCCGATCCGGTTATGCCGCGGGTCGGACCGTGAACGAGGCAGAGTACAATGGATCCCTGCTGTGTTTTGACCTGCTGGAAGAGATGACACTGGGACGGTTGGTGATTTGCGGTGATTCAAATCTGGTGATCAGATAAGTACGAGGCGAGATCAACTGCAAGGCACCCGGATTGACGCTGTTGAGGTCGAAGGCCCTGATCGGCTTAAGTTCTGGCCAGATCACGAACTGCTACATCTGAAGCATTACTGGAATGCTAGTGCGGACAGGTTGACTAGCGCTGCGTTACAGCGGCAGCAAGGAGTGGAGCTCCATCATGAAAGAGCAATGGGGGGTCGCGAGCGGTCGGTGGTTTCACAAGCCGTCGTGTCAACTATGTGTTTGCCCTAGCAACGTCCACCAAAGCCAATGCCAGCTTCTTATGCCGCCGCTTGAACGAGGGACCATCCGCTATAGAGAATCTCCCGAATCTGGTCTAGACGGTCGACACCCTGCATGTTGCTGTTGTACGCGCTAACACACGTCGGTGTTGGAAAGGCAACGTCCGTGCTGCCGATTTTACGGGACACGGGAGTGATTATGGAAGGATCGGCATTGGATGCCATGTTTACAATACTTCCACGCACCAAGCAGCAATGATGCTATGGTCTGCCGAGAATGCCTGGCGTAAATCCCCTCGTTGACAATTATCATGCTCCTTTTCAAGGATAGTGTGTCCCGGAAAATGTTTGCTGTTTGGCCGGGTAGTACCACGTGCGTATAGTCCCTTGAGACGCAGCTCCTGAAGTAGCTGGACCGATGTGGAGTAATTGTCCACGTTGGCCACCCTGTTTGTGCCAAACAGTGAGCGTGTCATTTCTAATACATGGTGTCGGACAGCCGAAACCTTGATCAGGTCTTGTTCCAGCCCTTGAGTTCCTGACTTGAACTACTCCATTTAGACGAACCTCAATGTCCCATCGTTCCAATGCAAGCGATAGTTTAGCGCAACCCAGCTCGTCGAGCAACATAACATATACAACCGGAAATGGTACTGCCGGTAAATTACATAGGGTTGTATACAATCATATGCCGTCCTTGTCGAGAGCGACAAGCCACGCTGGCCTCGTCAAGGGCTATGTCACGACCAACATTCACTTACTTGTCGCCCGTCACTTTCAGCAAATTGAGCAAAAGCCTATTGCGAGCGGCTGCATCAGTGGCAAGTGTGGTGCGGTTGCGTTGAAGCATAGGCATCGCCGAAGCATTTTGAATCTGTTAGCGTCATCACGCTGTCCATTAGAGTGGTGCTTCCACCAAAAACGAGATCTTCCGGCGGCTCTCCCCAATAGCTGAAGAATTCTCCCTTGTCGTTCAACGACATGAAAAATAATATCCCGAAGAAAGACATTAGCTCGGACAGCGTGAATGCCTGCGACGTTCGGATGTTGTTAGCGACAGCGTACCCATTTGTTTCATGCAATACTTGTCGCCAGAAGTAAAGCGGGAGGTAGGCAAAAAACTTGAACTGGCGGAGTGCTCAAAAATATGCTTGTATTCAGGACGCGCGCGAGTGTTCACAGAGCCATCGGTATGCCGAAACAAATTTGTTGGTTCATCCATTTGACTCACCGGATCGAAGCGCATGTTCTTAATAGCCTCGATTTTAGCTAGGGTTGCCAACAACATCTCTGGATACTCATACTCCTCATAAACTTCTACCACTTCCAGCTTAGATGTGTCATCCAGTTCCATCTCGTCCGAAATATTCGCCTCGGTTAGATCTGTCCAGTTCTGGTTCTTTTCAAGCAGAGCCAAGGACCGGTAATTCTCTATGCCGGTCTGTACGACCCCCACGCAGACGTGTTCAACAGCGCCTTGAATTGCGAATCCAACCAACGGATTTGAAAGAGAGACGCAAATCGGTCCTTCTTGAGTCGTCGACACACCCGCCCGATGATGTAGGCTATGCCGACCACTCTATACGCCTTCGCCGTCATCCACGACTCCTTTTCTGGCGTGAATGGTATGAGCTTGTCCACGTAAATGTCTTGCAGCAATATGGGAGGAGTGCGGATTGGGGTCGCGTTGCCTTGACCAGGTGCTCGTTCTGGTCCATCTCCACAAGCAGGATTCATCGATACCAGTGCTCTAGCTCCGCTGGCAAGAGGATTTCCCTCAATCAATACTTCGGTAGCATGTTCCCCAGGCTTTCTCATTTCCACGCCACCTGCAAAAACACATGCGGTCCCGTCGGTTGGTTCAGGCCAATTCAAACGTCTATGAGAAACACCACTTAGCCCAGCAGCACCGTGCCCGCGTCCGCGTCCACGCTTACATCCACAAATCCACGGCCACGACCAATAGTACAATTCCCGGAGGCGCCACGTCCTGCTACACCACTCCCATAGCCAGCAGATTTGCCGCGTCCGACAGCCCCACGGCCGTTGATCCTACGTACAACGTCTACAGCCGGCAACACCACCCTCGAGACCAGCGGTTCCGCCTTGTCTGGAAGCTCCACGCCCATGCCCGGCCGTACCGATATCAGAAGCGCGTCCGCCCTCACCACTTATTCCGCCGTTTTGATCCACATGCCTCTCATTTCCGGCTCCTACTTGCACGCAATTACATAGTTAGTAGGTGGACTGGCGCCACGCAACTACAGCAGCTCGCGCACCCAAGGTGACCACTTCTTCACCTCCCTCGCCACCGCCTATTGCCAAATCCACCGCTTCATCGCGTACGCCAGCATCATGTTCAGTACCGTCAGCACCATAGCAACGATCAACAGTACCACTACCAATGACACCACGTCGGTCAATGACACCACGTCGGTCCGCCCCACCTTCAGTCACTACCAATGACACCACGTCGGTCCGCCCCACCTTCAGAATCTCCACGTCCGGAAACACCATGTCCGTGGTCAACAGCACCGTCCCCCCCCCCCCCCCCCCCTCGGCAGCTCCAGAATTAACGGCTCCACGGCTACCTCTAGCAGCTCCGCGTCCGAAATCATCACACCCTCGCTTGCCCACTGCGTGGATACAACATTACCACCAACATCATTATCGCCGTCTCGATCGCCCTGATCCGCTTTTTAGTTTCTATTGGCGGGAAATCAGACTTAGTTAGTGGCATACCTATTGCCAGCCTGCTGCAAACGTAAATAGGACGGCAACGTCTCCAATGGAAAATAGTTCACGGCACTGGTCTGCCAAAACCTGCAGAACTGACGTTTCGCCCAGCAAGAAATCTACGCCTTCTGTCCCGGCGGTGTCTCCACCGGGTTTAATGTAGCGATAGCGTGAGTCTAGACTTCGGTTGGGTGGAGGTTTCGATGGTCTTCAGCAACTTTTGCCAGGCATGCTTAAACTCAAGAGCTCCTCCGAGCCTGCATGCAGCACCACCAACTCTAGAATGTGCTGCTGCAATTGTTTTGTCTGCATGTCTTAGGCACCGCCGCTTGTTCGACCCTTGCGCCTTGATTTCACTGTGGCACTTGCCACGACGACCGCCGTCCATCCAAGCGCCTCGCTCCTCGAATTTTGAAATGAGAGAGGATGAGGGACGGCTGGAGGCCAATCCGAATCGTCCAATCATATGTAATTCCAAGTTGGCATTTTAGGTTAAACATTAAGCTATAAAATAGATAATCAATCGAAATAGAAAGGATATTAATTACATTCGATATCAAAAAAGGCGCGCAAACGCGCGCCAAAAACGATTTTATACAAATGCTGGTATGAATGCGTCTATTTTGGTGCAACATTCATATTTTTAGCGGACATAGTCATTTGTACCAGATCAGAGATTATCTTCAGCCCTTTGCGCCGTGCAAACACCAGTGACCGTGTTTATTAGAGAAAGCGCCTCATTATTCGTTCACAGCATGTAGCAAGTCATGCATGTGCAATACTGGCCACACGCTTAGTAGAGAGAGGCAGACTGTTCTATTTGGTCATATTAACTACTAGATGTCCGGAACATCCTTAGCCTGGTTAGCAACGCCGGTTCTTCGTGCGAGTCCGGTGGTTGTACGGGGCTTGTCCCCTTCGGTGACTGCTCTCTGGGTGGTTCTGCTAGCGCTGCTGATCACAGCAGTATTCTCGTCCCCAGTATTATTGCTTCAGGTCTTCTGCGTTCTCTCTTGCCTAGTGCCTGTATTTGCCGCAATCCTGTCGTCCGGAAATCCTGCGCGCTCTCCTCAATTGTGCTCATTTCCTGCTGAAAGACCACCCTGTTCTTTTGTATCCATTATCCCGTGATGCACACACTGCTCATGATGTGCCACAGTCGCTTCCATTCTCCTGCTAGCTGCTCCTCTGTGTCTGGGTAGTCTGCTTTCAATCTTGCCTTTGTTGACGACGACAGTGCTGGCGCTGTCCCGTTGGCGCAATTGCTGATGAATCGCTCCAAGTTTCCTAATTCCCATCTTTCGCTCGTCCAGTGGCAAATGAGCTTTTGCCAGCATGCTTGCCCACTTGGACATTCCCAGAATATATGTTCCATCGTTTCCTTGGTCCCGCGGCAGCACGCAACTTCCTATAACTGTTGTCCCGTTCCATGCCCTCATAGTACAGGTTCAGTTGCCTGGTGGCTAATCGATACCCGACCCAGACTTGATACTCAGTGAGCGCATTATTGTGCTGCCAGACTTGCTTCAGGGCCTGCTGTAGTGCAGCTGCGGCCATCTACTACTTTTGGCTGCCCTTGCCAGTTTTTCCAAGAGCCCGTCCATCTGAATCCTTCTCCCTTGTACTTCCGGAAGGTTGCTTCTTAAGCGCTTTCCAGACATGCTTGTTCGCGATCGCATCAGGTACCCTCCAAGGGAACCTGTGGATGAGAGGATGTGCATAGAACACAATGCTTCTTTCCTCCTCGAACCGTTGCAGCTTGTGCCGGTCGTTCCTTATTGTTGCGTCATCTCTATCAGCTTGTACGACTCGCCAGTGAATTCCATCCTGAGACTGCCCCAGGTCAATACTCCCGCTACCCCCCCCCCCCCCCCTCAGTTACTCTCCGTGTTCCTCTTGCCTGCCCTGCTGTAGTGAACCCCCAGTCATACACTCCTTGCAGCTTGGTTTGGTGTCGCATCTTTAGTTGCTGATGCACTTGTAAGCTGGTACCGGTCGCTATCTCGGGTGAGCTGGTGAAGTCCCCACCGCCGTAACTTGTCTTGCCTGTGCTGCTTTCCATCTACCGATGGTATGATCATGGAATAAGTATCCACTCCTATCCGCTGCAGTTTGAGTTCTGCCAGCGTACATGGCCTGATCCTACCATATTTGTTGCTCTTTAGCATGCTTTCAGTTTGGTCCCGGATCCCCCGATTGTTGTCCCAGTGGTAAGTCGTCCAAAATTCCAACTCCTCCGTCGTTCGCTGCAGCCACTCCATGTTGCTGTCGGTGGCAGTTCGACGACCCACTCCTCATCCGTGGGCCAGCTAATCGCTTCACTCGCTAAACCTGCAAGGTCGTGCTGAATTCGCTTTTGCTCAGCCCCCTCCTTTGCCTTTGTCGGCGCAATCCAAGCGCCCATCCATTGCTGCAGCTTAATGCCTGGCGTATGGCTGCTCACCCCCTCTCGACCCCTTCCTTTCTGTCGAGGTGTCCCTCCGTCTGTCCACTCTGTTGTCGCTCCTAGACACACCCATGCTCTCCATGCACCATAGTAGCGATCTCGCTTCTGTATCAACAGTGCATTGTTTGTTGACCTTTTGAGTCGTACACGCTACCAGCACTGACGCTAATCCCACACCACAGGCGTCCTTAGGCGTGTATAATAGCCCCAGGTTGATCTTGAGTCTGCTCACGTCAGTACTTGTGGAATAGTGCCACAAAAACTGCTTTTGTAGGTTTCGAAGCTGGGCCGCCGCCCAACTTGGCAAGTCAAAAACAGCCGCCGTGAACAGTACCGACGGCAGCATAATGACATTCAGTATCGTTACTCGATTCTCAACGCTAATTGCCCAGTTGCGATGCTGTTGCCAATCGCCTCTGTACGCTGCGTGTCCTCGCCGCCCAATTCACATCTGTCAGCTTTTCTGTCCCCACCGTATGTCCTAAATAGCGCACGGTATCTCCATGCTGGAGAACGGGGATTCCATGTAGTCGGATTCTATCACTGCCGTGTTGAGGATAATCACATGACTCTTTGTTAGCTGCACCTTTAGCCCAGATAGCCGTCCACAAATGCTCCACCGATCTCATCACCCTTGGCAACTGCCTCGCCTCCTCGAGGAAAACTGTGGAATCGTCCACAAACGCCGAAAACTTGTGCCGCTCACCTGTGCCCTCTGAAATTTTGATCCCTACAATCTGCGCATCCTGGCTGATTGCCAACGCCAATACCTCCGCTGCCAAAATGAACAGCAACGGCTCCAATGGGCAGCCCTGTCTGATCCCGGAAATCACCTCCTGTGCTCCTGAGAGTTCCCCATTCACCATGAACCTCGCCGTCGTCCCTTCATGAAGCCGCCGAATCAACTCTACAAATTCTCGCGAGAAACCGAACTTTGTTAGTGCTAAGAATAGGAATTCGCACGGAGCGGTATCGTATGCCTTTCTGAAGTCTAATAGGAGAATGACTTGGCTGAACTCGGCTGCTAGATCTGGCCTCCCCTTTGCCGTTGCCAGCGTCGCCAACATCATCATGACTGTCTTCATCGTCTGACGCCCGTGAGCAAATCCTTGTTGCGAATTCCCGGTAGGTATTTCCTATTACTTTCTGAACTCGGATGGCTAGAATCTTTATATTTTGTAGCCTGTGAGGAGTGAGATTGATCGATAGTTCATCGCGTCCACCGAAGGCCACACGCTTGATGCTAGAAGTGCTCATACAGTACGTGGCCTGCCATGTACATGCTATAGCATTGCGTGTAGCGTTCCGAGAATCCATTGTCGACACCGCGTCGTCGATGGCACGTCGCCGCTGAAAAACGGGATTCGCGGCTGTAACTCGAAGGTAAGTAAAATCGCATGTCATTTATGCAAAAGGCACAAAGTACCACTGCATTTTATCCAATAAACGCTGCGTTCGACTAAAATGGCGCAGTCTGCGCCCTTTTAGAGTATCCTATCTTTGTTGCACTAAGAAAGATACACCGGCCATGTTGTTGTAAGCTCATACGAATACCTTAGTTTTCTAAAAGGGCGCAACCAGCCCTTTTAAATTGATTTATCTTATATCTATATACTATAGTTTATCTCTGTGGTGCACGAAAGGTTAACGGCAACGCCAGGATTTTAGAACTGATTTTCACTTCGGCAAAACCAACACAATGGGATCACAGCAAACCTGTCATAACGCTTCATTCCTGATTTGCATCCATCCCATTGCGATCTTCTGTTGGTCGACAAATCATCCTCGCCATAGTTCCAATCTCCGGCGACAATGCTATATCAAGTGCTCTCCGTTGTCCTGGCGTCTTTGCCCCTTACCTCTGCATGGCTGGCCCCTATCATGGCTAAGGGCAATAAGCTCTTCGACTCGGAAACCGGACTCGAATTCCGCATCAAGGGCATGGCGTACTACCCGCGCCCCAACAGCGGCGAGTTGGCCGACGTCAGTAATTACGACTGGGCGGCGGATGAGCACCAGGAAGTTTGGGAGCCCCACCTGGAGGTCATGCAGGACCTTGGGGTTAACACCATCCGTCTCTACTCGGTGGACCCCAGCAAGGCCCACGACAAGTTCATGTGCGCTTGCTCGCAGGCGGGTATCTACGTGTCTGTGGGCATGGCCGCACCTTGCGTCGGCTGCTCCGTGGCGGACGTCGCGGCCCCCAAATGCTACCCGGACGACATGTTCACACGCATGCAGATGGTCTACAATGCCTTCGCTGTGTACGACAATACACTGCTCTTCAGTGTGGCCAACGAGCCCAATCTCATCTCAGTCGACGGAGACACGGGCGAAGCGGTGATGCCCTGCATCAAGGCCATGATCCGGGACATTCGGGAATATGCTGATGGCTGCGTTGGCAGCTTACGAGAAGTTCCGATTGGAGTGGAGATGGCGGATATCCCACCCAGAGCGCAGTGGCTGCAGTATTTCGACTGTACGGCGAGCAATGGAACCGGTTCAGACGGGTACGAAAGGGCTCAGTGGATGGGGTTCAACCCTTACGTCGAGTGCGACCCCACTGGACATACGGAGTATTCTCAGTCAACGGGATTAATGACTCTTATGAAGGACTACAAGGACGCAGCATACCCGCGCCCCATCATGTTCGGCGAGTTTGGCTGCAATACTGGAGACAACACGATGGATGGATACGAAAACCAGCGCACATTCTACGATGTGCGTTACATGTCTATACTGTATTGACTTTTCTCGCGGTTTGATATTCTGGAAACTCAAATTTGGTTATTCAAATGGCAGGCCAAGTGGATGAACGAAGAAGCAGAAATGACGGAAGAAATTGTGGGCGGCAATGTTTTTGAGTTCTCGACAGAGATCGCCAACCTCGCGGGGAAAAAGGGTGCGTGTGTGTGTGTGTCAAGCTTGTCGACGGCAACATGGATCTCTAATATGAACGTTTGTTGCTTTGTGTTTGTTACTGCCACAGAATTAACCAAAAAAGCGGATAAAGGCAAGTACGGCGTGGGTTACTTCCAGCCGGATGATTGCGACAACGAGAACACGACGTGTGAGTTCACGGCTTATCCTGAGTATGACAACTTAAAGACGGCGTACGCTACCACCAAGAACTCGACTGTCGAAATGGATTCCTTTACCCCCACGAGGACGTCCGCATTAAAATGCCCGTCCGCGCTCTCGATGGATCTACCAGACACGCCCGACGGTGAGTACCTTATGCGGTTTACTTTGGTATTGGAGCCAGCTAAACATGTTTGTTGTCTACAGTCGAAACCCTCTCCTGCTCCGTCGCACAGCCAGTATGTGACGGCAAGAAGGCGAACAACTTTGACTCCAGTACGCTGGCCGACCTGAATGAAGGTACAGCGTCATCATCGACTGGCACAGGTTCCTCGACGTCAACCAAAGACAAGGATAGCGCCGGTGGTCGCAACACAGTCGGCTTATCAGTATTGGCCATGCTTCTTGCTGAATTCCTGGTATTGTAGTAAGCCCCGAAGCTTCCGTTGTCCAGCATCGTAGCAAAGCAAAGACGTATTCTACGTCATATATTAGTCGTTAAGATGAATGAAGGTGGTTGTGACAGACACTCACAAAAAACGAAGGCTGCAGAGTTAGAGGAAGTTGGACTGCATCTCTCCGTTGGTCAGAGGAGTCTCACGACGTTCCCCAAAGACGTAGTGGCCTACCACGTAACCAGCGACCACCCAAAGCAACAGCGTAAAGTCGTACGTCATAGACACCAGCATGAGCATGTACGCTATGAAGAGTGTAACGCCGTGGAGCAGGCTGTGCACGCCGTGCTGCGCCTCTGGAGATAATGTACGGAACCACGCGGGTCCGCAAGAGTCAGCCAGTGGCATTCTTTGTGCTGTTGATCGCAGCAGCTGAGCACTCTCCGTCGCATGCGGCGTGTTGCTGCTCTGCAGACGTTTTACACTGCTCTCCTTGCGCAGGACACGGCGCAGCTGCAGCAAATACTCGTTGAAAATAGCCACGAGAGCCACTAGAAGACCACCAAAAATGTAGCGCACGCGCGAGTCAAGCACCCACCCTGGGAACCAGAGCAAGATGCACGGCGTGGAGCTGCCATGGAGCGAGAAGCCGTTCAGCATGGTAGTGCCCGGTCCCGAACAAAACCCGTGCTCCCCCTTTACACCTTTTTTCACGGCTTGAAATGACAAAATGTCCGCGTAGACCTCGCGCGCGTGTGTCATACTGCACGTGTGCACTGCCTGGTCGCCATGCATCATCGCCACCTTCGGCCCACCAGAGACGGATGACTCCATGCCGCACACAGGGCACAACACGCTTTCCTCTCTCTCGTCGTGGGTGTGTGGGGTAGACGCCACACCCTTCAAGCCCACATTCTGCAAAGAAATAAAACCGTCAGAACCTCCTTTCGCTCCTGTTGCGGAGTGCACGGAGCCGTACCGGGTCCTTGAGGAAAGCGTCGAGTGTGTCCTGGCTGGCGAAGCGCAGCTTCTGACCGTTCTTAAGCTCGAAGTTGTAGGCCTTGCTCATCACCATCTTGCCGTTCACGGGGTCATCCTGTCGGTCGTTTAATAGCGAAGGTGTTAGGGGGTTATAGCATGTGCAAAAAAAGTGGAGAATGGGCCCCAACGGCTGCAGCAACGGAGCGTACCGGCATGTCGTCCATGTCCATGGAGTGGGCCGCGCCGTAGAGCGCGATAATCGCCGCGAGCAGCATGACGAGAAGCGGCGGGAGTCTGTGTTTTATTCTAGCCATAGCGCGCGGAGACGGCGAAGTCTGGCGAGTCAAAAAACGCGTAGAACGCACTTGTTACCTTTAGAGCTTCTGGCAAAATGCCGACTGACGTAGAAACGTGAAGGTCGTTGAAATCCTTATTAACGCGATCAATGAAAATGAAAGGCTTACCTGTAATTGTGTATATGAATGGAAATGATTGAAATCATCTAAACCGTTTACTGTATAGGAATGCACCTTACGAAATTAAATATTTGTAGCTAACACAGTCGACGCTTAGGCAATTATCAACGACCTGCAACACCTTGGTGTATCGACGGTTTCGACTGCATTGATTTCGAACTCAACTTCGGGACTGCACCATCGGATTGGTGGTCGGTTTGATTTGGCACATATGACCTTTGCCGCCACCCGCGCAATCTCGAAGTCACCGCGCTTGGCAGCGGTGACCTTAGGTAAAGTCATCCCTGGCCTCACATACGAAAGCCTCTAGAAACATATATTCGCAAGCACCTTATAAATTGGATTGTTACTTTCTGGTGGAATATTGGGCTTGATAACGCATGCCCTCTATATTGAAGTATATTTATTCAACATTATATTGTTGATCGGGCCATCAGCAACGTACGTGTAGTCCAGTTACCATTTCAGGTTTTTGAGCATAAACTCTCTGATGCAGCACGGTGGCTTTTGCATGGGGCCAGGCTCGTTCATGGGCACATCCGGGTTCAAGTGGGCGGGGCGCGACCCGATGGACGACTGCTCCGTGCTATGGCTCGAGTACTGGGGGCTCACGAGCGCCTCGCGTGCGGCCATGGCGTGTCTCCTGGTCTTCGTGTTGGCGGCGCTGACCCAGTACCTGGCGTCGACCAACGGCTGTCAGTTGCAGCAGTCCAAGGTATTCGCCAAGCGCCGCCTCGCCGTGGCCATGACGGAGAATAGTAGCGATAACGGCTCAGGGTTTTACGACCCGGAGCTGGGCAACGATTGCGGCAAGAGCAGACAGACCTGCGAGCACGCGCAGGCGGCAGAGGACTCGGCGGTGCACCCCGAGAGGCCGGAGCTGCCGCAGACGATGAACGCGAAGGCTGCACCGCATTCCACAGTGGAGCATACGCACCCGACGCTCCCCATGAGACCAGTGACGCCAACATCCGTGAAGGTCGGCAACTGGACGCACCTGGGCGACGCGCTGATGCGCGGACTGAGGATCTCGCTCGCGTATTTGCTCATGCTGGTGGTGATGACGTACGACCTGACGCTTATCACCAGTATTGTGGTAGGCTTCATGGCCAGCTTCTTCATGTTCGGTAAGGATACAGCGAAGGTGCCCGTGTCAGCCGACCCATGCTGCTCGTAGACTGGGGACAACACTTGGGCGGCGTCATCTCCGTCGTTTCTTAATATTTACTCTATTTGCTATCGTGTTGCAATGCTCACATCAGCAACACCCATACGAAGAGAACATGAGCCGTGTATTATGCGTGTGTAGATAGATACCTGTGAGAGCCAGACATACTTTGTCAAGCCCTCTCACCTTCACCACGCAACTACCTGGTCGCACTTCGGTGGCTATTCAGCCCGTGCATACCTCCGCCTACTTACTGCTTCTTGACCGCGCTGGCGTCGAAGTCCTTGGGGAGGATGCCGTCGCTGATGCCACGCGCTACAATGTCCTGGAACAGCGCGGCCGCATTGGGAATGTCCAGAGCGACGTCTTCCAGTACAAATTTAAAACGCTCGAAGCCCTTAATCAGCTGGCCTGTGGACACCACTTCGTGAGACACCAGGTAGGCCAAGAGCGACGCCATAGCTCCACTATTAGCCTCGCCGCCCTCTTCAAGCGAGTTCGTGATGCCGCGCTTGACCACTTCGTGGTGGAAGTGCGGTACATTCAGCTCGCGAACACAGCGCGCAGCCTCATCGAGGTCGCGAGACAGCAAGTACTCCTTGGTAAGCTGATCGATGGCCACTTTAAGCTCCTCAACGGGGCGGCCATCACCCGGTCCCCACGCCTTCTCCATTCGTGCCGTGGCGTGGTTGATGCTCAGCTTCTTAATCGCCTCGGCCGCGATCTCGGGAGCGTATCGCGTGATGAACGGGTCCTCCAGAAAGCTTGGTGGGAGGATCTCGTCCACCACAGCACGAGCACAGAAGATGGCCAGCATGTTCTTGGCCGTGGGGATGTCGATCTGCAAGTCACCAGCTAACAGCAGCACGCGACGGAAGCCCATAAGCACCTGTCCAGCTGTGAGTCCATCCAGGTACAACGCCGAGATAAGACGCGAAGCAAGCTCGCGCTCCTTGTCGTTCTTGTCCATAGCCATAGTGATGGCACGCTTAACCACTTCGTAATTAAACTCAGGCTCGTCCAGGTCGCTGAGCGAGCTCAGCACCTCGTCAGCGTCTCCGCTCGTGAAGTACTCGTCCAGAATCTCGATGATGCGCTTCTTAATCTCCGGTGGCGGGTTGAGCGCCAGCTCTTTGGCTGCCAGCTCGTCCGGCTCGAGTGTCGGTGTCACTGTCTTCTTGGGCGAGCCGTCCACCGTAGACACGAGCACCACGTTCTCATCCGCCTCGCTGTCATAATTGGGGTCGTGCTCGTCCGCAGGTACGGCCCGCGGGATCTCCGTCACCTTCCAGGACGCCTTCTGGCCGCCGCCCATGCGCTTGCCAGCATCGCGCGACTTGCTGCGCTCCTTGCGGGGCGGCAGCGACTTGTCACCGCCGCCAGTGCCACCGCTGCTCGAGGCCGCGGGGTCGGGGGTCGGCTGCGGCAAGACTTCCTCCATGGCAGTCACGGTCTCTATGTTAAATTCTTAAGTTAGTAAAAAGATCAGTAGAAATATCTAAGGCTGACGAGTCGTTACCTTCGGGAGCGGCGGACATGGCGGGGACAGCAGGAAAAGTAATGGAAGGGGAATGGGAGAGGATAGGACAATGAGAAGATAGAGAAGACGGCGGCGACAGGGAGTTGGCTGGCGTCGGGCTGCTCTGCTTCCGGGTGTCCTTCCTCCGGTTTGAGCTTGGTTTCTGAGCTTTTTTGGATATGCTTGTTTCCTTCCCCCTTTAAGGCGGCGACATAAATAAATTGACTTTGCGTTTGTATCTACTCACTTCAACAGTCACTACATTCACTCGAGAGAGTGACTGACGTCAACGGCAACTTTTGTTTGCATCACACCCAACTGGGTCGGCTTGACCCGATGAGGAGGTATCACAACCATAGCCACGGTGTATGACATACACTACAAACTTTTTGTTGTTGTGGCTACTAATGCTGGCTTTTTGATCGCTCATAGATGATTCACGGAACTATCGCTGTCGTTGTCATTCAAAACTGGTAGTTGGACCATTGGATGGATATTTGGTTTTGGCAAGACCTCGGGGATTCTCTTGTTTGGCATCGCGTGGTTTACTACTGGCATTTGATTATGCTAGACCGCTGCGTCATTTCTCCTCTGCATTATCGTTTGTTTCTCACCGGATGGTAGCCACTGTCACGTCAAAAGGACACCCGACACTCACACACCAAACACGCACACACTAACACATACGAGACGCAACATGCAAGGACGGACACCTAGCTGCTCTTCTTCTCCATCTTGCTGTCGTCAACTTGCCTTAGATTGCTCATGCCAACCACGCAGTGCAGTCCGCGTCTCAATCAGGACGTGTAGAACGTCGAGCGGTCTACCTCGGGTAACTTTTCCATGCAACCGTGGCAACTCGTTGCGAATGGGTCGTTCGCTGTGAAGCAACTGCGAAACAAACACCAAACAACGTTAGAGCAACGTTGCCAAGACAGCAAAACCTCCGCAGTGGAGAACTCACAGCGAACACAGCCAGGATTCCGCTACAATCTTAATGTTGCTCGGCCAATACACGCGCTTCCTTCCACACTTGTCACACTTGGCATTCCAAATGCTAACGTCCGCGCGGCACTGCGCTCCAGTGCATTTCCACGTATTTCGTATCATTTGAAACTGCACTGTGAGAATGCGCTGGGTATGCGCATCCATTCGTCGAACGAGGATCATTGAATTTTTGACGTTTTTTGCTGTTCAGATGGGTTAAATCAATTGTCCATTTGAGTTCATTGTCAAACACGTAGAAAGAACGAGCCGGTACTTACAGTTGAGTTCCTCTACTGCTTCTTGCGCGCCCTCCTCCGTCTCAAATGTCACGCATGCATCGCCACGCCCGAGATGATTGCGTTGGCATCGAAAGATGTCAATAGCAGGAAACCCCGTCTGTCGATCAACCTTCACAATAGAAACCAAGTCACGAGTCAGACCCTAACTTACACCAAAGCCTGTCATGCAAGACCTGTTAAGCGCACTCACCGCAACACCAAAGCGCGCAAAGTCCTCCTCAATCTGGTCAGCAAAAACTGTTGGGTTCACCCCCGTGACATATACCTGCCTCGCCATCAAGGCTTCATCAGCAGGAACGCTGTCCAGGTCGAAGCGAATATCTTCAACGCCCTTTATCATAGCATTTCCGTCTTCATCCGAATCGGAAATGTACATCGTGTCACCATCGTCGTCACACGTGGCCAGGGTGCCTGGTGAAGGCGGTGCTTCTGCAAAATCCGAAAATTTCTGCATCTTTGCCGATCGATCAGTGCCTCCAATTTTACTATTTTGGCAAACTTCACCCAACTCAGGCCGCTCAGGGTCCTTCTTCTTGCTGGAGCTACGGAACTCTGGCAAAAGTGATCCTCCAGTTTGTAGGTCTCGATCGTGGACGCTCAGAACTGAACGGTAGTTATCACGCTCACTCGACCTCTCCCACGACCAAGACCTCGAGCGTGAACGGCGGCGATGCCGACTGCTACAGTCGCGACCTCGGGGGCTAGGAGAGCGAGACCTAGAACGAGATGACCCTCTGCGCCTGCGATCGTCACGCCTATCATAACGTTCACGACTTCTAGAGTATGGCGATGGTGACCGCTTTTTCCTACGATCATCATCGTGCCGATAATTGCTGTGTTCCCGGCCACGGTGTCCACGCGAAGGCGAGTCTGGTGTCGCCAACGATGCGGCTTGTGGCCCATAGTAGCTCGGCCCAAAGTTTTTGTATGCAGATCCCAATTTTTTCTTGCGACGTTTGTTTTGGGTCTTTCCTCCATTCTTAGTCCCAAAGCCATTCGTTTTTGATGGACCTAGTGATAGTGCATCCTGCTTAGACTTCTCCACCTGCGGTGCTTGTTTTTTCTTCTTTGGAATTGGAACTTTGTCCCAATCTGTACTCTGCAGCCGGCTTTTAACCATCGGGGTGCCATTTCGTGCTGCTTCCTCCTGCATCTTTTTAAAGCGATTGGGACGTTTGTAGCCGGTCCCTTCGCGACTATCGCTAGCACTCTCCTGCCCGTCCATATGTAGCGCATCATAAATACTTATTTGAGGCTCTCGCATGTATCCACCTTGCGGAGCAATTTTATCGTGGATTTGCGAATTCTGTCCATTTGACGCCGCTGGAGAAGCACATATTGCCGACGAGTTCGAGTTAAGCCCACTACCACCGCCAAAGCGAAACTTAGGGACAATGCGTGGTGTCTCCACTATATAAGTGGGTGTATCCTCGGTCTTCCTAGCCCCCGCGTATGACAGATATCTAGTTTGGGGGTTGTCGTCGGGCTTTTTGGTCATTTCCTTCGCCAAAATAGTCAATGGTACGTCATCAAGGTCCTTGTTGTACATCTTGGTCGACACCATAGTGTATTGGCTTTTCGGGTGTCGCTTCGATCCGGGAGCGTCCTCTGGATTCAACATTTTAGTACTTCGCCTCGTCACCGCATACTTGCCCTTCATAATAGTTGTAGTAGATATAATTCTTTTGCGTGGGCGAAGTCCGTTGGAACCAACCGAAGGCTTTGTAGGCGTGACCTCAGGAAATTTTTTGTGACCCTCTGAAGCCCTCCTAATATCATTATCTCCCTTTTTCACGTGAGTTTCAGCATACGCGTGCACGGGCAAGGGTTTTGACGACGTACGTGATGTGGTCTTTGTGTTGGGCTTCAATTTAAGCGGCGTGAAAGCAAAGAATTGCTGCACCCCAGCTGTCGAAGCATCAAGTTTGCTTTTGTTCTTGTCTTCACTTGGTGTTTTTCTCTTGGAGTTACCGTCGCTGCGCGTTGCAGATGTTAATATCCTCTCGGATATTGTACCAACCTTCTTGCTGCCTAGGGCGTCCTTCACGCCACGCGTTGTGCTTCCCTCGTCGCTGTCGTCACTGTAGTCGAGTCCGAGATCGTCTGTATCTGGCTCATCGTCTTCCAGTATTTCCGTTTCAGCTTCCGAGACATCGTCATCGTCTGCTTCTGTGTTAGGCTGTGCTTCAGCAGTAGTGTTTTCTGCCATCTTCGGCTCCTCGCCCGCCTGGACCTCTGGGCCCTTTTGTTCTGCAGCAATGCTGCTTCCAACCACCACTTCATGCACAGTAACATCATCTTGATCCTCGATCTCAGCTGACAAATCCTCCCCCTCCAAATCAACAGTCCTTTCGTCAGAAAGAGCATCATCATCACCGTTAACCTCTGAAGGCTGCATCGTAGTCTTCTTGATATTCGTTAAATCATCAAGTATTCCGGTTTCTTGTGTTCGTCCAACAGCTTTATTGTTGGAGGAAACTAATCCGGAAGATATCTCTCCAATTCCAGGCGTATTATCCTCCGTATCAGCAGTTGTTGAGGCTGCCTTGGTCGATTTTTCTTGCGTAGACTCCTTTTTCTGAGTAGCTTCTTTGAAGACTCGATTTTGAGAACTTTTGAAGGTTTCAGGTATCTTCGATCGTACGGTGGTCGACTCCTTCGTACCTCCAGACTCCCGTTGGCTACTCCTCGATCGACTGCCTCGCGTTTTTAAGGTACCGGCCATGTCGCTGTCCCCTGCTTCATCTCCACTCGACATAACCTCAATCGGTTGATTCAGCTTTCCTGTTGCGTCGTCACGCAATCCTTCTATCGATGCATTTTTGGTCGTAGCTGGAGTGCGATTAGAATCGCTATCTTCAGGACTACTAAGCGGGAGTCCCTCCTGCCCGTTGGCTGGCAAAGATGAGGTCTTGCTGGTGAAATCCTGTTGGGTCACTTTTCGCGTGACGACTGGTTTTCGTGACCGTGCCTTTTTTTTCTTCGTTGCTGGCTCCGCCTGACGCAGTCGTTTCCTCTTCCGCTTCATGGGTCGCTTCTCCTCGTCGCTATCCAGGTAATCGTCACTGAGTAAATCTACCACCTCGGGTTCGTCTGGTTCTAGTACCTCTTCATTTTCTGCTGGCGAATAATCGCTGCTGAAGTCGTCTTCGCTTTCACTGTCACTTTCGCGTGTGATGTGCTTGATCTGCTGCAGAACTTGCAGCTGTTCCTCCTCTGAGGATACACCATAGCGGTTCGTATGCTTTCGTTTCCGTCGCATATTTTCCTTGCGTTGAATCACTTCCGGGTCGCGGTAGCCTGACACCCAACTGAGCATTTCCGCCGTAACCTCATCATCATGCTTCGTCGTAGCAGTAGCAGGAGTAGCAGCCTTCTTCTTGTGTGGTTCTTGCGGGCTCTTGGACGACACCTGCTGCATAAACTTGGACTGCCCTGTCTTGCTCCCAGCCTCGACTCGCAGCCCATTGCTCCTTACCTTACTATTTCCTCCAAAGTTTTTCAACAAATGTGGCGGTGTGCTCTCCTCGGTCTTGGTCTCTTCGGTATCCAAATGTGCTTGCGTCACATGTACGTGCAAATCCTGCATCAGCTCCTGAACCGCCTCATCAGTCCCCAATGTCACGCTAGCAGCCACGCTAATCGTCTTTGAAGCCCCCAACGCCGTTGGATCCAACTGCGACATGGGCACCGATCTGGCCTTGGGCGTCAACTTAGGCGACGCCAGGTTCAACGGCATCTCGAGCGGCTTCAAAAGGTCCCCAGCGCTCGGCATACGGCCCGGCAAGGGCGTCGCAATCTCCACGGGAGGGGCTGCGACCGCTGCCGCCTCGGCCTGTAGCAATACACTCATGTCCTCCGCATCCACGTCGCCTAGGAAGTCCAGTGCACCGTCATCCTCATCCTCGCTAGCTATCACTTCGCTCTGCAGCGAGCGCTGGTGGTCCTTGTAGCCGATATGTGCACTGACGCGCTGGAAGAGCCGATCACTCTCCTGCTGCTTGCTCCTGCGACTGGCAGCAAGCCACTGGCGCGCACGCAGCAGCTCGCTCTCCCAGAGTGTCACCGCACTGTCAGCCATGGCGCGATCTTCTACCGTGTAGGAGCAAGGCGTCGCGTGCGAGCGCGGAAATGGAGAATGATAGTCTCTCTTCTACTTCCAGTGCGCACTCGGTCGAGATACGGGCGCGCACTTTGCCCGCCGCGCTGATTCCCGTTGTGAAATGCTCTTGGTAACTGTATGGGCAGGTGCAGCTCGAAGTTGATTGGCTACAGACTTCGTTTGTGTGCGCCACACGACGACTTGAGCCATTAATGGCGGAAGAGCTGCAACGAGCGAGCATGGTGAAGCTGCGCGGCTACGACTTCTACCGCGCCATCGGATCACCCAAGCGCATTGTGGCGCCCATGGTGAGTGACTACAGTCGTCTATCTACCGCTCAACATTGGAACGGGTGGAATCTGACCCGTTCCGCCATCGCAACGCGCAGTGGAAGCCAAATATTGACGCAACATGAATGCTTTCTACTGTAGGTGGACCAGTCGGAGCTGGCTTTCCGCATGCTGTGCCGCAAGCTCGGTGCCGATTGCTGCTACACACCCATGCTCCACAGTCGCCTGTTCGCTGAGAACACCGAGTATCGTGAGAAAATGTTTGAGCGCCACATGCAAGACCGACCGCTCGTAGTGCAGGTCCGTTGACCCTTTCGCTGTCTTGTACATGTATAAGCCTTTGCAACTGACAATAGGTGTATGTGTTGTTGCTTGTTAGTTCTGCGGCAACGACCCCAAGACAGTATTGGCGGCGGCCAAGATGGTGGAGGGCCACTGCGATGCCGTTGACCTGAACCTGGGCTGTCCGCAAGGCATCGCCCGGAAGGGCCACTACGGGTCCTTCCTGATGCAAGACAAGGACACGGTTAAGGCCATTGTGGAGACACTTAGCGCCGGACTTGATATCCCCGTGACGGTCAAAATCCGCGTGTTCCCTGACGATAACGAGACGCTGGAGTTCGCGGACATGCTGCAGGAGGCTGGATGTGACCTGTTGACGGTACACGGTCGCACCAAGGAGATGAACAAGACGGCGGTACGCGAGGTGAACTGGGATATAATTCGACGCATAAAGGAGCGATTGAATATCCCTGTGATCGCGAACGGAGGCATCGAGACGCCCGAGGATATTGCTCGCTGTCTGGACGCTACAGGCTGTGACGGCGTCATGAGCTCAGAGGGGCTACTGGAGAATCCAGCGCTGTTTGCTCATACTGATAACAGACCTGGTGACGACACGTCGTTCTTGGAGTTGGCCAGACAGTACCTCGAATGCGCGACGCTGTACCCGCCTGCGAGCGACAAAATTGTCCGTGCACACCTCTTTAAGATGCTGTTCCAAGACTTGCGCGTGCACTCGGACTTGCGTGACGCGCTCGCGGCCGCCAAGTCTCAAGAGAAAATGGTGGCAATTGTCGACGAACTTGCTGTGCGATTGAGGGAAGCAGAGAACGAAAATGCGATCCTCGAGACAAAGAAGGTAACATACGCGGCCGAAACGAGCTGGTACCGTCGCCACCGACACGGTCAGGAACAGCTTCGTCGCGACTCGTACGAAAAGTGCCTGGATACAGGCTTTGGCAATCTATTCGCATAAGCACAAGTTGTTTTTTTGTTGGTTGCGAGCTTTACAGGGAACGCCGTTGCTAGCAAATAGAGTCTATTGATCCTTTCTGCACATGACAGGCGATACCGAGTTAGTCTGAGGGGGTTGTTGTCTATGGTGTCTCGCGTTGTGGCGCTGAAGGAAGTTTAAGCAGTGCACTAATACCAAAGTTTGTCTCGTTATGATGCCGAGTTGAGTCCCATGCCCCAGTCAAGCTTCACGCGCTTCTCACGTGGAGGCAAACTGCCGTCAGTCGGACGTAAATGTGAAGATCCTGCAGAAGCTGTAAAGCTCGCCGGCAACGGGACATACTCGCTGGCATCCTGCATCTCTGCATCCTCGGTACCATCAGCATCAGCCTGCTTGACATCCTGACGTGAGGTTGATAATGATCTTGACTTGCGTTTGTCGCTTCTGGACTTGTGTCGGTCGTGACTAGGTTTGTCCCCACTGGAAGCCGCGCCGTGGTGTACCGATGGTGATCGCTTGGGGCGTCGATTCTCACTGCTGTTGTGTCTGTATGAGGAATGAGCATGAGACGATCGCGCTGACGCACTGCTACGACTACTGCTGCCCACACTTCGCTGCTTCTTGGCCTTCGACTTCATCAAATGCTGTACGAGTTTCTTTTTCTGTATAGGAAAGGTGGACGCCAGACGACTGAAGTCGAACGTTCGGTCGCTGCTGCGGACGCTGTCAAAGTACCGCATTTCCAATAGCTTTTTCACCGTGCTGCGCCTTGCAGGGTCCAACTGGAGCATCGCCTCTAACACCTCGACCGCCTCTTCTGGAAAATCTGGGAATTTGGAGCGCTGTTCCAGCAGCGTTTTACGAAGACGCATCTTGTACTCGTGCTTGGGTCGGAAGGTGTTGTACAGCGGGAGTTTATGCGCGTTTTCCCAAGACATGCTCGGTGTACCGCATAACCGATAGATCAGATCCAGCTGCACCTTGACGTCCTGCCCTTGGAGGAATGGGACCTTCTCGAGAAGAATAGCAAGCGCTACACAACCTGCGGACCACACGTCCGAGCGCCATGTGTACTTGGTCTCACCAAGCAGCACTTCCGGTGCAGTCACATACAGCCACGCACCGTAGCAGTGTTCTTTGCGCTCGTTATCGCTCATCTCGTACGCAGCAACAGACGCCCCTTCTCCGTCCTTTGGCTTGATATTGGCGATCTTGCGCATCGCATGAAACCCACCAAGCTTGATACCGTTCTTGAACACCAACAGATGCGAAGGCGCGACGAAGCGGTGCACATAGCCTTGATCATGGACAGCCAAGAGACTTTGAAGCATGTCAAAGATGACCTTCTTCCGCAGCTCTGGAGCAAGAGAGACATGGGCCTCAAAAATACCCGAGAACATATGCAATGGCTGCTCGAAAGCCAAGTAATGTTTCTGTCGGGTTAGTCGATCCATCCCTTCTGGCAGTGGGTTCCCATCGTCATCAATAGTAGCTGCTAGCAAGTCGAGCTCGTCCACATCGGTGCTACTACCAGCCCCGACATCACTCGTCTGACGGTCCTTTCGATCAGCAGGGAAAACAATCCCATGAAGCTTCATAAAGCGATCAGGCAAGAGCAACGAGAGGGTGGTCGCCGCAGACAATTCACGCAAACACGCCTCGTTAATACCTCGTTCTTCCGTGAAAAACACTTCCTGCTCAAGATACGGCCATGACTGCAGATACACTGGCTGGCCAGCCAAGTCGAGATTCACTTCGCTTGAGATGACTCCCAAGAACGCTCGTTTCCGGATAGACTCGACTTGGACGATCTCGTCCGTGTGCAAGCGTACATCTCCCACAACAGTATCATTTGTGCCCGCTGCAGCCTTCTTGGGGAAGATTGATAACGCCGAGACAATGTCCATGCTTTCATGACTTTGATTTGTCGAGCTGGGGACTGGCACTGAGATCCCCATTGCCTTGAACGTGATAAACCTCTTTCCGCTGCTCTGTGAGGCTGTTACAGTCGAATAAGTCCCCATTCCCGAAAGTGCAGGAGATTGTGTCGAGAGCGAGCCTAAAACTGATAAGCCACTTGGTAAACTAGACGGAGCAGGCAGATTAATCCACTGCTTGAGCAACCGCGCTATCCGCTCCGAAATCTCCATCTCTTTCTTGTCCTTAGAGACGTCAAATTGTTCCAAGTCGAACCCACTCGAGTTGACATCCTTCGGTTGCTTTTGCTGCGCTGCCTTGGCCTGTTTCTCCAAGCGCGCCCATCGATCTTTCAGCTTCGTACAGATGGATAAAGAACAGTCTAACAGCAAGCGCGCTTCACTTGCGTTCGTTTGCAAGTCTAACTGTGGCAAGAAATCAGGGATTTTGCTGATAGGAGGTGTTGGGCGAGGGCTCAATGCTTCAGTTACAGCAGCGCTCACGTACACGATACTGAGCATCACGCATTCCACTGGCGTGTGCGTCCAAATTGGCAACGGCAAAACTTCCGCCACTAAGTGTTTTGCTTCCTTTTGAACTTCTGAAGGAGGTAATGACGAGAGAAATGGCGTCACTTGATGGACATTGCCGTTCTGAGACAACGCTACCAGCTTCTTGGAGTTTTTGCGTGTTGTCAGGAGGTCAAGCAACGCGTATGGATCTTCCCCCGTGACGTCATAATGCAGACCTTCCAGTAATTCACCCTCTGCTTTAACAAGATGGCGTTTGAGAACTCCAAGCTCCGGGGAAGCAGCTGTAAGACGTTCGGCAGCTAATGAACCGTGCTTCGCCTTGTATACTTCCTTCACAAAAGCTGTCCAAGGTATTTTTCGAGCATGAGCCTTCAAAAACAAATGCAGCATCGTCGCAGCATAAATGTCCACTTCCATTGGCATCGCGTGGAATGTAAAATACTTGTTCAGCGCGATAATGGCACTGGTGGCATCCTCCCGATCGAGTCGCAATCCCTTGGCAATGTGAAAAATACTCTTGACGTATTTTACCCGTAACGTTTCTTCCAGCGAAGCCGATAAAACTTGTTGAACAGACAAATGTTTCAGCTCTTGTTCAGTAACAAGCCAGTTGAGCTTGCGACCAAAGCAATACGGGTCGTTTCTCTTCTCTTCTTGGACGTTTTCCTTCTCTTCAGAAGACGTCGTGCTCCTGTCCGTCATTCCCGCTAGACGCATCATCTGAACCTTTGTTTTCTGATGACGGAAAGTCTCCAATTCCTTATCCCCAGCTGGAAACACCCGCAGCATCTTGTCAAGCAGGTTACGGCGGTCCAAAGTGCGGCGAAAAGAGGCTGCAAGCTCACTGCTGTCCACTTCCACCAGTGCCCAGCCCATCCCATCGAGAAAGTGGAACACGTCCACACTCTTCAATGCTTCAGGGTGCTTCCGACTGACAAATAAACTGCGTAGACCACGCTCGTCATACTCTTTGGGCAAATACTTCACCAGCAGTTTATTCGACACAACCTTGCCCTCTCGATCGAGTAGCTCGCCGTTTTCATTCTTCTTTTGAATATTAAAAATGTTCTCCACTCTCGCCATCGTCATTGGAGACGGAGTGCGAACAGGTGACTGTGACATCGTCTCCGGCTTCGGTGACGGCTCCCTGCTCCCAGCAGCACTCGACAATCCCGACGAGGTCGGCACAATTCGTCTTTTCGGGATGGCAAACACTCGTTCGCCCTCTTTGTCTCCAGGAGGACAGTACAGCTGCCATCCGTTTTCTTTAAGCTGCACAAATTGTTTCTCAGCTGTATCCAGTTCCTCTTCAGTGTCATTTTCATCAGTCTCATAACCTGCAGGTTCTAGTAAATCTTCCACTTCGTATTGATCCGTCTCCTCGTCATAAGCTTTAATGAGCTGAACATCATACTCCGTTTTATCCTCAGGAGAGAGGAACACACGTACACGTTTGCCAACTAAAGCGTGGCCCGTATCCGGTTTCTCTGGATCACGAAAGTATCCCGTCTGGGCCTCTGCGTTCTGCAGCGTATCATTCTGTGTGCCAATGACGCCCTTACAGTTTGGAGCTCCGCAATAACATTTAATCTGTCGGGATCCGAGTGCTTTCCATTGATAATCAAACGTCAGTTCCTCTCCGACTTGAATCTCCCTCAACGCAAGCACTGCGATCCTCGTCTCGCCTTTTACCGTCCACTTTTCCGTCTTGCAGTTTGGCTCGCAGCTGTGATTTACAAACCTGGTGAAGCTCCCTTTGTTCCTGGCGTCAATATACACACCGGGAGCGAGTAACAGGTAGTAAAAGTTAAGTTCATGTCTCGGGACGCTCTTCAGACGTCTTGCGAGCTCCTTTTGGTCGATAATCTCGCCCACATATTCGCCCACGATACTCAGCTGAGGGATGCGTTGTCTTGTCCTCACTCCGTAGCCCTTGTGCTCCGTCCTAAAGGGTTCTAAGTGTGGATATCTATCGGGATGCTGCAGCCTCTGGTTCCGACAGTAGTGACCCGCTGGACAAGACGGCGAGCACTCGACGTACGTGGCGAAGTTGAGGCACGACACGTCGTCGCAGCGCCGCACTTCCTCGTCTCTGCGTGCGGCTGCGTCGCGCTCCACCGAGTCCGGGTACGTACAGAAGCACAGCGCGCCCTCGTCATCGTCGTCTTCCTCCTCGCGGCTGGCGCGCGCGCGACGTCGCACCTTTTCCTGTGCCAGATGCCGTAGCGGGTACTCGTTCCGCGCAATGAGCTGCACGTTGCGCAGCGCCTGCAGCTGGTCGAAGCTCGTGCTCTCATCCGGGCTGCAGGAGGGCGACGAGGGCGAGGAGCTGCTCGCCATGACGAATTAGACGCGGCGAAGGAACGATTTAGAGGTGGTTTTAGCGACGACTCGAGTGGCAGGGCGCTTCCTCTCGATGTCTTTTGGCGCCGAGACGTTTGGTGTCAGTTGTAATCAAGTGGTACAAGGTACCATTTTCCAGATAGGGCTAATCCGATGAAAAATGTCCGATGAAAATGTACTTACGTTCTACTTTAACTGTACGCTTGCAGGTTGTGGCACTACATGTTGGACAGCGTGGTGAGTGCAGTCATTGCCACTGATAAGGCAACTACGGCGACTGTCGTGGTTGATGCAGCCGATTTGGTGATGGACGTACCGCTGCTCGACGTTTGTGCCGAGGCCCCACTGCCGTTCGAGGGCGTGCGTTTGTCGCCCACGGACGTGCTAAAGTCCGTGTGTGCGTACGAGTTGGCGGTGGTGCCCTTGCACACGGGCTGCAAAGCGGTACACTCAAGGATGGTCACTACGAACAGGCGGTGGGTCAGTCATCTTCAACAAATTTATGGACGATCAAAAGTTGTACGCACCGTTTGGCGTGGACGGGAGGTCTATCGACATGGACTTAGGGCAGGACAGGATCTTGGTGCGGGTCGGAGTGTAGCCCTCGAGCGTAACGGTTGAGTTGGCCGTCGTGGTGTACGCCTTCTTGAGGTTGGCGTACTCCGGATAGGGCGTGAACTCACACGGAATGGTGTCGTGGTCGCAGTCGTCTGGCTCGAAGTACCCCACTCCGTACTTACCTGCATCCGCAGCTTTGATCACAGCTACACAAGATGCCGTTAATAAAGCACTGGAAGAGACACTGAGGGCTACGACGCGTGCGTACCAGATTTGTCGACTAAATTGGCGATCTCCGTCGTGAACTCGAACACGTTTCCACCCACGATTTCAACCGTCATGTCCTTCTCTTCATTCATCCATTTGGCCTGCAGCAAAAGACAGAGAGAGAAGGATTGGTACGTACTACACGCAAACTACCAGCCTTTCGACTACGGGTACATACGTCGTAGAATACGCGCTGATTTTCGTAGTCGTCCATGGTGTTCTCGCCCTTGTTGCAGCCGAACTCACCGAACATGAGCGGGCGAGCGTACTTGACCTCAGCGTACTCAGCCATGAGCGTCTGTAACCCACTTGACTGTGAGTATTTCGTGTGTGTGGCAGGATCGCACTCAACGTAAGGGTTGAAGCCCATCCTGTCATTCGGACACAAGTGATAAGTTGCGTTAAAGTTTTCACTTTCTTTCTAGTCGTACACGACAACACTTTACCATTCCGCACGGGTATTCTCGTCCTCGTCCACAGCACAATCGTAGTAGGAAATCCACTGCCAGCGAGGAGGAATGTCTGCAATATCCAGCCCAATCGGCACTTGACGGACAGCTCCTGAGCAGCTCGCGGCGTAACTCCGCATATCACGTAAAAACGCTTTGACACACGGAGCTGTCGTGGTTCCGTCGGCTCCATTCTCGATCTGCAGGTTATTCTCATTGCCGACGCTAAAGCCCAGTGTATTGTCGTACACAGCAAACGCATTGTACACCATCTGCCCTCGTGTGAAGAGTACTTCCGGGTAGCAACTTGGCGGCACAATGTCTTGAATTGAGCAGTTTTCACATCTAAAACCCGTTTAAAACAAAACTGTTAGAAACAAAACTGTACGACCAAGATCACCACACTAGTTGAGTACTCACGGTGCGGTAATACCCACGAGCACGTAGATTCCTGCTTCTGAGCACGCACACATGAACTTATCGTGTGACACACTCGGATCGATCGAATACAGACGAATTGTGTTCACTCCTAGGTCCTTCATCACGTCAATATGAGGTTTCCACACGTCTTCATGTTCATCAGCAGCCCAGTCGTAGTTGCCGACGTTGGCCAGTTCGCCACTATTGGGTCGGGGATAGTAGGCAATTCCCTTCATGCGGAACTCAAGTCCAGTGTCCGAGTCGAAGAATTTATTGCCCTTGGTAATGATCGGGGGAAGCCACGCATCCGCTTGAGAGACGATGACTGCGGTACACAGAGCTACAGTAGCGCAGAGGGTGCGAAGTCGACGACTCCAAGTCATTTTTCGAGCTGGAAACTTGGTGTTGTTTTGCAGTGTAGCGGCAAGTCGAAAAGTGAGGGGTAGTCCTTGGTCCTCGCTATTGGCACGTCCCATGTAACGTTCTGGGATTTTGTGTGCATGTCGACCGTTGAATTTTTTTACGTAACTTCTTTTGCTTTCTGTTTTGTGGCCATGTTCTTGTATCTCCATGGGCGTTAATACTAACATTTGATATCATACGGTCACGATATATTATCTTAAGCAGTGGAAAGATTTCACATGCCTTCGATTCGTACAGCTAATGCTCGAGAGTACCACAAACTGCAAAAAAAATAAACGAAACGAATGGGTTCTCGACCCGCCGTTTTCCCTGCGATTGTGCAGAGTAGATTGAAACCTTAAAAACCTTCACTGTCTCAACATCCGCTGGAGTTCAATTCGCATCGAAAATATAGATGAGTTTATCTCATTGGTCGCTCTACGAGAATGCAGAGTGCAGTAGCTGTGACCGTAGCCACGGAATTCCTAAGCGTTGTTGCTGATATAAAAGATGCTTGAAGAATTCAGCATAGATTCATGGTTGTTTGCTTAGTTTTTACGTGTCAGCCTTGTCACCTAACTACACGACGAAAAATACTCATACCAAGTTGGTCTTTTCGACATTTCCCTGTAGTTGCACGGCCGAGCACGCCAAAACCGTCCAAGCGCGACAACAAAATGTCAGTCTCCGGTTAAATTGTGTTGGAGAGAACTCGACGGACTTACGATCCAACGTGTTCTCGCCCTTGTTGCACTCATTTGTGCGTGTTCTCATCGTCATCAACAGGGCAGAGATCTGCTGCTAATGTCCGGCCACTCGATGGGCGCCAGGCGCACGCTCCAGAGCAACTAGCGGCATAACTCCCTCATATCTCGCAAGAAAAGGAGCTGTTGTGGTGCCTTCAGCTCCGTTCTTCACTTGGGGATTGTTCTCATTGCCAACGCTGAAGCCGAATGTACCGCGAACAAGTCGTAGATCATTCGGCCTCGGGTAAACAAGTCGTCGGGGTATCACGTAGTCCAAAAATGGAGCAATTCTCGAAGCTGTCAACAAGTCATTAACGTTACAAACCCTATTGATCAATAACGTAGACAGACGCCAATATGAAAATAATGCCCTACGCGCACGTGGATCTATCGTCCGTAAAAAATAGGCATCTTCCTTTCTCACGTCGCTTGGTCGTCCCTCATCTGATATGTGCAGTCGACTTCATGAAAAATAGTTGGATTGACTTTTGTCTGTTATTTAAGCACTTTCAACGTCATTTTTAAGACTTGAATTATCGTGACTACGTGAACTCGATCGGTTCAGCTCCCTCCAAACACTTTCATATATTTATCGAGTTCGGTTCACACCGTGCTAGAGCAAAGAATTAACGATCATCGGCTAACTTTCGGTTCTAGATGTGCCGAAAGAATCCTCCTAAAGCACGGATAGAGCGACAGCTACCCCCGCTGTAGAAGTAAGCGCAGCTAGCGTGAAAATACTCGTGGCTGCACTGGTAGGAGTCGTCTCGATTTCTTTGTTTGAAGGACTGCGCTTGTCACCGACCGCTGTACTGGAGTCGACATGTTCGTATGCGTTTGCCTTCTTACCATTGCAGACTGGCTGCGCGACCGAGCACTCCAAGACTGTCACTAAGTCACCATAAAACAGTCAAGAAAAAACCCAAAAGGACCACAAATAACCAAAAAATTAGACAATCTTCCCACTTCATCCACGGTGTAAGATACTGTACACACAACTTACCCTGTGGAGTCGACGGTAACTCGATTGATATGTTCTGCGGACACTTCAGAATTGTATCGCGTGCCGGTGTATAGCTGTCATGTTCCAGGGTGGAAGCAGTCGTGGTTGTATACGCCTTCTTGAGATTTGCATACTCCGGATACGGTGTGAACTCGCATAAAATTTTCTCGTTGTCGCACTTATCTGGCTGGAAGTATCCGACGCCGTATTTACCGGCATCCGCTGCCTTGGTCAGAGCTATAGACAATTCGTTAGACATCTCCGACTGAGTACGGATAAGAGGGCATGTGGATACCTGCGCTGTCTAACAAATTGGCGACCTCCGTGGAGAACTCAAACACGTTACCACCCACGATCTCGTCCGTCATCTCCTGTTCCTCATTCATCCATTTGGCCTGTCCAAGGGGGGGAATCATGTTAAAAGGTCCGATATGTCTTGTCAACACGAAGTTCCAACTTACGTCGTAGAAGGTTCGCTGGTTCTCGTATCCATTTATCGTATTTTCCCCTTTGTTGCAACCGAATTCGCCAAACATAAGCGGCCGAGCATAGCCAACTTCTGCATATTCGGCCATTAGTTTCTTCAGGCCAGTAGACTGTGAGTACTTGGTGTGAGTAGTAGGATCGCATTCCACATACGGGTTAAACCCCATCCTGTTTTTCAAGGTATACACAGTGTATACATTTTGTTTTAGCGCAAAAAAATGAATAATGTGAAGAAATCCACTTACCATTCTGCACGCGTATTCTCATCATCATCTACAGGGCAGTCGTAGTACGAGATCCACTGCTCGCGAGGAGGAATGTCCGCGATATCCAACCCAATGGGCACCTGACGTACGGCTCCAGAGCAACTAGCGGCAAAACTTCTCATATCTCGCAAGAAAGCCTTGACACACGAAGCTGTCGTGGTGCCATCAGCTCCATTCTTCACTTGGAGATTGTTCTCATTGCCAACACTGAAGCCGAGTGTGTTATCATATACTGCGAACGAGTTGTAGACCAGTTGGCCTCGAGTAAACAGGTCGTCCGGGTAGCACTTGGGCGGCTTGTAATCCAAAATGGAGCAATTCTCGCATCTGCCATAAAGTTATTCTACGTCAGAAACCTTGATCCATAACGAAAAAACTTGTTTCAAATCAACACTTACGGTGCTGTAATACCCACGAGCACGTAGATTCCTGCTTCTGAGCACGCACACATGAACTTATCGTGTGACACACTCGGATCGATCGAATACATACGAATTGTGTTCACTCCTAGGTCCTTCATCACGTCAATATGAGGTTTCCACACATCTTCATGTTCATCAGCAGCCCAGTCGTAGTTGCCGACGTCGGCCAGTTCGCCACTATTGGGTCGGGGATAGTAGGCAATTCCCTTCATGCGGAACTCAAGTCCAGTGTCCGAGTCGAAGAATTTATTGCCCTTAGTGATGATCGGGGGAAGCCACGCATCCGCTTGAGAGACGATGACTGCGGTACACAGAGCTACAGCAGCAAAGAGAGCGCGGATTCGAGAGCTGGACATCATGTTCCGAAGCTATAATGAGGGGACGAGGGCCGAAAGGGAACTGAAAGAACTTGCCTCAATCATTGGAAGAGTCGCAAGTTTCTAGGAAGGACTCTCGGAACGGGACAGGCGTGTACAGACTACGGTAGTCACGACATACCAACCAGCACCAGACAGGCGCTTGCTGACCTATTAGCCATGAAAGAGTCAAGAAGCACGCAACAACACTCGATTCGTGTACATTTCAACCATTAAGGGGGCAACAACAAAAAGGCTGTGTATGAGGTGCCCCGGGCAATAGTTTTTTGGGGTAGACCTCTACAAGACGGACATGGCAGTGGCGGCGATCGTCGCCACAGACAGCGCTAGTGTAGCCATAGACGCCGTGGCACTGGCGTCACTGCTGCCTGCCGTGGCGTCCGTGATCGGCGTATCGGTGTTCTCGTCGTTCGAAGGTGCCCGCTTCTCCCCAACGGAAGTGCTTGGGGTAATGTGCTCGTAGCTGTTGGCCTTGACGCCGTTGCACACAGGCTGCGCGATCGTGCACTTCAGAACCGGAACTGTCAGAAAGATAGAGGTGAGTAAGGAATTTTAAGAAGTCACTAGCGCGTCTGATAAGTTAACTTACCATCGGGCGTAGGCGGCAAATCACTCGAGATATTCTTCGGACACGAGAGGATGGTGTCACGTGTCGGCGTATAGCTGTCGTGCTCGACCGTCGAGTTCTTGGTGGTCGTGTATGCCTTCTTGAGGTTATCGTATTCCGGATACGGCGTGAAGACGCACTCGGTGAGTTCATTGTCGCAGTCTTCCGGCTGGAAATACCCAACTCCGTATTTGCCGGCGTCTCCAGTCTTGGTAAGAGCTGAATAAAAAACAGTTTTATCACCATTAATTCCAATTCCTCCATAATTAAGTGCCACAAATTCTTACTCTTGCTTTCCACCAAGTTGGTGATTTCTGTCGTAAACTCAAACACGTTGCCACCTACAATCTCGTCAGTCATTTCTTTCTCCTCGTTCATCCACTTGGCCTGTACAAATAAATAAAACACACAGAACGTCAATCTTTCATGGAAAAAAAAATCCCACCAAAAAAACAAAAGAAAACCTTACATCAAGGAACGAGCGTTGGTTCTCATAGCCGTCCACAGTGTTCACACCCTTGTTACATCCAAACTCGCCGAACATGAGCGGACGAGCATAGCCAACCTTCGCATACTCGGCCATAAGCTTCTTCAGACCCGCAGACTGCGAGTACTCGAGGTGAGTCTTTGGATCACACTCGACGTACGGGTTAAATCCCATCCATTCCGCACGCGAATTCTCATCGTCATCCACAGGACAGTCGTAGTACGAGATCCACTGCTCACGAGGAGGAATATCGGCAATATCCAGTCCAATTGGCACCTGACGGACAGATCCCGAGCAGCTCGCAGCGTAACTACGAGTGTCACGCAGAAACGCCTTGACGCACGGGGCTGTCGTCGTGCCGTCAGCGCCGTTCTTCACTTGGAGATTATTCTCATTCCCGACACTAAACCCAAGAGTGTTGTCGTATACAGCAAACGCGTTGTATACCATTTGCGCACGGGTAAAAAGGTCTTCCGGGTAGCATTTTGGCGGCACAAAGTCCAATACGGAACAGTTCTCGCATCTGGAATGCAGAGGTATACACATCAGTTTAAGAGCACAACGAAAAAATGGTACCGAGTCCCTATCTTCATAATACTTACGGTGCAGTGATGCCAATGAGGACGTAGATGCCGGCATTTGAGCATGCACACATGAACTTGTCGTGCGAGACACTGGGGTCCACCGAGTACAGACGGATAGTATTAACTCCCAAGTCTTTCAGTACTTCAAGGTGGGGTTTCCACACGGCCTCGTGCTCATCTGCCGCCCAGTCGTAGTTACTGACATCGGCCATTTCGCCGCTGTTGGGTCGGGGGTAGTAGGCCATTCCCTTCATACGGAATTCCAGTCCAGTGTTTGAGTCAAAGAACTTGTTGCCCTTAGTGATGATCGGAGCGAGCCACGCATTGGTCGGGGAGACGGCGAAGGCAGTCAACAGGACGGTAGCAGCGCAGAGGCCACGGATACGGGAACCGAACGCCATTTATTCTGTAGTGGAGTAAGTACTGAGAGCGTCAGTAGGTGCTTCTCGTCGTCACGAGCGAGCAGCAAATTGGAGAATGAAGAGAGAGACTCGAGAAACCTGATGGTAGGATTTGACCTGAGCTGGATATTTCGGTTTGTTGTTGGCATGTACAGTTCATTTTTGCTGTTTGTATTGGGATTTTCGAGGATTAATCCCATCTGCTCGACATAGCCGTCACGTTGCGTAGAGACGACTAGGAGGGCAGCTTAGAGAGAGACTGGCGACAGCTACTGTAGCAGCTGGAAGCGACGTCTGGTCGCTCGGTACGACGTTACCTTGTCGAACATATCTATGGTCGTCCTCTCGTCCTCGAAGTGACAAGCGGCAAATGATCCACAACGGCGTGTGGGGCCGCACTGTACAGTGTATTCTTTGTGGTATCTCACCGAGATCGCCAACCTTCTTATGGAAGATTCACTTGAAAGAGCGACACGCCGTCCACGCCTAGCTGAATGGAACGTCCAGTAATGCAGATTGAATAGAGGCTTCGATGGATGGGCTACTTCAAGGCATTTACATGTGAGAAAACGATCTTTGTAGGTCGTACGAGAGAAACGGAAGCAAATATGGTGTATTTGCAGAAGATATGGCAACGTTTTAGCTTAGCAACTCGCCTACGACGAGGTTGGACTCCGATTTGATGCAAGCGTTTGCTGGATACCAATGAGATGTCGACCAGTAGTTGAAGCAGCGGCGGCGACATGTCCACTTGCGTGATCCGACTCAAAACGCGGTTGTTGGCGCTGTCCGCACATGACAAGGCGTGTGATTTAGGTGTCTGGCAGCAGTGCGAGGCCACTCGTGTTCTTTTGTTGTGATCCAAATTACTGGTCAGCAACTGCAGCGAAGTTTCTAGTGGCAGCAGCAAGCAAGTTGTCGTCGATTGACATAGCTGAATCTCCCCAAGCCTGCACCGTTCCAGCCACACTCAAGAAGTCTCCTGCTGTAGCTCGAGGTCCGCGATCAATATGCATTTGTAGGGTTCCTGTCGACTTCGATGAAATTGACGCTGATTGATACTGCAGCAAGCTGGCGGTTGTCCTCAGAATCTGTCGCTGTCGATGCTGGAGATGAGTCAAGTGACGACCAAGGCGAGGATAGCGTGGTTGCTGACGGCATCGACATGATGCTCCCTTTTGCAAGTGGTGAGGGATCAACGATTGGATCTAGTGCTACAAATGCTGCCGCCTTGCCAATACAGGCAGGCAGCACGTCAAGCCGCGCGAGACACAGCGTCCTTTGGCTCAAGAACGCGCCCCGTGTGGCCTAAGTCTGCGCTGAAGTCTGCGCTGATTCCGGAAGGAAGAAAATAAAACGTCAAATAACACGCAGAGAGCTGTAGCACCGACTTCAAACAATCGATAACGAACGTGCGGCTTTCCGTAGTTAGCGAGATGAACTTGCGCACGTTCTGGAAAAAACACACAGTCGACGTTGCAGCACAAAGTTTTTAAAAAATTTCGCACAAGTCAACATGAACTTTGATGTGTGGAGTTTTTTTTCTCTTTATATTTTATCGATTAGCAAGACAAACTCTTCCTAGTTTGGCTGTTTGGCGAGTAGATCATGCAGTTGGAATTTACTGTAGTATTCCAAACACTGACACTGAGTTTCAATTTTGGGGTCGTGTGCAGTACACGGCACAGATATGGTCGTGATTGTTAATGGCCAGCGTCGGGTTGCATTAAATACAATCTTGCTCACAGATAATCGAGCTGACTAATAGACAGCTTGACAACTACCCGAAGTTCTCGCTGCAATGTTACCAAGTACGCGTTTACCTAGCGATAGTGTCAAAACTTTTGGGAAATATCGTGTACAACCCTGAAACTTGTGCGGGTACACTGATCCACGAAGCGGTGAGAGCATCATCACGTCTCCATTACTTTAACATGAAATTTCAATGAGTAGCCACTGGAAATTTCATCTCGCCGCCTTCCTGGCCTTTGTAGTAGATCCAACTGCATAGCGATGGATTCCGAATGTCCATTTACACCGCCGTCCTTGAGGAATTGGAATCTGCATGTACCAAGTCTGAAGCTCTTTGAGTTCGCAATGGCATCATATCATCCCCGTCATCTTTACCACTTCATTTGCCGTACCACTACATGAAGGATGCGTGTGGCTATTGGCGACGAAGAGAACCGCAGGAACTGTGTCAGATGACGTTCTAAGAGCGCTCACTCGCTTTACGGAACCAACTTGTCCGAGTGTCTTGAGACACCACGTAGCGAGACGCTATCCGAGTTCACAACGGAACCCATGGGCACTCAAACACCGCTCACCGGACGATGTAACTGCATCCGTCGTTCACAGGGTCGACACTTTGGTGGCATGACCATCATTTTAGGGTAATTGACGCAGATATAAGGAACGCATACTCTAGATTTTTTGCAGGTTATGATCTCGTCTCTACTTAAAACACAAAGATCTGGTTCTCCTTGAAGCCAATGTCCTTAAGCATGACGTTCACTGCTTCGTCAAACGTCGGAGGGCCACAGTGGAAAGCTGCCACATCAGGAGACACCTTGGGCAGCAATTCGGCGAGTATCGTCTTGTCCAGACGCTTGCCAGTTTGGAATGATCCTAACTCTTTGGCATCATCCTCGCTGGCCTCGTGAAGGACGTGAAACAGTTTAACGCGGTCTGGAAACATATTGGCCAGCGGCTCCAGCTGCGTGAGCGCAATAATGTGGCTCAGCGAGTGGTTGCAGTCCACAAACGTGATCTTGGCCGTGTCTTGAATGTTCTCCAGAATAGCACGGATGAGCTGCAGCATGGGGGTGACGCCCGTACCCGCAGTAATCATCACAACGTGGCGTACATTGGTCAGCTTCGGTTGACCGCCAACAGTCACAACACCCGCTTCAGGGTACCCCACCACTCCTTGTGGTCCCAACATCTCCACAGTGCCTCCAACCGCCAATTTATCCAGATAGCTGCTCATAATACCGTCCGGATAAACTTTGACAGTCAAGTCGAACGACGCCGACTGGGAGAACTTGGACGTCGGTGTGAACGCCCTCTCGATCATTTGGCCATTAATTCTGGCTCGCACCTTGAGATGCTGCCCTGGAATCTCCAACCCCAGTAGTTTATTACCGGGTAACTCGAACGTGAGTCTGACAGTCTGGTGACTCACTGTCTGCTTGAAGGCGAGTGTGAAGCCCCGCCACTGCGTCTTGTCCAGCGCAAACTTGGAGCTCGAAGTGGCAGCCATCGAGTCCGGATCCAGCTGCCCGATGTAACACTTCTCCAACATACTGTGACCGTTAACCCACGGGTGCTTCTCGTTAAAGAGGTCCGTACAGTCCCCGCCGGCCGAAAGCAGGAGATCCGCGATGCCGCCTGGGTGGAACTTAAGGTACGGCGTCATGTTGTACACCTTCCCATCCAGTACGCTCCAGCAGTCGTCCTCGGTATTGTGGCGATTCACTTCTTCTATGGAGATGGAGCGGCGCGGGGGCCCACCGCGCAGGCCCGACAGGTCCTGACCTGATTGACACAGGCGCATCCAGTGCTGTAGACGAAGAGAGAGAGGTTAGAGGGGTAATGGGGACAGTAACAATGCGACGTGGACACCCGCACCAATTGACTGTAGCCCGGCTGTAACGCCACCTTGTTGCGGCGCTGGCTCATGGTCGGACACCCGCCCATAGAGCAGCAGTTGTCTGTTATTTGCGCTCGAAGAACAACGTGCGGTTATTGAGAAACCTGGGATAATGAATTGTTTTTAGATGAACCTTGTACTGTACTGTACATAGTATGGTAAGCGATGTAAATCGTGTCTAGCGGTTTGTTGAAATGTTATATTATTGCTCACGTATGCTATTGTGATACGACTTTTAGCCAATGAGTTTTGAAATCAGCGCGGCATAATCATTTGCGCGTCGTCATCCGCACCTGCTGGCTTACGCCGCGAGCGCTGCAAATAACTGACCGAGTGTTGAACGGAGAGGCAACAGGAATTGCCTGAATGCCTAAGGGGGTGGTTTGTCTTGCGATTTTTCAGGACTGCAGGATTGCCGGATCGGAGGTACTTCCGCTTATTTCCGCCTCGGATCCACTCTAGCTCAGGGTGGGCGACATCTATAATCTCTCTAGGAAATCTGAACTCTCGAAGATGAATCCGACAAGAGCAGAGCGTCGGCGCCGCCATCGCCGATTGATCGCTATGGCTATGTTGGCAGAAGAAAGAAGAGGTGACTCGCCGTGAGCACCGTCTCTCCCTCACCTAGGCTGGAGCGTTAGGGTGGAGCAATTGCTGCATGAAAGAGAGTTCAAGCACACATACCGCATGCCTGAGTTCATTCAACCGCCTCTGCGGCTTGCTTGTACAGCTAGATCGTCCGGTTCATTCCTGGGTAAACCGCGGACCAATTAGCGTCGCTAACAAGGTTCAATTGACTCTCCGGTTTCTCGAGGGCGGCATGATTGGTGATATTCGAGCAACGGGCGTCGTGGGTCGCTCTTAGTGATACAGGATCGTAATGAGCGCCATCATGGTCTATCCCATCGCCGCAAACCAGTTTTCCTATGTCGCCAACAGAACGAGAACAAGCTGCTGCGCGCTGCGCTGCACGAAGCAATGAGCGTGTCATGGATGGCTGCGCCGCTGCGATGGACGGGTGGTTTTGCAATATCCAAGCTCCTCCGGGTAATGAAGTTGTAATTCCACGAGGGCTCGTCGTTACTTCAGCAAGCATTGTATGCACTCTGGCATCAACGTCCACGCTGGTTGCGATGCCTTCAGCCGCTTTGTGTTCGTCGAAGATACTCATCTGGGTGGCGTTAACGATTCAAGGGGTTACGATGGCAGCGGGATACCTTCCGTCATTGAAGGACTAGAGCGGGGCCTGTATGTTGTGGCTGATGCTGCATACACGGCCACAAACCATCTACTTACGTCATACACTGCTCTCCAGCCGGACGATATTTATAAGGGCTCGTTCAACTACCATTTATCGCAAGTTCGTATTCTGATAGAGATGTCTTTTGGGTTCTAACGAAGAAGTAGGGCATCCTCCATCGCCCGGTTCAGCTTCATCTCCCCACTAAGACTTTGGTTATCCAGTGCGCCGTTGTACTTCATCCCCAACGAGCGTCTGGACCACTGTCGCGATCATGTTCTACAAGATCTGCGCCAAATAGCAAGATACGAGCGACGCACTATTCAATCACTATTCAGCTATGAAGCTGATCCTCGTATTAAGCGACAAATCAACAGTTCTTGCGCGAAGGCATTGTAGCAAAACTGCGTTGTATCCCTTTGCTACGAGCAAACCAAGCGGAGCCCGTATTTTTAATGGATTACATGGGAGCCATCTCGTCCGGCTTGTTGCGGCTGCTAATTAATAACTGTTGCTCAAATGCTGAGCGTCTGTTGTCCAAAGGGTAATGCTGAAGTTCTGTTGCTCTGTCTGAAAAATACTCTGCTCGGATTGCAGCCCTTACCACAATAGAATGTAAGCGCTGAACGATTGCCACTTTATTTTCAACATCAGGACGCTGAAGCGATGGTTGGACGCAGCCTATAATTAAGTGCAATACAGCGCCTCGTGGATTTCTGTCTTCGGACCTATAGATCTCCATCGGCTTCTTCTTCCGAGGGCATGGAAAAAGCGACGGCACCGTCGTGGTGGAGTACATGTCGGGAGATGAAGACGGCGACGTCAACAACAATGGCAACGGTGACAATGGTAACGGCAACGGCCCTAGCGGCTTGGAGCTCCCTGTGGTGGTGGGCGCGTTCCCACAGGCGAAGGACCGCGAGACAGCACCCAACCGGACGTGTCTGGTGGGGAAGCGACAGCCTCAACCTTGGAGGGCCACACAGTACAGAACGCTTATATAACAGGTGGAAGAACAGTGTGACCGCACCCAGTCAGACGAGTCTGGTGGTGAGCTGGCTGGTTCAGCCGTGCCTGTGGTTGTGGATGGTCACGATTCAGACGCCTCTCTTTGACTTTAGAAGTGATACCGATGGGTTGGGGTTGCGTTCCCGAGCAGTTTGGCAGCTCTTCATAGGCCGTCATACAGCCGCATCGGGTTTTACAACTCACTAGCCGAAGCTGAACAAGCTCTTCACGGCTTCAATCGATTCGTCTATACCTATCGGACTAGATACCGATAGCCATTTGTGCTTGGGAAGGTGTACCAGTGTCGTTCCATCTACGATGCGCACACCACTTAAAGCTATCCACGCACCGCGCAGACGAAACGTCGTTTCACTACGAACCTCTACAACAAGGACAGCACTGCGGACCAAGTGTTCATTTACCTGCGCGAGGTATTTCGCCTGCGTGAAACCAACAATTAATCCTGCTGAACCTTGGCATGTCAGCAGCACAGGTGCGAAACATGATGCTTTTCAAGTACATACGAGAGCCTGGTAATGCTGCAACATGTGCCTGCAGTTCGTAAAATGGAAAACCGTAAAGCTTACTTGAACAAAAAAGCCATGGGCAGCTGGGAGATAACAAATTCGCAACTTTGAGGAGCTGGTCTGCACTCAAAATGTGTCAGAACCGCGATACATTCTATCGTGTTGATGAAAACAAAATCGCCTATATGAACGCAATGATCGTGCTTGATGATTTTGAGCACATAGTCACCGTAGGAGACAAACAAGTTGCATCGATGGGCCTTGTTGTCACTACCCGAGCTCTTCTTAAAAACGTCCGTCAAGCAGTGCAAGATCACGATGCTGACTTGGTAATGTCAACCGATGGCACTTATCAGATCCATTTTGGTGGGTGGACTCTCGTGGATTGTGGTGGCATTTCAGTAGAGTCGACTGATGCTGGATATGTACAACGGTTTCGGCCCCGGTTGTACATGTTCGTTCGCAGTGAGAGCACATTTGCGTATGAGTAGTTATTCCGAGCTTTGGTCAAGTACGCACAGGTATTTTACGAGGTAGATGTGGCTGTGCGCAGTGCTAGCATCGATCACTCTGACGCAATTGCCTCTGCACTGGTCTCGATGTGGCCAATGATCGAGATACTTACATGTTGGGAGCATCTTTTACGACAGACTTACAAGCAGTCAACGCTGTTGATAGACGAAAACCTCCGTGAACGACCGAGTGAAACCACACATTAGGTTGTTACACGCTGCTCGATCTCTAAAACAATTTCGTACGCTGCCGAAGAGAGTAGTACAAGCTTGGAGAGATGAAAGTGAAATTGCGCTTGTCGATTGGTTGCAAGCTGTGTACCTGACTCCTCGTTGGGAACGCTGGAGTGTAGGCAGCTCATCAATTCCAGGATTTTTACCAACTCAACAGCCTATCGAGAGCAACCATCGAGTAATTAAGGTCATTGTGACAGACTACAAAAAAATCCCCGACAAACTCTGTGTTGCCCCGAGTATTACATTACGACGCAACGAATTTGTCGTCGGTCAGCCAAGGTCACTACTCCGAAGGTATGTGTCACTTTCCAGCCTCATTTCAGTTAACTCTCTCACTGATTTACTATATAATATGTCCAGGTCCTTTGCCACTAGATGCGGTGATGAAGGCGAAAGATTTCTTAATCGACTCCCAAAATTATCGCATTGTTACCACCAAGGTGCCCCGCTCGAATATTTTTCAACAGCACCAGGTTATGGTACATGCCAAGAACGTTGCCGGATCGGCTGTGACAGCAACAAGAACTGAAAGGTATGATGCTAAAGTGCCTCTGGGTGCATCAAAGAACCTCATATTGTATGTTCTAGATTTCAGCGATCGTTGCGAGGCTGGCTTGACCATGGTTTGCATCGCGACGACGCGTGTGACGTTGATCGACTCATCGACATTTTCACTAAGCAGCCGGGAAGGGCTTTAAAATGGCCGGTGGTTGAGAGTTTTGTTGTGGAGGACGGTGGGGTGATGGTCCCAGATCACCGTATTGGGCAGGTTGCCGCGTGCCAGCTATCTCTTCAGGATGGAGTATACATGTGGACAGCGACGTTCGTTGACGGTGGACGGAAGGAGCACAGGGTGGAGGAGCTTGCAACGCCGTTCGCAGATCTCGCGATATGCAGGCCAACGTCTGAGAGTGCATCCGCTCAAGGCTTCGCTTCTAATATATGATAATACACGCCTTTCACGTCCCCTTACTGCAGTCTAACCATCGCGACAGTTTGTCAGGGTTCTAGCTCTGAATGCCACGCACAGCAATTCAGCATTGACTTTCTGTCGGGGTAAGTTTGCAACAGACATTCATGGTTCGCAACAGGTGTTCAGCAGTGATTTGTGCACAACAGGCGTTCAGCACCTGAGCAACAGGTATAAATATTATCCCATCTCGTCCATCCAACGATTGACCATAACATCCACCTTCTGCTGTGTTTGTATGACCAGCTCCTCAGTAGCACCAGCGTTCGTCATCATCTTCAGCGTCGTCACCGCATTTTGCATAGCAATAGGGGAACGAGTAACCGCTTCGTAGCCTGACCCATCGCATTCTCCTCTCTGCGCTCCTTTTCAACGATGTCGACAAGACGCTCCGCTGGACTACGCCGACGTCGCTTGCGACCGGTAGATTTCTCGTTTGAGTCTCGCTCGCGTTCGAGTCGCTCTCTATCGACCCGTCAAGCGTTGGCATCTGAACCACCTTTGTCACCCTTCCGCATACCTTCGACAACAGGTTGGGACGGACCCGGAGCCAATCGTTGAGATAGAGAATATCAACCCGCCCTTTGCAGTAGCTGAAGAAGTATCTGTCGTTATGACCACTCGACTTCCGTACGTCACAGCATACCGACTGGCGAGCGTCTTCCACATGTCCATGAGCTTTTGAGTGCTGTGCGCGGCCGCTTTCTCTGGATGAATGCCTGTGTACTGCAACGACAAGCCCCTTTGCTTTTCGCGCTCCTCACTATACGCTTGGGTGACGTCCTGCCAATACTGACTGCCCTCGTTGATGGAACGAGTATCTAGAACCGAACGCGTTTGATTCTTGTCGGCTCGGACAAGCGGTCAACGAATGCATCGCTGAACAAGATGTCCACCAGGAGAAATATGTCGTGCTGCGAAATGTGCCGCCCAGTTTGCTCTGTTGCTTCTTGGTTGGCCCTGTGCGCACCACGACCCCGCAATCAGCCTCATCACGGTGACACTTCAACAGAAATTCAATGTATCCCGGCTTGTTGTCGGTGCCGGACGTGCGGCGCTGAGGGTTGAGCTTCAGCTTCACACAAGCACTGAGCAGTGGCTTCGCGTGTGCGACTCCAGAAGACCGCGCAAGGCTTCGTCCTCTCCGTCTGCCGGAAATATATTGACGAGGCCCGCAGTCACTTGTCATGCACTCAAGATCGCTCTAATGGGTTTGTGACTAGCTGGACCTCTCCCCAGCAGCATGAAGGGCGAGCGAGTCTCCCTCCGCCGGACGTCCTGTGATGTGTGCTGTGCAGGATTGCTGGACGTCCCACTCTTTTGCCGGATCGAGCACTGCCGGATCGGGGCGAAATCCTCGCCTCTGATTGGCCAAAAAGGTCGAATCCGGCAGAATACGGCAAGTTTTGCAAGTCAAACCACCCACCCTAAGAGAGAAACTGAATGATAATTGTTTTTAGAGTTGATGTACCTATTGACATCAAGTACTAGAGGGCATTCAAAACAGGTCACTGATGGTGTGATCTGGGTACATAGTGCGGTGAAGATTGAAGAGCAATGAATCGATGCCACCCCGGACGCAGTCAAAAGGCGTACTCACTTCCTAATTTGCCTCAGACTGAGCAAATCGTCTAGAGTAGGGCATTTAGGAATAAGGGATAAATACACACGAATTTGACCTCTACAGTGTTGAGCCAATTTAACATTTCAAGTAAAATGAGCAAACCGAGCCAAAGTGTGACCGACAAACTGGCCTTTCACGGCAAGAAGACCCTATTCACTGGGAGTAAAGATAAGGTCAAAACCATCTGGTAGCTCTCAGTGATGCGTTAGTTGTGAGCGAGCTTCAAGCGAAGCGTCGCGTACCAATTGCTCGCTATGAAGATGCGCTCGTGAGAGAACCACTCCTCGACGAACCAGGGCTACGGGTGAAGAAAAGAACGTGTACGGGCTGCAAAGGCTTTCGGCAGGTAGCAATCGTCGTACATCGAGGACATAGGCTACCTGCACAGTCTACGCTGCACAATAACGCCTTCATGACCAGTCCGACACGGTCTCGAAGTATAGTGTGCTAACAAGTCAATTACAGTGAAGTTTGCGATACTGGCTCATGGGGCTCTAGTAAAGGGATGGGGTATTGAATTTTGATCGCGCCACGAAGCAGACAAAGACAGCGGTATGACGTTTTTTTTTCTCTCGAAGCCGAACGATTTTAATTTGATGTCCTTTACCCCACGAAATTCGATGGTTGTGTTGCGATTGTGGTCAAGGAAGACAGCAGTCTCATCCATGTTGTAAATGTTCGAGTACTGATTATTGTACTCCTTGATCAACTGCTGCACGTGCTCAATGTCTACCTGTAGAGCTTTTTGGCAACCGGACGCTTAGTTCTTGGATTACAGACACCTTCTCTTCAACCGTTAACTTGGACTTCATCGCCACGACTGGAAACTGATAATGAAATGTGAAAAAAAAACTGCTCCCTGAGCTCAATCGGCGTCGCCACTGAGGTTGGTGACCTAGCAACTCGCCCATGGCCATTGATTTATGCGGGCTCAGATTGATAATTATGATAATTATTATCGTTAAAATCAGAGGTGAGTTACTTAAAGAGAGTGGGGCACTATCGCAAGTCCCCACTCAGCACAGTACAGTTTGGGGATGGGGCATTATTATTAGAGGGATGAGGCAGAATATCCGGTTTTACAGTAGTTTGGATAGCATACACCATATGCGGTCAGTATTTCTTCTATAAGCTGCCCAGTTTCCCCTAAAGACGAACCACTTTCGTGAAAAGAAAATCCGAATCACAGACTGAATGTCGATGGGTCATCAGAAGATGGCAATTTTGCTAAGTACTTTGCGTTGTGTTCTTACGGCAAAAGGGTTCAAGAGCCTTGTGGTCGTCAAGCGGCTCCATTTATACAGTACATAAGATGCACAGCGCCATACGACTGGTATATTTCCCCTACGCATTGGCCAAAGGTTTGAAGCCTCATCAAAGACGAGCTCTGCGATCGAGCGCCGAAAGCGCTAACCTAACGAAATGCTCGCCTAAGAAATATTGCATTAAATAATTTCAGAGAAGAAACGATGGAGGAAGCATAATGAGTCCTTTAACCATCTTCTTCCTGTGAACACTAAAACGTAGTTTTCTTGCAATGGTGTAGTAAGGCAGTATAAAAAATAACATCTTAGATTAACGTTATAATGCTGATAAGGTATCAGTACCGAAAGAACTGCATCGCCTGCTTCACATTACCCTCGAGACCAGTGGACTCCACTTCGCATAGAGCAAGCTCAAGGAATAAGAGTACGAACACACCACAGTTGACGTCGTCAAGCTGTGCTAGCCGTTCCATGCGCCTCATCCGGGGTCGCTTGGGCGAAATCGGTTTAGGTAGTAGTGGGGTCAGCTCTGCCTAAACGTACGCCTTCAGAGAGGCAAACCTGTTGCCAGTTTCCTGCGGATAGTGACTAATATCTTGTTGAAGTCCACCGCCACTGCACACGATGGTTCAACTCGTAATTAATTTTTATATTCGAAAAAATAGGAGCCTTTTTTTTCGCTTCGAGGGTTTCACTGGATTCGATCGGGCATGTTGCTTGACTTGAACCGTTTTCCACCTCCACTTCCGTCAAGTTCCTCTTAATTGCAACGTTTTTAGCTTCCCATACGTGTTGGTTCTTAATCATGTTCTTGTCGAACACAGGATAGCGCAGGACCTCTTAGGGGAATGTAAAAACTGTGGCTTTGTTTCTGAGCCGGTCCGCTAATGTATAGACAGTAGACCCACGCGATGTCCTTCTAGCACTGTTCTCCCGAACAACGACGTGGCCTAGTAAAAATCACCCAGCACATTAATAGCTTATAAACGAGATGCCGTCGTGGCCTCATCCATAACTGCATCATTCCATGTGGGCTCGTTTGGCTTCCAACAGCGTTCTTCTTTGTTCTTGACCCATGTTATGGCAGCGTCAATGTCATCAAAGTGGGCGATAGCGTTATGCCACGATCTCATTGCTTTCGGTATCGCTATATCGTACGTAATTCGTCCTGTGATCAGCGTAACGTCGGCTTGCACTATTGAGCGCTCGTGACTGAACTACCTGTTCTGGAATAGGGCGGGCATTTTTTGGCACGCTTCAATCTTGCGCACTGGCAGCACCGTCATAACTGTCACTGCATCGGTCGGTGGTTTGTTCGCCGCTCACACGGAGTGATTTTGGCTCGCTTCGACGGCTGGAGAATTGTCAGTGCTTCAGCGCGTCAGCATACTGATAGTTACTCGACGCACGGTAGATTTTCCAGTACAAAACCCAGAGATGGCACCATCCCCAACACCACTGCATTTACGAGTCGATTAGTTTGCTCCAAGCCTGATTTATCGCCTTTTTACGGGATGCTTTAGTAACTTTATCCCGTCCTGGCTTCTTAGTAGTCGACGAAACCGTCCAAATTTGGCGAGCGCGTCCCGGTTGCGCGCCTCCAGCTGAATCGACGTACCGGGGAGCGTCAAAAGCGTCATCACGGCCAGACACAGTCTCGTTGCCTGCCCCAGTTTCCGACTCGTTCACAGTTTCCGTCTCGATCACGGTTTCCGGGTGTACACGGTTTCGGTCTGCCGCACTGTTTCGGTAGGAGTCTCGGTAGGGCTCTCCTCATGGAAGATGGCACGTTCACGTTCGTCTAGCAGACGGCTGGAACAGTCCATATCACCGATCAGAGAGACACGGCTCTCCCGCTAGAAGACAGATGATATTCACTATCTCAAGCGCCAGGAACTTCAAGCCTTTCAGCACTTTCCTCCTGCACAGATTCATGCTGTGCGTCTGTTTCAGACGGACCGTCACTTTTAGACTGAGATCCACATCACCTTCAACGTCGGGGTCTCCACGTCGGGACTCATCAAGGTAGGGCAGCTGCCTTCCTTAATTACGTTCAGAAACTGTGTCAATGTGTCGTTTAGTTTTGACTGAGCCGCCATGCTCACCGACTACCAACAGCAGCGATCTGCCTTCCCACAGAAAACAATTCTTTGAACTTTTCCGTCTGATTCTTCGATCACCCATCAGGTAGACGCGGAGTGGATCGGTCTTCGTAGGGCAAAACGTCATCGCTCACATCAACTACACGTGTTTCAATTGTCGGTAGTTTTTGGCATAACAATGCGGGTGGAGAAACCCTCAGGAACCAACTGGTTACACCCGGTTTCTTTCCTGTGATATATGATGTGCCGACAGCAATAGTCTTGGCACTCGGAAGTATACAGGAACACATTCAGACTGCGGGGTTAACCATGTATTCCTCCGTTAAATCATCTTCTTTCGCCGTCGTGTACTGTATCATCACATAGGGGCCAAGCGAATACTAGCGATACTTTGTCGTCAAAATCAACGCGAAATCATACTGTTGATTCACGAGCTCCACGGCATGGCGTGACACAATATTCACAAGATGGTTTATCTCGTTGTCCTACTCGGCGTTCCAGTATACACCAATGAGATTCACACGTCGAGCCCAGAGTTTCTCGTTCACGGTCTGAAAACAAACTGCAGAGAACGCAGTCATACAAGCGTCGTGGATCGATTCACAAGCGATTTTAGTTTTTGCCAGCTTGATCCAAGTCTAATAAAATAAATAAATATTACCATGAGTTAAACCGACAAGGATGACCTCTTGATTCGCACTCACCTATTGTTTGTCTGGTTTCCACGTGTGGAAGTTGCCGCTATACACTAAGCTCTGCTGCTCCTTGCACGTGGTCCAGTTTTCGTCATACACAAACCACATACGCTTCTTTTCCTCCACTCGTAAAACAGCCTTCATGACATCTATAACGTGTTTATATGCCTGTGTTGGCGCCCTCACCAACAACTGCCCCAGACGCTTTATTTATTTATTGGAACATCCATGTTGTACTTTTCCTTCGACACCTCCATTTACCACATGGGAATGGCAAAGCAGTAAGCGCGCGCTTGGGAACTCTACAGCAACATCGACCGCTCAGTAATGTCCTTATCAATCATAATGACAGGGACGGAGTCATAGCCTTGGCATCCTTCCTTAAATTGCCGACATGCAATCCGTACCGTCTCCTTCCGCTCGTTCTCGACTAGGCAATGCTAAAGACAGAGATCAGGACCAGTTCCAACGGATCGAGGCCCACAGTCTAAGAGTGATACCCAATCTATTTAATTGATCAATTACAAACCTGTATATGCTGTCCTTTTCCCATCGTATCATGAATCATGAAGCTAAATAGTTTGGAGTTCGTATCGTGGGTGGCGTCAATAAGAAGCACCTCGGGAAAATGCTCGAACATGCTCCTCATATGTGCGGACTGAAGAGATGCACTCAACAACATTCTAGACAAGAAGAGAAAAACAGTAAGCAATTAATTCAAAAAGGGATATGATATGTAACGTACCTGTTCATTTGCGTAGACGCGTGCCAGGTTCCCTTTCTGCGAGGCGAAGTCCTCGAGAATCGCTCGAATTTTCTCCTCCATGGTAGGAGAAACGTAACTTTCCCCCTTCAGCCTGTCTAGAAGATTGTGGCCATCCTTCATGGTCGGTTCGACGCTTGTGGACTCGGCGACTCGGTGATATACACCAAAATCCGCTTTCTGTTTGCTCCAGACAGATGAAGAGGCTGAACAGTCATTAAGACCTCATCATCGGACACCTGCGTACTTCATGGTACGACATGTACGCATGTGCGCCGACGTCATGGTTGTGAGACGTGCTCTGCCTCGTTACCGCAACTTCGCAGTCGCCGTTTTCCCGAACACATGCGTTTATCTAGATAGGCGAAGGTAGACGAAGATAGACGATATTAGCCACGCCAGGCGCTGTCCAACTAACATTCAAGCATACATGAGCTTCACATCCGGTTCTCCTCGAGCATTGATTTGGCCGCGATCCTCGACCTGTACTACCACGATGAGTGCCAGTGTGTGTGCAAACGTACGTCCTGTTGTAGAACTTGAGATCCTCCTGCGCGAAGGTCGGTTTTGCATCCACCCGTGCATTACGCCTGTGCACGGCAGTAGCTGTGCGCACGGAGTAGATCTGCTGAACACTAATGTTGTAAATAAATCCCAACCAGTAGTACTGCAGTCCGAACCCCCACCCCTTAGTGATGCGTAGTTTCGAACTGTGTTACCATACCTGGAATGTGCGTCAGCTGTACGGCTTCAAATAATAAAAAAGGCCCCGAGGATATCCAAATCCGGGAAAACCCTCACGTCAAGCTCAGGAATGTGCGCATCGGCATCCAGAGCCGTGGTATCTCCAGTATCGCCATCATTAACGTCGCCACGCCAGTCGACGAGCGGGGAGGTGGCGTCCGCCGAAATGGAGCCTTTTGGGCTGCTTGATTCGTCGTCAAACTGGGAGCCCTTCGAGGACATCGCATCGCATTTTCGATGCCTACGATCTACGCGAGGGGGCGTCGGCGGTGCGTTTGCTTACGCTTCTTGCCCCCCCCCCTCACGCTCACGTATTGCAGATTACGCCCTCCGCCGCTTTTTGTTCGCGCTCCTGGCTGACTGTCGTACTGTGGGCGGCGGGCACTCTGAGTCTGCGCGGCTGTTGCTATGAGAGCTGAACTCGCCTGTGCCCGACGCGATGCGTGCGCGCGTTGGGGGCATTGCAGCGGTCCTAGAGATCCTGTTTTCCTTGTAGCACGGGCACACGAGACAACCGCCGCTGCTCCCTGCTATCTGCTTCCTGAGCCCCTGGTGTTTATTGCGACTGGGAAGGGGGATATAACCGCCGAGCCACCGAACCCGAATGATGGTCTGGGTACGACCTGCGTGTAATGCATATCCTCAAGGAAAATGGAGATGGGAATGATTCATATACCACTTCTATGGCATTTTAATTACGATGCAACTAGCCAATCTCGTACATCTAGGATCTTCTGACATATCCCTTCCGGCAGTTTTTTGCGGACGAGACGCCTGGTGCAACGACCGGTGCACGAGCTTCGGCGTGCGATTGAGAAACGCTATGACCTCAACACCGTGTCTGGTGTGGTAGAGCTGGTGCAGCGCTTCGAAACTATAGCTGCCTCTGATTTTTAGAGCGCTTCACACCTGCTCCAGCAACCCAAGGCAGCAAGAGACCAGGCAAATCGGAACAGCGCCAAGGCGCTGACAGTCGGTCTGATTTCGAAGCAGATGATGCTGATCAAGATTTTGCCGGTCCTGCCCGGACACCTCTGGGTTCGGCGGTTGCGCTTAAGCCGGAAGTGTTCACACTGGAGAAGGTCGAGTCCAAGCTCGGCGTAATCTCTAGGAGCAAGAGCAAGGCTGACCAAGGTTTTGGGGAATGGTGCATTGTGAACCACGTTGATGCTAAGACGAACAAGTCTATCAAAGCCGCTGGATCGGCCCTACGAAAAGGAAGACCACTTCCCAGCCGACATAAGATTCGCACCAAAATCTGAGTGCAATGGTTGTGTTGGCGTCCACAATGACATCAGCGGTGGACCGCATTTCAAGCACCAGTGCAGCAAGCGCAAGCAAGATATCGACCAAACGGTTTTCCGGCGCAACATCTGGTCGTACCCACGTGCTGTAAGGAAGGCGCGAACTGACCCTGAACCACCGCTAAAGATGGCTGATAAGGGAAAGTACCGCGCAGAAGCCAAGGGGCCAGAAAAGGAGCGGACAATTGTGCCAACCAGGACCGTCTACCCGTAGACGTGTCAGTTTTTGGATGCAAGGCCGTGCCTACGAGTCCAGCACCTTCGGTCAGTCCCCCAACGGAGTGGAGCTGCCTCTAACTCCAGGAAGCGACCTGATTTTGTTCAATGAGCAAAACAACGGACGATCCAATGGGTTTCGTGTTTGAAATTGGCGTCAACGGGGGGGGGGGGGGGCAGGTGATTGGAATAGACAACGAAGAAGCGTCAACGTCTCCGGGAGAACAGCTGATTGCAAGAGAGATAAGCCCTCAGAAGATGCACCTGGAAGACAAGGTACGGCCGTTGTATCCTTACTTGCTTGATGCCAAACATGTTTAATCACAGACTCGCTGGTGTTGGACTCAGACTGCGGAATCGGTCTAACCTGCGAAGAGTCGAGAATCGTCGAAAAACGACCCGACACTGGATACATGTTTACATTTGCACAAGGGTCTAAGCATTCAAATACACATTGGCACAATGAAACTGTATTGCATGATCCGCAAGGGATACGACCATTCCTTTTTGAGAATATAGCACTTCCATCACACGCAACTTGAAACATTCTTAGTGGATATTGGTTACGGAGAAATGGGTACGAGATCATTGGATCACCGACTGGTAAGTTCAAATTTAGTTTCTTGGACAGCGAGTTAGCGTTTGTGACTAGATCGATTAATGGGGCATACTACGTACAAAACAACACAGTCAAAGAGAGACAACCGTTGTGCAATGCTGTCGAAGCAGAGACCTGTAAACTGCTAGAACTACCAGGAGTCGGGAAATTGGAAAACACATTGCAGGAATGGCACGTAAAACTTGGCCATCTCAATAAAGAAACAGTGATGGCAATGTTGAGCCAAGCCATAGTGGAAGGAATGCCCACGCTATCGCCATCTGCGTTAAAAGAGGTACCTTTTTGCATAACTTGTGCGGAAGTGAAGAAGCGGAGAATGTCCTATCGTACTGCTAAAGGTTCAAGAGATAAACAGCCTATCAGTACCATTCATATGGGCACAACGGACCCCTGAAAACAATGGGGTATATGGAAGTGTAGATACGATTCAATACTTCGTGAGTATAATTGATGACAACACATCATTGGGGGGGGGGGGGGGACATACGTACTACGATAAAAAAAGAAGGTATTTGAAAAGGTCACAGAGTTACTATTTCGACTAGGAGCGTGAAGGCAAATTCAGAAATCGTCGAATCCGGTCTGATAGAGGCACCGAGCTTGTGAACGCCGCTTTTAAGAACTTCTGTGAAAAGAAGGGTATTGTTTTTCAGACATCTAATACATACAGTCCAGAAAAAACTTGGAGCGGCAGAACGAGACCATCAGAGCAAGCTCGATAGGATTCGTTGTGCATTAAAGGATGCTGATATGGCACACAGATGGTGACCTGAAGCACATATGTATGTGACCTACGTACATAAGCATACACCTATGAGATGTGTGGGAAACAAGGCGCAGTACGAAATGGTGCATGGCACCTCTCCAAACGTGAGTAAATTACCGGTATTTTTGAAAGCCCGTTGTATCAAGATGGCTACATTGATGGTATCGTACAGGACGTTTCTTGATATGATGTGTCTGTCATTATAGACACCCAGTCACCTGTATCCTTTGGTATCCTCTTATATTCCGAGAAACCGGCACTAATTGGCTCTTGCGGATAGCTTCTTGTCTTTTCTAAGCGCTTCTGGAATATGTGCAAAGCACACGGAGAGACCGAGACTGCTCTCACAATGGAAACTGCCGCGCGAGAGTCACCCGCAGCAGAGGAAGCAAAACATCCTGCCATCGAGAGTACGGAGGTAGTGGGAGCTGGCCAATCTGCATAGGGGTCAGCTGATTCAGTGGGAGCTAAGCACTTACTGAGGCATCTACGCGAGCAGTGGGAGCTATAAATAAACGACGACGAGCAGGCCTTATGGAGACACCAATAAGCCGCGAACCTATGCCACGTTGCGAGACTAAGAAACCAAAACAATATCAGGACAGTCAATGCTTCCAGTCAATGTTAGATAAGAATGTCGCACTCGATATACCGTGCCTACACCACACACAGTGAAAGAAGCCTTGAGTAGAGCAGTGGAAAACAGCTCCGGGATTAGAGTACGACCATTGATCGATAATGGAACGTGGAGACTCGTGCGACTCCCTCCCGGGCGAAAGGCTTTGCCATTTCATTGGGTACTAGTAGTAAAGTATAATTCCGACGGTACTGTCGAGCGATCCATAGCGCGCCTTGTTGCACAGGGTAATCACCAAGAGTTGAGGTGGTCTGCGCGAGGTATACGCGCCGGTGGTACGATTCGAGTCACTACGCCTAGTGTTAGTAACTAGGACTATATTGGACTGTCATATCCATCAAATGGATGTCCATACGGCATTTCTAAACAGCACCATGGAAGGAGATTAACAAAAAATACATTACACTTTAAGGCTAGTAAGCAACCTACTTAGCTACCCTACTTGCTATTTGGGATCGATTTGGGTCATGTGGACCCAAAACTTGGGTACGAAATATCCAATTGGTGTCCAAAAAAGGTCCATTTTCTCGAAAGTGGGTACCCTGAAGGACCCATTTTAGTGTCCAGGAGGAAACTGGTGGACGTCCGGAGACGTCTCTGGGCCGAGTTGGACATTTGCAGGACCTTTCCGATGGGGTCTATACAAAAACCAAGTATAACCCGATGAACCAGGTGGTGGTGAGCCACCTACTTCTAGTGAGCTCAGATAGCTCAGCTGGTTAAGCATCCAGTGTCGGACGGAAGCGGCCAGGGTTCAATCCCCGGGCCGACCAGACCTTTCGGACGATGGTTGGAGTTTGGCCGCGAAGGTTGGGCTATCTGGTCTTGTGACTGGACTGGTGGTCTTGGGGGCTACTGGGCGCCGTCTCATGGGCTGTAGGCCTGGAAGCACGGTTAGACCCGGTAGTTTTTGAGACTGCTTGACCGGGCACTTCAGTAGGAGAGATGCGGGTCGTGGTCTAGAGGGGCAAAGCCTCCCAGTCGTCGTCTCATGGGCTTGTAGGCCTGGTAGTACGCGCGGCTCGGGAGTGTGGCGCCGCTCTAGACCTCGATCCAAGGAGTAGTCTAGTGATGTCGTGCATGCCATAACACGCGTAAGCGTCTGTAGCGTGTCGCGTTCTTCGCCCGCCTGTCCGCTAACGTGGGGCCCCGCCTGGGTTCAAAAATCCACACTGCCTTCGGGTACAGCAGACATAAGGCAACGCCCGCTAAGCGATCGGCAAATGGAGCCGGGAACTTGGCGTATGGGCGTGAAAGTGGTGGAGACTGAAGCCAGTAATGGCCGAGCACGCCGGCGGCGGATTGTAAGACATCAGGATGAAGCCTTGAGCTTGTGGCCTTACCTTCGGGCCACAGGCGTCGGGTTCCCGGCTACGGTTCAACATGGCCGCGGGAAAGGAACCCCGCTGACGGGTTTCCACCGCGCGATCGCTTGGATCTGCAGTCGTGAAGGGCGCCAACGCTCCGGACGTCTCTTCCCTGTCGTCGTTCAACATGTTCGCGAGTAAGGAGTCCCGCTGACGGGCTTCCGCCTCGTGGTCGCTTGGGCCATTGTCATCGAAGGGTGCCGACACAGGCAGTCCTCGCAATAAGGTGTGTAGTTGCCTACTCACCTGCGTGGACTGTCTTATTGCTTGCGCCTGGGTTGCCTGCCATAAGGCAGCAACATGAAGGTCAATCAGGGCGTGCACCCGAGCCTTGACGCCGATGAGACTTGGTTCATACTCGTGGAAGCGGATGTCATTGCGGTGCGTCCATAGGCAGCGAAGTACCACAACTCTCACTATGTGGAAGACCGCAAAGAGGCTGTAACCAAAGTCCTTTTTGGCTCGGGGCGTAGGCATGATGTCCGCGAAGTAGACCATAGTCGCCCACTCAATGGGAGACTCAAACCACTGTTGGAACACCTCAAGCCATTCCGCCCATACGGTTGCCGCAAAGTCACAATACCAAAAGAGATGGGAGACGGTTTCAATGACTCCACACCCATGATGGCAGCGAGTCATAGCGCCTTGCACGTGCTGCAGCCTAAAGCCCACCCAAAGTGCGTTGTGCTGAAGTCTGTACAGCGAGTCCGCGTTCACTGGTAGTACGTGCTTGTTCATCTTTAGGTCCCTGCCCCATACATTTCCGGGAGGCGCTCGTTCAAGGCCAAGTGCAGTCGTTGGCAGGCCGGGTACCTTGTACTGAACCAGGAGCTTGCGTATTAACGACACCGTGAGATCAGCGACTTCATAGCCACTGAAGCTCCAAGTATGGAGTGCGCAGCCGTAGTGTGGCTTGGGGCGGGGTCCAATGGGCATGTTGGCCAACGGTCGTAACTGCGAGACACCATGGAAGGAGAGCAAACGATATATATGAGGCAACCTCGGGCGGTTTTGTGAAGCGAGGCCACGAATAACTGGTCGGTGAGCTACAGAAGAGTATTTATGGCCTGAAGCAAGCTCTGTGCATCTGGTATAGAGTCATACATACATTTTTGACATCAATGGGCTCTGCACGCTGTCACAAAGAGTATTGCATCTACGTGCAAAAAGGGGAAGAAAAATGGCATATAATCGTGGTATATGTTGATGATCTAACGGTTATGTCGCGGAACATGAGACTTATCAACACGTTAACAGTAGAACTGTCAAAACGATTCAAAATGAAGGACCTGGTGATATTCACTATATTTTCAAACTGGAGGTGCTTCGCAATTGAGCAGCGGGTGATGACAATCTCACAGCGCTAATACATTACAGAGCTGATCATCAAATACGAGATGGTAAATAGTCCTCCGTGGATGACACCACAGGTTCCTGGTCTAACCCTTGAACCAGAGAAAAAAAATGAACGCAGAGCCAATTGCTGCTCTGCCGTTTGATTATAGAGGCATAGTTGGGTCACTGCAATATATATCTAGCCAGAGGAACACGACCCGACATTGCTAACGCGGTAAGCGAGCTTAGCAATTGTCTATCCTCCAACAATCGCACGCACTGGGATGCGGCTAGGCGAATCCTCAAATACTTTAAAGGGACGTCGACATACGGTCTGTTAATCGATGGTAAAATGAGCGACGTGACTTACGAAATGTACACAGACGCGAGCTTCGCGTGTCTACCTAAAGAACGTAAATTCGTTACCGGCTATGTAATAAGATGGGCCAGTGTGTCATGGTGCAGTAGCAAACAGAGAAGTGTATCACTCTCCATTGCTGAAGCAAAATTCATCGCACTAAGTGAAGGAGCCAAGGAAAGTGAGTGGCTATGGCATCTGCTAATCGAAATGGCGTTTCAGCAACGGGTACAAGCGCAAGTATGGCGCGATAGTAACACAGCCATCAGCATTGTGAAGAATCCCGGAAATCATGACGCAAACAAGCATATTGAGATTCATTTCTATTCACGAGGGACCTCTTGATATATGTCGCCTAAAAGTAGAATATTGTGCAACCACAGAGATGACTGCAGACATTTTCACGAAAGCTCTGCCTATCAAACAGTTCATAAAACTAGGAGAGAAGCTAGGAGCCCGAGATCTGAAATTATCCCCTAGTGCTTAATGGGAGTGTTGAACGGAGAGGCAACAGGAATTGCAAGAATGCCTACGAGAGAAACTGAATTATACCTTCTTTTAAAATTGATGTACCTATCGACATCAGGTACGAGAAGACATTCAGAACTGATCACAGATGGTGTGATCTGGGTATATAGTGCGATGAGACTGAAGTCAAAGGAATCGATGCCGCCCCAGACGCAGTCCGAAGGCATGCTCACTTCCTAATTGCCTCAGACTGAGCAAATCGTGTAGAGTAGGACATTTAGGAATAAGGGATAAATACACACGTAGTGAATTTCTACAGTATTATGTCATTTTAACACCGATGTGGCCATGGTGGTATGTTAGTAGTGCAGAAAATATATTGGTGTTGTGTTGTGTTCGGCCGCGACGAAGCAGTTGACTGCAAGAGGACTCTGTCGGCGCTGGCCAAGAGCTGGGCGGGCGCTCGGACTACTTCCTTTGGCATCTGAAGAGCCGCCAAAGAGAGCTCTGGGCTGTCTACCAGACACTCGAGACTTGAGGAGAAGAAAATACTATTCCGCACAGGGGAAAAGGACCAGCTGGATGTGAGGTTGGACGTTTTGGTGATAACGACGAGGAGAAGGAACTTAAGGTTCGCAAGACCGACAACGTTGCCATAGAGTGGCAGAGTTTGTTGGCGGCGGTATTCAAACCAGCGGAAATGCTCGGAGGGCTGCAGGCTATGATTGCAGGCGGACTGCATAAATATTGCGGGTGTAAGTTAAAGCTCCTGAAGCGGCCCGAGACGAGTGGCGGAAGGAGCGCAAGTGGCTCCGAGAGTTGAACGCCGTGGAATAAGCAGGAGCGCAGGAGCACAAGGAAGCGCTTTCTGACATTGGTACTGGCAAATACAAGGGAATTTAGGAATTAGGTATAACAGCGCGTGGCCTTTCGGGATATAAAGTGTTATTTGTATTTGTTTTCTGTAATGGGGGGTGACAAACGATGTGTTGTTCAATCTACATGTTTTACGGACAATTGTAACTCGGTAGTTTCTTCTGTACTTAAGAATGTCCTCAAGTTTTTCAAAGAATCCTCAAACAACACGAAACCTCAAATTATCGTATTGCATGTGTACACCACACCAAGACTACCCGCAATAAGTTTCTTTCATCGAATGGAAATCCAGTTGAACGCCGCGACGGAAGACGAGGAGGAGGAGGCGTCCGCCACGTCCCTGGGCGTCTCGCACGCCGTTCCCATGTCTTCGCTGCTGTCCGATGACGTACGCGACGCCCAGAGCCCCGTCCCAAGCCCCCCACCGCCTCTCTCAAGCGTCATGAACTCGCCCCTTGCCACAGACGACGACGTCGTACTTAGCCAGGATTTTGTCGAAGACATTGATATGGAGCCGCCCCAAGCGTCGAAAAGGCCGCAAATTCCCGAGCTACAGACGCTCGAGCTGCAGACGCTACAGACGGAGCTTCACGCGGCACTCACCAAGCTCTGGAGCGAGGCTGCGCCTGCCCCTAAGCGCGCGAAGAAGGGCAAGCAGAACCGCCGAGCCAAAGCTGCAGCTGTCACTAATGCAACACAGGAGTTGGAGTTGCACAGGATAATGGACGAGTTGCATCGCACGGTAAACACACAATTTGCCAGACAGAGCGTCCTCGTGGACGTCGTGAAGCTCTGTCTGGGTCTGTTTGAGCTGCTGGACGAGAAAGACTCGGTGCGGAATTTGTTGATACTGGACGAGGACAGGGACGTGGATCTGGATAAGACAGTGAGCAAGTTGCCGAGCCGACCGTTCTATGGACAATTGGTGGGGGTTGTAAGGCGTGTAGTACTCCGTGCAGGGGAGAACACGGGCAAGGAACTGCTGACTTTAGTGCTGGATTGGTGTCTGGCACAACCCACACCTGAGAACTGGACGTGGATGATGGCGTCTATCGCTCAGATGAACTCGTTCTGTGTGCAGGAATTTCTGTTGCGAGAGACCATCGCGAGATATCACGTGCCAGATGAGGTAGCGCATTTCCTGCCGGTGTTGGAGTTCCTGTCATCGAAATACCCAGCGCAGATGGTGGACAGTCTACAGAAAGTGCTAGACGAGTGCACATTGAGTGACGAAGGGCTGGGAGATACGACGCTGGAGACGGTGAGTCGACTTGTGGCGCTAGCGAGTGATTCCGCTGTCCTTGTGACCGTCTGCGACGACAATCTGCAGTGGATCGTCACGGAGGAATTGGTGACTATACTTGCCAGTAAGTTTGGAAAAGCGAGAGAAGCGAACGGTAATGAAAGTACGAGTCTGCAAGCAGAAGACATGGAAACGCAGCTGCTCACATTTGTCAGTAAACGAAGCGCAGAGCTCTCGAACTCGGGCTTTCAGCTGCTTTTGCTGCTTCAGAACCTGTCTACAGCAGAGTTGTCCCCACGACTCGCAGCGTCTGTGACTTCCTTTAAGAAACTCGTGCTTGAATTCGCTGGATCGGAGTCGTCGTGTGCCTTTGCCAAGGGGATTTACCGTTTTCTCCCGTATATCTGCCAGAGTACGCTTCGACTGCTCCAAACGATGACGTCAGCTGAAGAAATACCCGACGTTAGCATGACTGGTAACGAGGACAAGATGGCTAAAGAGACAGCTCGCCAACGCTTTGACGAGTGGAAGGAATGGTTAGGCCTGTTGGCACAGTCTATTTCCCGAAAAGAGGTGACGGAGCAGCTTCTTAAGGCCGAGCTGCTGCTAGCAGAGTTTAACGAGTTACCACTCGGAGTATCACCTACAACCGTCCAACCTGCTGATCGCGCGCTGTGTGAACTGCTGACTTCGCTGCTGAGACCCGCGTCACCTGAATATGTGTCTTTTCTACGCAATATCGTGTATGAATGTCACTCTGCTGCCCCTCGAGCCCGACGACGCATTCTCAGTATTGTCCAGACGCTGCTGAGCTTGAATGATGCTCAAGACTCGCTCACGGTAGAGAACGAGCTATCGGTGAAATTTCCTCGAGGACAAGGGACGTGCATGCAAGAGCTAACACATGCAAAGAGTTGGAATGAAAGCCTGGAGTCGTTTGACTTGTGGAAAGGTATCCGTGGAGTGGAATTCTGGGAGAGTTTTCTGGATTTAACACGTTCAAAGGACTCGCTGGTCGCTTCCCGGGCGCTTTCTCTCGTGATCCGGACGCCGTTTTTATCCCTTGAAGACCCGAAATGGCAATATCGCTGTGTCCGGAAACTATCGGCTGTGTTTTTCTCGCTGCTGCGGCAATATCGAGCTGATCTCGTGCTGCAGAGTGACAAAACGTCCAGTGAGCGGAGCTTGCCCAGTGATAGTTCAGTGCCGAGTCGCCTGCAAGCCCTCCAAATGGTCCTCTTCCGTGTGTTATCGCTGGATGGAGGTGTTGCACACTATCCGTCCTCCATTTACAGCATGTTTGCCTCGTTATGGCTGGATGCTCTGCTCAGCACCACATCGGCGACGAGTATTCCAACGCATTTCCCTAACGGCGTCAACTTTGCCGACTTGGGCACAGACGACGATGGCGGCCTACTCGATGAGCGTCAGATCATTCGCTGTGAACGTACTATTAGCTCCAAGTGCACCAATTTGCAGTCGTCTCAGGTCATTACAAAGGTGTCTGAGGCAAAGCTGGTGTATCGGAAAACACTGGACTCGTCCTGGGAGCGTGAAATGCATGCAGCCCGTGTATGCAGCGTGTACGCGACAGAGATTTTCTCGCAACTGCTGGCTTCCACGTGGACTGCTGCCAGCCTGTTGGCTGATGTCCAGTTTAAAGCCAAAATGATGCCGAATGCCGAGGAGGATGAACAACTGGAGCGTCGATTGAAGACGGTGGTGGACATGCTGTTGGAACGCGTGGTGCCGTGCTGTGGTATTCCAAGTGACGATATGTACAAGGACATGCTGCCAAACCGATCCAGTTTTGATGTGGATTTGCGCGTAGAGCAATGGTTAAATCATTTTCCCGCCTTCCTGCCGCTGTTACGCACCGTGATCTCGACTTCGACGACTCTAGGTTCTTCCCAGTTGCTACGCCTTGTGCCAGTGTTTAAGTCGGCATTGATCGTTCTATTGGGTCATTGGAACAGTGTCAAGGGCGAACTGGAGATGGAAAATCTGGACGTTCCGCCGTATATGCGCAACCAGAATCAGTTGGCGCTCACGTGCGAGCTCTTGCGGCTACTGCGTACAACCACTTGGCTTCCTGCACCTCTGGGCAAAACTGCTGAACTGCTTCCGCTGACGACGCCCGCCGATATTCGCGCGATTCTCTTCAGTTGCTGGTTCTATCTATCGGACCATCCGCCACGTTCTGGGTCACGTGCTCCCACCCCCGCGACGTCAGCAACGGCGTCTCCCGTTTCGTCCGGCTCTTCTCCTGCTGGTTTTAGTATCAGTGGCTTGTCCACAGGCGGCCCCACGTCGAGCTCGAGTCGCCCGCCTCTGGAATTCTACCTCATTCCTCTGCGGAAGGCGTTGCATCGCAATATCCGCAAGATCGGCGCGAAATACCCACTTTTCATGTGCTGAACTTGAAGGTATATAGATACTTAGCCACGATTTGGTGCTGTCAATTTGGTATTCGAGTGATAGTCGACAGTTTCTGACAATTTGTTACTGACGTAGAAATTCGGGAGCTTTTTTATACGGAATTGTGTACATGTACAAATATCGAATGCGACATTATGTGGCGGCAGACGCTTGTGGTCTCGGAAGACTCGCTCAGGACTACGAGGTCACATGGTTGTGGCACATACCCAATGGGACGGTTCAAACTTAACGGTACCGGCATATGTCTTCGATCCGGAAAGACTTCTCTAAACTAGCGATATATTCCGCTACGTCCCTTATTGAAACGCTATTTTACTATTGTAAGTGCATGAAGTAATAATGGTTGAAGCAAACGATAGTTTTTTTAAACCAAATAGTGTAGTTTGAATATTAGGCCGTTTATACATGTAATCCTTATATAGATATTTATTTTCCCAGTAAGCCGAAGTTGTTACGTATTGATCGTGACGATTCAAACAGGCAATAATGCAGAAACTATTGGTTGAGATAATAAATCTCGTTTGATCAAATTGCCATTGGGTGTGATCAGAGCGTTGCTGACTTCGTGCAATACATCCTCCAGGCTGCCCAATAGTTAAAATCAGAGTCTCCACGCAATCAAACGTACGACCCCAGCGAAAACACACCGTATCGCGCATGACATAGCCATCCGCTAAGCAATTTAGCAGCAATATACGCCCACCGACTTGTTTGCGATGATCAACATTATTCCTTATCAAGTGAAGAAACATATGGAGTTGTTGGTGATTAGATGGGTGCATCACCGACGGCGAAAAAGGCAAACACCACGGCGCATTCAAACTATCTTTTAAATTTTTTTTCAGAATCTCAGCAACACTTCAGTGGCATCTTGTCATGCTACTAAGCTTTACATCAGCAATTCATCGCACCATCCTTTCAGTTCCATCCAATCAGATGCCGTCTTCGTGTCCGTTGGTTCGAGGAGCTACCAGATCCGAAACGGCTTAGCGTCGTTATGGAGCTCCTGCTTGTGCGAATCGACCACTTCCACGACCGCGCCACGTACGTGTCGGTGCTGCGCAAGTGGCTACAGGAGCTGCAGATCGCCAACGGGCGCGTGATCTCCATGGGTGCCGATTTGCAGCTGCTGTTCGTCGCCGCAACCGAGGGCCAGAACTCTGGGCTGCTCGCCTTCTACCGCTCCCGGGACATCGATACCAATAGCCGCGGGGAGCTATGCATGGACAGGTTTATTGACGTCTTGGGACGCAAAAAGGTGCCGAGTTGCGACTGCAAGGGCTTCCTGGAGATGAACGTGCTGGTGAGAAGAAAGAGCGAGAGATTTACAGTTAGAGAGCAGATGCTAATTAACATGTTGGTGTCAATCTGTAGAGCCCGACGCTACTACAGAAGGTTTTGGTGCACGAGTGGCATGCGGAGCAGGAATGGCTCGACATGGCGCTGGCTTCGAAGCGAACCAAGTCTTTTTTGGAGTGGAAGGAGGCAGCCAAGGCTGCGCGGAAAGAGCGGCGAAAGAAGGAGGGCCAGGAGAAGCAGCAAGAACGGCAAGCCAAGAAGCTCAAGAGAGAGCAGGACGCAGCGCAGAAGGCGCTGGAAGAGGCTGCGGAGAAGACGGAGCTGAAAGACGAGGTGGATATTGAGGACGATAGTAAACAGCAGACTGAGACGGTGGCGCCGAAGCAGCTGGGACAGAAGCGAAAACTAGAGCTGCAGCAGCAGACGACGGAGCAGAAGAAGAAGAAGAAAAACAAACCCAAGAAGCGGCGCAACAAGCCGACGATAGTATCCTAATACAAGCGTTTGTCCTAATCGCACCAGCAGCTGCTTACAGACCAATGCACACTAGAAACCAATGCGCACGCTGATGATGCCACATTCGACAGAAGTTGGAATATTTTTCAGGTTCCGGAACAAAATTAACAGTTGAAGTGAGGAGGACATTTTAGAAGATCTGGCTGGCACTGTTTACGATCAGACGTCCTAGCCGGGGGCTTCTCGGAAACGTTAAAAACGTGTCATTCGTGTTGAGCGGTGCTCGTGACCAACGTTGTCGCTAATGTGTGTTTAAAATTAGAAACAACCAAACGTGTGTATGGGGATACCGAAAAAAAGGACGCACTTTTTAAGCAAAAAAATACTTGTCATGCTAAATCAATTAAAATACAGAAAAACTCAAGCACACCTAAAATTTATGTTGGCTTGGGCGAATCATATAAAAACTCCATTGCTGTGTTTTAGAGAACGTGCGCGAGTTCATCTCGTAAACTACGGAAAGCTGCAAGTTCGTCATCGAACATCGAGGTTGGTCCTGCAGCTTCCTGCGTATTGTTGGACGTTTTATCGACTTCCCCTTCCGACCTTGTCAGAATCAACGCAGACTTGCTCAAACGGGGTGCGTTCTTCAGTTGATGAAGGAAGTGGCCAACGGACGCTGTGTCTAACGACGCCCGGTTTGACGTGCTGCCTGCACCCGTAGAGACCGAGTCGGCAGCAGTCGTAGCACTAGATCCGATCGTTGATCCATCACCAATTGCAAATGGGAGCATCATGTCGATGCCGTCAGCATCCAGATCCTCGCCTTGGCCGTCGCTTAATCTACCACCAGCATCGGCACTTCCTGATAATGGCAGAAACCGTGTACGGCCACCAGCTGAGCTTCCAGCAACATCTACCAATGCCAATCCAAAGGCGTCAGGCGTATCCGGTGAAATTCCCCATGCAGTCACACCGCTGTCACCGAAATCAGGAGAGAACCCACGCTTTCTGGCAGAGATCAAGCTGGTAGATGCCGAACGTTTCGCACCATGAAATCCGAGCTGGAATTGATCGGTAGTGATGAAGGTAGGGACGTTACTGGAACCTGACCGGAGTTGACTTTTACTGTATGCATATCCCGGAGATGTCGACTGCAATTCACATGGATTAGCTTGGAACGGAGGACTCGCAGAGAACATCGACAGATCATCGGTCGCTGGGTGCACTGCTCCACCAGAGCGAATCGCAATGGCTTCTGTCTTAACTGGAACTGCCACTGTCGGTGTCGTAAGTTGCAGCATCTCGTTTCTGGCATCTCCGTTCTCTGTGAAGAGTGAGGAAGACTGTCCACCAGTACCACTCGATTCGGCACTCTCAGACACGAAAGCGCCGCTGAACGAACTATTTCTGCGTCGAGGAGCATTCTGTTGCACTTGGGAGTGTAGTCCGCTGTCCAGAGTGAAGCTATCCAACGATCCTGGCGTTGGGTGGCTTTCAATACCAGCGAGGAACGTTTTATGAGGTAAACCAGAAGACGTCCGACTGTTGCGGAGTAACGATATCGTCTTGGGGTGACGAGGCGGGGTCGATAAGCGGTGATACGTTGTGTTGCTGTTGCTGGCTGGTGGTTCGTCGTGAAAGGACGATTGAGACACGTGCAGTCCAGTATCCTGACGACTCGTTCCTTCCCAAAGCTGCTGCTGTCGTTGCTGGAAGGCAAGCGACGGCGAAGACGTGTGCTGCTGCTCGCGTTCAATCGCAACGTTGCCGTAGCCATAGGGCGCTGCCGTCACGTTCGGATTAGCTGCTGCACCGCGCAATCTGATGTCATGTTCGCCTCCATACGAATGTGCGTGCTGAATTAACTTTCCGTCTCTCTGATCCTCGCCGTAGCCAGTTGTACCAGGGTCTCGACCTCCAGCCGCGACGCCTGTCTTACTGCTAACACACGGGATGGCCATAGGTTTCGACAACCCACACTGAGACCTCAGTGCTACCACGTCATCAGCTCGGCAGTCACCTACAGGGCCCGTACTGCTGAACTGCTGCGGTGTAGCAGTCGTTGGGATTGAGCGAGGTGACGATCGACGGCGCTGCAATACTCCAGCGTCACCACCAAACTGGTGTGCATCACTTACTGGCACAAACGAGTCCGTGTGTAAATCTGTCACTCTCATGGGCGGGTCCGCTATGCCTGTACTTGTCCGGGACGACACTGGCGCACTAGCAGCGGTCAACTCTGGTGAGCCGGGCACATAGTCCTGAATAATGAAATTATCTTGAAAAATCCGCGACGGCGCCGTCTGTTCCTGCCGTTCTGTAAATTGATCACAATCTCGTCGATACACCGCGGCAACTTTGAGTAACCCAAACGGCGTTGCAATCGGAATGAATGTGTATCCACTCGTCGCTATCCGTTGCGTCTCAAAAGCCCGCGTGGCGTCACTCGCAGGCGCTACATGCATCGAATAGCTCAGCATGGATGGGTACGATTGCGCAAACAACCTGTGCGCCGGGAGCTGCCGCATGAAGGAGAAGACAGCGCGCAGCAGCACGCTGATACGTTTACAGACCTCTTTGAGCTGCATAATCACGTCCTGTGTGGCGCTCAAGTGGGCCGTGGAGCCGTCTCCTTGAGCTGCGAAGGTGACGCTCCAGCGCTCGAGTAACACCTTGTGGCCGTCTGTTTCCCAGAAAATGTCGATGGCTAGTGGTAGTCGCACGTCCTCCTTCCAGGCGGCCATGGCGTCCCGCACCGTCTGCACCTCCTCAATATCCAGGTTGAACCTGGCCCGACGACTGCCGCGCCGCAGATCCGGCTCGGGCTGAAAGTTGACGCGACTCTGGACGATGAGCTCCGCCGCCTTGTACAGGAACTCGAGCACTACCTGCTCCGTCTTGGTCCGACCTGCTGCAATATTTAAAAAGAATACGTTAGTATAATAGATGTTATAATAGAATCAATAAAAGTATATTTTACGGACTGGAGGAGCGCGGGGGCGGCGCGGCGTAGCGCATGTGTTGTGTCTTGTAACGGCCCCCAGACGCGGATAATTGCTGGGGTGGCGGGTGAGACGTCCGGTCGGAGGTCGACAGGTCCATGGACGACATCATGGCCGGCAGGACGCGGAAGAGCGAGCGTCTTCTTGCGCTTCTCCGAGGGAATTATCAGTGTGGCGCTTTGGGTTCCGCACGACAACGTAAATCGGCGTCGGATTGGCTGTTTGAAAACCACAACCTGATATTGTGACCAATAGCAATCGAGATTCTTATTGAGAGCACTTCAACGTGACTTAGCTACACACTTGGCAAGACCCCAAAGCCCCTCGAAGCACGTCTCACTTACAATAGTACGTATCAATGGGGTTGTGGTATTTCAACTCAAAATAAAAAGCCAAATGAAAAACCTTGCGAGTAATTTTTGTAACATTGATAATGTGCCAACTCATTTCATACCACAAGCGAGTTTCACAATGGAGTGGCGTGTGGCACTGAAAAATCTATTACACACAGTACTCGAAAAGTGTGGCATTCGACCATTGCTGGTTAAATACGACCACTTTTCACTGAAGGCGACGACCGTTGCAAAACCTGGCCAGCTGTAGCGTGACTTCCGCTAGTTGAGAATGACGTTGAAGCTATCATAGCAGTCGACGATGACATCCGCAATGTCGGGGCAATAATACTCTTCAAAGTGAAAGCTACTTGCATGGAGCTTGGTCGTGCATCAGGATCCAGTTGCGTGCAGTCCATCACCAGCTTGCAGAGATTGGGCGGACAGTCTTTGCGTAATGACACACAAATTTTCCCCAGCCGCACAAGTTGAGCGAGTTGCATGCCTGGTAAACGTTTACCTTTGTCGGAAATCACGTCCGAGAATGGTGCCTCACATGTGTCCATCTCTGATAATACGACACCAAGTGAGTAAATATCTGCCTTCTCCGAGTACTTCTTGCCTTCAATAATCTCCGGGGCAGTCCACAATAATGTCCCCACACCCGATGTCATTGTCTCGTTGACATGAGTCTTCCGACTTACACCAAAGTCACTCAACTTAGCGTGGAATTTTTGGTTGAGAAGAACATTCTTGGATTTGAGATCACGATGCACGACTGCAGGTCGCAAGCAGTGCAGATATACCAAACCTTCTGCGACGTCCATAGCGATAGAGATCTTCTCGCGCTGCCATGAGAATGTCTCTCGATTCTTCTTCAGTACTTCATCCAAGTCACCCGCATCCATGAATTCCACCACAGCGCACAGATTCTGTAGTCGATTCCAGCTCACACCTACGAGTGAAACAATATTGCGGTGCTGTAGAGTGCACATGAGCTGAATTTCTCTTGCAAACTGCTCCAGACTGGCTGTGAACTGGCATTTCTCTGGCAATAGGCGCTTGATGGCGACATGCCGCGTCTCGAGTTGGCCCAACCACACCTCGCCATAAGCTCCCTTCGATAGCATGCGTAGAAACGTGAGTTCGTCGAACGCGATACGCTTTGTGAATACTTTAGGGTCCTGCATAAAGGCAGTCAAACTCTCTGACTCGTTACAGTACTCGCTTACGGTCTTGCCTCCTCCTGCAGCTCCAATCCAAGTACCTGCCATAGAGGACCGACGTCCAATCGCTGTTGACTCACGGTTACTAGCATTGCCAAAAGTGTACCACGATGATCGTCGGCCTCGATTAGTCTGTACGTTCACGTTAGTTGCAGCGTTTGACGAGTGATCGCTGTCGCTATCGTTGCTTTTCTCTCGTCGTCCGATGACACGGGGAATAAAACCCAGTCTTGACCGCATTGCACTACTGCTTGTGGTCTCACTTTGCTCCTGTGTCGTTCCAATAGCAGCAGTTTCTGATAACTGCTCTGTATTCTGCATCTTGTTGCGGAAACAACAGCAAACAGCCAACATCACGATGATAAGGAAAATGCCTCCACCAATGACGAGAACAATCGCCGTATTGTTACCATCTTCCGAAGACTCGTTTGCGTCCGACTGCTTGGTCGCCTGTACCGTACTCATTGAGGCTAAAAAGCTCTTCACTGTAGCTGCATCCACTTTCGGTTTGCAGAACCCCGAGACACCGCTGGACGAAGCCGTTCCGGACGTCGTCACGTCCTCCAGTCTTAAGCACGGAATGATCGCGTCCAGTGTGCTACGGCACGACACACCTGCATCCCCGTTCCACATGTGAATTGAATACACCTGCAGCGTCTCCGTCGCGTTATTTAGTGTGACGCTGTGCTGATAAACCTGAGGGTATGGAATGGTACTGGACGGCGCCACCGAGGACCAGAACGATACCCCACTAGCCGAAGGTAGCGTATGGAACCGCCCATCCACTGCGCATTGAATGACACTCGTCACATTAGCCACACAGTTGGTGTTTATGGCCTGGTAGTACGAGCCACAGCTCGCAGCTCCGCACTGACTGTCAGGACCCGTGATGTCATCGTACGAGACCTCCACGCTCGCCATCTCCACGCCTGTTGCAGCCCCATTGGAACAGCGAGTGTAAACCTGAATCAGAGTGTCTCCAGCCTTGTTCCCGTTACTCGAGCCGCCCGAGAACACGTAGCCATGTACCCAGAGCAGTCCCACCTTCGTGGCATCATCCAAGTCGCTCCAGACCGCGTCAGGGTACGCAGCCAGCATGTCTGCCACGTCCACGGGTAGCCCTGCTTCTGTTGGTGTGGTAAGTACCCCATTGGCGCTCTGGAAGCTCTCGCAGCGCGCAAGAATGTCATCCCCAGTCGAGGTAGCCAGTACCGGCACATGTTTGTCCATTACGAGAGCTATAGAAACCACTAGAAGCCGCAACTTGCGACGTCGACGACGCAGGGCGATGCTGCGCATGACGAGGGCAGTCGGGAGGCGGCACAGGCACTGCAGCATACGCACTTCGAGATAGAACACAGCGCCCGATCGACGACTTCTTCGCCCACTCCAACGTGGAGTCCAAGCAATAAAAAATATCAGGCAGATGGTACTGGCTGGTCAAATGGGTGCGGAAAATCTTGCTGGCTGTTTTTGACAGCAAACAATTGCCATCTAAATTTCACTGACCGTTAGTCACGACCGAGTTTTCATACTTAGAATTGCAGTTTGAAAAGCTGTGGTTTCGGATGTCATCGAACAACATTCGCGCTACACGCATCTACTACACATGGAGTATATAGCCTGAACGGGTACTTATTGTGCCTTGCACTTCCGGCTGCATTTCGTACGGGTTACTTGCCTCGCAGAAATTAAAAATTGCGCTCGAGAGCGAGTTGCCACAATCAATTAACTAGTTAGTGTTGATACTGTATCAAAGTAGGGTAAAATAATAGGCTGCTCATGGCCAACGATTCCTAGATGCGCCAAGTTTGTCACTTTACTATTGTGCCATTTGCAACCTAAGTCCTGAACAGCGATGGCGAGCGGTGGCACTGTTTCAGTCTACAGCATCACGGCATCAGATATCGGACACCTGCTTGGAGCCTCCTCTCGCCCGGTCAAGCGCTGGAATCGCTTGTTCCAAAATCATGATGGGTAACAGGCGCTAGGCGGGAGAAGCGAGCTTCTCGGTGGCCTTCAGCATCCTGCGAGGTTGCATAGAAGATCATCTGTGCTTCTACCTTAAGGAGCTTAAAGACACACTCCGATACAAGTTTTGGTAGGATTCAGCTTTCTACAGCTACAATCTGCAGGGTGCTACGATTCGACTTAGGCATGACGCACAAGGAGATGTCAAAGCGCGCTGGCGAGGACAAAGTTGACCAAGTTTATGAATACGTCGACAAACAAAGCCACTCTACTCCACCCTTTAGCTTTATGGACTAGACTGCGAATGACAGCCAAGATGGTGCACGCCGATACGCTTGGTTCAAGCGCAGCACACCGGCCGTGGTGACGCTCCCTTTCGTGCGCGGTGAACAGGTATCTGTGCTAGCCGCCATCTCGATGGATGGGTTTCTGTCGTGGGGTTTTACCACAGACAACTGTACTCGCCACGAATTGCACAAGATCTTTCACGAGAAGATATTGCCACTGCTTAATTTCCTCGATCCATTCTTGTTCTGGATAATGCAAAACCTCATATGTATAAAAAATCATGGAGGCGGTCCCGAGGATTTGAGCTCTGTTGTTGTTCCTTCCGTTACATTTCTTCACATGGATTTAATGGAGGTTGAATTTCCCTTGGTGAAGCGTTGGATTACAAAGAATACCAACACGGCCTTCAGCTTTGCACCATAAGAGGTGCTAGATTTGGCGATGCGGACCTGCACGCGAGCGCATGGAAGTACGCGAGGAATCTACAACCACTGTGGATACCATGATGAATCGCTAGTCATTAATGTTAACTTAGCAGCTTCAGCAAACACTACTAACACCTAATATCACTGATGATCTTCGTCTCCATATTCTGCATTGGCTGGTTAAGCGGAATGTCCGAGTGTGTGTAGCCTTCCTAGATCGCACTTTGGCAACCGGAAAATGTCACGCAAATCGTTAAGCGACACGTCGATCCTGACTTCGATGTCGTTGAGCATTATTCGTACGCTACGAAACCTACGATCCGGTTGTCGTTGCTGATCGCCGCTCGTATGGCATTTGTCTACAAGCCTGTCCCACTCGAGTAACCTGGCAGTAGGTTGCATGGTCTGGAACGCTAGGTGTGGTTCCGTCAGGTTTCCTCGCCTATTGTGTTGCGAAGTATCGCAGTGCGAAGATTCCGTTGGAAACGGGGCTAATTGGTATGATAAACAGTGATGCTGAGTACGGAGTTATATATGAATTCAGTCGTCAGAAGAATATTGAAATTAATAACGCGATGAACGCCCATTACGCTCGGGCGTTCTAGAGCGCACCTCATCGACTGTATGCACGTCCCAGTGCTCGCGGTTGTACATCAAGTACATTACCATCTCAAGCGAGACGATGTCGAGGCGCTTGCGCAGGTCAGTGTAGACGAGCTTCACGGACGAGAAAAAACGCTCATATTCGTTGGATGTAGGGGGGAAGAGCGACGTGCTTACGTACTTAGATGGCTTCGCCACCTTGTGCTTGGTGAACGCGCCCATGACGAGCGACGGCTCTTCTTCCACGGGCGGGCGGGTGCGTGGACGCCCTGCTTGAACGGCAGACACGCCGCCCTCTCTGCACCTGTAAGTGCAGCACCTCGCTGCAACTTGACGATCCCACTCTCCAGCTCGGGGAAGTTGACGATCTCAGCAGACGGAATGAGGTGGCCCTTGAGTTGCGGGTACGTCTTGATGACGTGGTCGAACAGTCGCCGCGCACCAGAGAAGGTCGGTGATGTTTTTTTGCAGTGCCTTTGTGACGTTTTCAAGTTGACCATGTCGGAGACCAAAGTCTTGACGCGGTCGTGATCGGACCGGCGCAACAAAAGCGGCGCGAGTGTCGTACTCAACAAGAGTACTGTGGCCAAGAGACCTGATGGCTGGCTCCAGCTCGGCGTATCGAGCGAGCATGGCGAACGTACCGGACCGCGGGTCTCATTGCGGATGAGAGGCGCCTTGTCGCTGACACGGCGAAGTTGGGACCGACCCTTAATAGTGCGCATCTTGGTCATCAGCGCGTGAACCTTGGCGAAGACGGGCCCCACCAGCTTGATAAAGTCCTTGACAGCCAAATGAAATCGATGGCTTGCGCATGCGATCAGCGGGATCGCGCCCTCGCGCCGACCAATGTACTGGTTTACCGAACAATTGTCGCCTACCATAAAGGTGACAGACTCCCACGCCTTGCTATAGCGCGCGATAGGGTGTCCGCGATGAAATCGATTGCTTTGTGCACTGAGATCCTCCTCAGTTCGACAGGGTTGAAGGCCAAGAGGATGTACTCTCGGCTGGAGCAGTCGAGATCATCATAGTAGCTGTCTTGAGCCGGGGCCAGGGCCGCTTTCCGCCGTCGAACACCGCAAAGATGACGAGGTAGTGGCGCCCCCAGTCGCTCCACCCGTCGAATACGAGTCCGAATTGCGTCGGGAGCTTCAAGGCCACGCGCTGCTCGGCCAGCTGGAACACAAGCTTGATGTAGCGCTTCAGCGTCTCCACAGAGGCGTATGGGACAGCGACGAGTTGGCACAGGCCCTTGGGTTCTCCACGAAGGTGAACGGCAATCGGTCCATGACGACCCAGCCAAGCCAACGGTCGATGTCATGCGTCCTGGCGTCCACGACGCGGAGCTGGAGCGCGTTGCACTGGCGGGAGCGCTCCCGAGCGTCTTGCTCGTACGTTGGATGGTGGCGCTTCAGATGGTTGAGGAGGTTCGTGTACACATGCACACTACGGTACAATTTCTTGCGGGTTGTGCACAGGTACGTGGCGTCGTCCTGCTTGGTGAACAGGATGGTGCAGATCGTCTTGGGCGTCAAGGTCATGGTTGAGGAGGCAACAGTGAGTGTGGGCTTGAGGAAATAGCAGAATGATATCTGGCCTTTTTGTGATTCTTCAGTAAGCCGCGGTGGTGCCGGCGGCACGGGCCGAACGACTGGTTACGAGCGCGGTCTCGGTGGATGGCTGTGAGCGGTTGCCGCCAATTTTGAATTTAAAAATAATTGCAGAATAAATTGGTCGAGTAAAATACGTAATCACGTATATATACGCGAATACAACATAAAATTAACTATTTTTCGGCATCACTGCTGATAAATGCTCCTCTATGCGTGCTGTTGCTTAACTTATCCGTGCAGCGGTTGCCCTTCTGATCCCGTTTTGAACCTACACGTACAATCCGCCGAATGTTAATAAGCTCACTGAAAACCGCAATGTTGGTCTCTTACCTTTGCTGCGTACACGAATAAAAGCAAGCGGAAGCCTTCCGCAAATAGTCCTCTCCGTTGCGCCGGGATTTGACGACAAGATAGTCGAAGTTGTCAGCGCTAAGCTTCGCGAATGCACGCTGCTTTGTATTCGTGCCTGGCTTCAGGTACACGTCCTTCTCCGTCCAGCAAATTTCCTGTTACGAGCTGACGATCGATTCCACCTTAGCCAATAGCACGGCATATCCTTCGGAAGAGCGCAAGCTCACGCTGTGCGGCTGCTTCTGTACGGCGCGGACGTCACTGAGCGGTTCACGCACTTTGATTGACAGTGTAAGGTTAAGTCCCTCGTCGCCGAAGATGCTCTTAACCGTGATGTTCTCTATCCTGCCGGTTGCCAAATGATTATGACAAATGGTTATGATATCTAGTCTATCAGATCAAAATAGCAGCTGAAGCAGACAACATTGGACTAACGCGATGCAAATAGCCCACACCTTATCTGGCAATGGCCTTAAATTCACACCGGCCGTTTCACATCAGCGAAGTAGTCAAGGGAAGGTACAGTTCGTGTAAATTATTTTTTATCACCCAAAAGCCCACCCATACTCCCCATAACGCAGTAAATAACCCAAGAAAAAATAAAGTAGGTAAGACCTCTCGTACCCCTCTGATGCGAAGGGGGTACCCTCCTAACCTCCAAGCACCACAAATACTGTCAAACACCTATAAAGCAGAGCTCGGATTTATCTATAGAATAGGTATTAGAAGTTATATACGTATAAATACTAATACCGGTATAGCATATGGTACATGGATCACCCGAGACTCATATAGTATTCAGAAAAAATGTATTTCTTCAGTGTTACAAATTTCGTAATATCTACTCTCTTAGAGAAAATGTTCTCTGCAAAGCAATCACCAGGGCCAGATGACATCGTCGAGTCTGTTGAGTACGATAACTCATCAATCGTCATTGGCAGATCGATGTGAATGCGCTCAGCTAGGTTTGACAAATTGATGTCATTCATCCGTCGCTGGCGGTGGGCTGATCTTTCCTAGCACATTTTTGGGATTGATTTTATTGGACTGGCGATAGTCAGTAATAAGCGGAGAATGCCGGTATATCCCAAACAATGGCGAAACTGATACATTGGCATCATCGACTTGAGGGGGTATCGAATTAGATGGGATTTGTTTCTCTCAGACTTCCTAGTAAAAGACATGAGCGATGCGGAGAAGAACGTGGAGAAGGTCAAGCTGCAGTGTGGTGTGTATGTCGAAGGGAGCGTGTTCTCCGTCGAGATTGAGCGCAACGCAGAGGTGGAAGCGCTGCAGAAGGCCATATTTGACGATCAACGGTACCACGAGCGCTTCTCGTTTCCGCCAAGCGCGGTGACGCTGTACTTGGCGCGGAAGGCGGATGGCAACTGGCTCATGAGCGACCCCACACTCAAGCCTTTTTTGAAACAAGGACGGCAAGACGATAGTGATTGTGTGGAGATGATTCCCAACGGGATTCTCGGCGAAGATTACCTTGGCGCGAACTTTAAGCCGGGGCGCAAAGAGATTCACATCTTGGTGGAACTTCCAGAAGGTGCGGCCGGTGTTGCGACCGGCTCTCAAGACATGAAAGAACTGATCAAAGCGTTTTTTGGCGAATTGATGGATGAGAGAGAAGAGAAACAGTCGGTTTACTCGCTATCGGATCTAAATTCCGAGCTGGGAGCGCGGATTATGAAGAAGATGCGACTACGCGAAGATTACCCCGATTTTGACGAACCAGTTAATACTTCTATCGTGGGATACCAGTGGATCCCGAATGTCGCCGAAGGCGATGTGAGTCAGCGAGCTATATGGCTTACTTGCGACTGCATTTGAAGACACTGCTCGATCGGGGGGATTTCCAATTGGTAGATATCGCCCACGACAAGTCGCTGCTGTCAATTGTGGATCCAAGACTTGTTCAGAATGAACGGCACTGCGGATATGTTACTGGTGAATCGAAGAGCGAAGAATCCACTGAACAAGTTGGCTGGGATCAGGTTGGTGATCGAGCTCAAGAAGAAAGTCGAATCCTCCCATTTTCCTCAAGCTCTCGGTCAACTTGCAAGCTGCAGTCTCAAGGCACCTCTACATTGCTATCCAGTGAGCTTATTGACGGATCTGAACGACCACTGGCATTTTTCCTGGCTTAACGATGAACGCGTTGTGGCACAAGTTACGCTGAACTACCCAAAAAATGCGATAGACTTCATTATGGCAACGGTGTCAGAAACAGAAGGCTCAGTTCCATTTCGTGTCCCGTTCATTACCCCGCCGCTGAAGAAGCTGAAGGTCGATGATTTCTTGCCGATCCCAAGTGATGGTGCCGATGAGATGATGGAGCGGTACGAATTGATGGCTGACGAGTTGGAACCAGAGTTCTTGGCTGAGAGAAGAATGGAGTATGCTCAGCACTTGGTGCAGTCGATGCCTATGTATGCCCACATGTTTACGTAGGAGCTTCGAGTTGTTTAGTATATCCTCGAATTTTCTGATAACTTATGTTTTTCCTCACACGTATGCTGGCGTACTCTGGCGGACGGAGTGTATCCTTTATGCCTTACATGAACAATGGGTTCATAAGCACTCTACTTCTACATGAACTATAATATTTGATCTTACTTGCTCGCGAGCCAACTTCCGTATGTTGGTCGCGTGAGTCGCCACTTGATCGATCGGCCTACTGTGCTTATTGTACGACTTGATGCAGCGAATCGATATCGCAACTAGGATTGATTGGTTTGTTGGTGGCTTAGGTTAAGATATTAGACTGAGTTGGTGTCGCTGACTAGGTTGAGATTAGACTGACTCGGTGTCGACGTCTAGGTAAAATTAGACTGAGTCGGGCGCAAGGTAGAAATGAAGCTTATAATATATTATCGAGATCGTACAGAAGCAGACCATTTATTTAATTTTCTATGAAAAAATAAGGGGGTATGTATATAGATACACAAACTGAAAAATGTCGAACGAACTAACGTTTGGAAAATACAAGAACAAGCCGATCGAGGAAGTATACTCTTCTGATCCAAGTTATTGTCGATGGGTATTGAATCAACCCAGTTTAAATGTTGGAGAGGAGATCAAAATATTCTTACACTCGAAGATCCTCAATGATGATAATTCATATATGATGACGTGGGGAAAATATCGCGGTAAGTCTCTCAAGCAAATCAGTCGACTTGATCCCGATTATATTCAATGGCTTCGTAAGAGTCAATTTGTTATTGATAAGTGTCCTAAGCTCTTAGCAGAACTAAATTAAATTAAGATTTTTTTTTCTTAAGCAGTTGTAAAATCGATTACTTCACCAGTTAGTCTATCGTAGGTTAGTTCTTGCTCGGAGACAACCAATACTAACGTATTGGTGCCCTGACATCCAGCGTTAACACCTTGAATCTGAATCGCTTGAGGGACATCACGTTCAGTTAGGCGACTAACGTCAGCAATGAGAACACGGTTAGTTAGAGACCACGTCTGATAGTCAAGAAGACCATTAACCAGTTCAGGGGTGAGATCACCATTGATTGATGCAATTTTAGCTACCTTATTAGTAAAGTGGTGGAAGTCGGAGTCATGGCTGATGTCGAAGGTGTGCTGCGAACCGATACGAACATTGAAGTTGCGGATACTCGAACCAGGGTGAAGAGTCCAAGGAGCAGAATCGAAAGGGCTCTGAAACTCTTGTACAGCAGCAGTAGCAAAACTAGCAGTTTGCTCGGCAAAAGGCATTAGAATGACATATTTGGCGTTCTTGATAGAAGCTGATAGCTGTAGATCGAATGCAGCATTAAGTTGGGTCGATTGTTTACCAGTGCCAGCGCGCTGATAAAACCATTGGGCATAGCAATCATTGTATCGGACTTTCTTTACAGGCTTCGAAATGATTGCCTGGGGTTCTCAAGATGTACAAACGGCACATAAAGACGCGAAGTTGTGAATGGCATGTAAGTACCATCAACGGTCGGCTCGAGTGCATTAACAACAGCACCCCAAGCAATACTGAATCCGGCAGAAGAAGCAAGGACTCCGGCCATGGGATTACCCGAGGATGAAGCAGAGACCATTACTGGACAGGTATTACCACTCGCAAGAGTTGTGCTCGTTAAAGACATACCCTTTGAAGCATCGACAGCAACAGTAGAAGTACCCTGTTTGACGCGGAAGCGAAGACGGATTTGAGGGTTCGCCATGAGATCTAACTCCTCAAAGATAGGATGGAGATCAGTCAACTTTACCTTTAGCATGAAGTTCCATGTACCCATGATTCCATTAGCCGTTGCGACGCCAGCTACGAATGCACCACGGGCCAGTTGATTTGAGATTGTGGTAGAAGCTGCAGCGGCGCCGAGTGAAGGCCACGAGGAGGAGAAATCAGATCCGGCGTTAGGTGGGTTAGACAACAGACGCTTTACAAGACCATCATTTGCGATAGAGGCTCCTCCGGAGGGTCCAGTTGTAGCAAACGAAGATGAGAAGACAGTAGTGTTTGAGTATCCATCTCCAGTAGTCGAGGTTGTAGCTGCGCTGTACAAAGATGATTGGGCAGCATCCGGGTATAGGAAAGACTCAGCTCCGTGCTTCTCAACATACCGAGAGGACTGTAGCTTGCCTGAGCGCGAGTGTTGTTCCAAAACAGTTTGTAATCTGCCATATAGACAATTGTCTTTCCATTCAGTTCAAGCGACATGCTATCGATGACATTCCAGTTGCTGCACTTTAAAGTAGCACAGAAACGATTTGCGGCAGCTGTCTGGGCAGTAGCACTATTCTTCATTGAGGCCTTGTATGGGAGCATGATGTATGCATCGCGAAGACACGCAAATCCTTCAGAGCCGTTTAGCTGAGCTGTCGCATCGATAGTGATAACGCCATTCTGGTACGATCCTTAATTCAGTTCGATCACAAACGGTACGCGTTTGCCGGAAGATACTTTGATCTCAGGATCGCTTTGGAGCGAGCTCTGATATAAGTACTGGTCAGATAGTTGAGTTTCGCTCATCTACAAAAGAAATTGTGAAACCGATTTCGAAGAGAGGGACCTATCTGATACTGTTGAGGCCTCCTAACCGAGACATAGGACACTGGACCTGTGTTGATAACGGTGAATACTTCGATTCTATGGGCGAAGCTGCTCCTACCAAGTACGGGATCGGAAGATACAATCCTAAGCAATTTCAAGGTACTTACGGATACTATTGTGGTATCTGGTGCATGCTCTGGCTTTTTAGCAAACAAAAAAGAAAATGAATGTATTGAAAAGTTTTAAAGACTTGAATCTAACAATTCTTTAATAAAAATACAGTGTTTCTCTGATCAATTATAATCAAAGATGTACAAAGAATTAGCGGTTTCAGCGTCTGTTCCAGAGGTAAAGCTCAAGCGAGCATTCAAGACTGGTACTCTAACCTTGAGCAAAGATGAGTTAAGTGGTTCTGGTGCCACGCTTCATCTTCACCCCGAATCATTTTCTAAAGCCCTTCGAGCGCGCAAATCTGGTAAAGGAACACGGTTAGCTATTACCCATAAAGAGATTGGCTATCCTTTCAAGCATATGAATGGAGCTGGAATGCATGGTGGAAGCATAGGGGGAAAGATTTGGGGAGGAATCAAATCCTTGTTCAGATTTGCGAAAGACTCGGGTATCTTGTCCCGTGTTGCCGACGTGGCTGTCCCTGCTCTTGCAACATATGCTGATCAACCAACCTCAGCCATCCCAGCGAGAGCTGCTATCCGCTCTTTGACTGGGATCGGTGTGTATGATAGCGATGACGCGGCGGAGCCCGTCCAGATGGGGTTTCATCCGCATCACAGTGATACACGGGAGGGGGGACGTCTATCCATGACTGATGTTAAGAAAAGTGCCAAACGTGCTCTTGCCTCCACAAAGAGAAAGGGTATCCTCACAGATGCAGTAGATGCTGGCGAGAAATTTCTTCTGAGCAAGGCAACGAAACCGGAGCACGGTGATCTGATTAGGACGCTTCGCGGTGAAGTTCGCCGTCGTTATGGAGTAGGCGTTTCCAAGCCAAAAGCTAAGAGATTCGCTAAGGGTTCGCAAGAGGCAAAGGATCACATGGCTAAGCTACGAGCCATGAAGAAGACTGGTGGATCCTTTAGAATGTGATTTTAGCATAGAAATATGTCAAATTATTTTTTTGGTCTAAGAAGGAGCATGATCGACACTGATGTATCCCGGAATTTGACTTTTGGTCGTTCTGGTTATAAATACTGATCGTGATCGTCGATCGCGACCCGTTGTGGCAATTCATCCACGCATACTGAGACGGCTTATAGCTGATCAGCTGGCCAATACCCGCATCGCCTCTATCAAAAGCGCTTAAAATTTCACCGGATGCGACGTATTCATTTTTGATTAGATCACAGCGAACAATATATGAACTGGTTGGGTGAATCTGTGGAATGGTATTGGATAGCTGAGTGCTAGCAACTATTGCCGAGGCAGCAGGATACGTTGCTATAGACAACCCAAGGACAGCGCCAAAAGCAGCGCTATTGATTATCAGACGAGGAACGCGAGTCGTTGTAGGCAAACCAGTTCCTCCAGCGGAATATAGACCAGTAGCAGGTCTCGTTAAAACACAGGAAATGAAATATGGTGAGGGCGTGGTAGGAGGCGAGCTGGAGCCGGGCTATTAAGGGGCTCCTGAAGTGGATTGGCAGGCTGCTTGTTCGAGGAGGTTTCACCGCTCGTCGGACAGATCGGTAAGCGGTCTACGAGAAATAAAGTGTTTCCTTCGGGTTGACTGGACAAAAAGCAAGGTCATAAGCAGCATATGTCGTAACTGGTCGTAAGCACCAGATGTACAGTTGATATTATAGAGTTGTTTGGAAGCTCCGTACCGTTGTTATCCACATAGTAGCAGAGTGAATAGGAATACAACTGATTTCCATATTCCAAATTAGAGGTGATACATAAATTACACTTGGCCTTGTAAATTGCCGGACCGCTTCCGTTTTCTAAAACAAGGTTTGATGTCAGGATCCTCTTAGGGGTTCACTTGGACCTACAAAAACTGGTGATTCTTTTTGGGGGTTCTTACAAAGCCTGGACGCTGGAGTTTACCTCTAAGTACTGACTAAAGCGTGAGAACGAGACGCTTGATATATTTAAGTTTAAGGGGGTCTTTTACTATTGAAGGCGAAAACTAATATATCAATGCTTTTTATTAGCTACGTTAATATTAAATATAAATAAAACTTAAAGGTATCGAGTTTCAGCGTCTCGTTCTCACGCCTACGTAAACGGACTTAGCCTAAACCCCAATGTACCATAGATCGTCTGAATATTCGTTTTACTTGAAATGACTTAACTTAATATGCAACTTAACACAATATTACTAGAGTTTTGTAATAGACGCACGTATTAATAAATATAATCGGATAGGTGATGATATTCATTCATATGGACCGACTCCCGAATAACGTAATTGTTTTGTCGATTCAACCCATGACGCACGATTGGAGAGATATAGGTTCAGACTGTCTATTGAGTACTTATGATTGTTCATAAGATGTTTGTGTGGAGATTAGCCTGGGTCTTCTACCATGACTGGATCGGTCCCTTCGCTGGCTCATTCTGCCTGCAGCGGGGCTGCGTAGCGTAGTGCGTCAGAGGAAGACGTATGACTCCCCGAGTTTTAGCTGTGGTTAACCTAACCCCTAAGGTCTCCGCAGAGGCTTAGAGCGTGATCGCGTCATTTCTAGCTGGAGGTATCCAACAGATATTTTTGTTCGTCTCCAGGTGCAGTGGTCGCGATATCTCCATCTTCAGCATACTGTCAGTATCGCTTGAAGAGCCAGATTCTGGTCTATTTTCTATGAAACTAGCCATTCCTCCATTTCTCGCATGACAAACACTTCACGAAGACAAGGGCTGGCCCTCCCAGCTACTCCAGCTACTCATTCGACCTCCCTCTATGGTAGAGCTGCTACATGGACCACCTTCTCCCCACCAGCCCGCGCGACTCTCCCTCACATCAGACACGCCAGATCTCCCATTAAACCCCGAAGAAGAGCCTACGCGCGCCTCTGAAGCCGAACTAGCCAGATCTGAACGGGGACGTCCTGCCCATCGCTCGCGTAGAGGACGCAAGAAGAAAGCTCCATTCGCGTGGACGTCAAACTGGGCTGAAACGATGCTGAGGTTACGCTACGGGTCCTCAGAGGACGGAGGGTTGAGAGATCGTTTTGATGGAGGAAGGAGCTCGCGCGAGCTCAAAGAAGCATGTAGGTTTCTTGCTGCAGAGACCTCCCGTCTCGCGGGGTATGCTGTTACACCAGCGCAATGCAAGTCTAAATATGTTGCTAGTGGGGTTGAGTCTAAAGTTGCCATTATCTTTTTCACCCAATCTTTGTTTCTGTTTTGCTCTTGTTGAATTAAGCATACGCACACGCACAAACTGTGGACGCACTATCGAGCTTCTCTGCTAGAAACTGGAACAGGACAGAGCAACCGCTGGTGCCCCGCCAGTTATACGGCCATGTGTGACGTTTGGGGTCACCGCGTCGGAATGGGGAGTAACGTTTTCTACTCCAGCAATAGACACCATGCCGAAGCAGCACGGTCCAGGCAAGCGCAACATGCGCGGGAGCTACCTCATGAAGCAGAGAGGAGCAATGAACCTTCTGGGTACGGAGAAGAAAACAGCGATCAAGAATCGCTAGAAGGGAACGAGGCTAGTAGAGAAATAGAGCCAAAACAGCCATTCTGTAAACGATCAAGAGTCCGAGGAGGAGAAAGAGGAGGAAGAGGAGAACGTACACAAGGCTACAAACGCGTCTGAAGAAGAGCAGCAGGAGAAAACCCGTGATCGCCGCCAAGGATGGCGAAGTCGTTCGGGCGTGAAGCGAAAGGGTCAAAACGACTGTTGCCGATGGAATTCTTGCTGCGAGTGATAGTTTGTCGGACATTGCATCCGCGTTCAAAAACGTTCGAACGCAAGAAAAAGACGATGTTTTTTCCTCCTGACGGAGAAAGAAGCCATATAAGACAGTTATTGCAAGATCTCACGCAAAGTATTTGCGCGCAGACCGACATGTTGACCCAGCTCGTCCGTTTAATGTCAGAAGGGGCCGCGCTACCTCATGGCAGTTCTTCAGCTGGACGCACTCAAGCTGGTGATGACGAAGGAAAAGAAGTTCAGATATTACTTTAAGCTAATGGCAAATTATATTTGCTATGTCATCTCGTTTTTGCTTTCCCATCTGTCGCGCGAGCGCAGACCCAATTTGAACTGTATCGTCCGGCCTCTCAATCGACGATTCTTTGTATCTCTTGATATGCGTTCCGACGCGCAAGTCAATCATCAAGTTGTGGAACCACGGTAGCGGTGACCACGCGGACAGACGTATCGACATTCTCCTCATCTAAAACTTTTACTAGTTTGCGGAAGCGCCCCTGCCAAAGGCCAAATGTGTTGAAGTGTCGCTGTTCCTGCGTTAAAGAGCCACTTTCTTCACGCTCAGTATAGGGTACGATGAGTGATGGTAACAGTGCATACCCAGCATCTCCAATGAAGTGCGTTCCGGCAGGGACGACATTGTGAGCGTGCTGGCCAATGTAGCTATATTTCCAAGTCTTATTGTCTAACCATGAACCCGGGCGTATCTCCACGCTCATGAATCTGCAGTTGGCGGCCAGAACGGCCTGCATGTTGAGTGCTGGATAGCCTTTCGACAGTAGTAACCGTCGAAGTCCTTCGGACGCTGGATCGCTACGAGCGATCCATCCACCGCACCGACAACCTAGGATAGCCACAGCAAACAGCAAAATGTTCTTGAACAGAATCCCACCCACTCTTGTTGTTGGGAAATCAAATTACATCATCGGCAGCGCCATGCAGCACATGAACGACCTTGTCCACAATATCGATGACGTAACTCTTGCTCATTCCCATGGCGCCTCCCGTTTCGCGATAGCCACTCATCGATGCCAAAACGTACAACGCAGCGGCAACCTTCTTCAGGTACGAGTGTTGTTTCACAGCCGAATTCGCAAAAACAGCACATATTTCTCGCAGAAAGCGAGCGATCTCCAGAAAAGAATTTCTTGAACATCTTAGATTCTTTGTAAACCAGCTCTCCGCGTACGACGGATCCCCGCAGCATCTTGACCAACGCAAGCTACGTCACTGTGGCCTTCTCCTTCTTACCCAACCCACGCTTGTTGCTTGCAGCGAGAAGCATAGTCTGCCCAGCGAGAGCGGAGGCTAGCACTACAGTATCTTCCATTTTCTTTTGCTGACTTGGTAATGCCACCTGGAGACGCCTTCTCGGGGTCGTCTGTAGCTAATTTACCTCGAGAAGTTGTCTCTTGAAATCTCCGGTTGTCATGCCGTAGAGGTCCGTCATCCTTCCAATCAGAAACGATTTTACTTCTCCAGGTAGAGCGGTGTGCTGGAGATGACGCGACCACGCTCTTAAATTCCTCTAGTTATACGATAGAGACTCAAAGAGTCAGTATTCGTAAACCTAGGGCAATAGTCTCTTTGATGCTAAAACTAAACTGTTATTTGTTTGCTTATCTGCGGCAAAGCCGCCTGTGTGTTAATGTATGATTCTAACTATCTACCATAGTTAAACCTAGTCAAATGCATATCGAGTGGCCCTTTGGCCACGTACTAAGGTCCTGTTAATCCAAGTGGTACCAAGTACCACCTGCTGCAAGTTGACACGTAGCATGGTTTCACTTCGTGCCACCTTCGTGTAACCCCGTTACACCCCCCCCCCCCCCCACTAAACCGTGGACACACTGTATCCACGGGGGTCTGATTATATCAATATCAAAAGTCCAGAAACCTTCCGCTTCATGAGCGTTTCACTGTCCGTTCCGCATCGAGTGTTCGCACTCAGATGTCAACATCCAATTGGTATTTGACCTCCCTCGTTCGCCTCGCGACAGCAGCTCTCGCCGTGGAAAAGGCCCTCTGTGTCTCCAACACCTTCGCTATCCTCGTCATCCCGTACGGGAGAGGTCTCTGACCTCGCGCCATCCGTATCCTCGAGGCACTCGGTGCGTGAGTATCACTCAGCGCCCAAGCGCCGATACGGTCAGAAGACCATGAGTGGAGGCGGCGAAGCCGCTGGAAGTAGTGCCCCCGTGCGCTTTGCGCGAGACGCCCTCTTGACGACCTTGAGAAAGGTGACGAGGAGGTCGACTACACTGAGTACATGACCGAGTAGCCCTGTCCGCTCACCGAGCCCGCGCCGCCAGCTGCGCGCTCCGGATTCTTTCGAGCTTTTGGCTCCACGAGCCATGCGCAATGCGCCTCCGCTGCCTTCGGGGGGAACAACCGATGATCCCAGGGAATCTGGTGTCGTCACCAATCCTTTGGACGAAGTCCAAGAGCAACAGCTCGCAGCTGATCCGCAGCTCCCACGTCGAGGCGCCCTATGGCTCGGCCATTGCTTACCCCATCACGTCGTGACTATGGGCTATGAGCCTCGCGACCCCTGCGAAGTTGTGGTATTGCAGATCCGGATAAGATGGAAGTTGACCGGCAGCCAGAAGATCAACGTCAGCAGCGGCAGCCATAACAGCGTCAAGGTGATGGATCCGGACCATGCGACACGTCAGGTCTGTATATGGTACGGATCCTGGATCCGTCCCGTGGATAAGGTCTAAGTACTAGATCCGATCAGTTTAGTGCACACCGGGTTGAAGATCCGTATCTAAAGGGAGGTAGAGCGGAGACGGGTGGCCAGGAATAGGTCAGAGATGGGATCCTGGGTTATAAGTAGTCCGTAGGACAGGCTTTGGGATGAGATCCGAAGGTAGATAGGCTAAGGTATAAATCAGAACCGAATTTGCACTGGAAGACAGACTTGACTATAGTATAGGGAATTTCTATTGGCCCCATACATAGACCAAGTCTAAGCTTTGGCGATCTTCCTGCACACGTGGCAGCCCCTGGATAGCTTGGCCAGGTCACGCTCGCCCTTTGATTTCTCACCCCCCCCCCTCCCCTCAAGATCCCGCTATTGAAGGCGTAAGCATCGTAAAGGAACAAGGACAACTCCGATAAGGAGCAAGGACACCTCAAGAAGGAACAACTCCGGATCTCGTATTTCTATTACGGATCCACAATGTCTACGCAGAGCTCAAGACCAAAGCAACATCGGATCTCGTGGGCAGGAATACCCGCGCAGATCCACCCCCTCCCAAGTCCCCACAAGGACGTCCAAGGCCTACCAATTGCTCATCTCGTGTCAACGAGAGAGCAGTACCAGATCGCCGACGAGTACACAAGGTGAACCACTTAGCAACTGCACGGCCGTCGGAGTACCCCCTCCGTTAGTCGGTATCTGGCGCAGTGCGTGTGAGTTGGGATCCTACTAAAATTCAGTGGATCCACTCCACCACAATGGTGCGCGTGCCCGGATCTCTTGGCGACGCGGGATTTCACCGTGAGTCCCAAGATGATGCGCAAGTGAGCAATGAATCGGGAGGTGAAGCACCGACGAGGACTGGTTCGCCGACGGCGGCGTTGAAAGAGAGATCCATGGATCGACAGAGCCCTGGGAGGAACTCTGCCGACGGAAAAGAGGATGTTCTGGCAACGGATCAGGAAGAGAAACCTCGCTTTCCACTCCAGGTCCCTTCGGGGACACCCGCAGGTCTTGAGCGAGTCAGAACGTGCCGAACGAAGGATCGTTCGCGAGAGCGAATGACCCTTCATCCACCACCACCACCCAGCGGCCTCAAGTGCCACGTCTAATAAGAAGACGCGTTGGCCGCACGGAAGAAACACAAGCACCAGGCACGGATAACGAAGATCGTGCTGTAGTAAAGGCTACCTGGTCACGATCTAAGCTGGATTCGGCGTACGTGCGCACGGAGCTAAACGACTTCCTGCGCAAGGACCCAGTGATGCGGATCCTGCAGCTGTAGCAGCTCGGATCCCTCACCGGACCTGTGTCGCCCCCGTCGTCAACCACAAACAAGCTGGACGACGCAATGAATCTGCTGAGGATGCTGGAAGAAGCCGGTCTTATGACAGGAGCGTTCGACGCTGACGACCTGTTCCAGTTGGACGCCGACACGATCCGGATCTCGGCCGCGTCGCTTTTCAACTTGCTGAAGCCCCTCGTGGACGAGCGATCGGCGGCCGCAGCGCCCTAGACCAAGCTCGAGCACAGCTCGACAATCCAAGGCCGCGTACACCAGGTCGCCGGAGTACCACACCGGATCATCGCAGTACGCATCGGCTACGTCAGAAATCGGATTCAGCCGCTCATCGGAGCTGCGACCGATATCGCTTGGGCCAGCCGGTGCCGCGATACTGCACTCACCTTCTGCGAGCACTTTGGCAGATAAGATCCCGGCTCCACGTCCGGTGAGACCGTCGAAGCCCGGATCCGGTCAGCGGGTCCGGTCCAGGAACCGACGAGTGGGCTAGAGACGTACTTCCAAGCGGCTATGGCACGTTGCCTGAGCGTGAAGAGGCCAGGGCTTCGCGACTGACTCCGCACCCACGCGGGCCGGGATCGCAGGATGTCAACATGGAATCGGTGGGATCGCAAGATCACCACCCCGAGCACTGGGAGCATGACCCGGGTCATCTCGACATGGGATCCACGAGACGCACGGCTACGACAGCGGCAGCAGTCGTTCCGATTGGATCGCCGACGGTTCAACGCGTCAGGATATCGGCCATCTCGGATCTGAAGCAATTCACAGGCAAGGATCATGACGAAGAGCGGGCACGAGGGTGGATCAGCAAAGTCAAGTGCGGCATTCACGAGGGATCAAGCTAAAGACGAAGGGGAAGCCTTACGTTCGCGGATCTGCTTACCGGACCCGCGAGGGACTGGTACAGGCAGCTGAGCCGCACGCGGTCGAAGTGGAGTGACTTGCCCAGGAGCTTCCAGACGCATCACTGCGGATTGGGAGTCTCGGTAGCGTGGCAATACTACCACGCGCGCAAGCGCGCAGAGGAGACGCCGCTGGTGTATCTGCACCGCCTCAACATTGCAGGCACGCACGCGAGGCTGAAGATCAAGGATGGCGGCGCGAAGGTCCGCCGCGAGCACTTGGAGCACTTCATCGAGACAGTGGGAGACCAGGATCTTGCGGATCAGCTCACTCTGCTGCGCTTGGCTGACGCGGATCTGTCGAAGGACGTGCTGCGCGCGCGCTCGCGCGCGAAGTCGCGCCAGAAGAAGTCGACCGGATCCGGCAAGTACCGATCCAAACCGAGTCCTGCGCCACCAACGGCTCCAGCCCGTGCTGTACGCGCTATCAAGTTCCCTGATTCCGGATGCGAGTTCGGATCGGTCTCTGAGGAGTCCGGATCCGAAGGCGAACTGCGCCGAGCGTACGTGACGGCGGCGAGTTATGAGGATCAGGCAGTTGCAGCAGCGGATCCGCCAAGAGCACCGGATCCTATGCGCTCAAACGATGCGCAAGAGGATCCTCGACAGCAGGATCGCCGCCCGCGTTTCGGCAGAGATGGCCAGATGCGATGCTCGCACTGCGGGTCGCATAAGCACTCGGATCTTGGGTGTTGGAAGCGTCATATCTGTCAGAAGTGCGGCAACAGAGGACTCCATCAGATCGGTGTTTCTTCGTGTGTCGTGGCCGTGAAGAACTCCACGATCACGGCAAGTGCCAGATGGAAGAGTTCTACAACTTCATCGGTCAGTGGTTCGACCCCAGCAAGCATCCGGGACTACTACCTGAGTCTGCTGAGAAGATGTTAAATTAGGACGCTCGCCGGTTTTGATTCCGGTACGAGACGAGCGTTCTAGCTCATTCATCTATGCATGCGTGGAGAAGAAGACGAAGGATCAGGTTAGGGATCGCGAGCTGATCTATTTGATAATACATATGAACTTTATAAGAAACGTACGGCTATGGTTGCAAGTCTTCGACTTGATGACGACTACGAGCGATACGAGGTCACGATGAATTTGGATCTGCGGCCCGCTGAGTCGCGCGGATACTGGAAGTACCATGTCCTGGCAAGCAATTCAAGCAGGCAAATGCGAACAGCAAGATCAACAACAACGTCAAGGCTGTGGCGCTTCTTGACTCAGGATCCGAGGTGTCGATCGTCGACGCCACCTTTGCTCGTAAGGTAGGATGCCATATCGACACAAATCAGAGTCAAGAATGCCTCGGAATTGGTGAAAAGCTGTATTTCGCGGATAGACGCACATGGATCAAGCTTACCTTGGCGGGATCCTTGGTGTACTTCAACCACCGAGATCTGGGTGGGAGACGCTCTGCCGCCGGACGAGGTGCGAGTCATGTTGCAGGTGCGCCGCCAGATCTTCAACCACAAAGCCCGCCCGGTGTTTGTGGGTGAGCATCTAACGGTGGCGGGCGCAGAATCCATGGAGCTCCCGCTGCGGATCTGTGTGTCTGACAATGAAAAGCTGCGATTAGTTCGCGGTGAGCGCTGGGTGCCCCCCCCTAGTTAAAGGCCCAGGCAGGATCCGCTACTTACATCTCACGAACCTGGGCGACACGAAGCTGATCTTGAACAGGGACGTGCAGATCGGATTGTGGCTGATCGGGGATCACGTTCCTCGCCAGCTGGGCTTTGTCTCTGTAGGATCCAGGCGCTACGCCGAGTAGCAAACACTGGCGTGGGAATCCATTACGGATGAACATCCGCCGTAGCAGCGGCGCCGCCAGCGCCGGATCTGGAACCCGCAGTTGATCGGGTGGAGTACGACCCGCCGACCAGGATCCTGCCGCGACCGAAGGTACCTGAACCCACTGGAAGTGAGGATGAGCGCCAAGAGGAGCACTGGGTGGCGGTGACCCGCCCTCTGAATGCAAGTCGGGGACAGCACAGTGAGACACCTATTTTGAGACAAGAGCGTAATCACGCCCTGTCTCGTGCACCCAGTACCGGTGACGTGCATGCAGAATGGACAATCGGCGCGAAGGCCGCGATATCTGACGGAAGCCCAGGAGAAGCCTCGGTGGTGCAAGAGGTGTGGCAAACGCGCCCGAGGACGGCGGCCAAAATGAGACCTCGCACGACCCCGCCCGAGACTGGGATCCCGTGATCGACCCGCCGACGGACGTCACTGTCGCGATGCGTGCCACTGATTTTGCGGTGGGGAAGATGGGGCGACAGGCGACCAGTCAACAGGCCCTGTACAAGGACGGGGCCACGGTTTCATATCGCCAGGAACGCCCGACGGCCGCAATGCGTGCCGCGAGGGCCGCGCGAAGGGCGCCTCGATTAGCGAAGGCCCCAAAGGGAGTTGCACGCTCGGGCCTGGTGGGGAAATTGCGCCAGGGGAAGACGAAGCGAACGATGCCGCTCACGAAGCCGACAGAAGCTTCGGGGCTGAACAATCGCCGTTGATCGACCTGCAGGAGTCAGGTGACCTACTGGAAGTGGACCTCCCGTCGGAGACGTTGGATCAAGCGACACTGTTTCCAATCGAGGACCCCGCGGACAAGCCCGAAGCCCGAGTCAAATATCTCACGGAGGATCGCCCGATGAAAGCGGCAAGAACTGATCTGGACGGTGGCACCAAGATACACGACGACTCGAAGGAGGATCCAGTCGAGGATCCCGAGGTCTGTTACCACGGCGGAGGCACGCTGCACACCGAAGAAGTGCACAGCGAGCTGGTTGTGCTGCCAGAGGTAGCACTCATCACGGATAAGGTGCGGATCGAGGATCTGCAAGTGGGGGATCCTGAGGTGAACACAGAGGAAGAGATCCGTCAGCTACAGGACATTATCTGGTCCTACCAGCACTTACTGATCGGCAAGGGCAACGCGCTGCCTCCTTCACGAAAGCACGTCTGACAGTTCGTGAGGAACATGGCAACACGCACGTATTTGCCTACTGGACGAATCTTGAGTCCCTTTGCATACGAAATGAAAGCCCAAGTAGTCTTCATCATCTTGAAATTCCATTCGACAGATGTGCGCACAGCACTCATTTCTCGATCGAAAATGCACTGGTGAATTGTTAGAACTGCAGTTTTGAACCCAGTGACGCAGTACTTGCTCAAAGGGTACGCTGGGTCCCCAAAGATGGCCTGCCCAGCAAAGATGTGATCGTTATCCTCGAAATATGGAAGCAAATTGCTTGCCGCAAACACAGTCCTATCGTGGCGGCGCCGTTCGTATGACCCCCAGAAGTGAATGCATAAGCCATCCGGGGCCGTAAGCCCTGTGTAGTCAGCAGAAATGCACTTGTCAGAAGAGGTGCACTTGCAAACGATAGCATGGCTACATTGAAGGGCTACATACCTTGGTAGATGGCGCAGTGAACTCTCTTGTGGCCGCTATAGACATGGGCTTGTAAGTTCTCAGCGCGCCGCCGCGCACGTGCACTCGGCCGGCAGATAGGAATTTTAGTTCCATCTGGAAAAGCAACACTCTAGTAACAGGAGCTCGTGCTGAGATTGCAGAACAGTACGATTCGATTCGCTCACTAATGAGCGTCTTGTGGAAGTAAACTTCCCTTCTCTTCTGGTGTCTATGATTATGATGTCCACTACAAGAACACAATGCAATTGTCGGAACCTCATTAGAGCAATGATGTAGTGAGCAATAGCATTCGTACGCACCCATGTACAGAAACATACACGACAACGTGAAGCTCGCGCGGCCGAACTTGCTCTCCATGTCGTAAAGCCGTCGAGGATAGCCCAGGCGGGACACTAAAATGTACATGGCCTCCTCCACAGAGCAGCGGTCACCACGCTCAGTGATGATGACCGCCGGCAGGCGCAGCAGCGCAACAAGCCGGAGGATATCGCCCACAGGAAACCTAAAGTCGTGCTCAGCGTTCGCGTCCGTGCACGCGAGCAGGTTGAACCGAATAGCCGGGATTAGAGACCGCTCGGGTGCGTGCACGGCACCGGCCGCCACCAGCTCCAGCCACGTGTTCTCCTCCCCGTACTGGACGAGCACGGCGAGAAGCTCAAGTCCTCGCTCTGCGTCAAGCGCAGTCTGCCGCGAGCAACAGCTCAGTGAGAATATATACTACACCGAGAAATACGCACGCAAAACAGTACCCGCTCAGTGACAGCATAACGGCAGGCTGCGCCTGGAGAGCGACGCTGCTAGTGCTTCGGATGCGCTGCGCCCAAGGCAGCGGCGCCAGTGGTGCAGAGCTTGGGGCAGACGTGGCGAGCGCGCGGATCCTGAAGGTTGGTACTATCGCTTCTGCTGCGTCAACGCCACTCATCTCCACCGTACCGTAGTGAACAGTAGTCGCTTATTGAGTATTCTGCGGTAGGCAAAATGTGAGGGTAAGTGAACCTCCGAAATCTTTAAAAAATCGAAATGGCTTTCACTACCACCAATCACGGGCTGTGAGTGTAGTGGTAGTGAAAAGGAGATTTCGAAACCTCTCTACTGGTGGTTTATAACATGTTGTAACGTTTCATTGTTATTAGGGGTGTTAGAGCTGACAAAAGTCCCGACAAAATCGCATGCGGTTTCGCCCCGAAATGGCATCTGATTTTCTAGCAAATGCCATGTCATTTCGAAATCACCCACATTCAGAGGTGGGCGAATCGCGAAATAGGTCCTGCTATTTGCCGCCAATATCCCATACGCCAATTGGCAACCTTCAACCTTCAAGGCGAAGAAGCTTCCCTGACGCCTCCGTCGCTGCCAGGCTGCCACCATCGCTACCTGGCTGTGACCACGTTACCCGCAACGTGACACAGACACAAACACTCACAGCTGAAGCTGTTGCTTCGTCGTTAGGCTCGCTCTCTCTCTCAAACGGTCCGCAACCAGTACGTTTCCTTTGTATCTTTCAAGCTACTGTTGTTCGCGTGGTAGCACTCTTTATGCATACAGACATGAGCATAAAACGCAGCGCCTTGTCCGAAAGCTCGAAGGTTCACTTGTCTGCGGAAGACTACAAAGTTCTGGTGGATTGGATCGAAGTTGGAGCAAACTTCAAGGCCATCTACGGTACGGACAAGAAGCCGAAGGTTGGAGGATCGCCCAAGCAGACCAAGAGTTCGGCCTTCAAAGACGTGGCCGACTACTTGTACGCCACTACAGAGCACCGGGAACTTCCCCACCTGACGGGCGATCAAGTTCTGATACCCCGTGGACGAAACTTCAAAATAAATGACATGTCATTTGCGTAAGAATCGCATGCCATTTCGGGTCGAAATCGCATGCGATTTTGAAGCGACTTTTCGCAATTCTGACATTCCCTATTAAGACAACAATCGGCAGCTCCTCCTGTGATGATAAAAAATATCATATTCATCTACCTGCCAGCACAGGCTACTGTATGCTGCTTGAGCACAACCGCAACATATTACTCTAGTATAAATCACTTGCTGAATTCCGCTTTTCAGCACCAACTCTTACAGGGAAATCTCGTCCATCTCATCAGCTACAAAACTACGAGAGTAGTTACCGAGGATACAGTGTCACCCAAGAGAGACGTAAGTCAAATGCTCCCACAGTCCAGTACATTTAGCAGGAACCTCTAACGCCGCTCAGAGCGCAACTGCACCGATAAACTCAGCAGCACAGGCAGCTCTTCGATAGAACGACCCGCTGCGGCCGTGCAGCAACATAATGGCTATCTCTCGAGCTTATGCTGTTGACGGCTGCTTAATTCGCGTATGGCGTCACCTACACCACACTCGTGTTGCCACAGCAGCCAGAAATCCAATACTTCATGACCGTAGCATCGCATACGTCGACAAGCATCTTGGCGGATCGGGACACTATGTTTAATCAACATATTGCAGCGACATCGAATCTTCTTCATTTGGAACGGCTCCATGAATATCGTCTGCGAGCCTCCGACACTTCGCAATATAATAACAGGGGCGTGACAAGCGGCTGCGGCGGTGCGGGATCGGCTCGCGAGCATCTATAGTAGTCTCTTGGTCGCTTCAAATCCTCGTGGCGCGCGAATGAATGAGCAAGCCAGCGGGCTGCAACGTACGAGCGACCTTGGTGCTTGGGTTGCGCTTCAAATCCAACCCCACAATCTCATCGGCCAGTGATAGGCCGATAATTCACCATCTTTTCCTCGCATTGGCCGAAAAACGCGCGGTCCTGCCACATCACCGGCACATAGATCGCGGTTTTCTGCTACAACGTCACTGCTCCCTCGTGATCTTTAATGGTGTCCCCTCAACCACCCTTCTATAATCATTTTGATGAAGTACAACGGTTTTTAGTACCTACAGTCTGCCGCTATAAAAGTTAGTTTTCAAAGTAAATACTGGACGTCCTTCCGCCTTCTTATCTTATGCGTTGTGTCATCGAGTTAGCGCAAATGTCTGCTTCGACTGCATCCACCAGCTCCGTCACTCACTTTACCATTTGCACCAAACTCCATAGGACAGTTTCCCCCCCATCTTTGCCATAATGCTCGCCCGCACCTCCGCTCCTCTGCGCCGCGTGGCGACTACCGCCGCTGGCGCCGCCCGTAATGCCAGCACCATCCAGTCCATTCACGCGCGCGAGATCATCGACAGCCGCGGCAACCCCACGGTGGAGGTAGACCTGACGCTGTCTGGCAGTGCCGAGATCTTCCGCGCCTCAGTTCCCTCGGGTGCCTCGACAGGCATTCACGAAGCCGTGGAGCTGCGTGACGGTGGCAAGCGCTTTGCTGGTAAGGGCGTGCAGCAGGCCGTGCAAAACGTCAAGAACGTGCTTGCTCCCAAGCTCGTAGGCGCCGACCCGACCAAGCAGCGCGACATCGACAACCTCATGCGCGAAATCGACGGCACGGAGAACAAGGGCAAGCTGGGTGCCAACGCCATCCTGGGCGTGTCTCTCGCTGTGGCCAAGGCCGGCGCTGCTGCCAAGGGCGTCCCGCTCTACCAGCACTTCGCCGACCTGATCGGCAATAAGAATCTGGTGCTGCCCGTGCCCAGCTTCAATGTGATCAACGGCGGCTCGCACGCCGGTAACAAGCTGGCCTTCCAAGAGTTTATGCTGTTGCCCACAGGTGCCGAGAGCTTCTCGGAGGCCATGGTCATGGGCTGCGAGGTGTATCACCAGCTTAAGAGCGTCATCAAGAAGAAATACGGCCAGGATGCTACCAACGTCGGTGACGAGGGTGGCTTCGCCCCCAACATCCAGAGCAACCGCGAGGGTGTGGAGCTGCTGATGACGGCCATTAACCGCGCTGGGTACGACGGCAAGATCGGCATCGGCATGGACGTCGCCTCGTCCGAGTTCCTGACCAAGGACGGCAAGTACGACCTGGACTTCAAGACGGAAGGCTCCACTGACCTGCTGACCGGCGAGGAGCTCGGCCAGCTGTACAAAGACCTGGCCAAGGAGTTTCCGATCGTCAGCATTGAGGACCCGTTCGACCAGGACGACTGGGCGCACTACACGTCCTTCACCGCTGGCATTGGCGAGAAGGTGCAGATCGTGGGTGACGACCTGCTGTGCACTAACCCCAAGCGCATCGCCACGGCTCTCGACAAGAAGGCCTGCAACGCCCTGCTGCTCAAGGTTAACCAGATCGGTAGTGTGACCGAGAGCGTGGACGCCGTCGCCCTCGCCCAGAGGAACGGCTGGGGTGTCATGACGTCGCACCGCAGCGGCGAGACCGAGGACTCGTACATCGCCGATCTGGCAGTGGGTCTGGCCACCGGCCAGATCAAGACGGGTGCCCCGTGCCGCTCGGAGCGTCTAGCCAAGTACAATCAGCTGCTGCGCATCGAGGAGGCCCTCGGCAGCGACGCCAAGTACGCTGGCAAGCACTTCCGCAACCCCTCCAGGATGTAAAGAATTGTATAAAGGTGCGAGGGTTTACTGCGTTCGAGCGTGGCGATAAAGCCGTTCGTTGCTGAATGTGCAAATAGCAATGAATTGATTCTCCTCAGTGGCTGCATCTTCCCCTTCATATTGAATTGTTGTGACATTGGCAATATGCTTCACCGCAAGTTGAAGTTGCTTGGCGTGACGATATTGTGTACAGTACACGAACTGTCCGTCGACGCGAGTACATGTATGAGCATGCTGCAGATCGCTTTTGCCGAGCGCGGCAGCACGACCACCGCAATCAAGTACTATACTGTACTTGTAGCGTCGCCAGCGAATTGTGCGAGAGACTACCGCCAAGGCGCTGCAGATCGCCCCTATGGAGGCTGACTTTTGCTTACGTCAGGACCATCTCTATGTATAGTACTGCACTGCTTCGCCTTGCGCCTCGAAACCCGGGCCAAGGACAGCAGGCAATCTCGCCGCTATATCCAATCCAGCAGGCCTGCGTCGACATGCCCACAGCTGTCTCAAATTACAATACACGTCTCATCAGGGCGAGTTTTGGTTTGGAGTCAACGTAAAGTAGCCTTCACTGCAGACGCATCCGCCCGGCTGGCTTCGCTGAACCATGTTGACGCCTCTGAGATTAGTTGACGACCGCCATTTCCCGACGCCAGGTCGCAGTAGCGTGTTGTTACAGCTTGTTAGGGCACCGGCAAATCTATTCGTCTGGTCCATAGAGCCCGATGCGATCAACCGAGGGGAAAATCCACCGCGAAAACAATCACTCCAAATAGTTTGAGCCAAACTGCGGCCGAACCAAAGTTGCCAGCAGCCAGCAAACTGGCAGGCGACAGTAAGGGCGCGGCGCCACTTGTCATTTAAAAAGCTTTTGACCCTTCTCGCGTCTGATCCACAAAGAAGGGCGATTTCCATTTGTGCGCCTCGGAGTCTGGTCACACAATATAACATTTAGCGGGCATTGGGTAGTACCAATGATAGCGGTGGGGAGTTTGTCATCGCGAATACAATCGGTGACTCCATACCAATCTGACTGTCCAGCGAGCATACGAGCGATCTTCAATGTCGCCGTATCGACAACGACTAGACCAGAGAGCCTCGATGTCAGGTTTGTCGCCGGATTTTACTTCTCGTCTCTTGCCACTTTTGCCGTCGATGCCGCACACCAGAGATCTAGCCGGACGGTTGCAACTCATAACGACGATAATAAAGACTCCAGCGAGCGTTAATTACTGCCACGTTGGCGAATCGGCAAGTAGAAGGGAAAGTGCATTGCATTCGCTTTCATCGTTAGTGTTGATTATGCCTTCTTGGGTTGTCTAATAGAAGTCAAAGGCGACTACATTGCGGGCGCCACAGCACTACGGTCATCGTAGCCGCCAATCCCACCCCCGTCGATCCAAAAATGACACGAGCCTGCAAGCTATCGTTGCTTTTTGTGGGATTTTCGCGGAAAGGTCCAAGCAAGCATTATTTTCCGTCCATAGTAGAACCAAGTGAAAACTCTTCCTGGCTGCTCGAAACAGCTGGTTGAATGTGGCTGAGTTCAGACCGGGCGCGCCGTCTTCTTTTTTATCCTCTCGAGCTATTCATCCACGTCAGTTCTCAGTACGCGCGTTACATTCACGAACACCTCTTGTTTGCCGGTGCGCCGCGCTTGACCAGAACCGGACGTTCCAGCAGCAGATCCCCTTCAGCTCCGTTACGCCTATCGCATCGCATGATGGACCGCAGCGAGAACAGCGGCGTCGGCGATACTTTCGTAGACACCAACACTTCTGAGTTCCCCATCTTGGGTGACACCGTGTCTCCTGTGACGCCCGAGGGCCACCCCAGCATGAACATACACAGCAGCCGCCATAGCCTCAGCCCCAACGGGGGAAGCAAGCGCAAGCTGACGCAGTCTCCGCTCTCGCAGACGCAGTCATCGTCCTCGTCGTCGCTGGCGGTCTCCAGGGCTTCCAACTCGCTCACCGACCGACTCACCATGATGAACATCCCGACGCAGGATCTCAAGGGCGCCGTGTTCTACGGCTGGCTTTGGAAGCGCGGCCAGTCCTTCAAGACATGGAAGAAGCGCTTTTTCCTATTGAACGGCGCCGCGCTCACCTACTACACTCAGTGCTGCGTCATCGCCTCGGACGTACTGGGTGGTGGCACCCATTGCCTCGACCTGCCTGTTAGGGGCGGCCTGCGTGTGGCGAAGGCCGAGCTCTCGGAAATGACCAGTTTTGGACTCAAAATCACCAGCTCGAGTGGACGGGTGCTTTACGTACAGGCAGGTGACCAGGCTTCGCGCGAGCAGTGGCTCAAGGTGCTCAAGGAGGCACCACTCATGCGCGGAGAGATGATTATGGGACAAGTACCGATCCGCCGGACGATGGCCAGCGACCTATCGACACAGCGCTCGTACCAGGCAGAGGGCAGCTCGCCCTTCACGCAAACGGCCATGAGCGTGCTCAGCAGCGAAGATGAGGACGACGTACAGGATTGCGACATGCAGGGCTATATGCACGTACGGGGTGGTCTGCTTCCCAGCTGGAAAAAGCGCTTTATGACCCTTATAGACGGACACCTCTCGGTACGACGGAGTCGGACGCAGCGCAGCTCAGACCCACAGGAAGCAGACAAGCCGTTTGAGGTGATCTCGGCCGTGCGCTGGAGCGGCCACGCCCACGGTCTCTGCATCCGCCTGGAGAATCACAAGGAGCTGTACGTGTACGCGGACCACGACGCGGACGCGGCCATGTGGCTGGAAGCACTGAAGAGTTGCTAAGTTAGACCAGAAGGCGGAGACGGGGGCGCCGAAGCGCTGTCCGCCCCCATTGTACTGCGATCGCAAGCATACAAGCCGTAGAAGACCAACCGACAGACCGACGGACAGCCTCGGCACGGAGCGAACTACATGATCGACTTCGCTCCCTCCTACCCCAGCTAAATTATTAGACGCGATAATTATGACCAAATCGACGTTTCCGCCCACAAAATTGGCGGTCAGTTTTGTGTACGTACGCTTGTGTGTTGTCTCGCCTTTCCTTGCCTCGAGATGTCGGAGTTGTTATTGCTCCATCACGTGCCAGCGTTTAGAGCTCTGTTAGTTGTTGCACTTCGGGCAGACGGCGACGAAACGCCCGCCTCAGTGTCCGAACGCGAACCGAACACCCGAGAACTTCAGCTCGATCGTTCTGGTCGTTGCCGATACTGTACATGTATATCTAGTTAGTAACACCCGCTGGAGGGTAAATGTGTCAACGATATCGGACGCACGCCAGTGCGCACGTGGCGACCTCTTCCTACGTCGTTACACTCGACTGCAGCGCTCAAGACCGGCGCCATAAGTGTAGCCATCTACATCATTTCTGTTTTGTGGCCCACATCAATACAACAGTGCACTGGATGCCATTTAACCCGTCGCCATGTCTCGCTCCGCGCTGACCCGGCACGCGCTGCAAAAGTCTCTTCGTGGCCAGAGCGCGCAGGACCTACCGCCCGAGGAGACGGAGCGTCGCGTCAAACAGGATGAGCTGCCCATGTGCGCGGCGACCTTGTCGCGTAGGCCTTATGCATCACAAGTCATTTTTAATTAACTTATATTTTACCCTGGTTATTTGCTGCAGCTACGGCAACGACACGACGTACAACCTGAATACACTGCTGCATCAGAACATTCTGCAGTCCGCGTACTTCCACGAACTCTACAAGTTCAGGACGTATCACGAGGTAGTGGACGAGATCTACTACCGAGTGGACCATGCCGGTACGAAACAGGGTAACCTATCTGGTAATTAGAATAAAAGCTAACCACTTTTTGTTGCCATAAAGAGCCCTGGTCGCCCGGGACGGCGCGCATCCCGTCGAGCTGCTTCTGTCTGCTGCAAAAATTCTTCCTCATGCGGCTCACGCGCAAGCAGATGCAGGGGTTGCTTCGGCACACGGTGGGGGAGATAGGTTAATCAATAGGTTATATGACTTAAGGAAGGGTTATTGACTGTTGTTGATGCCTGCAGGACTCGCCTTACATCCGCGTAGTTGGTTTCCTGTACCTCCGCTTTACATGTGACCCAGAAGAGCTCTGGACGTGGTTTGAGCCGTTCTTGGAAGACCCCGAGGAGTTCAACGCGTCGGCTAATCCGAGTTTGAAAACGTGAGTTGGGCGGGCGACTGTACCACCAGGTGGTAAGGAAGACTGCTGCTGCTACTGTGATATTGATTACCACTGCAGCATGCAGTCATCGACTGGAGTACTGAGTGTGAGGTGTGTTTGTCGGTGGTGCTGATGTAGGACAATTGGCGAGTGGCTTATCAGTTTACTGGAAGACAACAACTACTTCGGCACGATTCTTCCTCGAATTCCGAAGAAGATCGAGGACGGGATCAAAGTCAAGGTGAGTTGCTCAGGATCTGCGTGGAGGGATGGAGCACGGCGGAGTTTTGGCTGGACACGTGCCCCATTGTTCGGTGGGGGGGGGGTTATGTTCAGCGATTCTATCTTCTTGATAGAACGGGTGATGTCTATAAGCAGTGCGTATTGATGTGGAGTTTGACTTATGTCTATGTGCGTGAATATTTGATGTTAGCTTATATTATTGTCCCGTAAGAAGGAACGTGCCAAAGAGAATCTGGCCATCGTTGACAGCTTAAAGCCAGGCACGAAAGTACGCGCGATGTATGCGGATGAAGAGAATGAACCTGCGGTAGATTCTTTTGTTTAGCCAGGGGAATAAGGCGAGGATATTTGGACTGATTATCTACTCGCATTCTGCCTGCAGATGTACGATGCGGTTATTGATTCAGTCGAAGAAGGAAATGAATTCTGGGTAAGTTTCACAGACCCAGTGCAGTTATTGCGTGTGTAGTTTCTAACTTATGCTTTTATTATTACTTCATCAGGTGTCGTTCCCGGCGTATGGAAATACAGAGAAAGTGAGCCTTGGAGACATTGAATTTGACAAGACCAAGCAGTACCGTAAGCGCTCACTCTCTCGTTCCCGCTCCGCTGGACGATCTCGCTCACGTTCTCGCGGACATGACAAAGGCCGCGATCGAGACCGCCGCCGAGACCGAAGCCGGGATCGGGATAGCCGACGAGACAGTGATCGCCGTCGTGGCAGTCGTCGTGACAGCTCGCGATCGAGTACCCGCCATCGTGCTCGCAGCAGGTCGCCGTCGGCTTCGCGCGACCGGCGCCGACGTGACCGCAGCCGCAGTCATAGCTGCATGCGGAGCAAGGCTGGGTACGTTCATGTGGTATGGTCATAGTGATTCGGTTTTCACTCACACTTTAATTATTTCGTTGTGCTCGATAAAGTGGAAGTGATATCACCGTCGACTTGCTGCAGCAAGTGCGTGAACGTGAGCGGCGCAAGGCTGAAGCTGTCGGACGCGACTACGCATCGCGGCCCGCTAGCTACAAGGGTTCGCTTTCGCTAAAGCTGGATCGCTGGACCACAAGGAAGCGCTCGCGCAGTCCAGCGAAGCGAAACGAGGTGGTGGTGGTGCAGCCAGGCATGTCGAAGGGCACTGAGCGCCGTAGCGGCTCACCGTTTCCTGAAAAAGCCCGTGAGGCCGAGGAGCGCTTGCAAAAGCTCCGTGAAATGTACGGCGATGCATCCTCGAAGACCAAGGACGAATAAATAAATCGTAGGTGTTAGCCAGCTAAGCGAAGGGTGTTTCTCTCTTGAGAGAGACAGTTGTATTCCCTCACGCTCAGTAATTTGCTGGCATGCCGACCTCTGTTGTGCATTAAAGCAGACAAGAGAAATACAGCCCCTCACGGACAGATCTGGGCGTATGTTGGACCTGGGAAATCTTGTTATGATTTACCACGTGGTAAGTCCATTGGTAATCACTGGTTATGCGTGGTACATGTATATTTTTCTTCTTGCTCATTGCTGTGGGGCAGAACTTGTATTTTCGTGACAAGAGTGGGAGATCCGAGGTATCTGCGCAAACACAACCCGTGTTTGCGGGGCAACCAAACCATTTAAGGCCAAGATCGACGCTAGCGATGGTTGAGCTGGAAGCGATTCCGTGGGGTCTGGTCATAGGAGGCACCGGCGCGGCGCTAGCAGTCGCTGGACTTAACTCCGGCTTAAGCGGAATGTGCCGGTCTCCGTGGGAAGCAGTGGCTCTTGCTGCGAGGATCGCCGCCGCTGTTTGCTGGACGTTTGTGCGATTTGTGTCGCGAGGATTCCGCCCGGAGTTCCCCAAGTGGACGTTGCTTTTCGAGATTTTGCGTGCGGCGCTCCGAACCATTAACGAACTGTATGGTGATCGTTTGGTGAAGGACGCCCAACACGCACGTGTGATCCGAGCTCAAAGCGAGGCAGTCGGTTCAGTGCTTGGCTGGTTCTACTGTCAATGGTATGGCCAATGCATGGAGAGTGTGGAGTTTAATGGCTTAGAACATCTGTGGCTCCGACCAAGGACCACTCGAGACAAAGACGCCAAGCGGCTAGTGGTAATGTACGTCCATGGGGGAGCATTTTCGCTGCTGAGCCCGAGATTGTACAGCTTCTTTGGCTCATCTCTGGGAGCAGCGATCGAGAGGGAGTTTGGGATTCGAGACTGCAATGCACAAGTGGAGATTTTCCTCGCTAATTACCACAAGACGCCAGAGTTTTGCTTCCCCAAACAACCAGAAGATATTGTGGCAGTCTATGAGTATCTACTTGACCATGGAGGTCTATCACCTGACCAAGTCATTTTAGCTGGGGACAGCGCGGGGGGAGGGCTCGTTATGTCAGCGTTGCTTCGCCTACGTGACTCCACATCAAACATTCTGCCATTGGCTGGCATCGTGTCAAGTCCATTCGTTGATCTGAGTGAAACCATCGACCCGGTTAGTGCTCGGAACTGCATCCTCACTAGCAGTATCACGAAAGCAGCTCGTGTTGTGTATCATCCGACGTGTTGGGACCGAACAACATGGGCTGACGCCTCTGCGGTGCATTGCACCCTCAGTGGGCTCCCTCCAGTATTCATTCAGGCTGCCACGTTGGACTACCTTTTCCAAGACTCTGTGCGCCTCGCTGATAAAGCAAAAGCTGATGGTGTTGAAGACTGGGAAATGGATGTGAATGAAGGTGTACCACATGTCTTCTCCTTGTTCCCGCCGTGGATATTGCCCTATAGTCAAGTGGGACTGCAGAAAATGGCAGCTTTTGCAGCCAAACAATTTCTGAAAGCGTAACAGCCTTGTGGGAACACTTAGAGGTACGTGCGGCCATATTATAGCTCGATAATACAATAGCAATGATGCTTAAAGCTGCCACGAAGGGATCGACTTGCTTGCCTCAAACGCGTATGCTCGATATCAAGACAGCAAGACGGATACTCTTGCGGGAAGCTAGGCTAGCTATCCAATGCCCAGTTAATTGTATAACACCTCGATTGAAGTACGTGACGGTGATTTTTACACCACCAATGATGGTGATGCGCACTTGGATAGTTTAAGGCAAAACTTGGGAACAACGTCGTGAGCTTTAGGCCTAGTACTGTAATAATGACTATTGGCTTTGATTTTTACAGCAAGCCATCGACCCCGTAGGTCGCAACAAACCGGTGAGGCATCACCCCACGCACTAGGCTTTTTACCACTTATACGGTACGTTCCAATGCACTAACAAGGATCCGAATCTGATGGTCGCCAGGCAGAGAAGCTTGTGGCTTTTGGATCGTTGGCAGATAATGAGGACATTGGACCCACATCAATCCGATGCGGCAAAGGATTCTCGCGCAAGTAAAAAAAAACTACGGGGAGATTTGAAAGAAGAACGAGGCGCATGGTGAGGAGAACCCCGAGGTCCACATGGCCTTCTGCGCTTCTCGAGAACGCTAGCAACTACAATCGAATAGTTTGCAGTCTATCTTTTAGCCAATGCCGGCATTTTAGAGCCTCTTGAGTTACAGCTCTGCTGCTGATGTCTTCAAATGAAATAATATACCGCACACTTTGAAGCAAACTCGACAGTAAATTGGTAGTTCCACAACAACATTAAGATAAGGCAAACGTTGTGGTATGGTTAGTATAAATTATCACTATTAGGGATTTTTCACACAATGTTTGAGGTTTAGTGTTTCTTTGATTGTCACGACAAAACGTCAATACTAACTAAAACATTAAACCCGCAATGCAGTTCTACTCTTTGCTCTCCAGTTACTTCAGAAGTATGGTTTTGTTCATTCGCGTCGTACTACTTTACGTTTTGAATTGGCGGTTTGGTTATTGAGGCTCGGAAATTGCAGTATTTCGTAGAATCATATAACTTCAGCCGTACCAGCCATGGCACTTGACGGGTGTAGAATGAAAACGGAAGGAAATACGACTGTAGTGTAGCCCCAAATACATTAAGGATAGTATGCCAGCGTAGGATTGGTAGTAGCGGTCTATTGGGGTGTTAGTTGGGGGGCTTGAATACATGTACTAGTATACCGATGCAATACAACAAAATTCGAATAATATAACGGCGTTTGAGGTATATTACTATAGACGCATTTAGGCAAGATGTCAGGTAACGCCCACTCCACATTAATGTGAAGTTAGGTAAGCGACAAGTATTAAGTCAGGCTAGCTTGAAAGAGAGGTGCTATGAATGCTCACGAATCAATTTAGATTGTGCTGGTTCACAACTTGAATCTGCAATCAAGTAGCTCTGCCTTTTTCGCGGAGCGCTGCAGACCTCCAGTTAAGATTATTCAGCAATTTCGCTTTGTGCTTCGTTTTCTTTAGTTTGGCGATGAGTATGTTTTTCGAGAACTGGGTCAGTTTGACCTAGTCGTTAAGCAGCATTTCCTCAAGTTTAGCGGCCCTCGGTCCGGTCAGATACTTCAAGGTCAGGGCTCTCTCTTCCTCGTGGGGGCATTGGCGCTCACATCGCTGGGGGTATGGACGGAGTCTATCACCCCTGCCGTGCTGCGGGATGTGTCCGCCGAGTTTACTAACTCTGCTGAAGACTGTTTGACTCTTAGACTATCTACGGGGTCGGCGAACTTAGCGGATGAGCATTCAGAGTCGGAAGACACAGTGGAAGGCCGAGTTTGATCCTCAGGGAGTATACGAAGAGATCTACCATGTTCAAGGCCACCGCAAGGTTTGAGCTCTCTACGTTGGAAAGCCGTGCCTCCTCCATAGCTCCGACGTAGCACTTGAGGTCAAGAGAATTGTGGCGCCAGGCACCAGCAGGACTAAATTTGAACGCATGTCTGTTTGATTCTTTGAGGCGTCTGTGCGGATAGGAGATTATCAAGTGGTCACCACTTAGTGGTGACGGGGGAGTGGGGGACCGCCTGACGACGCGCGAGTGCAGATCCTGTGATCAAAGCTGCCTTACGAACAGCGACGAGTAGTATAGTAAATTAACGTTCAAATCTTGACAAGATACCTGCAAAGCGCATGATTGATCGAGTGTGTATACAGTATATGTACTGTACATACCTGCACAGTAATTTCGAAAAGGGAGAGTGACAATCGGAGGCAAGCGATTGCGAGCGTGTAGAAACCCATGCGGGGTTCCCGCGAAGCAATCTCGAATGATATTAGCGAAGGTGGGACGAGAGCCAAGCATTTTAGCGAGCCCAGCATTGGAGTTAATATCTTTTCTTCCATCGAGTACCTTTGCAAGCAATTATGGCATCATCGTTCTTCGAAGGGAATAAAAAAAGAACTTCAATCCTATTGTGCATTAGGTTACCTTTAATTTTAAGTATATAAACTTAGTTTAATATCAAGGTGCGGTGCTGTCGAGTCGACAGTATCGACCACCCCTGTGCATGTGCAGTAGATTTTGTCAAGATAGATTACTTTTAAGTATTCCATCTTGCCTTAAAAATACCGTACAGGATACTGTCGTGTCATTGCGATGTTGTCCATACCATATTATTATGAGATCTGTCAAATCGATTTGTTATGCAGTAATTGTACAAGTATTACTGTAGTACTACATGGCTAGATGGCAATGCATTTAGGAGCACACTTACACTGTCAGTGCCTGCGTTCTCTGAGCCTCATTCTGTTTGTCATCCTTCATGGCGCCAGCGGTGAGAACTCCACGAAGACCGCCAAGAAAACCGCAAGACGCCGGCGTTTTGGGGTGCCACATAAGGTTAAGTACGCCTGCTAAGCCACAACCAAAACGTAAAACAGGTAAAAAAAAAATAGAAAATTAAAAACATTATAATTATTAATAATTAAATTAATCTTTATTAATATTTATATTAAAAACATTTAATCTAATTAATACCGTTTTACGGTGTTTTATAAAAATTTAAAATTTTTATATGATTTAAGAAAAACAAATATTAGTAAAATTTAAATATTAAAATATTAAATCTCAAAGATTAAATCAAATTAAAATTTAATTAATGTCAAATTAATTATTAGTATCACCTTTTCCGCAAGCCTGCCTGCGGGCCCAAGACATTGGATGACTAATAAAACGAAATAAGCTAGAGAGTAATTTAACTAGCAAGGTCCACTTCATCAAGATAGTTTTAGACAAGGCGGGTGGTAGAAGGCAAATGAGAAGGCGGAGGGCGACGAGGCCACGGACGACTGTAAAGATGGGGGCATGGGGGATGCTGACCCTGAGCCGAGCTACGTCTATTTCGCTGGGCTGAATAATCGCTAGCGCGCGAAGGTCCACGCCAGCATTGACGGGTCAACTATCGTTTTCCTTCGCTAAGTGTTGACATTTTTAGTACCATATTATTATTATTGGTAGTAGTATTCGCAGCGTAGTAAGTTCAAAATTTGTAACGGTCACGAATCTCAGTGAAAATCACTGAGTAGGAAATCCCTCATATTACGCAGTCGAAATCGTGCAGACTCGGTGTGCATGATTCACGGTGCAGTATGTTGGATAGGCTATCCTTTTAACGGCATATGCCTATCAGGAATTCTCATAAAAGCAAGGCAGCCCGCATAAGAGGAAATGCTAAAGAGAGTGATTGGTGTGCCCATCTGAAAGAGGAGGGGGGGGGGAAAGTCACACAAAACGACTAACGAAGGAGAGCGGTTGCGAGCGCGCGTAGCCGCAGCAAACCCACACGGGGTGCCCGCAAGCAGGACCGCGGGGTATGTGAGGAGGTGGGCCTAGCGCCGAGCAAGGTAGCGGGCCGAGCTTAGAATCTTTTCATCTCAGGAGCGCAGTGACTACCTTTGCGAAGCAAAGCTCAAGACTACGATGCCGTCCGTCCTCGGGGGGCTAGGGTAAAGGTAGCTGGGAGATCTTCAATACAAAAGTACAGTGTAATGTGACGAGGCTAGATGGGCACAGCTACACGTGTCATACTAAAAAAAAAAAAAAAAACACGGATGCCGCAATGCAGCATGCTTGTAAACACCGATGGGGAAGGGCGACGCAGTTGGTTCATAACCGGGCACCAACTAAGGCGAGCGGGTGCGAGTGCGCGCAGCCATAGCAAACCTGTGCATGGAGCCCGCGAGTATTTGCTGAGGCGGGCCCAGCAACGCGCGGCCGCGAGCCGCGCATTGCACTCACTCGAACGTACAATCTCCATAGCGCGAGTAAAGCGAGCCGCGGGGGCGCCGGAAGATCACCCAGCCACGCGAAACTCGGATGCTTCCTTTCATTGTGTTACCTATGAGACTGTAGTTGGTCACACTAAAATGTTAAAACAGTCGGGGGCAGGTGGTACTTCCTTCAGTCCGCTGCCGAATTTGTCGCGCTGACGGCTTTGAGATAAAACCAAAAGTGAGAAACTAAAACATGCATGCCGACTAGCTAGCTGCCTTACATCGCCACCACCAGCGTCCCAGTGGTGGCGCTCTACACGGCGCTCAGGTTCAACATTCATCCATACTGAACAACAGCACTGGCTGAGCAACAACACACATGGCTGACTGCAACCAGATGCTGGCAGCAGGGGAGCTACCCAGCACCGCCGCCATACTCGACTATACTGCGTGGTCGTGGTTGGGCTTTCATGCCGCACCCACTACAGTCCCCCACCAAGCCCAATCTGACCACTCGGTAAATTGTTTTGAACAATATATGTTATGTATGACACACCATTCGGTATTCCTCGTCTCATGCATAAGTCGGTACTATCAATGTTAAAATGGACCGATCGGCTTCGACTCGTTGCAGTTGAAGCAAACTTGATCAGATTGTCTCGTCTCAGTGATAACAGTGGTCGCTATGCCGAGGGACCCTCAACTTAGCGACCAAAGTTACCAATATACCCAAAGTACCGGTACCTCACGACACCATCAGTGATCCATTACCGTCGCTTTGTCGGCGCTTCTAGCGCTGGTGCTCTAGCTTCGAGTCTTTAGGTTTGGCAACATAGGCTTGCACTACCGTACTCGCGGCTTTGTGCACTGCAGCCAGAGGCTTCCGTGAGTCCTCAATTGCTACTAAACCCGACAAGGATCTCATAGGATCGACTCTGGCCGTCCACCGGTGCTGAACTAGGTCACGCACCCGAAATATTATGCCCTGGGCAGCAACGTGCTCCAAAAGCTCCTCAGTGACATCAAGGTCCTTGTCAGCGAAGAACTTAACCCTTTCGTGCGCCTAAGGGATAAACTATACTATTCAAAACTAAGTCAATCCTCCTAAAAGGGTGCTCCCTGCGCCCTTTTAAAATCACGGTGCTAGGGTCAGGTCGCGACATTACGGTCTATGTAGGTTTTCTACATGTCAAATAAAAAGCCAATGCTTAAAGGGCGCAATGAGCGCCCGTTTAGAAAATCATGGTACTACATGAATTCGTCACGGATTGGTTTAGATTTAATTTTGAGCGCACAACTAGCTGAACTATACGATGATTGGATAAAACTAATGGTACACTGTTCCAGTGTCTTATTTTACGGAGTGCAATTAATATTTTACGTCAATTTCTCGTTTTTGTCCGTCGACGTCGTAGTCGTCGATGGACACTTACAAGAACACCTCCTGCCTTGCTGCACGACATATACACTGACAAGTTGGTCGCGTTTACGCCCGAGAAGGAAACTTGAATGAAAGCGGGAGATGCTGGTGAACACTTTAGATAGACAGGACAGTAGAAAGCTGGTCTCTGTACGTACACTTTGCTGTATGCGATAACTAAGGTAATTTCGGTTCTTACTTCTTCTTCGCCATGTTTCGTCTTTTGTTCCTTTCTGCCTAGTATTCTTCTGGTCCGTCTGCGCCTTCTTATGGTCCTTTAAATAGGAGCGGCAGTGCCGCTTGAGAAGTGTCCCACGCTTACGCAGTAAAAACGTTTACGCTTCCTCGGTAGCTGGGAATGCGTCCCAAATACGCGACCAAACCCAATTTTTCCCAGATACATCAAGGTCTTGGGCACGGTTTTGGGGACATTTTCGGGAACGAGGCGTTGAGCGCATATTTGTGAGCAGCCTGTTCGGGACAAATTTGGGACATAAATCAGAGTTTGTTTATTACCATAAATGTTTAATCAAAACTTAGCAGCGTTTTGCTGATTGTAAAAGGGTACTAGTCTAGGTCCAGCTCTTTACAAAGGTGGTAATACTCGTCAGGGATGTCACGCTGACGACGTTGCCGTGCTCTGGAGATCGTTGGCGGTTGTGTTTAGTTTTATCCTCAATAAGATCGACGTAGCTCTTCGACTTCTCCTTTATCACAGCCATAAACGCCAGTAAATTAGGATGAGGCGAGGTGGAAGACTCGTTGAGGTCTGTTGAACCGCTCGAGCGCATTGTTCGTGCGGTTTACGATGTCGATGGTGTTCGCAATCCTGTTGACGTTCTACATCGCTGGATCGTAATTGCATCCTTGTACTGTTACAGTAGCGCCAGAACGTATCCCATTTGCACGGTGGCCCGACTCATTAATGCGATTGCGGACGAACGGTATGCCTTTTTAGGCAATTTCATTAGTCGGAATGACTATCAGCACATCTATCACGCCAGATATCATGACGTGACTTACCGTATCCGTGGGAATGCGCAGGTCAATCAGCTTGCGCCGTAGTGACTGCTTCCAGTGGAAGAGGCATCCTACGATAGGGACACCCTAGAATTGATGGCCTACAGCACCTAATAGGCCAAGCTCAAAGTCACAAGTTACATAGCGAGGGTCAATCTGAAAATCACATTGCATGGTGACATTGTCCAGTAGGTGCCAGTACGTTCCTTGGTGCTTGTCCGGAAGCAGCACGTAGAAGATGGGCAGGTAGAGATCGTAGGCGGGATCGTAGCCCATTACAATAGCGAGATGGGAAAACGGCTTCGGACAAACCTTGAACGTGCAGTCGATAAAGAGCGGGTTCTTGGAATACCTGAGCAGACGAAGCAGGTCGGGGTGGGCAAATCCAATCATACGCTTCACTGTACCAGCCTTCGCGTACACGTAGTGAAATTGCAAAAACGGTCGTTCATCATTTGGAGAGACGCTCCATCTCGATAGCAGGAAAAACGTCACCACCCGTCAGCTTGTTCCGCAAGTTTTTGATGAACGACACGGCCGTGTGACGAGGCATATAGCGGAGGCTTGCGTCAGCGCCGTGCTTGCGACAAAGGAGCGCGACCGCCCCCTTCCAAACACGGAAGTGGCTAGGGCCATGTCGGAGGTATCCATCGACTCCATGACCTCACGCATCTCCTCGGTGGCTTCCTCTACGACTTCCGCAGGTCGTGTGCATGAGTGAGTGTTGGTTTCTGCGATAGTACTGTATGACTTTACGGTTAGGCGAGCGGGGCAGCTCGTAGAGCGGAAGTGACTGCACACGTAGTGTCGTGGTATCTGCTCTTTACGGAGTATGTAATGCCGTTGTGCTTCATCACTAAAAATGCGGTCTGATTTGCTGTGTGTAATGTGCTGCGTGCCAACAGAAACGAATGGTTCTTGGTGGAAACGGCTGTTCAAATTTAAGTTTCACGAATGTTGCGCTTAAGTTGCAATTTTTTTTGCTTATTTTGGGCCACAATACTCTTGAACTGGTGATGGCCCGGTTATTCGTGCCCCTAAAATTGATCCCAAAGCAAACATATAAAGTACATATTTGGGACAGAAATTTAGGTTTGGGCGCGTATTCGGGACGCATTATCTCTAATCGCTTCCTCTGCTTAAAGCCACTACCAGCGCTCGTTCCGTACGATTTTCCATTGCCGGCATTCGTAGTGTTCATCGCCATGTTCCATACTCCACTTTCCTGTTGACCTCCAATTTCAGCTGTCATCCTATCCCGCTCGTCGTCTTGACCAAAGTGCGTTCGTCACCTGTTACAATGTCGGCGGACTACCCTGTCATGTTGGCAAGTCAAGCAGGTCCCGATGCGTGAGTGCAACTCCCATGCGCAGCACTTGTGCCATTCACTCATCCGTAATGGCATGCATTGGGTCCACGTTCCCGAATTGCTGTCGCAGGGTCGTCATCTTCTTCAAATAGTCTTCCACCGGTTTCCCTCTGTCATGTCTGGCGTGATACAACTGTCGACGAACTAAGATAGCGTACAAGTTGTCCCGCTGTGTCTTGTCTGCACGAGTGTGTTCCACATCTCTCTGGCAGTTGCCAGTTGGTACAGCTTGTTAGCATCTTCATTTTGGCATTCACGCATGCCCTTTAAAAGCGTCGCTCTTGCCAGCCGATCCCTCGTATCGAACTGCTTTTGTAGATTACATCCGTCGCATGTCGTGTCCCTGTCCCGCTTACGACGTACCAGGCTTCTTCCTCAGCCAAGTACAGCTCCAGCTCCACTTGATATAGTTCAAAAGACCCCTCGAACCTTGGTGGTTTAATGCGTCCTCTCCGCGCTGTATTGTTCGCGCCATCTCTTCTTGAGCTTGATCACATGTGCGTCTTCCATATAGGTTTGGGATCATGCAGCTTCGATCAGGTCAGTGGTGATGATGTTGGTCGTTCGGGAAGCAGCAAAGAGAGATGCTCCTTGGGTGAGGCAAAAACTAAAGTGATTTGTTATTGACAAACCGCCAGTCATTAACACCCTACCAAATGCAACACACCGCAGCCGTGTAGTGCAAGGAGGGAGCCGCAGGCATAAAACCCCTTTCGACCAACTGCCCAGGTCAACCTGAGCTGACCACATCAACCAGCAGGTCCACCATCAGTCTGATTACAGACTGACGGCACTTTAGAGGATCAAACTTTCCTAGCATTTGCCCCAAATGGCTCATAGGAAGCTGGCCCGTCAATGGACTCGTGCATCGTCGCTAAAGTCTACCTGCTGCAAGCGGTGCTGTGGGGCTGGGACGATGTGTCTACTAGCCGTTTTTCTACCTGCTGGATGAAGACAGGCCTTCTTGATTGTAATACGTTCGAGTATGCGGAAGCCGGCATTACGGCGATGTTGTCGCGCCTGCATACCTACAACTCGTTGTCAGTAGATGAGCTATTGAACCCACAGAAAAGGAACACCGCGGTGGCTGAGCCCATGGACGTGGACTTCTACCGCGTCGAGCGCGAGGTGGGTGCCCAGTGTGAGCTAGGTGACGATCGAAAGCGAGGTAGACGAGGGGGATGTTGGCTGCTGTCCCCGCCACGCCGGAATACCTGACTACGGGATAACTAAAGGAACGACTACATTGGTCGGCGCAAACTCTTGCTAGTGTTGATGCGATGGGGGTGTCGTCAAGAGCAGTGCAGGGACTTCGAACGATTCATCGAGCATTTAGAGGGGGGTAGGACTTAAGCAGGGTCGCAACCAGCAAAAGTCAATGCCGGACTTCTTTGTCGGTATCACAACCGCTAAGAACCAGATGATTTACGTGCGCTGGTACAGTACGCCGCCGGTAGTCGGGAGCCCGCCTGGATTGTTTTTCTCGATCTGGAGTGAATCAGTGTATTCCGGATATCACGGGCGTGAGGATTGTCTGTAATACCCTACCAAAACAAACAAACAAGAAGAATATACGATCACACAAATTGCTAGGCAAACACACCTAAAGTGTGAAGAACACAAGCATCTGGACAAACGCATTTGCAGCGATGCACTTCCAATTTAGCAGCATGGACCGCGGAGCCCTGACAGCGTAGTACCCGCTGGCAGGATTGGAGGATACAGAGTACACAGAACAGACTTGAATTCTATTGATCTGAGTATAGCAAGCCTAGTAGGACGCGGCAGCAAAGCCCCCCCCCCTGGTGATGGGAGGAAAGCAGCAGGCAATGGCGGGAAGCAGGAAGCGGACAACGGCTACAGCCTAGCCAGGACTCGATAGTGGCCGAACGCCGCCATCGCAAGTAAAATACCTCGACGTTGTGGACCCAGACCGGAAAGAAGCAGAGGGCGAGGATTCGATGTAAAAAGCCCAGACCAAGACGAAAGGCCGCAGCGGAGTCCCAGCAGGACAGTCAGAGTAGAGCGCAGCCACAAACCGGACACACGGAAACCGCCGGGAGAAGCGTGGATGGCAGCAATTGCAGTACTCTATGCAATCACGCATAGCACAGTAAGCATCGACGAGGAGCTAGTGTCTGGGGGAAAGCACCGGAAACCGACAGGAGACGAGAATACATTGTTGTACAGGCTCTTTAATGAACCGTGTGTGCTTACCGTCTGGTTCGGATTTTCGCCAGAATTTTAAATATGATAAGAATGTTGCACGAAGGCGCCACGGTAAGACTCCTCGTCAATGCGGAATTATCGAAGCCACAATATTTGATATCCGGAATACGGCAAGGGTGCTCTCTGGCGCCATTACTATTCCTTTTCGCAGCAGAAATGCTAGCGCACGCGATACGACAGGCCAAATAGGTCACGAGCAGCAAAGTACCAGGAGGGACGGGGGAGAGACACAAGTTTTTTGCATTAGTGGACGGCCCAACGGTCTTCCTAAACGAGGTGCAGCAACTGCCACGAGGGAGGAACATTGTAGAACGGTTTGGGCGGCTCTCGAGCCTCCAGATGCAACTCACGAAAAGCCGTATAATATTCTTGAACACATTAGTCGACATGCCGGACTACCTAGGCATTCCAGTGCTCAAGCAGGACGCCAACGTGCGATACTTGGCCCCACTCCCACACCGGTGGCACAGGCAAGCTAACGAATGTAAATTGAGCGGCAAGGATTCCTAACATCAAGCGACAGCTAGCTACAGCGACACAGCTAGCGACCAGTGTCGAAAGAAGAGTACAGATCCTAAACGTGGTCATGATACCTCCAGTCCTGTTCACATTCGACATCCCGCAATAGGCAGATAAGCAGTCCCGGAACTTTCAGAAACAATTACTGTGGTATCACTCCACAAGTGCAGAGGCCAGTTGCTACAAGATACACCCGGGGTTACCTTACACTCCGAAACAAGCTGGAGGTGTAGGTCTGGCCTCGGTGCAAAGTGTTTGGTAGATGCAGCGTGTAAAACACACCATCCAATGGCTCACCTAGCGCCGATACATTTACTACGAGGCTTGGAAAACGTGGGCATTCCGGGGGTCAACGCAGGAGTGGAAGAAAGTGGTGTTTTCACTCCACGAATAGGCGCGACATTGGGGCGTGGGTCTGTGGTCACCAGGCAATTTGCTACAACAGCTGATTGGGACATTGCTGCAACCAGTGGCAGAAGACGCCAGCGACAAGATTTTCAAATACAGTCAGGAGCTGGGGTACCTGGTAATGGAGGCAATCTGGACAACGTCAGAGGAATGGGTGGTGGATCTGCCGAGACCACCATCACACCCGCCGATCGCCCGGACGCCAGAACAAGAGCGATTTTGGCCGACGTCCTACTGGAATGACAACCCAGTAGTACATCGGCCAGAATCGCTCTCCTTCTGGCGTCCTGGCGATCCGAACGGCAACATGCTCACCACCACGAAAGTTCGAAATGATACTGGTCTGCACAATAGCGGAGCTCAATATTCAACGCATCGGAGCGAGAGCATATTCGCTGATAATACCGACCGCTGGAGAAAAGAAGCATCAGTAGGTTAAGCTATGAAAGGTAGGGGAGAGCAATCTTAAGGAGTGCACCGAAAATTGAAATCGGAGCAGGTCTGCAAGTCCGAACGGAACTGCAGCTGAGGCATCCGACAAAACTAGAGCACGAGTAATACTGGAAATTTATCACAGTAGGCCGTGCCAGGGACATCATGGAGTCTGGTCATGGTAATACAACAGGCCGTCTTCATCGACTACGAAGTTGCCGATTATTTTGCTTGCTCGCTGGGTACGACGGTGGGTGAGCCCATCGTGTTCACCGAAGTAACGCCTTCAAGTCACCCCACTTCAACTCCTCGTATTAAGCTCATGATATGCGTCGTTGCTGTCCTCTTGCGCCATACTGGGATCAATGTCAGTTACGTGGAAATGCGATTTTTCTCAATGGTGTTTGAGTCAAACCTTTTACTCGGCTCATTAATGGACTCGGCGTGGCGACTCGAACCCATTTCCAGCAGCCTCTAGATCCGGCAGGAGGGCTGTTTCGTCTCCAGCCAACTTCTGTATTCGCCTAACCAGCCTCGGTGATCCTTCTGTCGTGTTCCGTATGGTTTATTCATCACAGTGAAGTCGGCGGGTTTGCCTTCTGGTCATTGATGCTATCCGGGTGTTCTTGCGTTTATTGCCATCTTCCTCTTGACTTTTCACATACAATTCCTCAGAAATTCTGTTCACCGTCTTCAACTCAGACTTCCGCTCCCCGCTGAGTACTACACGACCTGCCTTGTTCTCAAGCTCTTCTGTGGTGAGGGAGTCGACGCGCTGCGTTGTAGTACCGTGCTATTTGCAAATAAGTGGAGCGACCTTCGCTTCTCGGTCAACTCCTTGTGGAGCGCCAAGTCAGCTTGCAACGTCCCCTTCTTACACCCGATTGCCCACATGGATTGCTAGATTGCAAGCCGGGAGTCCCCGACGATTACTAGGTCGGTTACGCCATGGTTTAGTGCCGCAGTGACTCCGTTTGTTATGCCGGTGTACTCAGCTATGCTGACCGTGTACACACTCGCAGCGATCTCATTCTTCTATGACGGTAAGCGCCACGGAATCCATGAACAGCTTCCATACCCACCGTGCTTCGTAGTCTTGGCGGACCCATCGAAGGACAGTACGTAACCTTTGCAATCCCGAGGCAGGTGAGCATGCAATAGTTCTGGGTCGAGCCGCACCACAGCGGAGTTATTTGATATGGGACAATATGGGCGAGCGACACGTCGAGTCCGATGCGGGGAGTGATCGGCGCCTGTAGCAGCTGGCACAGTCGAAATCCCGCTCCCGTATCCGTTTCACCTCCAGATGGAAGGGTCATAGTAACATAGCGAAACCTGTGGCTCGGCCGTATAGTGATTTGGACTGGTAACCCATTCCAAGTCGACAAACGAGTAAACACGTTGTGTGTATGCTTGCCAGGAGCGTATATCAGACCTTTAACGAATGAAGGAAGGCTAACAGCTCCTTCTCAGCTGGGTGGTATGTGACTTCATTGTCTTTGAGGACTCGGCCACACAACCGGACTGGGTGCAATATATCATTGGGCTGCATCAGAGTACAGCTCAACGCCTGATCGTTAGCAAAGAGGATAACGTAGACGTCTTTAACGGGATCAAATTCGGAGCTCGAATAATCTTTTCCTTCAATGCTGCAAAAATCTGACTTAGCTGAAGTCAGATTGCTCTCTCAAGTACTTTCGGCGTCCTTGAGCTGATAGAGGGCATCACCGTGTACATCCAGGTTCTGAATGAACCGACTATAACAGTTCGGTGCACACATGACGCTTGCAACACTTGCTTCGCTTTCGGGAAGGGCAACTCAACTATTTCTGCAAACGTTTTGGATTGGCAAAAATACCACTCGACGAGATCCCGTGAGAGAGAAAATCGACTTGGTGTTGCACGGAATGTCTTGGTAAACTGATGCTGATTCTACACTCGATGAATCGAATGAGGAGCCGGTCCAACGTAACTAAACATTCATCAACTCTTCCACTGAAATTATATGTCATCCACGAACGATCAAACGTCCGAACACCGGGACGTGTTTGGATCCATCGGATTCTCCGTATCAAAACATGCTACCATCCGATCCATCCACCAACCCCTGGAGCGGATCCGCCTCAGTTAAGACTCGATGGTCTGCCTCAAACTTGGCGGGAACTCGGGTTGGCTGCTGAGTTCTCCCACCACCATGTTGGCCGGGCTGAGTCGTGCTTCGCTCTTGGGTTCTGCGATTCTCAAGAACGAAGGGTTCTTTGTATCCTTTGATGAAGAAGCTCGATGGCGTGGTGTCGAAGGACCCACCATCCCAACTCCCACCGATCGTGGGATCAGGCACAAGATAGATCTCGTGCTGGGCACAAAGTACTGTGTAACCAAACAATGGCCACTGCCTCGCGAGCAGTGCGAGGTCATTGATGCCTTCTTCGCCGCTGAGTCCAAGGCAAACATGGTGCCGGAATTGAAATCCCCGCATTCGACGCCAAACTTCTGCGTTCGGAAGCCGAACGAGAAGTGGCATCGGGTTCATGGTTCCAATAAGCTGAACAGCGCGGCGGTGCTGGTCACACGCCCATCCCGCGGGAGGAGGTGTTGTTGAACAACTTGGCCGGGTGCGAGTTATACAGCTCCCTGGATATGATGGAGGGGTACTACGAGGTCCTGATGCCTAAGAGCGACATCCCGCTCACCGCAGTGAGCACCCCGAGCGGTATGCGCTCGGAGTGGCTTCTGATGCCACAGGGCCTTTCTAATACCCCGGCGACGTTCAATCGCCTGATCACGCACCTGTTTAGACCACTGCGTGTTTACGCACTGTCGTACTTCGACGACATATTCGTCCATAGCCGTGCCGAAGAAGGCAAGAGGGCTATTGAGGTGCGTTTGGAGCACCTCCGTCGAGCGTTAGAGGTCATGAGAGCGAACAAGCTATATGCCAATATTGACAAGTGTGTCTTCGCGGCGCAAGAGATCAAAGTTCTCGGTTGCTTCGTCAGCAATGGCGGCGTTCGAACCGACCCAGAGAAGGTCAAAGCCATTTCGGCTTGGCCAACGCCGAGGTCTCAGAGGACCTGAGGAAGAGGCTGGGCTTAGCCAACTACCTCCAGAAGTACAGCGAAGGGTACGGGGGCCTGGCTAGATCCTTGTCGGAACTTCTGAAGAAAGATACCGACTGGCACTGGGAGCGTGAGCACCAGGAAAGCCTTTGACAATGTCAAGGTAAGCCTTCAGAAGGCGCCCGTCCTGGCACTGCCGGACTGACGAAGCCGTTCAGCGTCGTCTGCGACGCATCCGATTATGCAATCGGATGTGCATTGCTGCAGAACGATATAGTAGGACGTGAACAAGTGATCTCGTTTCCGTCCAGGCAGCTCATGGCTGCCGAACGGAACTATCCTGTTTATGACAAGGAGCTGCTTGTCATGAAGTAAGCCCTTGCCTAGTTCCGGTGCACCGCCTGGACTCCATGCTCTTGTGATCTATACTGGCCACGCATCTTTGCGGACGGCGACGAGTTCCCCCAGTTGTCCCAAAGGATGGCGTGGTGGTTGTCCTTCTTCGAGGAATGCAACTTCCGCGTCGAGCTCAAAGTGCTTGCCGATGCGCTTTCATGCATGCCGGACTATGCGCTGGCGCACATCAGTCGTGCCACGACCGATCTATATGATCAGATACGCGGCGACGAAACCCTGGCACCTCTGGTGCGTTTCCTGGCCGCTGGCAAGTAAGCCGGGTGGCTCACGCCACGTCAGAGAACCCGGCTCGATACGAGTGGGTCGATGGCCTGCTCTACTATCGAGTAGAGCCCCATGAACCTCCACGAGTAGTCGTACCAAACGACCAGGATTTAAAGTTTGACATACTTCAGGAGGCGCATGATGCGCCGTCCAGCGGTCACTTAGGCCGCAAGAAGACCTTCCAATCAGTCTCTCAGTACTTTTGTTGGACCCACATGTACAAGTGTGTCGCACAGTACGTGAAAGACATCTGAACCATGTCAGCGGGTGAAACCCGCCGGGAACGCCTCGGCTCCTTTGCAGAGCCTCCCCGTTTCATCGGACTGCTGGAAGTCGAGGAGTCTAGACTTCATCTTTGGAGTTCCACCAGACGGCCACAGATACACCGGCATCTTAATGTTCGTATACCGTCTGAGCAAGATGGTGCATCTTGCTCCGGTCAAACACATAGTGACCGGAGAGCAGGCTGCTTAGCTGTTCCTGGATGGCGTTTTCTGCCATCATGGTCTGTCGGAGACAATTGTCCACGATCGTGACCCGCGGTTTTACCGCTGCCTTCTGGCGAACGCTGGTCCAACTACTTGGAACGAGGCTGCACATGTCCCCTGCTGATCATCCTCAGACGGCTGGGTAGACGGAGCGTGTCAACGCAGTGCTTGAGGACACTCTACGCAGCATCTGTGCGGAGGATTCTCGCACTTTGTCAGAACGCCTGCCCGTAGTTGACATTGCACTCAGCAATGCGGTTCACGTCTCGACCGGGTATACCCGTTCTTCGGAATGGCTGACGCTATCCACGGGTACCGCTCATTGTACGAGGCAGCACCCCGTCTTCAGTTCTAAGTCGGGGAGAGGCTCGGAAAGCGCTTTGGTCTCGGATATGAGATCGGTTTCCTTGCGGAAACAGTGGAGTCTTTTAAAGACACCAGGCTGAATGTAATCAGCCGTGTCCGTGATGCCATGGCAGCGGCACAGGACAAACCAAAGGAGTACTCTGACAAGAAAGGAAGAGGAAACTTAAACGTGTTTAAGGTGGGGGATTTAGTCCTACTATACAGTAGAAACTTGCTACTAGCCATGCTAAGCTCCGTACGGGGAAACAAATTGATGCATCGCCTTATCGAAGCCTTCGCGGTCCTGGCCTGACATGGTGCGGCATACACCATCGATCTGCCTAAGTCGATGACGACCCACCCGACGTTCTACGTGGGCCGTTTGAAGCGGTATATGATCCGCAGGGCCCAGCAGCCCCGCCGGCGCCGCACGCGGAAGCGAGGTCGGCTCCTGGACGCACAGCTGCGTCTCTTTCGCCTGAGGGTGCCCGTGGTTAGAAGCCAGGACCCTTGCGAGACCGCGGGAGGGGATCCATTCGAAGGAATCCCGGTTCCGTACGATGGGTATGAGCCATAGCGGTAGGACTGGGAGTACGCAGGAGTCGTTCCCGCCTAGGGCACAGGCCGCAGGATCCCGAAGGAGGTACATTTCCCTCTGGATACGGTCCACGGACATCCAAAGGACATCCAGATATCGGAAGGACTCGGCCACGTCAGAGGTCAGACGGTCGACCCGACCTTCAGGGACCGAGAAGTCGTCTGCTAGACGACTCAAGTCGTGACGGACCGGCCCAAGGATCCCAGCGGTTCTGGCCTGGGCGGCCGCACGTCCGCCTTTACCGACGTCAAGCGCAATCTCCAGCGCAAGGACTCGGCGACAGAGAGCGAAGTCCTCAACGGCTCGAGGAGGAGCCGAAGGCGGCACATCAGGTCCTGAGCCGGACCGTAGGGGCGGTGCCTCATTCTCGCACCCGTACGAGGACCCCGCCGCCTCTTCTCGACTGTGTTGGGTGACCCGTTACCACCTGGAGCGTGTACTCCAGGCGCGGCGCGTTCACGGGAAGCGCCAGCCCCGTGAAGTGGAGGGGGTACTCAAAGACTGAGGCTCCTGGGAAATCCGATAAAACGGCTCCAGGCTGATTGCCCGAAGGCTGTCGCGATCTGGGAACAGAATCGGCGACGGCTTCGTAAGTAGTTCGGGCTTTCTTTCCCGAACGAGGTGTGGTCGTAGAACCAAGACCATACCCGCGCTCATCATGAGCGCTAGAAGCAGAATGCTTCTGCTGTTCTCGAGAGAGCTGCCGTTTGCCTACCACATGGGCAAACTCAATGCGGAGATCTCGGAGGTCGAGGATGTCCTCCAAGGTGAAATCCCGCCGGAGAACATTATGTTGTCCTTGTGAGCAGCGCGTAGCTGCCCACACTCAGAGCGCGGGATAGGCCTCCTGGAAAGAGTCACAGTGTGGGGGATTACGGATGGGTAGCCCCACACAGGTCGAAGTCCCGACCGGAGCTCTGGCTTCTTTCGACGGCTCGTGAACTCTTTAAAAGGAATATGGTGCGATTCCAGGAGCACGCGCCTAGCAGCACACAAGTTCTGTTAGAACAGGGGTTGCTTGGTCACCTAGTGGCGCTCATAAACGCCCCTAGAAGAGCGCCCGCCGAGAAACACGCGAGGCGGCTGGAGCTGATCCATGTATGCGTCAGCTCCGTGGGACCCCTCTGGAGGGAAGTACACAGGAGCGTAAGGCGGTCCTCCATGGCGAGGAAAAGAAGGCTGCTTCGCAGGCCACTGCGTCGTCGGGACGTGTACTCCTTTTTGAGAGCAGCCTGGTATTCCGACTGCTGCCCCTCGAGGGCGTTAAAGATCTCTCGGCTCACCTGGGCATCTTTCGCCTCGTCGGAAGAAGAGCTAAAGAGGCCCCTCTCAGTGTAACGGATGGTTCTCAACGTTTCACGGAGTAGATACCAGGAAGCCGCCCATCCCTTACGGTGGCATCCGAGGCTGCTGCTGCCTTCGCAGCCTAGACGCGGGCTGACGCCTCAACGAGCGTCATTACTGATCGGAGGGCGAGGTTTCTACTTCTTGTGTGATCCAGGTCTCCCCTGACGTTAGGCATCTTAAGTCGTCACCATCGTCGCCACGCTGGATAGGCCCCGGAGAACGCGATCCAAGCGAATCGAACTGCCTCGGGTCACCATCAGACCCCTTGATGAGCTGGTCTTGGATGTCATTGTCGCACCAGGACACGGGAGACTTGCCCGAGTCCTCCGCGTAGTCCACGAGGAGCTCAGGATCCTCTGCAGGCGGCTCAGGCGCCTTTGGGGTCACCTTGAATGCCACCTTGGGGGATCCCTTAGAAGCAGAGTCTTTTCCAGACCGCTTAGGCTATTTGCCTACTGGTTGGAAGCAACAGGCTTAGCAGGTGCTTTCGCACCACGACCACACCGAGTCTTGGCCATGCTTGAGACTGGCGTGGAGCCAAGAAGATGAGAGCACGGGAACGTGCTCGGAGCTTAAACGGAAATGAGTCGGCTGCGGAAACTAAGCGCAGCGAAGTCGATGTAATTCGACTTGGAGAGCGAAAGGCGGCGACTTCCTTTCAAACGCCCTGGATGGTCGGTGAACCGAACCTAAGTGGGGTAGGGGTGTAACGGGGTGCCAAGTCGCTCTTCAGTATGGTGTACCTAAGTGCTATAGCCAACCTCGCTACAACGTCACGGTAATGACGTCACGGATGAATATTGTGGATCCCGCTACAATTTGGAATTTCTGACCTATTGTGCAAACCACCACAAAATCGAGCAAGTGTACCTGATTTTTGGACAAAATTTCTGCAGGTCAATCGCTCCGGAAGGCAAGCAATGCAACGCAAGGATATTGGAAGGCAAGTAACTCCAGCAGCTCTGGGCCAGTCACACTGGGCCCTCCGATCGTGAGCAGCCTAACTGCCAACCGCACCACAGCTCATTGGAGTTCGCGTACATACATAAACTCTTAGTCGAGTCAAAAGGACTGCTCTGCTTGCTTCTGTTGAGAGGCGTGGATCGAATTGATGGTTGCGGGGTCTGTGAAATCACGTGAGCGCATGCTGTGTACATGTAGCAGCTCTACGTAGCTTACATTGCTGCACCAAATGGAGGAGACTGTCACGAGACAGCATTGCCTGTATGGGTTATACTGTCTCGGGTACTCCCGTAAGGAGCTTGCGCACATCTACCACAAGACTGTGCAGACAATACGCAATTGAATTAACGTGTACGTAGAGTCCATAACCTATGAGCGAGCTCAGAATGGAACCCGCAGGATATTTGCTGATGCACACCGGCAATGGTTGTGCGATTGCTTGCAGAGTGACCACTTTCCTATTTGGACGGAGTTCAAGATGGTTTCCAGCGTGCACACCATACCAGCATTTCTATCTCATCTGTTTAGCGTCTAATTCGTGAGTGTGGCCTTACACGAAAAGTTCTTGAGAGGCGGGCCATGCATATAAAGGAGCAAGACGTGTTCCGTTTCGTAGAGGACTGAGCAACATTAATTGGTCGCACCCCAACCTTGTCTTTCTAGACGAGGCGTCTTTCGATAATCGCGGCATTCCAACGCAAGCCCAGAGTGTCGGCTTTGGCGTTTATGGGATTCAATGGTGTCATTGACTTTTTATTATTATTATGACACGAACGGTATTTGACCGTATCGAGCTTGCCAAATGCTGCAGTGACTTCGCGTACTCGACGGCAGGAAATATACGTCAGTACCCTGGATATCATTCGGTGTGGATTTTGGATGGTGCATCTATCTACAGGGACCCCACGACTGTCCATTTTCCTGTGTAGTTTAGGCATCGTTCCTATCTTCCTTCCGACCTATTGCTCATTTTTCAATCCCATCAGGTTCTTCTTCGGCTACGTCAAAAGTCGTTCGCGGCACTACATCGCGTCCAGCAATCCCGACCTGCTACCGTTTGTTGTTGAAACATTTCGCCGCTTTGAGAAGTACCACATGGCACGTGTGCTTCACCATTGTGGGTGGAAAATGATATTTGGACCCAACCGGGCCGCTATCGAAGGAGAGGAGAATGGCACCTGACCTGACGAGCGGCACATTGCGTGCGATGGACAGTGACAAGAATTTCGGCTTTTTTTAGAGACAAATTGGAGATCCTGAAGCATAGCTCCAATCTACACCCTCGTTGATTCTGTAGTCATGAAGCTGCTAGATTTTTTATCGTTTTTCTCTTAAGCTTGAATTCTTTACTGAGTAATCATGCATTTGAGTTCGGTGCCATCGCCGTAGCTATAGCAACAATGTTGCTAATTGCTTACTCTTTGTGTTCAGTGTCTTGTGCATTCACAACTCCTTCGAGTGGATCGCCTACAAATAGTCGATCTGGTAATAGAATGTCCTTCAGAATTCCCTTAACTACCTCTTTGGGGGATAGTAACGCACGATTCTGGCTTTCTAAACTCCGTCCAAACGCCTCACATTTTTCCTTTAGTTCCTTGTTGTCTGCGAGCGACGCGTTTAGCGTCGAGCGCCAAGTGTGAAGATCGTGTGAGGCCTTCCAAGTGCTACTCGACCTCCGAATCAGCGGCCTTAAGGAGGCGTTCGACACGATCCGTTGGGGGCTCCAGAATCGCAGTATCCCAAGTTGACCGATCTAGATTGCGCGTAATATCGTTGGCCCACATTCGCCAAACTACTGTACTTCCTTGATATGTCCTGCCCCAAACGTCTCGCAGACTCACCACCACCCCGCGAGATGACGACTCATCCGTTTCCCCGTACGGTCAATGTGTTCGGGCCGGGTGGGGGGGGAGCTTTTAAAAACTCATCGTGGACTCGAGCATTGGGACCAATGACATACTCGTAAATCATCAGGGTCACTGTCTCTCCCCGTACCGACACAATCCATCGGTTCCAAGCTTGATCCGTCTTCGAGGTCGGAACAAGATGCCAATGAAATTTAAGCTGCATCACGTGGCTCCACGCCGTCTCCTTGAGCTTTTCAATGGATCAAGTGACTTCGCTCTTCGTTGCTACGCCTTTCACGTACGCTTCGAATCCCTCGCATAACTTATGCATGATGGTTGTGAACGTGGCACCGTACGTGACAATGTCCTCCAGCATCTTGGCCGATGTATCTCGTTTCCGACATTGCTTTTACCATCGGCCGCACGATTAATTGCAGTTGGCGATCATCGGACGCCAGTAGTGAATCCTCCGTGAGACACGAGCTTGGTGGTCGGCCTCCTTCGGTGTCTGGCGCGTGGAAGACGCTGGGGATGGTGTATAATATGGCGTTCTTACGCGCATTGGATACGGCGATACACGCACATTCGCCGGCGATGTTGAGGGCGGTGTCATTGCCATGGAGCCTTGACCTGTAGGATCTTGAAGTGTCGAGCTGCTGTCGAGTGGTACAGGTTGTAGCTACTGCGGCACTGTGTTCTTCGTTCTATCGCCGATGCTGTCTCCTCGTGTTCTTGGTTGCTGGCGATGTTGCCGTGCGGTGCCCGGAAACTATCAAAATGAATGTTGTATGTGATTATGCAAGTTGGTATATTGCTTGGTTGGTTCGTTCAAAGAACCGCCCATGAAAATTTTGACTAGAAAGCACAATACCGCACATATGGTACGAAGACCTCAGAGCCACTCGATCTAGGGTACTTTATAGGTGACTAATAGTTAGTATGTAGACGCATTAAAAGGGGTCACCTATAAATAAATTCAATCTTATATCTACCTATTTTGGTAACAGTCCTCAGACCAGGGCTTGTGAAAACTGCCGTTCATTAAGAGTTTGAATACTCTCCGGAAGTTACACTTCTGTGCGCAAGGTGTTGTGCGCCCCGTCACAGAAGCTAAGATAAATAAACGCCTAATTCGACATGTTTTGGAAACTCCATACATTTGTATGATAAGTGCCGAATTAGAACGTCACTGATGGCCTAGCCACAGACCAACTACCGAATTCCTCGAAAAGCTATTCCCCCGTAGTACATAGTGCTGTCAACGTTTAGCTGTGAGCACACCGCGAAGACCCTCTCTACACCACACCCGGGTGTTCACGGTGAAACTCTTTCAAACTCCCTCTAACCCCACTGAACGCCTCCTTTACATCTTTCACTTGAAAAGACTATCGTGCATAGTAAAAGAAAGACATTGCTACCATCAAAGCGAACGCTAGCCCATTGAACTAACCGCATTCGTCAAGATGGAAGATCATTGTCAGCCACACCACGCTCTGAAGAGCGACACTGATGGCGCGGCAGCTACGCCGCAGCCTCCCCGAACGCCCAGGCAAAAATCTATCCCAGTTCAATGTTTCATCGATTCCTCAAACAGCCTGGAAGCCGCGGCGCACGGAGATGCTCACTCGAGAGCCAATCCATGCGTAAGGTCCGCAGAATCCTGAGCTTGCCGCTCCATACTCGCCCGATCGGTCAGCAGGGATCACCCTCCATCGGCTCAGGCAGTTCCAGAGCGGCTCGCTTGTTTAACGCACCCTGCTCTGCTACGTGAGCGTTCTCGGTCAGTTGACACGAGTACGTTAGAAGCAAGAACCATACGAGAAACGGGCCTAAGACTCTACAACATGAACCGCCAAAAGAGGAAGGACGTTTAGAACTTTGCTCGCCTGATACCAAAAAAAGAGAGACGAGTTCTGGCACGTTGTCGATCTTGACCTCACGAACAAGCATGGTGGTAAGGTTATTTGCCTGCTTTGCAGCACTATCCAAACATTTCGCGTGGGGAAACACAAGCTGGGGAAGCACATGGAAACAAAGCACCCTGTCGAGCTGGAAGTCTACCTGGAGGAGAAAACCTTGTGGCTTGCCGCCTGGATACCGAAGTTACAGATGCAGTCGATACATATAAAAAGATTCCAATCAGAACAATCACGACGAAAGAACAGCAGCAGGCGAACAAGCCGCTTGTCAAGTGGGTTGCTCGTCACTTCCGCCCGATGATTATTATGGAAGATGAGGGCTTTGTGGACTTTGTTCATCTCATCCCGCATGAGTTAGACCGCATTTCACCAAGCACACACAACTCCGAAAAAATATATATATTGCTGCTTTGGCTGTTTATTATCGCAGACTGGTCAAGGGGGACACCGCGCAATTTTGCGTCTACTATTCGTTGACTAGTGATATCTAGAGTGGCCGTGACGGCCATAGTTATCTCTCTCTCACTATTCATTATGTGACAGACGGTTTGTGTCCCGGAACTGGACGCTGGACGTTCGAGACCTTCCTGGAATTCACAACGCTCTTCTTATCGCCACTGCATTGGATCAGATCATGGCACAGTGGGCGCTTCTCAAAGTCTACTGCTCTAAGTTTCCGCGCGACAGCGGATCAAATATTGTCAGAGCTGCGTCCATGATGTAAGTGGACGATATGGCATGCATCGCACACACGCTTCACTTGGTAGTTGCCGGAGCTTTGATCAAGAAAAACAAGAAAGACGTGCTTCGGAGAAACCAGCATTGGCAGTGGAAGTTGACCACGAAAATGCTGAGCCCATCTTAGAGCACTACGAAGAAGAGCACCCACTGAAGGAGAACCGCATTAACATGGAGAAGATCTCGACCTTGCTGTAGATGAGATGGACGCTTTTATCGACACAACCATTTTGGATCTTGAACGCAGCGATCTAGATGCAATACGTGGAATGGTTCAGCGCTATCGGACTTTGGCTAGCTACGTCAGGAAGTCACCCAAAGGACCGCATCGTCTGAACGCGCTGCAAGTGAAAGTTCAAGGTGTTTCGCCTAGTGAAGTTCTTCACATTCAGTTAATTTGCCAGACGGCATGGAATAGTTGCTGAGAGATGCTACAGCAATTCATCATTCTTGAGCAAAGTGTCGTGAGCTGCTTTGCGTATTTGAAAAGCCGTGAGGGCCGCGTTGAGTTTAAGGAGTTGGCGGGCAAGCTACAACGACCGAGCTCCGCAGACTTGCTGACGATTAAGTGCCTAACGATGCTATTGGCCCCATTTGCTGTTGTGGTTGATGCACTTGGTGGCCCGAAGTACCCCACACTGCCGCTGGTACTTTCAGCTCTTTCGGGGGCTAGAAGACATTTGGCACGAACCGATTTGTTTGCTCCTCTCGTGGCCGTGCCAGGGAGGAGCAGTACATTGATAAGACTGAGATCATGATGAACGAGTGTCGGAAAATTATCCTGAAGCTGTTCGACAATCGCTTCGCGGATCTGCAATGCAGCGAGTTGGTGTGGATGCATCCTCGAGTCGGCAAGCGGATGGCACACTTGAGCCCTGAGGACAAATAGAGTGCATGTGGTGCTCTCGTCCCAGCAGCGATTGATTTGGCTAGAGAACACAATCCGTCGCGCGATGAAAATGGGCACGGCGTTGTAGCACGGACCCAAGTCCAAGCACCTCAAGAAGCACGTAGCTTCATAGTTGACTACAGGTTTGGCCCTGATGAGATTCCCGAGCAGCAAACCGATTTGGGGCAGCGCGTGTGCGGATGAGTTCACGCTCTATCTGAGCGACATAATACTGTGAAGAGTAAAGACGATCCTCTCGTGGTGGTGGTGTATCAATGGTTCCTAGTATCCGAACTTGAGTCGACTTGTTAGGAAGTGGCTGGGGGCGGTGGCGACAAGTGTTACACCGGAGCGTGCATTTTCCACAAGTGGAAACACCTTGACAGCCAAGCGATGATCTCTATCTCCTTCAATGGTCCGCAAGCTGGTGTGCATCGCTCAGAACTGGAACGTCAACTATATCTAGCGCATCCAAAGCCAGCCATTCCTTGGATTTCGACGCGTCGAAGTGGAATTGGCTTTGCTTATGTTGTTGTCCTTAGGTTCTTATCCGTTTGCATCTATGTATGGCAATGTTTTTGTTGTTGTTCTTTCATTAGCCGCTCGCTGTGTGCAACATCTAAAGTTAACAGCATGGACTAACAAACCTACCGCTCAACAATTCCTGCCATTAAGACTGCAATCATGCTGGTGACAAGCCATCATTGTAACTTGGGTGCATCTTGTTGCCAAAACCGACACACTGACCATCGTGTACGCCCGCTTGCTCCCAACCACGTCCCCGAACGCGTTATCCACGCCGTTTCGGCGCAGATATCAAAGCCCCATGTCAACCACTGCAAATTATCGCCGCATGTCAAACTTGATCTGCTGCCACGTTTGACGATGGAACAGGAGCAATGCTGAAGGAATTCGTACGCAGGTAGTGCGGCGGGCTCACCTCGAAGTCAATCGTGTCGAGCATTTTCCCGCAATCAGAGCTTTGAAAACCCATAGCAAATGTGAGCCGCACAGCCAGATCAGATTCTGCTGGTTGTTTTGCAGCAGCTTGCTCGACACGAACGCCAGGCCGAACTCCGACTTCTCCTTTGACCGCACCAGGTTAACCACTCATAATTTCGTGCATCTCCTCGGGCTGGTCCGTCGATCGCACATGCCACAAACTTAATGTCCCGTGAACTGTCAGCGCCGGCATGAAGGGTTGTCCGTCTAATCAACGATCCATGCGTGCTTGATCAGGTTGATCTCCTCACGGCGCAGATCCGAGTACAGGAATTTGCCGCCGATCTCCGTACTATGAACGGCATCGAGCCGCTCGCACGGCACATGCTTGGTCTTGAAGTGCTGCGAAGCCAGCAGCTCGTAGGAGGAGGCGCCGCGGTGGCTTGCGAAGCGGGCTTCGTACGCGGAGATTAGCATCGTCTCGGGGTGCGACAGCTGCGCGACGATTTGCACCAGCTTGTGAGAGATCTCGCACTCGCCGTAGACCAAGTCCAAGCATAGAAGAACGTCGAACTGTCGGCCACAGGACCAGCTCCTCCTGCTTCCCACGCACGAGCCGTTGAGCGAGGACGTCACCCGAGATGCAGCAGAGCGCCCGGCCCAGCTCGATGTTTGTCTGAATCCAGAGAACAGCATGGGGCTGCCAATGAACAAGGAGCGTTAGCGACGGACCGATAAGCTATTCAGTACATGAACGTGCTGTGCAGCAGGTCGGTCAGCACGAGGCACCAATCGCCGCAACAGCCAGGAAGAGCACTTCGAAGCCGTAGCCCAGCTCAATCGCGCTCTTGCTCGCGAAAAGACGGTCAGGAAGAAGCCGTCGTTGGCCAAGAACTTGGTCGACACCAGTGCGCAGTCCTAGACTGGCCTGTCGGCGCCTTTAGGCGGGCCGCCAGCCCCCACTCTGTGAGATACAGTGATATCCTACGAGACTTCAACGTACCTGTGGTATGAAGCCGGCGCGCTGCACCACATACACATGTCATGCTGACATCCTGCTTTGTCCTCGGCTTGGCCGCAGTGGTGACGATCACCACGTGCGACCTCGCGAGGACTCAATTAGCGCCGCAACGGACACTGCCGTTGCCCAGACACTGCTGGTGACCAGACACTGCTGATGACCAGATTTATTGCCGCTGCCCAGACTGTTGCTGCTGAACAGGCGCAGCCTGGCGTTGGGGGTTGCCCTGCGGGTGGAACCCCTGCGCGCTCTTGGCGGTTGGACAAGCGCTGCCTGGTGCTGGAGGTTGAACTGTGAGGTGAATTCCTGTGTGCTGGAAACGTACAAGCGCTGCTTGGTACAGGCTGTTACCCGGTGGGTGAAACCCCTACGCGATGCTAAGCCGGTGCCGCCTGGTGTTGGGGATTGCCCTGCGGGTGAAACGCCTGAGTGCTGCTGCGCACACGCACAGCAGACATGCTCACAACTACGTGTATAACTAGATAAACCAGTCCTAATTTAACGTATGGGTTGCGAGGGTAGGACAGGCGACATGCGCATCGCGCACTGGGCTGCATAGCTCACTTCTCGTCTTGCCGATTGACCGCCGCCTGGTCAAGGCCCTCAAATCCCTGTAAGACTTTAGTCCTTGCATCTGGTGTTACTCCTAGGTATTCCTTTCTGGTATAGCAGTACCATGCATGGCGTGGAAAGCAACGGCGAAGGTCCTGCGGGCCCTAGCCCTCTCGCCACGTCTCAGGTTATGAAGTCAAACCCTACGGAGATATCTACCAATCAAGGAACCGAATCCGGGGGCTACACTCTCCTGATTGGCCGTGACCAGTCGACGTCACTACCTCGAGTGGCAGAAGGTGCTGACATATCATGGCCGGAAATGAAGGCCGGTTGGGACATCAGCGACCAGTCGCAAACCAGACGGCCACAAACGACTTTTGGCTTGCAAGGACGCAGTCAAGTTACTGGGATCGGCAGCGCCCGGCATCCCAGTAACGACCGAGCTCTCTAATCTACGGCCAAGCTACGGACTACATACCTGCGGATCCTGCCAGCGGGCAAGGTGCCGCCATGCCAAAGATCGAAGCGATTACGAAGTTAGACGGGGGCAAGAAGCTGTCCAAGGCGTAGGAGTACCCCACATGGTGCATGCGCGTCATGGCAGGCCTCGGCATGACGCGCCTAAAGAAACTAGTGCAAGGACATGAACCATACCACGACAGAATGACTGCTGCGCAGAAGAACTGTTGGGACGTGCGCCGCCGCAAGGACTGTTGGTGTCGTGCATTTCGAAGTGCTGTTACGCTACGAGTCGTGTTTCGATCCGACCCTATCGAGATGTGGGAGCGCATCTACCAACACTTTGGCAAAGGCCCGGGCGTGAACATGGACATGGTATTAGCAGATTTGTACGCACGAAAGCTTCAAGAAGATGAGGCTGTGGAAAAGTATATTAACGACCTGTTACGGATGCAGCGCACCCTAGCGGTAATAATGATCCTATGGCGGACTGTCGCGTAGTTCGACTAATGTTGACGAACGCAATGAATATATACCCCAAGATTACCGACGATGTGGCTCGCCGTGGCATCCAGCCGGATGAATTCACTATCTACGCGTTGCGTGTAGATTTAAACGCAGAAATGACTGCTCGTGCCCCCGAGCAACACGGTGGGGAATTAAGTGGTGGCAAGAGGACTATCCAGCGGAAGACCACCACTACAAGCGAATTTCACTCAGCATGGTGGAAAAGGTAAAGGGAAGAAGCCACGCCAGCGATGTGGCAAGTACGGTGGCAACCGCAGTCGTTCAGTGTCAAGTGCATCCTCATCGAGTTCGAGGTCATCGAACATGGCAAAGAAAAGCGGAATTCTTATTGCAAGGTGTGCAGCCAAACAGGACATCGGAAGGACGATAAAAAATGCAGTGATGTTTTGCAGCGGACTGCTGGGAACAACGAGCGTGGAGACAACCTAATGCAATCATATTCTGGTGGCGTCTTCACTAGTAACGAACGTGGTTCTGTGTGCCAGCTGCCGCAGCAAGTGGTAGACTTTTCGTCTGACGAGGTGCGTGCGGTGTTGGGAGAACAAGCTGCCAGGCAATTACGTGATAGCCCGCAGTTACGGACGGCAGTGCCATCTGTTTCGTCAGATGGTTTCTCGCTACATCTACACCTCCGCAATCACCAGCACCTTCTTCTGCACACTCTTGTGGGGAAATTGGTAGGCATGGTGCTTGCAGGCGATCAAGATAATTATCTGCCCGACATAGCGTCGGATGAGATGGAGTGGCTACTGGATAGCGGGTCGCAAGTGAACATATATGGTGATCTATCCTGCTTTTCCTACTTAGAGCGTGGTAACGCCGGTGAGCTCAAGATGGCTTTAGGCCAGACCGAAGCTTAGACGCGAACAGAATTGTTGCCATGGAAGTGATGAATGAAGTCGCGGGTCAATGGGAGCCGCGTCGTTTAGACGACGTCCACTACTCGCCGAATGCTCACGTGAATCTGATTAGCCTCGGCTATATATATGCAAAGCCTGCGGCTTCGCAGTAAACTTCAGTGCGGATCAGCGCACTGCGTGGCTGAGCAAGGACTAGATCAAGCTGCGCTTCGATCGTTACGACAAGCTGTACCGACTACGGACCAAGCGTTCCACCCGGATCGTTGCCGCCGTGCAGGCCCGCAAGAATGTGATGGGGTTGTTGCACAACCGCCTAGGGCACGTGAACATGCAGACTATCCGTGAGTTGGCAGTCAGTAAGGCCGACCTTGGCATTAACGTGAATCTGAAGCCAGTTTCCGCCTACGACTGTGTACCGTATCTATCTGCTAAACTTAAGCACATGAGTTACAAGCGTAACCCAAGACGTCGTCGGAACCCATTAAAAAAGCTTTCAGTAGACCTCTGTTCTATTGGTAAAAAGGCCATTACGGGGGAAGCGATGTTCATGCTAGTAGTAGACGAAGCTACGCGTTTCAAGTGGAGCTATCTACACCGAAGCAAGGGTGACGCAGCCACGAGGTTGGAGCAACTAATATTACGACTGAATACGCGGTTCCAGCGGGACAAACACAAGGTGATAACGTTGCATTCAGACCAAGGTGGTGAGTTCCTGAGTATTAAGTTACGTACCTTCTGCGAAGGACAAGGCATCACTATACAGATTACAGACGCATACTCTCCTGAGGAGAACGCAATTGTAGAAAGGGCAAATGAACTCGTGCTACCAAGACTTCGTGCTATATTACATGCAACAAATCAGACGAACCTGCTGTGGGAAGAGGCTCTCCTCCTTGTCGTGGACACGGTGAACAAGCTGCCGGCATCTGCGCTTGCCGGCAAATCACCACATGAGCCCTCTACAAGTTGAAGCCAACCCTGCGGTACCTGGGGACCTGGGGCTGTTTAGTGCATACCCATGCGCCTACCGAGAGGACAACCGCACGAGACAAGCTCGACCCGCGAACCGAGATGGCGTTACTGCTGCGATACTGTATATATACGAAAGGTTACAAGCTATTGGACCTGAAGACCGATTCGATTATCAAGAAAAGGAGTGAAAACGTGCTCTGCCATGAACGATTGACTCTTCCCAAGCCTACGTACGCCAGCTACTTCTGAATACCTATCAGCATGGTGATGCAGAATAACTTGTGGAGATTCCTGTGGTGCCGATCGTCTGAGTTCACTCGAAGACCATCTCTTTCCTGAAGCCGGAGATTCGCCGAGATCGTCCGCCTTGTCAAAGCCTGTACAACTCGGTATTCAGCCCGAGCGTGTACTGAGTAATGATCAAGTGGGAGAGCGAGACGTACCTGTCCAGCAGTTGACGAAGCCGTCCAGAAATGCGGAGGCAAGCTGCCGGCATCTTCCTGCTGAGCTGACAAAGACAAGAAGACAAAGCGTCAGTTACGACAGCATCCCGCCCAGGATAGCAATGATGACCTGTACCAGCCTCCGAAGAAGTACTTGCTGCTGCAGAGCACCGCGATTGCCGCATTCCGCCGCGCGAGGAAGGTGCCATCTTATCTGAAGGAGTACATTGTGGGTTCAGTTGTTGACACAAAGATAGACATTCCTATCCCGGATACTTACAAGAGTCGAAGGAAAGCGAACACTGGCCCGAGTGGGACGCTGCCATGTAAGAGGAGTTGACGTCGTTGTGTCAACATGGGACCTGGAAGTTAGTTACACGGACAAAATCCAAGCATCAGACTGTCATCACAAACAAATGGGTGTACACGGCCAAGCGATGCACAAGAACGTGTCAAGCGGTTCAAAGCCCGGCTTGCCATACACGGATTCAAGCAAAATTTCGGTGTCGACTACCTAGCGATGTACGCACCTGTCATCCGTTTCGAGACGATCAGAGCAGCGATTCTGTATGCGCAAAAACGTGGATGGGACGCCAAGCAATACGATGTAAACACAGCGTTTTCTATGGACTACTGGAGGAACATATCTTCATGAAGATTCCTATCGGCTCAACTGAAGGTTTACCTGGGGGGTAAGATGATTTGCCAACTCATCAAGTCTCTGTACGGGTTAAAGCAAGCCCCGGCACTGTCGAATAAGACGTTGCACGTTTACCTAGTCAGCCTGGGATTCACAGGACTTGACAGTGATTACGGTCTCTATGCGAAGTACAAGAGCAGTGGGGTGGCTATGCTATTGACCGTCTATGTAGACAACCTCCTGCTGATGGGGCCAGGGGCGTTGTGTTCCCAAGTTGCAGCGCAACTTAAAGCCAAGTTCACTTTCACCAGATTGGGGGAAAATACCTGCTTGGGATCGAGATCACGTTGGATGCAGTCAACAACCAAGTGATTTACAGCCAAAGATCTCATATTGACAAGCTTTTGCGAAAGTGTGGTCTACATAATTCCTACGGTTGCTGGGCACCTCAAGCTACGAGTAAATCCAGGGCAAAGCTGAAGCAGCAAGCAGAGCTCGCTGACATGTCATACCGGGAATTAGTTGGAGGATTACAGTATCTCGTGTCTGGTTCGCGACCAGATATCGCACGTGCTGTTCGACATCTCGGGAAGTTCCTGTCGTGCTTCACAGAGACGCTCTTCCGAGAGGCGCAGCGGGTGCTGCTTTACCTGCTGCAAACACGCGATTACGTCCTCCACATGGATGTAGTTCATGGCAACGATGTCTGTATTAAGGTGTTTACGGACTCTGACTACGCCAATGATCCTGATGATTCTAAGTCTATTTCTAGATACGTTACGCTTCTCGATGGAAATGTCATTTCATACGGCTCGCGCAAACAGGGCGTCAATGCCCAGTCGAGTAAGGAAGCTGAGTACCCCATGAACGGAGGCATTAAGGACACTCTGTGAACTGTGGGATTGTGTGAGGAGTTAGGGTGGCCGGCGGCCACGCCACTGCTGCGCGGTGATAACCAGGCTGCACTGTACCTGACAGAGAAACCTGGCAAGCAATCCACACAAAGCATATCAACAACAAGTTTCATCTTATTCGACACATGGTTGAAGAAGGCAAGTTGAACTTGTTGCACGTGCCAACAAACGACAACACCGCGGACATCATGACTCAGCCTCTAGCGCGAGACAAGTTCAGTCAGTTTTATTCGCAACTTAAGGTGCTACCGCTCGAAGGAACCTCAGCTGCAGATGCTCAGCGAGCATACAAACACGCAGTGGCGATGCTGAAGCCAACATAAACGAGTGAAGATAGAATATTGTTTTGATTTTCTAAGCAAGCTGTTTACTACTCTATGGCTGCGCCGACGAACAAGTGCTACGATCAAGTGGCCTAGAGACCCGATGCTGTCGCGTTGCCGTGATACGCGCAGGATGGTGCGAAGGATGCGTCCGCCCGCAACACTTGCGAGCTTCGATGCGCGTCGAGATCGAGTGGGAGTGGGAGATACAGTGATATCCTGCGAGACGTACCTGTGGTGTGAAGCCGACGCGCTGCACCAGCATACACATGTCATGCTGACATCCTGCTTTGTCCTCGGCTTGGCCGCAGTGGTGATGATCACCACGTGCGACCTCGCGAGAAATCAATCGGCGCCGCAACGGACGCTGCCGTTGCCCAGACACTGCTGATTCCCAGGTATTGCCGCTGCATAGGCGTTGCCTGGCGTTGGGGATTGCCCTGCGGGTGAAACGCCAAAACGCCTGAGGGCTGCTGCGCACACGCACAGCAGACATGCTCACAACTACGTGTATAACTAGATAACCAGTCCTAATTTAACGTACGGGTTGCGAGGGTAGGACAGGCGACATGCGCTTCGCGCACTGGGCTGCATAGCTCACTTCTCGTCTTGCCGACTGACCGTCGCCTGGTCAAGGCCCTCACCTGTAAAGCTTTAGCCCTTGCATCTTGTGTTTACACCTAGGTATTCCTTTCTGGTATAGCAGTACCATGCATGGCGTGGAAAGCAACGGCGAAGGTCCTGCGGGCCCTAGCCCTCTTGCTACATCTCACACTCGCGCCTCGCTTACTGTTTTACGTACTACGCGAATTCACACGGTTTTTCCTGCTGCGTGTCGATCTCCTCGAACGGGTCACCGCTCTTCATGCGATAGATAATCCTTGTCGGAGCTGCTGGCGGTGGTGATCGGACTACCCTTTAATAAGCATATTTAAATCAAGTATAATTGTTGGGGGGTTCAAGCAAAGTTTAAGGCGTGGAACACCCTTCGAACGTCGGGTGGTGTAAGGAAGGGTGTTTAGCGAACTTTGACAGCACTAATGGTACATCGCCAAAGGGGACAGCTTATCGAGGAAACCCACTCAGGGCTGAAGGCTTCTCATTGGTTATAACTAATACGAAATGAAGCTCATTGGATACATTCTGGTCGTGGGGGATAGCTCTTCGAGGAAGTCCCCTCAAATCTTGCCCATCACTTTGTATCGCAAACCGGACTGGGGGGACAGCTCTTCGAGGAAATTTGCGGGGGACAGTTCATCGAGGAATTCGGTAGGGGATGTGGCAGGCTGTCTAAATACCGTAGACCACGGGTTCACCGCAACAGGTGTAAAAAGTCCCATTGCTATATAAATTGTTTATAAACTTTGAACTTTATAGTGGTAAAAACTGATTCTGGTCAGAAAATGCAAATCATTAGAAAGTTGATAATCTTTACGGTTTTACTTACAAATGTTACTTCCTCCGGGCTTGAAAGACTGCATCGATGGCCTATCCAATCCTGTGACTATAAATGCTCGGCCAAATATAAAAATTTAGAGAGAAGAGTCGATACATTTACACAGAGAAGGTACTGAGACCCCCATCCGTTCCGTAAAATGACCGCTTAAATTTTAATCGGGGCTCCGACCATCTTCGTCAAATGAAAGCATGTGGAGCGCAAAGGGGCTCAAAATAAAGTCCAAAGCATGCCCGTGACGGTGGTGCTGTTTTATGATCCTAGTTCCAGCTGTATCCAGTTTAACATGCAGGTTAAGTTTTGGCAAAATCCGTTCCGCTCTAAATTTGAAACGGTGGTTGTATTTTTACTGTAACTTTGTCGTTTTTAGCGATTTTCGTGTGTTTGAAAACGGGGACCAATAGGAGATCTTAACGCATCGATTGTAGCCGTCCGGGGGTCAATAGCTGGTCTAGGAAAAAAGTTGTGGTCCTCCATCTGATTTTCGATGCAAACTTTTCCACCTAGTACTAAAGTGAGGTGTTTTTCGTCAAGGCCTGTTTACGTTCTTTCTCTGTCCTCGATTTCTTTGTTTTTACGGTGTTGCACTGAATCCGTTCGTTGCGGTGAACCCCTGGTTTACGGTAGCAGAGGCCTGCCTAATACAGGGGTTTATAGTACAGAGGGGCTTCTAATTCAGCTTTTACAGTATTTCAATTGGCTTGCTCATGCAATATTTTCGAGATGAGTTCGGATAAACTACGTCATTATTTATAGTTTAGATATGGAGGCATCGCCCGAGGAGTCCGGCGACAGTACTTCAGGAGGGTAAGCACGGCCACAGTGTCCAAATACTGTGCGAGAATGTCCAGAATGGTACTTGCATGAGAGTACATCCAGATCGGATTCACCGAATCTGGATGCAGCTCAAGCTAACATTCAAAAAATATTATCTCAGGTAACAAGTCGATTTATCTCGTAGCAGGTATTGAGAGTATTAGAAAGTTTTCAATACTTAAGTACAAGAAATTCGACTGAACGTGACTGATAATTAAGTGCTGTATTCCTTCCGTTGCAGCGGGTGCACGCGTGCTTACATAAAATAATAGCCGGACTTCAAAGCTTTCACTTCGTTTGCCACACGCTATTCTCCTCGATGTTCTAAGTCGACGTCAGGGTTGCAATCCCCCCAGATTCTCCTCCTTAAGCCACGGGGGGGGTCGTACGGCCAACCGGGTCAACACTGGTAGTCCGGTCTGCCGTTAATGGATACTGGTAAAAATCACTTATAACTCGACGCTCTGTAGATGACGAAAGTCCTTTGCATACTGTGGCTTGTGCATGGATGAACTGATAGACGACGTTGACTGCTCCATCTTGCGCTCATTCTGCTGCATTTGTAGGCCAGTGCTGTACGACTGCGAGAGCAGGTCCACAAGCTGGTCGCGAAGCTGACCCGACTGGGAACCGGCAAGTTTCACGCGCTCCTGGTTGCGTGTCCACAGATCCTCAAGGAGAGCACTGACCTGTTCAGCCAGATCCTTCAGCAGCGAACGCTGACGGGACGGCACTGAGTTGCGGGGTTGCGAGTCAGCCACAATGAGCGCACCGACCACGATCCCATCACGAGCACGGAACGGTACACCCATGACGAATCGTAAGTGAGGCGCCTCCGTCACGAATAAATTAGTGGACAGGATGTCATCTTGCCTCGCGTCCAGTACCGTCACGACCTCACTATCGTCCTTATCGTCATCATCTTCTTCATCGATGCTGACGTCCAGAACGACTTGTGGTTTGCGAGAAGGGAAGCGTCGCATGATCTCGGCGGTGAGCGAGTGCGAGATAGGGACCTCGCTCAAGTCACTCTCACGCGCCAACCCAAAACTTGACTTGACGAACTCTCGCCGTGCATCCACAAAACTTATCGTGGACAGCGAACAATTCGAGTGTTGAGCGGCCTGTTTGGCCACAAGATCGTAAATGTGCTCCTTACCCGAGTCCATAATGCCGTATTCAGCCAGTCGAGCAGCTCGCTCTTCGTCCAAGGACGTCCCCACTCGAGACCTGCCCAGCACGATATCGGTATGAATCTCTTCTACGATCTCTTCGTCCAACTCTTCATCGCCCTCTTCCAGCTCATCAAGTCCTTGGTAATCGATCAGATTGAGGTCTTGCAGCTTAAAGTCCAAGCCAACGTTCGAGTCGTGGAACTCCATTCCATCATCCTCGTCGGCCTCGTCCAGCTCCCGCATGTCAAAGTCACAGATATCCTCCTCGTCATCATCACCGTCTTCGTCTTCATCTTCACCAATGCCGCCCAGATCTTCACGGTCTGAATCGATGTCACCAGCTTCGGAATCGTCGAAGTCGTACACTGACTTACCCGTTTGACGAGTAGAGAGACCTCCTTTGATAGACAAGTCGAACTCGGAGTCGTGGAAGTCCATGAGCGACAGCTCTGAAAACCGCTTGTAGAACTGGTCGCTCTGGATCACGGCACCGCTCGGTGAAGATGGAGATGACGAGCACACAGAAGCCACTTCAGTCGCCTCAATAGACTCGATATCTAAACTTGTTGTAGGTTCGGCATCGACCTCAGGCTCCTTCTCCACTTCCTGTGAGATCTCTCGACCCACCACCTCGACTGTTTTTTCAGTGTCGCTATCATCTTTGCCTTCAACATCGTTCCCTTCAACATCATTCTCGCTTTCATAGTCGAAGCGACTGCCACGCGAACTGCTTGCGGTTGTGGCATTGCTTGCATTACTTTGCTTGTAAAAACTGCCACCGAAACTGCTTCCACTGATGCTTAACGTCTTGGAGCTGCCGCTCTTACCGAACGCTCCCAAGCCACGACTGCTGTTGAAGCTGCTCACTGTACTTCCAGACATATTCGACAACGTTCGGTCCGGATTGGTCGATGCTTGTGACGATAGTAAACCGCGCGAATCGTAAAAGTCCGAGCTGTCTCCGCTGCTCGAGTTAGTCGATGGTGCACGATTGTCCTCTTCATCGTCCTCAGGGCTGAGTGGAGGCGCGTTCCCGCTACCCAGACGACGATGCAGAGCATTAACTGGAGTCTTGGGTGGTTGCGCTGCTCCCTGGACCTGAACGTTCATTTGGCCTCGACTCTGTCTCTGGTTATCATCCATACCGTGCTTACAGTTGATGCAGATCCGGAACGGACATCTGCCAGCCTTGCCAAGTTTAATCTGTTGAATCTCAGAGCACTTGGAGCACGCCACGTCGCCACACAGACGACAGTGGTGTTTCCTCCGTGACATGGTGAATTTGCCTTGACACACGCAGCAGCTTTTCCTCGACTTGACCCAGTTCTCGGACGTCAAGTAGGGCGACTCACGTAGCCGCATGACTAACAGCGCTGTGTTCAATTGTTGGAACGCTGTCAAGTATGACAACATGTTCATCCTCCGCGTTGTCGTCACTCCATTGGCATCGTAGCAACTGAACTTGATGAGTACTTCTAACACATTTTCACCCGCTACTGACGAGGCCACAGGGTACACTACGATCCCTGAGAACTGTACCAATGCTCTAGCAGTGATCACAAAATTGGCCGATGACGCCTTGGCTTTCGTCTCGGCAGATGTCACGATCGGTTTGCAGTATCGCGTCACTGCTGGGTCCTCGATCGAGTGGTGCGAGATGATCCCTACGCGCTGGTCCTCAAAGTCCTGAGCCTGGTTGTGTGCCATGGGGCCACGGATCTGCGCGCGACGGATGGTCGCGTACTCGGCCAGACACATGGTGAGTCCTTGCTCCTGTGCGCTCTCGGCGCCCTTGTGTCCTTTTCCAGTGTGTTGTCTTGCTGCCTGTCGTTCTCGGTGTCTGTTCCGGCCACCGAACTTGAGTGAGTTGGACGTCGAGCTGGCGCTCAGCGCTGTGCCAGAGTTGGAGCGTGCTGTCCGTCCCTTGATAGACACGTACTTGACCGCGTACTGCTCCGTCTCCGCTCCACTCTGTGAGCGTGAGCTGGAGCTGATCGACGAAGATGAGGACGAGCTGCGACCGGTTCGGCCAGTGGGGAGACTGCCGAAGCTCGTGAAGACGTCGGCTAGTTGCACGCGCTCCTCAAACAGCGCCGCCTGGACGTTCTGGAACGTGTCGCGCTTGGGAGACGCCATGAGACGCATGAAGTCGTCCAGTGTAGCCCGTACGCGCGTCGAAGCCAGCATCGTGTGCATGTGTTGCGGTAGTTGCGCCGGGTCCGCGGGCATCATGCTGGACACGCGGTCCATCGAGTCCGCGCGCAGCTCGTAGACGTTGAGCGGGCCGCGTGCCGTGACGAACTGCCACTTGTCGGCATCCGCCACGGCGTCTACCAGAAGCGCGGCCGCGTTGGCGCGCGCATCCAACAGCAGCGCGTCCTGCTGGTGCTCGCTGAAATTCAAGTACGCGTCGGGCGTGACGCTGTCCGCGGTGCCTGCGCTGGCGCTCAAGTTGGAGAGGCTGCTGCTGCTGGCCCAGTGCTGTGTATCTTGCGCGGTGGACGGCGTCTCGCTGGGACGCGACGTGGTGGACGACGCCTTGTGCTGCCGGTGCCGCGGTCGGTATAAGGACCCGTAGTTGACCATTCGTGGCTGCGGACGGGTGGATCCACTCAGTGGACGCGACCGGGAAACCTGTAAGTTGCCTTTTTTGCCTGTTGCAGTTGCCTGTTGATACTTTCCGGCCGAGATGCCGGCGGAAAGTGAAGGGCGGAAGCTTGTGCTGGTGCTCGTCCCGTGAAGTCGCTCGCGCCGCACTCGCTCGAGTCGGAAACTGAGCGCCAGCGCGGCGGCCAGGGGAGCGGCTCGACCTGCGCGTTTGTACTGCTGGCCCAATAATGACTGAAAGTTTGTATGGCGGGAAAGGCTGGCCGGAGTGTTGCACACGACCCCTATCACCCGAAAGTGCAAGAGATGTGTAGGACGACCCATTTTCGAAGAAATGGGGCAGACTTGCTGAACCGATACTTTTAAGTAGTTCAGATAATCACACCGTAACGCGATCGTTTTGGAGGTCACCGAGAGACAGATATGTAACCAACAGCTCTAGCAGAATATACTTCCCCCGACTTGAGCAAAGCTAACTAGAAATCAAGCAGTACGACAGTTGCTCACTATTTTGCACTATTGTAATGCACTTTGAATATCGGATACCACTGAACATTCGAGAGCCGTCGTTCCCAGATCGGTGCATCCGGCAAAAGGAAGAGAGCATCGCTGTGTCAGAAAGTGTAGAGAGCTCTACTGTAGCCGAACCGCAGTAGCACCCGTGTTGGTGTTCATTGCCGTCTCGTAGCGAATGGGAACTTTTATTCATTTTCAGCCCGTTTTGTGGTGATTGCTTACTGATGTAGTGGTCCAAACGTGCAGCAGACGAGAGACCATGCAAAAAGAACCCAAATTTACAATGCAACAGCAAGAAATGGTACCGGTATGCGAGTTCAGCTCATGTCTAGCGTCCTCGCTGCCTTTGCTCGCCACTGCCGGCTGGAGGCTCTCGCGCTCTCTTGGATCGTGCCTCGTTGTTTGTGGGCTCGCGAGGCTTACGGAGATGCATGAAAGACCCTACGACAGGACCCGTCCTCCTGCAGTTGAAGAGCTTCACGTTGTGGATAGCCGTGCTCCCGAGAGGCACCGTACCGTATACCATAGTACATGCAAGTGCTGACGGCTCTTCCTCCTAGCGAAAGACTTTTATCCGGGTACCGTCCAACTGTGGCAACTGCAACAAGCTCGAGACGGTGACTTGCGATGAGGCGAGTGTCGAGGCAGGAGCCCTGCCAGGGTGGGTCCTTCGACGACCGGCATCGGTCCCACGTGCAGATGAGACTTTCGAGGACACGTGATGAAAATAGGCTTACGATAGGCTGGGGGCGGACCACCCACAGGCGTCAAGGCATCGTGAATCACTATTCGTGATGCTGGTTGATCCGTTGGATGCTCGTCTGCTGACGTCGCCTCCTCCTCGTAACCTGCTTCGAGGGTGACAAGCGCCGCCATTAACACCCCGGACGCGTTGCAATCGGACACGCCATGTGGGACGAGAGCACGGGCAAGCCATTGCAATGTCGCGCGAAGCTCTGACGACATTGAAACGACACGCGGCAAGTTGAAGCACATGGGTAATCCCTACATCTGGCTGGGCCCGACATCCCTCGTGCCACACGAACCGTGTCGTGCAGTGTAGGATGCGTCGTCGGTGTCGCAAGTGGTGTACGGCTCTCGAAACTTGGTCGTCTCCGCCAGGTCGTAAGTCGCGAATAGGATTTTTGCCAGAGCACGCAAGCTCATCGTGCTGTTGCGGCACTCGCTAGCTCCTGGCTCTGTGAGTGCAGGTTGTTCACGTGAATACTTACAGCTTAAGCCTGTGGCCTCCATGCCTCCTGTCTTCTACCTCCTGCCACAAAATTCAAGTATGAAACGTCGCCCAAGCAAACCTATTCTAAGGTCGAGCTCTCGAAAGAATGAGGATTGGCCTCGTACTCGGACTAGACGGCGCCGGCAAGACGCTGCTTCTCCGACAACTCACGGCGCAGCTTGTGCGCAAACAGAAGACTGTGCTGGAGCGAATTGTGGCCTTCGTATCGAGCCCTTGCAGCAGCTACAGCGCAGACAAAGACGACGGAAGCAAGGACGCCGACTATGTCGTTGACCCCAACACGCAGCCGAGTGTAGGCGTCGAGCACTGGTCGCTACCGGTAGACGGAGGGAAAGTCTGCATGTTACGAGAGGTTGGTGGTCAATTGCTGCCAATGTGGCCGTCATACTTCGAATCCTGCCAGTTTTGGCTCTTCCTGGTCGACGCCAGCAACGCCACACAGTTGGCAGCAGCAGCCATCGAGTTCTTCTCCATTCTGAGTGTAGACGAAATGCGACGCAAGCCCAAACTCTTGGTGATCAATCAAATCGATGCCGGCTTCGTGGTCGATGACACCATTCTACAAACATATTTGTGCTTTGACCGTCTTCTGGCAGAAACTGACAGCGGCCCCGTACAGATCATCAAAACCAGCGCTCTCACGGGGGAGAATGTCGAGCAGATCCTCAAGTGGCTCGGCCAAGTTATCAGCAGTAACATCTTCTTAGGAAACAGTCCAGGCATTGGTCTTAGCGGGCTCAGTGGGTTTAGTGGTGGTTACCGTACAATAGGAAGGCAGAATTCCGCTAGTGATATGCGAGTGCATCCCGTAGTGGACTAGTCGACGTGTAACAACGCAAAACTAGGCGATTAATGATCACAATTTATGTTGAAACACGTTTTCTTCTCTCAGTTCTGTTCACCTTCGTGGCAGTAGGGGTATTCATTGACGAGGGTGGCGTTTGCGGCCATGTCCGTGTTGGCGGCTTGGAACAGACGGAAGTGCTGCATGTCCCGACTGATGTTGCTGACGGCGATGAGCGCGCAGTAGATGCCGAGCACAATACTGCTGATGATCGTCACGTGGCACACAAAGCGGTCACATTTGCCTTTGAACGTGTGCGTGGCGATCGGGTGGACGCGGAGGTAGCACAAGCATGGCATGATCATGCAAGAGGCTGTGACTGCTGTGGCCCCAATTAAACTCAAGATATCGATGAAAGAAGCTTGAAACATGATGGCGAGGAAGGCCTGGGACCACACTGTGATCGTCCGAATTAATCCACTGCACAGACGATCGGAGGTTGTATAGGCCTCGCCTGCGTGGCCATGCTCGCCATTATCACTCGGAGGTGGTGACGTTGCTTGGAAGTACGGAGTACTGTTGCCGTATAGAAACCCTTCTTCTTCGAGAATGGGTGTAGTCTTAGGAGGGACGGGCGTACCAATGGCTCCTGTGTTTGCGAGGATTGGATTGCTCTGATCCGACGTGGCAGCAGCTTTCGCAGCACGAAGACTCAACGTTTGTTGAAGCACCTCGTGGTCTGCGTCCTTATCGAGGATATAACGCTCCATGTCGAATAGGGTGGGGTTCAGTAGCAACGGAAATGCGATCGTAATGTGAGCCAGCATCAGTGCCGAGGCAAATTTCCGCGCCGAGCTTGCTTCGGGCAGTTGGTCCAGTAGCGTCGCAGGCGCGGTGCAGCCAAACTGATAGTACGTCACGACTCCAATGAGCATGTAAATAGACGTGATAAAGAGTAGTGTGAGTGACACCAGGTTAGCTAGCCGAGCTGGATCCGTATGCTGTCTCTGAATGGGCGGGATGATGATGGCTGTGCCCGTGGCGAACATGATGGTGCCGAAAGTCTGAATGGCGTGATGGATCTGAATCTGTGTCTCTCGAGGCGAAGGCTGGATGTTCCGGAGACTGTAAATGATACAAATGGCGTCTGCTAGCACAGCTACGAGGCCGCCCACGTAGGCCAACGGAGCTGCAGCTTTCAGTGTCGGGATCAAAATCACGGGCAGCACACCCATACTCATGACGATGATCCATTGCGTAGGGCTCCAGAGTTCCCCGGCTACGGTACCCTCGAACAGACACGGTAACAAGATGGTACCACCCAGAATGAGGAAGGCGATGGGGCTCAGGAAGCACGCACCACACTCAGACAGCAGAATAATGCGGCGACCAGTCTCTCCGAACGCGAAGTAGCCGAGATCGCTGAAAGTTCGCACGTTCACAGGCGCCACCATCAACGACTTGCTAATTGCGACACTGCAGTTGCATAATACATTTAAGGGGATCAGTCGACCGCAAAATGGGAGCAAAGGATCTCTTTGTGCCTTTCCACACCTTGCGTGGAGGTTACAGGCCGATATGAAGTAGACACCCATAGCGGCTAGCACGGGTCCCGCGGCCGCGAAGATGGATCCGAAGCTCATTGATCCCACGCCGAAGGTGGCGCAGAACAGCAGCGCCACGCACAGCACGTCGTCGTTCCCTAGCATTGCCTCGGTGTGCTTGGATTGAAGAGCTTCGAGACTACGATCGCGACCTTTCACGCATGATACTTCATGATGATACTTTATTTTGTTGAGTAGGTATTAAGTAAGCTTTAGAGCAGATTTCTTCAAAGTTCCGATATGAAAGAGATGGCGAAACAGCCTCGGCGCTCGATATAGTGCGGTCATGAACGGGTATGCCACTGCACCATCGAGGCTGATAAGAACATTGTTTCAGCAGAGCCAGACGGAATGTAAATACGTTCAACGGCGGGTGCTCCAAGAAGTTCCGCTTCACATGCTAGATCCGTATCAACGACGATGCGAACTCAGTGTGGACGGCAAGGCACTTCAAAGCGACAACGAAGCTTCGCCTGGCGACCACGAATGACCAAGAAGGGGTGGACATCATGGACTTAAGCCTCAGTTGAATCAGCTGCATAGCATGCTGCTGCTATAGCCTGAGCTGAGTCGAGCCATATTATGTAACTATCGCCTGCTGTATTAATACATGTAGTACTGTATTCCTGCCCCACTCGCTACGCTTACTGTACGACGACCATTCGGGCAAATGCTTAAGTGCGTAGTGGATCGGTAGGTACGCTCCGAACCAAATCGAGCCAATGGCTTTCGTTTCACTAGTAGGCTCGCAGCGGTTCGTCACTGGCGGCGACGTGGCGAAGGATGCCGAATTCGGCCCCGCTGGCCGATCTAGATGCATACAAAATCTTATATTCCGACCGACCTGGAGCGCACCGAGGCAAAGTGGCCGCCTCCGACCAGAGCGGGTTTCTTAGTGAACCCAAGCTCTTTGACGTGGGGAAGACGACCGACACAAGACAGGCCGGCGCCAGAACCGGGTCGAGCGGTGGTCGCTATCGCGAGGTTGATTCTGCAGCCGAATTCATCTTCTGATAAATCCATGTCGGTATATCGGGGTGGCAGCTTTTCCGACCGACCGGATGACGAAGGAATCGAAAAGTATACTTTCTCCAAATGACTTTGCACTGCATAGACCGACCGGCCACCAAGCCCCGGCGCATTTTTTTATAACCGGCCGGAAGCCCAGCGACTTCGCTGCTCAGCGAGGCTCGATGGCCGACCGCCAGTTCCCATCGTGCGTTCAAGCGTTTACCTGGTTTGCGTTGATCCAGAAACAACAGCCAGCAACACTCCCAAAGCAGCAAGCAGGCAATGCACTATTGCCCCATGGATTCCCAGTCGTCATCGTTCGCCATGTCACCCGCCATGCAGCCGCGCGGGCTCAGCTACAAGCGGCGCCGCAACGGCGCATTTACGACCGCGAGCAGTCCTGTGAAGCCGGAAGATGAGTGTGACGCCAGCCTCAGCAGCACCGCCGAAGCGACCTCGGGCGAGAGCTCGAGTGACGACAGTGACAGCAGCTTCGAGGTCGAAGATGACTTCGTACACGAGGAGGAGGAGGCGATGGCGGCCGCCAAGCGGCGACGTCGCGCCGACCTTGACGGGCTTAAGAATTCGGTGCGGCGCATGGAGGCGCAAGTGATGGACGCGTCCGCGCAGCTAAGGGACTTAGCGGCCCTCGTGGCGCAGGTCGTGGCGCAGCGCCAACAGCAAGTGCATGCATAATCACCTTCATACGCACAGTTCACCCCCGCAGCAACATGCACTACGCAGGTGCTCCCCCTAGTTTATACCGACGCGGCGATGGCGCGAGCTTCAGTCTTCGTCGGCGCTTGTGCCCAGTCCATAACCGTAAAATCATAATTTGAAAATTATTTCAATTGCATCTCGTCGCCTCCTTTTGACACGCCGACACATAGCCACAAAGTTCGACGCAAGATGGCGCCAACTTGGGTCCCAAGGCATTTCACTCTCCATTGCCATCTTCATCGTTTCTCGTCGCCATCCTTCCCGGCTTGGGTGCCAGGAAGCCATCGCCTTGCCCTCCTCGCACCTGTCGAACGACGGTGAAGCGGTGACCAGCGAGCTGCGAGCTTCCAGCGTGCATCGTCTCTTCTGCAGCCGGTCGGGTTGCCTCCTATCACTATCTTAGGATGAGTATATGTGGTTTGAGTTTGACGGCACGGTCGGTCGGTTAAGATGGCTTCAGAGGACCCCATGTTCGTTCTGTGCTGTTCGATTGGTGTGCACACACAAACGGTGACGACCAAGCGCTTCAACATTACAGTACGCTGCACCAGTATTTTGCAGTCGGTAACATCGCGCTCCCAGCACCATCATCAAGGCTTCGCTGGCATCTCTGCTACATGTACACTGCCTCCGCTTCAGCTACAAGTTCATACAAACATTTATTGTAGTATTTCGCTAGTGTTTGATGCTGACTAATGTGTACTCTAGATGAACATGCCTGGACAGCAAGACTTGACGTTCAGGGCCATGCATGGCAGGTCCGCTTCCCTGCCGCTTACTTAAGTACGTGTTACTGCTGCTGCACGCCGCCGAGCAGCGGCACCTCGGTTTTAGGGCCCTGCGGGGACAGGTTGTGGGTCTCCTCGACGAACCAGAGCTTGTCGAAGAGCGCTGGCTGCGGGTCGGCCGCCAGCTCGGCCGTGATCTCGTCGCAGCGGGCGCGCAGGCGGTCCAGGTCGGCGTCGCGGGCATCAGGCGACAGCACGCGCCCGAGCGTCGAGTGGATGATCACGCGCGTGTCCGTCTTGGGGGCATATGAAAAGGTCTCCTTGGCCATGCGTCGGATGTGGTCCACCGAGAACTCAGCGTGGGCATTGACGACATCGTCGCCGAGCTTCTCGGTGGGCGGTAGACACTCGAATAGCATGATGATGGCACCCGACGAGGCCATGAGCACTTTCACGGGCGCCATGCGGAACGGCGCGAAGCGCGTGCACATGCTCTTGAGCTGTGCCACGTCCTGCGGGAAACGCAATCTCGCGTTTGGAGCCAGATCGCCCGGGTGTGACGTGTGGAACAGCGTGATGTGCATGAGCTCGCGGTGCGTCACGCAGGCCACGGCGTTGTCAGTCTCAGGTTCGCGCGGCAGCAGATCCGTCAGCTCCTTGCCAATGGCATGGCAGCGTTCCGCCATTTCGACGGGTATCGGAGCGCAGATAAGCGCCACTCCGTCGTTCCCATTGGGGAATACGTATGGCTTGGACTCGAGCGTCGGACCAGGCACGAAGTTTTGCCTGCGTCGGCATCGAGACATGTCAGTCAGTTGTCTACCAGTGTTGGACATGCCCTATCCATCGCGGTGGACGCACCTGGTCTTGCGTACGCCTTCGCGGTTGAGCGCCTGCTTGCCGCCCTCGTATAGCTCCTCGTAGAGTTCGGCGCGCTGCTGGCGCCACAACGCTTCCTGTTCGGCGCAGTCCGTAGCGCTCATCTTGTTCTGCTTCGTGCAGAAAACTGAAGTGCTATCGGTCCAAATACATACCGTCCGGTTGACTCAGTTCTTTGCTACTGTACTATACGCGAAAACGTATACTTCGCCAGTCGCGGCAGGGCAATCAGAGCGAGATGTATTATAGGCGGGATGAAGTGCAACTTGTCCACGTACCAGAACTTGTCCACGTCGAAGTAGCAGCATTGACCAGTTTAAATAGTATATGTAGCTGCGAAACGCGTCGACGCGTCTCGCAGACTCGATGCATCGGGCGACATCACGCGCGCTACCTTGAATGCGCTGGTCTTGAAGAGCATCAAAACAGCCGTAACCTTGACGGTGACCATGCCGATCGCCGTGAACGGCGTCGCCAACTCGCGTAGCAACGGAATCTCGCCTCCCTCTTGTGTCCTTTACGCTTCTCAGGGCCAAATCATCGGGGTGACGACGTACTGTATAGCGTCACTTGCATGATACCCGGGTCGCTCACGTACATGTACCGTATTCCCCCTGTTAGAAGCGTCACCAATGTACACGTCCGGGTTAGGTGTACAGGTTTCCGTTGACGGAGCGATGTACACGTACTTAGCAAAGCGCACAGTAATGCAAAGCACTCATCCCACAGTTCACAGTCGCAGTCAAACAGGGAGAGCAAATGGTCGTATGCACGCGACGTTTTCTCGGAGACGGCTGCGGCGACGGCGGTGCGCTTTGGGATGCATCTACAAGGGTACGATAGCTAGCGCTATGTGTAATCCCAGGGCTGTAGCGCATATGAGGACTAACTTGTGTGGATCATTGTGTTTGCGTGCTGTAGAGAAATGATATGTATGAAATAGTTGAAAACGCGTTGAAGTCTTACACATTGACACTCGTCTCAGAGTAACAGGCGCCTCACTGTCGCTGCTACTAAATATTTCATCGCTGCGCACGCTGCAAGCGTCGTCGCTGGAGTCGAGCTGGGGTTTGCATACGTTTCCGTCCTGTGATGCGAGGCAGAGCATCGATGATCACGCTGAGGTCCTCTGGTTCAGGGCGATGACTCTCCAACGGGCGCCGGGTGTCGTTGAGTGCCCAGCCTTGCCGAAGCCGCTAATGATGGCCGCAGACGTCAAGGCTCCCCAAGCGTCGGCAATCCATTGAGCAATTTGCGCGCGCTTAGGGACCTGCAACTGAAACCCGGAGTGCTTTGAGCACAGCTTGCGTCGCTGCGGTACCATAACTTCATCACGTGATATTTCCGAATCAGGGTCAGAACTCGCTGCTGGATCGCGCGCTCTCCAAGCGCTGGGCACAACGCTTACGCCGGACGCTGTGGAGAGTGCCGTTCCCATGCACCCTGCGATCTCGGCCGCCGCAGCAGATTCTTGGGCCTGCTCTGACACCTCCAATCTCTCTGTCTCTTCCATTCGATGCCTGGTTAATTTCAGCTTGGAGGTGTGCTACCCACCGCCGACGAAGCCCGTCCTTTTTGGGGCTTCTTCCAGGGTATGTCAGCGGGTTGACATACGTAAGTATAGCGATGTGGCACTTTTATCAGGACAACACCAATAGAAGCTGCATATTGGACGACTTCTTGTGTCCAATGGCCGGAGAAGTCGTCCAATAACAAGAGTACCAAATTGTCGCGGTTCTTTCTATCGGCGAAGTGGCGCTTGCGGAAACGATAGAAAGCTCAGAAGTCCACGTTTGCATTGCCATAGATACGACACGCAATCGATACCTGAAGGGCGCTGACCTCCTTCCACAGCGCCGTCCAAATCCATGATGCCGCGCCTTGTTTTCGTCCCTTGTCTTTGCAGTTGTAGCTGGTGAGCTCTTGTAAATGAGAAACGGGGAATATTTCACCCCTGCCAATTTTGCTAACAGCATCGCTGAAGCGCGCTCCTTCTCCTTCCCACCACACTTAATCCAAACGGTTCGCGAGTTGCGGCGCGCAATAGTTCTGCGTGGCAGGTACTCAAAGAAGACCGCTACTCCAGATAGACAAACATATTATTAGAATAACAGCCACATAATTTAATTCAAATTGCGTACTATCATCACGTACCAGTTTGGTCAGCGTTAAATACCTGTGATATGACCTTTTCAACCAGACACGGCGGACAATTGCGCTAAACGCCTGTGCTGCGAGTTTCGCATCAGGCTGTGTGGTCTGACTAGCTCAAGTGCGAGCTCCGATAGAAAAACGATGGCGCCGCATAAAACGCCGCGACCAGGTATCAGAAGCACGAAAGTGTTGGCTCGATAGAGCCGTTTCCTTAGCAATCGCGAGACCTTTATACACAGCATGTTTAGAGAAACTAGGATGTCATCACGCCTCATACTTTTTTTTGATCACTGCACGAGCTGCTCTTCAGCTGTCTTGCTGAGCACCGTAGCAACTCCTCGCGCTCGATGTCACCGGAGTGCCTCCTTTCCCTTTATACACATCGCAAAAAAATCTATTCGGTTAGTAAGCCACTTTCTAGCAAGTTTCTTCTTCTTTCGCATGGACATGGGACTCTGTTCGCCAAAAACTCCACAATCGTAGCATCTAGCTCATCCTCATCCGTGGCGAGGAAGGACTTATGCAGTTCCACTTAAACGTGTACGAGAACGACGAATGTAGGCCACGATTCGGCTTACGGCCATCTCCGTTGATTCGTGGCCTCCCCATGCCTTGCGCTTTTCGAAAAGTGAACAATATGTCCGGGCCACTCATTTGCAGCAGTAACGCTTGTGACAAAGCGGAAAACAAAAATTCTAATGGAGAAATATGATTGGATAAAATGAAGTGACGCTTGTAGCAGGGGGAATACGGTACACACTCTGAGTCCATGATCTGATTCCCTCTGAAACCCGTCTCTGTGCCCCAACGAGAGCCTGTGGTTCACATTCCGGAAATAGATAGTAATATGGGGCCGGAAAACGGCGCGTACGTCGTGGTGCTCTACTACAAATACGTGCGTCTTTGCGAGACGCCGAAGGAGCTGAAAGCCTACGCTATCGTCCATGAACAACTGTGCGCGTCGTTGGGACTCACGGGTCGCGTACGCCTCGCACTCGAAGGCATCAACGGAACGCTCGCAGGCTCCAGCGCCAGTGTGCAGAGCTACATACACGCCATGACACAGCGGCCGCAGTTCGCCGACGTAGACTGGAAGACCAGTCAGACGGACGTAGTGCCGTTCCCAGAGCTGCAAGTGCGTGTAGTAGCCGAGATCGTGGCTCTCGAGCTCCCGGACGACGTCTACGACTTGAGTCTACGAGGCCAGCACTTGAGCCCCGAGCAGTTCCGTTTCGAGCAATTAAATGCCGATCCCGAGTCCATTGCGCTCATCGACGTCCGCAACGCGTACGAGTTCAACGTCGGTCACTTCACAGGCGCGTTAAACCCAAAGACTCGCCGCTTCGGACAGTTCCCACACTGGGTGCGACACGAGCTGCCGATGCTGCAGCAAAAGGACAAGGTTTTCATGTACTGCACGGGCGGCATCCGCTGCGAGAAAGCTTCAGCTTATCTCAAGCACTTGGGGCTAGCAAATGTCTATCAGTTGAGTGGAGGGATCCACCGTTATCTTGAACGCTTCCCGGACGGTGGAGGTCTCTTCCAGGGCAAGAACTTTGTCTTTGACAAACGTGTGACCATGACGTCCGAGGACAAGACGGTCACGGGGCAATGCGAGCGGTGCCACGTGCCGCACGACACGTTGTCGGGCACCCGCTGTGCCTACTGCCGTATGCACGTGCTGCTCTGTGAATCGTGCCGTGCTGATGCCAAAGCTCGCGACGAGACCGACGACGACGTCTTCTGTGACGAGCACGTGTCGTTGGTCTCTGGGTCGCTGGACGAGCTGCAGATGCGGAAACAGGCGCTCCAAGACTCGCTGTGTCGTGAGCACGGCCGCGACAAGAAGGGCCGACGTCGGTCACTACGCAAGCAACTGGACACCGTTGAACGCCGGATAGAACGCCTCATGTCGACGTCTACCGTCTTAACTACTTTCTGACTGAGGTAACACGACAAATACACACGCCGTGCCGGTCTATACATGTATCTTTGTCCTGCTTAATGGTGATCCATTTTTGACCAGACCGTCGCGAAACGTTGCAGATACCGGCTGACTTGATGCGGGGTGCTGGAAGACGTGGAGGTGGTCGAGGTGGTGGCAATGCGCGGCGCAAGACAGCCGGCGGCTCATCCGACTCGAAGGCGTCGCTCGTGGATGAGTGGCGAGCACACGAAGAAGACTGCGCCGCCCGCGTGCTACAGAATCAATGCCGTGCCTTCCTGAGTCGTCAACGTATGGCGCGTTTGCTTCAGAGTGTATACGAGAAGCACTACGATCCCATTCGCAAGCAGCACTTCTACGTCAACACGCTGACGGGCGTGAGCACGTGGACTAAACCGCTGCTACTGGCTCGGTTCGTGCCTGGCGACCGTGAGATCGCACGCGGTCGCGTCGAGTTGGCGCCAAAGGAGGCCGCGCAACGTATCCAGCGGCTTGCGCGAGCCTTTCTAGCTAACAAGACCATCCGACAGCTTGTACGTGAGAACTACATGAAGCTCTTCGACCCGGATAACCGCGTCTTCTACTACCTCAACACCCGCACAGGTGCCCGGTCCAAGCACAAACCGCCGTTTTTCCGTCGCCGGCCCGGTACGGCCGGCTCCAGTCTCACGCGGGCCCGTACCAGCAACACCAACGATGACCTCGAGATCGAGCCCTTCTACTTCCGCAAAGCTGTCTGCAAGATTTCATCGGACGGGAACCCGTACGGCTCTGGCGTGATCGGCCGGTTCTGTGGCATTTTGTGCGTCCTTGCGGACGGGAAGACGCTCGCAGATGAGACCACGGCTCGATCAGCACGAGCGATCTGTAACTATGCTGACGAGCGCGTCGCTTTTCCTATCGTCCTCGCTGCTGACCTTTTCTTTGCTGGTATCAAAATGCCTGACGCTTGTGTTACACGACTGCAGCCTCTTAACGGAGCGCCACAGCTACAGTCACCGAAAACCTCACACAAACTTCGCTTTGACTTTGCGTTTTGTGCTCTAAATGAACAGCAATTTTCACTAGCTGCCGGTACCAACGTTCAGCCGCTTCGCTTCGAGATGAACGACCGGAAGTTGGGCTGTGGTGAAGTCGAGAGTCTTCGGTTGGGTGATCCTGTCGAAGTTGTGGGTCATCCGCACGGTAAACTGCAGGTGCTGCACCAACGGCATGTGGCCAAATTCGTGCCGAACTCCATTAATCCACAACATATACAATACGACCGAGTCATGGAGACGGGATCAGCTGGTTCTGCAGTCTTCACGCGTGGTGGCAAGCTCCTTGGTCTTCAACCGTTTACCAGAGACCCACCGTCGTCGTGCTGGTACATTAAACCCATTTTGAACGCGGCAATCGCTTTCGTAAGTACGTTCCTCTCGTCTTGGTGTGAGTTGATCCGCTCTGTTCATCTAACATTCGTCATTGTGTAGCACCTCCAGAGCCGTTCATCCTCACGTCGTGTGTGGCTTCCACTAGTATACAAGTGTATTGGCAGCTTCCGCGAGACTGGCAGTCCACGCACGGCCTGCCTGTCCACTACGAGCTTGAACTTTGTCGCCACGGCACGCTCGATCCACTGCATCATGACCCATTTCAGTGTGTTTACAATGGCCCCAAGACGGCTCAGCACGTCGATAATCTTCAGCATGATACGATGTATTCCGTACGCTGTCGAGCTGTCAACCGGATGAAGAACAGTCGATGGAGTGTGGCCGTGCGGTTCCTCACCCTTCCGCAAGTGTCGCTGGCGTGGCGACTTCGTCACTGTAAGAGTGTCAACGAAGCACTCAAACGCATGCGACAGCAGCGAGCAGATCCACAGACGCAGTTTCACAGTGTCCGGTGGATCTACGCACAGCTCGAACAGCTTGAGGAAGCTGATCGTGTCGTATGGGAACTCCAAACTGACGAAATACGCGGCGATCGCGGCCGTCCTGGCGTGCTGAACCAGATAAAACTCGAGCAAGAACTGGTCGAAAACCATGGACTGGAGACATTTCTGGACTTGATGACGTCGTTTCCCAACGAGAAAGTCACGATCGCTCTCATTCTTCGACTTCTGCTCAAACTCATACGTCTGCAGAAAAATACACAGCGATTCCTGACTGAAGCCTCGCGTTTTCAAGTGATTTGTGACCTGCTTCGCTCTACACAAGAAGTTCACATATCTTTACTGTGTTTGGAGCTTCTTGGAGCTGTTTTAAACGATAACGGACCAGCTAAACAGGTACTGGAGTCTTGCACGGGTCTTGGTCTGTTATTGTCCTTCTTGGAGAGCGAGTCGTATGCTGTAGTAGGCGAATGCTGCTACATTCTCGCCATGTTTTCCTTCGAGAACGGTGAGATTCACGATATTTCCACGTTCGAAGCTTCCCACTAACTTTGTCTGTCTTCCTTACCAGCGAGTGGAAAGTGGGGAGTCGTCAAGTTCAACGGCTTCGCTCTGCTTCAGAAGGTCTTGCTAGCTCACTGTGAACAATCTCGTGTCCTGTACTGGGCCTTGATCACGCTCGGTAACGTTGCTTATGGACTGGATCAAGACTCCACTCGACCACAGCTCGAAGCGGAGATAACGTCGCTCGGACTGGTCGATACAGTGTGTCAATGCCGCGTACACTGCTTGACTCGACTCCACGACCTGGAACTGTCTCTCGTTGCAGCTCAAGCTCAATTGGAGCATTTGCATGCCATCCACATCAGCGAAGAGACTCGCAACGAGCTGGACGCCAGTACACACCTCGTCGAGACCTTGACACAAGTCATTACGGACTGGAAAAGCAACGACGTTGCCGCCGCCGCTGACTATGCTTTGCGATACTTACTCACAGAGGAGCAACGTCGTGTTCAAACTGCTTCCAAGCGATTGATGCGCAACTTCCTGCTACGCACTTTGTCCAGAGCGGTCGAGAAATGGTGCGAGGTGACGCTGTACGACAGACGTCGTGCCGTCTTCTTGACGTTCATTAACACGGTACGGACGCGACAGCTTCGACCGGCATTCCGTCGCTGGGAACAGACAGCGCGCGAGATGAAGAGACACAGCTCGATCTTGCAGACGATCGGCTCTGGACTGGCAATGGATCTGACCAAGAAGAAGAAGCAGCGTTATCGAATGCTGGTACTACAGAAGTAGCGTCCTGAGAATATTGTTCTAGACTACAAGTAAAAGACAAAAGTTTCAAAACTGGACATGAAATTCAAGTTAGCAGTAAGTGTGTTGTTCATCAACTCGGTCTTCCCTTCGTACCATACGAATACAAACCGTTTGTCATCAACTTCACGTCAAAGACCAGCTAGATGACAGCATGGAAGCTATCGTTGACGTGTTGACGGTCTTCGCCATCTGTAGCTCCGCCCAGCATCGAACTCGTGTGGTCTCCTGCACCTTCCGCTAGAGAAGCAGAGGCAGCAGACAATGCCGAGCTCTCTGATGTGTCCAGGAGTGACGAGGCATCCATATGCTGCTGGCTGTCGACTTCAAGCGACGTCATCGCATGGGCAGAAGCAGAACTGGTACTGCCGTCGCCATTCACAGCCGTCTCCAGGTCGAAAAGATCCTTCGTATCCCCGGTAGAACCCAGCGCACCCATCGCTTCCTTCTGACCTTCCATCCGGATCGCATCCTGCACGCGACGAATGGCATTCAAAGCCGTGTCGTCCGCATCGCTTCGGTCTTTCAGCACGTGAAGCACATCTCGGAACGCCTTGAGCTTCTCCTGCAGCGACAAAGTACGGCCCGGACTTTCTTCAATGGTATCGTCCACCTCGTCCTCGGGCACCTCGCAGACGTTCGACACGACGTCAAACTTGTCTTCATGCACTGGATAATCCGACATGGTCTCATCATTGAGATACTCCATCATAGGCACAGCGTTCGGAAGACGTAGAAACAGCATGAGATGCTCCAGCTCCGTGTCCAAGAGCACTTCCTCCTCTTCCTGTAACAAATCATGCTCGTCCATTGCCACCCGGTTCCGTACAAGTTGCGTAGGGATCCACGCCCGTTTGATCGTCTCGGTCGTGATCTCGTCCCAGCTCACAGCCGCCCATTTCATCGCTTGAAGTACGTCCACATCAAACATCGTGCTCTTGGTCGCTTCAGACTTGTCGATAGCGTGACGCAAATGGTAGCGACGGAAACGTTTCTTGAATGTCGTCACGACACGAGACGTGATGGGATTCAGCATCTGCATGACTGCAGGAGTGAGAATGAACACGACGACGTTCGAGAGATCCAAGTGCGAGACGACGTGCGACGGCATCTCGTTAATGAACAACAAGATGCGACGTTTCTGGTTGGCCATAGCAAAGTCGAGTCGCTGCAGCCAGCGCGAGAAGATGACGCCCGTCATCCACGCCTTGTTGTTCCAGAAGTAGTGCAGTCCGTGCTGCTCGGCCGTCTTCTTACGGAAACACTTGGGATGTTCATGATGCGACACAAACAGCGGTTGGAGCTTCTCAGAGCCGTCAGCGTTCGCCGCCAATGACACCACAAACCTCTTTTTACAGCGCATACGGCCGTCTTCCAGTGCGTTCTGTACGGGTGGCATCGTGTACAGCACTGGCGTCTCTTCAACTGCAAACACGTCCTGAGGTTCGTACTTGTCGGTCACGTCCAGAAGCGCTTCCATGTTGGTCCAGTACAGCACTTTAAGGTTCTGCGTCGTGCTACAATTCCGTCGTCCAGCCGTGACATCGTCCAGCCCCACAGAACCTGTCCCAGCCGCGTGATTGTGGTGATGATCGGCATTAAACTTCCGAAAGCTGAAGTTATGACGCAGCTGGAACGAGTGCAGCCAGCCATTCGAGAATTCTGGCTGTTCATTCTCTGGGATTCCGAGCATCCGAGCGAACTCCTTGGCCTTCTCCTTGGTCAGATCGCCCTGTACAGTCTGGCCACGTCCGGCCATCTGGATGACCCAATTGGCCAGCGCACTGTCAAGTTGCGGGTGCTGTACGACACGTCGCTTCTTGATGCCCAGCTCCAGTGAACTCATGTTGATGAACTCATGCTGGCGACGTAGAATGCCCGAGATCGTGGACTGCGCTGGCGTCTTCTTGAGGTTAAACTCGTGCTTGGTCCATTGCGCCAGGTCCTTCTGCGACATGATCCCGCCGCTTTTCCGGTAGAACTCGCAGATGAGTTTGCGCTGGTAGTTGGTTAAGTTGCCGTTGCCGCTGCTTTGACGGCGCGGCTTGGCCTGTGGTTTCGACGCGACGGGGGCGGAGATGGGGACGGGGACGGCGTCTATACTTAACGCACCGGGCGGCAGCGCGGACGACACGAAGGCGGCATCGGACAAGGCGTCGCGCTTGGGCAAATTGGCCGCCATGAGGTTAAGCGATTCCAAGGGGGTTCCTCCGATTCTTGATCGCGAGTGAGCCAGTCCTTTGGAAGGGACGTGCGTAGTACTTTTTGCTGGACATAATATAAGCCGTGATTCGAAAGTATTACTTTAGAAATAGCAAAATAAAAATTAATATGCTACTAATTCAAATTGTTTTAAAAGAGTAACCAACATTTCCGTAGCTCATGACCAAGATCAACGTCAAGTCCGCGCTCGAGCCATCGCACGACGCAGAGGACGAAGAGCTGCCGCCATGGGAGGACGCATACGCGCGTCACTTCGCTCTTGTCTTGTCCACGATCTTGTTCGAGCGTGAGGATTTCCGCGAGCTCTTGTGCGCGGACGAACTGGCCGTCGCGTCGCGTTTCCTGACGGTCTTGAAGCCGTTCGAGCAGCAATTATACGCGCGTCTGTTCCAGCGCCAAGGTCCGTGGTACAAGACGACGTCGCTCTTCCGTTACTTTGTTCAGTCACAAGAGGGACAGAACCCACCGAACCAAGAGGAGCAACGACTGCCGGTCAATGAGCAGGTGCAGGACGTCGTCCGCGTGCTGGTCGACGCGGGTTTCCTGCAGAGCTTCCCAATAGCGTCGCTTTCTAGGTCCAAGACCATCATTTCCATAGCAGACAAGCAGTTGTCTCCAGGTGGCGAAGAGAGGCGAGAGCTTACTAGACTTGACACGGCACTCGATGCTATTGAAAGTTGCGCTACGGCGCCGGAACTCGCGGCATTGTACAGGAAAATGACGGGAAGTAAGAAACATATCGCGAAAGCGGATCTAATGGCGGCTATTAAGAAGGTGGCTAAGACCCAGAGACGCATTGACGGGTCCCGGATCCCCGTGACGCAGTTCATGCAGCAGATCTGGCTGGAAAGTTACCCGGTGACGGGCCGGAAGAATTCCGACGTGATGGCGCTGAGGATGACGCCGGCGACACGGGATCTGATGCTACGGATGCATCGGCTTTTTTACTTTGTCTCGACGCCTCCGTTTAACGCGACAGCATTGATGCCTCCGCCGTTAGAAGACGTGGGCCAGTTGATTGCGCTAGCAACGCGTAAACTACGACAAGAGCCGACGCAGTGGCCGGGACTGATGGTATTTTTCAACAAAGTGGCGTATCCCGAGTACAATCTCCCCACGTGCTCAAGCAACGCGGAAATTCCCATTCAAATGGTCCCTGGTCGCCGGGTTTTCCCATCGTCGGAAGCGTACGTGAGCTACGAGGTCGCGTATCAGTTGCACCGCATCATGAGCGTCATTGAACAGTGTATTCAAGTCGCACCACTGGAGAAGGAGTACGAAGAACCAGATTTGGAGCTTAAATGGATGCTGGCGGATGGTCCGCCGGTGTTTCTCGCGTTCCAGCGACTTTTAGTCATTCTTTATGAAGATGAAGAGTCGACGGAGACGGATGACGAGTGTGGTACAGTTATCTCGACTGGAAATGCGACTGCAAACTGGCAAATGCGCAGCTGGGAGCAGTTTTACGACGAGATTGAGACTATGCAGTCGCTGGACGACCTGGTACTGGCTACCAGAGGCTGTTTGCAGGCGTATTTGAAGTGGATGAAGGCGGCAGCGTACAGCACGTCGGGGATTCCCGTTTATTATTCCAAGTGCAATGCCGGCTATCACCTCGTTCGGATCTTACACATCGCCATGGGGTTGTACGAGAAGATGCGCAAGTACCAGATCGCCACTTTGCTGCTCAACGAGCTGCTAGCGGCGCCGTTTCTTGAGCGAAAACGCGGGTACTGGTGGGATCGTCTCGCCTTGAACTTGGAGCACTTGAAATGCACAGATCAAGCTCGAGATACATGCGTGAACGCGCTGGAGGATCCACACGTGCTGGCGGCAGACCGCATTGCTCTTGAAAGGCGGTTGAATCGGTTGGAGCGTCAAAAAGACCGTGGCGAGAAGAAACGCGTGGGGTCTCTATCCGCTGCTGAGTTATTGCTGCAGAGTACTGGAACCAGTCTGATTACCCCAAGTATGGAGGACAAGAACGAGGATGAAGTCGAAGAGAAGGCAAACACGCAAGGCACTTACGCCTACCGTCAAAACTACATCGTCGGCCGTCCTTTAAACCGTCAAACGGGCGAAAAATCGCGGTTCGTAGGTTACGACGATGAGCCGTGCACGGTTGAACAGCTCGTGCTACAGTACTACCGGGATCATCACCCCGTGGATCAGGAAGCTCAACAAGACACAAACGTCGGAGGTTGGTATGGCGTCCACTCGGAAGGTTTCGTGCTCAGAAACCTGTTTGGCATTTTGATGTGGGACGTGCTGTACGCTACTATCCCGGACGTCTTCCAGACTCCATTCCAATCAGCACCTCTGGATTTCGGCTATGCAGATGTGTTTTACGACGCTCGACATGCTCTCATTGAGCACCGGATCGCTCAAGTGAAGACCGAGTGGACTTTGGAGGAGATACTCTCTACATTTGTGACAAGATGGAACGCCGAGTACGGCAAAGTGACGCGATTCGTGAGCTGGCCGAGCGGTAACGTTACCTCATTGCAATTTCATTTGCTGACTATTGTAGCTCTTGGACGACCACAACTGGCCAAGCTGCTGCGGTATATGGCCACATCAAAGGACTTCCACCAGGCTCAGAATGGTCTGCCTGATCTTCTTCTCTTGAGAATCGAGCTGTCTATACTTGAAGGTGACCCGGTACCGCCGTCTTCGCAGTGGACAATCGACAGTCACGGATATCTGAATATTCACGCGTTTTGCGGTATGGATGAGGAACTGAACATGAATGAGAAGACCCACTTGCAGTCGATATCTCTCGACGAGGAGGAATCGGACGAGAAACTGTCCGAAGTCAAGCTCGATGAGCAACCACCGAGGCGTGTGCTCGAGCTTTTAACGAGTGACAACTATGCTGCAGAGCTCAAGCTAGTGGAAGTAAAGGGGCCTCGAGACCGACTCAGTGACAAGCAGCTACTTTGGCTCGAGGTTCTCAGTAAAGAAATTGGTCTCGACGCCAGCGTAATGCACGTTGAGGAGCCGGAGAAACATGTCAAGCGTAAGAAGAAGGAAAGTGCGACTAGTACATCAAAAAATCCCCCCAGAAAGCAGCAAACCAAGCGACGAAAGCCATAAACCTCACGGTTTCATGAAGGCTGCAACTTATTTAAATGAATACCAGGGTGACGATGCGGTGAAGCAAGAGCTGGGGAACTACGTGGAGTTTTTCATGGCTTGTCGAGTACGTTCCTAGTCGTCATCGTCACCGCTGTCGTTATCACGCTCATCGGTGTCTTTGACGGAGACTTTACCTGTATTTTGTGACTGCCTTTCTACAGCGCTGATCGGTGCTGGTGCCAGCAAGTTCGCGTCTTGAAGGTCTTGCAGAAAGACCTGGTAGTTGTCGTCGCGCTTGTCAGGACCCAGTAGATTCTTCGCTTCGACGTCACTCCTAGCGATCGCGTCTGGGTCCGTCAAGAACGCCAGCACCCACTGCATTTCACTGTGAGTACTCGTCGACTTTGTGTCTGCAGATGAAGCCCTACAGTCGTCTTCAGGTTCCTCACTAGTCGGTAGTGTGCTCAGCAACTGATCGAGTTCTGCGTCTGACAGAGACAACTCCAGTCGAGGGCCTCCAGCAGGCACGACAACGTATCCCTCCTCCTCCTCGACAACAGCATCAACTTGAGTCTCGGGTCCTTCGACCTTGTCCTCTTGATCGTCGTATTCCTCCTCTTCTGTCGGGTTCAACGCCATCCACTGTTCCTGACATTGAGTCGCCGTCAACGCCACCTCCCCCTCGCCACTCCACAGACGGAACTTGGTGGCTTGTTGACAGAACAGCTCGCTGGACGCCTCGAAGTCGTAGCTACTGGCGAACACGCACTGGTTCAGTAGGTCGTTGAGCTCGCGCGTCCACTGCATCGCTTCAAGATCGTCTTGTCCCGACTCGCGCCCCGCCACTCACTAAGTCCGACCCATTTGGACACAGACGATGGCTGGCGAACGTATGCGATCCGTGCTGTGGACCGACGGGGGGTTGCAGCTCATCGACCAGCGCAAGCTGCCGACGGAGTTGGTGCTGATGCGCTGCGAGACGGTGGCGGACGTCACGCGCGCCATCGCCGACATGACCGTACGCGGTGCGCCCGCGATCGGCGCGGCCGGCGCGTTCGGCCTGGCGATCGGCGCCAAGAACTTCCAGGCCACGTCGAGCAGCTCCAAGGAGGACCTGGTCCAGGCCCTGGAGCAAGCCAAGGCGGCGATTGACGCCGCGCGACCCACGGCCGTGAATCTGACGTGGGCGACGGCGCGCGTGATCAAGGAGCTCCGTGCCAAGTTGCAGACGGTCATGAGCGTCGCCGACTTGGCGGCGTACACGCTCACGGTGGCACAGGCACTGGCCGAGGAGGATGTTGCCATTAACAAGAGACTGAGTGAGTATGGAGCTGAGATCGTCCCAGCTGGTGCCAATATCCTGCACCACTGCAACACGGGGGCGTTGGCGACCGTGGACATCGGCACAGCTATTGGCGTCATCTACGAGTGCCACGCACAGGGCAAGAACATCCACGTGTGGGTGGACGAAACCCGTCCGCGTCTGCAGGGCGCGCGTCTTTCGGCGTGGGAGCTTATGCGTGAGGGCGTGCCGATCCACCTCATCGCCGACAACGCGGCCGGGTACCTCATGCTGTCGGGCAAGGTGGATGTGGTGCTGTTTGGAGCTGACCGCGTCGCGGCCAACGGCGACGTGGTCAACAAGATCGGCACGTACAAACTGGCGGTAGTCGCTAAGGAGAACAAGGTGCCGGTGTACGCGTGTGTGCCCACGAGCACCATTGACCTGAACTTCCTCGAGGGCATGGGCATCCCCATCGAGGAGCGCAGCGCTGACGAAGTGGCTTGCATTGGCGGCGTACGTATCGCGCCCGAGGGCTGCCCGGTGTTTAACCCGGCGTTCGACGCCACGCCCAACCGCTATCTGACCGGCATTATCACGGAAGAGGGCGTGTGCTACCCGCCGTTCGAGCAGAGTCTCAAGATCGCCGTGGCCGCGGCGGACAAGCGCCGCGCCCAGGCTTAGAAATATTAAGCAAGGCGGTAAATGGACTTCGGCTCGACGGCAACCCGTCGAGCGCCTAAGACGTGTGTGTCCCGTACAGTATTCCGTATGTGTATGTGGTGCAGTCTTTGAATGCTTATGGAGACCTTCAACATAGGCCGCGAGTGCCTGTACGACCCGTCGCAGGCACGAGATCAGATAAATCCCTTGGCCGTCAGTCGTCCACACGCGAGGTACTAAGTACCCATGTGTCCCGGTGACACGGATGTTGTGAAGATGGTGGCGTGCTGCGCCACCAACGAAAAAAGCAACAATGCATGGCCAGTGACGACCAACAACGGCGATCCGCACGTTCGGACGGAAAATGGCGAAGGGATCAACTAAATCCGCCTCCGTAAGCACCGACGGGTAACCCAGCACGACGATCAAAGCTGGTCTCGATCCTCCAGCATTGGCCGAGTCCCTGCTGCTGTCAAGGTGAAGTGGGATTCATCAGCATGCGTGCGCTCTGCAGACGATGCAAGAGGTCCTTGACGGCATGGCTCCGCCCACCAGCTGGCAGCTCTGCCGGCGAGCAGCATTGCTCGCCCTCTGACGGGCTCATTTGCGTTTGTTCGAGGTCTGTGTGACGTCTTCCAGCTCTGAACGCTCCAGCAACGTGACCCATGTTCACCAAGATCGGTCGTCTGCAGTCAGTGCTCAAGGCGACGCCCTGGGCGGTGAGCACTGCGCTGGTGCTGGCATGGTCCGATCCGCACCGGCGCTACAAGTTCCTGCTACTGCTGTTTGGCGGTGCAGGCGCCGCGGTCGTACTCAAAGTGCTACATATTGCTATGCGTGGGCTGTGCAAGAACCCGCTGGAGGGCGCGTATCTGCTCGGCAGTCTGCTCTTCGCCTTTGGCAAGACTGTCGTACAGTATGTGGCTCGAGGGTGTAAGCCCGTTTTCCCGCACTGGACGCTCAGATTTGAGCTGTTCCGCATCTTTATTCGCGTCGGGATGGAGCTGCACGGCGAGCGCGTGCTTGGAGACGAGAGCTACGCGTCCATTGTCCGTCAACAGTCTGAATGGTTCGGGACGTTTTGGGGTCGTAGAGCCTGTCGGAAAGCCGGCAAACGTTACGAACCAGTGACGATCAACGGACTGGAACATATCTGGCTGCGCTCGCTGGTTCCCCGCAAGCCCAACACTAAGAGGCTCGTCGTGCTCTACGCTCACGGCGGTGGCTTCGCCATCATGAGCCCAAGACTCTACATTCACTTCAGTAACGCCCTGTGCCGCTTCATCGAGAAGGAGCTGGTCCGTCAGCTTGGTCCACACGAGGCTTCCAAGGTGCACGTCGAGATTTTCCTCGCCAATTATCGCAAGGTGCCCAAGTACAGCTACCCGACGCAACCTCAAGACATCGTCAAAGTCTACGAGCATTTGCTTTATCACGAAAACCTCGACCCGTCTCAAGTGGTTCTGGCGGGTGACAGTGCCGGCGCCGGGCTCATCATGTCGGCGATGCTTCGCGAACGTCGTGCCAAGCCCGACTTCCTGCCATTGTGTGCTGCTCTGCTGTGTCCGTACGTCGACCTCACGGGCGACGAACTCGCGTCGCCCAATTGCATCTTGACGCCGGAATGCTGCAACGCAGTGTTAAAGGCGTACCACCCGTCGATCGAGGACCGTTCGACGTGGGGCGATGCCTCGTCCGTTCATTGCGATCTCCGCAACTTACCACCAGTGTTTGTACAGACGGGAGACCTCGACAGCATCCATCAACACGCAGTCCGTTTAGTGGCCAAAGCGCAAGCGGACGGCGTCACCAACTGGGAGTACGATCTGCACGAGACCATGCCGCACGTCTTCCCCATTTTCCCGGCCTGGTTCCTGCCACATGCCGACGTGGCCATCCACAAGACGGCCGAGTTTATTGTCCGACAACTCCGTCCGACCCTCAAGACCAGCAACGGCTTCAATCCCGCCGCTATGGCAGCATAACAAAAGCTGCTACGTGAATATAAGAGGCATTACAATGAACTTACATGTACAGCATGCACCAGTCTTACAAATTGATTGAAAAAAACTACGCTGCACTTGCCGTTAAGTCCGTACTCGAAGCCTTGGCAAAGTGTTTAGCAGCGAAAGCTGCCAGCCTCTGCACGCCGACCTGTGCGTACGGCAGCACATAGGACGGGAAGATGGAGAAGACGTGCGGCAGGTCGTCGTGCACGTCCAGCTCCCAGTTCGTCACGCCATCGGACTGAGCTTTCTGTGTCAAACGGATCGCGTGCTGGTAGATGTAATCGAGGCTTGCAGCTTGGACAAACACGGGCGGGAGGCCGCGCAGATCGCAGTGCACGGACGAAGCGTCGGCCCACGTCGACGGGTCACACGCGGTCGTGTGGTAGCCCAGTCGCCCGGCAGCAAACAGTTCTGGAGACAGAAGACAGTGTGCTGACGATGCCTGCGTCTCGCTCTCGGAGAGATCCACAGCGGGACAGATTAGCATGGCAGCGAGAGGCAAGTGTTCCTTACTCGCGTCTCGCATCCTCAATAAAGTTGACATGACGAGTCCACCACCGGCACTATCCCCCGTGAGGATAATCTGTTCCGGAGGAATACCTTCTGTATGGATTAAATGCTTGTACGCAGCGACGGTATCTTCAGGCGGCGTAGGGAAGCAATGTTCTGGTGCCTTGCGGTAGTTACTGAGGAACACGTCGACTTGAACCGAGGTGTTGAGCCCCAGTCGTTGACGGAGCTCTTTTTCAATCGCGACGGCGAGGGTTACACCGAACGAGACGTAGAAGCGAGGACTCATGACTGCAAAGCCGCCGCCGTGGACGTAAAGCACTACAAAGCGTTTGGTTGTGGGCGTACGCGGCGTCACAGCTCGCAGCCAAATATGCTCCAGGTTATTCACATGCACGGGTTCGAGACGCCGGCCGTACTGACGACAAGTGAACCATCCCATGATAGTCCCGACCGCGGCACTCTGAGAGCGAATCACACGCGCGTGCTTGGCGTTGAGTACAATACGCTCGCCATGCGGAGCTCCAGTGCATTCCCGAACGACAGCGCGTAAGATCTCAAAGCGAAGCGTCCAGTTCTTGAATTTCGGCTGAAAGCCCCGCGCCACGAACGCGACGACGGTTGACCCGATGATGGCGAGCAAACGCGTCATTAAACGTACAGCTTCCCACGGTGTAGTGCACATTCCCTTGAAAGTCTCGTGAAGAATCGCCACGGCCAAAGCTCCAGTCGCACCACCGAACAACAGTCGCACGATCACGCGCCGTCGCGCCGGATCAGCCCAGATCCGCTGGAATATGGTCCACTGAACTCGCAGCTTCACCGTCTTCGTCAGCGCGACCATTTCGCTGGCTCACCAATCCAGAAGTGATCGAGTAGACCAGACTACTCAAGCACCACAAGTCGCCACTGAACTGTTCAAGTGACACCGACGACAATGACGTTGAAGTGTTCCTTGGGAAGATCTCAAGCCTAGCAGAGTCACGGCGACTTCTTCAAATCTTTAACGAGGCGGATACATATCACAACCCATCGGTCACGCAGCGGCCGACACGGCAAAACATCAGATAGGGAAACTCTATATATTGCTGGGCTGTTGGTCCACGTCAGCCAGTCTAGTTGCGTCGTCTCTTCTTGTTGCCTTGGTTACTGCGTGCCTGCTGGATATTACCGGCGACGCGTTGGGTGTACTGCACGACGGCCTCGTCCGCCATGATCTCGTCCGTGAAGGTTTTGCGGCGCTGTTTCTTCGTGAGTCGAGCCGAGTGGAACTCGTGCGCGCCCTCGATCACTACGCCCAGCTGGAAATGCTTAGGCAACGCACGCGAGTGGTCTGAGCTCTTGTAAAACTTCTTCGGGTCCAGGTAATTACGCATGCGCAGCAGAGCGAAGTCGCGCCGTGCGTTGTCCGTCATTTCTTCCGACTCGAAGTTAAACCACCGACGACCAGCCGATCTCTTGTGTTGAGACTCGACGCGTTGTCTCTCCGAGTGCGCAACAGCCTTGTGACTGGCTGCAAGTATTGCGGCCTCTTCTCTAGCTCGCGTGTCATCACGTAGCGTCGCCGCCTGGGAGCGCCTTGATCCTTCAAAGTTGAAGAACTCCTGGTACTGCGACGCGCCGCTGTCCAGCTGGTTCGGCACCAATGGCTGCTTCACAGCAGTCGACGGCTTTACAGTAGCAGTGGTCGACGTTGACGTGGAAGATGAAGCGGGAGGCTTCGTAGACAGGTTCAAACCTGACGCAGCCAGGAAAGCCTGCAGCAAATATACTCAAGTTAATATACTGGGCATCAAACATCCACCTACAGCGCAGTAGAAAACGTACATATTGGTCAATGTCCTCGTCCTCTTCTTCTTCTTCTTTCTCGTCCAGCAGCATAATCTCTTCTTCCTCCTCTGCAGCTTCAGCGACAGCCTCCTTCTCCTCTGTCTGTTCCTGTTTCTGCTCCTTCTTATCCTGCTCCTTCTCGGACTCAGTCTCGGAGTCAACTGCCACCACCTTCTGCGTCTTCTTCTCATCTGTCTGCTCTTCCTTGCGCTCCTCGTCCTCGTCCGTTGTGGCTACGGGGACCTCCTGCGCCAACTCGTCGCGGGCCGTCTCACTATCGTCCTGCGGCTTCGTGGCGCGACTGCGCGGCGACGGCGTGCGGCGCGATTTCCTGGTACTGGCGGCAGGCGAACTCATGGGCGACGGCGACGGGCTGCCGGTGACGGACGCGGCCTTGGCCTGAAGACGGCGGGACGTCCGACGGGTCTCAACCATATTGCACACTGCCGCTTTTATTGACTGGCGAAGGAGCCTGCCAACCTTGGCGACATCTGATTGATCGAAACAATATTGTAGGTTTGATGATGGGTTTATAAGTCAACTTAAATCAAGACAAATCCTAGATTGTAGGTAGATCTGAGCTGTAGCTTGAAAATCTCATGGGGCGCAAGACCGTCAAGAACCTGGCCAAGAAGGCTCCGGTACGAGGCCTCGGGGCTCGCTCGTAGTCGGTACATGCTGCGTATTGGCGTCTTGTAGCGTTATGACCGTCGCTTCCCTCGCAGAAAATTATTTTTGAAGCTGCCACGGGCAAGAGACTGGATGACGTTGTGGTTAAAGCGCAACACAAGAAGAAGACGAAGCATTCAGTCTACGTGGTGAATGACGACGCGCTCAGACTCATGCGGAGGCAGCTGACCGACATCGGCTGTAAATTGCATGTAGGACGGTAGTTTGACTCGAGTATCGGCGTCTAAAGGCTGAGATTGACCTTGAGCACGCGTTGCTTCTGTCTACAGGAGGTGGAGGCCGACGGTAACTGCCTCTTCCGGTAGGTCACTTCTTGACAATGTGTAGTTGGGCGTCTGGTAGAAAGTCTCACGAACTGCAGAGATGCGGCTTGTCACTGATGTGTAGGGCACTAGGCGACCAGCTTTATGGAGATCAAGACCGACACGAGGAGGTTCGCGAGGTGGGGCCTTTTTATAGTTGATGAGGACGTAGGAGGACGTTGGTGGACGTTGGTGAACGTTAGTGGACAGCTGACTTGGCGTGGTCTGATTCTATTGAAGAGAATCGTGAGCTACTTGGAGCAACATCGTGACGACTTTGAGCCGTTCATGGAAGACGAAGAGAAGTTTGAGAAGGTAGGAGGCTGGGAACACATGGACGACAATTAGAGGACTTAAGTTGCTTGATGGATAATATTTACGGTGTAGTACTGCGAGCGAATGCGGGAAGACGGCACGTGGGGTGGCAACCAGGAGCTGTATGCGGCTGCGCGGCTGTTTCAAGTGTACGTGGTCGTCCATCAGGATCAACCAAACGCACAGATCGTAGTGATCGAGTGTGACCGCCTTAAACCCACACGGTTCGTCCATGTAGCCTACCACGGCGAGGATCACTACGACAGCGTGCGGGCGTTAAAAGACCCCGTGGATCCCGACCATCTGCCGGTTGCAATCGAACTCGACTGCGACGGCTTTCGTGTCAAAGATTTCGCCAAGGTACGTTTCTTGAGTAGAGTTTTTCGCTCGGTTACTCAGCGTTTTGCCCTGTAGCGATGGCAGACAGCGTCGGGATCCGCACGCGAGGATCAGTTAGAGCAACATATCGATTCAAAGTCGTCTACAGACGAGAGTGAACGTCTGGCACGGCGTCTCGGTGAACAGTTCGACGTAGCAGTCGGAGTTGGTACTGCTAGGGCATCTAGCAAGACCCGAAGCAAGAAAGAGAAACGCCAGCTGCGCAAGGCTGAGAAAGCCGCTGGCCGCACGAAATAATCGACGATCGTAGCGTCAGAATAAAGGATTTACACGTTCCGGTTGCGAGAAACCAGTCCGTGCGATGCTGGTTTTAGGTCTTTTCCCTCCTGGACGCCATGTTAAACGCTGCCAGCTGGGCAATGCTCTCCACAACGGTTTTTGGCGTTATGGCGTGTCGCGATGGATCCCGCCGCTTCGTGTCCGCCAGCTGGGAAGCGGAACTGCCGGCTCCAGTAGCTCTGCCGTTGAGACCTGGAGGTGAAGGCTTCATCCATTTGTGAATTTACCACACGACAGAAAGACTCACCAACTGCCCCGTTCACAACAGTAACAGAGTTCAACTTACTCAGCTTTCGAGTTATGAGAGCTCTAACATGTCCATCAACTGGTGGAAGACTGAGCTTTCGCTTCAGTCTTCGATCATCGGCCAGCAAACGACGGTCGCACAAAGGAGTGCGCTTCTGGTTCAGCTCCAAGGCTGCGTCCGGCAACAATAGTAATGACGATTTAGCTACGGACGCTGCGGCGGCAGCACGTGAGGTAGCTGAGGAGCTCCAGAAGACTCAACAGAGAGTCTACGTCCCTAAGGTCGAGTACGGCTCCCCGCGCTGCGACATGACGGAGCGAGATGCACCTTGGACTAGCAACGAACAGGTAGAAGAACACTACGCAGCACTAGGTTGGGCGGTCGTCCCCATTCGCAAGGACGGCAACTGCCTCTTCCGTGCCATCAGCGACCAGCTCTACATGAACGAGCTCTTTCACGAGGACATTCGACGACGACTGGTTGACTTCATTGCGCGAGAGGAGCAACTCTTCCAGCCATTCATCGACGATGAGAAGGTGAGCGACTACTGTAGTCGTCTGCGTGTGATCGGCGAGTGGGGTGGCCATCTCGAGCTGTACGCAGCAGCGAAGCTCTTCAACATCCACATCGTCGTACACACAGGCCCCATCCGTAGACTCCGCGTACTAAACGACGGTGAAAGTGCCAGCGAGAAGCAGAACCGTCCACCGCCTCCGTATCGGACACTGCATCTGCTATACAAAGACGACCATTACAGCAGTCTACACTCACACAAACAAGTCAAGATTCTGATCTCCACAGAGAAGACGTCTCACAAGAACGACGAGCTCTACAAGACTGTTGAGTTTCAAGAAGTCGTTGAAGACAGACCCATACCACGTGATAGCAAAGGACTCCTCTATCAGGAAGAAACGTTACCGGAATGCGGCGTGTTCCTTCCGAAGCAAGTCTTGTTCAGACACGGGAAACGTCGCGATAGTGGCTCAAAGCTCTTCTCGCTCGTTCATGTGTTGTCATCGAGCAATTTGCAGCTTGTCGAGACGACGTCAGAGACGTCGTCCACCTCGTCCGATGTATCCACTGCAACGTCATCCAGCGACGAACGGGAGAACCAATTAGCGACACGGCGACCAATACTACGCACTGTCGTAGTGGAATTCCCCAGCAAGGCGACGTTTTATAAGGGCCGGGCCATGACACGGACAATATCGCCAAGTTATTGAATGTAGTCGAACATTTTTTTCTCAATTAATAAAAAAAAATGCATTTCGTGAAAATCCGTGAAAGGACGCGAGCAGTTTTTTTCAAGTTTTCAAGATCCATTGCGACGGGAATTTCCTTAGCTGAGGACGAGGACGCAACGATGTCGAAGCGAGAGGCCAAGCATGACGACGATTCCGGTAAGGACAATAGCGACGACGACATTTCCGAAAGCGATGAGGACGAGGATTCCAGCGAAGAAGACCTCTCCGAGTCGGATGACGACGGCAAAGCCCACGCTGGCGGTACGAAATCCTCGGAAGGTGTTAAGACTGCGGGATCAGAACGTGCTTTAGTGAACCAACCATTCGATGAAGCGGTTGATTTGAGCGAGTCTGAGGGCAGCATCGTGTCTGAAGACCCCAACTCGCCCAAGAAACAGAATGAAGCAGGCAAAGCGTTCAAGAACCAGCCATTCGACGAGGCGCTCGAGTTGTCGGAGAGTGTGCAAGAGGTTGAAAGCCCTAAAAAGACGTCTACAGTCGCATTGGAGAAACCTTCGAGCATGTCCATCGGCCGAGCAGCGACGAGTGGCGCTCCGACGGTGGGCAACGAGGCGAAGAACAAACCGTTCGATGAAGAAGTGGATCTAAGCGACTCGGATGATAGCGTCGACACTAATGGCCAGCCAAGTCCTAAAGCTCGACAAGACACAAAAGACAGTCCAGCTGCAGCCTCGACAGCGTCACGCCAACCACCACCAAGAGAGAGCAAGAAGACGAGTGTGGAGGCATTAACTCCAGCGCCGAAACCTGTGGCGGCAGCACCTGAGAAACGTCCTGAACCAGCCCGGAAGCCTGCACAAGAGTCTGCAAGTTCGTCTGATGAATCAGAGAGTGACGAGGATGAGGATGAGGATGACGAAGACGACGAGGAAGGAGAGGAATCCCAGTCAGCTTCAAACGCAACTTCATCTGCGACGTCACATGCTATTAACAGCGCTGGAACGGGTTCTGGAAGTACCGGAGGAAGCTCCAACCATGCTGCGATGATGGCGAATGCTGGTGGATACAAGGAGAGCGACTATACCCACCTCAAGGTCTCACCCGAGATCCGTGAATTATTCCAGTACATTGGACGCTTCAAGGCACAAGAAATCGAGCTGGAGACGCGACTCAAGTGCTTTATTCCAGAGTACATCCCCGCCGTGGGGGACATGGACGCCTTCCTGAAGGTGCCGCGTCCTGACGGCCAACTAGACCAACTAGGACTCAAAATGCTGGATGAGCCGAGTCTGAACCAGTCAGACGCCACAGTACTAGATTTGCAGCTCCGCTCCACATCCAAGAAGAAACACGGCGACATTGTCGTCCGAAGCATTGAAAACGCCGAAAAAGTTCCACGAGAAATCGACCGCTGGATTAAGTCGATCGCTGACTTGCATCGTACTAAGCCGCCGCCACAAGTTCACTATACAAAGACCATGCCCGATATTGAGAGCCTCATGCAGGTCTGGCCGGAAGAGTTTGAGGAGCTTCTGAGCAAGATTACGGTGCCTAGTGCAGATCTGGACATGGGTCTCGAGCAATACGTGCGGGTCATCTGTGCGCTGCTCGACATCCCTGTACACAAGAACGTCTACGAGTCGTTGCATGTGCTCTTCACGCTATACCTCGAGTTCAGTAGTAACCAGCACTTTATGCCTCTCTTGTGATCCTAGTCTTCAATAATGCCACCAGCCCTCATATCTCAATGAAGATAAGTTGGCAGCTTGTTCTACATAGTATTGTTGATTTGGCTTTATTAGTTAAGACCCGGTTTCTGTTTAGGTTTTATTGTCACTGTCTGGGTTCGTCAGCTCCTGCTGCGTCTCCATCATCTGAAAAATATAATAATGTTAGGGTTTTGAATGCAGCTCCGTTAGTATATACTACGTAGTAACAAGTAACAGTGTTACCTTTTCCTGGACTTCTTGCAGACACTTCCAACCGAAAATAATGCGTTTGGAGATGGTATCGGCGTCCTAATACAAAATATAGGTTTCACAATACAGCATTAGGGTTATTAGTGTCATATATTGTCATGGCACACGTGCCATTGGCACTCTACCGTCTCGTAGCGGTTTTGCTCGATCTCCATGCGGGCGTTCTTGTGCAGCACGTCCGACCAGCGCTGACCCTGCTCATTGCAATGCGGGAACATGCGCGCCGTGCGCAGGATCTCGCGATACAGCCGCAGCACCTCCTTTCTCTTGTTTACCAGCGCCATTATTATCTCGCTTCGCTCGAAACTTCCGCACGGACACAAATGGTGTACTTCACATAACGCTATATTTGCTTATTCAACTTGATATTTGGAGAGTCGCCGTTAGATTTGTATCAACGCAATGGGGAATGCTGCAAGCGGTGAGACGGAGCCCGCGAGGCTCAAGGAAGAGCTGGCGGGCATGCATCGGTCCTTGCAAGCGCTCAACGCTCGCTGTCGGCCTCCATCTGTGCTCCGCCCCGGTCAAATATCAGTGGATAATGTGATAATTAGCACTCGAGAGGGTGGGGTACTCCACAATATTCCATGATTGTGGTAGTTTGCAGCGTATTAATCTTAATTTTGCAATAATTTATAGATGTCAAGGTGGCGCTGGGTCCGGTAGTGGGCAAAGTGGAATTTCAACGAGCTCGAGTGCTGCTGGAAGTGACTCGAACGGCAATTGTGACGGCTCATGTGTCAACTCTGGATGCGGCCACAAATTCCATGGTAGAGGTGCCTCAGTATCGCTCTTCAGTGAATTGTGAAGCGGACCGGCCGGTTGTATTTCTATTGGATCGATTAGTGCCCGGGAAACACTATACGATAACATTTGGGGGGATTTGCCAAGAGGATGTCGAGACAAAACGTGCATCTTTTCAAACTCAAAGTTTAGAACATGGGGACAAATTAAACATCGTGGTTGTAAGTGGAGATAATGTGTACGACTTGGAAAGTGGCGAAGCGAGTTTATGGCGAGATGTTCGAGATCGAGTCGAGCAGCACGAGACGCAATTCGTATTACATTTGGGGGGACAAGTCGCGATGGGGCCAATGTTCGACAAGGCTGTGCGACTTCTTTTGCTCCATAGTGAAGGAGTGACAAATGATACGACTATGAAGCAAGAGCACTGGCCGATGATGGAATCAAAGGCGATGGAGATTCTCCGGTCAGCGTATCGGTCTCAGTGGACACTGGCGTCTAATTTACAGTTTGTGCTTGCAAACACCAGCAATTTGATGATCTGGAATGATTCTGATATTTACCCACGATTTACAACTCGTGATGAGTTTTATATTGACCACGAACAGCCGACGATACGGGTATATTACCACCTGTTTTATTGATATAAAGTTGTTTATGGGTATTTTTTTTTTAACGTCTTTTGACTTGTAAGATGCAAGTCATTCGTACAGTCACACGGTGCGCGCGACGCCTATATCATGAATACCAGCGACAGCTTTGGGACGATGACTTTAAGCAACTCGTGGACCGTGAAGTACGTATCATTTATTTAAAATATTGAATAGTCTGGAATAGTGACTTGTTTGTATTATTTCTTAGAGTGAAATGTTAGCTATCGCGGAGAAAGCCTTGGCCTTCACTGCTCAGATCTCGATGTTGTCGATTCAAATCCCTAAAGTCGTCGAGGACTTGGAATTGCACAAGAAACGACACGAAGTCGAAGGTGCGAGACGAATTGAGAAAAACCTTCGTGCATTGGAGACCGAAAAGGCCAACCTGTCGAACCAATTAGTGAGTTACAAGCAGCTTTTAGCTCCACAGCGAGGTGAGGAATTTGTATTTGAGCTTGGGAGCATTGGCGTTCTCGTCCTGGATTTGCGTAGTAGCAGATTGGAGCCTGGTGGGTCTCAAGCGCGTGAAAATGAGCTGCTGAGTAACGTACAGTGGAGATTTATTGAGGAAACGCTAGAGCACACTACCATTCAATTACTCTTGGTGTGTTCAGAGGCTCCACTCATAGATGACATGGCTTTGAGGGAATCCAACGTCATATCTAGCGAGATTGAGACCTCGTGGAGTGCCAACAGCTCGGCACAAGCTCGTCTGCTGTCCGAATTATTTGACTGGAAGCTGCGACAACCAAATCGAAAGTTTATCGTGCTCGGAGGTGCCAATCCAGTGCGTTGCTTTGCCAGAATGCGTGTGAAAGACACTAAGCTGAGGACGGAAGCAGAACAACTCACTGTGGGGGCGATGTCAGCCATACCTCATGGTTCCGTGATACCAGAGAGAAGCGAGCTCCTTCACGATCGCTTCGAAGTTAAACATATTGAAGAAATTGTTAATAAAAAATGTTTCTTGGAATTAAAGCTGGAAAGTGGACAAAACAACATTGTCGAAGCGAACCGCGTAGGAAAAGATCAACAAAGGGACAAACTGTCCAAGGTACGGCTTGGACCAGTCGTGGGGTGGGTAGATGAGTGGTGTGCTGTAATCCTTCTAGAGGTCGACCGGGATGCTGATATTGTGTGTTTCGTGGAGAACCCTCTGACTAAAGAGAGTCGTCGCGTCTTCCAACGGTTTGTTGCTGATCAAGCAAATTCGTTTTTCCTCACACATTTGCGTTCGGGCCATTACTATCGAGTATCATTTGAGAATATCCAACACTCGGAGCAATTTCAAGCCAGCTTTAACACGGTTGCGAATATCCCGCAGCAGTTTGACGTCGTAGCACTTTGTAACGAAAGCAAGCCACTCCGAGTGTTAGAGATGCTGAATGAAGACAAGGAGCCGCACTTGTGGCACAAAATCGCGGCAAATACCGTGGAAATGCCCTTTGTCGGACTTAATTTGACACTACATTTAGGCGGACAATTTTTCCCAGATTCTGATGTTTATATCCACGAAGCTTTAGTATATGCTAGCAACAACGTAACGTTAACGGACCTCAGTGATAGTGAAGACCCGACAACTGCTATCATCTTTAGCAGGTTTCGCGAAATGTACCGAGCAACCTGGAATGCCCCTGGAGTCCGTGAAAGTCTAGCACATGGGGCACACCTCATGTTAACAAACGAGAACGATCAGCTTCCTGTTAACAATCAAGACGGTGAAGACCAGTATAACGTTAGCGTTCGGTCGTTGCTGTCAAGATTCCACGTGCGGTACCAAAACTTGCTGCTGCCTCCTTCAAAACGTCTCCGAGATGATGAAGTTCGGTGGCGTAAACCTTTGTCCCACAACTTTGGAGCTTTTGGTTTTTTTGTCTTTCCAATCCAAGAATTAGGTGGATCATGTCTTCACGAATTTACCTGGGACGCCCTTCGCATATTACTGGCGACTCCGAAGCTATCGACACTACTCTTAGTGTCCACGGAGGCACTTATCGAAGAATCTCTGGAAAATATCCGGGAAAAGGCTAGCATGGATACTCGCTATCGCAATAAGTTTGGATTTTATCCACAAGATGTTGAACGTTTGTTAGAGCTTCTGTTCAGTTGGCAAAGGGATAACTCCACGTCACAAGTGAAGAAACAAGTTGTTCTCCTTAGTGGTAGCCGCTATCAAAGCTTCGAGTCTGTGGTTCATGAAGTATACGACAGCGAGAATCTGCGCACCAGCACGTCGTTCCCAAATATCCCTACCGCAGATTCCAGATCACTACATCAATACGTTGTTGGACCACTACAAGCATCAAACTATAGCCTCCGTCCACGTGCTTTATCCACGCAAGGAACGTTACTCGGACGATACACATATCACCACTCTTTTGTACGGAAAGTCTCATCCATTACTCAAGAAGAAATAGTACCAGCTTTGAATACTACGGAAACTAGTAGTGGGTCGTCACAAGTGATGAGCCAATTGATTCACTTGTTGCTAGCTATCAGCGACAAGAACCAAGCTGATGCATCGGAGATAAAACTTACAGAAAGACTAGTTTCTTACGGAATATGCAGCTTCGTCTCGCAGAATCGGATTGAATCAGATACAAAATCCGCGTCGCATTCTGCTGAAACTCAAGTGCGTTGCTGCCACGTTGATAATTGGCAGCTTTCGACCGTCTTGCCCTTGTGGCTTCGCGAGGTAAGAGATATTTGAAATTGCTATCGCGTAAGAAACTCACTTGATATTTGCTCTCAATGTGCAGCTTTTGGCTCAAACTCCAACCGAAAATGAGGAAAAACAAGTTAATGAACGCATGACGTACCTGCAAGAGAGAGAAAGTGAGATACGAGCCACATTCTTGCAAAATCCGAATCTTGTAGACGGATTAGTGACGCTTTCGGGGGCGAAGCAATATGTGGCTGAACTTTCCGACTCATTTAAAGCGGCTCATCGCGTAGGAGCAAATGACTTTCGAGAACATTTTCCAGTCGCTCCGTCGCGGTTTATTGTGGCATTCACGCTCCAGCAGTTGCAGACCGTTGAGCCACCGAACCAACAATTGGTTCCCGTCGGAGCGATCGAGTTGGAGCAATACGCGCGTATTTTTCAACATAGTTTCATCAATACGTGGCTTTTTAATGAACGCCTTCATCATTTCTGGAGATAAAGAAAATTAGGATCTAGAAACTACAAGATACGTTTAAGAGTAAATAGATTCTAGTTGTCAAAACTTTAAATACAATTGTCTGCATGGAAAGTTACTGTGTAAACCATCAACATCATCGCCAGTAAGTGAACCGCCCACGAAATGTCATGGCGTAACGTGTTCGCAGCGCTTGTGGCACGCAGATTGGCAGTGCCACTCCCGCCAGTTCCCGTGTCGTCCACAAAGTTGTAGGCCTCATCCGAGTCACAGATAATACTCGGGTCTGGACACGTGAGAAATCCCGAAAAGCCCGGGATCGCTAGTTTTTCGCCTTTAATGGTGCAATTGACCTGAATGGCGTCATTTGACTTGCTGCGCGGGATGGAGAACTGGATGATACTTTTGCTGGCATCGTTGCTGCCATTGTCATAGCATCGCATAGCGTAACATCCGCTTTGTCGTCGCGAGTTTACTATCCAATTGGACGAGTCGGCACTGCGGAGCGTTGTAGCTGTACACTTGCACTTGGGGCAGTAGGATTCGCCTAAGATATTAATCTTGGTAGAGCCGGGAAAAACGAGGTTGTTGGGGTTACTGCAGTCTCCGTACGTGTAGCCAACATTGACTGGACAGAAATCTGCAAACTCGTCCCCTCCTTTCGTAGGCGCCCCAGCAAAATATTGAAAATCTTTGGGGATAGATCGACCAGCAGATAGTGTACACACGGAGCGTGACGAGGCGTCCACGGAGCAGCTTTCAGCGCTGTTACTTGTGCAGTAATGATCCGAAGCGACAGAGACGCCGGTATCTGGATTAATGCACTTCTCGGTGGCGAAATCGCACCCACGGCTCTCTCCGAAATGCAATCGCTCGGCTGTCGACGAGTTCGCACGGTACCAACCGGAATCTTCAAAGAAAGCGAGCGTCAAGGCGCTAAATACGTTCCGGAAACTGTCGACAGGCGTCATGTACTCGGGCTCAAAGATTCGTTCCTCCCAGTGCGAACCGAGACAGCCCGAGTCGTCCTGTTGCTCGATTTCGGCTCCTACGAGCGACGTACAGCCGAAATGAGACTTGACGAACGCGGCTACATTAGGTGTCACCATTTTCGCCACGACGTGGCCTCGTTCTGTAAAGTGCTGCACTGTATTTGTACTTGGTTCAACGTAGTAGTCGATCGGTGAGCCATTGGGACACGAGCCCGTCGTAAAGGTCGGCGGCTTCCCGTTTAAGCCACGAGGTGTGCGTGGCGTTCCGTCCGGATAGCGCATGTACGGGAAGAACTGGGCCGAGAACCCGAGCGCGTGTGTGATTTCGTGCATGGCCGTCGCGACTTGCGACTCGTAGTCTTCATCCGCTGTACTGATCTGTGTAGGGCAAAAGTTGGCCATACCAAAAGTTGGACGATCGTACTGGTCCTTCTGGCAGGACGAAGCGTAGGCCAGTGTACGCGTGCCGCAATAATCCGTCGAAGCCGAGCGAATGTAGAGCAAGAAGTCGGCATCATCGACACCTTGTGCCTCTGTATAAGCACACGTCCCTCCTGCACATCCTTCAGCTGGACAGGAAGTGCAAAAGCGTGTGGCTCCGAAATGCTCGCTCGGAATGGGCATCTCGAGACATTTCTCGTTCTGGACTAATGTCTTACAAATGGCAGGCGTCGTGACCCACTGTGTCTTGCACGTGTGTTGCGCTGCTAATTTGCCTTGTACAGGTACAACCTGCAACGCAGCCTGGAAGCGGCGAATAGCTTCAGGAATGATCTTGTAAATCACAGCTCGCTTCTCGTCCGAAAGGAGCTGGAGCGTGGCTTTGTCGTAGTAAGGCGAGATCCGAAGCGGTTGGTACGCGTCTTTAGCAGCTGCGGACTCGTACGTCTGGAAGTTAGTCGAATCTTGTTCAGTCAGCTTCCGGTTGAACGGGTGGTCGTCTCTGTATTGCTGAAGACCGTCCACCATTTTGTGCTCGAGTGTGTCATGGATACAGCCTTGAACCAGCGACAATATAAGAGCAACAAGACCCGCGAGTCTACAATGGCTTCGTCTCATTGCCTTCTCGCACCCTGTAGCGACAATTGGCAATTGCATCTCGCCATTAAGCACGGGGCATCTCCTTCGACGTCCATAGCGATGAATCTTAGCTGCATCTCTTGCTTGTTGTAGCCTGGAGCCTATTTTTGAGTGCCAAGACTCAGATCTCGGAGGTGGAGGGCAGTAGGCTAAATTAGGATCCTCAGGTTGAAGTTGCCCTAAAGTATTAGTTGCAGTGGTGTGTATAACACCTATTCGTACTTAATATGAACTCTCGGATCCTATTTTTGGAGCTTCCCCTTACAACGGCAAAGTCAACTTTGGAAAGCGATGAAGGCGTTGATCCTCGTTGGCGGCTTCGGCACGCGGCTGCGACCGCTCACACTGTCGTGCCCCAAGCCTTTGGTGGAGTTCTGCAACAAGTCCATCGTGCTGCACCAGATCGAGGCGCTTGTGGCGGTGTGTAGGCGGTTTGCACGACGAATCCTTCTTTCTCTGCAAGCTCTAGATTCTATTCTAACATTATTTTATGATTTACTTCTATTTTAAATTTTGAACTGCAGGTGGGGGTGACGGAGGTGATTCTGGCCGTGAATTACCAGCCGCAGGTGATGCTGGCAGCTCTGGAGTCCATAGAGAAGAAGGTTCGAGGTTCCTGTGGTGGCATTTTTCGACACGTGTTGGAAGTAGGATCTGAATACTATATGCTGTTAATTTGTTGCAGTATCAGATCAAGATCTCGTGTTCACATGAGACAGAGCCGCTTGGCACTGCCGGCCCGCTGGCCTTAGCTCGCGAGCTGCTGGACGATGGGGACCCGTTTTTCGTGTTCAACAGCGACGTCATCTGCGAGTACCGGCTCCAGGAGTTCCTGGACTTCCACAAATCCCACGGGGCTGAGGGCACCATCATGGTGACCCGCGTAGACGAACCATCTAAGTATGGAGTGGTGATCTCCAACGCTGACGGGCAGATCCAGCGCTTCGTGGAGAAGCCGAGGGAATACGTGGGCAACAAGATTAACGCTGGCATTTACATCTTTAATCGGGAAGTGCTGGACCGCATTCAGCTACGTCCGACGTCTATTGAGAAGGAGATTTTTCCACAGATGGCAGCCGAAGGAAACCTATACTCGATGGTGCTGCCAGGCTATTGGATGGACATTGGCCAGCCGAAGGACTTCCTCTCTGGAATGTGTCTGCATCTGGACTACTTGGAACGCACGAACGCAGAGACATTGTCGACGGGATCCAAGTTTATTGGCAACGTGATGGTGGACCCCACGGCGGTGATCGGTGAGGGATGTTTGATTGGACCTAACGTTGTAGTTGGTCCTGGATGCGTTATTGAAGACGGTACGAGTCATGAGATGGTGCTGGAGGTAGTTTTAGTGTGTGTGGGTGACTAATTTGTATTGGTCTTTTCTAGGTGTTCGCCTTAGCCGAACGACGCTGCTTCGTGGTGTGACTGTGCGCGCCAACTCGTGGATTCAATCAAGCATTATCGGATGGGGCTCGACGATTGGCCGATGGGTGCGTGCTCTTAAGCGTTTTGACTGTTATTTACGTAGCAATTCACATTGCATACTGTGTTCCCTTCTTTTAGTGCCGCATTGAAGGAATCACCGTCGTGGGTGAAGATGTGCAGGTGAAGGATGAGAAGTTTATCAACGGAGGTCTCATCCTGCCGCATAAGGCCATCTCGGCCAGTATTCCGGAACCTGGTACCATCGTCATGTGACCGGACTTCAAGACTCTATCGGCAGATTATTTGTCCGAACCATCTGAGACTTTATGCGTTTCCATCCAAACAGGAACTTCATTAGGATTAAGCAATGCACCCACATACCCCGACTACACTCGCTTACCTATCATCACTACCTGCCTATTTCCAATACGATATGCATTTGCATCTCTCGCATCAAACGACGGAGACACAAGTGACCGAAGCACCAGCTGCTAGAGCGGCACCGTGAGTGATCTTTCCTCACTCGAGCTAGACGACGATGAAGACGTGCGAGTCGAATGCGAATGACCATCAGGCGAGAGAGCAGAAGGTTCGTCGCCCACGCGAACGCGCAGCTGGTGCATTTCCGTTTCCCATTTCGTTTCGAGGTGCTCGATGTGGTTACGCAACGTGCGAATTTCCTCCACCATACCTGCATAATTCTCTTCTGCAGCCTTACGAAGCTTGCCGCGATCGCGGCGACGGTAGAGACACTTGAGCGTCTCGCCGAACGCCACCATGATCAAGGCAAACACCATTGAGAACATCCACTCATACCATTCGATAGACGAGAAGCCAAAAAGATCATCACTGATGACGGGGATGTTCGTGACCGACAGCGTCAGTGTCAGCGAGCCCACAGCAGCCATCTGCATCCACTTATTGCTGAACATGTCCTTGAAAACAGACTTTGTGAAGCTGCGAGCAGTGTACGCACGAAGCATCTCCATAGTCGTAATGTAAATGAACGCCATGGTCTGTGCGCGTGAAGTTCCCTCCGAAACACACTCGTATTCACCACTGTAGCACAGCAGGTCGTTACTTTCATAGTACTCTAGGGAACGGATGTTCTCGTCGAAAAGGTACGTGCCGTTGGAGGAGCGTGCACCGCAATTACTGTACGCCTGCCATCCATTCCCCAGACCCATCCAACGCGAGCACACGACGTTCCTGTAAGCCTCTTCGCCCTTGTCTGTATCGATACTGGCAGTAATATCGTCAAGGAAAACGTTCTTGAAGTTCCAGTAGAGACCACATGTGAACACGATCAGGGCTCCAAAAGCAATTAAGAAAGCATTTGACAACACAAGAACCCAGAGACGACCACAGATGATACGTTCCGAGCGGGGACGCGGACGCTCCGACATCACTGTGCCATCACCCTTCTCCAGACTAAGTGCCACAGCGGCCATACCGTCAGCAAACAGGTTAAGCACCAGAATCTGTAGAGGTTCCAGAGGATTGGGCATACCAGCAGCGATTGCCGTGAATATGACAGCAATCTCACCAAAATTAGTCGATAGCAGGAAGCACACGAAGCGTTGAATGTTGCCATAGATCTCACGGCCCTTTTCCACAGCCGAGACGATGCTACAGAAGTTGTCGTCGGTAAGGATCATATCCGAGGCCCCTTTGGCAACAGCAGTACCAGAAATGCCCATTGCCACACCGATATCAGCTTCCTTTAGCGCCGGTGCATCGTTCACACCGTCACCGGTCATTGCCGCCACGTGGCCTTGACGCTGCAGAGACTTCACGATCTCGATCTTGTCTTCAGGCTTCGCGCGCGCAAACACTGACACTTGGCTGGTGATTTCATCCAGCTCAGCATCAGGTAGATACATGTTCTGGCGTGGGCGCAACACACTGCAATCCACCGCTTGCGTTTCAGCGTCAACACCGACTGGCAGAAGGTCGATTTCACAAGCAATCGCCGTTGCCGTCTTGAGGTAATCTCCTGTGATCATCACTGTCCGAATAGAAGCCTGACGAGCAGTGTGAATGGCATCTTTGACGCCTTGTCGAGGAGGATCGATCGAGGCAACAAGACCGACAAAGATAAGAGGCGTGCAAAGAGCCTCAAACTTCGCCTCGACATCTTCCTCATCGCCCGAAAAGGGCATCCGATGCAGTGGACGAATCGCAACGGCAAGCACACGAAGCGATTGCGAAGATAAAGCGTCAACGGCTTCCAAGATATTCTCACGCTTATGATCGTGCATTGTCGTGACCGACCCGTCAGTCCGCAACAACTGAGTGCAGTTCTTGGCGATGTAGTTGGGAGCCCCCTTCACATTGGCCACATACATCGTCTTGGCAGGAAGTCGCAACATGTCCAAGCGTGGCTCACCGGCAGGAAGCTCGTTCACAGTAATCATCATCTTCCTTGTAGACGAGAATGGCACCTCAGTCAGTCGTGGGTATGTCTTCATGGCTTCTTCCCGCCAAATACCAGCCTTGGCTGCCGCGACAACAAGTGGGGCTTCCGATGAATTGCCCATTGGGACCCATCGTGGTATACCGGTATCGCTTTCCTCCTGCTGTAGACTCGTATTGCTGCATAACACCGCTGACAATAGCGTGGTGCGCACTGGGATAGACACAGCCGGAGCTGCAATTTGACTCACACCGTTGCGAAGAATGCCACCTGTTGGGTTAAACCCCGTGCCAGTGATATCGTACACGACCGAGTCGCTCCACAACTTCACGGCCGTCATCTTGCCTTCCGTTAGGGTACCCGTTTTATCAGTGCAAATGACTGAGCCGGCACCCAGCGATTCGACGGCAGCAAGCTTGCGAACGAGGACGTTCTTCTTTACCATGTCGGCAGTGCCAGTGGATAAGCAAATTGTCACGACCATGGGCAGACCTTCTGGCACAGCACTGACAGCAAGCGAGACAGCGATCATAACGACGTACAGTGTGACAGAGCGTTCGGGATTCTTGGGATCAGCATTGCCACGCACCATTCCGACAATGAAGACGATCACACAGACGCCTAGCACGACCGTCCCCATGACCACACCCAGGTTGTGCAAACTCTGCTGCAATGGGGTCATCTTGGGGTAGTACTTGTCCACAAAGCGGTGCCAGCAATTGGGTCGTTTGGAGCCGTCGCCGCCCCCCTGAAGTAGAGCAGCAATGGATCCCACGCGGGTTTTCATTCCTGTTTCCACGACGATACCAGTGGCGTTGCCCATTGCAACAGAAGTGGAGGCGAACACCATGTTGTCTGCCGTCAACTTCTCACTGCGACTCGTGTCAGCATCGTATTTCTTGAGCACATCCTCAGACTCGCCTGTCAGGATCATCTCATTCACCTTAAAGTCCGAGCTGTGAATAAGGCGGATATCAGCAGGGACAATGTCACCCGTGGTTAACACGACGATGTCACCTGTGACAAGCTGCTCGCTAGGTATCTGGACATGGCGACCGCCGTCGCGCAACACGACGCACTGCGGAGACGTCATCTTCTGCAACGCCTCGAGGGCATTGCTCGCATTGTGCTCTTGGATCGTGGCAATCACGGCGTTCAGCGTCACGATGGCGATGATGGCCAGGCCTTCCACGTATTCTTGCAGAGCAATAGAGGCCAGAGCTGCCGCCATCAGCAAACCGATGATCACGTTGGTAAACTGCAGCAGGAAGATGACGTACACGGGGGCTTTCTTCTCTGCCTCGAGAGCATTAGGACCGTTCTGGGCCAGCCGCTTTCGTGCGACCTCAGTGTCCAGGCCGAGCTGGGCATTCACCTCAAAGCCTTCGAGGATGGTGGCCACGGGTTTCTCGTGCCAGGCCCATTGATCCTCTCGGTGGTCGACTTGGGCAAAAGACTCGCGGGTTTTGAGCGGGTCCATGACTACGAGTCGCTCGGCGTCGCTCAGGAATCGATCGCGGTGCGAGGACTGACGAGAGCGCTCGCTGACGGCGTCATCGTGGTCGACCTCAGTCAGTAGGAGTTGGTTCTTGTTCTGGGCGCTCTGGGCGCGGTCGGTGCTGGCTCTAGGAGTGCGCGCTGCAGCGTAAGAGAAAGAAGAGGAGGGCGGCATCTCCTCGGCCGCGGCCGTGTCTTGCAGAGACGACGCTCGTCTCAGTTCGCTCGATTCCACGCATGAGTCTCGGCCATATAAGTCTGGGGGGTCAACCATTCAAGGGGGGGACGGGCGGGAGCTGGTGGCGAAAACTGACAAAAGGCTCTTGGGTTAACGGAGTGAGTGCGCGCGAAGCAGCAGATTGACGAATGAAAGGCCAGATGGAGAAATGCAACCTGACCGTAGAAGGCTTCTGATAATGCCGTTGGGCATACAAAAAACAAGTTATTTATGTTTACCCGCGTCATGGGTGAATACACTCATCAACGCGCCAATTTGTTCTTTGTTGACTATTCTGTAAATTTGGCACGCTGATTCAGTATGCCAAATTCACCTTAAATTTATTTTCAGCTGCGGGGTTGCCCGTTTTGGGCCCTCGTTATAATGCGCGCACCAAAAAGGACTAATGAACAAAAAAATCCCTGGGCCGACCAGCACATTTGTTCGGTACTTTTCAACGCGTTATTAAATATCCTCGATCGATACACCCAAGGTAACAAGCGGAGGATGGCAGTACATGTATAACGCACTTTGAAAAGTGTGTGCGTAGCGATCGGCGGTTAGTTGACCGAATCTTCGCATTTCATAAGATGTATTATACCTTTTGGATTTAACTGACGGATAGCAAGCCCAAGTTATTATGCTAAACATACAGTATCGTTGCTTTGATGAGCGGCCTGAGATGAGATGAGGAATCGCCTCTGTCCCACTGCGCGTTGGCGCCAGGATCCATTCTATGGCATTACCCTGACACAACGCATGGTCCGCCCGCCGGCTGCCACCGCGATGCGTCGCCCAATACAAGGCATACAGACTTCGATCCAGAATACTTTCTGTCTCCAGGACGACCAGATGATGGCCGATCTTTAGCAGGTGGCCAGCGAGGGTCTATATTAATATTTTTTATCGCTCAATATTGTCACCGCATCGAGCAGCATTGCTCAGTTCTCTAGGCACTGACAACCACAGCGCTGGTCGCCCATGGAAACCAAGACCTCGAGTTCCTCACGAGACCGATCTCTGCGGGTCGTCTCGCGAGCGCATGAAGCTACTGGTGGCGACTCGCTCTGTCACCGGCTCCGGATCGCCAGAAGAGCTGGACGTCTGTTGACACATCATGCAACCATTGGAGTTTCCAATTTGGAGACAGCAACCGGCGCAAGGGCGTGGGGAGGCATCATGAACCGTTTCTCCGCGCGCCACACTCAGCTGACTGCCCTACACGAACGAGATTCACGAGGACAAGAGTGACACGAGACAAAAGTGCAAACGAGTCTCTTCAGCTCATTACGGCGACGAATACGGACTGCTATCTTCGCAAATTCCGTCACTCGTGGTCGTGCGAATGTGCTAGGGCTGGCCACTTGCTACCACTCAATTCTGGTTGAAGTTGAACTGGATGTTGGCCTGCACGGGCTGGAAGTTAAGCGCCTCGCCAGTCTGCTCGGACTCCACGACAGCCGGCGCCAACGTCGCGTCCGCCACGTCGCCCTCGTTGTCGAACCACGTGTCTATCAGCTGCGACGCCATACTGCTCACGTCGTCGTTCTGGTCGTAAGACAGCTCCTCTATCTTGGCCAAGCACCCGCTCTCCTCGACTGCTATGCGGCCTTCCTGTGGGTCCTTCTGTAGCAAGCTTTCGATCGCTTCTAGGATGACAAGTTCCACCATCGGGTCTTCCCATTCGTCCAGAAGTGGGCAGAATGACTGCAGCACACCCATGCGCACGACTTCCTTGACAAACTCGAGATTGGCTCGTACAATGATGTTGCACATGGCCCATGTGGCCTCACGCTTAACGCCGTACTCTGCCCACGACATCTGTTCCACCAGTCCGGTGATAACTCCGGACGCATTCATCATAGCAACTACCTGTTCTTCCTGCCCACCAGCAATATTCGACAGCATCCAGCACGCTTCCTCACGCACTGCACGACTGGTTGTAGTCATGACGCTCGGGATCACCTCTAGCAGCTTGGCCTCGATCACGGCCTGGGAGTACGAGATCTCGGCAGACACAATGTTGCCTAATAGTCGCAGAACCGGTGCGAGGATAATACTGCTCTGGGAAATGTACAGCAGTTCAACAAGTCGCGGGCACAGACCGGCGTTGACAATGCCACCGACGACGTCGCTGTCGTGCAGCGTCATTTCAACGAGTGCCCAGCAGCTATCACACAGTGTAAGTACTTGCTCGTCCAGTAGATCGTTCTCTTCGTCCTCGAGCTCATCGTCCTCGCCAATAGCATCGTCCATGACCTGCAGTGGGCGCATGTCGGCCTTCTTTGCCCGGAACACCATGTTCTCGCCAGTCTCAAAGTTCACGTCCACATCCATGACCTCCACTGTTGTATCATCCACTTCACGTACGAACCGCACGACGGCAATATCATTTGGCGCAGATTTACCCGTGTTGATCTACATAGAATAAAATTCGTTAGGATAATATCTTACAAATCAGTAGTAAGAAGTAAAACCCACCTCGAAGATCCGCCACGGAGCGATGGGTACTGCCTTCTTGAACTTGATTGCTTCACCCGCATGGCCGTTTGCCGAGACGAAGTTGCTCACCTTCTCGTTCGAGAGCTGTAGGATAATACTGGACAGCACTTCCATCATCTCTCGTTTCGTGTCTGGTATCATCACGCCGCTCTTATCCATGACATCCGGGAACTCCACGAGACTACGTAGCAGCCACACGGCTGCACGCCGCAGGCTTGGCGTGGCCATGCGGATGTGGGGGAGCACCATGTTGGGTGGACATATCTTGACGATCTCTGCGCAGCTCTCGGACGACGCGGACGCGATGTTGCCGAGACACCAAGCGGCTTGAATCTGCAACTCCGAGATACCGGACTGGAACAGCTGCACGAGCTTCGGGACGGCACCAGACGCAATCACAGCGTTAGCCTTGTCCATGGACGAGATGAAGCGGAGCGCGAAGGCGGCGTCCGAGTGCAACTGCACAGCGTTAGCGTCGGGCAGGTCCTCGTTCAGGATGGCCACGAAGGACGGCAATGCGGCCAGTATGGTGGCCCATAAACCATCGTGCTGTGAGTCGCTCTCGTCGAAAAGTGGCGGTACGCCGCTGGACAGCAAGTACACGAAGGCGCGCATGGACTTTTGCCTCGTTGACGCGTCCGGCCGCTGGATACCTGCATCAATAGTGAAGGCGTTAGTGATTAGTTACTGTAATATATTTACTGCAGAGCCCCACCGAGCAGCAGAGCCTGGGAGCGCGAGGCCAGATTAAGCAGCAGCTCCTGGCGGCTCGCGGTCTGAGCGGCGGCCGGCGGGTGGTTGGCCTTGAGGTTGCGGCGCGTGGCGTAGGCGTCCTCCTTCTTGGCCTTGCGGATGGAAAGCATCGTCTCCTGGCGGTTGCGGCGGCCTGTAAGCACGCCCACATTGCCGCCTACCTTGACAGACTTGCGCGCCTTGGGGGTCGACATGCTGCTCTTGGTAGTTCGTGCTGACCCACTTGGTTCCAGTATGAAGATGTGGGAAAAGCATCAATTAAGAGAGTCCTCGCGGTACCATCATTGATCAAATCAAAGGATAAAAGCTAACAACCCTAATCCGTGCTTACCGACACGTTAACGTATATCAGTACTGACATATTCATGAACCAAATTAGGTGATCATTTTTGCAATGACGTCGCTTTCACTACAGGCGGCGACGGATCTCGTGGCCAGGTACGTGGCCCGCGCGTCGCCGGAGAGCGCCGACCCCGCCATGTCCAGCCCTTGCAGGCTGGTACATTCCGGATTCGGTGCCGCTGTCGGCCGGTCGTGGCCACTGTCCCCCACCGAGTGCTGGGTGCGTCTGGACATCGTCTCTCAGATGAACGTGCAGACGGACAAACCCTCGCGTTCTAAGGAACTTCAGGCGCGTCGGGCGCTACTTGAACTCGTCTGCCAGCTCAGTTCAACGCCGTCATATCGGTGGCAAGAATCCTTCGAGTTTCTATGGCGGCCCGCGGTGCTGCGGCCGACGGACGACGAGACGGCGAGCGACATCGGGTTCAGTCCCAAGTTCGCGCTATCGACAGGGAGGCCGACGCTGGAAAGTGTACAATTTCTCTTTAAATTCTTGCAGATGGACCATACTGGGTTGATAACGGATGGTGACTGGCAGCATTTGAAGAGTCTTCGGATGTCCACCTTGAAGAGAGAGAGACAACGCGTTGAAATTTGTTTGAGAATGGCGGACAATGTGGTGGACACTCCGGTTCTACGTACTATGGTGGATGGTTTGCGGGAGTATCTGGTGGTGAAGACATCGCGTGAGGACGAGGACGAGTATCCGCGTCTTGAGTTCCAGATCACGGAGCTTTGGTTCCATAACGGTAGATTCCTGAACGGGGCGGAAAATTTAGAGCTACTAGCACAGATGATCACGCTCCCGTCATCAACTATCCACACTTTGATGCTGCCTGGGGTGTTTTTCAGCTCTTTACGGCATCCAGCGGGGCTGATGGGCTTCCAATCGTTTACGAGACAAGTACTGGCGCCATCGTCACCTCTGAGATCATTGGATCTGACACGAGTGGGGCTTGATATTAATTGCGTGGCATCTCTCTGTTCTTCTTTGCGATATTCCTCAAAGCTAGCTAAGTTGTCCATTGGTCATACTATTCGTGGTGCACACACAAACTCACGGCTCGTATGGGCTTGGATCTTCCTGGCTGTCTTTCACGTCGACTCTGGCTGCGAGCTGGAACATTTTGACGTCTCTGGGTTGCAGCTGCAAAGTAATATCGTCGAATTACTCGCAGTGATGCTTGACTCGTCTCATCCTGGAAGAATGGTAGTGCTCTTACAGGACGGACAGTTACCCGAAGGTGAAGGCTGTGGGGAGTGCGAACTGTCTCCAAATGAACGTCTTTTCGTTCGGTTAGTTGACGATGCCCAGGCGTGGACGAGCCCAGGCGCTTCTGTTGCCTGGCCACAATTACTACCAGAAACACTTCGGTCTAGTAGCTTTGAGTACGAGGTGATGGTGCGTCTTACAGATTGGCTGTGTATTTTGATTCCAGGATTTGGTTTCGGTTGGGTGGTTAGAAATGCCGTAAAATATGAAGTATTAAAACTATCTGAGGTGGGAAGAAGATCTGGAGTAGTAACGCGGCCAGGACTGAAGTCGTTAATTTATCGCGGGTTGCAGGAGCAAAGTGGAGGCGTGATGGATCTGCTGAGACTGCTAGGAAGTTCACTGATGTCTCTGGATGTTCCATTATTGTGTAAATTAAATTCGGATGATGTGGAGACAATTTTGCAAATGTGTCCAAATCTCGCCAGCTTGAACATGAATGGTACCGTAACGACCGATTTGTCACCTTTACAACACGCCTTCGAAGACGGCCGCTGTCATCTAGCAAAGCTGGGGGTTTTAGTGGAAGCCATGAATGCTACCATAGCTGCTCAGCTCGAAGCGTTGCTCGTACACCCAAACACCAAATGTCTGGAGAGTCTTCAGCTTGAGACCGCCAACCCCGGCACTGACAAGGACAACAGTGAGAAGACGATTTGGACTCAGTTTGAACGAGCTCTTTCGACTAACTCAACTTTACGCTGCTTACATTTATCGCTAATATCAGCGAACACGTACGAAGCTGCTGTGCCGTTCATCAAGCCGTTCCACGGACAAATACTGCGCTACTACACGCCGATGCAGCTCAAGGTCGCGTTTCTCAGCGTCGTAGAGCATACAGCTTTGCCTTTGAGTGTGAGTTTACTGGATCACATGGTACTGTCCAATATTTTCTCATTCGCCGCCACGTCGGCAATTCGTCGTCAAGTCAATATGCGTCGTTGATGGATATACGATGAATCGTGCTTCATATTATCATAAGCGCAAGACGGGTCGCTCACAACTTTGCTAGAAATCTCCATGACAATATCATTGCTTACTTAAGTATTTGAAGTACTTCAAAGTAAATTTAATGAAAAATAAAAATTTACACTTACAGAATGACTTGCAAGTGTTTGACTTATTAAATTTGTTGAGTGGTAAACCAGGAGGGCTATAATACGACAAGAACCCATAGGATTAGCTGGCAACTTCCACTCATTACGCAAGACGGAGAGTAGGTGGGTATTGGAGGGTGGGAGCGACAGGAAAGAACGAGTAGCAACAAACAGACGACGGCAGTTGCAAGTCTCCGTACGATCGAACCCTGACATGCCATGTAAATTACAGGAAGAAAAGAGGACGCGATCTGGCAAATGGTAGGCTGCAATAACGTACAGACGCAACGTAATGAAACGAGATGAATCTGTTGCATGAATAATAAGAATTCGACCAGCTACAGTAGAGCTCCGTCTGTCTTTCCAACGGTGTCTTCGCTGGTGAGTCCTGTGTTAGAGTGGTAGAAATAAGTTTTCTTACTGACGCCTGAGAAAATCACCGGGCCGCGCTATTGGCAAAGCCTATTGCCTAGAACCAAGCGCCTTGTATACACTAAATCGGTCTAAATGAAACCTAGACGACCGCCGACGTCACTATAAAGTAAGCGCTATAGATGAAAAGCGGTAACGGGAGCCTCACCAACTAAAGCGGTAGTGCAAATCTGGAATATAGTAATCAAGGTCCCTCTTCGGGTTGGACGGGCGGTTATTTACTTCTGGTTCCAGGACTTTGGCCGGCGACATACATGAACCGTGAGATTTGTACAACGTGGACCCCTCGTCATAAATCTTCTTCAGAACTTGCACGTCCAGGTACATTGTCGATGGGTTGTGCACATCTCAAGCGCTCACCAAAACGCCATTGTAATGAGAGCACTGTCAAGTCGCAGTGAAGCTGGCGTGCTCTAGACAAATTGACTACCTGAACAAGAGGCTAAATAAGCAAATGAAGGTCTAATCAGGACAGAGGTTCCCAGTGTTACTGTGCATCAGGAAACCTGGTGTGTTTGTGTGTAACTTAAAATTCACCGAAAAGGCTAGGATGGTTGGATCGCGCGTTACAGATTCTAAAAAACTATTATTGCACCCGAATAGTAGCCTACCGCAACACAGAATGCATGCTCATTGCATATGCACTACGCTTGTCTGATGCTGCTCATGATCCATTCAATTTCGGAGCATTGTACCGTTACGAGCGAGCAACGAGCGCTCAGTAGCCCTGGTATGTATTTTTTAATACATATTGAAAACATATAGACCATAGTGATATAATCTTACGCTATGTTTCGAGCTGGTTTATGGTCTGAAGCCACCTTTGGTGAGCTCGTACCGGCTGCAATGGAGGAACAAGTGCCACATTTCCTCATCACCACCTGGTAGTGCTCTATCAGCGAGAGCAATTCATCGGGATCAGCTCTCCACTCGGAGCCTCTGCAACATGACGCCCGCCACTTACATTCCGTCATGAAGTTTCCTATTTTCTACTCAATGTTACATACCTCATGAGAAGGTGCATCGTTTCGCCGTGTGCTGCCTTCGCAGTGCCAGGTTAGTACAATACATGTAGGTCGGAGTTGCTGAAGGCATTGCTTGAATCTCCACGGATGTTGGACCTGGCCACCCGGCAACACAACTGTTTGGGTTTTGGTTCCTCCAGCTGATAATGTCATCGACTGCTTTCGCAATGTACACCTGCATGCTGCGAAAAGGGGAAATTTACGAGCGTATTCTCCCTTTTTCGTATAATCCCTGTACTTCATCAATGAAGAACTCTCTCCGACCGCCAATCATCGCTACTGCATCAGTCAAATGGCCTGAGTCATAACATGGTGAGTGATACATGTACGTGATGTAAGTGCTACATTAATACTGTACCTACATGTGGCAAAAGCTTGTGTAAATCCCACAATTTGTTTTTTGCTCTCTTCCATTTAACCCCTAGCCACCAAAATGTTCGTTGCATAGTGGAAGTCCTCTTCAAATTTTGGGGGAAAAGCATTTGTTTCCGTCTAGAAAACTGCCGTGATGGTGTAGCTCGACGTCATTAGGTATAATGCATTGCCATTGATAATTTGCCAAGTGTATTCTCCCCAGCTGCAGACTATTAATACACTGTACACTGTACAGGTAGCATCACAAAACGGGCATTTAAAAGCCTGCTGGCTTTTCCTCGCGATCCGCGAACAGAAAAATGGATGTCCCGGAAGACCACCACATGCCCAAAACTCGTTGACGTCGTACCGAGCTCCAGTCATTCCTCAAGTTTCTTCGCAGCGCCGAAGCCTCCCCCCGAACAACTTTCAAGCTCTTTTCAGTTCGATTGTCAATTTTTCAAGCATGAAGGTGCTTTCGAGCGTCATGGGCCTCAGTGCCTTCGTCACTGCGCTCGTCTACAGCCCACAGACTGCCACTGCTCAAGTGGTCGAAGCCAAGCCCGGTACTGCTCTCTTCAACCAGTTTCGTCCGATTTACCACTTCTTGGCTCGCGAGAAGTGGATGAACGACCCGTGCGCGCCGTACTACGATGAGGCTACGGGTCTGTACCACATGTTCTACCAGTCGAACCCGAATTCAACGATCTGGGGCAACATGACTTGGGGTCATGCCGTGTCAAAGGACCAAGTGACTTGGAAAGACTATCCGGATGCCCTCCTGCCATTCCAGAACAAATGGGACAACCTCGGTGTGTTCTCAGGTTTCTCAATGGATAAAGCCATTGGCGGTAAGCATACCGTCTTCTACACGGGTGTCTCCGCTCTCCCCATTTCATGGAAGAAGAAATATCTCTTTGGTGAGCATGTACTGTACGCCACTACCAATAACGGTGGCTCGACGTGGCACAAGGGCACCAAGCCACTCATTCAGCTGCCGCCCAAGGGCATGAACGTGACCGGCTGGCGTGACCCGATGCCGTTCCACTCGAAGTCGCTCGACAAGCGGTTTGGCTTTGACGCCACCACTGGAAGCAACTATATGCTGCTGGCTGGTGGCATCCGCGATGAGGGTCCGCGGATCTTCCTTTACCACTCTGAAGACTACCTGAACTGGGACTACAAGGGTTTCCTGCTCTCACAGGAGAAGAACACCAGCTTCTCCAAGTACAGTGCCAACTGGGGTTACAACTTTGAGACCACCATTTACCGTGAGATGATGGATGAGGACGGTGAAATACACAACGTGATGCTTTTCGCTGCCGAGGGCGAGCCGAACCGATACCCGATGTGGGCTACTGGTACCTTCGGCGCTGCTGACAGCGACAGCGCAAGCTCGGACTCTGACGGGGGTCTGTTCACACCTTTGATGGTGGGTGTATCGGACCGCAGCGACTGGTACGCCAACAGCATTTACACGGACAAGCACGGCAAGGACGTGATTATCGGTTGGATTACTGAGGACAACAACTTCGCAGAGGGACAACCGCAGGGCTGGGACGGTGTCTTATCGGTGCCGCGTGAGGTGGGTATCACCATTGTGCGTGACATCTACGACGTCGACGATCACCTCGTGGGCAAAGGTGACTGGATCGTGTCCAACACTCAGAACATTTCGCTGGCTGATGGCTCGAAGTTGCCCAGCAAGACCATCAAGACGCTCAAGGTGCGTCCGTCGAGCGACTTGAGACTGCTGCGTAACCCTGAGGCTCTTGAAAAAGTGCCCATTGTGACACTGAACGGAACGTCGAAGGCGCTGAAGTCGACGGGCAAGTCGTTTGAACTGATTGCCCAGGTCTCGGACTTTGAGCGCGGCACACAGGTCGGTTTCGAGGTGCGTCACAGCAAGGACGGGGCTGAGGCCACGACCATTGTGTATGATGACAAGAAGAAGACGGTGATCATCGACCGGACCAGCAGCTCGAACGCCGAATGCGCTGTGTTTAAGGACAATGATGTGACTCCAGTGTCCGACCCAGTATGGGGCCACTTCTATCTGTACGATGTCTTTGAGGCTCTGGACACTGAGTCAGATGCTTCGGATGCTTCGGAATCTGGATCCGATTTTGAGTGGGCTTTCGACTCGGACTCGGACTCGGTGGCTGACGACTCGGAGGCTGATGATGGCAAGTACAAGGTCACACGCGAGAATCTGAACTTTCACGTGTTCGTGGACGTGTCGACTGTCGAGGTGTTTGTGAACAACCGCTTCGCTCTTTCTGCTCGCATCTACCCGTGCGGTGGGGCCTCGGAGGGCATCTCGTTGACGGCTTCGGGTGATGCCACGTTCGAGAAGGTTCAAGTGTGGACCGACCCCAAGCATGCGTGGCCGGCCAAACGCAAAGTGCCTACCAAGCAGATCCATAAGAAGACCGGAAAAGTTGGTAAGACGGCATAGAGCGAGTAAGCGAGAGTAGGCAGCTAGCTGTTAATGCAGATATACGCATACATACGCATCAAATATACGTAGTTATCTCGTTAAATACTATCTGGATAGTAGATTGTTCGGACTACGGCAAAACATCACTTGGAAGTTACGAATAGTTTTCATTACTACGTAATACTACTGTAGTATTTCACACTCCGCCTTAAGAAGAGCGTCCTGGTAGTTACACTACTCGTTCGCAGAATTAATGAATCCTCACCAAGATATTATGCTTCTCAGTATTTTGAAAGCTTTGGAAACGTAGACACCACGCTTCAAGATTTACTTTTACTACGTACTACTTTACAATACTTGCATTCTGACAGATATACCACGGAGCAACTGAACAAGATGATTTTAGCAAATTCATGCTCTTTAAAATTCATCAAATACAATGTACTGTACTTAATTAAGACCAAGAGCTCGCAATGAAATACCAAGACAACGCTACGTGTTTTCGATTATGTATGCTCAATAAGCATCGCTAAGTCAACTTAAAGTAGACCATTAGCTGAACGCACTCCAAAGTGCTTAGAAGGTAGGCACCGTGCGCGTCTCGGCCCACGCGTGCTTGGGCTCCGTCCACACCTGCACGTTCTCGAACGTAGCGTTACCCGAAGCTGTCAAAGCAATGCCGTCCGACTTCGTCTGCGTGGCGCACGGGTAGATACGAGCCGACAGCGCGAAGCGGCCGTTGACGAACACCTCAACACTCGACACGTCCACGAACACGTGGAAGCTCAGCTTCTCGCGGGTGGCCTCACACACGTCAGTCTTAGCAGCACCCGTGAACACGTCGTACAGGTAGAAGTGACCCCAAGTCGACTCGGTGATCGGCTTCACGCCGTTGTCAGCAAACACAGCGCAGTCAGCAGTTGAACTCTTGGAGCGGTCGATGATCACCTTCTTCTCCGCGTCGTCGTACATGATCGTGGTCACCTCGTCGCCCGCAGAGCTGCGGCGGACCTCGAAACCGACCTTGCTACCGCGTTCAAACTCCGGCACCTCAGCGATCAGCTCGAACGAAGCACCCACCGACTTCAGCACATGGGACGAACCGTCCACCGACACGCTGGCCACCTGCTCGAGCGCGTTCTCGTTACGCAGCAGCTTCAGGTCGCTCAATGGCTTCACACCGAGCGTCTTGATAGTCTTGCTCTGCTTGGCCGAACCGTCAGCGCACGACACGTCCTTCGAGTCAGACACGACCCAGTCGCCCTTGCCCACGAGGTGCTGGTCGACGTCGTAGATGTCGCGCACGATAGTGATGCCTACCTCGCGTGGCACTGAAAGCATGCCATCCCAACCCTGAGGCTGTCCTGCAGTGAAGTTGTTGTCCTCGATGATCCAACCGATCAGGACGTTCTTGCCGTCCTTGTCAGTGTAGATGCTGTTGGCGTACCAGTCGCTGCGGTCCGATACACCTACCATCTTAGGCGTGAACAGACCCGCCTCAGCGTCAGTCTCAACGCCGCAGCCGCCGCCGGAGACCGAGCCCGTGGCCCACATCGGGTAGCGGTTCGGCTCACCCTCGGCAGCGAACAGCATGACGTTATGCAGCTCACCTTCCTCGTCCTTCATTTCACGGTAGATGGTGGTCTCAAAGTTGAAGCCCCAGCTGCCACTGTACTCAGAGAACGTCGTGTTCTTCTCCTGGGCGAGCAGGTAGCCCTTGTACTCCCAGTTGAGGTAGTCTGCGGCGTGGTAGAGGAAGATACGCGGGCCAACCTCCTTGATACCGCCGGCCACCAGCATATAGTTGCTGCCCTTGGTAGCGTCGTAGCCGAAGTGCGCATCCAGCGACTGCGAGTGGAACGGATGAGGGTCACGCCACCCGGTCACGTTAAGACCCTGCGGCGGCAACTCAATCGCGGGCTTGCTGCCCTTCTGCCAGGTCTTGCCGCCATCATCCGTCGTGGCGTACACGACGTGCTCGCCGAACAGGTACTCCTTCTTCCACGAGATTGGGAGAGCAGTGACGCCCGTGTAGAAGACGGTGTGCTTGCCGTCGACAGCGTTGTTCATGGCAAATCCTGAGAAAACGCCGAGGTTGTCCCACTTGTCCTCGAGAGGACGGAGTGCGTCCGGGTAGTCCTCCCAGGTCACCTGGTCCTTCGACACGGCGTGGCCCCAAGTCATGTTGCCCCAGACCGTCGAGTTCGGGTTGAGCTGGTAGAACATGTGGTACAGGCCAGTGGCCTCGTCATAGTACGGCGCGCACGGGTCGTTCATCCATTTCTCGCGAGCCTGGAAGTGGTAAACCGGGCGGAACTGGTCGAAGAGAGCGGTGCCGGGCTTGGCCTCGACGATGTCCTGTGCATGAGCCGTCTGCGAGCTGAAGACAAGGGCAGTGACGAAGGCACCAAGGGCGATAACACTCGGGATCACCTTCATGTTTGGTAGGGGAAAGTCTCCGAAGATCGGGTGGACTTGGACGTGGGAGTAGCTTCGGCGCTGCGAAGTAAATTGAGGAATGGATGTCTTGCCTCAAGGAGCTGGCTCGTGGTCCGCTGTGGTAGAGCCGGCAGCGGTGGGTTTGACGGGGTCTTACTTGAAGATGGCGTGGAGTTAACAATGCTGGGTTTGCAACGTGTCGAACTTGATTTACTTCAGTTTGCTTGAGACGTTCGAAAACCTGCAATAACATATTATCAAACGACGCGATTAGGACTAACCATACAACTCGACTTTCCAGAACCTGTATAATTGAGATCACCTGCCATATCTAAAATGATATACAGGTCGAGCTGAAACACATCCGAGCGGATAAGTTCAAGCTGCATGATCGACCAAGCGGCCCTTGCCCGACCGCTGTTCAGGGAGAGGCACCGCAAGGCCGAAATTCGCTGCAAAACTTATGCAAGGAATGAGACGCCACTGCACGTGGTCATACGTAGGCAACATCGTCTTGTGTATTTATCAGCTCAACTCCCAGCAGAAGTTGGCTGGAACAAATCCGTAGCCCGCGTACGTACCATGCAAATGCTTCAAAGACGCCCCGCCGCCTGCAATGCAACGAGAACAAACTCAAGAGCCGGCTTGGAACTTAATCATACGATCGATCGATCCTCCCAAACGAGTAGAAAACGGAGCGCTTGATTGATTACAGCACAGGACCCTTGTCGGCCGGTGTTGCGCTTTAGAAAGCGCACTTTGGAAACGATACCCGCTGCAGCATGTGGCGGACGGACTCTCTTCCGAAACTGGATTTCAATGCAGCCTCTGCATCAGAGTCCGATCGAGTGGTGTTGAATATCAAATTTCACATATACTAAGAAACGCAGCGGTTTGTTGGTCATTCAATAGTGACGTGAGTCAGTACTACGGTAGTGTCAGAAAGCACACGGTGGTACTTGCACATGGTACTCGGCCCATTCGTGCAATGCTGAAAAATACCTCGAGCGCAACAGTACAGTAATTGCCCTATAGAGGAAGATTGTCCTGTCACTAAGATCGAGATAGGTCGCTGCGGATCGGAATGTCCTATCCTTCTGACCGTGCTGCTGAAATCAACCGTATGGGTTGCAGATTAAGCGTCCTCGAAACAATTTGCTCTAATCGCAGCAATGTTCACACTACACCAGCGAGTCGGCTCTGCTGGATGTACAGATTAACCTACCTGGTCTTTGAATCAAGTCATAATCTTGTCCCGTTCGACAGCTGTGAATTCGCTACCCTTGGACATGCTTGTGGCTCTTGAAGCCGAAAGCAGACTGGCGTGGTCCTTGATAAGCACTAGCCTATCGGATAAGCCGCCTATGGATCTTAGAACATTCTAGAACGCTCAGAATCACGGAAATTGTGCACCGCTAACGCCAGGGCCTGAGTGATGGTAGCATCGTACACAGATGTTTTAATTGGAGTGAAAGACAAGAGGTCTAGCAAACCCGCACTATTACGAGCTTGGACGGGGGGTTGGTAGCGTTAGGGAGTGGATTCAGTTTAGTGAAGTTCTGCGGTGCGGTCAGCACAGTTTCGGTGTTTCTGTTCCTTTATCAGTGTAAATAGTAGTCCCTCGTATTTTAAAGAGTATTATCGCGCCTTTCTACCAAAACGCCCACCGTTTTAGGGTCCTACGTAGGAGGAGGGTCTTACGAAGCCCTCCTAACTGGCGAATCTGAGATGGGTACACGTTGTACTTCCGCGCGGTTTCCTTCACCGTTCCACGATCAGCTTCCAGCAGGACGATGAGAAATAGACTGTCTATTTAACCTTATGGTTTACAAGATGTCTGGAATTTCCTAAGCCAGGTTAGCAAGCCGGTGTCTTCCGATCCGGTGGCTGTACGTGGCTCACCATGGGTTGCGGTGCTTCTTGAGATTGCCTCATGAAGAGACCGAGACATAGAAATAAGCGTGTTTCCTGTATCTTGGTATGTGGTCGTCTGCGTTCTCTTGTGGCTAATGCTCTGAGGTGCCGCAGACCTACCTTTTTGTACTCATCTAGGCTTCCTTGGAGATTGACTTCCTTACGCTCATGATGACTCGGTTGCGTTGGATTCACAAGGTGGTGATGCATATCGAGCTCGTGATCCACCACATCCTATTCCAGTCGCTCTCGTACAAGGCGTCATCGTCCGCGAATGCTTTGTGCATCCGTCCTTGTATATTGTGTGAGATTGCGGGTGCTGATTGCGACAAGCACGCTTTCTTGAATTGCTGTAATTGTGAAACTTGCTACTGTTGCCCCATCCAATAACTAACCAGCATCTGCTGTGACGTGGGGGGGGGGGTCACATGCCCCTGGTCTGAGGAAGCGTAACTTCTAACCGAGACAGACGCCCTGCGTCTCTGTCTTCTTGTCGCACGTGGAAAGCCTGGCTTTCCAATAGTCCGTGGGACAGGGTTCCCACGACTTGCGAACTTCTAGGTTAGTTTTTAATTAAGTCTTTATTAACATGCTCCTATGCTCCTACTTACTGTAAACTGCCGAACTAATGCATCCCCTAAGTCACCGCTTTCTCAAGGGCTGGTTCTCAAGCCACGCCTCCTTCCTAAGTGCGATTCGTACCTAACTGTGTCTCTTGTCTAAGTGCGATCCGTACTTAGTGGTGTGTCTTTCTCCTAGATACGATCCGTACCAATGTGTGGGCGTCCCATATTGTGTGGCCACACCAACTGGTCATGGGCCATCCATCAGCAACATATCCCATTACATCTGCCAGCATACTTGCGCACAGGGGCAATTCCAAAAAATATGCTCCAGCGTTTCCTTCTCCTGATGACAGCACGCGAGTTTGCGACAACCGTTGCTGATTTCTCTCCCTATGAAGTACAGATTTAGCTGCTGTGTTGCGAGCCGGTAGTTAGCCCACACCTGGTATTCTGTTATGGCATTTCGGTGAGACGAGATTTGCTTTGGGGTTTGTTGTTGTAGGTGGACCTGAAAGTCGTCTGGTCTTGATGTGGTTTCCAAGCGACCTGTTATATGTGCCAGATTCGTGCCCAGCTCCGCTTTCACACACTGAAACGTTTGATTTTTCAACGCCTTGACAATATGCTTGTTTGCAATGTTGTCCGGTATTGACCAGGAAATCGATGGACTCGTGGGTGTGCTGCGATGACAAGTTTGTTCCTGCTCCTCGTTTTCGTCAACCGAGTAGGTTGCATTGTTGTCATACCCTGCTTGTCCAGTGTCATTGGACTAAGTACCATCCAGTGAATTCCGTTACTCGCTTTCTCCAACACTGTTTTGCCCTCTGTGTCCGAGCCCGCTTCCATGACTGTTCCGTGCACATGTCCGTCCTTCCGTGCTGTTCATGTATACTCATGCTGCAGCGCGGGCGGGTGTCGGAGTTTTACGTGGGTGTCTAAGCGTAGACCATCTGCTATTGCTCGCGGGGGAACCACCGTGAGCACTGCCATCGCCCACCGAATGAGCTTCGGCAGGGTATGTAATGATGCTTCTCCTGACTTAGCTGGTATTCTTGTCGAGTACGCTGTCACTCCTGTTCTCTCGATATTCAATTCCCCAATGGTACAATCTTGTAACTTTTGGTACTTGATGCGGGTGAGCATTGCCCATTGTTCATCTTTGGTCCACGGGTTATCTGCCCAATGAAACGTTGGCCAGAAGGCCATTTCCTCATCCACTATATTCCTTGTTGGGGGTGGCAACTTCTCATACAAGCGTATTTCTAAGGTGCTGCCATCCCTCCATCCGATCGTGTCTCGCACCAAGTTCCCGTAATGATCTTTGACCCGAAGCTTCCAGCAGGATGCTGAGCTTCTCCTTGGCAGCACGCCTCGTGTCACGGCACGGCATGCAAGTCAACCGGTTTTGCACTTTACCTGGCTTTTTGATAATGGCATGCTTCTGGCAGCCATTCAGATTTTTTTTCAGCCAATAGACTCCAAGCAGAGCAAACATCGCTGCAGCTTTATGTAAACCCGCTTTTGGAGAGCAGAAAGGGGGGGCTACCCTACCGCAAAATTCGGTAGGTGCCTATATCTAAACTTACCCCTACCCTCATATGACACTTTAGGCCATTTCATACCTGATCTGCTGGGAGCTCTTTCAGACGTCCGAACGGCCGATGAATGTGACCATTCGGTCCTAAATTCATTAAAAGGTGGTCCTTAGTCCAAATCAGAGCTCATCCGCAGGACTTGCTTCCCCAACAGTCATTGGAAGAAGAAAAGCAAAGTGCACTTAATTCTGTACCAGTGGCTCGACAAATCATACCTTTAACCCTATACACACTTGCGAAGGACCTACCTTTTGGGGTCAGATTGGCCATAAGTCTGGAAAGGCACAATAACAACTAATGTAAAAGCGGTATCACTAGCCCGGGAATTATAATACTAACGTCCCCAACCAGGCTTCAAATACAGGGGGGTTCAGTTATAACTTTAAGGCACCGCAAACATATACTAACTCAAGTTACGTCGCTATGACTAGCCCACCACTCGGCGTTTCCGCCAAGCCGTCGATGTCCATATCGCAGCATTCGTCAGCGAGGAGAAGCTGGGACACCTCATCCACGATCTCCTTAGATCCACGATCTCCTTAGGCTTTTCGCCAGAGAAGGCGGCAGAACGCAGGGCCGTAGAGCTCATGACGAGCAAGAGCCAAATCAGATCATCACGATCCCGTTTTGCAGAGGCATCGGCAGAGCAGAAGCACGTAGTAGGCCCTCTGCTCTGCACGAGTATGGTAAAGGAAACAACGAAGCCAGTGCGTTTGTTGGGACTAACCCCAATGGGACTTGGGCTGGGAGACTGGAGCTATCTAGCGAAAACCCAAAAGTGCTTCACAGTGTTCCCAGTCGCCCAACCCAGAACCTTTATTGAGCAACCTACAACTAGACGTCTTAGCCAACCAGGTTGTCTCATCTGCTTGGCAACCGACCAAAGTGGTTGCTGAGAAAGAGCAGCACAGCTCCAGGGGCGACCTGGCAGCTGGTGCTCTGCAGATGCAGACACGGATTGGCACGTGGAGCTCAACACCCCCACTCAACCTTTGCGCAGATGTGCCCACGCACCATCGCAGCAGAAGGCCGCATACTGAGCTGTACTTCAACTTCAGCTTCAACATGTCAAGCAGAGATCTCGCGACTAGTTGTAGTCTGTGTCCTCCCATTCGTTGCTTGTCATGTCTCCAGACTAAAGGCTCCCAGGATACACAACCCTGCGCGAACATGTCACGGTCTCCTGCGCTCATGTGCGAGCCACCACGGCCTCCAGCGCCCTTGTGTGAGCCACTTTCGTCTCTAGCACCGCCGTATTCAACGCTTGTGCGCGAGCCACCACAGCGTCCAGCGCCTTTGTGCGAGCCCCTTAGATGTCCAGCACTTTGTACGACATCCAGCGCCCATGCGCGACATCCACTGCCACTGCGCGAGCCACTACGGCCTCCAGCGCCCTTGTGCGAGCCCCTCAGGTCTCCAGCACTTTGACCTCATTCAGCGCTCTTGCGCGACCTCCAGTGCTTCTGCGCGAGCCACTACGACCCCAGCGCCCTTGTACGAGCCTTCAACTCTCCGCCACGTCTTTCAGGGGTAGTACCTTAAACATCGATCGAAATTGCTCGAACTCACCCGTCCTAGGCCTTTAGTCATGACGTCGGCCACCATGTCATTGGTGGCTACGTGTTGCACCCGCAGCAACTTCGTTTCGACCAGATCACGGGCCTTGCGATACTTGCTCTCGGTATGCTTGATCCTGCTGTGTTTGCCTGATCGTTCCGCCATGTAGATCGATGCCATGTTATCGCCAAACAGCGTCGGAGTCCCATACTTCCAGTCTAGCTCAACGACTCAACTTGTTTCTTGCTGCGGCGATTCTGCTTGATTCTTCTCTTCATCTTAGACGGGCTTGTCGCCACTGGATCGACCCCATCTGCAACCTGTACCTCCTTCGCAATGGTCTCTGTACCCTTAGAGCGTCAACAGGTGGCGCTGGCAACACCAACTCAATGCCTGCTCGCCCTCGCTCGTCAAGGTTGCCCTCCTTGATGTAGCTCGATATGCCGTGTGGATACGAACCACCGGCATATTCATTCGATCGTCATCATCACGCACATCGGCAAACAACATGCGGTGCACGTAGTCATGTGCTACCGTAAACTGCTCGTGAAAGAAAGAAATTCTCCAGTCGACATGTTCTCACTCCACCATCACGCATACTTAGCAGCTTGACTCCAACGGTATTGCAGCTATAACTCAGCATAATATACATGTCGGACCTTGATTCCAACTTAGCTTTGCTTCCGCGTACCTCTGGATTGATCCGGACCTGCACTAAGCATCCCCATGTGCGGAACTGAGCCAGGTCCGGCTTCTTGCCGTGCGGCGCTTCGTACGGCGTCATGCCATCCAGCAATGCGCTGGTCATCCATCGGTCTGGAGTATGCACAGAGTGCCGTAAAGCCTCACCCCACAGATCTTTGGGGAGCCCAGTAGCAGCCAGCATAGCCCTGATACGTGGCACTATCAGTCCGTTTGTCTGGTGCGCTCAACAACGCCATTTGTTTAGAACTGTATCCATTTGTGGTATTCGTAAAGATACCTTGTGATTTGCAGAAGGCTTCAAGCTCACAAATTCGCCACCTTGTTCTGAATGCAGCTCCGCGACACGCCATCCGCGCTCCTTGAATTGAACATGGAGCCGCAGGATTAGTGTCTTTAGGTGCCCGGTCGACTGTGCCTTCTCTGACATCAGGTACGTCCTATGAACCTCTTAGCTCGTCAACAATCAGCCGGAACATCGTTTCTCCAGATACAGAGGACGCTTCAGCGTACACCCGTCGGCTGACAGCTTCTCAAGTGGACGCTCAGGTCTGGATGTCTTGCTTTTGTAAGTCATGCGACGAAACTTCCCCATACGACACGATACACAGTCATAGGTAGAAAGCTGAGTTGTATTTTTCGTAATTCTAACATCCAAGTGTTCAACCATGCGCTTAATTTCCTCCATGCCTGCGTGATCAAGCCGCTGGTGCAATAGACTCATCACCTCGTTGTTGCAGGCTTTTCCACACCCAACACCACATGATCCGCCCATGGAGTGCCTTCAGATAGTCACTTCGTCCACATGCGATACAACCCATCCTTCAGCACAAATTCTAGCCGCATCAATGGCTTCCACAACCAGATCTTAGTCTTGCCCTTGTATATACCCAATTGATACCCAGCTTCCACCAACATGTAGCTCATAGAGATGAGTTTGCTGCGGGCTTTTAGCATGTAGTACATTTCTTCAAGAATTCGTTGTTCGTAATTGCCCGTGTTGTGGGTTCTTCACAACATGTGCACTTCTCCACAGGTTACCGCCTTCACTGCTGCAGCTCATCATCGTCAGACCATGTCCAGTGTTCATATCCATGCGCACGAAAAATGGCAAGTCAGCACACACGTTAGCCAGAATTTAACAGCCATTCCACTTCGTCATAGCTTGTAGGAGTAGTACGAGAACTTACCATGAGAATCGCTTTAGCGTGGGCCGCAGCAGCTGAGGCAGCGGTGATTACATTCGCCTCCCCACCAGCATCAGCACCTACTTCCACAGGAGCCATCACTTCAGTCTCTGCTTCGCCGGCTTTTGTCTGCAGCGCGTCATCTCATGTCCTTCCTCTCCCTGCTTCGTTTCCTCGCGGAAGCCGGCATCACCAACGAACAACGGGATCCGGCTAACGCCATCTCTACCAGGTTATTCGACTGCGCCAGCACCACCGCTTCCTGGTGAACCCGATCCAATAGTAGACGAGCCCTTAGTCGACTTTCCGCGCCCACGCGACCCCCGTCGCTTGCACTTGTCCGTTTCTCGCACCGGAACCATCACCTTTGTGGCGCTCACCTTCCCACTGGCAGTGGTGCTGCTCATCACTACGGCCCGACCTTCTGCATGACTCCCACTGGATTGGTGAGCTCTCCCACTGTTTACATTGTCAGCAGACGCATTACTCGGTTTGCCTTCGCGCAGCAACATCACGTTGTTCAAGGCAGGAGACGCGGGCCTTTTCTCTTTGTCGGGTACTCGTTTCTCCACTGTCCGCTCTTGCCGCACAGGAAGCACTCGTCGCGGCCAGCTCTTTGAACCGAGTTACGTCTCGCCTTCTTTGACCTCCCTTGGTCTCTTGTATTCGGATTGCGAGCACGTCGTACATGGGACTTGCTACGTCCACGGTCCACCACCTGAGTGTACATGGTCTGAACGATTCATATAGTTCACGTCGAGTCCACGACCCCCTCTATCATGGTCACGGCATCCTAGCCCACCACGTCTTTGGCCGCCACGACCTTGACCACCTCCTGTTCAATCAGCATTCATGATCTCAGCTGTGTCTAGTCTTCCGATGGCATCGCGAAGACTCGGTCGTTCACGGTTGAATCGCGTCCGTTCGTTGTGTTCACGCGCAATATCTGGATACATGTCGCTCAAGTTCGACAATAGGGTGCTCGCAAACGTCTCGTCCGTCATTCGTTCTCCATTCTCGGACAGCACGCGGCGGATCTCCATCATCTCATTTATGTACCCGCGCACGCGCTCCGACGGGTCAAGGCAGCGCGTCAATAGTTGCCGCCCCAGGTAGACTGGATTGGGCCGTTGCCTTCTCCATATTGCTCGCGCAGCGCATCCCAGAGAACCCACGGGTTCCCGGTGCGCAGCTCGCGTCGAAATCCTTGTAGAACCGACCACTCCACGTGCTGCACCAAGTGGTTGTGCGCCGTCTTGCGTCGCACCTCACAGCCGTTCACCCACTTCTCACCACGTCCTTCGTCCACGTGCTCGCACCCGAGCACAATGCTGCTCACGCCCATGGCGATGAGCACAGTCATCAAGCGCTCCCACCATCCGCCGTAGTTGTCCCCAGTAAGCTTGATCTCCAACTTGTAGGACGCTGTCACCATCAGCGTGGCCATGGACTCCGGTTCCTCGGTCTCCGCTCTTCTCGCTTCAGTCGCAGCCGGAAATTCGTCGCCTGGTGCATTTTCTCGAATGGGCGAGGGATGGTTTCTATACGGGGTTCGCCGTGTCGCGAGCTCTGTAGCCAACGATCGTTGCACGTTCTGGAGTGCAAATTCTCCAGGTCCTGCTTGCGATGTCGTCCAATCGAGGTGTCGTTCACGTTGGGCTCATAACCAATCAGATCATCACGATCCGTCCTGCCGAGGCATCGGCGGAGCGGGAGCGCGTAGTAGGTCATCTATATATGATTATGACAAAGGAAACGACGAACCCAGTGCGTTCGTTGGGATTAACACCAACAGGACTTGCGCCGGGAGACTGGAGCTGTCTAGGGAAAACCCAAAAGTGAGGCAGCTTCACAGTGCTCCCGGTCGCTCAACCCAGAACCTTTAGCAGGCGCATCATCAGAAACTACTTTCGCCACACGGGGGTTTGCTATGGAGCAGTATCCGGCCACGGGTGGGATGCCGACGATGAATGCAGCCACAACGACTCCGTATATAGCGAGGAGATCACCGTCCGTACGACGGAAATGAGTTTGTGAGTTTGCCTTTAATTTCTTATGTATTTTTTTGGTCGAATATATACCCCTAAAATTAAAGGTAGACCTGGGTGCCGGAAGTGAAGGCGGTAATTGTACCGCACGCATTGGCCTCGAGCTTAATGGCTGGACGCATGCTTCCGATCGCTACTCCGCTGTGTTCGGCTGCTATGAAGTAAAACGGTTGCCCAGAAAAGACACTTCTCAGCATGGCCCCGCTCCTTGACGGCGCGGACGAGGACCTGACAGCACATAGCCACCGCGAGCTCCTCGCGACCGCGTTGCCGCGCGACTACAGCGTGCATGCTGGAGCAGTGTTGTTTCGTTGTCGAGGACAACTGCTCCGTAAACCGCCGGGTGTCGACGCTCATGAGGGTCCCTCAAGTGGGGTGCACGAGCCATTGATTGAACCTTGCTGTTCAAGATGATTTGGCTCTGCCATCCATGCACTGATGGTCAAGCTGCGAATGCTTACTCAGTCGGAGAAGTATTAGTGATGTGGTAGCGTTTAATAATATTTGACTAACCTAAAATTATATTTGTACTGTAATTGTTGTAATTGTTTTATGAAGCTTGAAGGCCGATCTTCGGCCTGTAATTCACCAGGTTACACGATGGGGCTCAACATTTGCAATGGTGATGCATTTTTCAAGCTCCGCGAGTTCCTCGACACAGAAGACGACGACATCGCGGAGCTGTTGCCCTCACGAGCGGCAAAAAAGCGGCTGCGCGTCCTTTTCCAAGAACTGTGTGATATCGAGTCGGTACCGAAAGCACTGCAAGGTACTGACGTCGATTTGCTCGACATTAGCGAGTGGTTTGACGTGCTAATTGCTGTCAAGCCCCAACGCGCGCGCTTCATTGGACAAGTGGGATTATATATGCTTTCTCGCGTGTGCTTTTACTGACAGGGTGCAACTTTGATATTGCGTAAGGCTCCAAGCTAATATTGTACACAGCCCAGGCTTCGAGTCTGCGTGTGTTCGCGTTCTTCGCGGACAATCCGGCCGCCTGACGAGGGCTGAAAAGCCTCTCTGCGACCTTTCGCTGCTGCCGGAGCGGACGGTGAGCCCGCCAGGACGGACGAAAGGAGCCGGGGTCATTTGTTGAGCGACTTCGAAAGCGCCGCCGACTTGCTCAAGAGAGCGGCAAGTACGAACAGCTGGAGAACATTCCTCCGACTTCAAATGTCGTTGAACGCTTCTTTAGCGTAGCTCGCGTGACGTTTGGGTATCAGCACCATGGGTTTCTGCCGCTGACCCTGGAGACAATCCTCTTTCTGCGTGAGAATCGTTCCTACTGCGATGAATAGTACGGTAGACAGTTTGCGCTAGGGTGCATGCGCTCAACGGTGCCGTTAACAAACTGCATGCTTTCCATATGGAGTAGTTATTGTGGTGCGGTGAACCTGCGCCACGATTTACTGAAGCGTCAAAGGAACCCCATCGGATAATCTACTTAACTGTTTTGCACTTACTAAATAGAAATGCCGTAGTCGGGCTCCTGTCAACACTTCGGCTGGCGGGGAAGATAAGGGAGCTGCTGCGCTGGTCTATAAGATTTTGGGCACTCCATCTTACGTAAAGCAAAGAAAGTGACAAGCCCAGACCGGTGTAGGGCGCATTTAAGACCGCAGTAACAACTTTAGGTACACCAATCGGCCCAAGGTGCAGATCCCCGACGACCATCGAAGCTGACCAAACTTCCGCGTTCGTGGGCGCTAGAGTTCGGAAGACAAATATAAACTAAATATATTAACGGAATGGTGTGCTAATGTTTTCTACAACACTCAGCGTCCAAATACACCATCCAGAACCGTGCATGGGTGTCTTATCGGTAATTATTCGTCAGTCGGCTGGAGCTTTATTTGCAGTGTGGTCGTGTCCGCCCGCTTGTATGAGCTGATCATGACGGGACACGATGCTGACCAAACTTGATCGAGTTGAAGGCAATGTCGTCGATATAAAAATGAGAAGGCAAGTCTTAAATTATGTATCATTTGTGCGGCACACGGGATGGGGACATGGAAATAGTGGCTGGTATTAACGACCCCCTGCGCGGTAATGCGTGTTTCGGTGGTGCAGGTGAGTACCAAGCGTTTAACGCATTAATGCTACCCTTAACCATCTCCCTAAAACGAGCAATCATCGATTCCCCGACACCAAATATCGATCTGATATGAACAGATGGTAAACTTTGTGAAGTAGAGTCAACACGTTTCCCCCGACTTGGCCATGTTCCAGTCCACGCCCCTTCGAATCCAGCGATCGGTGTCTTCGGTCAGGATGACGTACGCGTGCTCCGAGGCGGTCAAACCCTCTTTAGCTACTCTGCTACATATGAGCATAGTTTGCATGGAGCGCCCGAGCCTCTATAACGGAGCGGACCAAATGCCATTCGTAGCCCGTTGAACGTAGGTCGAGTTGCCACGGTGAAAACAATCATACATTCTTCTGTCGCCGCCGGGTCACCGCCAACTGGATCATTTTCCGCTCCAAATTTAAACTACCCTTATTGCGTGCTGTTGGTAAAAAAAAACTACTGTGGTCAGACACAACCAGAATGCTCAGAGCAAATATACGTGATAGGGATCGTCTGACTCAGACTAATTACTATGGGCAGATTTTTGAAGTGCTCACGCTCAATAGTCTGAACCAATATGGCAGACTAGTTTTGAGTACTGACTAATAATGAACTTGCAAATTAGTTTGAGCTTGACGAAAACTCTATTGTACGCAGTTACTATGATGCCTCGTCATTTGCGTTTCTTGTCATAACAGACTCATGAACCCGACTTCTTCTGCTTCTCACTGCTTATTTCCGTCCATGGCATCCGTTGGTCAGCTCGATCTTCTTCATCACTAGGCCTCCGCAAACCTGGGAATTGAGATCATATTCCCATATTGCCCATATACTAGTTTCAAAAACTCCCCATACGAAAAGGCGTTTTTCCACGGACGTTATTTAGTATGGTCGTTACGTTGATGAAGGCTTTTAGCAGACTTCTCCATTCTCATTTTCACTTCCTGCCGTCGCGATGCCGCCTAAACGCCTTCCAGCCATACTGAACCTCCAGCCCCCGCGAAAGAAGTCGAAAAAACACTGAGCCCGTTCAAGGCCACTCACGTGATGCGTTATGGGCTTCAGCCTACGTCGTGGGACGCTACCGGTGCTGTGACGTCCGCCGCTTTTGTGACATTTTTAAACGGGAAGAACGGCAATCTACGTCCCGAGTTCAAAGCCCAGAAAGCGGTCTGAGAACGTGAAGTTCTTTCGAACATTCGGAGTACGTGTTACAAGTAGCACCTTGACCAGGGGCACCCCCTCAAGTGGACAGAATATCATAATTTCACATCAGATGAAGAAGGAGAAGTGTTTTTTCGGCCCTTCGAGATCGATCTCACTGGTTAATTCGCTGCATGCACATTTTGATGTTTCGGCAGATGAACTGGTGATTCGAGTAAAGCATGCAATTGTTGAGACTATGATTGGGGAACTTCTCTTTCATCCTGATGACTTCGGTGGTGTGACACGAGAAAGAGCCTTGCATCCTTTTCAATGTTGCCGCGATCTTGACGACGAGATCAATGATACAAGGTGACTATAAGAACCAAACGCGTTTTTTTCCTGTTGGTTGGGTCATTGCGAAAGGGGTATCATTCCGTATGGCTGCCGATTTTGGCCAGCACGTACGTGATGAAACCGGCCTATCGGTATACAGTGGGTGCACAGATACAATTATTTTAACCATGCACGAGCACTGTGTGCTGCGTCATTACAGATTTTGAGTGGAGTCTTAGAAGCAGCGTCTGGCTTTTCAATGGCTTTGGATACTTCCACTATCCATGAAAAAATATTTAGATATTCGAGTCCGTTTTGATATTCATGGTTCTCTCTACAACTGTTACCTCATGGCGTTGCCCCTCTTTCGAGAACACGCCGGTGAACAAATGTTCAATACCACGGAAGCATTCATGAATGCTGTAGCCACAGTGGAAGGGTATTCTCGTGGGAGTGTCGACTGACGGGGAAAGTTCAATGGCCGGCCGCGTTCGTGGCCTGGCACCGACCATCGAGCAAAGCGTGCTATATCAGAAGGTAATCCGCGTGTGGTGTGCACTTCATCAACTCGATCTTGTCATGCAACGTATCCACAAGGTACCACTTGACGAGGGATTTCTGTCGACCCTAACTTCTATGATTGGCCATCTGCGTCAGTTGATACTCGACGTGCCGAGGTATGTGGATCATATGTGCTTACTCACGCACATGCAAAGGCATTTATGACGCAGTATGACCCGTGGCTTGAAGAAGTTATGGAGAATCTACACGAAGCGGATAGCAAAATACTTTTCCCCGCTGTTGCAAAAGTGTTTGTTCAGGCCGCTGACGGCATCAGCAAAATCGTAGCCGAGCGCAACTCAGACAACACAGAGAGACTCCATCTCCCTCGTGTCCTTCCTCACCAACTTGTAAGCATGGATGCCGTCGCGTTCATTACCTGATTAAGGAGTACACGCCACGTTTGCAACATCGATTTTCAAGTGTCGAATTCCACCAGATTGGAAAAGAGCCATCATAGCTACGTCGAGCGCATCCAGCAGAGGAAAAGCTCCGGGGGACACTGAGTGTGCTTGAAGATGAGACTACCAGCTTTGAAGACGGCTGAAGACCTGTCGGCGAACGGTTCGGCCTCCTCAGACAGTTCTGTGGCGACTTGGCTTCTACCTTCCCTAACACAGCTACTGTCGAGAGCGATTTTTCTATCTTAGGTCGGAAGAAATATGTATACCGCACGCGTCTGACAGACTTCTCTCTCGAAGGAGTGATGCATGCAAAACAATTCAAGACACTACGCAAGCTTGCAGATAGACTTGAGTAACTATCAACAACAACATAGCACATTTTCTGTGATCGCCCAAATTCCCATATCTCGATTCTGTAAAGTTCTCATATTCAGCCTCAGCATGGGAGCACAGACTCGCACATGTTTAAGAATGCCTGATCATCCGTCCCATCGGGCTCCTTCTTGCCTGTAAACTCTTGTGGATATCTCTCGATGATCTCCTAAAGATGAGGGAGAATTGACGTGTTGACCACGATCCATCAACACCCAACGACAAGCCGCAGCACAGCGTAGCTTTGGGGGCATAGTGAATGTCATTTTTATCCCGTTTTTGATTCGCATCTCTAACAGCAGCTGCAGCTAACTGCAGAAAGAAGCGCTTCCCAGGGTTCTTCGGCTGGAATTGCCGTCTTTTCGGGATTTGTTCTACGCTGCTTGTCTTCAATTCAATCCACCTTCTGTCATTCCACATTCATGCCCAAACGTCCTTAAACTTCGCAATGACGAACGAGTCGTCAGACAGTCATAAGTCAGTTATGTTTGCCGGTAGATAGTGTAGTCGTGCACTGAGACGCGTGAGTTCTTCTTGCATTCAGACTCATCGAGATGGCCGGAGCAATTATCAAGGAAGATTGTCTTCTCTCGCCCATGGGTTTCAGCATCCATCGCTCTTCTTTCGTGATATACTCTCGAAACATGCGCTGATCCATCCAGCCCTTCGGCCCTGAAAGATAACACGCACCGATAACAGCGTCTTTAACGCCTCGGATGGGATAGATTCGCTTTGCATTAATGAAAATCGTCATGGGAGGATGAATGTAGCCACTCACACCGCCCGAGATACGAACGACCATAGTCACCCCTCTCCGCCGGAAACGACGTCGGCGTACTTGATTTTCGTTCCACCAATGAAGCGTAACATCTTGCCGTTGTCGAAGTCATCATAAACTGCGTCTCGTCCACATTCTCACTGTGTTTTCGTCAAGTTTGCCACGCTGAAAATCCCTTATCAAATGACCAAGCTGCGTGGCTACATCGCGCTCAACTTCGGCTCCCTTCTCTGGGCTTCTCTGGCGCTTGCCGATGTGTGCTCTCAGTACAATCCGATGATTCTCCATGAATGCTTGGGCAATCCCATCGTTATCTTGATGCCAGAAGAACACCGTTGTCATTGACCGATTCAGTGTTGAAGAGGCTCCAATGTAGCGCGACTTGACGGAGCAGCGGAGCGTCGAACTTTAGTCGAAGCTTTCCGAGGCGGTCAAAATTCACCGAGCAAAAGCAGGCGAAGCCAGTTACCCAAGGTGCTCGGATGCCGGCCTCGACAAACACGCATTTCCGATTCAAGCGCACACCGCCCATCTTTCTGAGGCCAGAAACCATGCTCGAGCCACGCTCCGATTCAAGAATATTTGCTCGCTTCCGCCACCAGTCCATATCTTATGCTAGATTAACATGACGATTCTCCGAACTGAATATCGCTAAGCCTTGTCGACCGTCTTTGAAAACAGCAGCACTTCATTACTGACCTTCTCGGTTTTAGTCATCGGAGCGCCTCGAACGCTGCAATGCTTGCGACGACTTGCACAAACGGGCGGATGGCGGAGCGCACCGTGCGCTTATGTTCCATCCCATCGACAGCCGGAGCCACTCTTGTCAGGTCGTTTGAAGTTGAAGTCGGGTCTGTATTGCGGCGCGGTTCGAGTTCTCAATGCTGCAAGCTCCGCTTAATTCTCTACAAGAAACCCAAATTACTGTATCCTGGCAACTCGGTGCTTAACACGATCTTAGCGTCGGCTCGTGTTGTGAACGAGAACTGTATCGGTTTGTTCAATAAATACGGCCGTCTGAAATGCGTCTCTACTCAAATCAAAGTGAAGGAGGGCTTCACAATGGTGCACGGCATGCGTGATGCTGCACAATTTCGCGTTGGGTAACCGAGATCGCGATCCTGTCGATGATGCAGATACCGATGATGAAGATGAACAACACAACAATGAAATTGCCGAGGACTCAAACGCATGAAGGCGAAGCCTTATGAGTGAAAGTGTAAGCGATAATGTAAATGGTTTAATATACGGTTTATAAATAGAACCTGGCCAAGGCTAATCACTACTTCGGTATCACCTTGTTTAAAACCGAAAGCACTTCTTCCTCGGTTTGCTCACGTTCCAGCAACTTGATAAATGTATCCTTGCGCAACGCTCCCTTGAACTTCATATAGCTTTCGGGAGGCCGTTTCGGTTGTTCTTACCTTATTAGCTCTAAGTCAACGCTAATGAAGCAAGAATAACCGAAAACCTAGGCGGCTGGCTCTGGCTCTGCGAGCCCGTCTTGGCGCCGTCGCGACTCTGCCTGAACTCGCTAACTCACCAAAGATGCAGGAGAAATCGCGCTTCCGATTTTGGTTGGCTTTGTCCGAACCGGCTTCCCTTGCTGAAGCGCTCGGGTTCTTGCCGTTGCTGTCGACGAAGCAACCGAGCCACTTGAAAGTGTTACGCTTCATGCAACAGGGCTTCTGGTATGTGTGTCTTCAGTACGGTTGCGGTCAAATTGGCGCGCTGGATGTCGTAGGCACTGGTGACAGGCGACAAAGCTGCATCATCGTATTGTTGGGAGCTTTGCTCATCTTCGCACGGTTGCTGGTAAGGCTGCATTCGGAGCCAAATTGGAGTTCAGAGACGGAGTACAAGCTTTGCTAGAGTCGGTCGAAAATAATGTTCAATTGCTCAGCTAGATCTGGTTTATTACGACCCAGATCTAGCTGAGCAATTGGGTTATTACGACCCAGATCTAGCTGAGCAATTGAACATTATTTCCGAATGGATGTAATAACCATAACTGCTTTACAGCAGGGTTATATGCCCCCCTACATTCCCAGCACCAGAACTACCAGAATCACCAGGACCAGCAGCTCACCCTCGCGTGTGGTTCAACAGTTGTGGGTCGACGTTTTGTGCTCAATACCAATCTCGTAAAAGAACTCCGTAAGAACACTAAAAAGGATCGGGCAAAATAACTTCTCCAAACAATGCGTTCCGGGAGGCCTATATTTTACGCGAGCAAATCCTGTTTGTTTTGCTAAGGATTTTGTCGTCAATGAGAGCTCTGTCCCCCCCCTAATATTCCCCCAGTGTCAATCCCGGTACCGATTTCCTTGGCTTATATACATGTAGTGGTCACTCATGTATTGTGCTTCCCACCTACACGTATGTTTGTCAAAATTGCCCGATTTAGCGAATCGCCCCATAACAATCTTTCAGTCCTTGATCAGTCCTGGTCTATGCACTCGCAATGAATTTAATCGTATTTAACGTTGTGTTATAGTGAACACAAGCGTTTCGCGATTTGCTGCGTGATCGATTCGATGAATCACGCATGGGTATTCTGAGTAGAAAGCACAATATAGGGTACCATTAAATCCATGTACATTACAGACAACGACATACAAAGCCGGCATGGCTGAATGGTATCCTCCATTGTGAACTGCCTCGCTGCCGAAAAAGACAATAAAACACGGCAGAATTTTGACTGGCCGATTATACTACTGTTTGTACAAAATAAAACTGATATTTTCCATGTGGTGTGTAGAAAACGTGCTTTAAAGACTATTACCTCTGGATACCTAGGAATTACTTTCTCAAAGGTGCGAATTACGACTGTCTCAGCTAACTCTTCCCAAGCAGCAATGGTCGACTTAATGGCACGGATGCGCTTCTCTTTGGCAGTGCCTCCGGTAATCCAGCGAAACCTAGACCGGACTTTAGTGGCCCCATCACGCCGACATCCAGCGTTTGACAACCGCTGTCGTATTAGGTGGACAAGGGACCACTGTAGCGTTTGCTTCCTCGGCAACGGCCCGCTGGCCCTCCTCACAACGTGGGAGTCAAAATTATCGAGAAGGAGGGTAGCGGGGCCGTCAATTTCGCATTTAAACAAATGTTTTACATAAAATTGCCAGCCAACTGCGTCCACACGTTCTCCTGCACGGGGTAGTAGTGACCAGGCGGGTAATGGGGCAACTCCAGGCGTTCGATGTCCCCACAGAGCTTCCCTCGAATAATGAAGACAATCGGAATTTATTTTACCTGTAACAACACAAACGAAGTAGTTAGTCCGAAAAAAATATAATATAAAAACGATTTTAATGATGCCGAAACTTACATATTATAAGTTTCGGCATCAATAAAAATTTAAACGTACCATCACCGCGAATTTAACCACTGCCGTCATTCTGCCAGTGTGCTTCGTCACCTTAGCAATTCGAGCGGGATCCTTACGACCTTTGAAAGCCCAAAAGCGAGACAGCAGCATGTCGAAAACAAATTGATTGCAGTTTCGTCGACATTGTAAATCTCTGTATGGCTCCATGTACTGTACTCCTTCCAAAACTTTAGACAAAACTCCGCTGGCTTCTCTAGCAGCTCTGCAGTCGGCATTTTGGCTTCTTGGGGCTTTTGTGCCGAAAAGTCATAACTACACAACGCAAAAACAAAAATCAAATCAATTAAAACTGTAACTAATTCGTAAGAACGAAGGTTTCAGCACCAAAAATGATTTTATCGCTTGCAGACACGCTGGCACATTCTCTCAAACGATAGCTCAGGGCTTTTGTGCTCCTCCATGTACCTCGCACACCAGTTCGGCTCCTGCAGCCACATGTAATCGATCATTGAATACGTTGAAAGGGCCTAAATAGCATAAAGTATAGCAAAGTAATTATATATGTAAAAAGTCCCTATTAGTTATCAATGTCAACATACCTTTTCTTCTCTGCGTGTATCTCTCATGAACGTCACAAGGGCTGGGACACTAGGAAATATTTGCGCCTCTGCCCCTCCAGCGTCGGCGATTGAGCATTGCCACGAAAGGCGAGCAGGCGGTCAGCCTGCCTCCACCACCCGAAAATTGTGCCGCGTGGCCGCTGGAGCTGGCGCGTGCTTCGTCAACTACAACTGAGGCGGCGAGCAGCGCGCCTTCGCGCTTTTCCTTTTCGTCTAGCGCCGCTGCTTTCGCGCCATTGAGGAAGTGCGCGCTTAGTTTTAGCTCGGCAGACGGCGCATTTTACGCCGTCCAACCGATTTTGTTCTTGCTGGATTCGCTAAATAATTGAACATTCTCGAACCCTGATTCGCTAGAATTATTTTATATTTTGTATGGAGTCCCGGCTGTGCCTATGCCTGTTGCGTTTTTTTAGTCTGCCGGCTTTGTATGTCGTTGTCCGTATGCCGTAGCACCATCACAAGGTACGATATTTTCAAATCACCCAAATGTCATCGGTATACCAGTTTGACCATACCGCCAGCCGATATTACATCGGTGTACTGGTGGAAAAATTACTTAAACTTAGGATGAGGGACACCGACAGCCGTATGTGCGTATTATAATATTAAAATATGTCGCAAGCGCCCTAGTTAAACCATGCACAGAAGCTGGAAGCGAAGCGAACAGCCATCCGGGATGGTTGTTCGCTGGATGGCCCATCCATAAATACTTGGACAGATCAGTTCAGCATCGCGGCTACAAAAGCGGAAAAGCTTGTCTACATACAGAGGAACCCCGAGACAGTGAACATGTTTACCACTCCGCTTAAGATTCCTTCCAAAGGAGGAATTTCATCAGTATTCCGACGTTGTGACCCCAACGTGACTCATCTCGTGACTCATGACTCGTGAGTGCTTCCGCGACAGTGGCTACTGGACCCACTAACGATGACTGAATCTGGTCTCGGCGTGGGTACCGTATGCCAAGGTGATCCCGTTACCAAATTGAAGCCCGTAGTCTTCTCCGACGCATGCTGCAGTTCTGCATCTACTGTTTTAGAGGTGGGACGTGGGTCGCCAGCTGCTCTCACTCCTCGCGCTCTGCTTCATCCCAGCGCGATCGCAGGAGCGCGTGGATATCGGCAGGCAGCGTGCAGAGGCTTCGTTGTGAACACTTTTCTCGCCATACTGTACCATCACTCAGACTGATGTGGTGCACCACGGTTGAAGTGTGCCGCCGTTTGGACGATTGGAGCCTCGTCTATGCGCAAAAGACCTGTCCAAGCGCATTATGATGTTCAGACCATTCTTCGGCTAAAGTTGCAGGAATTACAGTGAACTGGGGGCGTGTCTCAACAACGGGAACCTGTGCTGCGGCATTCCATTTAGCGGACAATCATGCTCCGTAGGTCTGTCCGCTTACGGCGCTCTGTTGCCGTCGCATACGGTATATAATATGGTCTTCGATGCCATTCCTTTACTTCACTAATTTGCCATCACGCTACATTACTTCGCACTGCAATATGGCTTCGAGGAGGAAGAAACGCGTCCTTGCGAACAAGGCGAACACGCCGAAGCCATCTCATTACAATATCTAGGAGTCACCAGCAGGAAGAACAGCATCGGGGTCGCAATGTGCAAGGGAAGGTTTGTGAGAGGCGGGGCGCATGACACAAAACGCAAGTCCCTCTGAACAGTAGCCCCTTGCACAACTTTTGGGACACTCACTTGTTTTTTGTATTGGTCTGTCTCTTTTCTGGGTATTAGTGGGTGGGCGTCTGCGCAATTCGGTCGAGTCTCAAAACTCAATTCCTCCCCACGGCGTCCACAGGTTCGCGCACGCAGCGGATTCAGGCAGCGGCAGCGTTTGGTTGTCGCCCTCTCCGCCGCCCTCGCTTGGCCCCCTTCAGCGGCATCTTCCGAATTTTAATTTGGCTCTCGCAGAAAAAGTTGCCAAAAGGTGCGTGCGTCATCACTTCACATCGAGGAAGGTGTTAGGGTTGTCGCGGCAAAGTCCTTCGCAACTCGTTGCTGAGACGTCTTTTGCCACCGCTTTGCCACTTTGCCACTTTGCCAGGTGCGTTTTTGCTCGTGCGACGAGAGCGCAACTTGGAGACAAGCCTCGGAAGCGTCGCAGTAACGGCAACAAGTTCGTGGGATCTGGCAGCGTGAGTGTTTACATTTAGCAGCCAGTCCGGAACCTTCACAGCGTTGACAAAAAGAAAGTTAGGTAAGCATTTATGGTAATGCGGCACGACAGCAGCAGCGCCGTGATGCGTGCGCAGGAGCTGCAGGACCCGGCCCCCATGGTCGCCCACGCGCCATCCAAGCGCGTTTTCTCCTTCAAGGACGTCGTAGTGCGTTCCCCGCCGACGTCGACGTCTCTGCCGCTGACGAACCAGTCCGTGCAGTCACCACCCAAGGCTAAAGGCCACGGCGACAAGAAGACTCAACAGACGCACGGCCCGCGTCACATCCGCTCTCGCAGCATCACGAAGATCGTCGAGAGCTCGAGCTTTAAGAAGCGCTGCGAGGCGCTCAAGTCGCACCACGGACGCAAACACCACGACAAGAAGGGAGAAAGTGTCAGTCCCAACAGCTCCCCCAAGGCAAACTCAGGGACGATAAAGAAGCCAACACCTCTGGAAGAATTGTGCGAGCGAGAAAAATTATTGCACGGTTCGAACGAGAGTTTCAAGGGGCGCAAACGCGCCAGTCAATCGCTGCAGAGCTGTTCAGCTTCTTCGCTTTCGCTTCACAAAGCGAATTCATCGTCAGAGAAAGTCGATGGGTCGATCCGGAACACTGGAAGCCCGCGACTCCGAGCAGTATCAAATGATCGAGTGCTTTTACGTCGAGCCTCGTTGCTATTAGGAACTCCTTCCGATTCCGATACTCAAGAGACGCTTTCTAGTTCATCTTGTGACAGTAGCCCCATTAAGGCAATTGAGGGCGGCAATTCAACGAAGAAGACGGGAAAGAACGATACAACCAGCGCGGCAGTCTCATCTCAGCTTCATAAGCGTATTGGGTCGGTCTCCCATCCGTCTACCGGTCAAGAATCTATCTCTTCAGACGATTTGTCGCACGATTTAGCAGTTAAATGCTCCACTGGTAGTAGACACCACTCGCGGAAGGTATTCGACAGTGACGACGACTTTCTGGACTGTGACGATACAAACAGTGAGTCGACGGCTGAGTCTTCGTGTCCGAGTCCTCGACACAGTCCACTGTATCATTTCGGCTCGCACCGTCGTAGTGACTTAAACGAGATGGAAGCTTGCCAAGAACAGGACGAACTGTCGAGTATGCTGTCGAACTGCGACGAGGAGGATGAAGAGGCGTATTTGCTGCTAGACCGGATCAATAACTTGTCGGCAGAGTTTGTAGCGAACCGTGAGTACGAGGAGTCGAACGCTTTGTCGTGGTCGGTACAGCACGCAGCTCAGCAAGGGGTGATTTCCACGCAATTGCAGCAGAATTTGTTCTCTAATATTTGCGAAGGGTATCTGGACGAAGCTCGTGATGTATTGTACCACAAGTGTCACTTGGTACCAGCTGTCGGGAGTGTTGTGGAGAGCCCCATGCAGCCGACGATGGATTCAGGTGCTTTGCAGTCGTTTGTGGACTACGTGGACGACATTTCGCCTGCTGATGCCTTTGAGGCTCGTATGCACAAGTTGCAAGTATTGAAGCAATTGTCAGACTTGCTTACTAAATGGGTGAAGATGGTTGGACGGGAGCGGGAGCTGAGTGAAGAGCACATCGCACTCACGAAAGGGTCGCTCTTCCTTGCTGGATCCTATCGCCTGGGTTTAGATGATCCCAACTCAGATATTGATGCTGTGTGCGTCGCGCCATGGCATGTGACCCATGACGACTTCTTCGGTTCGTTCTGTCACCTTCTGGAGCAGACAACAGGAGTTTCTCACCTTGCACCTGTGCCCAATGCTTACGTGCCACTCATTTCGCTGTCGTTCTTGGGGGTGCGTATGGACCTGCTCTTTGCCCGGCTACCTGTATCAAGTGTGGAACCCAACCAAAATATTGATTCCGATCACATGTTGGTTGGTGTGCATGAAACCTCGATGAAGGCTCTGAATGCTCCTCGAGTCAGTTCGATGCTACTGTGTTTGGTACCGAAGCGTCGCGAGTACCGGATAGTACTACGAGCTGTGCGCGCGTGGGCGCGCCGTCGTGGAATTTACTCAGCTAAGTTGGGTTACTTGGGTGGTATCAGCTGGGCTATCTTGGTTGCGTTTGTGTGCCAAATGTACCCGAATGCAGAGCCTGCAAAGATCTTTGTGCGGTTCTTTCAAGTGCTATCGGAGTGGCAGTGGCCGCAACCCGTTATGCTCAACATGGTTTACGACGCTGGGCTGGGATTTGATATGTGGGATCCCCGCCAGAGCGTTTTTGATCGGTCACATATCATGCCGATCATTACGCCAGCGTATCCACACATGAATTCTTCGGTTCAGGTCTCTCAGCCAACGTTCTCTGTGATTTATGAAGAGTTTTGGCGCGCACGTTACTTGGCTGAAATCGCTGTAAGCATCTCCAAGCCGTTTCCTACGAGTGCTCCGTCACCAGAGAGCTCAGAAGCGGACCTAAAGGCAGCGATGGTGTGCATGGCTACGTCAATGCCCGCTTTCGACCAGCCACTGAATGCTGTTCGATCGGGACCAGGCGACGCTCTGGATGTGAACGAGGCAGGTGCTTGGGACAAACTCTTCCAGCCGTCGAACTTTTTTATCCGATACAGTTCGTATATGGTGTTCAACTTCCAGGCGGATTCTAAGAGTGCAATGCACAAGTGGGGCATGTTTGTTCAGTCGCGGCTGCGAAAACTGGTGGAAAATCTACACCACGTATCACCCGTTTCGCGAGTACATGCGTTCCCGCGCTATTTCCCCCACACGAATGACGCGGAGCGGCAGGGACCTGGGTCGTGCATGTTTATTGGTATTGAATTCCACAACCGTCGGCATCAAACCATTCAACCGAAAGATGATCCCGAGATGAAAAAGATGTTGGAGCAGACCATTCGGTTCTTTTTGGCGACCGATTTGCAGCAGATGGAGGACAAGCAGCCAGATATGACTGCTGATGCAAAGGTAATGAGCTGGGAAGAGCTGCCTGACTTCGTTTTCCGGTTCGAACGCAGCAACGCTGAGCTGGAACGCGCAAAATACACGGACGATCTGGAAAAGATGGGCTTCTCACAGAGCAACACGCCATCGTTCCGTCCTCCTTACTATGTGAACAGTTACAATCGCAATGGCAAGTGGCGGAGCGGTGGTGGCCCGCGCAAGTATGCGGGAGGCCAGCGGAAGTATCACCGTGATTATCGTAACGCACCACGGTCTTATCCTGGAACGCAGGCTGGGTGAAGAAACATTGGATTAGCTTGTTTTTTTCCAGGTTTTGGGGACTGAAAAACAAGCCTATTACTGTCGACGTGCGTATACGGCTCGCAGGTACGAGTGTTTAATTAGTTGTTAGGCTGTTAGCGTCCCGAGTGTTGCAGCGGCGAAGCAGCCTCGGCAGAGATGAGGACGCACAAAGAGAATGTGTGAAGAGAAGGGATCGTAGTGACACGCTCCTTGAACAAAGAGCTTGACCCCCCCCCCCAGACGTCGGTTTGTCAGGCTACAGTCGACATTTTTTGTGTCGCGTTGCTGCAAAGACTCACTCGATTCAGTCGCCCACGCCGTCGTAACGTGTTCATTATGACTTTAAATATGATGAGACCGAGAAACCAGGTAGATAAAAGCTAAGAAAAATACAAGCATGAGAAAACGCTAGTCACTACTGGTACTTGGGCTCGTTCAAAACAAAACCGGTGTTAATGCCAAACTGCCAATTTTATTATTATTGATAAAGATTAATATCTAGTCCGAGCTGAACTTACAAAACATTTTTCAATTATTGATAAATTTTAATTAAAATTAATTGTTTCGGGAGTATAATTCTTACTGGCATCCGTTTCAGCTAAAACACTGTTAAAAACGCCAAAACGCTATTTGATTTTTTATAAATAAACAAATTTGCCCTGTCTTATGCACGTGTATCCATGTGATTTAAGACCGATTTTTATTAGTGGCGGCTTACTCTTCATCTACTTTGCTTTCGCTGTCTGTGCTCAGTGCCTTCTTCCGTCAGGCTCTCTTTGGGGTGCGTGCATCTTCAACGTCGATTGGTTCGGGAAAATGTAAATACTGTCGCTGCGTGTATCCCCTAAGGAAGCCGATGGCGTCTTCTGCGCAAGAAGAGAAGCATTCATTCTTACAGCACGAAGTATTCAGCACCACCTCGATATGCTGCTCCACTACGTCGTTAGCGGCGAGTTCCTCGCTGTTGTAATCATCGTCCTCAGATAGACTGGAGGAGCTAGACGCACTAGCCTCGCTACTCGATATAGCACGCCCCTCGACGCTGTCGCTGCTCCCCGTGTTTGGTGGGTGGCTGGGGCTCGCTAAGAAAATAAACTCACCTATCCCCCCAAAAGCCCTTCCTCCAAAACTCTTGGTCATTCAAGACGGCTCTATCTCTTCTGTAATAGTATTAAGTAAGACCGATTTTGTTTTGCGCGCTCTCACTTTAGCGTCTGCCAGGTCAGTTCACAAGCACAGAGCTGCCAGTTCTGCCGCTACTTTATCGATGACTAAGACGTGCTTACGGATAGGCCACGATGGAAGGATGGAGATGCGTGCTCTTGAAGCTACAAGCCGGATTGGCATTTCGCCGCAAGCGTCCCTTGCGGCGAAATCCCTTGAAGGTATCCCGTCATCACCCCGAGATTGTACGGTTTTTATCTTCGTGGACATAGCTTTTTCGCTTGATCCTGCTACAGATGAACCCCTCAATGTGGATCCTTAGTTTTGGAATACATCCTCAACAGGAATAATAACATGGTTCTCGATGACAAACACTCTACAAACCTAAGTAATTGTTCCCTCTCACCCGTTGAACGCAATAAGAAATACAGAATTGCCAGCAATTTTTTTCCAGTCTCGGGGTGAATAACTATAGGAACGTCACTATGTGCAGGTTTTTCCGAAGAAGCCCAGCAAGGACCAGCAAGGACTGCTGCCTATGTATACCCTTGCTTCCTGCCTTGCTCATCTCGTAGTTTTCGCTGCATCTCACGAAGTCCCCTCACAGACCTGTCCAGCTTGCGCGTTGAAGCAGCGCGGATGAGAAGAAGAAGAAGAAATAAGTTGATTAACTAAAGGATATACCGTCTCTGCTAGCTACCTATTCGTAATGCTATTGTGATACAGATGCGGAACCCAGATTCGACACTGTCGTGACGTCACATTGAAAGCTATGGGGACTTTAAAGCTCAGTCGTTTGAGAACAGAGGCAGCGGGCTCGCCGTTTATCTTTAATTCCCGCGCGTGCCGGTACACAAATCTGTAATGGCTGCGAAAGTAAGCACTCACATTTTGAACGCTGGGTTTCTGAGCTTGTGTTCTCCGAATAGGATGTCGTTTCGTAGTCTCCACGTAAGATGGAACACAATCGCCGTGTGTATTCTCCACAGCATCAAAATTATCTTGTGTTGCTGTCTCCAGTCTGAATTAATGTCACTTAACTTTGGAAGAGCAGCAATCTCCACTCAAGCCTTCCTTTGAACACTTTGCTCCACGGACTCCACAGCGATTGCCACATCTCCGTCAAAGCCGGGCAAGACAAAAATCGATGCTCAGCTGTTCCGATAGCCACGCACGAGTCTCGCACACATTGTTGGATTGTTGGATTCAACGACTTCAGGAAGTACAGCCGTGACCCCATAATGAGATCGCCAAAGTATAATCGCAGCATTACGTCGTGAACAACCGGGATGAGACACCGTCGAAGCCATATTATCTCAGACAACGTCGAGTGAATGAGCGCTGGTGGGCATTCCAGCACCTGAATTGGGTGGTTTTCCACAACTCTCGCAGGTCGGAGCAACTTCTTCCAATCTTCGGATCGAAGATCGGGAAAAAACGGAGTGCCTTTTTCACCACAAGAAGCCCATAAGTTGGAGGTGTCACCTTTCGAGACACTATTTGTATCCCACCCGCTTCCGAGGTAGGCAATACACGCTTGAAAACTTGGTCAGCTGACGATACAGCACGGATATGTCTGCCAATTCAATTTTGGATCCAAGCAGCGGCTGTAGTTCAGTGCACACTTTGCAGAAGAAATGTTGGAACGTGGGCCACCGATGCGATGAGTCTAGGAAATCTCCTAAGCAGCATATTTGCTTCGATGCGAGGGCATGGCAAAGTCGTCGAAACTTTATCGATCCTTCTCCCAGAGGCTTGTAGCACGAGTCGTGAGGATACCAAATCTGAAAGTCGCGTGACGAATTCCACCATAACCTGAAAAGTGCATGTTGTAGAATTTTGACTCGTGTGCAGCGAAGTGAATGACAACTTATCCACTTCAACTTCTTCCAGTCTTTGAACAAGTTCCTCCACCATACGGAAACATGATTGCTTTCCATCCTGGCGGACGAGGAGGGTCTTGCAATAAGAAATCACCCGACCACACGCGCGAAAATTGTCCGTACCAAACTCGTAGCAATTCCGCAATTGGCCGGTACCAGACGGACTCACTTGACTCACTATGTGAGTGCCGCACTTTGACAAGCTGTTGGAGGAGAACGACTCGTTGTTTCCGAAAATACTCGATGCGATGTCTGGAACACCAACTCCATCTAGATCCCGACGTTGCATAGCAAATGAGCTTCGACAATATTTATTCCACCTGGACCTGTGCTCACTCTGTTGTCAAGTACATAGCGCGTCACAAGGCTTTGCCAACGCTGTATAAATCGGGTAGGAATATTGACTGTTGTCGTGAAGTACCAGAGTAGCGACAAAATGAGGGCTTGCACAAGAATACGTCTTCCAAGCAAAGTTCGGGCTCGACCTTTCCAGAGTTGAAGTCTTGTTATCAACTTCTTATCCAATTGAGTTGCTAGTAGCGTTGATGTGTCAGCATTACTAAACGGGATCCCAAGATATCTGACTGTCTCCGTTCTGAAGTGACCGAAGGGGTTCCAGCACGGGGGCTCTGATACTCATTATGACACTTTTGGACTGGTTCAGCATTGCTCCAGATCCAGCACAATAACAATCCACAATCAGCAATTACTCTTGAAGGAAGGAAACATCTTGGACAAAGAGAACCGTGTCATCAGAAAAAATCAGCCGGGATGGATAACGCGCCATCAATATCAATACCTAGCTGTCTTTCAGCACGAAGCAAATTTCCCAGCGGCTCCAGCGATAGAGCAAAAAGAAACGGTGACAAGGGATCGCCTTGTTTAACTCCTCATGATGGTTCAAGTGGATCTTGTGCCCACCCATTTATCATCAGTGATCACATTGACCCTTTGTACATTAGGCGGATCCAGGAGAGAAAATGCTGTCCAAATCCTTGTTGTTCCATCACTTTAAAAAGATATTCGCGATTGACTCTATCGTGTGCCTCTGCAAAATCGAGAAATGCAGCAACTCCTTTCCCGTGACGGATTGTTACCAAATGTTGAAGATCGCGAACGAGAATGACTTGGTGATGTATCGAGCGTCCTGCAATAAACCCTTTCTGATCAGGATGTATCAGCGATGTCATGAAAGGTTTCATTCGATCCGCTAAAACCCGAGACAGCACCTTCACTTCAACAGGTATCAGCGTAATGGGTCGAGAGTTACCAAGATCCGTTCGATCACCTTTCTTGAACAGCAACGCTACTGAGGCATAGCGCTGATGCGGAAGGAGTTTTCCTCTTTCAAGTTGGTACCGAAACACAATTAGCAGATTTTTTTCGAAGAGATCTGGGTCGATTTGGAAGAAAGCTGAGGTAAACACGTCTGGGCCTGGAGCTGAGTGAGAACGCATGGAGCGTATTGCTTCTCCAAATTCTTCACTGGTTAGGTCGCTTTCAAGGCTTTCCCTTGCTTCTGGCTTCAGTTTTCTGGTCTATGGAGTCTAACAGGCGTTGCTGAGCTCGACTATCGGGTGACGGCTCGTTCTGAGCATATTGGGGGTCTCCAAAAATGCTGCCCCAATGTTCCTGAAATCCGTGTGTAATTCTTACAGGGTCGTTTGAACTGAACCATCGTCGCATTTGATGGAATCGAACGGAGTGTTTCGCAATTCATGGCGTGGGGCTCGAAAGAAGTAAGAAGAGCTCTTTTCCGCTTCCGTCACAGACTGCTCGAAACCTATTCCTCGTTGGAGTTCTATCCACTCTTCTTTACTGTCTGTGTAGCGCTGCTTGGCGAAGTAGAGGTCAACAGCAGCTCTTTCATCATCTCGATCTCGAGCCAAGGCAGCAGCACATTCCTCCAACTGTTGACGGGATTGGACAAGAACAGCTTCCGCTTCAAACTTTTCTGGCACTTTTTAAGTAACCTTTCATTCTTTGCTTCCAGAATTTCCACGCTAGCCCCGGATTGCTTGATGTTTGCAGGACGGTAAGGAGATTTTGGGCCTCCTTTTGAATGTCATTTCGAAGCTGTCCAATCCGAAGAAGCCAATCAGGAAGTCTCCAAAAAATCCAGGACCTGTAGGGTGATGCCACGATGTAAGCTCAACATGATGAGCTTTGGCAGCGCAGATGAGAAGCTTGGCGATCCACTTGTGACGATCTTTTCTATGTTTCAGTCCCAACCCGACATCAGGAGTGACTGCACGCTCGACACCACGAGCGACTGCACGCTCGACACCACGAGCGACTGCACGCTCGTCATTATCAGCGTTATCATACTCCTCGACACCGCAGAAGTCTTCGTGAGTGGTGGATTCAGGGGCTACGTCACTGACATCGGGTTTGGGGCATGGATCCTCGAGAGCATGACTGAACGAGTGGCTGCAGCGAATTAAACAAGGGCGAAGGGCTGCTAGGGATGGTTGTGAAAAATGGCTACAAGTACCAAGTAGGTGGTATTTTTTTTAATATTTTATCGCCCCACTATTCGGTATACCCATGAGGATTACCCTTTCAGAGGAATAAATTGTTTGTTCCCGCTTTGATTTGCAAAGGGATCATCGGCTAGCAAGCAACGATGTTTTTTTTGTTCAAGCCGGTTAGCATAGGTTACGGCATACCGGTACAGTAAGTTATGCTAACCGACTTGCACAAAAAAGCATCCGCTGCATAGCCACTGCCCAATGAACGGGAAATATTTTCGAACGAAGGGTGCTTGGCTTGCTTGCCGGGCATCACGTCAACGTTCGGAACGGAAACTCTCCGTTGAAGTTTGGGGCACGTGTGCAAAAGTCAGACAAGTTAACTCCAGAGCTTTTTTAATCGAGCGATCCAAGTCAAAGGAGTCGAACAACGTATCAAGTCCATCATATCGCATAGTCAAAAGCAGCGTTGATTACCCAAATCCTATACTCAAACCTAGGCGACTCGGGTACGATCGCCGTCTTTGGCTCCTTTGATGCTGCAGGAGCGCTTTTGGCCGGGGCAAAAAAAAAATGCCTGAAGTTCCAATTGTCATTCCTCATTTTCCTTTGCCACTCCGAGCCAAGACAGACCGACTTTTCAAGCATGAAGGTGATCCCAAGCGTTATCACCCTCGGTGCCTTCGTCACCGCCTTTGTCTTCAACCCGCAGACGGCTCATGCACAGGCCGTCGTCGCGGCCGAACCTGGAACCGTCTCTTCGACCAATTCTGCCCGGTTTACCACTTTACCTCTCGGAATAACTGGATGAACGACCCGTGCGCGCCGTACTACGACGAGGCCGAGGCCACCGATCTGTATCACATGTTCTACCAGTCGAACCTGAACGCAATGGTCTGGGGCAACATGACCTGGAAGGACTACCCGGAGGCGCTCCGTCCTCTCGAGGACAAGTGGGACAACCTCGGTGTGTTCTCGGGCTTGCCATGCGCCATTGAAGGCAAGCACACCGTCTTCTACACGGGTGTCAATGTTTTCCCCCCTTTCGTGGAGTCGAGTACCTCTTCGGCGAGCTCGTCATGTACGTCACGACGGACGATGGCGGCAAGACCTGGCAGAAGCAGCAAGCCTGCGATCGAGTTGCCGCCGCAGGGTCTTAACGTGACCGGGTGGCGTGACCCCCACCCATTCCACTCGCAGTCGCTTGATGCTCACTTCGGCTACAACGCCTTTAATCGCAGCAACTACGTCATTGTCGCTGGCGGCATTCACGACGTCGGTCCCCGTATCTTCCTCTATCACGCCGAGGACTACCTGAACTGGGAATACAAGGGCTACCTTCTCGCACAGGAGAAGAACACCGTGTTCTCCCCCTACAGCGCGAACTGGGGCTACAACTTTGAGACCACCATCTACCGTGAAAAGACGGACGAGGACGGTGAGCTCCACGACGTGATGCTGTTCGCTGCCGAGGGTGACCCGACCCGTCCCCGATGTGGACCACGGGCTCGATCTCCGGCGGCGCTGAGACGGGTCTGTTCACGCCTAAGATGGTAGGTGTATCGGACCGCAGCGACTGGTACGCCGACAGCATCTACACTGACAAGAACGGCAAGAACGTTCTGATCGGTCGGATCATCGAGGACAACAACTTCACTGCAGGACAGCCTCAGGGTTGGGATGGCATGCTTTCAGTGCCGCGCGAGGTAGGCATCACTATCGTGCGCGACATCTACGACGTCGACCAGCACCTCGTGGGCAAGGGCGACTGGATCGTGTCCGACTCGAAGGACGTGTCGTGTTCTGACGGTTCGGCCAAGCAGAGCAAGATTCCATTTCCAAGACTCTTGCCGACCTGAAGCTGCTGCGCAACGACAACACACTGCAGGTGGCCAGCGTGTCGGTGGACGGTTCGTCCCATGTGCTGAAGTCGGTGGGTGCTTCGTTCGAGCTGATCGCTGAGGTGCCGGAGTTTGAACGCGGTAGCAAGGTCGGTTTCGAGGTCCGCCGCAGCTCTGCGGGTGACGAGGTGACCACGATCATGTACGACGACGCGGAGTAGAAGGTGATAATCGACCGCTCCAAGAGTTCAACTGCTGACTGCGCCGTGTTTGCTGATTACGGCGTGAAGCCGATCTCTTAGTCGACTTGGGGTTACTTCTACCTGTACGACCTGTTCACGGGTGCTTCAAAAAAATGCGTGTGTGAAGCCACCCACGAGAAGCTGAGCTTCCACGTGTTCGTGGACGTGTCGAGTGTCGAATTGTTCGTCAACGGCCGCTTCGCGCTGTCGGCTCGTATCTCTACCCGTGCGCCACGCAGACGAAGTCGGACGGCATTGCTTTGACAGCTTCGGGCAACGCTACGTTCGAGAAAGTGCAGGTGTGGATGGAGCCCAATCACGCGTGGGCCGAGACACGTACGCTGCCCACCTTCTAAACGCTTTGGAGTGCGTTCAGCTGTGTGCCACTTTAAGTGGACTTAGCGATGATCATTGAACCGAAAAGTTGTTGTAAGTCAAATACTACTACTTCTCCGTTCCACTTTAGTATGGACTCTTTTAGTTACGATTTTCTGCTGGTGGATCTGAGCGTTTATTATGATCTGTTTTGAGAGGGAGAAGGTTTAATTATATAGTTCGGCGAATCAGATGCGATATATACCCCGCAGCACAGTCGCGCCAAACTGCGATGGTTCTCTACAGAGAGAAGGTGTTTAGAGACTCTGAAACGCTGATTTATGAGCAGGAAGCACACATGTTGTTATGAGGTTTTACTCAAGGTTGCGCTGATTTGTTACCAATTAAGGCCGATATACAAAACCGACTTCATTTTAGCTGCTAAAACCTACTCTTTAGGTGTCTGTCATCTCAGTCAACACGTTGACCCCCTTCTCAACCAACTCTGCATGGATCGGCAAGACGGGTGACGATCCCATTCTCGACCAGCTTTACATTGATTGGAAAGGACGGTCTGGCGATATGCCATTGCGGTAGTGCTCCTTGAGCACAAGAGGAAGCCGGTAGTCGTTGCCGCCGCCGCTTGCAATGACGCACTGCATAACCTTCTGCTGGGTCACGAACAACTTGTTGAGAACTAAAAAGGGATCTTCTCGAACGCGTCTTCGACTGCTGCAATGAGGCTGTTCAAATAATACGAGTTGCTCTGGTACTGGTAGGCTTGCAGAGAAGAGAAGACACTGAGGTCAAGAACACCACCCATCTAGTTTATCCGCCTGCACATGTCTGCACTGTCAGGAGGCACATGGGGCACATGGGGCCCAGCATTATCCTGCTGCACCTGCAGCACTCCCTTCTTACGTCCTAGTAGCAATAGACCAAATACAATGTCAGCAGCAAAGCAGTAGTATTTGGGACGTGCCATGTCATTTACTGCGAATGGGAGGGGATACTAACTCTTCCAGCATCTTCGTGTAGATTGAACGCGTCATGTTGGCGTTCTTTGTGACGGCGGTTCCACCAGGTCGGTTGGCGGACGTACGCTTAGCGGATCTGCGTTCGATGATCGACCAAAACAAAAATGACGTCAAACATTTGCTTTGTACGAAAGTTGTATCGAGGCCTGGCCACCACCGCTAGAAACATCACTTTGTCGATCATTACTTGTTTGGCATCAAACTATAGGAAAGCGGCCCGTTTAAAGTAATATATAACTTCGAGGAAACTTTATAAGGGTTAAACCATTTCTCATGAATATTGCAACACGTCGTACATGTGGTGCATTCGATACGTTGTGTCACCTGCAATAGGCAATATGGTCCACAATTAGCAGTCGTTACAAGCAGCACAGCATTGACAACAAACTAATCAACTACACGTGCCTCAGCGCGAAGAGCAGCCTTCTGTACTTGTGGCCGTCGGTCAGGGCAGGCTTCATATGCTGCACGACTCGGCAAAACGAACCATCACGAAGGCGGCGCCATCGAGTTGTCTTCGGGATCTGGGCGGCTAGCGCCAGCGAGACCAACGTCTGACGCGGACAGAGCAGTACCGCGGCTACACGTCGCGCGACTTCCACTCGATAAAGCTTCCTTGGCGTGGGAGGGCGGTTGGGTATTGGTGCATCCAGGAGTGTTGCCACGTCTGCTCGGCCAACCAGATCTTTGCACACACGCCCGACAAATTCCAAACGAAGCAACTTGCTTGACGATGCCTTTCATGCGCACCCCAGCAATGCTATGTTTTTGTTTTGGCCGGGAAAATCACAACGGCGACGCGGGTTGAGGGCTGGATGTCGCAGGTCTGGACTGTCCGTCCAGGCATCGTGTAAATTAACAAATGGCTGGCTGACGTTTGGCCCTCGGCGCGGATGCCGATGGCTGGCAGTATGTTTAGGCACTTGAACGCGGCGTTTAGTTCCGGAAACTCTCACCTTTTTATTCAATAGAATCAAGCCTCACTCACAAGATAAACCTCATGCACATATTCAGATGGAAAAGGGTACAATAATAATACAATAATATGCCTCGATAAAGAAGTCAACAAAAAACATAACTTCCAAGTTGAATAACAAATTTTTGTAGCCACTCTACCAGCTATGTACTGATTGAGTACGAATGTGCATATTATGCCGTCGACTCTTCCGCCAATTACATTGAACGTCAGAAAATGCCACCAATCGCGACGCAAAAACCTAAGACACCGGGGGGAAATGCTAATCACATGGCACAGTCGGTGCACATGAAGCGATCGCGTCCCTCTACAATCCCATAGAGCACATTACGCAATTGCGCCGCTCAGCCTCAGCTCCCCATCAGCCTGATGCCTGACTCCGCCTCCCCGAAAACGCGCCTTCAACAAGCGCGTCCGACTACAAAGCATCAAGAGCTGCAACTTTGCCGTCTTCGCCAGACAAAACCAAACAGCATATACATAGCTATCGCTGCTTACACCCACATGTATTTCGTGCCCATCAAGCCGCCTTCCGTTCAAGCTATCTCGCGCATGATCAAGAACGGGAGCTCGCCCGGCCAGCTGACCCTTGACTGCTTGGCCCGCAAGACGCAGCGGTCGCAGTTTCAGCTGGTTCTCGACCAAAGCTTAGTAGAGTTCGTGCTGTGGTGTGAGGTGCAACCAATGTCGCTGCCCGGACACGTGATCATCGCTCAACACGCAGGCTGGCAGAGCGGCAGGCCATCCCTGACGGCTTTCTCACTAGATTCGGAACGTCGTGGCTGCGCCGGTTCCAAGGACGGTACGGCATTAAATGAAGCGCGCGCGTGGTGAGTCGGGCTCAGTGGATTTACAGGCTGTTGCTACCGAGATGCAACGGCTTCGTAACGTTTTAGGCAGCTACCATACTCTAATGTGTTTAACATGGACGAGATGGGATGTTCATATAAACAACGTGCCCCTCGCGGGTCTCTCTGCGTCCACGATGCCCCCTCGCTCAAGCAAGACTAGCCCCTGACCACCCTTGCGGGGTGCACGAACATAGCGGGGATAGACAAACTTCCCGTTACTGCTTATTGGCAAGTCAGCAAAACCACGCGGTTTAAGGACAAGCCACTGTCATCCAGTACAAGTCTACCAAGAAGGCTTGGATTACAACGAATGTTCAAGGCCTGGCTGTTGGATGTTAACACGTCCATGAAGCAGAAACCACACTGCGATGTCAGACAGGCATAACCGCCACGAAGACGTGCTTACGCGGCTCGTGCGTGACTTGGAAGCGAAGGAAACTTTGTGTCTCGTTAAGGATCCTCGTTAAGGATCATCCTGGAGGGGATCTGAGGCCATTGAACCATCACGTGAAGATCGGTCCACTTGTGAACCCTGGTTTTGGCGAGCAGCCGGCGTTTTTCATCGACGGAGTCCGTTTCATCCCCTATCGTATGTTCGTGTACGTCAACTCGATAGTGGCGGCCAAGATCGGAGGCCTTCTGAGTGAATGGGCTACGTGGTCTAGAATAGGAGGAGGAGTAACAACTTCTCAAGGAGTTCATTTCCGGCACAAACGTTTGATTACCGGACGTCGCGTACACGTCACGCCATACTAACAATAGTCTGTCGCCTGAGTCAAGTGGACGTATCGTGGAGAACTCTGCGTCCCAACCTTCGTTGTTGGCATTGATAATCTCTCTGGTCGAGGCTCTCAACGCAGCGCTCTCGATCGAAAGATGCGAAAGCGAGTATTTCCAGCACGGCGTCCAGTTGGGTTGGCTGATCGACCCACACCCAGACAGCTATTGGATGTACGAGTACTATATTGGCGCCAGTGGAGATGTACAGTGCTCAGACAACACTGCGTGGAGAGACCTTGGCGGTGGTGATGTTCTTCCTGGATTCAGAATTCGCTCAGTTGTGCTGGATATGGTCCTGAGCCAGGATCCAGGAATCGTCATCAGAAGAAGAGGTTGATTCTGATTGCCCTGAGCGAGGATTCAGAAACCGATTCCAACCGCGCGATGCATGGACTGCTCACGCTGAATGGCACCGCGCTGAGCGTGCTCGACAGAGGTATTTGGAAGGCCGCGAGAACGCATAGTCGTCAGTGTAACAACGACAAGCTGCGACAATTACCCATCTAACCTCAATGATGTTTTATGCGAATGCATATGGTGCAAACAAAAACCTCCAGCTTCGCGAACTTATATATATGCAATATAAGTTCGCGATGCTGGTGGTTTTGTATTCGTTTGGCTACAGCTATGATAAAACCAATGCTGGTGAACGGCAAACAAGACACTCCCGAATGTGCTGTTCTATACTAGTAAAGCGGGCTCCAACGGCAGCATGCGTACTTTTTAATTCATTCCTGCAGGTCCTTGTGGGTACGACGGGAATACCTCACATTCATCGCGCTATCCTCCTTCTTCGCCGTTTCAACATCATCTGCCGTTAACAGCTTCAGCGTTTTTCACCGAAGATAGTAGCGACGAATCCCTGTTAGCAGCTCTTCCATCGCATCCTCATCCACAGACTAAACCCAACCTCCCAGCATCCAATCCACCAAAACGCCCGTAAGTGTTGAGTTCTTCCTTGATCCGTTGTACTGCATATAGTATATATATATGGATGTATATATACCTTTATAGGACCATACTGCATTGTGTATAGACTATGGCTAGCGTATTGTGCAACAATAGAATCAAAAGAGGTATTTTCGTCCAACAGAATCAACAGCATTTTTTAGTTTAGCCAATACGAAACGAAGGGTTAGATGAGTCTTCCAAACCAACTGATTGAGGAGTCGCTCGTGCGGGTGATGATGGCCGACCTATTCCCGGCAAGGGGGGCGCGCGTGTGTGTCGTCTGTATTTGCGTGACGAGCGTGCACGGCGTCCACTTAAAAGGGTCAAATCAAATTGCACCGGCGGCGAAAATCTCGGACGCCGCGATCATCTCGACCGTTATGATAAATTCGGACGCTAAACAAGCTCGGACGCCACGATTATCACCAGCACAACAAGTAGGTTTATTATTCGTAAAACAAGTTAAACTTGAATTACTCGACTACTTGTTTGCCTGAGTAACTACCGCAAGTCATAAAGATGCAGCAGTCGAAACAATACAGCACTTGCCATTTATATATATAAGAACTCTGGGCCAATCAGAATGACGCACGATTACCTGTCCCATCCAAGAATTCGTGAGTTGCAAAAGTGGACAAAACGATTTTCACTTGAACTTTATATTGAAGGAAGTACCTGTAGTTCTTTACAAAGTGCGTTAATCCTCGGAGTGGGGACCCGTACGGCCCGAACGGGTCCGCTGCGTGGAATGCACTACGCACCGTCTTCTCCGAGATATTGTCCAGCGCCGCCATCGCGCGATCGAACATGTTACGGCGACTCTGAGCGGGTGTCAGCTTCGTGGGGCCCCCACACACGGAGGCAAGGATTGGTTGCGGATGTGCTGTTCAAAGGGCCCATGATGCCCACATCCAGCGGCTGTGCCACCTCGTGCACCCGCCGGGGACGAACATGACCGCCGTGTCCGTGCAGGCCAACGCGTCGAGCACAGGCAACATCTTGTGGACCTTTAGGCTGTCTAGGATCAGGACAGAAGGCTCCGTCACAATGCACTTCCACACGTTCTCGATCCAGTTAAGCATGACCTGCAGGCCGAACCACGCGTTCGCCTGGAAAGAGAACGAGGCCACTGAGGCGTTGCAGTAGTCCCTGAACTCCTTCTCTACGTCACCGCCCGGCTGCCCCTTGAACACGAAGTGGGGCGGTAACTTTCGGCTGTCCGCCGCCACGGTAAGGGCCATCGTGCAGCGATAGCTCTCAGCGCCTTCCATTGCTGCGGGAACGCAGGTCGCCCCCAGAAAGTCTACCGTAGTGCAGAGGGACATGTTGTAGTAGATCGAAGTCTGACCATGTGTGTGGGTCGAAGCAGTCAGTGCTTCATGACCACCTCGAGAACGGTGGCGACGAACTCTACACGGTACCGGTCGAGCTCACTGCGTGTTCCTTCCAGAGTGGCTAATCCTTCGAATCGTCAGGCCTCTCCTGCTCATGAACCTCGTATACCACGACATCTTGGCGTCGTAGCTCCTCTCCTCCATGGCGTCAGGGTCCAAGTCCACAGCCTTGCGGACGATCACCTCGCGCGTGACGATCTGCTTCTCCCGCCAGCGTCCTTAATAAATGTCATCAACGCGTCCTCAATAGCAGTCGTCAAAGAAACACGTCCACTGCTCCCTAGTGTCAACTTTGATGCGCGCGAGGGGCTGCTGTTCTCGCGAGATGCTGCGTCTTTGAGCTTCTGCAGCTTGCGCTGCCAAGTCTGCAGCATTGGGCGCTTGATGCCCCGCACCTTGCAGAATTCGGCGCGCGTCACGCCTTCTTGGGCAGCATCGAGGTAGGCTAGCACCAAGCGTAGCTTGAATGCATTTGTGTAGGCTAGCGGGATTCGTTCCTTGGGCATTTCACGGGAGGGGAGAAGTTCAGCGCTGGAAGTGTGAGAGTGGTGACCGTCGAGCGTCCACCCAATTGGGCACCGGCTAACGTGACTTTTGGCGATAAATCTACCGTGTTTTGAAGTGCATGCAATCGTACAGGATACGCCGAAAAGATACACCACCCGTACATTTTTTTTCAAATAGTAAATCATGCTGCATCTTTGTGACTTTTGCGGTAAGCAGATGCTTCACTTCCTCGCGAACTATGGAAGGATTAAATCGGGGTGGTCTCGGCTTTGAGCAGATTTTGGGCATGTCGGAAAGAAGACACACGTCCCCTCGCATCATGCCTCGGCAACGCGTTTGATGAAAACATTACGAAGAGACCACAGCCGTACGAGTTGGTTTGTGTAACGTCGTTCGAATTCCTTTGACACCGAAAGCTACAGATTTGGCGCCACCAAATGTATGGGCCAACTCTTGATTGAAGTACCGCACACGACCGTTTTCACCGTATGGGGGGTTGTGACTCCAAGGGAGTCTACGTGAACTAAGTATCGCTTAGGCTTATTCGTGACGAGCACGGAATGCTGAATGACTGCGAAGGTCCATTGCGACCCCACGCAAATAGGCATGATCAAGTGGTCGTATCGCTCGTAAGGAAAAATGCTCATTACGTCCTTAGACCATAGGCATTTTCCATTTTCCTCTTGCATTTCCTAAATGAAGCGAATATATGCACGTACACGTTCGCATCGAGAATGTACACTGCCGTAAGTAGGGATAAACTTAGGAGGTAGTACGTTATGACCACATCATTTAGCCACTCTTCCTTCTCCAGTATCTCGAGGTCCTTCTCTTGAACCACCAAATGAACACTTGAGACGCCAGAAGCAAATGCAGGAGCCCTCGTCTCACAAACCACGGTCGGCGAATTTGCATAAGCAACGAAATCCAAGCTTGGATCGTACACGTTGTTATCTTGCAATAGTGATATTACTTCCGAAGAGGTTTCTACCCTGTTGAGCTCCAGGCTCTCTTAAAAGCTGTTTTGGCATTTCAATAACCGCTCAGAAATTTTGTCTGCAAATTCACCGATGGCTTCTCTTCATCCACAATGATATTTTCTTCAACATCAGAGCCAGACTCACAATTTGGCGTAGCCTCATTTCACACGTCCTGGCCTTCTTCTTACGAGGTGGAGCACAGGGCAATAAGCGAGTGGCGCTTCACAAATCTATTGAGCCATGAACGCTGTGCACCTACAAGCAGCTTCGAGAAGCCGGGAATTCTCTTGATGCACTTATCGAGAACTGCACCTCGCGTCATCTTGGAGTCGATATCACTAGAAAGCTTGATCATGGTCACAATATCCGCCTCGTAACTGTGTGTCGTCGCTTGGGGCCTGGGCTTCTCGTGATCCCAGCGTTCACTCGAGCCCTGAGCTCCTTTTCCACAGTCTGCCACCCTAGTAGTGTAGGTCTGCACACTTCAAGGTGACGCGAAGACTCCGTAGTTCCCCACCCCTCTAACTCCCATAGAGTAAGAGCCTCCACCTTCTGCACATCCGAGGGCGAGGAGTCCATGCTGCTTGGCTTGTTCAATTTCAAATTATTTGACACCCAGGCGATAGATACACGGGTTACTCGACATCTAATAGGGTACATGTACGGGTTACTCGACATCTAATAGGGTACATTTACGAGTTACTCAACGCATGCAAGGGTAACATACGAGAGGCAATATACAAGTTTCCCGACACACAAATGTTGATGTACGGGTTATCCAACATACTAAAGGTAAAAGTAGGGGTTACTTGACACAAACAGTATGTCCTTTTGGAGACCTTACTTCATAATCTAATTGCAGATCGAGAAGAACGGCAAGATCTCAAGCGTGCGTATCTTATCAATGCCTTCGCAACATTACTCAGCAACTACTTCTAGTACATATGGTGTGTAGCCGGGTGCTGGGTCTTGAATCGCGGTAGTCTGGAGCAATCGCTGGTGGCGCAGGATAATGTGATTGAGAGACACCTTGCCGTGGAGGCATTGAAGGTGCTTTAGGACAGCGCTGGAACCGCGCGAATTGATCTTGCGCTCGTTATTAAGAAAGTCGAGTACAGACTTCTCAGCGCGTCTTCCAATTACAAGTAATTTGTCGCGTTAGGCTGAACCAGACGCATCGAGGGTGAATCCTTCCACAAGAAAGAGCTTCATGAATGCGACGAAAAGCTTTGTTTTGGAGCGTTACTGCTTCGGTGGTTCTGAATACCATCGAGGCTCTTGCGCGTACCATGCAAACCAGAGAGCATGAAGATGAGTAAGTGATCCTCTACGTTGTTTCTTCTTCGGCGTATTGACATCTCTTTCTGTTTGGTCTTGTATCGTACGCTTGGTTCCAACTTTTCCAAGGTCCTTGTTTTACAGGGCTTCGACGGCATCCATCCTAGCGACTTGGCGTTTGATGTGCTCAATAAAGTGCTTGATCACTGCGGCTTGATGGTCAATAATCTTCTGTTCCTGACTGAGCACGCGTGGTTGGGTAGGGTGACCGTGTCTTGCGTACTGTCGATGATGATGACGTCCACCGGAGGGGCAACGGCAGTGGGATTCATGAGGTGCGACGACCACGCAAGAAGCTCAGCCGGGGAGCATCTAGCGTGCACAACACAAGCTTCATAGGCGAACGACAGGACTCTCTTGGTTCAGGTTCTTGAGTACGGGGAAACGACGGAAGATGCACGCCATCAGTCCATCAAGTACCTTCTTGTTAACGTTGAGGCGCTCCGTCCCAAGATTTTAACACGCTGCAAACAGGATTCGCTGAACGTTTTTGCGACTCGAGCGTCTGCGCATCAAAGGTTTGCAAGTCGGCCAACGGCACCGCACTCTTCGCTTTGTGTCCACTAAGCACCTTGTAAATCATGTGATCCTCTCGGCTGGTGTTGAATATGCAGTTGAATCCTTTGTTAGTCGTACTCATGTTCCAGGAGCCTCGGTCGAAGATCCATCGGGCCGTCTTCTTTTCACAGCCGTTCGCGTGTTGCGCCCCTCCACGTCAGAAAGAGTGCGACGTCAGCAGGACCTCTACGCCTGCTCCCGGCGAATACGATCCAAAAGACGATTCACACGTGAGTATATCGTTGAGGATGCATCAACACGAGGCGGGGCAACAGGGGCGTCACGGTCGGTGGTGGTGGGAGGCGCATTCGGTAGCCCAATCATTGGTACGTCAGGAGACAGGGTAACCGCCGCGTACGATGCTTTCCCTCTGGGAGGTTGTGACAAGGGACGTGCCCGGAGCAGCTTGCATCGCCAGCGCTAGTGCGATGGCTAATAAGGGATACATCGCAAAGTAAGAATCCGGTAAAAGGGATAATCCCTGCTCCTTGAATGTCTTCACGCGAACTAGACGAAGGAAAAATAGATAGCAGCATCAATAGAGTTATTGTCTTGCGCACCATGGAAATATCCGATGCCCGACCAACAGATACCAGAGAAGGCACAGTAGAGCAGCATCCTGGTAGTCATTCTCAGAACACGCCGACGTGTACAAATAAAGAAGCATCTTATCAAGTCTGCCCTCGTACATGGAGATGCCTTGGATACAAATCCCCCACCGTCCCTCTTCATACACAAGCTATCGAGGGTTTCCCATTTTTAGTAGCTGGGCGAAGCTCGGTGCTTTGGAAATTGGTCTTAAAGCCAAAGCTTTGCTTGTCGATAGCACTGCATGGCAGTGTTTCGAGCCAGCGGCTTCCCTTTTTTTCCTCGTTAAATGCAAGATGCATACCAAACTTATCCATGACACACGCAAACACACTTCCCGCTATCGTCATTCTCAGTGCATTTTGTACGTATTCCTCTTCAATTTCTTCGGCCTTTAGAAACTTAGTAAATACTGCAATAGCTGTCGCCTTGGCTCCCAAGGCAGCAATTCGTCCAGCCCATGGTCAGAGTCCGAAGCGGAATATGCAAGTGATACGTCAATCACTTGATGTTTGGCAAGGCACACAAATATTTTAAGAAGTGTTCGGACTTGATACGTCGGGTCAGGACCGGCTCTGAATCCGGCTTACTTGATGTGTACACGCCCTGTCGTCGCACCAACGACAGATCCCCTGCTTGGCCTCCTTGTAGCGGTTCTTCATCCTTCACACACAGCGTCAGGGTCGTAATCAGTATCGCCACTATGACACCACTATTACCAGGCACGGCGCCAAGTTACGCCGCCCGAATCCCAGCTGTATGTGCGTCTGCATGGGCGCGCGAAGACAGCATCTTGCAAATTGTGTATGCATACAACGGAGAAAAATGCGAAGTACCGGCATTAACAGAGGCGGTACTCTCGCGCAAAGTCCCAGGGCCGATATATTTTGGTATGTATAGGTCGAAAGCCGACAACACTTCATTTAACTTGGTATTTGATTAGGAACATAGTTAGCAATAGGAGGAGCCAATTGGGGGCTCCCAGGAGAAAACAATTATATCAGAGTAACTCTTTCCAAGTCCAAGACAAGTGTACACTATCCGGTAAGTCCCTGTACGGGCCGGATTACCGTTACCGCTGATACCCAAGAGGCATAGCTTGTAGGGTGTTGACTGGGTAGCGCCAAGGGAACTAGGTCGGCCCAGGGAAGGGCGTGTCTCGCTAAGCGCGAAGGAACAAGTCCTGCCGAACTCGACGGGCCGGTACGCCGTATAGTCCGGGTATCGTCATACTTCTAGTCGAGATGGCTTTGCTCTCGGCGACCCGTCAAAGCAATAACGCGCTGTCGTCCGCTCTTTAGCGGAGGACACGGATATCTAAACAAGAGGCAATCAGCTTAGCTGACCTCTGTGTATCGACTGGCTTGGGGCACTTGGTCTCGGCGGAAGCGAGACACCATCGTCTCGGAAGCGCCGAACCGCTAAGGGCAACCCAGCGCAGGCCAACAGGTGCCGACTAGCTCGGCTATTGTTGTGTTTCTTGCCTAGTATCCACATCCGACGAATTTGTGTGTGATGAAATACCATAACTGGTTCCGCGACTTTGAAGCTCGGCGTGCTTCTTTCGGTAGGTGCCAAGTTAACCAAAATTTTAGTACTGGGCAGGATGGTCAAGGGATCGTCGACGCCAAGCGGAGCCAGCTCGGCGACAGCCGGAGGGTCACGTCTCGCCCGGGTGAACCCGGCTGGTGAACTGATCTCTGACCTGGCGGCGGAAATTGTCGGTAGCGTCCGGTTTGACGAAGATGAGACTGTAGACCAAGAAGATGAAGGAGGAAGTGATGAAAGAGAAGGCTGAAGTCGGGTATGTGAAGACGACGGGTATGGATATATCCACCGGATATCAGTACCAAAATGTAGTAAATGCGGTATGCCCGGTATTAAAATGAAGCTCCTCCGGTACCAAATTGGCTGTTTGTCTTTTTATCCAACTGTTAGGTTAGGCCATACAGGAGGGGCGAAAAACCCCACTCACTTGGCAAGCCGAACAACGCCTGCGGTTTAAGATCCGTGTGCGGAGCAGGAGGACTTAAACTCAGGACCAAGCATGGTCACGCCTTGCTCGGCCCTATAGGGTTGAGCCCTACAGGGAAGGGATTTAGGGGTGAGGCAGGGCAATACGATTTCTGTCGACTCCTCCATTTTTGTGGATTTGAGGGCCATGACACCCGTCATCGACTGATTACGTTGAGCAAAAAAACGGCAAATCGAGTAATCTTATCCCGTTCGGTGGATATATCCTCGTTCGAAGACGAAAGCCGAGCTCCGCGCGGAACGCGACGAGATGTCGCTCCAACTGTGCAAACGATCCGGATGGGAAATCCGCGCCATGTGGAGTGTAACCTCACCGCTGAAATTGTCGATGATGTAGTCGATGAAGATCACGGTGTTGCCCAAGGGGAACGCCCACCCCTAGTACCAAGAGCGGCACGTAACCCCTACACGCTGAGCGCGAATAAGGTCTTGGCGAAGAATGAGGTCCCAATCGGAATGGATGATGATGTTCGCATGGTAGCCATGGCCCATACAAACTGGCCGATCTTAGACCCGGGACTTGCTCAGCTGGTGAATAGTACCAGCATCAATCAGCTTGTCGAAGATACGGTGGTGTTGCTGAGAGCCATGGGCTACCGCTGCAATGGCCTCCCAAACAGCTCAATTCTATCAAGCTGGGACCTCCAACGAGCTGGTATAGTGCTGACCCAGTAGACTGCGAGCTACGTTCGGCCTGAAGAGAGAGCCAGGGAGCTCAACCGATGATGGCTAAACCCATCGCCGAGTTTGCCGAGGATCCCAGTAAGATTCCGCTTCCAAAGACGCCTGAAACTAAGTGAGTGGGTAGGTTCCGATCCACAAAATGGACTCTGTACTTCGAGGATTCCCAAATATTGAGGACTCCGAAGCGATTGAGGGAGCGGGCGGGTCGTTGTGATTTCATTGGCGATGCTGAAGATGAAGTCGAACTCGAAGACGAGGAACAAGATGGTAAGCCGAGTTACGATAGCGGCACCGGCGATTGTGACGCGTCGGTGAAGGGGCAAATTTGTCGACTCAGCTACGGCGAAACGACACTCAGTATTTGCGAACTGAGAACCCACTTCTCGCTAGCCAAGACGGCTGAGTTCGGTGGGAGGCGATTCCGTTCGGATGCATCGTTGCAGTGGCTGAAGAGGTTTATCTACGAGATGAAAGGAACTCGCATGCTGCAAAATTTGTGGTGAGAGCCGTTTTGGCTTTGCTTGGGTCGAGCTGCCAAAAGCTGGTACCGCCCGTTGGACGGGCGGACACAGAAGAAGTGACATCTGCTCAGCGAGCAGTTCCTGGATTACTACTGCTCCCAATCCGACCAATGGGCGCGCACACGCTACTACTCGGCGAAACGCAAAGAGAACGAGCCCGTTAGTTATTTCCTTGTTCATTCGAACGGGTGCGCACGCACCATCAACATTCAATATTGTAAGGATGGTGCGGATGCAACTGAGCATGTGGAGCAGTTCGTGCTTCATCGAGGAGATGAGATCATGGATATGTTGTACCCGCTTCAACTTACTGACATCCACCGCGTTCAACAGATTGTCGATCGGCGTATTCCGGGTGAGAAACGCAAAAACAGCGCGATCTACCAATGTAAGGCAAACCCAGGGGACACGGTGCAATGACAATACTCGGCGTGGAGATGGACGTCGGCGGAGCGAATCTCGCCGTGAATACTGACGTGATTCCCGACCAAAATGACCGTCGAGATCGCCGAGATGATGGTCGTGATCGCCGAGATGATGGTTGTGATCGCCGAGTTACACTTGCCGATGCGTCAGTTGACGATCGCTATGGCGGTGTCGACCCGCGAAAACCGAGTTGACGAGACAGGTCGTTGGATTCGTCAGACGGCGACAGCGCCTACAGCGACTATAGCGAGTCGGATTCCGACCCAGGCCAAGGTTATACTCGATGAGGCGAACGTCATCTAATGCTTCAGGGACTCAGCTGTTCGAGCAGACTCGAGGGGTAAACGTTCGACCGCGACCAGTCAACTTTTCAACACATCTGACCGTCGAGACCGCCGAGATGACTCGAATGAACGCCAGCGTTTTGATCGCCGAGATCGCAAGATGGCTCGCGTGAATGCAGACACTCCGGTCGTCAGGACCGTCGAGATGGCTCACGTGAGCGTCCGCGCTATGGACCCTACGCTGCTTGTATCGAGGATGGCCATTCAGCGCACTTTTGCCGCCGACGTTGCACGTGCTGTAAACAGGTGCACGAAGTCGGGCGCTGCGAGTTGTTCCAGTTTGGAAACATTCTCCAAACTTTTCCAAATGTCAGTCGACAAGTCAACTGTCCCTTCTGAGCTCCAGACAACTACGAGCCGAAGGATTTAAACTCGGCGGCCGCCAACACTGGCTGGGTTGGAGAATAACGGGCAGCCGCAGTCAGCTGAGCCGGTGGTGGAAGCAACTATGTATTCGCTTTTGTAATCGAAGCGCAACGGCCCGAGATATGGGTGAGAAAAACGACGAACTTGAATGTAACTTGACGGAAGTGTTGAGCTCAGCGATCCAGAGGAAGATAAGACCTGGCTGTAATGACTGTGGCTGATGAAAGCATGGACGTAGCTGAGTTTGAACACTCAGCTACTGAGATTGATCTGGAGGATATTACGCTCGCGAGTTGGCTATTCTGCCTGGTTTGAAAATTCGACGCATACGGTTCTCGACTACACTGGAGATAATGTGATATGCAGTGATCACATACCGGAGCACCAACAACAGCTGGTAGCTACCCTTAAACGCCATGAAGACATCATGATCACAAGTGGAAATGCAAGCCACCACCAGTCTATGGTGCCATTTGCGATATCGATGTCCAAGTACACCAGCCAATCAAACAACGAGCTTGGCAGCCCCCTCGAGCACTTGAAGAAGTGGTACGAGCTACTCAAGGGTCTATTGAAGCCGTGTTGACAGCCTTTGGGCGTCCCCGATATTGTTCTTAAGAAGAACGGCGCAAATATTTGTTTATGTATTGACTATAAGATGGTCAACACAGTAACGGAACTCATGGAATGTATCATGCCATTAGTCGATGATCTGCTTACTGATCTGGAAAGCTTATTTGTGGTTTTGCTCCCAGGATGCAGCCAGCGGGTTTTGAACTGTTATCATGACTCGACGAGCGCGGAAATTTCGGCTTTCGGCTGTGTGCTGGGGCATTTTGAGTAGCTCGAATGCCTTTTTGGCTTGACGAACGCACCAATGATCTACCAGGGGTAATCGACAACGCCTTGTGTGGTTATGTACAACCTCGAGGCGGATGGACTACTTATGCCGAATGTGTCCGCCAAGCCGAAGACGCATCCGCGACTCAGCGCGGCCAAGATGGTGGTGGGAGAACTCAGCTAACTAACAAGCCAAGTTGCCCGGCCAAGTTTGAAGTAGATCATCGAGTCTTAACAGAGTCGATCCACTCCAGAGTTGGTGGATGGACCAGATGGTAACATGTTCAGCAATGGAGAGTCCGATGCATCCAAAACACGTCCTGATATTTGAACGTCGGTCGTTCGTGGATGACATCTTCTTTAGTGGGAAGACATTTGATGAATGTTTAGCCAAGTTAGACGACTACTGACTCGATTCACCGAGTGCTGAATCAGCGTCAGTTTCACGAAGAGCGCCTTTGTGCAACAGACAGTTAATTTTATCTCTCATGGAATCTCACCGGTGGTATTTTTGTCAATCAAAAGAAGTTGGAATAAATAGCTGAGTTGGCTTTCCCGAAATTGAAGAAAGGGTTGCAAGCTTTCCTGTGTGCACTGCACGACTATAGTCGGTTTATTCAGAAGCTGGCGGTATACAGTGTTGTCCTCTATCAGCTTAAGGACGCCGACTTCACTTCTGGAAGTGATCTGACTTCAGCTAAGTCAGCTTTCGCAGCATTTGAAGAAAAAGGTTATTCGAGCCCCGATACTCCGACACTTTGATCCCGTTAAAGACGTGTCTACATTATGCTTCCACTAACGACTGGGCGTTGAGTTCGACTCTGATGAAGCCCCACGAAGATAAACTGTACTCAATCCGGTTCTGTGGCCGAGTCTCAAAGACAATGAAGTCAACTATCACGCAGCTGAGAAGGGGCTGTTAGCTTTACTTCATTGTTAAAGGTCTATTATACGCTTCTGGAAAGCAAGACACTCAACATGTTTACTCGCTTATCGACTTTGGATTGAGCGTACCAGCCCAAATCAATCTATACGGCCGAGCCACGAGTTTCGTGGTATTACTGTCGCCCTTTTACTTGAAAGTGAAGCCGGGTACGGGAGCGGGATGGGACTCAGCTGGTGTTGTTCAAGGGCGTAGGGAAACCAATCGTTATCGGGAAGTCGCGTTGCGACTCGCGAAAGATACCAGATAGCGGAGAAAGCTCGGCGAACACAACGCTCGTCTTTGTAAAAGAGAGCGTGATGCCATCCCGAACTCAGCTTGTTCATCCGAGGTAGTGGGTGACGTGTCAGCCGAGTCGATTTGAGAACCAAAGATCCTTGTTCAACGAAGGAGACCAAGTTTGTCTGTTTATGGAACGTGGCTCACAAGTGTCAGGCTGGATTGAAGAATAAAACCGGCCCGTCGGTGACACGGACCGTTCCGAGCAAAGAACAAGGTCGGAGAATTTGCATACGAGCTGGAACTTCCTGACAAGAGTTATTATCGGTCTTATCCAGTGGTGCATGTATCTCGGCTGAAAACGGTGACTGATTCGGGCAAAGACCCACTGCTCAGCTAGTGGACGAGCTCAGTGAAACCCAAGTTTCGATTTCGATGAAGAACTCCTTCAAGAAGATAGCTTGAAGTTGATGATAGCGCCGACAAATATGAAGTAGAAGCGATTCTGGATGACGATATGCCGTTATCAACTACCACCAACAGAGCTCAGCGGCTGCTCAATGTCGAATGGGTCGGCTACGACGAGCCGACATGGGAACCACTTACGAATCTTTCTGCGGAGGCTTACGGTTCGATTACTTACGGCAAAAGAACGCGAGAATCGTCTGCAGGTGGTGTAAGTATTGCAAACGAAAATAGCACTACAGTGCCACATGTTGACCACCACCCACCACCATGTGGCCGATATTCAGGCCTGGTGGAACGGAGAAAAATACTGAAGCCATTGCATGATTGTATATGAATGAAATGAAGTTATGGAAGACTCAGCCGAGTCGCTATGACTACAACTCGAGAAACAGCTCAGCGAAAACGGGACTGAATGACTGCGATAAAGACCGAAGCAAACGCCCACTGTCTCGAAAATAGCCTGACCTTCTCGATTGGTAAAGTCAGTGCAGCAGGAGACAGACTTGGCGGAGTCGGCTCGTTATGGTCGACGTCATCCTTCACAAGGGATTGAATGTACTCGGAATCGAACTCGGCAGGAGCAAACACCGGGAACTCAGGATGCAGCGGCTGGAAGCAGTGGTTGTAAGGATGCGATGACGGCATGCGTAGCCATCATGCACGACAAGGCTCATCACGGTCAACTTCGGCAAAGCTTGCCCTCCAGTCTGCGCTAGCTGGAAACCAGTCCATATTAGTCGCCGGAGCAAAGAGGACGGATGGAGCGAAAGTTCGGAATCCAGTGTTGGTGCGGGTCCAGATGAGTCACGCAAAGTAACGCCACTGTGTAGAGCCTGATACAGTGCCTTGACAATAATGTCCGCACGACGTTTCCGTTCCTTGCTGTAGTTAAACAGAGTTGGTGATCCAACTCGAGTTCACTGCGTGGGACGCCAGGATGCAAATCTGAATGCAAACCCAAGACAACATTTGAATCCACTACAGTAGAATGCGTGAATAGGCAACTCCTGATATGGATAAAGTAGAGAGGGTGTAAAAAAGAAGGAGGTTTGGTGAAATCGTCATGTGTACGGATTTCGTTCTATACAAATGACACGCTACCTTTCCTTATCAATGTCGAATGAAACCAGAAATTACGTATGGTGGTGGTCGACACTTTGTTTCAGGCCGCTTCACACCACCCTAACGCTGAAAATACACACTTTTGTTTCAGGCCGCTTAACACCACTTTAACGCTGTCAACATACACACTTTGTAAGGGTTTCCATCAAACTCACCAAGTTGCTCGAAAGCGTGAATCATGTTTTAGAGACGACCTCTCGTTTGATGCAGTATATAATACCTTAGTCCATTGGATGAATCTTGGCCGTAGTAATCGGAGGTAGCTTGAGGACACGGACGTGGGTCGTTTGAAGACCTGTCTCGTTATACGACGAAGCGTCGTCGACGGGCAACAACAATTATCGCTTCTGAAGTGTCATCTTCTCGTAGAGATCTACCATCCACTGCTGGTATATCCATGTACACATTCGACCCTTCCCCGTCCCAACATATTGCATATTGGTAGGCTTTTTGGAAAACCATCTGGGTTTCGCCGCCGTACCCAGAAATAAAAGTGGAAGCTTCTCGGTGCCGTCTCCATTGGTGTAGTACGCCATTGTGACGCGGGACTTGCTTTGCTTAAACGCTGGGGTGGCGTTCTTGCAAATAGATCCGCGTGGGGATTCGTTGTAGAAAAACGCAGACTCGTCCATCTTGAATACGTTGCACGGTGTGTATTGGCGTACGACTGCCTTCAGCGCCTCTTGCATTCTGTCGAAATCCACAGACGAGGACTCATCAAACACTCGATGCCAACGAAGCCCATGTCGCTCCTGCGGGCAACGCAACTAGGAGCGACCAAGCTTAGGCTGTTGTGCCTTTGGTATGCGCAACAGTTTCGCAAGCGTAGACGCGTAGTAAGCGATGATGACTCCGCTAAGGACGATTCCTTCTAGCTCCCAGAGCATGATAAGAAAAGAAGCTGGGCACGAGTTGGCTAATTCTTGCGGACATCGTGGGCAACAGCGTTCTCCATCAGCTTGGCTCGCGCTTTGAGCGTCCTGTTAATCATAGACTCGCTAGGGGATGAGTTTAGACTAAAACCCACCTTGGCCCATAGAGCGAGCTTACGGAAGGACATTGTGGTCGACGATTTGGCCTTGCTCCACAGCAGTAGCATTTGGTGTCTTGTAGGCCGAGTGCACTTGATAAGTTCTGCCTTCATCGTGTTGTCGAAGTGCTTAGTATGTAGCGAGAGAAAATTAAAGGGCCGCAATGGTATTCGCGCCTCAGTTCAGAATTAAAAACCTTCTCGTTGATTGGCGGATTCAGAATTATTCCCGGTGATTGGCAGGATTCTAAAATTCTTCGCGATGATTGGCGGAATTTTAAGATCATACCATCTGCAATCGCAAAAATCGCCTTTTCGAGTCACGGCGGTAACGTCCTTGAGAAGCAAGCCGAGTGCGTTGAAGAAACAGACCTCTTGGAGACCGAGTGGGACCTGTGCGGGGAAAGATTTGGAGCCGCTGCAGTTTGGAGAGCAGTGGAAGAAGACGTGGTCTGAGCCTCATTACCAGCTGAATCGCGTCGATGTCGCTTGGAACTTGGTCAAGAAGACGATTGATGACGAAGACGTTTACCAGCCTCCTGTCCTCGGCGACGTCTCACCTGTGGCCACAAGCACCCCAACCTTTGATTCCCTGATGAAGGGGGAAGTTAGGGAGCACTCGAAGCGGAGCACCCGAGCAGAAAAAGCAGAGGCAGATGGCGTAAGTGCCAGCGCCCCTTACAACTTTAACGCGCTCTGCGCTACGTCCTCATCCAATGACAAATATAGATCTGGCGCCCGTGGGAATCAGACTTTAAAAACCTAGTTATCTAAGTCGCGCAATCCAGCGCAGCTCCACTAACGAGACGGCAAAAATGCTCGGTGGAAGTCATCTTTGCTTTGTTCAAGAAGCCGTTGAAAGATAGTATTGGAATTTCCATGCTCGGTTGCCACACTGCATATCCTATTAAATTGAAGCTGATGGTCCACGACGAGTGCTGCCGATACCAAAACCAGTTCGACGTGCCAAAGGTTGATTTGTGCGTCGTTGTTTTTTTGCAGTGGAGCAAGGTCCAGGACATAAGTAGCTGAAGGATTCCGATAGACAGCGTCTAATGGTGAGCTCCAAGCGGATCGGTTGTAAGATGCGCCATTAGCATTGCGGCGTTGATTCTTCGAACACGACTGGACTGTGGCGAAGTGTGTACATCAAGGACGCAAGTGAGCTGCATAATAGTCCAACTTTTAGTGGCGTTCATGTTCACGTAGCGCATCGCCAGTGTGATGCGACGAAGCCTTCAACATGGCACCAGCTGATCTGGTTGCTCTGTAGACCAAGGCCGGGGTGTCGACGTCTAAGATCGACGCGACCAAGGTTCTATAGACAAGAAAACATCGGTTGTTCCGAGGGATAATGGCAGCACGAAAACATGCATCCTATTTGCTAAAGCCAGTAATGAAGCGCTGTCCCCGTTGCTCATTGACAACAAATTTTACTCACATACGACGTTGACCAATCTACGAACCTGTTGCTTTAATGTTGTGGATGCACCCTATTACTACCGACCATGCGCGACACTTCATAGATGTACTTGTCGTTGATTGTACTTACAAAACAAACAAGAACCGAATGCCATTGCTGAGCGCTAGTGTTCTGACTGGTATAAATATGATACTGCTTGTGGCACAGAGGTGGTATTTCATCACACACAAATTCGTCGGATGTGGATACTAGGCAAGAAACACAACAATAGCCGAGCTAGTCGGCACTTGTTGGCCTGCGCTGGGTTGCCCTTAGCGGTTCGGCGCTTCCGAGACGATGGTGTCTCGCTTCCGCCGAGACCAAGTGCCCCAAGCCAGTCAATACACAGAGGTCAGCTAAGCTGATTGCCTCTTGTTTAGATATCCGTGTCCTCCGCTAAAGAGCGGACGACAGCGCGTTATTGCTTTGACGGGTCGCCGAGAGCAAAGCCATCTCGACTAGAAGTATGACGATACCCGGACTATACGGCGTACCGGCCCGTCGAGTTCGGCAGGACTTGTTCCTTCGCGCTTAGCGAGACACGCCCTTCCCTGGGCCGACCTAGTTCCCTTGGCGCTACCCAGTCAACACCCTACAAGCTATGCCTCTTGGGTATCAGCGGTAACGGTAATCCGGCCCGTACAGGGACTTACCGGATAGTGTACACTTGTCTTGGACTTGGAAAGAGTTACTCTGATATAATTGTTTTCTCCTGGGAGCCCCCAATTGGCTCCTTCTATTGCTAACTATGTTCCTATACAAATACCAAGTTAAATGAAGTGTGGTCAACTCTCAACCGACCCTTCTCAAAGATCTCAATGTACACCCAAACTCAACGGACAGTCGAGTTCATCCAGTCGAGTAGCCGAGTTGCCAACTGACTTCGTACTCAGCGGATAGTACCGTGGCTGCCTCCTAACTGCAATATGTGAACCATCGCATCTGGCGTTCACTGCACCACAACTGCCCCGGCCATGCTACGAGCCGAGCTGGCAAGTGGCTTGGCCGAACTGGTGTGTCGCCACCTGTCAAGGTTACCACATTTACTCTCGCCTTACCCAACGCTTGACCTCCGACTGTCCTCAAGACACGCACTGATTCGCCGACTTGATGCTTCTTCTACGAACTGGTAATCTTCTGTTGGCTCACCGGCTCAGCCCGACCTCCTTCTGACTTGTTTCCGTGTGTGTCGGTAGCCCATATGGCTAAGAGAACCTCTTCTGCGTCGCCAGAACTCAGAAGTTCAGGCGGCTCTCTTATTTCTCTCTCAGGAGACACTTCACCGCTATCGCTTGAGTTACCAGCAGCTCAAGGCAACAGTCACACCGAAAATGACGCTGGAATGACTCCAGTCACTGTTCCATATCAGGTGATGAGGTCTGATGGATCGTTTGAGTCAGCTGAGATTGCCACTGGTGGTCACGCCTCTCCGTCGAATCCCTCCAAGACTGCCCGCGCAATTCATCCGGTAAGCACAGCTCTCGGATCGTTGAATTCACCAAGTTTGGTTCATAGACACTCATTCCTCCCTTCTTCTCACAGGACTCCCCTGCCCGATCATCTCTGAGCTTCCTTCCCAGCAGCTCAACTGAACGGGCGTCTTCAATCACTGTCGCCGCTGGTCCTCGGTTTCCTGGAGCTCGCCTCCTTGATAAGCCAGAGAGTCTTGACGTGTTCTTTGAATCAGTTTCACCGAATCCACATCTCTGAGCGATCAACCGACGGACCCTCACTCACGACCGGTCTTTCGCGCGTTAACGCCCAAGTCTATCCTTCGGATTCGAGACGGTGAAAACTCGGCTTTTCCCCTCGCCGATTCTCCTCCTCCTCGCCAACACTCGGATGAAGACCCAACGTTGAAGCCGATTCTGCCGAGCTTGGATTCCCTGGTCGATGACTCACAAGGATCTCAACATTCTCCAGATATGTATCCCGTGGATAATGATGTTTGATCTCCACGTCCGTCTCCTCTGCCGGGTCCACCGCATGCGATTCCGCTGCCTGGGTTCCGTCCGGATGGATTAATGGAGACTGGGATTCCTCCACGTCCATCAGCTAAGTCTTCGCCGTCTTAGCTCGAGTCTCAGTCTCACAACCAAGAGGTTTCTGCTGGCCAACTGGACCCAGCGGGGTCTTCTTCTGCTGGCCTCCGGAATTTAGTTGAGGTCTGAGTTCAGCCTCCAGCAGATATAGCTGAGCTCTGGATGCTACTTCAAGATTGTGAACGTATTCGTTCGGCTGAAGAGCTTGAGCGGACTCGGCTGATGGCTTATACTCTTCTACGACCCCCGCTTCCTGGCGACCGGCGTCACCGGAGAGATCTTTTGTCTACTCGTTCTCCGAATGAGATGCTATCACTGCTCCAAGCCGGCTCTTCACCTCCACCGAGCTCTTCCGAAGAACTAGCTCAGCTCAGGCACGACGTAACTCGGTTGCATCGCGAAAATGGTGCCTTAAGCCGGAGACTGGAGTCAGCTTTGGCGTCGACTGCTCGGCTAGAGGCTGAGTTGGTTGCGGTGGTTCGTGAGCGAGACAAGTGGAAACAATCCTCCAGCATGAATTCTACCCTGCTGACTTCCTACCGATCTACCATCTATCGGCTGGAAATGGAGAAGAAATAGTCAACTCGGCTAGAAAATTCCCATATTGACGCCATCCAAGAACACGTGGACGGGCTCCATCGCATGATTGAGGATTGGAACAAGGATTGTCAGCTCCTAACTGATCAGCACACGGAACGCAGGGTGTCCTATAACGCCTTGAAGGCTTTGTCAGACACTTACTTCCGTCGTGCAGCAAGTTTGGCGACTTCAGGTAGTGACAAGCTGAATCTTCGGTTGGCACACAAGACGATCGAGGAGCAAAAGCGCACAATTACCCGTCTCAAGAACCTCCTCCTTTCTGCGACAGATTCAGAGGTGGCGATGGCTGCAGCTGCTGGTCTTGACGCTCCAGGTCTGACCCCAAGAGATCTCAGCTTGAATGCCCGTTTGTGCCGACTTCTCGAAGCACGCTGGCCTGAAATTGCACTGATGCAGTCAGATGAGTCTCGTGAGATCAGCTTGCAACTTTCAGCTCAGTCAAGTGGTTCTGTTGGACAGTCAGGTTCAAGTGGGCCTGTTGGGCAGTCGACTTCCGCAACCTAAGCTGTTCTAGACCTGTCTCTTCCTTCCCGTGTCAAGTTAACGACTCTGAAGCCGACTTCCACGCCTACGGATCAACCACATCGAGTTCCAGAAAGCCCTTATCGTCGGGATCACCTCATTCCGGTGACTCTCCCTTCCGTCCCTGGATTGATCATGCTTCCATCGACTACGTCTGTTCGACATCAAGCTCGACTGATTTAACGAGCATAGCATCCGCTGCTGTAGTGTTGACTTCGCTGAGTTCGGCGGACACTGTTCCACCTCCGAGCGCTTATGAGCCTCCTACAGCATCGGCTCGACTTGTTTCATCGGTAGCTGAGTCCCGATCGCCGACTCCATCTACCCCGGCTGGTATCATCTCGACAAGGCCCTTCGGGATGACCAAGGGTACTCACCCCAAGAAGAAACCGAGGAAAGATGTCTCCACCTCGGTCAAGCCCAAGGTTGCTGTCTCATCTCCTTTGCGTCGATCATCTCGAGCTGCATCGGTCATTGCCAGGGCTATTAGTCGAGTCCAACTTGAGGACTTCGAGACGTCTGATGTCGTTACTCTGGGTCCCGCGAAGGTCAAGTCGGCTGGAACTCCCAACTCCCAAGCTATGACTGGCTCTGGTACATCAGTATCTCTCCCTTTCGAAGCCAACTCTTCTGATGCCGAGCAGGAGGAGATTCGCCGACCTCCACAGTCTCCTAAAACCTCTTCATCGAGGTATTCGGGTCTGATGACGATAACAGTGATGATGCTGACGCAAGCAGAGAAGAATCCTTCCGTTACTTCGTCCGTACCAAGCCAGTTGTCGTTGTTGCTTCCTTCACAAGCTTCGGGTCTTCCCTGCAGTTCTCTTCCACCAGCACAGGGAGCCGGAAAGTGTCTACATCAATCGCCTTCTCACCCAGCTCCCAAACGGCTTCGATACGATTCCACTAGCAATTCTGGTCTGGTCACGTTCTTCTCCGACTGTTTCCCGGACTACAACACTTGTTGATCACTCTTCAGCCGGGTCCATTTCGGCTCCCAAGAACTTAGTATCTTAAAAGGTGGCGTCTCTCCAGTCAGCTACTGCGGACTCGTCACTGCCGACTTCTCCACAATCTGCATCTCAGACGTCAGCTTCGAGCGTCCAGCTGTTACGAACTCAGCTCTCTCTCCTATGTTGGCTAAGAATTCCGCATCCAAGAGTCCGGTATCGGGAGTATCATTAGCGAAGAAGTCGACTCCTACCGGCTCGGCTCCTTTGGACACAGTATCCGCTAAGTTAGCTTCCGCCAAACCATCGACACCCAAAGGAAAAGGTCGGAAAAAGGGGTCGCCCAATTCGGCTTAAGCTGTCTCAAGCAAGTCCAGCCAAGTTGACGGTGCTTCTACATCTTCTGGCCCCTTGGCGTTACGGATTACTCAGCTGAGGACTCAAGCTGCTCAAGCAACAGCCCGTGATAAACGGTGACAGAGCAAGTGAAGATATCGGTTGAATCCTCCGTTCTTCCACCCTGGGTCTGCTCATTGTTGGGAGAAAATCCTCTTGTCGTGTCGGGTGGCTATCAAGATGGAGGTTATCGACGGGAAGCGTTATGTCTGTCCGACGCCTTCCTCCTTGGAAAGGGTTATAGCTTTTGCTGACATTCAATCACACCAGCATCCTTGTTGCCGCTTGATGTCGAAATTCCCAGTTGAGCCCTTCTTCATATCTCCGTCTGTGATGGCTCGAGTACGGGCATCAGGATATCAGTTAGCTTCACTAACGGAGGTCATCGTTCAATGGTGGCGCAAATTACGGGGAGAAGAAAGTGATTGGGTGCGTTTTTTCATCGCTCTATGGGAGCGTCTGAACTGGATAGAGGACTCGAGTGTTGTTTTGGTTTACACCCAAATTTGCATCCTAGTGTTCCACTTAGCGAGCTTGAGGTCATTCACCAATTGTGGTTTAAGTATAGCAAGGACAGAAAAGCGTCGTGCGGACAGCCTTCGTCCTCTTCTCAAGGAATTATGTCAAGCTCTGCACAGTGGTGTTACTACGCATGCCTCAGCTGGACCAGCGCCGACCCTGGATTCCGAATTCTTTTTCGACCCATTTGCCCCATTCGCTCCGGCGGCTAATATGGCCTGGTTTCCAGCAAGCGCGGACAGGAGGGCAAGTGTTGCTGAAGCTGACCGTAAGGAACCTGGTCGCGCGTGGTGGTTGCGCTCGCCGTCTTCTCATCTTTACAACCAGTGTTTTCAACCGCTACATCCCGAATTTCCGGTGTTTGTCCCTGCCGAGTTCGATTCCGAGTACGTCCAATCCCACGTGGAAGATGATGTCGATCCAAACGAGCCGACTCCATCCAGTCTGTTTCCTACTGCGCCAACTCCTGCTAATCGAGAAGGCCTGACTATTTTCGAGACATTGTAGGCGTTCACCTTAGTGGTTTTCACATTCACTTAGTCCAATTTCCAGGCACTTAGCTGAGTTGACGTTCGACAGTAGTTATTACGTCTCAGATGGGTCCCCACGACTTCATTTCAACTCATACAATGGCTTCAGTAGTTTTGTTCCATCCCACCAGGCCTGAATCCTGGTCACCCGGGTCAACTTGTGGCACCGTAGTGCTAGTTTTCGTCTGCCACTTGCACCATCTGCAGACGATTCTCTCGTTTCTTTTGCCGTAAGTAATCAACCAATAGACCCCCCACATGACAAGTTCGAGAGTGGTGCGCATGTCGGCTTGTCGTAGCCGACCCATTCGACATTGAGCAGCCGCTGACCTCTGTTGGTGGTAGTTGATAACGGCATATCGTCATCCAGAATCGCTTCTACGTCATATTTGTCGGCGCTATCAACTTCAAACTATCTTCTTGAAGGAATTTTTCATCGAAATCGAAACTTGGGTTTCGCTGAGCTCGTCCACCAGCTGAGCAGTGGGTCTTTGGCCCGGGTCGGTTACTGCTTTCAGCCGAGATACATGTACCACCGGATAATATCGATACCCACTCTTGTCGGGAAGCTCCAGTTCATATGCAAACTCTTCAACCTTCTTCTACTCGGAACGGTCCGTGCCACCTATGGGCTAGCTTCTTTTTCAAACCAGTTTTGACCCGTTCCATGAACAACCAGACTTGGTCTCCTTTCGTTGAACAAGGACTTTTGGTTCTCCACCGACTTGACTAATACATTTTCTCCCAACCTGGATGAGTTAGCTGAGTTCGGGATGGTCTCGCGTTCATATTTACCAAGATGTGCGTTATGTTCTTCGGTTCGCCGAGTCTCCTCGGCTATCTGGTATTCTTTAGCGAGTCGTAGTGGGATTTCCCGTTAACGGTTGGTCTCTCTACGCCATTGAACAACATCAGCTGAGTTGCCATGTCAGCTTTGATAGTAGATGTCATTGCTTTCAGCGTGGACGGGCGTCCCATCGGTGCACCAAGTAGAAGGGTGGTTCACGTCGAGTTGGATCACGCGAGTTGTTAGGGCATGGACCATTCTTTCAGCTATGTCGTCCCATTCGACTTGCAGCGGGTCTTCTACATACACACGGATAGTCTGGATCATCGTCTTGACTGAGCGTTCTTGTTGGCCGTTAGCTTGAGGCCTATAACTCAGTGTTGCCCTAGATCGTGACTGCATCAACTCAGCGAACGCTTGGAAAACTTCGTTCATGAAGTGGGGATCTCTATCGTGGCGGATTAAAGATGGAGCACTGAACCTCCGGAATACACATTCTTCAAAACCTTTCGCCACTTCGAATGCTCCCGTATCACTCATAGCTTTTGCTATCACGAACTCTGTGAATTGGTCTTGGAAAAGCAATAGCGCTGTGTTGCCCCGCTGAGTACTTTGTAACGGAATTACGAAATTCATTAATACCAGTTGGAATGGGCGCTCAGATACAACATCGCCTGGTGAATAGCCCTTTAGCTGGGGCTTGCTTTGCTCGTGCTGCGATCTTCACATGCTAGGACGTGTTTGAGTACAGCAGCATATAACCCCACCCAATACAACTCAGCTTTCACGCGATGAAAGGTCCGTACAATTCCTTGGTGACCTCCTCCTTCTATCGAGTTGTGGCAGTTATGGAGTACTTCGTCGATCATCGTTGTTGGTATCACCAGTCTCAGCTTCAGATCGCCATGATCAGGCTCAACTGTTCGCCGTCTCTGACCCTGATAGTACAGCAGACTATCTTCACTGAGTACGAAGTTGCCGGCTATTTTGCTTGCTCGCTGAGTACGACGGTGTGTGAGCCCATCGATCTCTCCTCGAAGCAATGCTTTCAAGTCGGCCCACTTCAATTCCTCTTCTTGAACTCTTGATATGCGTCGTCAACGTTCCGCTTGCACCACTACTGGATCAATGTCGGTTGCATTGGGCACGCGATTCTATCCAGCTGGTATTCGAGTCGGTCCTTCTACTCGGCTCCTAAATGAACTCGGCTCTGGTGACTCAAACGTTTCTCTTCTAGGTCTGGTAGGATGGTTGTGTCGTCTCCAATTGACTTCTGTATTCGCCTAGCCGACCTTGGTGGTTCCTCCGCTGGGTTCAGCATGGTTTCATCATTGAAGTGGGCTCGGCGGGTTTGTCGTCTGGTCATCACTGCTATCCGATCAACTTCCACGTTGTTTTCTCTTGCCCCTTCGTATATAGTTCTTCAGAAATCCGATTCAGCATCTTCAACTCGGCGTTTCGTTCGCCGCTGATACCCCACGACCCGCTTTGTTCTCCGGAGCTTCCGTAGCGAGAGAGTCAGCTGCTGCGTTCTAGCAACGTACTACATGCAAATAGCGAACTGACCTTAGCCTCTCAGTCATCCCTTTGTGGCGTGCCAACTCAACTTTTAACGTATCCTTCTTACACGCGATCACCCCCATGGATTGCTGGATTGCAAGCCGCGAGTCTCCAACACTTACTAGTTCGGTTATTCCACGGTCTAAAGCTGCGGCTACACCGTTATTCATACCAGTGTATTCAGCTATGTTAACCCTAGTGGACAAGAGGTACGCACTCGCAGCGATCTCAATGTCCCATGCCGGTAAACGTCACAGGATCCAATAGCAGCTTCCATACCCACCATTCTTCTCAGTCTTAGCGGATCCGTCGGAGGACAGTACATAACCTTCAAAGACTCGAGGCAGGTGCGCATACAACAGTGCTGGGTCTAATCGTACCACCGCCGAGTTCTTCAAAGGAGGGGAAATGTGCGCGAGCGATTCGTCGAGTCCAATTTGTGGAGTGATAGATGCCTGCAATATCTGAGAGAAGTCGACATCCCGCTCTCGGACCCGTTTTACCTTAAGATGGAAGGGTGACAATAACACTGCGAAGTCTCATAGCCCGACCGTAGAACGATTTAGACTGGTAAAAAAACCCACTCCAAGGTAGAAAAGCGAGTAAACACCGTGAGTGTTTTGCTGGCTAGCAGTTTATAGCAGACTTTCAGCAAATGGAGCAAAGCTAATAGCTCCTTCTCAGCTGGATGATAGTTGACTTTGTTGTCCTTGAGGACTCGGCCACAGAACCGAAATGGGTGCAATTTATCATCGTGAAGCTGCATCAAGGTGGAACTCAAAGCCCAGTCGTTGACGAAAAGCATAATGTAGACATCCTTTGATGGGTCGAAGTGTCGTAGTGTTGGAGCTCGGACGACTTTTTCTTTCAATGCTTCAAAAGCTGACTTAGCTGAAGTCAGGTCATTCTCCGAAGTGAAGTCAGTATCCTTAAGCTGGTAGAGGACAGTTCCGTATACTGCCATGCCAGGTTCTGAATGAACCGACTATAGTAATTCAAGTGCGCCTAGAAAACTTGCATTCCCTTCTTCGATTTCGGGGGGGGGGGAAAGGTAACACAGCTATCTCAGCCAACTTCTTCGGGTTGGCAAATATATCACTCGGCGAGATACCATGAGAGAGGAAATTAACGGTCTGTTGCACTTGGGGAAGCTGATGCTGATTCTGCAACGCAGGCGAATCGAGTCAATAATCAATCTAGCATGGCTAAACATTCATCTCCCGAACATGTTACCATCTGGTCCAGCACCAACGCCTGGAGTGGATCGACTAAGTTAAGGCACGGTGGTCCGCTTCGAACTTGGTTGGGTAACTCGGCTCAGGGGTTAGCTGAGTTCCCCCTGCGCTGTGTTGACTGCGCTGAGTTGCGGCTGCTTCCTCACTTGGCGGGCACGTTTGGCATAAGCAGTCCATCCACCACGGGGTTGTACAAAACCCCACAAGGCATTGTCTATTAGCCGCTGACAAATCATACGGGCTCTTCAAGCCAAACGGCATTCGAAGCCACTCAAATGTCCCAGCGCACAGACAAAAGCTGAGATTTTTCTAGCCCGTTGAGTCATCATAACTGCCAAAATCCGCTAACCGCGTCCAGGGAGCAAAATCAAGGGTAGCTTTCCAGCTCAGTCAGCAGATCATCCACAAACGGCATGGCATATTCCATGAGCACCGTGACTGTGTTGACAACCTTGTAATCGATACACAGACGGTATCCACCCCATTCTTCTTAAGTACAAAAACAATTGGTGATGCCTAAGGACTGTCCGAGAAGGCAATCAACTCAGCTTCCAATAGACCCTTGAGGAGTTCGTACAACCTTTTCAAATACTTGGCAGGTGTCCGCCGGGCTCGTTGTTTAATCGACTGATATCCTTGAACGTCGATATCGCAAATGACACCATAAGGCTGGTGGTGAGAACATGATACCTTCATGACGGTTAGACATCTTTACCAGCTGTTGTTGTTGCTCCGGTGTTATCACTGCACATTATTTCCAGCGTAATCGAGAACCGTACGCGTCAAGCCATTCAAATCAGACAGAAAAAGCCAACTAGCGAAGTAGTCCTCCAGATCAATCTCATTAGCTGAGTGTTCGAACTGCTATATTCGCGCTTTCATCGTGCACCGTTGTTACAGCCAGGTCTCGATCATCACCATCGCTGCCATGAGACGAAGTCGCAAATCTTCTTCAGGGTCGTCTGCAAGTGATTCGTCACTCACATCGATTTCTTCACTCCACAGCCTTCTGCTGGACGTCTCTGCTGGGTTTGTGCTAGTTTTCTCTCCGACTTCTCCAGTGATAGCGGGTACTGTCATTATCGTGCTAGGCAGATCATCCCTCGTGCTGAGTGACTCACTCGAACCGATCTCGGCTACCCAAATCACTGGGGTAACGGAGTCTATCACCCCTGCCAAGGTGCGGAATGTGTCCGTGGAGTTTACTAACTCAGCTGAGGACTGTTTGAATTCAGCAGATTCCATCCTTAGACTATCCTCGGGGTCAGCAAACTCAGCGGATGAGCATTCAGAGTCGGAACACTCAGTAGCAGGGCGAGTTTACCCTCAGGGAATATAGTATCCCTCCCGGGCCGTCCAACCGCTCCCAACGCTGTGCGCAAGTGGGTTCTGTTTCTCGGCTGCTGGAACTGTGTTGTTCCCGCGGTATCACCCCAGTCGGGGTTTCATACTGTCGTTTTCCATTGCTGGTGGTTGTTGTGCGATCCACTCGTCGTACAATCGTTGTTCTTTTCTCAACAGATCTTTATCCCTAGCTGATTCGAAAGCTAGAACTTGCCAATCACGGTATTTCGCTAAGTTGAGCCTCACATAGCCATTGTCTGGTGGAAGTTTACCATGTGGTGCCCAAAGCTTCACCGGGAAGTGAGCGGGACACCATACCAATTTACAGCCGACGTTCGTAATCATTACCCGTATGGCCTTGCCCTTGGGATTATGCGCAACCGTCGGAATCCAATCATTAATGCGCCGAATCCACATCTCATAAGTATCACGACTCGGCTGACGGTTGTCGTAGGCTGAACTCAACTGTCAGCCGACTCGGCACATTCAACGATTCAGTAGGACCATCAGTTGTTTGGTTGCCATTCTCCGTTTCTCCTGACTCAGCGTTGTGTGACTTGAGGAGTGGTAGTACAACTTCGTCTGGCAATTTCGCTGTTGAGTTATAAGGGTCCAGTCTTATTCCTCAGGTATCATAAAATCGGTATCCACTATCAGGTCAACACCTGCATGATGTGACATAGCACAGATTTCAAACTCGTAGACGATATTCCAGCCGAGTGTAACTTTAACCACTGCCCTCGTCGTCGTTGGCACCTTGCCTATGCCGATTCCTTGCACATTGATCTGTAAATCAGTGCTTGCATTCCGCTTCAATCGCAGTCGCCGCGCGAAAGATCACTAATAGCTGAGACGTTTGCCCCAGTATCGAGTAGAATCTTCGTCCGCTCGTCATTTTACCTCCCCCCCCATCACTAGAGCTCGCATACGAACTCGGCGATCGAACTTTTGTGCCGATCATCAGCCCATGCGCTCTCCGGGACTCAGTTTCACCGTCATCACACTTCCACCGGCTTTGTCGCCGGGTCTCTACTCTCGCACTCATAACAACTCGGCAATCTTCCTCTGAATAGCTGAGTTCAACATTCCCGTCAATTTCACATTTAAGTTCGTCATTGTCTTCACCCCATTTACCGGGTCGTTGTGGTGCTTCGCCTACAAAAGCAAACACGTAGCTCGCTTCCACCACTCAGCTGACTGTGACGGCCCGTTATTCTCCAACCCAGTCAGTGTTGGCGGGCCTCCGAGTTTAAATCCTTCGGCTCGTAAATGTCGTGGAGCTCAGCTGGCACAGCTGACTTGTCGACTGACGTTCGGACAAATTTGGTGAGCATTTTCCAGACGCTGGAACAACTCACAGCGCCCGACTTCGTGTACCTGTTTGCAGAACTTGCAGCGTCGACGGCAGAAATGTGCTGAGTGTCCATCGCCATCACACGCGGCGCATGGTCCGTAGCGAGGGCGCTCGCGTGAATCATCTCGGCGATCACGACGACCGTAACGTGGGCGTTCACGCGAGTCATCACGGCGATCTCTGCGCTCAAAACGCTGGCGTTCACGCGAGTCATCTCGGCGGTCTCGACGGTCAGAAGTGTTGAACTGTTGACTGGCTGTAGCCGAACGTTTACTGTTTGAGTCGGCTCGTCCAGCAGAGTCCTTGGAGCGGTCGCTGACTTCCCCTGCGTCGAGATGATCTTGATCTGGGTCTGAATCAGTCTCGATATAGTCACTGTAGTCGTTATCTTCATCTGCCGAGTCCGCCGACCGGGCCCGTCGACTTGGCTGTCGCTAGTCGACACCGCGGTAGAGTTCATTAACTGTTGCATCGGCAAGTGCGACTCGGCGATCACGGCCTTCATCTCGACGACTTCGGCGGTCATCTCTGCGGGATTCGCGTCTGTCGTCGCTCCGAGGCTCGCTCCGCCGACTTCCATCTCCACGCTGAGTGTTGTCTCCGCGCCGAGTCTCTCTGGCTTTACCTGACACCGGTAGGTCCCATTGTTTCTTACGTTTTTCCCCAAGATACGTCGATTTATGATTTGTTCAACACGGTGAATGTGAGTGAGCTGGAGCGGGTATAACAGATCCATGATCTCATCGTCCCCGCAATGGAGCAAGAACTGCTCTACATGCTCAGCAGCATCTGCTCCGTCCTTTCCATACTGGATCTTGGCAGTGCGTGCGTATCTATTCAATCGGACAAGGAAGTCACCAATGGGTTCCTTCTCTTTACGTCTCGCTGAGTAGTATCGAGTACGCGCCGACTGATCGAATTGAGAACAGTAATAATCCAAGAACTGCTCGCTGAGTAGGCTCCACTTCTTCTGAGTCCGCCGGTCCAACTGGCGGTACCAGCTTTTAGCCGCTCGACCCAAGCACAGTGAGAACGGCTCGCACCACGAGTTCTGAGGCATTCGATTTCCTTTCATCTCATAGATGAATCTCTTCAACCACTGCAACGATGCGTCCGACCGAAATCGTTTCCCATCAAATTCAGTCCTTTTGTCCAGGGGAAATGGGTTCTCAATTCCAGGTATTGCGTGTCGTTCCGATCGACTTCATCGTAGCTGAGTCGACAGATTTGCTGTTTCACTGACGCTTCACAGTCACCGGAGTGGCCGTCATAACTCGGCTTATGATTTGTTTTCCTCGTCTTCGAGCTCGGCTTCATCGTCTTCATCACGAAGGTAATCATAACGACCCACTTGCTCCTTCGCTTGCTTCGGAGACTGCAACATGTGTGAGTCTTTGAAATACGGAGTCCCTTCGGTGGATCGGAATTTACCCGCTCGCTTATACTTTCAGGCGTCTTCGGAACCGGGACCTTGCTAGGATCTTCGACAAGCTCGGCTATGCGTTTGGCGATCATCGGTTGAGGTCATGGGGCTTTCTCCAAACCAAACGCTGCTCGTAGTCGGCGTTTCCAGTGGGTCAACGCCATGCCGGCTCGGCGGAGACCCCAGCCGGATAAGATCAAGCTGTTTGGACGACCATTGCAACGGTAGCCCATTGCCCTCAGCAGCAGCACCGTATCTTCCACGCGTTGGTTGATACTAGTACTGTTCACCGGTTGAGTGAGCTCCGGGACTAAAATCGGCCATTTTGCTTGAGCCATGGCCACCGGTGAGAATATCATCATCCACTTAGACTGGGACCTCATCTCTTCGCCGAGTCGCGCCAACACCTTGTTCGCACTCGGCGTGTCGGTCGGTTGTAGGCGTGGTGTGTGACATCGACGTTGGAAAGGCCCACCCCAATCGCACAACGTGTGCGAAAGATCGCCCCTCAGTTCCGCGAGAAGGTATCGAATCTGCTCAAGGGACAACTTTCGGCCAAGATCATACGACACTCAACGTCTCAGTGGGTCTCACCAATCGTGGTGATCATTAAGAAGAATGCTGTGGACATAAGGTTGTGTATTAATTACCGCCTGGTCAACGGTCTCACCAAGCTGATTGTCTACCCGATGCCCCTGATCAACGATCCGCTTGAGGATCTGGACAAGGTGCTGTGGTATTGCTCGCTGGATATGGCGAGTGGCTTCTGGGTTGTGTCTATGACGGATCGCGCTCATGCCATCTCGGCATTCACCACGCCATTTGGCCTGTTTGAGTGGAACCAGATGCCAATTGAATTGGAGAACGCCCCACAGATCTACCAGAGACTGATCGACTACGCACTGTACGGCTTCTTGCGGATCCCACCAGCAGCGGATCGAGGATCCTCAACGGACATCTTCGAAGGAGGAGATCCGGAGGAAGTAGGTGAACCTTCCGTACTGGGCGTCGATCCTACATCGATGACATCCTTGTCACGACCGGATCCTGGGATTATATGTGCTATCGAGTGAAGCTCCTGCTCGCCGCCTGTGACAAGTGGAATATCTCGATCAGTGTCGCGAAGCGTTTCTGGGGACTGAAGAAGGTAGATTACCTCGGACATCGTGTATCCATCGAAGGCTTGGAGGCTCATCCAAAGGATCTCAGTGCGCTGGTGGATCTGCCATTCCCGAGATCGCAACGGTCTATGCAGTCGGTCTTGGGTAGTCTGAACTACTACGGACGCTTTGTTGAAGACATGGCGGTGTACGCGTCGGTGTTGTACGAGCTGCGAGAAGTGGATTTCGCCGCGATGCGTGCTGAGAGCGGGATTGCTGTCAACGAAGGGAAGATAGGCCGGGAGATCCTCGAAGGCGGGGACCCCCAGTTCGATCAAGATCCGGAGGCGTCAGAGCCGAAGTGGATCCGAGCTAGAGCAAAGTTCTCCACACTGAAGAACAAGATTGCGACGATTCCGATCCTCCGACACTTTGATCCGGACAAACAGCCTGTGCTGATTGTCTATGCCAGCGAGTGGGCAGTGTCCGCCTCCCTGGTGCAGGATCACGACGGCACATACTTGCCCGTGATGTTCACGAGCCGCACGTTGAAGTCGAACGAGTTGAACTACGGCGTCGTGAGAAGGAAGTGCTAGCGCTGCTACGTATGCTGGATCTGGGTTATTCGATGTTGGTCTGCAGATCAATCAAGATCCTGACGCTGCACTCGACGCTGGCCTGGCTTTTCCGCGCCGCAGGGCTCCAAGGGCGTCTTGGGCAATGGGCCGCGCTGCTATCGCCCTGGACGTTAGAGATCACTAAGTGCACGAAAAGCGAGGATGAGATCTTGGGATCGCTGGCTGCGTGTGTAACGCCACGATCGATAGTGGATCAGGCGCTGGTAGCAATTGCACCGCGGAAAGAGCCCCGCCGAGCAGTACAGACTCCGATCCCTACAGTAAAGCCCGACGAGGAACTCCTGGTCGCTAGTTTCGATGGATCCGCCCAAGTCAAACGCGGCGGAGGCGCCTTCAACGCTATCGTGTGGAGGTTGCCCGAGTGGACGGTGGTCAAGGCGGAATCAGTATGGGCAGAAGATATGACGGTCAACGAGGCGAAGTACGGTGGACTGGGGACTCCAATTTGGTGACCCGACAGATGAAGGGCGAGATCGACTGTAAAGCTCCCGTGTTGACGTTGTTGCGGCAAAGAGCTCTACACCGTCTGAGATCCTGGCCGGATCACGACCTGCTTCGTGTCAAGCGAGTATGGAACGCAAGCACAGGAAGTCTGGCGAGTGCGGCGTTACAGTGGGAAGCAGGTACAGAAGTGACGGACGACCAGATACTGAAGGATCTGGTGACGCTCAATCGGGTACCCGAGATCCTGACCCAGCTGTTGAGGGTAGTACGCTTCGCGTTGCAGCCATGGCGACTAGATCCCGCCGGAAGGTCACCAGACCCAGTGTGCTGCACGAAGAGGCGGTCCGCCAGCTGAGAGTGGATCGGATCCGACAAACTCAAGACGAAGAAACGTGGACCATGAACCTCAAGAAGTACCTTCGGGAGGATGTGAAGGATCTTGAAAAAGACGAAGCTCGGGTGTGCAGCATCGTGGCTGCTGACTATAGTAGGATCTACTTACTACTACCGCCGTCTGCGAAGGTGGAGGAAAAGAGAGACGGGTTGCTTCGTCTGGTCGTGCACGAGACACTGCACGAAGATCTACTGCATCACTACCACGTCAGCCGGGAGGGCGGTCATCGGGGGATCAGCCGAACATATCACCGGATCCGGGATCACTTTTATTGGCGTGGACTTTTCAGAGCGTACGGCGGTTCGTATGTGAATGCGTGAATTGCGAGACCGGCAAGGAGCGACCGACCATACATGGCGAGTCACCCAGCAATATCCAGGCCACCTACTCTTTCCAAGTCATAGCGATGGATCACGTCCCATCGCTGCCCAAGTCGTACAGGGCCACACGGAGCTCCTAATCTGGGTGGATCTGCTCACCGGTTACGTCTTCGTCAATGCAAGTGCGTCCCGGACAGCCCAAATGATCGTGGAAACCTACGAGGAATTTGTGTTCCGACGCTTCGGTGCGAACGAGGTGATCCAGCATGACGGGGAGTCTGTCTTCATGTCTGACTTCTTCAAGGTGTTCAATCGGATCCTGGGTCAGAGACAGCGAGCCGCCATGGCTTATAGACCTCAGGCGAACGAGACTGCGGAACGTATGGTGCAGACGGTGACGAGATCCATCAAGAGGTATGTCGAGGACGAGAACCAGCGCGACTGGGACGAGTACGCAAAGCGCCTGACGTTCGCTATCAACACGGCACATGATCGGATCCGAGGTGACACCCCGTTTTATCTTGCGCACGGTTGGGATCCACGCACGACGCTAGAGGCAACTCTCCCGCTGGGCAGCACGAGACGCCGAGATCGGGATCCACACCGATGGCGGTACCGAATCCAGCGCTATTACCGGCAGGCGAGAGCAGACGTGAACGAGAAGTTGAAGAAGGCTATTACGGATCGGGTCGAACGCCACAATGACAGCGTGTATCCGCATCGGGTCGAGGTCGGCACTCGAGTGTGGCTATATCTGGATCGAGTCAAGGAAGGATACGCGCGGAGGCTAGCGCATATGTGGCATGGTCCCTTCCGAGTGTTGGAGATGGTGCAACCTTTTGCTGCTCGATCGGAGACAGCCGGAACATATTACCACCTTTTCCGGTGGTGCATGTGTCCAAATTGAAGCCTGTGAGATCCGTTGATGAGGCGGATCGTCTCGACTTCGACGAGGCGCTGGTTACCTGAAGACAGTTGGAATCGAGAGCTAAAAGAGGGGGGGGGGCGAAGTCGAGACGGAGAAGTCGGATCCATGCTGAAGTGATTGTGCCACGAGGCGCTCCTGTCACAGTCCACGAGAGCCGCGATCAAATCTTGGGGCGGATCCCGTCCCTCTGCGACCACTCCGTCTTCGGACCGCAAAAGAAAACGCATGAACACCGGATCTAGCAGAAAATTCAGGTCGCAGCAGCCCGTCCGGCAAGCTTTCTCGAAGATCTGATCTTGTAGATCCGGAACTTTGCGCGAGCGTGCGAGCTCCGATTCTTGCGCCCATGGTAAAAAAACGCGAACCACGCGTGCGCATCGCGCTCGGACTTTGGGATCGGGAAGGAATGATTAGCTTCCCGTATGCCTGACGGTGATCCTCCTCGTAGGCCCGATAGCTCGTTGCAAGCGCTGCCACGTCGGCGGATCTGGCTGGATCAAAAGCCAGCGGCTCCAAGGCTGATACGTCAAGGCCTTTCACGGCTCCCCCCTGTACAGCGCCAGGTTGTTCTCCTTCATGAGCAAGCCCGGAGCGTAACGCGAAGGCTCCAGTTGCCCCCCACGACTGGTACGCTCAGGAAACATCCACCCGGCCGGGAGAACCCGGTTGTCGATCAGGATTCGGGGCGTGAGGGTATCGAGGGTAAGCACACTAATTTGGGAAGGATCCCAATGTGCTACCCCGTCCGCGACACGACCCGCGGCTGATGGAAGCCGGGGAGAAAACTGTCCTCAGAATCGAACGGCTGGGAAGCGGGATCCGTGGCGGGTGTAACGGTAGAAAGGGTAGGATCGGGTGTACCGGCCGCCTGGATCGCGCCATCCATATCTTCCTCCGCGCTTCAGCGGAGTTCGGATCTTGGTCGACCACGATGGGCGTAACTTGAGATCCCGCTCCACCGGAGATCTCCGCAGAAAAACTGCGTCGACCGGGATCGCGCCAGAGCCAGTTGGAGTTCGTCATTGTCGGATCCACTACTGCTAGAGCTGGAACCGGGATCGGAGCTAGATCCAGATCCTGTACCGGGGAAGTCATAGTCTCCATCACCGACCTCAGCCGCGGCGTCAACAAGAGATCCAACGAGGATCCTGGTTGGACTGAAGGCACCTTCGAGGCCAATCCGGAGGTAGTTGCGCCATCCACCGCAGGGATGAGGAACGAGGCACCTTCTTCGGCGGGCTCGGATCCTCGTAGGGAGGAGAAGCGGGTGGACTCAAGAGCCTCTTGGAAGAAGCCTGGTCACTGCGAGCCATGGAATTAGACCGACCGCTACGTCCCACCGACGAACTCCGCATGGTGGCCGAGGCGAGCGACACTAAGCTGTCGAGAGCGCTGTCCCGCTCCATGACGGCCGAGTCGTGCTTGCCTAGGAGGCCTTGGTGATCTTGCGACAGAAGCTCGTGCTGACCGCCGAGTCGATCGAGATGTTGGCGGACCAGCTGGTACGCTTGCTGCATGTCGGAGATCTGCTCAAGGAGATCTCTCTGGGCCTTGAAATATTTCTGCCCCTCCTGCATACCATTGTCGAGGTCCAGGCGCGCCTGATCGCGCCGCTGGCGAGCTGAGTCAGTTGGGCCACCGTAAACTCCAGATCCCGCCGATCTTGAGCGCCGGCGCAGATCTTGGTGTTCGCACTGGGCACCTGACCCTGGGTCCCCTTGAGTTCTTGAGTGATCGTGTCGCGAGCAGCTTCGAGTGTCTTGTGATCCACGGGGAGATTACGGAGCTGGTATTCAGTCATGTGCAGTGAATCTTCGGCAGGCGCGTAATCCCGATCAGCTGCTCCCAGCGAACGCTTCAGGCGCTCGATCTCTTCTCGGTCAACATCTAGCTTACCCACGGTATGATTGTGAACCCTGTGAAGATCTGCACGGCGACGCTCAGCCTTGTCAAGAAAACCCTCTAGCTCGAGAATCCGCTCACCTCGGGCGTGCAGCTCGATCCGTGCAGCATACAGATCTGCCACAGGCACCGATCCGTCGAGCCGTTGGTGCACTTGGTGTAGTTCTTCACGCAGTCACTGAGCTTCACGTTCCAGATCACGGACATGCTGCTTCCGCTGCTCGTGGCTACACTGAAGATCCGCTTGGTCCTTCAAAGGCGAAAGAGACCTCTGAACGCCACGTCACGCTCGGATTGAGCGGTTTGACACTGCTGCTCGAGGTCGGTGGATCGCTGCCTCAGCCCGGTCGCTTCATCCTGCAGATCCTGCGCAAGGGAAGGGGCAGCCCTGGGCGGATCGGCTGGCGCGGCACTACCATGGTCAGATATAAGCGACGCTCCAGACCGAGGGCATAGTCTTGCAGGCGGGTATACGCCTCCGCGCTGGTTTCTTTAGCAAGGCGTAGTGCGCCGCAGATAGCCGAAACCCTGGACCTCCACGCGGAGACGGTCAGCTTCTTGACGCGTTTCGGCTTCAAGCTGCGTGACTTGACGAAGTCGCCCCTGGGTAACGTCGTAGCGGTGCTGGACGAAGTCCACGAACGAGCGCGCAGTCGTCCAGTTGGGCTTGGCCAACGTGTGGAGTTCTTCGTTGTGGCGGCGCGCAGCAACCAGATCCCGCAGGGCTTGCTGATGCTTGGCCAGCAACTCGTCGTAGGCACCAACGAAGGTGTGGATAGACCTTGCCCCGGCTCGCAGCGGATAGATCCAGCACCACCGGAGTTGCCGCCGCTGAAGGATCCGACGGCGCGTGGTCACAGTGCGCATATGGAGGAGGAGTGTCCGGAGACAGACCTTGCCCGGCGAATACGGCAGCGCGAGGCGTGGCGTCAGAGTCATGGGCGTGGTGGGCAGATAACATGGTAAAGAAGCTTGATCTGGGTAGACGGCGGTGGGTTGAAGTGTGGATCACGTGACAAAGGGTGTTACCGTTGCGCCGTGGTCACAACGTGTCAAGGGCGGTTGTGGTATTGCAGATCCGGATAAGATGGAAGTTGACCGGCAGCCAGAAGATCAATGTCAGCAGCGGCAGCCATAACAGCGTCAAGGTGATGGATCCAGACCATGCGACACGTCAGGTCTGTATATGGTACGGATCCTGGATCCGTCCCGTGGTTAAGGTCTAAGTACTAGATCCGATCAGTTTAGTGCACACCGGGTTGAAGATCCGTATCTAAAGGGAGGTAGAGCGGAGACGGGTGGCCAGGAATAGGTCAGAGATGGGATCCTGGGTTATAAGTAGTCCGTAGGATAGGCTTCGGGATGAGATCCGAAGGTAGATAGGCTAAGGTATAAATCAGAACCGAATTTGCACTGGAAGACAGACTTGACTATAGTATAGGGAATTTCTATTGGCCCCATACATAGACCAAGTCTAAGCTTTGGCGATCTTCCTGCACACGTGGCAGCCCCTGGATAGCTTGGCCAGGTCACGCTCGCCCTTTGATTTCATCCCCCCCTCCCCTCAAGATCCCGCTATTGGAGGCGTAAGCATCGTAAAGGAACAAGGACAACTCCGATAAGGAGCAAGGACACCTCAAGAAGGAACAACTCCGGATCTCGTATTTCTATTACGGATCCACAATGTCTACGCAGAGCTCAAGACCAAAGCAACATCGGATCTCGTGGGCAGGAATACCCGCGCAGATCCACCCCCTCCCAAGTCCCCACAAGAACGTCCAAGGTCTACCAATTGCTCATCTCGTGTCAACGAGAGAGCAGTACCAGATCGCCGACGGGTACACAAGGTGAACCACTCAGCAACTGCACGGCCGTCGGAGTACCCCCTCTGTTAGTCGGTATCTGGCGCAGTGCGTGTGAGTTGGGATACTACCAAAATTCAGTGGATCCACTCCACCACAAAGTGGCTCGCCGAGCAGCATCGGAGTTGCTTAAAACACATACGTTATTGGTCCGGCGGCCGCAACGCCCGACGAGCTCGCCGCGCGAGAGTCTTTCAGAGAGAGATACTTGACTCCTTAAGTGACTACTCATCGCGAGTATCGTGAGCGTCTGCAAGTGCAAGCTCGGCACGGCCCGGTCCGCCGGTGCGGACTTACCTAGTCGTGCTCCTGTTAGGAGAGACGTCTTGGGAAGACGAGGGTCAATTCCAAAGTTGGGTAGAAGGAGTTCGCAAGCTCTCTTCCGTTGATGCCCTTCGGGCTAGTTCCAGTGAAATTGATGTTCGAGTCGAACGTCGACTCCGTTTTGAGTTTGCGGAACTCAAAGCGAAACGCAAATTACCCCCTGCCTACCGGCCTCGCCCCCAGGGCTCTCTCGCACTCGGTGCTTCTGCTGTCACAGCTAGCGGCTCTCACGCTCGTGAGGCCGCTCCTCTTCAAGACCAGAGCGACAGCTCTGCTGCTGGCCTTGGCTCCCAGCGGCTATTGCCGGGAAGCGCCAGGCAAGCGACGCCTCGGTATCTGGCCCTCGGGGCTCTGCTGATCGCGTCGATCGAAAGCGTCCACGACGTCAGAGCAATCTTGCCGAGGGGATCTCGTACTCCCTAGAGTTATGTGAGTAAGGATAACCCCTCCACTTCACAAGATATTGGGTACGACCCTGGCGACGACGCCGTGCCACTAAGCGCTCCACATGATAGTGGAAGTTCCCTGCTCATCGAGAAACAGCGGTGGGGGTCGATGACCCGCTGGATCCTCGCGCAGTGATCTGCTAGGGGTCGAGAAGCGGGTGCAGATCCTGTTCGACTCGCTGCAGTGGGCAACGAGTCACCATGACCGTCTCGCTGACGAGATCGATGAGGTGCATCATCGGGTCGACTGATTTCAGTCTCCTGCCTCGGTTGCCAACCGTCTGGAGCTCCTAGAGCAGTCCTCTGCTCGTCGCTTCGAAGCGCTGGACCGTTCGTTCGCTGAGCTACGTGGTCAGTTGGACCTCCTCGTGCGCCTCCTGCGCTTTGGCCAGTCACCGGTTGTGGCGCCAAGGCCTCCACGCTCACCCGAGGCGGGTCTCGATACGGCATAAGGAAGCCTACGTAAAACACGGGGTGTACACGTATCTTCTTCGGAAGATTGAGCGTGTACGCAAGGCCCTTCCTGATCACGACCTTAAAAGGTCCAAGGAAGCGCGGGCGCAACTTGGTCTTAGAGTCTGCAGACACTGCATGTGTAGGTAGATTTTTAGCGTTTAATAACTTTGTCACCGACCATAAACACTTAATGTTGCTTCTGCCCTTTGCATCGGCCTGTTCCTTCTGAACATCTTTCAGCCATCGCATCGCGTATTTGTCTTAATACACTTAAACAAGTAGACGCGAACATGTCAACTTGCTTGCGAACTGCAGCTGGGCTGATATCAGCTAGCTCATCGGCTATCCCTTCCCCACTAAGCCCAGGACCACAAAGTGGTGGCTTCAGCGGAATGCAAGGGTGTGTGAGACCGTTCAAGTAGAACGGGGTGAAGCCTGTCGAAGCATGCACCGCTTTGTCCAATGAAAACTCAACGAGTGGAGAGCATATCACATTCTATCGGAGCTGTTCATTCGAGCTTCGATTTGCCGCACTATTACGAATTCTTCAAAGGGTGTCGAAGTTGCCCTGCACCCTACTGCAAACGGCAGTCGTAACTCACTGAAAAACTCTTTCTGAACAACCATGCGAATTGGCTCGCTGCCGTAAATATCACACTGCCATATTCGCTTAATAATTATAGCCTGCCAACAATAGAGAACTTTTTTCATCTCTTACAGTATTTATAACCAGATTACAATAGAGATGTGAGCGGTTTCGGTAACGCTTTGTTTATGCGTTTATACGGGTTATTATTTATTTACTGGACGGAGTAGTAACGAATAAACGGTGTATATTATATAATAGAGGCTATCCAATTTTTGTGTATATGCCATCGACAGCCGCTCGCGTGATCTCATTCACACATTTTCATCACATTTGCCAAGCTACGAACCGCCGTAGTGCCTCTCACCCCCCCCCCCCCCCCCTTCAGCGCCAGGCATCAATCTGCAGCGTCTGCGTGGGCAGTTCAGCCACGTTGGCGGCGCTGCCATTGTCACTTCCCGGAGTCCCGTCAACTTGCAAGATGACGGCGCTTCTAATGATGATGACGTCAACATCATTGCCCGTGGTGAGCGCATTAGGGCAGCCGCGTCTGAAGAATCTACGCTGGAGGACGACGAATACGACCTTAAATAAATTTGGGTCAAGCGCCGTATTAACGGTCCGACGCTGTACCTTGCCCAGTGGCTCGGTTTCGAAGAGCTCACTTCGGAGACCGCTCAGCCTTTTGCGCCACAGATTATGCGCGACTTCGAGATGCAGTATGAATTATCTATTTGGGACTACCAGAGTACGCGTCGGCGAGCGTCGTGTGCTCCCTCGAGAGCGACCCACGGCACGAGCCAACGGCTTCGAGGTACGCCTAGTTAGGATTCTAACTCAACAACAACTGTTGTTGTTGCTGTTACTAATTATCTTTTGCTTGCTTAGCTCGTCGCTCGGTACGTCGCCAGCTCGAGTGATCGACTTGGCGACAAGTAGTCTACTCGCATGCTACATTTCTTGCCTCAATTCACAGTTGCTAAAAAAAACTATTTTCTGTCTGGGTGGGAGGGTACCCCCAAAATTCAATTTCCCAATAATCAAAAGCCCGCAGTGACCACCACTGGTTACCGTTAGCCTCAAATCAGCAAGTGAAGTTTCCAGTACTCGTCGCCTCATTAGTGGGGACGAGGACGCTGGAGAACATGCGCCGAGGGACTAAATACCTGGACAGCAACGAGCAACAGGAGGTTCTACGAGGGCCGTCAAGGTGCATTGCATATGCAGTTAGATCTCAGTCTCGAACTCGACACGCAGGGATCAAGCGGGGATCAAGCAGGAAGCAAGTAGGAGAGCAGAGAAGATTTAAGTGCAGTAATGGACGTGTATATTTGTATTCCACGCACCTCGACTGACACGTGACCTCGCTGCCGGGAGTAGCTGACGACCAGGGCAGCTGAAGCGGACGTTCACTTACCTTTTCATAGCATCATCAAGCGCAACGACTCGACCTGAAAGCTCGCTCGGATAAAAAAAATACTGACAGACCGTATCAGTATTTCAAACTTATTTGCAACGTTGTACACTCCCGACCAAAAGTATACGAACACCCATACTTCTGCTTCTTACTCAGCTATTATTGCGAGTTGAAGGCGCTGCTTTTGAAATGTTGTGTGAAATACGGTAGGGAGCACTGAATATGTATTAATGTTGCAGATTTAAGCGCCGAAGGGGGAGCTCACATAAAAAAAACGTGTTGGCTGCCGGACAAAATTTACGAACAGAATCACTGACAAGCATCCCATAGAAATTCCTATATTAAGTGATGGTAATAGGAGTGGTACGATTAGTAGTGAGTCCTGTTTCCTTTCTTCTCGTTACCTCGATGCACCTGCGAGGCACGGAGTCGATCGACTTCGACGTGGTCTCGATGGAGATGTTGTCCCAGGCATTATACAACGCCGCGATGAGAGAGGCTACATTGTCGTACTGTACGCCGTTGCGGTAAACATCTTAGGACATGATGGCCCACAAGTTCTCGATAGGATTTAAATCTGGCGAGCGTACCGGTCAATCCGTTACCTGCACGCTCTGATCCTCAAAGAAAGCTTGGGTCTCCCGCGATGTGTGGATCGCAGCGTTGTCTTGCTGGAAGATGAAGCCCACGCCATACTGTAGATGGGCAAAGGGAAGCAAGTATTCAGACAACGTATAGACGTAGTGTTCTGAAGCTTGCCACACCGCGAGCACAGCTAGCTCAGTCTTCCCAGCAGCACTAAAGCCGGACCATACCATCACTGCCAACGCCCATTTGCCGCCTGTTCGTCTGGCGCGGCGGCTGGTACAGGTCTCTCGAATAGTGCAGGAGGCCGTCTCCGTCCAGATTCCACTTTTTCTCGTCGTAAAATATGACTTGCGCCCAGTCGTCCGGCCGGACAATCATCGACTTCGCCCACGCTATTCGTGCAGCCTTGTGGGCGGCTGACAGCTGCAACATATTCTCCATCTTGGAGCAGACTAGCCAGTCGACTGCCGAGATGGAGCGCCGAACCCTGCGTACGGAGCACGTCAGTGCCAGCTGGTCCTTGAGCTGGCTGGCGGAGCGGTTCCCCTTGGCTGCAGTGCGTACCAGATGTCGCAGCGTCTTCTCCGTGAGCGCTAGTGGTCTCCCTAGCCTACAAACATGCCGAGTCTGCTTCGAGCGTCGAAGTGCTCGCATTACGGCGTCAGGTGAGCGGTGCGTCCTCGTTGCGATTGTGCGAATTCCAACAACACCTTCGTGGAGCCCTCGGGTCCTTCCTTTTTCTTCTTCTGTGAGCGCTTTTCCCCTCCCCATCACTTGGAGGAATGAGTGCTGACCTTGGAGGAGTGGGCGCCGGGCCATGCAAAAGAATGCTGACCACCAAATTTTTATATCAATTAATATAGGAATTTATATGAGATGCTAGTCAGTGATTCTGTTTGTATATTTTGTTCGCCAGCCAAAACAGATGTTTGTATGTGAGCTTCCCCTCAAACGATTAAATCCGCAACGTTAAGACATATCCGGTGCTCCATATCGTATTCCACACAATATATCGAAAGCAGAGTTTTCAACGCACAATAATAGCTGATTTAGTAGCAAAAGTATAGGTGTTCGTATACTTTTGGCCGGGGGTGTAGCGTTGCCATCCCAATCCATGTCAGATTCTCCTGTATGCTTGTGTCGGATGGATTGTCCCCTTTTTTGTGAAGTTCAGATTGATGTCGATACAAATTGCAAGGTACGCTTCAATACACACGATTTCGTTGGACCGAATCCAACAATACCAAACCTTTATATTTGCATATGTCATTTCAAAGGTATCGTAAAGAAGCATTCACAAAAACAAACGCCGAACGCCTCGCTGCGCTTGCAGACTTGCAGACGGCGTCAGCGACTTGATCGCGCTGGCGGCAGAGCGCGTGGACAGCGCAAGTGGTGTGGCCGCGCCGCCATTAGCTCATGGACGGCGCCAGTGGTTTGACCACGCTGGCGCTGCGCGTTGTAGACGGCTTGATCGCGCTGGCGACAGAGCGCGTGGACAGCGAATGGTTCGCGTTGGACCAACGGGTGCTATTGTGGTATTGATGTGGCTTGCTTATTGAACGTTCGCGAGAAAATCACAGCTTTTGGTTGTTCTGGTGATGTATAGCGTGCCATGGTTTGGCCTGGGTACGCGCGACCCTCAGTAGTAAGTTAACTGGCTTCGGGCCCGGTTGCGTACCACACGCATTAAAAAAGTGAACAGGCTCTCGGCGTACTGTCTAGAAAGGATCGTGGCGCGCTATACACAAACCAAAAGGACACAGCGTTGCGGACACATATCCTGGATAGCCGCATGCAGGTAAATGAGCTGAGCTATATGCAATTAGGATATATTATCACGGGAGTACTTGTCGCTCTTACGCAAAAGATTTACTGTTGCTGACCATTGTAGCTGCTCTTTACGGCGCGTGCGGTTGCGTGTGGTGCGATGGTGGATACGAAGGCTTCGTGTTGCGGAATGCAGCATGTCACGGGCTTGGTCAAGTGAGGGGCTCTCCGTGAAGGTGCCACTCCGAATCAATTCGCTTTCAATTCGGGTCATCAGAAAACGAAAATCTGACAGCCTCTTTCTTTTGTTTCTATCAGGCATATCAGCAGGTGCGAGGATTTGAATGGGCGTGTATCTCTTTGCAAGGTTCCCAAACCACAAAAGCTCCCATGCATTAGATATTGTTCCCTTGAGGAACTCAAAGTTGTGCGGAACCCGATGCAGAACTTCATTGTAGGTGAATACGGGAAGCGTGGGTTGGGGATTGTGTGTAAGATCATCATTGTCGCCAGACGTGGACGGCGACATGACCGCGCAGACTGCAGAAATTCGGTAAGGCCAGTTTCATTTACTTCTGCTCGGATTGCTTCGTTCACTGAGTTTTTGGTGGCTAACCCATTGTCAATTTGTCTATTATTCAGTGTTTTTAAAATTATTTCATTTATTTTTTGAAATTATTTCATTGATTTGTGCAGCTAGGGCGGGGACCATATCCTTCAGAGTCGTCACCACCTCAGTAAGTTAGTCTGCTAGGCGTTGACAACCAGGATACCGATGTGTGGCGGAACACCTGTGGGGCGTATCGAATGATTTTCGTGAGAACAGCAACATGAGACTCGTTCCCGCAGTGCGGCTAGCATATCCGGATCGCGGAATAATGTGGACGAGAACCAGATGGAGTGAATGGAGATTATTCTTCAGGTACTCGGAGTGATAAACCAAAGACGCCAAAAAGATAACGCATGCGGGCTGCATGGCTAGTGGAGACGCCGGGAAACACATGTCCATTCCTTTCTTCACTGTGCCATCCAGCGTCTCAAAAAAAAGGGGGGGTTGCGAAATTGGGCGATTCAAAAGGAAGACCTGCTACAAATCGTCCAACCACCATATCTCCTGCTGCCTCGTACCGAACGCATGTGTCTTGCACACCTGGGAGGCACCAACTTGCTTTTAAACATATTGATGCTGACGATGGCCCAGCAGTAGAACAGCTAGAAACGAAAGTAGCAGAGCCTTTGCGCGCAGAGTGAGATCCAAATCTGTAGAATTCAAATCAGACCCAGACAAAGTGCCAGCGACCTTAGGTAAGGAGAGTGTTCTCCTCAAAATCCTTGCATAACGATCGTATTGATTGTTTCCGGGAAACAACAGATCTCGAGTCGAAACCAAACATGGACAGATATATAGTCATTGAGAGCACAGGACATACATCGGGGCTGCAGCGAATTTGCATACACGTGTCGGGCATCCCTGGACGCTCGCCTTCTTGATCATTTTTCATGTGAGTGAATCGAATCACAAGTGCATCTTGGTCCCATTGCAAGTGCTGATACCGATAGATACAGAGTTTCCAGCCCGGCACATCAAATTCCACGGCAGGACCAGAAAAGTATGAGCAAAAATATACTCTTTTTGAGATTGCTGTCGCATCACTTTGCAAATTAGCTGATACATAGACAACTCAAGCGGATCTTTGCTCTCTGTTAGACTCTGCGCACTTTTCACTCAAACGTTTGGTCAATGTTCGCTATAGCCCCTTGAAAAAGTTTCATGTCTGCCGCAAAATCAACTGGCATTGTGATCCATAAAGCGATAGAGATGGAATATACTTGAGCGCATAGAGCGGTACACCGATTTTCCAGGCCGCTCGCCGTTAACCTTTCGCAGAAACATTAGAAATCGCTGGAAATCCTTTGCAGTAGCTTCTTCAATGTTGACAAGAGACGTTGAAGGGTGTGGAATTAAAAACTGCCGCACCGCTGCATGCTGGCGTGAAGCATCAGCCACACGCATTTGAGCTTGTAAGGCTGGATTTAATAGAGAAGGCTTGTTACCATGAAGCCATACAACGTATTTGCTGATGCCGTAGAGTAGACATCCTTAGACTTCTTCTCAATGAAGTTATGTAGCACATCATGGACCTCCTCGTCCAACGTACCATGCCAAGGACGTCCTCAGCCAAAGACACCGTATCTGCGACCATCTCAGCCAAAATCTCCTCACCCGAGGACTCCATAATCAACCCACTCTCCCGTGTGCGATCTTCGATCTTTAAAAGACGCTTTCCCTCTGTATTTGTAAAGTACACTTAGGATCATCTTAAATGCGTTCCAACAACGGTCCAACACATTCGTACTATATATGAATACTTGCAGCGTTAAAAACTTTGCACTAATGTGAATATTGCCCGACTGATAGGTTATTAAGGATGAAAAATATTTTTTGGGTAACTGAAGCCAATCGTCTGGCCCACATTGACACTAATTTTTCACTCATTTCGACGCGACTTTGTCGGCCGCTTGCTCAGTCATAATGCACTGACATCGATCCGGCCCTCAGAATGCTGGAGCAGTATACGGAAGTTGCACGGGTATTTTTCGATAAACTGGGAGTTGGCGTGTGATAAAGTCAGCGAACCGTTCAATACCCACCAAAGACTGGCATCATGAAGTTCGGGAAGAGTGTGAATATGTGAGATGAGACATGTGCTCATGCACGTCCATTCTTACACTTGTACGCCGTCGGATCGAGCGTTCTTGGCCAGTTGCAATGACTGACTGGAGGTGCAGAATATCGAATTGAGCTGCCAGGATGAAGAGCGGGGGAAGACCTCGCAGATCCGTCTGAAGCATGGCCCTTCACGCCACGAAGCTCGAGGAGTTTCCTCAACACAGAAGTCTCGGATCGTGTCGAGCATCGACTTGAAGATGAAACAATGGTCAGACACGGCCACATCCGCCGATAGATCTGCGTACGGGCAGTTGCACAAGGCAGCGATAGGCATCTCCCGTCTGGCTCGACGTAGTCTCAGCAACGTGGCGAGCACCAACCCTCCACCGGCGTTGTCGCCAGCAAGGATGATATTCTGAGGTAGGACCTTCTCGTGCTTGACGAGGTAGTCGAACATGGCCATGGCGTCATCCAGAGGCGCGGGGAAACAGACTTCGGGCAACTTTCGGTAGTTGGCCAGCAAGATCTGCACGTCCACAGGAGCTGCACCTTCCTCTTCGTCCTTCCCTCCACGAGCAGCGACGAGTTGGTTCTTGCTGAGTTAATAGACGACTAGCGAACTCCACAAAGAAGCGAGGGCTGAAGAGCGCGTAGCCTCCTCTATGGTAGTACAGCACCACGATCGTCTCTCGTTTTCCGCCTTCTTGTCGCTGTATCTGGAACGCAGCCACAGGTGTTCGAGTCCGTTGTATCGGAAGCTCTCGAGTCTGTGGCCATGACGCCAACAGGCCACCGCCCCTAATAACCGTCCAATGAGTTCGAAGTTGCGTCGGAATGCCAACGCATTGGGCATCTTGAGGATGTGACCGCCGTTCTGTTGCCCCGCAGCGAACGCAATGGCTTGGAACCACTCGTACCAAATCGTCCACTCTGGGAACTTGGGACGCAGTCCCCGTTTAAGGAACTGCAGTCCCGTCGCGTTGGCTGCTGCTCCGACTTGAGCCGTCAAGGTACAAACACCTTTGAACGAGAGGAGGGTCGGAGCAGCTCGTGCACTCGGAGCAACAGCACGAGGTAGGCTAGCACGACGATGTGAGCGAGGCCGAGCCATTGCAGGTGAGTCGCATTGACCCACAGCGAGATGGCGGCGACGGTCGTGAAGACTGGCACTGTATAGGCAGCTCCGTAGCCGGATGCTCGATCGCTAGCGAACTTGTGCACGTGCTTACGAATGCGTTTCATAAGTCAAGGGTTGATGTAGAGACTTGGGTACTGCGAAGCAAGTTGAAAAGTGAATGGAGTGGTTAATCGCTCGACGGGTTGAGGGGTCCATTGGACCGCGTCCCCTCGATGGTGAAGCACGTCGGAGTGGTGCCGTAACGCCTCGTCCTGGATCCAACGAGACCAGATGGCTGGCTTCCTGCGACCCACCGAGACGCCATTGGGGGGTTGTATGACAGCTGCACCTTGTTGACTGCAACTGGGCATAATAGCCCCGCGCTCGTCCTCATTATCGTATGATATTATCCCATTCGCGTGGTCTTTGCAAGAAGCTTGACGGCTTCCAGATTGATCGCTCTATCTGGGAAGCAAACAACAGTAGGAGGAGGATGGGAGGACTGCAAGTCGCTGTTTGCCAGTGGCAAATTGCCACCACGTCAGACACGAGCATACAATACACAAAATAGTGGCACGGCTCATGCACTTGATGACTCTAGTTGGGACCTGGCGTGGGGGGTGATGCCTTCCACGGTGGAAGGGCACTGTCAACGGTGCGTGGCTCGCTCAAGTCAAATGAGAGAACGAATCTCCTCACTTGACCTGGGGGGGTGATGGAAAGACACCAAAGGGCCTTGCCGTCTTACAATAAATATTATTTAATAGTACACGTACTGCATCGCTGCAAATGTTTTTCTGTGGTAGTGTCGCCGATCGCGAAGAGTACAGTATAATCCTCTCGACCGTAATATCCTAGATTGTGATACACGCGAGATAGTAATATATCACAGGCTCCAGATGACCGACGGCTTACAAAAGCATGCCTCTATCCTCTTGCTAGCGGTTTACAGTAGAAGTACTATATACAAAGATGCAGATGATCGTTTGGCCGAAGAAGGCCGCATTGTGCTGTTGCGGCCCTGTTCGTGTCCTAACCCCTCTCAATGCTCGTAAAGTTAAATGTTCGTTGAAGCCTCTGTACCGCTTTGAAGACACTCAAGCGCATCTGTGTTAACAAAAAGCTGCGACATCCACTGAAGTCGTACCTTAAAACAGATTTTCCGGTCTCTGGGCGACAGCAGCATATCTTCCTCGTCTCCATCGTTTGCATCGTTAGCTTCTAACTCAAGCTGGGCGCCGCCCACCTCGCACTCAAAACGCAGCAGAAGTCCTCGTCCTTGGGCTCGTCCACTAGGATGTTCTCTTTCGGTGGGTGCAACAATTCGTCGACCGACATTTGGTTGGAGGTATGCACGCGTGACAATATCGCGGTTAGCTCATCCGTGGTGCCTTTTCCACGTCTGGTTTCGCATACTCGCACTTGTAGTTGTTGGGAAGACCTGTCGTCCAGCTGATAATATGCACATCGTTCCAGCTCCTGATGCTCCACAGCGCCGCTTGTCGCGCGTCCACGGTGTAGAGTTTAGCGACGATACTTACGTCCACTGAAAGAGTGGCTTCCAGGTTTCCAGAGCGTGTTGTACCTGATGCCACCGACAGCGGCGCTTAAAGGGGGCTCTTAGTGAATCCCGAACGCACCATAGTGTTGGCCAATGCTCGGAAAATATTCAATATTAATAGTACTTTTATTTTTATATGGAATTAATAGCTACTGAATCTTGAGACTAGCATATTATTGTTACCTATTAAATATATACTATTTGCGGATTCGAGCCGGAGTTGATATGTTACAAGTCGCTCACAGCGACCTGGAGAAGCCACAGCCTACCAGCAACCGCTGTGAGCGGCCCTTCTCGCAGGCGAAGTTTGTGCTGATGCCGCAGAGAACGTCGCTATTACCGGTGAACTTCGAAATGCGCATGTTCCTACGTGCTAACAGAGATTACTGGGATGACGACAATGCAAGACGTGTTCCAGCATATGTGAGTTTGGTTTGCTGTAGGAACGAGGCATCTGTAAGAACTCTCAATACATTATGTAATGACAATGATTAAGTATTGTTTGTGCGGGTATGACAGTATTAGAAGTATTATGTTAGTTTGAAGGAAGCCATGCAATATGATACGGTATTTTCAGAGCACTGATTCTGGCGCGTGATGACTCCAGTGAGTAGTGATACATGAAGTAAATATGGTTCGCAGCCACTCAAATTATGGACAGGTTACTGCTATTATAAAATGAGCGCCCATCTAAAAAGGAGGGGTGAAAAGTCACCCAAAACGACCAACCGAGGAAAACGGTTGAGAGCGAGCGTAGCCATAGTAAATCCGCGCGGTATGTGCGGAGGCAGGCCCAGCACCGAGCTTTTCAGCGAGCAAGCACTGTAGCTGGCGGAACTTAGAATATTTTCCTCGCAGGAGCACAGCCCTGCTTTTGCGAAAATGGCATTAGTATTCGGGGCGCAAGGGTAAAAGGAGATGGACAACCTTTACAAAAATACAGTGTAAATCAAAAATGTGACGCGGCGAGATGGGCGCAACGCGCCATTTAGTATTTAGAAATGAAACAACATACTTAGTATTGTATTTAGAAACAACTCCACTTTTCAGCACTGATAAAAATAGACAATGACTTCATTGTGTGACTAGTAGCTATTCTTACGAGTGCAGTCGACAGCAATATATTCTAGCACTTTTGGGGGGACGTGTTCTTATTAGTGTTGTCGACAGCAATCTACACTTTTTGTCGTTTTCGCCATCGGCTTTAACTGATAATTAAAAGCCGTTGTCATTAGAAATAAAATATTATTTGGTAGAACATACACAAAGCGCTACAGGTAGCATGGCCGACACCATGACTATATTTCGCGCTCACTTTCGCAGCCAAAAGATGATCAGCACTAAGGAATGACCTCATTATTACGGACTCATGCGGCATATAGTAAAAGATATGCAAGACGGTGCTGAGGTTTGGCTCATGTTCATCTGTCTCTGTAAATTAGTTCAGGTTGGTAAGAGCCGACTACAGTACATAATCTTCTTGGTGGTACTGTACTGACACGAGCATCCAGAGGCATTGCACTGCCGAATGAGATAACATTGAGCGTTTAGTAGAATAGGCGGCGATTGAGTTTCTTGCGCGAACTGGAGCGAGTCGTTGGCTTTTCGTAGTTTTTCGTGAAAGCTGCAGTCGCTGCCGCTGTAGCCAACAGGCCACGGCGTCTTGGAGTGCGGACTTTAGACGTGCGAGGAGTTGTTGAGGCCTGGCGTGGAGCTGGATGAGGGGGCTTACGACTTGCTGCCGACTGCGCTTCCTTCAGCAGTTCACAAAAGGATCGCGAAACAGCTTCTGGTGGTTGAATCTTCGTCGATGAGTCTTGCATGTCCGAAATCATACTCAAGACGACCGGCGTCAGCTGGAGTGGCGGTCTGCGGTGGTCATTAGGAGAATGCTCGGCTAGTAGAACGTCCATGTGGTCGAAGAAATGCTGGCTGTCAACGTCCAACTCAAACTCGAGCAAATCTCCGTGGTAGTTTTCGAGAAAGATGGAGATCCATTCCAAGCCGTCATCGGCGGCTGGATCGTAAGGTTGCTCACGCCAGCTCATGCCTGCCGGGTCACTGAGCGTTGGAGACTGCATGGACAGACAGAAACTGGCACGCGTCGAGCCTTTCTACTATGTTTTTTTACACTTCTTAATGGTCAGCAGCCAGAAAGTCCCAGGTCTTCGAAATGTTGAAAATTGAAATCGAGCTGAACGAAATCTTGTTTACGTGTTAGCCGAGAAAGTGCCGTCCTGACACAATATCTTAAATATCATCGATGCAAATAAATATCATCAATGCAAAAAAAAAATAAATATCATCGATGCAAAATGTGTAACTAGCTGCTATATGCTTATTGGTCGACTGAATCCAGTACCGGTACACGTAAAATTAAACCTACGACCTTTTTTCGAGCCGCCAACTACACGAATTTGACCTCCTGCTGAAGTGAAAACTGGCGTGTAGCATGAAACGATCCGTATGTGAGAATTAAATTGGAGCGGTCTTATTGTTCGACGTCGTGTGGGCGTATTCTAACAAATCACACTGTGCCTTAAGTTCGACGATCTATGTGGTTCGAACCCATGTTCTGAAAGACAAAAAAAGATACTGAGCTAGATGTATTATCTCCGGCGAGCCACGATGCTTGGAATTGAAGTCACGGCATATGCCACCCCCTGGTCCCATTGAAGGCATGACATGGTGATATATTATATCACCTTGATCACTCCAGACCAAGTTCACCCCTACCAATACTACCTAGGTAGCCCAATGCCCACTCTAAGTTGTAGAACACTATTATATATTGGTTTTAGGGTCTAGATAGTTCTTCCTCGTGATTCTATACCTGAACTTTCGCTTGCATGCCTACCTACCTATTTTTCCTATTTACCTTTATCAAGCGCCCTTCGACAGCTACGTCCGGGAAGCCTTCTCCAAAGACAAACACACTAGAAGGTACACGTCAGACTTGACAGTATGATAGAACTAAGGTCCCAGTAGACGAGTCTCAGAAAAGCCTTTGTCGATACCTGACAAGCTCGAGATAGGGGCCCGATGTCGACAGCCTCGCTTTTCGCGCTCGTCCATGTACATGTAAATGACTAGTTAAATGTTGTGACAGATCTGTCCTCATTTCGAAGAGGTGCCCGCCCCACTGTAATCTGCTGTCGCTCCACCTCTTTGACTTCCATTGCTGACCGCGGGAGTCTCCACGTTAGACGAACTATCTCAGCATGGAGGCTGTCTAAATGTTTTGTACACCGCAGTTCCTAACTGCTTATTCAAGTCTGCATTCACGGGGTCTTCAGCGCTAGGTTTGCGTCACGCTCGATGACGCTGTAGAATATGAATAACCGCGTGTACCTCAGAACGTCGTCACCTTCCGACATGCCTACGGCCAAGAGTCAATTAACTTGAGGTGAAGCGCACAGAGTCTGAGTCTGAAGAACTGAGTCGGAAAGAGCAATGTTAGAGCAATGTATCGTAGTTTCTTAGTCTACGAGTATAGAGCCTTGGTAGTTAAGTAGAAATGTCCGTAATAATTTACTGGCAACTACATTTGCTCACAGTTGGATTTGATTTTGTTCTCCTTCCGAAGAAGAAGCAACCGGATTACAACATTTGGGTTTAACGTGAGCACTACGAAGCTTAATCTGCTATCGTTTGGTCGACCTTTTTGCCGGCTGTACTCGAGAAAAGCATATCAATAGCAGCAGATAATAATCACGCATCATAACGATGTTGTGAACCCGTGCTGGCCGAATCCACTGAATGGCAACGCGCTCTTTCCTTCGTTATCAAGGTACGCGTCCAGGACAAGAATCTCACTCTACAGTAGAGGAAGCCACCACCGCTCGTTCACTGCTTAAGAAGAGAGAGAAACCGGCGTATTCGCAAGATACACCGCGTTCCAAGCCATACTGACCAAATCCAACGACCAAGCGCACAATGTCGGACGACTACAATACTCCACGCCGTCGTCTTTGCCATGCCAACCAAGCTCTTTATCGTGACAAGCAACGCGAGCGTCAGCACGATCTTAAACTGAGCTTCTCCAGGAAGACGTCCGTGGGCTAAAACCTGAAAATCTCGTTCTCCCATACGGCGGTAATGGGCAACATTTAAGGTGCCAAACAAATTGCTTCCTTTCCAAAGCCTTTGGCGATATGGACTTGCAACTCTTCCGGATTGAGTCCATATCCCCAAATGTCATAACTGCTCGAGCCGAGTGTAAGTATGACGGTGACAGAACGCACTTTCCACAACGTTTTCCCCGTCTAGAAGACGTTGATCATCCGTTACGCCTTAAATGTTCTTGGGCAACGTGTCGCTGCGTTGTGGGCTTTCTGTTCGATAACAGCAGTGATCAGATCGTTCGTATGATTTCGACAATCTACTCAAAAGCGCCCACATCTCTTTGGTGGGGATTATCAGCGGGTTTTCGGTTAGTACAGTTCGTAAATACTGTTTCTTATAGTTGAGTTCATGCTGCAGTTCGTGCTACTGTGAAAGAATATCCTCACTATAGACTTGTCGTCTTGCATCCAGGAATTTATGCGGTGTTATTATACTTGTAGCAAAGTCTTGTCGCGGTTAACGGCTTAGCACCGATACGAACTAACAATTAATAAGCATAAGTGTTCAGCATTTCTATAGGGATGCAGACAGAAACATGCGTCTTCTTGATCATGAGTAAGTCGCACCTCGGAATCCCGACTCATCATCTTCGTCGTCTTCGCCATCGTCGCCGTGTTGCCCATCAAGTTCCTCGATCTGCACCGGAGGTTGGGCCAAGCGCTTGAACCACGGCTTGTCGTGCATTGTGGCGAACTCCTGTACGTCAAACTCGTCCTCCAGAGATCCGTAGCTATCTGCCGTCTCGAGCCATGTCCGGCATTGCTGCAAGCCATTTTCCGTCAGTACATTTTACGCGACCACAGACTTAAAAGCACAAATCAGCTCACCTCTTCGTCTTCGAACTCGGGTGAAGCATACAAACAGGCCAGGTAGTAGCCGCCGAGCTTGTCATGAAAGTGGTGAGCAGAGCGCAGCACCTCTACGGCATGTGTGAAGTGAGCGTTTCCAGTTAATTTTGTTCGCTTTTGCTTCTGTTTCTTCTTCTGTTGACCGTCTTCTAGTTGTGGGAAGGACCGCGCAAATGCTGCAAGTCCCTTGCCGAGCGTGTTAAGCAAATGCGGTACCCGCTCATCAACTTCCTCCTCTTCCGGTTCTTCCTGGTCATGAGTATCCTTCCGCTTACAAATCTCGTGGCATTCTTTCAGATCAAACCCGGCGTCGGTCAGCAGATTCTTGTATTGAGACTCGAGATCGTCAAAAAGTTTGTTCCACTCATCAACAGTCAACTCTGCGCCCAGACTAGCTCTAGCCAAGCATCTTGCCGCGAGATAGTTGGTCATCTCCATCAAAGCCTCGGCACTGCCAGGATTTAAAGCTGAAAAAAAAAACTTAAGTAACCACCACCATTCATACGACATTGTTCAGGAACTCACCGATTGCCTTGTGATACAACGCCAGCGTGCGGTGGAAGTCGTCCGCACTGCTCGAGTCCTCCAGCAGGCCTTGTAGCACGGCCTCCAGCAGCTTTGCCTCTGCAAAGTCTTCCTCCGTCACCTTATCATCTTCCTCTTCATCCCCACTGTTCTCTTCTTCCTCAGCAGGTTTCTCCTGCTTCGCCGCCTCCACCTTGTAAATCTCTTCCAGTTTGTTACACACTCCCAGCGCTCTCTTGTAGTACTCTTTGGCTTGTCCCCTACCGTCCTCTTCCAGGAAGGCAACCAAGTCTCCACCTTCCTTCAGCGCCTTAGCAAACTGGAATCGCGTCTCGAACGTGGTGCCTCCGTCCACTTCCACAGCTCTCTGGAATTTGGTCAGAGCTTCGTCCAGCACCTCTCGACTCTGAGTCTCCGTGGCCACAATAAGCAGCGACGACCCCCAGAGCGAGAAGCCCACAGGCCCTAGTGCTGCGTCAGCAGCGTCCTCGTCCTCTCCGTGCTGACTCAACTTCAACATCTGCTGGAATTTGTCCGCCGCAGCGCCCGCCAGCGTCGGATCTTCGTTTAAAGAGGCCAGACGGGCCAAGGCCGTCCCCCAGAGGAAATAGGCGTCCAGTTGCTTCGTGACTGGGAGGTTCTCGTGGCTTTCCAGTAGCCTCTTGACGCGCTTGCCGATCTGCCAGGTCTCTGATCCATATATCCCGTAAATATTAATAACAGGAAGACGTTAAATAACAGTCCCATGCAAAAGCTACACCTACGTTTTTGCGACGTTTCTTCTTCTTGCAGCAGGTCGTTCATACTGGAGAGCTCCGCATCGACGTCTGCGATATAGGCGAGCGCATTGTCGTCTTGGGTCGTGGTCGTTCGCTTGTGGGGGCCGTTGGAGACCGCATCGCCGCTGACCGCGCGCTGCCGCTTGCGCTCTTTTGTCGCCATCCGTATAGGAAATCGGAATGGTGCAGTGAGCTAAGTGGCTACACTCGCAACGACCAATCACGTGGTAGACCTGTCAAACTTGATACAATTATTGTAGACTTAAGAGTCGGCAATGATTGACACTTCAATAATTATTTTTAAGAAACAATTCCGAAGATTCGACCATTATGGGCTCAAATGCCCGTTTCTCATAGAGATAATCTCAAAAAAAGATTGCAGTCATTGTGGGTCCCCGGTTCGGGTTTGGCAGTGACGCTCCCCATCGACTTTATCCCGCTTTCCAAGCCGGAGGGCCTCAAGGCCAACTGTTGTCTGGTCATGGTCATGACTTATGACCTCCCTTGCGATCCTCCAATTTTGCACTGGTGTCTGCTCTGGGCATCGCGTACGCCACCCAACGACTCGTGACGAGTCCTCTGAGTCGCACAGACATTCACGGTGGCCACAGTGATCATTGGTTTTTCCTGTTCCGTTCACAACCCTTTCTCCAGCTGGGGCTGTGTTCTGATGGGCATTTCCTCTCTTTCTACCAGTACTTAAATTGGGGGCGAGCGGGCAATTTATTCTTCTCGCCGACGAGACTCGGGGTCGCTCTTCATCGCATTTTGCTTGTAAAATTCGCTCTCAATCTGGACAACCCTGGAGCTAATGGTAGCATATATTTGCCTAATAGGACTTTCCTGTATGAGATCGAGAATGCTCGGGCTAGTTTAGTGCATTTGAACGCCAGGTGAACGGTGGGAGTATTTCGAGTTCTCGTACCGATGCAGTTGGCCAGGGGGGGATAATATCCGTCAAAGCGTTCTGAGGGGTTCTAATCGGCTTAATGCAGTAAGAAAATTGCTAAGCAAAGGCCACTACCGCACTCCACATTGGGGAAAGAGATAGGTCCACCACAATGGGAATGAATCACACAGGCCAGGTTGACGTACACAAGAAAGGTACGGTGGCTTCTTTAAATGGTAGAGTTTCTCTACCTTCTTAACTACGCCGATGTCATCATCCCGATCGCGTTTCTGTGAGTGCACCCTTGGTTGTACATATCTATCTTCTAACCTGGAAATATTTCTGCTATTTTTACCAGCATCTACTTGGTTGCCACTTATCGCCTGTCAAACTTCGATTACAAAAACAAAAGATACAAGCCAAGCAAAAGCTTATACACGACAAGAGGAGGAATGGACCTCGATATAGTTGAGAACACGCTCAAACTCGGTCAGCAGAGTAGCTAGACACGAGACAATGTCCAAGGTCACGCGCCTTCGGCCCTACTCTCGTGGTAGAAGCCTCACAGATGCCAGGTCTTGAGTGAGGCAACTTTTGCATCAGCCAGAAGTAATATAGTACTAGTGTGAACGGTGTTTTCGTTTTCGAAGTCGAATCGTGATGAACACGTAAAGAAGTATTATCCGGATAATGAAGTACAGTAAGACATCATACAATTACAACTTGGTACTACCGCGAAGCATTTCCATTGACTGGGGAGTTTGCCGAATTATGTTGGGCCTATTGAATCGCCATCGCAGCCGCGACGAACGAACTCATGCGGTATGACAATAAATTATGATATTTATAATATAGAAGATAAATGTTGAGTATCTCACTCAAGGCTCATCATAGACGATCTACTGATAATGGCAGCTCCAACAGCAAAACTTGGGCACGGGCGCGTGTGTGTTGTGCATATTTCAAAAGGTTTTGCTGTACATTCAGACATGTAGTAAATCAATTTAAGGTTCATATAGAAGTGATAATTGTCAAACGATTGTTGCGCCAGAATGTCACGTTCTGATTATCTCGCGTGCCAGTCATGAGGAATCTGATGCCAGCCAATCTGGTCTCCCAACTCCAGCCTGCGCTCCCTGTGTAAGCATTTCATTCTTCAGCTGAAAACCTCAAGGCCGCACCACGCACCAAAAAATGCCGGTGGGAATCATTCTCGGATTCGTGATACTATCCTTCGCTTCATCGGTTCAAGGTCACGGATACCTCTCGTTCCCTGCCGCTGTCTATCGTGATCCGTATACAGCCACGTCGTTTGTGACGACTGTCACTGAGAGCATCAACCCAAGTGTTTTTGGTGGCAAGAAGTGGAACGACAGCCCGGAGCGCAACGCAGCGACGTTCGCCTCTGCGTTTTCTACCTCAAACTACTCGTCCCTACGTGAGATGCTCGACCCAGTCGTGCCAGGCTGTGGAAATACCCAAGAAGAAGGTCCTAGTGTTAACGTCACGGGCGCAACGAAGATACGCTGGCAGAATGACGAAGAGCACCGAGGATTCGTCGAGTCTCACCACGGACCATGCGAAGTCTGGATCGACGGCAATCGAGCGCTCCACAATGACGACTGCCGAGCTACTTTCACGTCGTATCCGGCTCACTTACCTGTGGACTATGACACACTCTGTCAGGGGGAATGTCAGCTCACTTTCTACTGGTTGGCGTTGCACGAGCCTGCGTGGCAAATCTACAGTAAGTTTTATTATGCGGGTACGTTGGATTCTCTAAACTAGTTTGTTAACGCTTCGTTTTGCTTAATACTCGTGCAGAGGCCTGTGTGCCTATCGTCAACAGTATGAACAAGGCAACGTGAATTTAGGCAACGGGAGGCACATGAATCTTGTCCTAGATCTAAACGGTCCCCCCTACATTAGCATTACACCTAATCGAGCCTCGTAAGTTACTCTTCAGTGCTTTAATCCCTCCGTTACCATAAATCCCGTGCTTATTTTACGTCGTAACTTACGACTCGTCTATCTATTTATTTTTTGCTTTTGAGGGAAAAGGATGAACGTAAGTATGGATTTAATTTTGTACGTATTATTTGCATGTACATCGTAAAGGTGATCTAAATTTATTCTCCTTGTTAACGCGAATAAGAAAACTGTCGGTATTTCTCCTCTTCATTGGAACAATTGGTTCCAACAATTGCAGTTTATTTTACGCTTCCGGCTCCGTTTTTCTGCGGTCAAGTTCTCGGCGACCACCCAACAAGGAACGAGAATATTATAAATGAGAAAGGGAAGCCAATCACCAACCCCAGCCTATAGAGAAGAACAACGCAGAGCACGATCATATCTCGGATAACCGGTTTCATATTGTCCTGTTTTTTCGACTGCAGTTCTCCTCAATCACAACAGAAAAAATATCTCGAAACGCTGTACGTATCTTACCGGTGGTGTTTCAGCTTTAGTACTACAAAAATCGTTTGCCGATCACAAGCTCTACGGTTTAAACACCTTTTCAGTCGTGTCTGAAGAACTAGACAGCCACGCAAACTGGAAAGAGTAATCGTAGCCTAAAACAAAACAATAAATAAAATAAAAAGTGTTAGTGGTTTTGGTCCGTCTCCCCGCCAGTTACGTTCACTCACTCAACTTACCAAGATGCTGTAGAGATCCCTGGACGTTGTAGAATAACCAAAAGGTTAGATCCATCTGGACCCAAGCAATCTGTTTCTCTAGCACAAAAGCTAGCAGTCGAATCGGTGAAAGGCCCAAGAGGCGTTTTAACACAAACACGAGCACCAGCAACGACAGAAGTTGAAGCAGGCAGTAAATCATGACGTTCTTGAGCGTCTGGACGAGTTCCGCTTGGTCCACACCGTCGAAGACCGCATAATATGCTCGATTCGGGAGGTGGAAAGTGGCAAGTAAATAGATTGCTGGCAATCAAGAAGTGATCATGTTGTTAGATTGTCTCACCCGCATTCGTTGTAAAGATTCGGTTACTTACAGAACACGAATGGGATGATGACTTCGACGTAATTAATGAGAATGATAAACTCTGCCATGTACAACAGACGCCGAACCATGAGTGTATACCTCACCTGGACCGGTATACGTGGCAGGCGTCCTCCGACTTGAATTCGCTCGGCACTCGCAGTTGCACTAGTCCGGAGGGGACCAATAGGGTGCACGCGGTCTCTGCCAAATATTGTGCTAACAATGCGCAGATGCTGACTAGCCAATGCAAGTTTTGTGTCCGTGTGGGAGCTTCCTGGCGTTTCCGATGCCCTAATTTTCAATCCTTTTCGAAGTGCTGTCAGTTCACGCTTCAATTCAGGGCGTAGCAAGCTTTGTGGCCCCTTTTTCGACTGGATCTGTCCTAATATGCGGCTTGCTCGTTCCAAAGTTGTTCGAGACCGGTGTTGCAAGTCGGTAAAGTTAGTTGGACCGAAGGGATTGTAGCCTACAAGCTTGGAATCAATTCGTTGTTCCAACTCCGTGAGCCCAGTGCGCGCTCTCCCGATGTCGCGAAGGGCAAATCCCATCATCACGAAATCTGCTACCATAATCTCCAGAGTCGTCCAGAAAGACGGGGAACTCTGCATGCAGTACGCGATAAAAAGCGACCCGAAGACGTCTGCATTGAATACCACGATTTGAGGGATCTCGTCGCCAAAATGATTGACCGCTCGTGCGAAGATGTTTCTCATAAACATTTTAATCATTGGGAGCAGAACTGTGAATACCATTTGAGCTTCATTTGAGAGTGTGGTAAAGATGTAGAAATATGGCGGGTACGTAAACGCAAGAGCCATATCGCACATCCACAACTTAAACATGCCAAAGATCATTCTGCCTGCTCCTGGAGTCTCTCGGGCTAACTTGGCCCATTGAAATGTCATCCCAATGATAATTAGCGTCGTCCAAGCCGGAATGACCGTCAGGGTTGTAAATGGTAATGGGAATCCTATCACCACAGCGAGGCCGTAGAGGATAGCGACGCTTAGTGCAGCCACGACCAAGGTGTCTCTGACAACTCGGCCGTTCGGATACGGCAGAAGACGCAGCCCAGTACGAAACTGGAGTATTACGAGGGACGTCATCACGATGTAGGCATAATACTCGCGCAGAAAGAACCATTTATTGGGACCAATCCCTTCGGACGGGTTGGCGAGTGGTAGTGCATCAATTTGCAGGGTCACGATTAAGCACGGCAGAGGCGTCAGCACTATCACGCCGAGAACTCGTACCCAGTTCGTCGTCCGCGTGTAGTTGTCCAACTCTTGGACGCGCTCCTCAGAGTACATGCCGCGCAGCTCCACTTGGATAGACTCCAATAGTTCGATCGGCGAGCGGCATGTCGGCCTCATGGCGCAATTAAGACTTGATGCAGCTCAGGTCCAGCTCTGAAATTAGCTTCGGGGACGATTCCATTGATATTGCGAGCTAGTCGCGACGAGATAGGAGGTCCATATGAGACCATCGGAGTGTTTTGTTATCTTTGGACCTTTGCGCACGATACGACGCCAAAACGTCTTTTGATTGGCTAATGACTTTCAATATCTTCCTTACGGGCTATCACCCAAAGATCGTTTTAAACATGGACCGAGAGGACGAGACCGTCCAAGATGAAGAGCAGGACGACACGAGCTCTACTATAAACGATGAGGAAGGTCAGCAAGTCGAGGAAGAGTCGAATATTCGCATCTTTCTGCGTGTCAAGCCGTCCAAGAAACCTTCGGGCTTTTTCTCGTGGGATGAAGACTCCAATTTAATGAAGTACGACATTCCTAAAGACGTCGCGGCCGGACTCATCAACAACTCACGAACGATGTACAAATTCCGATTCGACTCGGTCATTGGGATGGACGCCAAGCAGGATGAGGTGTTCGATCGTGTGGGACGTCCCTGTGTCGAGAGTGCTCTGAACGGCTTCAACTCGACTGTGTTTGCTTATGGACAGACCGGGTCGGGGAAAACCTTCACTATCACTGGCGGAGCTGAGAGATACGAAGATCGAGGCCTCATTCCGAGAGCGTTGTCCATCATCTTTGAACGGATGCGGAATACAAGCCAGGAGCAGATCATTGCGCACGTTTCGTACCTTGAGATCTACAACAATCAAGGCTACGATCTGCTAGACCCGAACCACGAGTCGACCAAGTCACTGGAGGATTTGCCTCGTGTGGCAATGCTCGAGGATGAAGACGGTAATTGCCATCTCCGTAATTTATCCATGCACCCCGTCACGACCGAGGAGGACGCACTCAATTTGCTGTTTCTGGGTGACACGAACCGCGCAGTGAGCGAGACGGCGATGAACTTGGCATCTTCACGTTCTCACTGCATTTTCACAGTGTCCCTGACCACAAGAAGAGGAGGGAGTGAAGTGGTGCTGAGATCCAAGCTGCACCTCGTGGATCTCGCAGGCTCGGAGCGAGCGCACAAGACGGGAGCCAAGGGCCAACTGCTTCGTGAAGCTGCTTACATCAATACAAGTCTACACTATCTCGAGATGGTCATTGTCGCGCTACACGAGAAGAATACAAAAGGCAGGACACACATTCCGTACCGCAATTCGATGATGACTTCCGTCCTGCGTGACTCCCTCGGTGGCAATTGTAAAACAGTCATGGTGGCGACTGTAAGCCCGGAGAAAGATCAAACCGATGTAAAAGTTTTTTTACTAGTTTTTAATGTTTAAGACTCACCTAGTGACTAACTTGTGCATGTGGTTAGGAATCTGTGTCGACCTGCCGCTTTGCACAGCGAGTTGCGCGTGTCAAGAATGACGCGCGTCTGAATGAGGAAGTGGACCCGGCCGTGATCATCCGTCAGCTTAAGGCTCGTGTTGCCAGTCTGGAAGAGGAACTCGATATCCTTAAAGGCGACGTGGTACGTAACAATTCATTCCCTAATTGAGTTTTTGAGGTAAAACTAAAAAACCTCATTGAAATTGTCACCAACAGAACGAAGGCAATGAGCTCAAAGATTACGAAATCGACAAGTTACGACAGAAATGTTTGGCTTTTGTCAACGATTCCGAGCCAAATTCTCACTTATCAATGGGAGAGTTTACGTACACTAAGATGACGACTTGTTTCGAGCTTCTCAAGAGTATGGCTATCGCCTCTGGTGGTGGCAGCACTGGAGACGGCAGTGGGAAACTCATTTCAGCTGGTAGTGGCGGGAATAACTACGAATTGGAGCAGCGTGTACATGAACTTGAGCAACTTATACAGCAGCGCGACAATGAGATTGCCATTATGGTCACTATGATCCGCAAGGAACACGGTACTGTGACCCCCACATTTGGTAGTTCCTATAGTAACCAGAACGCCCCGCAGGACACACAACAAGACAAGAAGAAGCCACGTGGTTTAGTCAAGCCACCCGGTGACTACACGTCGACCGTCGTAGTCGATTCTGCGACTATGGAGGACCCTATCAAGGCTTTTGAAGCGTTTAAAACGCAATATCCAAAGAACGAGGTTATTCGAGACAACAAGATCGCTCTCAAGCGCAAATACGACACAGCTAAAGCTCTTGCAACTGAAGTCAACGATGCCCGTAACCAAATCAAGGCGCTGACGCTGAAAATTGACAAATTGCGAAAGCAACAGGCCATTGCGGACGAAGGACTGCTTGAAGCTGACGGAGATGATGCTCGATCGACTGCAACAGCAGCAGCGACCACCCGAGCAGAGCTCGAAGCAGCGGAACAAAAGCTTAAAACCCAAATTGACACGCACAAACTTGCATATAAGAAAGGGTTCAACGAGCTGAGCGAGCTCAAAAAAGAGATTCAACACATCCAAAAAATGCTTGAAATGGGGCGGATCAAGCTGCAAAAAGACTTCGACTTGTGGTACCAGCGGCAGGGCAAAGGTGCCTTATTGAAAGAGACATTGCTTGCTCAGGCCAAGCCAGAAGTGAACCCCTCGGTTGGTACTAAGAACCAAAACTCAGAACTGTCGATGCCATTCAAGTCGGCGTCTCCCGAGAGGCCAGAAAAAGTTTCTCGAAAGCCACCAGAGTGGGAATCGGAAGCGAAGGCTTCATGTGAATCGAAAACCATCTCGTCATCAGAGTCGCAACGGTCATCAGTAGCCAGGCAAAGCACAGCAAGGTACGACGGGAGATGTTGAGTTTATCATAATATTTGGATTTTAACATTTGGATTTTTTTTTTTTCAGCTCTATCGAAGAAGATGTCTCGGGGTTTTACCAAGCGTTAGATATTCTCAAACGTCGCAATGCGAGAAAGTAGCGTTTAACTGTAAGCTCCGATCATATCTTCACAAGCGTCTACATATAGTGTCGTCTTGTTTTCTGTTGTTCCAACGTCATACCGACGGCCAAGACGTCAACAAGTTTCGCAAGTTGTTTTCACTATCAGGGCTCCCCACTTTTCTCCGAGCTCTGAAGGAATTTCTGCTTGTGTTGTGCTCAAGCTCCAGTAGTCAGGGGTTTCAAGCGGCCATCTGCGCTAAAAACAACAAGTGCGAAAGTGTGACCAGCAGAAGGAAAGTGCTGGTCCGTTACTGCCACTATTCATCTCGCTTGGCAGGTAGCAGCTTGGAAGAATGCCCAACATGATGGTGAACGGCGTAGACATCTCGATGCTAGAAGGCTGGATGATCAAGATCAATAGCAATCCCAGTTTCTTCGGCAAAAACATGAACCGCCGGTGGTTCAAAGTCGGATTTGTGCCTGGGTCAGGCTCGGAGAAGAAACTCATCATTTCCTACTCCACCAGCAAGTGCGTCTGCATCCAGTTGGGCTCTTACCGCTCCAAGCCAAACTTTTCACATGTGCCACCTTGTTTAAATTTCAGAACTGCCAAAGATCCGCGTGGTTGGCTTTACGTCGAAGATGTTAGCGGCATTTACTGTCGTCGGGTAAGTGATGCTGATACTCTTTTTTCTCACTCAGAGAGTTGGAGATGCTTACTTTTTGCTGTTCTTTGTTCTTGCAGGAGATGATTGAGATTGTATCTCCATCTCGCACTTTACGTCTGAAAGGTGAAACTGCCGTCGAGCATCGACTCTGGTCCGATAGTCTTTACAAGTTGTGCAATCCGCCACCCAAGTCTGCTGTCAACGCTAGCGTTACTTCAGCAGAACCGAAACTTGAACGTACACCGCGAGATCTACGGGAGTCAAAGCACGCGGTGGAGGACGAGGATCGAGCACAACACAAACGTCGATCTGACCGGGAACGTGAGAGAGAACGGGAGAGAGAACGGGAGCATGAGCGTGAGCGTCGCCCTGCCGTAGATGAAGACCGAGATCGTGGAAGTCGTTCTGCGCGAGTGAATCGACGCGATAGCGATCATGAACAGAGGGATAATCGTCGCGATCGAGACACCAGAAAACGCCGCTCATCGTCACCAAAGCAGCGTGAGTCAAGGCGTGAAGAGCGTGAGTCTCCATGTCGTTCGCCACAGCCGAGAGAGGAAGAACGTGAGACTAGTCGAGCTCGAGAGCCCTCACCAAGTGTCAGTGAACATGATGATAGTGATGAGGATAGCAGCGAAGATGATCACGATAGTTCTCGTCCCTCGACTAACAGCAGTTCTCGCAGCTTGCTCGTGGCACAAATCAAATCCGGGTCTTCTTTCGACGCAAATGTGGCTCAATGCAGAAATGTGATCTCGGACAGTGAAGAGGAAGATGAAAATGACCACTATGAGAAGAAACAAGAAGATCCAGAAGAAGAAAGTCCTCGAGAGCCTGTTACATCGTCAACCAGTCCCATCGATGACGCTTCTCCTCGTGATGAACTTGAGCAACTAAACCCGGAACAAATCGTAGATATCCAGAGTAAGCGCAAAAACTCCGACTACTTTGACTCGGACGAGGAAGAGCTGGAGTTCACAGCACCGTCATCGTCCAAAACCAAGGCTGTCCACAATGACCGTAAGGCTCCTGTTACCAGCGTTACAGCCGACAATAACTTCGTTCACGACGACTGGGACGAAGAAGAACTGTCTTCTCCAGTACCAACAACCAAGACTTCATACCCGGTACGGACTCCAAGAGTGCATACTACTGGAAGCTGCCGTCGCTCAAACTTGATCTGAATTTGTTGTGTTGTATCGTGCAGTCTGCTGTAGTGACCGGGGTCGTCGCGGCGGATACTAACTTCGTGCACGAGGACTGGGACGACTAATCGACATCCAGACGTAAACTTGAGTGGTGACTGATGCTTGCTGCTCCGTACAACGACCCTAACAAATAAAGCTGATTTAGATTAAAAGAGAATCATCACGCGAGCCTTTGCAAGGAAACACAAGCAAAACAAAAAGTTATTAGGATAGTTAGCACGTATCAATATGCAAGTGGAAGGCACATGCCACTGTGAGTAGCTGCATCAACAGATGGCCGGCTCAATCACAGTGAACGAGACCACAGTCATCTACAGACGAGAGTTCGTGATCACTTGGTGGTAGCTCTCGCTTGTGAGCGGTTCATATTTGTCCTTGACTCGGTTGAAAACCCAGAGTTTGTCCGAAATCTTGGACGGGTCCATACCTTCTTTGCGTAATTTCGCCTTTTCCTGCTTCATCGTGCCTGTGACAGACATGGTCTCGAGTTTTCGGATAAATAGCGGTATAGCAAAAGACGGTAGCCGCTTCTTGACGAACAGTGCGAATTCACTCAAATCAAACGAGTTTTCCTCAAACACCATCGCAGCCATACACGCGCGACCTTCATTACCCGGCACCTCAACCCCATAGATGCAGATCTCGCTGAGTCCAGGGAACTTGGAAACTGCCTCGGCCACTTCATTCGTCGCTACATTTTCTCCTTTCCAACGGAATGTATCGCCCACACGGTCCACAAAATGCCAGCAGTGTCTCTCATCTTCTTTAAACAAATCCCCTGTACGGAAATACATGTCCCCTTTCTTGAACACATCAGTCAGCACCTTTTTGCTCGACTCTTTCGTGTTTTTATAGTACCCTTGGAACCCCCGAGCTGGATCCTTTCTGTTCACTTTGACAATAAGTTCACCTGGCTCGTTGATCGCACATTGCTGTAGAAACCCCTTTGGCGACCGAATATAATCCTCTTTTTCAACGTCATACTTGACGATGGCCACTCCAGTGACCGTATTATTGATAAAACCACGTCGGCCGAGATGTCCCTGATCTGCTTTAGTCGTACAAGCATTCAACATGCCCATAGGTCCTTCTGTTGAGCCGTAAAATTCATACACGGACGGGATACCGAAACGTTCTTGAAATGGCGCCCATACATCAGGTCGCAACCCGTTGCCAAACGCTGCACGCACGTGATTCTCCTTGTCATTCGCCATCGCTGGTGCATTAAGAAGATATCGACACATTTCACCGATATATTGAATCACTGTGCAATTGTACGCGCGTACTTCATCCCAGAACTTGGTCGTTGAGAATCGTTGGGAGATACAGAGCGTAGCACCGGAAAAGATCATCATACCCACGGCCAAATTGCCGCCCGACGTGTGATACAGCGGCAATGCGCAGTACAGTCGGTCATACATGGACAAGTGCATTGAGTACTTGAAGGCCAGCGAGCGTAGGATGATACTGAAGTGATTCACCCTTGCAGCCTTTGGCAGACCTGTCGTTCCACTCGTGTAGATGAGTAAGGCCATGTCTGACGTCGAGATGTTGGCGTTACGTCGAATAGACGCGGGTGGCCGCTCGGTTGGCATCTTCTTCAGCTCCACGTCCAACGAGAATGCTCGAGGCAGATATCCAGCTGCTGTATCAGCGGTGAGCTCGCCTGTAAGCACACAAAATCGCCATCATTAACTACAAATTGGCCACGTGATTCGCGCTGCTATATCATCTAAATTCTTACCGTCTCCGTAGATATGGAAGTCGATATTCTCGAGTTTGTCGTCTATATCTTGCAGTTTCCCGGCCAGTTCTTGACCGACAACCATCCACTTGGTGTCAGCGATCTTGATGCAATGAACTAATCCGTTTGGCTGCAGGTGCGTGTTAAGCAGCGCCGTGACGACGCCGATCTTGGCCAGACCGAGCCACACGATCACAAACTCCGGCCGGTTGTCCATGAGCAGGGCCACGGTCTGGCCCACCTGTATACCTTGCTGGCGGCCCCAGTGGGCCACGCGGTTGGCCGCCTCGTCCACCTCCTGGAAACTCAGCACGCGCTGGCCGAACTGCATACAGGGCTTGTGCGGCCACTTGGCCACACTCTGCTCGAACAGGTCCGGGAGGAGCGTACCATTGCGCGCATGACGCTTGGCCTGCAGTAGCGCCACGGCCTGCATACCCGAGTGGTACAAGTCCGATGAAATCAGCAACTTCTGGTCCACGTAATAGCCCAGCGCGGCGGCTCCGGCCACGGCCAGGAACTTGGTAGGCATGTTGAAGGGCAGTGCGGCTAGCGCGTCGGCCACAATGGGCACACTGCACACGGCATCCGACACATTGGCCCACGCGTCGGCCACAGACGCCGGCAGGCTCGAGAGCGCGTCCTTGGGCAGCAGATCCGCCATCAAAAGACGTGGCGCTTGAGCGGCGGATTCGAGAGTGACGTGCAGCGGATGCGGACGTCGGTGAAATGGATATGAATTAATTACAGTAACGAATTGTGACGATATGATGGCAGCGAAGCAGACGATCATGTCGCAATGCAACCCATGCGTATAGTAGTAGTACTACTAGTACAGGAGGATGGCAAATACTCATGTCATGGCAGCGTCGTGCCAATGGCACTGCTATGCCGAGACCATACTACATGTGCATGTGACGTCTGCGGGCAGCCGCGGCCTAGTCTACGTTGCAGCATCGATGACGGACCAGGTCCGTCATGCCTTCAACTTGGTTAGGTATCCATCGTATAGTCATCCGAATATCGTTCTTAATAACCAGTTTATATATCCAGATGAGTTAAATGTCTTTCTCATCACTGCCTTCGCCTGCATTATTGCAGTAGCCTTACCGAGAATTGGTCGAAGCCCCATTACTGTGAGCTCGTTTGACGAGTTTTCGGCGTCCCTCGCTGTACTTGCTAATCTTCTAGCACCTCCTGAACTGCCTTGATTTCGTTTCCTAAAGCGGGAGAAGGGTTAGGACGAGTCGCTAAATAGAGGACCTGGGACCTGCGATCGGCCGTACGATATTTTCAGATAAGGTTTTTCACTGGGTTTCTACTATGAGTGTTCTTAGATCAAAAAGTCATTAGACCCCCCTCCCCCACCTGGGATAAGAAGTATACACTGCCGGTCACAATAAACCGGCCACCTACGTTTTGTGTGGTAACTCTGTCAATATTTGGTTGTCTGGGCTGCGAATTTGTTATGTTGTTCATGCTGCCATACAACTTTCCTTTAAGTGTGCCGGTCCAACTTCCGGCCACCCCGATCCAATACAAAAACATAAACCAATCTTAAGCTGGGTACAGGCCGTACGAATTAGTATGAGTTTTATTGCCCTTCTTCTCGATCACCTCGATGCACCTAGGCGGCATTGAGTCAATGAGCTTTGTGAGCGTCGCCAGCTTAATCGAAGACCATGCATCGAGGATAGCGTATGTCAACTCGACTACATTAAAGTACTGCTTTCCGTTAGGGTAGAGCTTGCGCGCTAATAAGCCCAGAGATCCTCAATTGGGTTGAGATCTGGGGAGCGAGCTGGCCAGGAAAGCAACTCGACGCTCTGTTCCTAAAAAACTTCAGTGTCTCTCGCGAAGTATGCATGGACGCGCTGTCCTGCTGATACACAAACTCAGCGCCGTAATGTAGATGAGCAAATGGGAGCAAGTACTCGGACATAGTATATGTATAGTACGCCGAGGCTTGCCGCCCCACGAGCACTGCCAGCTCCGTATTGCCTTTGCTGCTGAAGCCACCCCACACCATCATTGAGCCTCCGCCGTTTTGCCGTCAAACCGTCGTTCGTAGCGGGCGGCGCACGTCGTGCCAGTACTTCTGCAATCCATCCGGACCATCTAAATTAAACTTCTTTTCATCAGAGAAAATGATTGAATCTCATGCCTCCTTTGAGGTAACCACCATACCCTTGGCCCACACCAGTCGTGCCTTCTTGTGCGCCGCCGTGAGAGCAAGGGTGTTCTCCATCTTCGGTAGACGAGCCAGTCGACGCCAGCCAGGAGACGGCGGATCGTCCGTACGGAACACGTACAGGCGCAGTCGGCCTTGAGCTGCGCGGCCGAGAAGTCCCCCGAGGCGACCTTACGAAGCAGCCGTCGGGCTAACCGCTCTGTGACGATGGGCTTGCGGCCTGCGCGGGTGCGTGTGCGTGGTCTCGATAGCAGCGCTCGCTTTACAGGGTCTCTAGAACGCTCGACCCTTCTTGCAATCGATCGGATCGATAGTCCAGTTTCTCTGAGGCCTTAAATTCTCCCGCGTTCTTCGTCACTAAGCCAAGGCGCCATGCATAAAAATCCTACTGATCTAGCTGCCAGCTTGCAGTGGGGCTGCGTAGCGTAGTACGTCAGAGGAAGACATATGACTCCCCGAGTCATAGCTGTGGTTACCCTAACCCCCTAAGGTCTTCATGGCGGCTTAGATCGCTCTAGTTATACCACTAGAGACCCAAAGAGTCAGTATTCCTGAACTTAGGGCAACACTCTCTTTGATGATAAACTGAACTGTTATTTGTTTGCTTATTTGCGGCAAAGCCGCCTGTGGTGTAAATGTATGACTCTAACTATCTACCATAGTTTAACCTAGTGAAATACATATCGAGTGGCCTTGTGGCCACGTACTGAAATCCCGTTAATACAAGTGGTACCAAGTACCACTTACTGCAAGGTGACAATAGCACGGCTACAGTCGTGTTACCTTCGTGTAACCCCGTTACACTCTCCCCTACCAAACCGTGGACACACCGTATCCATGAAGGTCTGATTGTATCAATCGAAAAAGGCCCGGAACCTTTCGCTCCAAGAGCGTTTCACTGTTTGTTCCGCATCGATTGTTCGCACTCAGCTATCAACAGCCAATTGGTCTTTTGACCTCGCTTCGCCCCGCGATAACAGCCCTCGCTGCGGGCTAAGCCCTTCTGTGTCTCCGGCACCTTCGTTATCCTCGTCATCCCGTACGGGAGAGGTCTGTGGCCATGCGCCACCCGCACCCTCGCGGCTCTCGGTGCGAGATTATCACTCAGCGCACAAGCATCGATACGGTCAAAGGAGCATAAATGGAGGCGGCGAAGCCGCTGGAGGTAGTGCCCCAGTATGTCTTCCGCGAGACGCCCTCCTTGACGACCTTGAAGTAGGTGAAGAGGAGGTCAACTACACTGAGTCCATGACCGGTAGTAGCCCTGTCCGCTCACCGAGCCCGCGCCGCCAACTGGATTCTTTCGAGCTTTCGACTCCACGAGCCATGCGCAATGCGCCTCCGCTGCCTTCGCGGGGAAAAACCGATGATCCCGGGGATCTGGTGTCGTCATCAATCCTTTGGACGAAGTCCAAGAGCAACAGCTCGCGGCTGATCCGCAGCCACCCCGTTCGAGGCGGCCTATGGCTCGGCCATTGCTTACCCTGTCACGTCGTGACTACGGCTTTGAGCCTCGCGATCCCAGCAAAGTGGCTCGCCGAGCAGCATCGGAATTGTTTAACACGTATGTGATTGGGCCGGCGGCCGCAACACCCAACGAGCTCGCCGCGCGCGAGTCTCTCAGAGAGAGATACTTGACTCCTCAAGTGACTACTCAGCGCGAGTACGGTGAGCGCCTGCAAGTGCAAGCTCGGCACGGCACGGTCCACCGGTGCGGACTTATCTTTAGTCGTGCTCCTGTTAGGAGAGACGTCTTGGAAAGACGAGGGTCAATTCCAAAGTTGGGTAGAAGGAGTTCGCAAGCTCTCTTCCATTGATGCCCTTCGGGCTAGTTCCAGTGAAATTGATGTTCGAGTCGAACGTCGACTCCGTTTTGAGTTTGCGGAACTCAAAGCGAAACGCAAATTACCCCCTGCCTACCGGCCTCGCCCCCAGGGCTCTCTCGCACTCGGTGCTTCTGCTGTCACAGCTAGCGGCTCTCACGCTCGTGAGGCCGCTCCTCTTCAAGACCAGAGCGACAGCTCTGCTGCTGGCCTTGGCTCCCAGCGGCTATTGCCGGGAAGCGCCAGGCAAGCGACGCCTCGGTATCTGGCCCTCGGGGCTCTGCTGATCGCGTCGATCGAAAGCGTCCACGACGTCAGGGCAATCTTGCCGAGGGGATCTCGTACTCCCTAGAGTTATGTGAGTAAGGATAACCCCTCCACTTCACAAGATATTGGGTACGACCCTGGCGACGACGCCGTGCCACTAAGCGCTCCACATGATAGTGGAAGTTCCCTGCTCATCGAGAAACAGCGGTGGGGGTCGATGACCCGCTGGATCCTCGCGCAGTGATCTGCTAGGGGTCGAGAAGCGGGTGCAGACCCTGTTCGACTCGCTGCAGTGAGCGACGAGTCACCGTGACCGTCTCGCTGACGAGATCGATGCTGTGCATCATCGGGTCGACTGGCTTCAGTCTCCTGTCTCGGTTGCTAGCCGCCTGGAGCTTCTGGAGCAGGATCGAACGGTCCAGCGCCTCTGCTCGTCGCTTCGAAGCGCTGGACCGTTCGTTCGCTGAGCTACGTGGTCAGTTGGACCTCCTCGTGCGCCTCCTGCGCTTTAGCCAGCCACTGGCTGTGGCGCCAAACCCTCCGCGCTCACCCGAGCCGGGTCTCGATATGGCTTAAGGTAGCCTACGTAAAACACGGGGTGTGTACGCATCTTCTTCGGAAGATTGAGCGTGTACGCAAGGCCCTTCCTGGCCACGACCTTAAAAGGTCTAATGAAGCGCGGGCGCAACTTGGTCTTAAAGACCGCAGACACTGCATGTGTAGGTAGGTTTTAGCGTTTAATAAAACGTTAAACACTTCAATGTTGCTTCTGCCGTTTGCATCAGCCTGCTCCTTCTGAACATCTTGGCTTTCAGCCATCGTATCGCGTACTTGTCGTAAGACACTTAAACGCGTAGACACGAACGTGTCAACTTGCCTGCGAACTGCAGCTGGGCTGATATCAGCTAGCCCATCGGCTATCCCTCCCCCATTAAGCCCAGAACCACGGAGTGGTGGCGTCAGCGGGACGCGAGGGTGTCTGAGACCGTTCAAATAGAACGGGGTGAAGCCTGTCGAGATATGCACCTCAATATTAAATGCAAACTCAACGAGTGGGAGCATCAAAACGCTATTGCTTGGGTCTGTCCGCACAGACACACACAGTCCGAAGCATGTCTTCGACAACGCGATTTACGCGTTCCGTCTGATCATCGGTCTGCGGATGGTCCGCTGTGGACATGTCGGGTCGAGTGTCGAGCACCTTAAAGACCGACGTCCAAAACTTACCCGTGTAACGGGGATCTCGAGCCGAGACAATTGCCTCTGGCAGACCATGCTGTCGAACGACACGATCCATGAACAGCGTGGCTGTTCCTTCTCCATCGATGAGAGTCCGGCACCGCCGCTAAAGAGCCATCTTGCTCAATTGGTCGACAAAGACCACGAGCTCGTGTTGCCCGCCGCATCTCGTGGCAGGACGAACACAAAGTCCATACTCGTGGATTGTCAACACCCTGTGGGTACAGGCAAACTGGCCAGCGGCGCAGCCGAGTGGCGAGGTTTAACCCGTTGACACGTCTCACTCGTGCGTACATACGCACTGACCCACTTGTAAAGCTTCGGCCACCAGTGGTGGGAGCTCACCGAGCTGTAGATCTTTGCTCGGCCGAGATGACCGACAAATGGGGTATCATGAGCCTCATAGAGGATACGATACTTGAGATCCTCTTTGTGAGGAACCACGACACGTGGGGTGTCTTCTGGACCAGCACCGTGGTACAATAGGTCATCATCAAGAGTATATCGATGTAGCCTCGCGCGCAACCGCGCTGACAGCTTAATGTCTGAGTTAGCAAACTCCGCGCTTCCTAGCGCATGTAGCAGAGCTACGCAGGACTCCGTCACGCGCGTACGCCGCGCGGATCAAGTCTGTCACAGACGAAGTCACCGCCGTGACGTGAGCGATCTCATAGTTGGGCCTGCGTGATAACGCATCGGCCAAGACGTTCCGCCTGCCAGGCTTGTACTTCACCTCGAAGTTATACTCCGCAAAGAAAGAGAGCCAACGGGCCATTCTCTGATAGAGATGAGACGACTGCATCGCAGTGCATTGCGACGCATGATCAGTGTAGATCACAAATGGCTTGGAGGCGAGCAGGTGAACCCTGCAATTGACGAGCGCATACTTCATCGCAAGTAGCTCTTTGTCATAAACACACCATGACAAAGAGCTACTTGCGATGAAGTATACTGGATAGTTCTTCTCAGCAGCCTTAAGCTGGCGAGATTCAAACGCGATCACGCGTTCACGCCCTTCAGCGTCTGCTTGCAACAAAGCACTGCCGATGGCAAAGTCCGACGCGTCACAGACGACACTGAAAGGACGATCGGGGTCTGGCAGGGCCAGGATCGGGGCCTGAAGGAGACTCTCCTTAGTTGCTTCAAAAGCCGCTTGATGTCCGGTGTCCCAACACCAGCCCACATCCTTCTTAAGGAGATTGGACAGTGGCCTTGCCTCTCAGAATAGTTCTTGCTGTACTTGTGCAAGTAATTGGCCAGGCCAAGCCACTTCCGTAACTAAGTCTTTCTGGTTCTTTGGAACCGACCAGTCTACAATGGCCTTGACCTAGCGAGATCCGCTCGTAGGCCTCGCTTCCCAATGAAGCCTCCCAGAAAGGGGATCTCTTCAGCGCCGAAGACGCACTTGTCAATGTTGGCATACAACTTGTGTGTGCGCGTGCATTCGAGCACCGCTCGCAAGTGCTCAATGCGGCTCTCCACATCAGTCTTTCCGTGCTACGCACGACTGTGCACGAATATATCATCGAAGTATATCTGAGCATACGCCCTGTGGGGCCTGAACAATTGCGTCACAAGACGATTGAACGTCGCAGGCGCGTTCGACAGCGCTTGGGGCATTACTAGCCACTCCCAGAGCATGCCGCTCGGAGTGCCGACCGCGGTAAGCGGAATATCGCTTGCTCGCATGAGCAATTGATAGTATCCATCGACCAAGTCGAGGGCACTGTACACCGTACATCCCGTCATGTTGTTCTGGAGAACGTCCTTTCTAGGAATAGGCGTTTGCACCGGAATGGTGGCCACGTTGAGCTTATTAAAAGCATGAACAATTTGCCACTTGTCATTCGGCTATCTGACACAGAACGTAGGCGTTGAGTGCGGAGACTTGCTCTCGCGCACCATACCCGCCTCGTGCTTTAGCACGGAAGAACACGTCAATGACGTCACACTGTTCTCGTGGCAAAGGCCACTGCCTTGCCACGCAGTATTTGGTTCCCGAAACCAGGTCAATCTCATGACGTACACCTCGATCCGGAGGTAGTCTCGTGGGAGGTCCTTCGAGATCATGTCTTAATATTCTTTCACCAAAGGGTAGTACGGATCCGAGGGTCCTTGATGATCGACGATCCTGTCCGCGCATTCAGCGCCTTCTTGGTGTCCTCAAGGACTGCTTTATCCAAAAGCGACGACGAGTTTAACTCCTCTTCAGGTCGTGGAATGACCAACTCTGCTAACTCAAAGCCGGCCGTCAAGGCGTCGCCGAACTCGGCCATGGACATCTCATTCAGCTCCAACAGAGCGTCCACAGTGGGCATAGTCTGTAGACTGATGTCGCCATCGACTTCCCCTGTCACTCCGTTGACGAGTTTATATGTATATAGCTGTTCGCTATCACCAGGAGTCTCTTCACTCGTCATGCTAGACGCATCAGACGCTCTGCGTCTCATGGCTGACGCTTGGCGTCGTAGCCTTCTCCCCGTTGAGACGGTTTGCCTCGGAGAGGTCCTAACAGTCAATTAGCTGCATCTCCAGGTGCTTGCACCGTGTGCTTTTCACCCGAGACTGGTATGTCTTGACCGACAACCGTCGCAGAGCTGCGACGCTCGCAGTCTCCACCCTGTGGAATACGTGCCACGTCAACTTCATCAGTGGGCCCTCGGCCTTGATGGCCCGGCCACGACCGGCCACCACGCATGGTGTGTAGCGACAACTCGTCGTCGTGATGGGTGCCACTGTCGTGACCAATGTTACAATGACGTCGGTCACCCAGCGGATTGTCTGCCGCTCCACTTGCATTTTGAGGCCCGCGGCCATGATACCCCGGCATACTGCCGGCCACGCCACGCATGGCGTATAACGACATACTGTCATCATGACGAGTGTCGTTGTCGTGACACATGTCACCTGTGTCACCCAGCGGGTTTCCTGCCGCTCCAGTCACAGCCCACGAGCTCTGCTCGGGATTCTTGTTCTCGATACCTTCAGTGTCTACAAGTTCGGATACTCCGGTGTCCAGCACGTTGACCGACTCGGTCCAGTGCCTGCGCCAAACGCGCTTCTGCTTCCTAGCAGAGGTGGGTTCATGACTCACAAAGCTCCGCCAGGAGTAAAGCGCGTTGCGCCCAAGGTCTTCGACCTCCAATCAATACATGGCTCATGGCATTCCAGCCATGCCATACCCAGGATGAGGTCGTATCTCGAATCCAGGTCCAGGACCAGACAGCGTTTCACGCTACGAAGTCGAGAAACTTCACGCCCAGGTTCAGAGGAACCTTACGCACCGTGACACGGGTCCCCGTCGCTAGGCGAACAGTGATGATGTCACTCTTGCGCTCCCTGAGCGCCTCAGCGTATTGCTGACTTCATTCCATCGTAGAGCCAGACGTTCCGGAATCGATCAAGATGATACATGGCCTTTCAAAGCCCTTCACCATCGCCTCAACGACGAGCGAGCCCGGCTTGCATACACGTTCCGTGTTAGAGAGTACGGCTCTCTCCGGGGCTGGGCCCTGTTGCCTCCACCTCCATGAGGCTCAACAGAACTCAGTTCTTCCCCAGCAAGACGACCCGCGCCTACCGAGTGTCGCCGTTTCCCCGCGACGAGCCGGTGGCTTGGCTCGATGCAGAGCGAAAGCTCGCAGGAGCTTGACGGGACCTGCATGACGGGCAGGTTGCCCTCAAATGGGTGGTGCTTCGGCATAGGAAGCACCGACGAACACCCATACGCTGCTCTTCAGCGTAGCTGAGGTCCATAGGGACCGGTCCATCGAACGGAGTAGCGTTGTCGACGCCCCAGCCAAGTCGAGACGACTTAAAATTGAACTCGGGGTTCAACGCCACTCTCACGGCCTCTTCGAAGGAGGAAGGGTGAGTGCGGAAGACTCCGTCCTGACCACGCCAGTGCGGAGGCCCTCCATAAAGACTGTCACAGTCAATGCCTCTGGCAGAGGATCGGCCGTCATGCCGGCGATCAGAGTTCGCAACTCCTGGACGAAGTCCACCAAGTCCTTCTTACCCTGGCGGGTACTCAAAAAGCGTGACCTCACGCGATACGCCTGATTAGGCGGAGCAAACACTTGCGAAAGCTGGGGTTTCAGCTCTTCCTAGCTCGGGAAGGCCGCGTCCACCGACGTGCCGCGCGTGAGTGCCCATTTTCGTGCTCGGCCACCGAGCTTCGAGATCGCTAGCGCCACGCGCTGTTGCTCAGTACGGAGCATGGCCGATCCCATCGCCATTTCGATCTCACGGATCCACAAAATGAGGTTCTCCCCCTCCTTTCCTTCGAAAGTCTTAACGCTCACGATGGGCAATTTAGGCCGGGAGGCCCCATCCTGCGATGTCTTTGATGTCGGTGTAGACGCCGACATCCACTGTTGGAGGTGCTCCAACAGAGCATTCTCGTAACATGAGAACGCCTCCAGACGCGCGTTCGCCGCGTCCGGTCCTGGCGAAGCAAGATGCGTTATGCCCTCAGGGTCGAGCAAAGACATAAGCTTTTTCAGCGCGTCTTGCTGGCCCTGGGACAAGTTAGAAAACGCTGTCTGCTCCATCCTCACCGAGAATAGTCGTAAGAATCAGGTGCGGGATCAACTACAAGTGCTACCAGGTGCAGCGGGGTGCATAGCGTAGTGCGCCAGAGGAAGACATATGACTCCCCGAGTCATAGCTGTGGTTATCCTAACCCCTAAGGTCTTCGTGGAGGCTTAGATCGCTCTAGTTATACCACTAGAGACCCAAAGAGTCAGTATTCCTAAACTTAGGGCAACTCTCTCTTTGATGATAAACTGAACTGTTATTTGTTTGCTTATTTGCGGCAAAGCCGCCTGTGATGTATGACGCTAACTATCTACCATAGTTTAACCTAGTGAAATGCATATCGAGTGGCCCTGTGGCCACGTACTGAAATCCCGTTAATACAAGTGGTACCAAGTACCACTTACTGCAAGGTGACAATAGCACGGCTACTGTCGTGTTACCTTCGTGTAACCCCGTTACACAGCTCAAGCTGCAGAAGTCGTAGCAAGCCGCAATCGGGAACGGGTGGACGTCCCGAACCATTTAGCTACAAATCAGCAATCGTTCTGTAAATATATGTTTTTGTATTCGTCATCATAGAGGGCTGCATCGCCAAGACTCGAAAGTGACGATGAAAGGTGAAAAGCTGCTCCTTCAGCTTGACCGGCGTCGCCACTGAGGTTGGTTCGCCAATGACAATTGATTTATGCGGGCTACGATCTGGAAATTGATGAGTTGGGGTACTAAAAGAGTGGGGCACTATCACTGGGGGGGCATTATTGGATAGGTGATGCATTATTGGAGGGATGGGGCAAATTCAGGTTTTACAGTAAAACTGGTTAAGATTCGGTCACGCTTCCCAGCTGCGCTACCGTCTTACCCCGCACAGAGCGCATGAGCACTCAAATAAAATATAACAACTACTGAGCACTGTATCGGTTTACAATACATGGGCGTTTACGAGTGAACATATTCACTATCTTTGAAGACGAAGCTCTTTGGAGCACAACTTGATCGACATGTATAGATGTTGGCCGTGGGGTCTTAGCATTCATTGTACAGACGGCCCAGCTGGTCCACGGATCGATTCCGGTCGTTTTAATTGAGGGCCCAATACGGGAAGAGTGTTATCGCGAGTCAAAACTCGTTAATGTTCCGCACAAAAAGGTATCGCTTGTCATTTCCATCACTCAAGTGTAATCAGAACCTCACATTTTCTCTTTTGGTTTTGTCCAAGCCACATTGAATCAAGCCTACATCATATACCCGTTCACCTTGACAGCAAAGATGTCACCGCCTCGAGCCAAGCAGACGTCCTTGACTGCGTTGTCAACTGCAAACGTGAAGCTAGATGTTTGGCTCCACCCAGCGTCTACTGTTTTCAGAGTGATGTTCTAGCCATGCATCTTTGCGGCAGCATCAAGCCCACCAGGGTCGACGTCTCCGTCCCTCACAGCCGCGAGATAATCTTCATCCCGACGATCATCCAAGTCGCTCAGTGTAGCCTATAGAATTTGACGCGTACTCGTTTGGCGACATCTCCAGACCGTACACCAGACAGCAAAAGAGACTTCAGCGCCGCTTCTTGGGGACATACCAGTCGGGTGACGCGATACGTAGAAATTCGTGGTCGGCTCCTTCGTCGGCAAGATGCTGGTATGCCGTATGTCACTCACTCATTAAGTCGGGCTTGAAAATTGCCTTGAGTGGGGCGTACAGGTCGTCCATCTTGAACTCCTATTTTTCAGTAGCCCACACTGCGTAAAGACTCTCTTGACGTCGCCCTCGGGATTGGTGGTAATCCAGTCTAGGGCCCACTCCGCTACCTTGGCGTAGTGCGGCGCCTTGTGATTACGCGCTTCGGTCTGTCGACTAGGATCCGTAGTGCAGTACCGATGTAGCCGTTGTATTTGGATCCGTAGTACTCGTGATAGCCATGACTAGAGGGTGTAGTACGTTCATGAAGCTGACCGGGGCGAGGAGCACAAAAATGTAACGCTCTAGACGTTTCGAGTCGGTCAACTTAAAATGGCAGCCGTAAGAGTCTATCACAAAGAGAACGAGTTCGCGGTATAACTGCGTTTCCTGCCGTGCGTAGGCCACGGTTTCGGCTTGGGCCAGCAGTAGATCAACGCTCCACATTCCAGTCCTGTTGGTACCAACCAAGTCCCTAGGCGGCACTTATGGTTTATTCTTGAGTTTCGACAACAAGAGGTGAGGATTCAAAATGTTGCCGTCGCCCGTGATGGCGACCGTCCCCGTAGCGCTTGTGGTTCGACCCACCTTTCCTCAGGAGCACTTCATGGGAGCCTCAAGTAGTGATCGTCGATTTGGGTTCGATCTCGAAGTAGCGCGGCACATGGTCCATATTGATGATGTTTTTGGATTTGACGCTGCGCTTAGCAATCAGGTGCTCCGTTCAAGGATAAAGCTGCGGCAAAATTTGGGGACATTCGATGGTAGCGTCCGAGTCGTCGTGTGTCGACGCGATACTTTGTCTCTTCGGTCCTTAAACGTTGCCACTCAGCACGAAGAAGCATAAATCAGGTGGCGCCGGCGCTGTGTAGCCGCAGGTAGATGTTGGCAGCCTGAAGGCGAAGTAGGAGTATTTCACCCGGAGACCCTTGCTGTTCCAATAGGAGACCTCCTCATACAGCCTCTACTCCAATCGCTGTATGCATATCGTCTTGCACTACCAGTGAAGTGGCGAGGAGTCCGAGTTGCAACTCAGGGATCACAAGAAGCAGCCAGCGGCTGCTCTTTCTGGGGCAACCAACCTCGAATGTTGCTCGGCGAAATTCCGCGCTGAACGCCAAGGGCTTGAAAACCGGTACATTGGACGGTCAGCTCGTACTCGACCAGTATGGCCAGTTTTTCAGTGGTGCTCTAGCTGCGGGTCTACATGGCTTGCAGTGTTGCTGTGCTTAAGGTATTGTGGCTGGTAAGTAGCCTGAATGAAACCGAGGAGTTCAGGCCGACACACAGCAGAGCTGGATTAATTGAACGGCTGGTTGTAAGATAAGCTCACACTCGTAAGCTGAAGACGCTAAAAACTGGCTGTCTGCTGTCCAACGAACCCTTGTCGCGGTGACCGTCCTTATATTTGGCTGTGCGTAGTGATCGAGAATTTCAGGTCCCGACTTTAATACTTTTTTATTAGTACGTTGATGTACTCTAAGCGGGTAAGACGGCAGACACCGATGGTTCCTCAATGATTCGCGTTCTGCTGAACTTTGTATCACCTTGTGTACCTGACGGTGTGGACAGGAGCTGCTCTATCTGGACTCTGAAGATGCAAGGATGTAAAGTCTTGAACGTCCTGGCGGGATGCGGGGACGCGTGAATCAGCACGGAAGTTTCCGCTTGTTGCCGTTATTGGTCCCCGATATCAGGTGACCTACCTCCGGACAGAGGGCCTGAACTTGATTTAAGGCTATCTGCTTGTGGGGCGTTGTCTCCTTTTCTTGAGGTGATTTCCGCTCCTTAGGGCGGGAACTTGCAATTCGAGAGTCGACGCGATAGTCGGTTAATCAATTGACACCGACCTGAGCGCTTGAACATTATTTCACAAGCGTAGGGGAAGGTCGGTTAATATCCGATACTCTCACCACAAGACTAGATCTGCTTCCTTTGACTTGCCGACACCTTGCTGTGCCAATGTGGTATTGCAGGGCACGCAAATTTATCAGATGTGGATACTTAGCAAGCGACACAACAATAACCGAGCTAGTTATCCCTTCCGGGACAATGTTGTCTCGCATCTGCCGAGACAAAGTGCCCCAAGACAGTCATACACCGAGGTCAGCTGAGCTGACTGCCTCTAGCCCAAATATCCCGTGCCCTTCGCTAAGGAACGGACGACCGCGCGTTAGCGCTTTGACGGGTCACCGAAAGCAAAAGCTTATTGGCCAGAACCCGGGCTGTACGACGTACCGGCCCGCCGAGTTCGGAGGACTTGCCCCTCCGCGCTTGACGAGACATGCCCCTTTCCCGGACCGACCTAGTTCTAACGGCGCTACCAGTCAAAAAAACCTACAAGCTACGCCTCTCGGATGTCAACGGTAATCATAATCCAGCCCGTGCAGGGACTTACCGGACAATGTACATTTGGCTTTGACTTGGAAGTAGTTACTCTATTATCGTTATCTCCTAGGACCCCCTCCAATGGACTCCTCGTATTGTTAACTATGTTCACAAATATTATGTGAAATGAAGTGCGTTCGGATCTCGATCGACCCTTCGCAAAGATTTCAATGCGACCACCCGAACTCAGCGACCGGCTTAGTCCATCCAGCTGAGTAGCCGAGTTGCAAGCTGACTTCGAACTGAGCGAGCAGTACCGCGACTCCCGCTAAAGCACATTTGTGGACTACCCAATCTGGCGTTCACTACACCGCACTAATGTAGTTCATCTTCCTCGGTGCCTGGAAGCGCTTACATAATTCAAGGCAAAACTTCGAGTCTTATTGCTATTGTCCTCTTTCTTGTCCTACTCTGCCACCATGAACCCTATCCTGCTGTGCCTGACTATCCTCATTTATGTGCCTCCATCATCCTAAAACAAACACCGGGTCCATGTTTACACATATCCAGGTTGGGCTCCGATCTGCCAGAACCCGTATGTCGATCTGCAAACGACGACCGCCACAAGATTTACTTCAATCTGTCCGAATGTATATGATCGAGAGTCGGTCTAGATCTGCCGCGATCGGTTGGTCGCCGGCAAATCCCCATCTCCACGATCTCGACGTGGGGTTGTCGATCTGGTCGAGGGCTGAGCATAATCGTTTGGTTTTCAGCCGATCTTCTTCCGGCTGACCATAACAGATCAGGCCTTGATGACTGCCCAATCTGAGTTCCCACCTCCAGTTGGCGTTCTTTCTTGGTCCCGATCTGGCCGGACATTATCTCCCGCTTTACCCGGCACTCCCTTTGAGATCTGAGAATGTTGTTTGACGCTTCTCCTCAACGGCCCCCTGTTCGAAGTCGTTACCGTATAACAGTCACACTTCGACCATACTTTCCAATCTGTCGCCTTATCGCTCAGCCTCATGAACGATCGCCATTCCAATGTCTCCGGCAATTGCGATCACCACTCGATTCGACAAACCAAAATCAACAAAAGCTACTTTAGATCATCTGTAACAGCGGGGACCCGAGCTCGAGCTGGGGAGGACCAGCAACGTCGACGGAGAGTGAAGGGGGAACTGGTGAGGATCCACTACCATCACCACCACTACCACAGGAAGCAGATACGGCGACGGGAATACTACGATCGTGATGGCTGTACAACAATGAGCGCGGAGTAGCGGGACTTCAAGCTCAGGCGAGCAGAGATGCAGTAAGTCGCACCCAACGACAACAACATCATCCCGAGGAAGAAGAGCCACGAGCAGCGGAACGACCAAAAACCAGCGCAACGGAGACTTGCGAAGCTGGGACGGCGAGCGGCACGTACAACTAGTACCGCCGACACGGCAAGAAGCGCTGATTTTGGTACCAGCGGTCATCGGTACGGCGCCACGGCCAATGGCGACCAAAAGAAGCCGGCAGTCGCAACAAGAGGCGAGACGTCGAGACGAAGGCCGGTCGTCGAGGGTGAGCAACCGTTGAATACGATCCACCAGCGAGAAAACGGTACACGACGGCCGACACGAAACGCGTCGCAGGGAGCAGTGAACGCCACCACGAGATGGCAGCAACAGTAGTAGCACATCGAGTGATGGAGACTGGCGGCAACGGGACCAACGTAGAACTGGCAGCGACGGCCCTGAATCGAGCAGCAGCCCCAGCACCTCGGACGATGAAGAAGCAGATATATCAACGCGAAGAGAAGAGCACCACAGTCGACGCTCGAGTCGGAGATGTGATGAAGGCAGTCGACCCAGACATGAGCATGAACATAGACGACGGAAGAAGAGCGTGAAAGGCTTGGAACGTCCGACACTCACCTTCACCGAAAGATTCTGTCACAACGGGAATTCATCGAGTTGACTTGTCATTGAAAGGTGCAGCAGAATCAGGATGAGGACACTGGTCAGACAAGTCGCTCTTTTATTCTTGTCAATAAGCTGATAGAAAACGCAGCCAAATGGTGGGTTGACATGGACAGGAGACCGCCTAAAAGAAAGCGGATGTGGACCAAATTAAAAACAATGCTGTTGCGACGATACGCGGAAAAATTGGACAAGTCAGCGGCAGAGTGGCGAGTCAGCATGCGGCACATGATACCGGGCGAGACACATGTGGACTTTAGAGCTGGTTTACGTAACGTAATTGGGCGGAACCGGGTTACTGACCATGTGTTACCTGTTCGATGCTCCGGTTTTGAACAAGACTAAGCAGAAGTTGGTACGGCAGCATCCGAAGCCGGAAATGCTGGAGGAAGCAGTTGAGATGGCCATAGAGATTGACGGCCCATGGACGATGTCGCTCAAGGCATGGCAAACATACCGCATAAAAAACTCATAATTCGTACGAGTGGTGCATCGGCATTGCGTGGTTGCAGCTGCGTGAGAAAGAGCAGCAAATAATTAGCTTCCATCTGGTTAGTGAATAACACATATGGCGGAGTGATCGACGCATTGCAGCTCGAAGGCTGACCGAAGTCGATGCACACATCGCTAGCAGTAGCAGTTGAGCCGAAGGGTCATAAGGATAGAAGTGATGAAGGGTTTCCTCCATGGTGGGACCGTCGAGGTATCTTAGAACTCTCAGCCTAAAGCGCTAATAAACAGTCAGGCGCTTGAACCGCTTCGGTTTCTGCTTTGCCGGTCGTTCGCTTTCTTCGAGTGCGAGGCATCCGAGCTAAAGTCTTAAGGAGTTCGTGGGTATGGCGTGGGGGGGGGGAGAGAGTAGACGCAAATGAGGGTGCGCAACGGCCTCCGAGTGCCGTTAATTACTGTTTTTTCTGCGATGGATTGAATTATAGTGTTGGATTAGCAATAATACGTGTCCGATTTAGCTATTATCTGACGTATAAAATAGTGGTGTTTGATTGGTCGATCGGTGGTGCGAACTATGAGATATCTGCGAACTATGAGATATCTGCGAACTATGAGTTCTCTTATGCGGTATGTCAACCGTGTGCAACATCACCGAGCAACCAGATGATACAGATGGACGGCACCATCGCAATAACAAGTGTCATTCCCGGTCTTATCGGAGCAGGTATGGCGGTGGCGATGGCACACGTTCCGGACGGATAACAGTAGGAAAGCGGTGAAGCGCAAGGATTGACGTTGTACCCTAACCCGCAGGGTGCTTACAACAACTACTCAGGAACTTGGGATTCGGTGCCTGGCCACGTATGGAACGAGAAATACTGGTACGAACCGAAGAAGCCGGAGCAAAAGCGGTCCTCTACCAGGACGACCACCACGAACAATAAACCGGTAGCTACCATAAAACTGAAAGAGACATGAAAAGGAGGTTCGGCAACACACGAAATGCTGGCAAACCTGAACCAAGAAACGTGAAGGCGGCAATGCACAAGGTGGCATCACGGGAAATTCTGCTGACCAACCAGCGGACGACCAGACAAGAAAAGCTCACCAATATTATTCTCAACACAACTTTCATTTTGCACACATCGCTTCAGGTGTTCGGCAAGTATGGCATCGATGTGTCCGTCTGGTACGTATAAACAGTGACGAAACAGATTGAAACTCGATGTCCCCCGACCTAACGCATGCACCATCTTCCCACTTTTAACATTTTCTCGGGGTACAGTGGAAATGTCAAATTCGCGTGGCGTGCCAGCCATTTCTTTAGCTGACCAAACGTCATTTCGATTGGGTTGTACAGTGGCAGTAAGGGCGACAGAAATAGCGGAACAGCGCCACACGTGGAGAGCATCGTCAAGCTCTCTATACATATGAATTACACACGTTATCAAGTATCACAATCGAACGCGGCAGCGGTTACGGGTTGAGGTACGACGCGCTTGATGAGCGCACGGTGGAACTTCATCCTCGAGAAAGCACTTCGTGTAGTAGTCCATGTCATAAATCGCCGGCAGTCGCACGCTGCTAGGATAAATCACGGTTTCCTCTCGCCAACGAGACTCGGATAACGACACGAGTACTACGCTTCGACCACGCATAGCGGCGCGTAACGTCGAGTCCATTCTTCGACGTTCGTCCAGGAAGAGTAAGCCCGTGTAACCGATACCAGCAGCGTACAGTGACCGCCAAATCGATAGGATCCCCCAAGTCTGGTCACATTTTTGCCTATATAGGGGAAATTAGAAGCTGCTGTTTAATCTGTTCTTTTTATTATGCATGGTAAGAGAGTACACGTTTTAACGCCTGCGATTTCAGCGCCTTTAACAGGTTCAGCATACAAATTGCCATTTCGACAGCAGCGACAAAATCACAGTACCATACACCTTTTATAACCGCATACAAAGTTCTATTAAAATATCGTACTAGGAAACAGTCGTGTTGCACATACTAATCTCCACTAAAAACCACGACCTCAGCTCGAGCTATGAAAGCGGTCGGTACCTGAAGAAGCCCAACGCTTTCGAAAAGATCGCCGAAGGACATGCAAACGGTTGGACTGGCGCTCAGCGGCGAGGTGAAGGTTGGTGATGATAAAGGTTGTTGTTGCGATTCAAGGTTAGGGATTTGATACTAGAGTGCACTGACCAAGACTGCAGATCCAATATTGCAGAAATGTGACCCGATTTTGGGGGGGGGGTTCTATCGATTTGGCGGGCACTGTAGTTTGGCTGTGGATGTTTCTATCTCGCGCGGTTATTTACGTCGCCAGCAACAGCAAGCGAGTCAACAACACCTAGGATTTCACTAGTGGCGCGTTCGGCACACCAACACCTTCTGTGTAACGGGGTTTGATAAATAGTGACAAGTCACTCTTCAGAGTGATGTACTCAAGTGCACTAGTGATGTAGCCAACAGCACTAAGACGTCACTGCAATGTCGTCATGGATGGGTACCACACATATGTACAAGGACATTGTAGCCACCCAATAGGATAACATCTAGGATACTTACAGGTGGCTTACAGTTAGTATTGAGAATCATTAAGGAGATCACCTATACATATATTCAGTCTTTTATCTACCTACTTTGGTAACAGTCCCCTCAGACCAGGGACTTCTGAACTATCGTTCATAGAGAGTTTAAATACTCTCAGGAAGTTGAACTTCCTGTGCGCAAGGTGTTGTCTGCCCCGTCACATTCTGCAACAGCTTCAGGTCGAAGCGCAATACTCTTAACATTGAGGACGACGATTCGCCGTTCGAAGGCTGCTCAAACCGGGTACCTAGGTCAGTCTGCAACTCCTTAACGTAGAAGATCGGATGCTCCTTCACGTAGCTGCCGATAAACGCCAGCAGTCCTGGCGCGCACTTGTGCTTCTTCGCGCGTCCCCACGCAATAACATGGCTTGCCGACTTGAATAAGGCGTACTATCGCATTACGGAGCGCCCGGCCACGCCGAATATGCGTGCCATGTGTTAACACGGGACAACGTACGCGTAATGCAGCGGGACAGCACGCCACCAAAAATCAGCCCCGTACCTGTCAATGCTGCCAGGGGTGAATGGATTATGATGTGTTTAAACGGATGGACATGGATCCACGCGCTGTCAACCTTTTAAATGCAGGTATCTCAAATTGATACCCCGACGTCCTAGGCGTCCGATTTACTAGTACAAAATCCCAATCCGCACTAGTTTGAGTTCTAGAGCCGGACGATTAGGGAAGCAGTGACCGGGTCCAACGCGGGGGTGACAGAGGCGTACGCGCGGTATAGGTTGGACAAGTACCCGTTAACGGAACGTACAGCACCGAAGCTCAATATTGAGGAGTACACAACAGGAGGTGGGTAAGTACGAGAGAACGGAGATAGTGGAGCCGAAACAGAATGCACAGACACGGGTAGGGTTCTTTGATTGGGGGGGGGAGAGGGAAACCGCGACTAGGGGGAAGCGGAAGTGTATTCATCGAACCCCCCAGATTTGGAGGCAGAACAAGCTAAGGTGGTGTGGGCGGCAGCGACAGCTGTGGGACAACCGAGGATGACGAACAACGTGGCGGAGTTCATAGGATTGCACACACTGTTGTCGCATGAGGTGGCGAAAGTGTGGTGGAGCAGATCCGCTGAAATTCAGTAGGATCCCAACTCACACGCACTGCGCCCAGACACCGACTAACGGAGGGGGAACTCCGACGACCGTGTCGTTGCTGAGTGGTTCACCTTATGTACCCGTCGGCGGGCTAGTACTGCTCTCTCGTTGACACGAGATGCGCACTTGGTGGGCCTTGGCCGTCCTTGTGTGGACTTGGGAGTGGTGGATCTGCGCGGGTATTCCTGCGCACGAGATCCGGTGTCGGTTTGGTCTTGAGCTCTTGCGTAGACCTTGTGGATCCGTAATAGAAATACAGGATCCGGAGTTGTTCCTTCTTGAGTGTGTCCTTGCTCTTTATCGGAGTTGTCCTTGTTCCTTTGCGATGTTTGCCGCCTCCAATAACGGGATCTTGAGAGGGGGGGGAGGGGGGAGGGGAAGTTGAGAAGCCAAAGGGCGAGCGCGACCTGGCCAAGCTATCCGGGGGCTGCCACGTGTACAGGAAGATCGCCAAAGTTAGAATTGATCTATGTATGGGGCCAATAGAAATCCCGTATACAATAGTCGAGTCTGTCTTCCAGTGCAAATTCGGTTCTGATTTATGCCTTAGCCTATCTACCTTCGGATCCCAAAACCTATCCTACGGACTACTTATAATCCAGGATCCCATCTCTGACCCTTTCCTGGCCAACCGTCTCCCCTCTACCACCATCTAGCTACGGATCTTCTACGAGGGGTGCACTAAACTGATCGGATCCGGTACTAGGATCTCATCCCACAGGACGGGTCCAGGATCCGTACCATGTACAGACAGGCGTGTCGCATGATTCGGATCCATCACCTTGACAATGTCATGGCTGCCGCTGGCGACTTGGATTCCCCAGCTCCGGTCAACCTCCATCTTATCCGGATCTGCAATACCACAAAAAGGATGGATAAGGATTCATGTGGTCGGAGACATTGCCATTATTTTGAGGTTAATTAAGACCAGAACTATGCCGAAAGCCTAAACGTTGCAGCATTGGTACACCACAGCACGTAGAATGGCGGATATATGCCAAGTGGGAAGCTGGAGACATCATTACAGAAAGCACAACAAGATGGCGGATTGGCTAGCGAATTACAGCGTAGTGTTATATCACATTTATGGACGGGGATACCGATCACACGTTGCACAGAGGATTGGAAAAGCTGGTGCAAGGGGACATCAGCCAATGGGAGAAGGAGACGGAACAGTATATACAGAGGAAAGGAGGGCCAGGCCAAACAAGGCGGACAGCAGATAAACCGGCCGAGATGTACATGCTCAGACGTAGGGGTCATTAGATTTACTTCTAGAGATAGAAGCAGTAACACAATATGCCATAGAAAATAGTTTTGAGTTCTAATTATACAAGACAAAAAGCTTGGTGAACAAAATACAGTACAGTAATCCGCCTCAATAAAGAAGTCGTGCTCTGCATAGAGAACTTGAAGATAAAAGGCGTCTAGTGCAAACCCTAACCAGCCCCCAACTATTATATAAAGTTATGGAGGCCAATAGTTGTTATAACTTTTTATTGAGGCAGATTACTGTACTTGCAAAGCGCTATTAGAACAGGTTCTAGGAACGTTTTTTTTTCTACTTTCGGACTATCACGTATGACAGCTCTTTGCTAACGCTTCTGTACTTCTTCAAGTTTGGGACAACCATTATATGCATTGAACCTGTGGTTTAACCACGGCACACGCGCGCTCACCGCGTGACCACTCCACGTCCCAATAGCGCCCTAAGTAATGGACGTTACGGCAGCGATTCTGTATTTAGTACCGGTATTGTGCGTTCTACTCAAAATTTCCTTGGTCGATTCATTAAATTAATCACGCAGCAAATTGCGCAAGGTCGGTAAATCACTTGCGTCCACTATGCCACATCTATTAAGTACGAAGCACTCAATTCAAGCTGGTGCGGCCTACAGTTCAACGAGACAAAGCAACATTTGCTGTGAATTCTGAGATCGCATTCTACGCTGTAGTAAACCGTGCTCGCAATGCAGACTGACTGCGCAAAGCACCTTGTTCATCTGAGACGACCCCCCGCAGTCAGTAGACCGCCCTGTTTTTCGCTGTCCCAGCCGTTCCATAAACGGTTCCAGTCTGGAATCAAGTCCAACTTCGTTGAAGGGCTGGAAAATATGGAGCGGGGCGATCAGGTTTCTCGGTGGTCGCCCCCACGAGGCAATTTTTCTACTGCACCGGGATGCAGTTGGCGCGGCATCAAAAGCTTTTGCATTTTTTTTATTTAAGTCGTCGCTGACGGCTTCGTTGCTTGGATGGAGTGATCTAACGATAGCAACCTACCGTCGCTTCCGTCTGCAAAGTAAACAATGCGCCCGCAGCAAAAGCAGCTGGCATATCGAATCGGTTAAGCCGCCTCGGAACGTTGTGAAAACTTTTCACTGAAAAGGCCGCCGCGCTGTCAGTTGTTCCACTTCTTGATGGGGACGCGCTGTGAATCAAGGGGTTAACAGTACATAGCTGCACCTCTCCGTGACATCAGCTTTCATGTCAAGTTCCGGCTCTCTCGGAAGGTGGTCGCCAAAGGGAATACAGTGTACTGTACTGCTGCCTCAAGTCGTAATGTAAAGTAAAAGATCCTGCTCACGATTGAACGAGCTATCCTACCTACTGTACTTGTCTTCGGCGTCAACGCTAATATAGTGTACATGTACCTCTACCGGTAGACCAGTCCTAAATACAGTTTCGTAGGTTGATTTCTGATTAAATATTAGAGTAGCACACGGACTATCTTCAAATACAAAAAGTTACATGTATAGTTGTGATTTGTAATGCTATGTTGTATTTTAATATTTAAAAAGTATTGACATGCACAGGATTAGTTAGGGCAGGGTTAACAGTTCTTCACAGATACCTTACTTTACTTTAATACTTCTACTATTAGGTATACATATACTGCTCTGTTTGTGGGTCCTCGAAATGCGTGGGCGTGGACTACTCGCCTCGGTTCGGTGCCGCCGTGACAATGGCTCGCCAACGCGTCACGCTGCTCGCTTCATGACGTGGGATCGATGCAGTTCCATGCTACGACCACCCCGAAAACATTAGCGACTTTATCATCTGTGTACTATTGACGGCAAGCGACATGAGCTTTAACGTGTGGAAAACGGTGCGCGAAGGGCATCAACGTCCGGCTCCTGGCGCAGGACGGGCCAGCCCAGGTGGTGGCTACCCGCTTTCTTTTTTGCCAACGTGCTATTGGACTCCATCTCCTCGCCATTCTCGAGTCTTCTTGCTGCCGCGCACTCGCTTTCATCTGGACCCTATCACCATGTGGAAGCTCGCACTCACCGGTTCGCTGGCGCTGCTGATGTCTGTAATCCACGCCCAGATCCGCGACGGCGACGAGATCTGCGTCATGAGCGACGCGAACTCGTGCGCGGTAGACAACCTCACCACGTCGACACTTGACAGCAGTACCGTCATCTACCCGGGTGGCGCTACTCGTTGCGCCTTTGACGACTTCTCCGACTCGAGCGTTAACTTCACGACCAACTCGACGTATTTCTTCCAGGTGTTCCCGGCACCGGCCCAGGATAAAACCAAGTTGATGCTGTACTTTCAGGGCGGCGGTGCCTGCATCGATGACCTCACGTGCGCCTTCGGTCTGCAGTGTATGTACGAGACCTTCAGCCCCAACGCCGAGCCGAAGAGCACTGGCGTCCTCAACCGTTCAAACGACGAGAACCTTTTCAATGACTACAACATCGTTCACCTTCCATACTGTACCGGTGACCTGCACATCGGCAATCACGTCGAGGCCATTGCCGATAGCTCCCTATACTCGCTGCTTAACATGCCCGAGTGCCTGGGCCACAACATGACCCTGCATCAAGTTGGCTTCAATAACACGAAGGCAGTCCTCGACTGGGCCGTAGAGAACTATCCGAACCCAGAGGAGATCATCATCAGTGGTTATAGTGCCGGCGCTCTCGGCGCTCAGGCGCTCAGCGCTCTCGTGGCCGATATGTGGCAGGTCGAGGAGAACAGCATCCGTTACTCGGTGCTCAGCGACAGCTACGTCGGTGTGCTGCCCAGCGACTACACGGCTGGCAAGCTCATTTCGTACTATGGCACGTGCGACCTGGACCTCAAGGTGACGGCCAAGCTGTGGGACCAGTGCGAGGACAACGAGCTGACTGTGGCTGAGATGATGTCCTACATGATTGAAGATGTACCGGCCGCCCAGTGGCTCTTCCTCAACAGCATGTACGACGAGACCCAGCGCTACTTCTACCAGCTCGTAGAGGAAGGCATCCTCGGCTACCCGTTCAAGAACCTCATCAGTGGCGAGGACTTCTACTCGGTGCGTAGTTTACTTGTAAAACTCAGCAGATATATTGTTTGTGCGCTAGTCACTAATTTTGTTTGTGTCTGCAGAATATGACGGCTATCATCAATGTGTACAAGAACATCAGCGATGAGGTCTCAACGTTCTACGTGAACAGAAGTCAGCATGTTTACTTCACGGTGAACGACTATTACCACAACGCTACCCGTACCCCCGGAGGCGAGCTCTTGGGTGATTTCCTGAAGGACTGGTTGACGACTAACTCGTCGCTTGACGCCGCCGCCTCGGCCGGTTCGCTGTCGGCCAGCGGTAGCGTTGCTGGGTCGTCCTTGGAGGAGTCGGCCGCAGTTAGCCTCAACGGCGCTCTGTTCACGATGGTTGCCGTGTTCATCTCGATGCTCTTCCAGTAGGAATCCTGAGCTCAATTATCAGCAGGAAGAAGAGAGCTCGCAGTTTTTGAGCGTGGGTGCAGGTCCTTATTACTAATAAACGCTAGTACGAATACCAGATACTATGTCGTCATATTGCATTTCTATCTGCCAGGATACCACACCTTCAAATATACGTACACAGCTGTCATAGGGCCTATCGATAGCTCTTCAAGGCGAATCACAGCAATACCCGTCATGTAGCCTATCCGACCGAGCACGGCGACATCTCGTCACGTATAGAAATTCAGGAAACATCTAATGCCCGCTGTTTGCTCGCTACACTTAGACGAACTTTGCTCCATGCTACGGAGCATAATAATAGTGTGTCGAAATGTGCGCGAAATTGATCTGCGCGCCGAACACCGCCTGCAGTACCAGTGTCGATATGAAGAGTGCAAGCACTACGATGAGCGGCAACAGCAACTGCTCCGTCCGGTGTAGGAAAGGAAGCGCTAATGAACAACAACAATACCATCAGCAGAAGGGGTCAGTGTCCATTGATCGTCAGTAGGAGCGATGCAATCAGCGTAGCGTACCCATATACCCAAGAAAGGTGATGTAAGTGTAGAAACCCCAGCCCAGCGAGTACAGCAGGTTGCCCACCAGCAGCATCACGAACGACTCCGACGCCAGTACCGGTGCCAATAGAAACTGAAGCACATAGAGGAACAGGAACAGGATGAAGAACGAGTTGCAGTGGATGTCGAACGCAAACTGCCACTCCACGCGCTGCTCCACGTACAGCGCGTCCCCCATCCCGAGACTGTTGTCAAAAAGAAACATTGATATCATCAGTGGACACCCTTACTAATAAACAGAAAACAAAGTCACCCAACTAACTGCACGCACTTATTCCGCTGCCGAAGTTGGTGGTTGGCGACCCACCAACAGAGCGTCGAGATGACAAGGCCAAAGCCGAGCCACTCAACAACCACCGCATGGAACAGCAGCGACGCATACTTGGCGACGTTGTCCACGCGGAAGGCGATAGCCCAAGCCACCGTGGCTACGAGCAGGAAGGCGAACTGGATGGCCGCAAACGCCGGATCATCTCGCGCCCAGCGGTTCTTGGTCTGCTTGCGGTAGTAGGCGCTCTTGTAGACTTTGGTGGGCTGCACACAGAGCGTAACCATCTGGTAAAAGGTGGCGTCCAGGTCCATCTGGCGGTAGTCCAAGACGCGCGTGAAATACTCGGGGAAAATGGAGCAGGAACGGAATACGTCGGCACCCGCGCGCTTGGGCTTCTTTTTGTGCCTGTGGCGGTCACCACCGCCCAGCGGATCGGATGACAAAACGTATTTCATGTCGATGCTCGTGCTTGGCTGCATGATCTCCTCTGACTGCGTCGTAGGCGACAGCATCGCGGCGGAGAAGAGCAGGGGGGCGAGCGATACCCAGGTTTCTATGGGATGTCGGGAATATTCAATGGGAACCGTGGTGTAGGTACTAAGTACGATTATAGGCGACAACATGGTCATGTTGAAGTTGCCGCCACGTCATTGCATTTTTGTTATACAGTAGCGCGTCTCGAGTCTCTAGGCGAGTCTCTTCGCGTACGAGTCTTTCAGCTTTCAAAAGCAGAATGTTGCAAGGAATTCAGCATTTCAAAAAGTGCTACTGGCTGTTATTAATCTAAGTGAGAATACGCGTCAGGAAGCAAACTATGCTTTTTTGGGGGGGGTTACATGTTAAAGCTCGAATCGTTTGGCAAACACTGGAATACTTGTGCTCAAACATATCACCATCGGTTCCAGCGCCAAGCCATAAACGATTTCGGATCGACGAAAACATTTCGAGTCTAGAGTGGTCGTCTACGAGCTCCTCACACTCTAGACTTCATCGAGTTGGGTCGTCCTTCGGGTAATGCATTCAATTTGTTGACGTCGACCATCGATTAAGTCCGTTTTTTGTGTTAGCGTACCATGTTTGTTGGGAGCGTGTACACTTAGCAAGCTGCTCAATGTCAAAATACATTCCTAATCCAGCTTGATCTTCAGTCGCGAAATAGCGAGCACCAGTTCCGCTACGACTTGGCGCTCATGTTCGACATCAGTTCGAGTGTTTGGTCTCACTGCGAAGGGCTTTTTTAGTGATACCTGTGCAGCTTTCCTCGCGTTCAGCTCACTACTTAGTTTAGTCGCGGTTCGCATTTTGCCAGTATCCATTTTACATATATTGCTCCTTGAGTGTTAGTACGAGCCGGCTCATCTCTTTCAAAATTGTAGGCCGCCGGCATGGCCGTGCATCATTGGCGATCGTCGCCTTGCTCCTGTGTTTGTTTGCTCAGTGCAGCTTGCTTGTCGGATAGTCGCTTCTCTAGGTGCGAAATATCATTGATTAATGCAGACGTATCCGCTTCCTTGCGCTTCAGTGCCGAGTCTTGCTTCAACAAACGCTCCCAAAACGTGTCTAACTACTGCTTGCAAATATCAGGGGTCATTCGAGAAGTAGATTCGCCACCGCTTTCTGAAATAGAGGGCGACCGCTCATTCACCATCCCCACGCACTCCAACTGCGGGCGAACGTCGGTGATAATTACTTCCGCCTTTGCCAGCTCCCGCTCCAGTTTCATCATTTGCCTCTCCAGGCTCACAGCTTACTCCTGATCTTGACGTTCCTGATCCAGATGGATCCGGCTGTCCCCTACCTGATCAACCGAAAACGGGCCTGAGCGCAGCGGACGAGAAGTGGATTCGGGCATACCGATCCTTTGTTGAAGGATCGGTATGCCCGAATCCACTTCTATTATAGGAGAAGATCGCCGCCACTGCGATCTTGCGTCATTTCGATCCAGATCGTCAACCTGTGGTAGTTGTTTATGCCAGTGAGTGGGCGATCTCGGCCGCTCTGATGCAAGAGCACGATCGCGTGTACTACCCAGTGATGTTCGCGAGTCGTACATTGAAGTCGAATAAACTCAACTACAATCTGATAGAGAAGGAGGTGTTGGCCTTGTTGCGGATCTTAGATCTGAACTACAACATGTTGGTCGGAATACAGATCCAGATCCTGACCAGACACTCGACGTTGGCATGGCTCTTCAGATCGCCCAGCCTTCAAGGACGATTAGGTCAATGGGCTGCTCTCCTGTCGCCATGGACGCTCAGGATCGAGAGATGTACCAAGGGAGAAGACGAGATCCTAGGGGCGTTAAACAAGTACGAGGCAAGATCGACTGAAATGCACCCGGATTTGACGCTGTTGAGGCAGAAGCCCTTGGATCGGCTCAAAGTTTGGTTAGACCATGAACTGTTACACGTGAAGTGCGACTGGAATGCTAGTGCGGACAGTTTAGACAGCGCTGCGCTGCAGCGTCAGCAAGGAGTGATCGTCAACGAGGTGGAGGCGTATCAGGATCTGGTCACGCTGAATCGTCTGGATGAGATTCTAATGATCAGATCGGAGGACATCGCGGCGCGGATCTCGCCAGTAGCTACCCGATCAGGGACCAGATCCGTGCACTGACCGATAGTTTTGGACGAGGTTTTTGTGAGAGATCTCCAGTCGATCGTATCCGAGAGGCCCAAGACGAGGAAGTGTGGATAGCAAGTTTGAAGAAGTATCTGACAGGAGATGTGACCGATCTGACACAAGGTCAGGCTAGACTGTATGACAAAATAGCGTCGGACTATGACGTCGAAGACAACGATCTGCTGTTGTACTGTCTGCCTACCAAGAGGTTGAAAGTAGATCGGGACAGAATGATGATGAGGCTGGTCGCGCCCGAGACACTCCACCTTGATATCTTGTATCACTATCATGCGAGCGTTGAAAAAAAGGCAGTCATCAGGGGATTGGTCGTACATATCAACGGATCAGGGATCATTTCCACTGGAGAGGTTTATATATATAAAAATATATATCACGGTGTGCAGAGATATATGGGTGAATGTGTAGACTGCGAAACTTGAAAGGGTCGTCCCACGATCAAAGGAGAATCGCCTGGGAACCTACAGACATACCCTCACTGCCGAAGTCGTTCAAGGGCAACATCGAACTACTGATCTGGGTAGATCTGTTCACAGGATATGTGATCGCGAAGGCAAGCGTCTAGAACGGCTCAAACGAGCGCCGAGTCATACGAGGAGTGCGTCTTCCGGAGATTTGGTGCTAGCGAGGCGATCCGCCACGATCGAGAACCCCGGTTCATGACTTCTTCCGAGCGTTTAGTAAGATCCTCGGACAGCGGCAGAGGGCGACGATGACGTACGACCACAAGCAAACGGAACAGCGGAACGGATGGTACAGACCATAACTCGAACTTTAAAAAGATGTCAAAACCTCAACCAGCAGCATTGGGATGAGTACGCGGAGCGACTGACGTTTACGACCAACACGGCCCAAGATCGGGTGCGAGGGGATACACCATTCTATCTAGTACACGGATGGGACCCAGATCGACATTGGAAGCCACGATACATTTGGGCATGTATTCACACCCGAGATCGAGATCCCGGGAGATGGAGGTATCTGATCCAGCATTATTACACAACGGCAAGGATACAAATAATGTCAAGCTGAAGGAGGCGATCTCAGATCGAGCCGATCGGCATAATGAAGAGGCTGATCCACATCAGATCGAAGCCGGATCTCAAGTTTGGCTGTATCTGGATCGCGTGAAGGAAGGATACGCGCGTAAGTAGCACATCTGCGGTATGGTCATTTCCGAGTTGCAGAGAAGATCAACGAATATTCACTGCGCCTCGAGATTGCCGGAACGGAGTATCGGCTCTTCCCGATTGTAAATGTGTCCAAGTGAAGTTGGTCAAGGAATTCCCAGATCGGTCACAGATCGAGCTGACTGTACCAGTCTCGGATCGACTGAATCTTGACGAAACTCTGTTACCCGAAGATAGCTGAACGCCGGGTCAAGAGGTAGACGAATACGAAGTGGAGAAGATCACTGATTTGAGGTCAGGTAGAAGAACTCGGTAGGACGGATCTATCGGGAATATCTGGTACATTCGAAAGAATATTCAGACCCCAGCTGGGTACATAAAGCCGATCTCAACTGCGCAGCACTCCTTCACGATTTCCTTCGGAGACAGTAACCGGAATCGTTTCGGTGTGATGCCGTCCCACGAGGAATAGTGAGATCGAGGGATCGCGGCGAGTTGGTCACCGCGATGACGGATCGGAAGAAGGATGTATGGGAAGGCCATAGATCGGGGGAAACGGGTGATGTGTGACGTTATGCATGTAAATCTGCATGAGATTGTGAGAAACTGAAGAAGAAAATCCGGCTCGGATAAGCTCCAGATGAAGTAGTAGGATGCATGGAGACCAAAAGCAGTCAAGACGGAAATAAATATGGATGGATGAAAAGAAGAATTGCTAAGATGAAGGCATGGAGACCTACTCATGAACGGCCGCTTCACACGAAATTGTCGGGATGGAAGTTCAGAGCCAAGGGTAGAACGAACCGAATCAAGGGTCGAACTTGTTCCGAAGTCGACCGATCCGGTACGCCGGAGGTTCCATAGGCCGATCACGAAATTGGTTGCGCCAGGGATCGGCGGTGTTAGCTTCACGTAGGGCCTCCAGAAGGTCACCAGGTTCAGCTCGGTGAAGATCGGGGTCAGCAAGGTTGGCTGCCCGTGAGACCGACCTGGATACCAAGTCCCATCGTCCGTCGTGGTCGGAAGGTGAAGGAAAAAAAAAGGATCGAGTAATAGATACCGATGGGCCCACCGCTCACGCATCATCAGAGGAAATGAACGGAGTAACGCTCGCCAGCTGTCGTCCGCTCGAACCCGCCTCTGACGTCGGCCATAATGGTACTGCTCCGGCACTGGGTCACGACGCTGTTCAGCGGTGATCGGAAGATAAAAAATGAGTCGTCTCCCAATAAGCTTGGAGATGTCGTCGCTCGATAGCGAGATAAGAATTCGTGATCTGGGCGAGAGTGGTATTCGATCTGCGATGGAGCGGCAGATCGAAGGTCAGGGTCTCCTCCGGGTTATCCAACACCTCCCAAGGTCGAGCGGCGATCAAGACCGTGATGTTTGGACCAGTAATCAAGTTGTCCAGATAGTCGGTACCGGCCTTGGGGGCGTGGACTCCTCGCACGCGCCGCGGGAACAGCCAACCAGAAGGGATCGGGAGCAGGGCGGTCAAGGTACGCCATATTAAGGCGGTTACTTAAAGCTGACTCAAAATCATCGTCGGCCACGGATCTGTTTCGGCCTGAGTAAGAGCACGAGGCTGGCCGTTCCCAGGCAGTGAGATCGAGGCTGGGAATAGCGGCGGGACCAATGGCCGCCGAGGAGATCGAGGAGGGGTAGCCGGAGGTCTTCCGAAATCGGATCCAGCGGAACCTTCAGATCCAGAAGGAGAAGCAGGCGGACTTGGGGAACTAGGCCCACCTTGAACAGGCGATCCCGTTTGAGCAGCTGCGGGACTGCCGCGGTCAGCGTGTCCAGGACTCGCCAGTTGACGAGCCGCAGGTGTTTCGTCAGATTCACGTAGAGAGCCCTTGGGGATGCCAGGATCGGCTATGTCGATCGGTTGAGAAGCATCGCCGCCCGGGAGTGTGCCGGATCGGCGACGAGCTTCAGAATGAGACCGGGACAAATCAGCCAACGCTTGATATTCGCTGCCCTCCTCTTGGTCTTCTTCACCTTCCCCCCAGTTCTGGCAGTCCGACGGACGGGGGAGCCTTCGTACGGGACGCAACTGAACCTTCTTCGCTGTCGATCCCCGGACCATCGTCGTCGATCTCTGGCTGAGGCTCGGACTCGGCCAGAGAGGTGACTCTCGCCGAAGCCGAGCTGCCTGAACCTTGCGCCGGGGTAGTCGGGGATTCCGGGTGGCCAGGAGCAGGAACGGACCGACTACGCAACGGACGCTTAGGCGAAGGACCAGGTGGAGAAGAAGCCGATCGGCTGGGTTCCCGCTTCCCAGATCGAGGGGGACCCGATACACTGGGGCTCACTAGCAGTACCACCTCGGCGAGACACTCGGTGACCAGATCGACACCCGTGCCGATTTCGTCTTGGGTCTGACGCAGCCGATGATAAGCGGTCTGAAGATCTGCGATCTGATTTTCCAGCGCACGAATGGTCCGCCGAGATGTACTCAGCTCCACACCTGCATCTCAGAATTGGCAGGAGAGAGCTAGGTACTACTCAGCTAACTTGACAGACAGAAGATCACGATACTTACGGACGTCGGCGGATTATGTCGCATCTGTATCCCGATCACAGATCGCGGCCGCAAGATCAGATTGTAAAGGAGATAGGCCACGTCGCAAGGTATCGATCTCGGCTTGAAGGGGATCTCGCTCGAGTTGAAGCTGATTCCACTCCGCGCGAAGCTGATCACGCTCGCGGACAAGCCCGTCAGCAGTAGAGGTACCGGTCGACCGACTCGCGGATCCCGTACCGGCTATCGGAGCGGAAGGAACGACCCGATCAGGCCTGATCGCGGCTTGGCGGAGTTCGTTCTCCAGGCGTCACAGTTGCTAAGGTTGCGTCCAGTTCTACGCGGAGCCAGCTGACTGAGTCCCATCGGTGTCCGATCGGGAGTTCTCCGCTGTCGCTTGGTCCAGAGCAGCTCGCGAGGAGACCAGGCTAACGCGGTAAGAGTCGAGATCGACACGACACCCATGGAATTGGGAGTAGATGGCTTGTTGGGGCAACGATTGAGAAGTGTGACCGGAGTGTGGCCGCTGTACGGCAACGACTTCGGACAGGGGGCGGTTGTGGAGAAGCGTCAAACAGGAATATCAGATCCCTAAGAAATGGCCAGATCGGTGAGAAAGGCGGCCTCAGTTGTGAAGAGAGGGAGCGATCAAGCCGGATCGAGATGCGAGGTAAAGGCGGGGCGAAGTTCGACTTAACTGGGGTGTGAGGGGATGTTTCGATAACGAGAAAGAAAACCAGGGTACCATCCAACCCAGATCTGTTATACTATAATCGCCCGACCGATCGGGGATCGGATGGATATTCGGAGCCTGAATCGAGGGGGATGCAAGAGATCAGGACTGGTAAGCGGTAACGGAATCGATCAAACCGGATCTAACCCCCGTTTGACCTTGGTTGGACCCCGATCGCGCGGATCTAGTATCCGCGGGTTGGGTTACCGGGCCGATAAGACGTTCACGTTGTGGGACATCGAGCTGACCCAGCTTCCGCAAATCGGCCTACACGCCGCCGTCCAAGATCGGGCAGATCGGATCGATCCTGTAGTCGAGATCGAGCCGATCGATAACGGGATCTGGCAGATCGGGCCGATCCAGCGATCCCGGTTGGCAGATCGGGCCGATCTGGTGGTCAAGGTTCGGAGGATCGGGCTGACCCAGCTTCCGCAAATCGACCTACACCCCGCCGTCCGAGATTGGGCAGTTCGGATCGATCTTTGCAGTCCAGACCGGGCCGATCTGGTGGTCAAAGTTCCGAGGATCGGGCTGATCCGGCGTCCACAGATCGGCCTACACCCCGCCGTCCGAGATCGGGCAGATCGGATCCATCTTGCGGTCGAAATCGAGCCGATCGGGTCGATCGATATTCGCAGATCGGCATACAGGTTCCGACATCCTCGATCTGTCAGATCGGCATACATGTTCGGACATACGCCATCTGGCAGATCGGGCCGACCGGTATTGGCAGATCGACATACGCGTTCGGACATCCGCGATCTGGCAGATCGGGATTCGATCAGCAATCATCCTCGGCGATGTGCAAGTGTGAAGACGGTACGTATTGAGTGGTTGAAGAAGGGCAAGATTCAGGAGGTTCAGGTGGTGCGGGATAGGGTTCAGGATGTGAATATAGGACCAGAAAAGGATAAACAACAATCAGACTCGAATTTGCATTGGACGACTTAGGCAGTTTAAAATACCGTGGGAAGAGAACTACATTTGTCCCCCAAGGTGTCGTCCAGTCCAAGGTAGCAGATCTAGTATCGTGGTGAGCGGATCGGATCGGATATTGGCCGACCCTCCCCCACGCTAGCGAACTTCTGCTCAAGCGCCTACCTCTATCAAACGGCATTCAGTGCTTGGCCGACGATTGCTTCGACTCTCGACTCGCAAGATCCCGCTAAAGGAAGCGGCAAGCAACTCAAGGAAAGGAAAGGAACAACGCCACACGGCAACCTCGGCCTCGGTTCAAGTCCAGGCCGCCGATCGAAGGTCGGCTATCTTAGATCGGAACCAATAGCGGCAGCAGAGCGAAGACTTCCGCACTGCTCTACGTCCCCGAGTCCCGCCAGGACATTCAAGACTTTACATGGCTGCAGCCTTCGGAGTCCCAAGTGAGCAGATCCAGCCCACCGACGGGTGCACAAGGTGAAACCAAGTTCAGCTGACCACGGGTCATCGGGGAACCCCTCCGTTAGTCGGTGTCTGGGCGCAGTTGGTAAGCGGATCGGGTCTTAATCATATTTTGACTGATCCCGCTACACCACAAACGGACCCAAACTGTGAGTCGTTCAGATGAGGAAACGCATGACCCAGAGGTTCCAGGTAGTAACCCGCGTAGGCGTTGATTGACTACAAGTGATACCAAGTGTTGCGGGGCACACAACACCTTGCGCACAGGAAGTGTGACTTCCGGAAAGTATACAAACTGTCAGTGAACGGCAGTTCACAAGTCCTGGCCTGGGGAATTGCTACCAAAATTGGGTGGATTTAAGACTAAATATATTTATAAGTGATCTCCTTTAATGCGTCTACATACTAACTACAAGTGACCTATAAAATATCCTATATGTTATCCTATTGGGTGGTTCTGAGGTATTTCTATCATATGTGTGGTACCCAGCCGTGACGTCATTACCGTGACGTCATAGTGATGTTGCATACATCACTAGGGGTACTGGGTACACCATTTTGAAGAGTGCCAAGTCACTCTTCATGTAACCCCGTTACAGTAAGCCACTTGTAAAGTATCCTACATGCTATCCTATTGGGGGGCTATGAGGTCCTTCTACCATATATGTGGTATCTATCCGCGACGTTATGGCAGGGAAGTCTTAGTGATGTTGGCTTCATCATTAGTGGTACTTTAGTACACCTGTAACACACATTGCGTTGGGCAAATGCGTAATTTTGATTGGCGAAAAAGTGTTGATTTTTCTCAATCGTTGTTGTAATTATCAAAACTGGCGATTATTGGATCTTACCTTGACTAAATGGGATGGAGTGGTTGTTCGGGTCGTCGTTGTCGGCCGCTCCGCCCATGACCGCCAAGCTGTCTGCATCCAGTACCCAGGGACGCAGTGGCCCGTCTCGAGGGGACGATTCACGGCACAAGAATCTCGGGAACGAATTCTTTAAGTCGAAAGACTTTGAGGCGGCCATCCGCGAGTACTCGCTGGGCATCGAGCGCCAGCCCACCGCCACGCTGTACAGCAACCGCTCGGCCGCCTACTGCGCTCTGGGGCAATTCCAACAGGCCAAGGCAGACGCCGACGCAGCCATCGCGTTGGACCCGGAGTGGGCCAAGACGTACTCTCGGAAGGGCAAGGCACTGTACGGCTTGCAATCGTACAAGAAGGCGGCAGACGCCTATGCTCGCGGCCTGGAGCTGTGTCTGCGAGGAGCAGTGGGCGAGGCCCAGCAGAGAGACACCGAGCTAGAGTGGGTGGTTTTAGGCTCTTTGTGTCATTATATGATGAGAGTGTGGGGGGGGTGACTAGCTTCTTGTGCTGCTTGCAACCAGAGCACTCAAGCGCCAGACGGACAGTCAAACAAAAGCCTATCTTCGTCTATTAGAGGAGAACAGCCAGCTCAAAGTAGGGCGGTGTCATGTGTTTTGTGTGTTTCTTAATTGGGGGCTGAAAGTGTGTGTGGATATGGGCGTCAATGCAGCGGCAACTAGAAGACTACCAGCACATGTTTGGCGAGTGGACAAAGAAGGAGATGTAACCATTGTAATGGGGTACTAGTATCGATCTACAGTTGTGCGAACCTACTAAAATTCTGTGCTGCTTTTGCTTCGCTCTAGCTCTAGCTTTTGACTGTTTTTTTTTTGTGCTGCTAAAGTAGCAATTTCCGACTAAGCTGCTGCTGCTTCTGTCTGCGCGCCGGCGTGTGTCGCTGTCCGGCGTCAGGAAAACCGCCAGCCCAGATACGATGGTCTAACGTTAACTGTAGGTTCTCTACTCGTGGGTCTGGTGGCTCCCATGGATCTAAAGGAGAAAGTATATCATGGATGGATGTGCGTACAAGTTTTGCAACGCGCAATAGTTTTTCCTGCGAGGTCAGCGTCGATTTATCAAGCGGTTTGACTTTAAATGCCAGTCTCTTGCCGAACTGAATAAGCAGGTCACGACAATGACAACACCGAGAGTGGCAGCCACGCGATAGACTTCCGTTGCAGCTCGAACTGTTTTTTTATCTCCAACGAAAGAAAAGCGATGTGTTCGTTGCAGGAAGTAACCACTTTGGTGAGCTTCTGTGTGATACCTGTGATCCCCTGCAAGTCAATTGACGAGACTTCTTTTCGGACACGACTGCTTCCAGTTGTACCAGTCCTCGGTATGTCTCAAAAGACAGTCCAGAAAGCGGTCCGCAAATAACTGCGCCATGCTGCAGATCACCGCTACCTACAGGAATTTTTCGGTCTCTTCCTCGTTGTGCTCCTCCGACGTCGGAGGAACGTACGCACACATTCTTCTTCCTGTGGCGTGGATGGCCAAAGATACAAACTGAACTGGCCACTTCATGGCTTTCTTTGTTTTCCTCGTGCAAATGCGGCAGCGCTGCAGCAGGCTGTTAAGTGCTTCCCTCATGGCACACATACTCCGTTGAGTCTTCGAGGAAGATACAAAAAACTCGTTGGTCGATAGATACGGTGCAAGCTACTTGTTTGCCAGAACGTAAACATTTTTGTCTGCTTAATGCTGTATTTCTTGGACTTGATACACTTCTGAATGCGTTCTGGTTAAAATATTCGGGAATGAATATGAGAGCACTGTAAAGGACATGGGTATCAATTACGCCACCAGACATCTTGGACTAACACTGCAGAGTTTCTGAGGAGTCTTGCGCGGAATCTACTTGTTCTATATTGCATCTTGCATATTTGGCTATCACTTGGTGTTACGTCAACTGTGTCCGAGCGTCTCGTATGGCAATACAATCAAGCGTAAACCCTGGCCATGAGTCGAACTCAATCGGAGCCAATGAGTCAAAGTACGGCTGCTGGTTTCGATTGTAGATCCACACGCGATCACGTTTGGTGTCGACAATAACACCTTCACGGGTACCAGCATTTATAAACTTGGTCACCTTCGCCTGCAAGTCTTCGATCCTGTCAGTAGCCGACATGAGTTCGACAACTGCTGGCACACATGGTAGATACGCCTTGTTTATCTCTTCGGAAGACAAACGAGACCTTTGCGCTCATCAACTCAATGTATGATATGTCTGGAATGAACTTATGGCGACAACCGCGCGCATGACGAGATGACGGCTTTGTTGAATTGGTAGCCTAAGCGGCAACCACCGACCTTAGCTTAAAATGTTGGTGCTGTACGCGCCAATTTCCAGCTTGCTCCGTAGCTTCATTCTGCTCTTCATCTGACGCTGCATTTGTTGAAATGTCTTACACGAAAAGAAATGGGAATTCATACTCGAGCAAGAACCGCCTTTCTATCACTTCATTCAGATCTGGTGGGGGGATGACTCTGTATGTCTCTGTGGTTGCCGGAAGGTGAGCCCCATCTGGTAGTACAATCGCCATATCCATCGGAAGCACAATTCGTCTGGAGTGTGGAGTGCGCCTCGTCCCGAATACAACTGGTATTCCTCACAACTGGTACATCCGACTGGTACAGGTACCGTATGTGTGGGCGAACATTTCCTGTCATAAGCAATAAACACATTCCTAACTGATTTGAAGAGTAACCTCGCATATGGTAAGCACAAGAATGTGACATCTTTGCGGGACAAATGTCACATTGAAGTGAAACCGATGCCACCATCGAATTCAGGAGGGGAAGGGGGGTCACCCCGAGAACACTCCACAAAAGATGCCACCGATGTCCTGCATGTCAATCTTTCAGCCACCCGCATACGCACACACGCACATATAAGGAGGCTTTAAAGGTTTTACAATTTTGAAGTCAACTAAACGTCAGCGTATTCAATGCTATTAACAACCCGATCAACGTATCCTGTTCCTCCGACACTTCTCCCACATGCTCATCTAATAGTCCTAGTTTGTCTAAGGGGCCGACAACTTGGTCAATCTGGAGTTTGGCCTTCTTATTGTCGTCCTCGTTACTCTCTTTCAGGACTCCCTTGAACCCGTTGGCAATTGTGTCCGCTGTCAAATCGCCCCACACCTCAGTAATCCACTCGACAACATCAATCCGTGTAGAAGCTACCATGTTGAACGCGACCGCTTCATCTATTGCCGCCTGATACTTATCCATCTATAGCTCCAGGTACGCAATCCACCGTTCACGGAGACGCAGCTGTGATATTGCAGATCCGGATAAGATGGAAGTTGACCGGCAGCTGGAAGATCCACGTCGCCAGCGGCAGCCATAACAGCGTCAAGGTGATGGATCCGGACCATGCGACACGCCAGGTCTGTATATGGTACGGATCCTGGATCCGTCCCGTGGTGTAAGGTCTATGTACTAGGTCCGATCAGTTTAGTGCACACCCTAAAGGGAGGTAGAGTGGAGACGGGTGGCCAGGAATAGGTCAGAGATGGGATCCTGGGTTATAAGTAATCCGTAGGATAGGTTTTGGGATGGGATCCGGAGGTAGATCTGCTAAGGTATAAATCAGAACCGAACTTGCACTGGAAGACAGACTTGACTATAGTATAGGGGATTTATATTGGCCCCATCCATAGACCAAGTCTAACTTTGGTGATCTTCCTGCACACATGGCAGCCCCTGGATAGCTTGGCCAGGTCGCGCTCGCCCTTTGGCTTCTTAACTCCCCCCCAGGATTATTGGAGGCGGCAAGCATCGCAAAGGAACAAGGACAACTCCGATAAAGAGCACGACACACTCAAGAAGGAACAACTCCGGATCCTGTATTTCTACTACGGATCCACAAGGTCTACGCAAGAGCTCAAGACCAATGCGACACCGGATCTCGTGCGCAGGAATACCCGCGCAAATCCACCCCCTCCAAGTCCCCACAAGGACGTCCAAGGCCCACCAAGTGCGCATCTCGTGTCAACGAGAGAGCAGTACTAGCCCGCCGACGGGTACACAAGGTGAACCACTCAGCAACTACACGGCCGTGGGAGTACCCCCTCCGTTAGTCGGTGTCTGGGCGCAGTGCGTGTGAGTTGGGATCCTACTGAATTTCAGCGGATCCACTCCACCACAATGGTGCGCGTGCCCGGATCTCTTGACGACGCGGGATTTCACCGTGAGTCCCAAGGTGATGCGCAAGTGAGCAATGGATCGGGAGATGAAGCGCCGACGTAGACTGGATCGCCGACGGCGTCGCTGAAAGAGAGATCCGCGGAGCGACAGAGTCCTGGGAGGAGCTCTGCCGACGGAAGCGAGGATGGTCTGGCAACGGATCAGGAAGAGAAACCTCGCTTTCCTCCCCAGGCCCCTTCGGGGACCCCCGCAGGTCTTGAGCGAGTCAGGACCTGCCGAACGAAGGATCGTTCGCGAGAGCGAATGACCCTTCATCCACCACCACCACCCAGGGGCCTCAAGTGCCACGTCTAATAAGAAGACGAAGGCCGCGCGGAAGAAACTCAAGGCACTAGGCTCGGATAGCGAAGTTCGTGCTGTATTGAAGTCTACCTGGTCACGATCTAAGCTGGATTCGGCGTACGTGCGCACGGAGCTGAACGACTTCCTGCACAAGGACCCAGTGATGCGGATCCTGCAGCTGAAGCAGCTCGGATCCCTCACCGGACCTCTATCGCCCCCGTCGTCAACCACAAACAAGCTGGACGACGCAATGACTCTGCTGAGGATGCTGGAAGAAGCCGGTCTTATGACAGGAGCGTTCGACGCTGACGACCTGTTCCAGTTGGACGCCGACACGATCCGGATGTCGGCCGCGACGCTCTTCAACTTGCTGAAGCCCCTCGTAGGCGAGCGATCGGCGGCTGCAGCGCCCGAGACCAAGACCGAGCACAGCACGATAATCGAGGCCAAGGCCGGATACGTCTCGTCGCTCGAGACCAAGGCGGCGTGCACCAGGTCGCCGGAGTACCACACTGGATCATCCCAGTACGCGTCGGCTACGTCAGAAGTTGGATCAAGCAGCTAATCGGAGCCGCGATGGATGTCGCTTGGGCCAGCCGGTGCCACGATGCTGCAGTTACGTTCTGCGAGCACTCTGGCAGATAAGATCCCGGCTCCGTCCGGCGAGACCGACGCAAGCCCGGATCCGGTAAACGGGCCCGGCCCAGGAACCAACGAGTGGTCTGGAGATGTACTTCCAAGCGGCTATGGCACGTTTCCTGAACGAACGTCAAGAGGCCAGGGCTCCACGACCGGCTCCGTCCTCACGCGGTCCGGGATCGCAGGATGTCGACATGGAATCGGTGGGATCGCGATATCACCACCCCGAGCGCTGGTAATATGATCCGGATGATCTCGACATGGGATCCACGAGACGCACGGCTACGATAGCGGCAGCAGTCGTTCCGACCGGATCGTCGACGGTTTTCAACGCGTCAAGGTATCGGCCATCTCGGATCTGAAGGAATTCACAGGCAAGGATCATGACGAAGAGCGTGCACGAGGGTGTATTGGCAAAGTCAAATCTGCATTCACGAGGGATCGAGCCAAAGATGAAGCGAGATGCCTTACCTTCGCGGATCTGTTTACCGGACCCGCGAGGAACTGGTACATGCAGCTGAGCCGATCCACGCGGTCAAAGTGGAGTGACTTGCTAGGAGCTTCCAGACGCAGTACTGCGGATGGGGGTCTCGGTAGCATGGCAATACTACCACGCGCGCAAGCGCGCAGAGGAGACGCCGCTGGAGTATCTACACCGCCTCAACGTTGCAGGCATGCGCGCGAGGCTGAAGATCAAGGATGGCGACGCGAAGGCCCGTCGCGAGCACGTGGAACACTTCATCGAGACTCTGGGAGACCAGGATCTTGGGGATCAGCTTACACTGCTGCGCTTGGCTGACGCGGATATGCTGGAGGACGTGCTGCATGCGCGAGCGCGCGAAGTCGCGCCAGAAGAAGTCGACCGGATCCTCCAAGTACCGATCCAAGCTGAGTCCTGCGCCACCAACGGCGCCAGCCCGTGCTGTACGCGCTAAATAGTGGTTTACAGTACACAATCGGGGCTGTTTTTTATAATTCCATCTGGATGTACTAAAACAATGTTTAACCCATGAATTAGTAAAGGATAAAACGCTATATAATTTAGGCAGCGTTGTCGATAGCCAACGTGCAAAGATACATATATTTGTTCTCTAAAGGTCCTGATATCGATATATGTAAAGGTGCATCATTTAGTAAAATAAGATACAATATTTTACCTATATGAAGTTATCCAATATCAGGATAAAAAATATAAAGACGTTCCATCCTGATAGATAAATACAAAGGTATAATGACCATAACAATGAATAAGGTAAGTTTCAACTCAAAGCATTCAACACTCGAGGCAATGGTTAAAGATCGATCCTACTGTAAGTGTAATGATGTGGGGCGGAGGAGAAGGAGTTGTCGAGTAGGAAGGAAATTTGGAAGTGATTCATTTTTGGGCGGTCCTTAGTTCGCTAGCGCTATATCTAAGCCGCCATGGAGGCTCTTGTGTGTCCTTTGTGCCATGCTGGATATTCTCCGCACGGTGACCAACCATTCCTCTACATCACATGCAAACCTACACGTCACACTCTATTGACTATCTGATTGGCTGGAGACTCTGGGACATTCTCTGGTTTCGTCGTCATGATAATGATTGCGTGTACCATGAGTGTAGTTCACATACGTGATCCTTGGAAGATGTCGTGGTGTCGCGCGGCGCCTCCTTATGTGCAATTTATGCAAAATGTGCAAAATAAAATGTGTTGTCGATGGGACTCGAACCCGTGACCTTTGCCTTGGACGATAGAAACTTTACGTCTACACCAGACTGTGCGTATATCGATTGTGTCGGGACCAAATGTTTTCATACGTTACCGATGTAAAATGTGTCGTAATTGCAAACCACATCCTTACAGTAAGTTGCTGATGAAACAACCATGGTTTCAGAAACGGCTCGAGTATCGTATCGTCAAAAACACGTTAGAGGCTTGTGGGTGTGGCGTAGGTCTCGTCAAGGAAACTGAATATGTTGAAGTAGTTGATTCATGTAATAGAACGTGGTGTTATTCAGATAGAAGCTGTTGCTTTAAGACTGAAGAAAAAGATAGGTATCGGTGTCCCAAATGTGAACATCAGAAATAAATAAACATTTATTTTTAATCCTGATACGAAGTCCTCTATAGTATATAATGAACAGTGACCTATTCACCTGAAAAGAGTCAAGCTAACAAGGAACGCTTCAAAACGAATCAGATGCGGTATTACCTCAAGACGAGATAACACGTATCGCTATGCAAAAAGCGTACGATACAGCCCATAGAGAACAGATTAATACCGACGTAGGGAGAAGCGCAAACTACTTAGATCAAACGAGAAACAGAATCGATTTAATTCAAATCTTTTATTTTGTATTTCCAAGAATATAAAAGTTCTATCTTAAGCAAAGTCTAACTAATATAAGGACATTTCCACCAGCTGAAATATACCCACCGATATATAGCAATCATGTTGCCGTACAAAAGTTGAAGGACTTAGGCGATTGGATATTCCATACGTTGAATGGGGAAAAACTATCGAGTGAAGGTGCGAAGACGCACAGGTAAGATGGTTTATATTGGAAACCCATCGCAAGAAATATGAAACTAATTGTCAAGCAGTTTATATTGATATTTATGTTTAGCCCCACGAGTGGAAAGATTCTGTGTAGTCGAGCCAATGTACACGATGGTCTCCTCTGCGTTGGCAATCTTATATACATACTCAATCATACCTATATAAAGTTATTATATTTATTAGCGCTTATCGCCTAAATATGATCGTATGAATGTAGCTTACAATGTGTGCGAGTTTTATCAAGCTCGATTCCACGGCCCTCGTCAAGATGGGTACAACTCAACTTGGCGATACAGTTTCCCCGGTTCTGCTGCCGATTTTCGCGATGTTGTTTGCGCCGTTCAATCGATCAGCATGTACAACTCCGAATACAATATCGATGCGACCCAGTTCTGGAACAACACTTTCGAAACCGAAGTACCTACGGGTGCTACAACATCCATCACTTGTACTTCTTCTTGACTCGATGTCTCCAGCTCAATCGGCATCTGAATAGCCTTGGAGTCCGTCGTCGCAGCTCGCTTGAAATTCGATGCCGTGCGTCTTCGTGCCTTGAATGTACCTGAAGACCCTCTTGAGCGCCTGCCAGTATGTCGGACATGGGTCTGCTGCAAACTGGCTGAGAACTCCCACTGTTGCTGCAAGGTCCGGACGTGTGCCTACCATGAGATACATGAGGCATCCCACATCGTTCCGGTATGGCACGTTTACCATGGTCTCGTTGTGCTTGCAGCCGCCCTCGCATATGGCCTTGGTCAGCTTGAGGCCCGGATCCTGTGGCGTCTTGACAGGGTTGCTCTTCTCCATGTTGAACTTCTCCAGAATGTCCTTTGCAAACTTGGTTTGCCGCATCGATACCTTCCCTGTCGTCACATCTTGATCAATTTCCATGCCGAGGAAGTACTTGAGCTGGCCCAGGTCCGTCATCTCGAAACGGTCACTGAGCGCCTTCTTTGTCGATTAGAGCAGCTTGTCGTTGTTACTTGCAAGGACCAGGTCGTCGACATATAGCGCCACGAAGATCATGTCTTGGTCGTCACGCTTGAAGTAGATGCAGTGGTCGGACTCGCACTTCTTGAACCCTAGCTTGAGCATGAGGTCGTCGATGGTCTTGTTCCACATCCGCGGCGACTGCTTCAAACCGTAAAGAGACCGCTTGAGCTGACAGACATAGTCCGGGTGCTTTTCATCGATGTAGCCGTCCGGCTGTGCCATGTAGATGTCTTCGTCCAACAAACCGTTCAGGAAAGCTGTCTTGACATCCATCTGGTGCACCATGAGATTGTACTTGGCCGCCAGACTGAGCAGGATCCTGATCGACGTGAACTTGGCCACTGGCGCGAAAGTCTCGTCGTAGTCGATGCCGTACTTCTGCGAAAATCCCTTGGCCACCAGTCGCGCCTTGAACCGTTCGATCTCTCCAGCCTGGTTCTCCTTCACACGGAACACCCATCGGTTGCCGATTGTCCTTGCGTCCTTTTGGCAGCGGCACGAGGATCCACGTCTCGTTCTTGCGGAGTGACTCGACCTCCGAGTCACATGCCTCCTTCCACTTGACTGCGTCGCTGGATTCCATCGTTGACTTGAACGTGGTCGGCATTTCTCCCACTGAATTCACGACGTATGCAGCTTCGAAGTCTTGACTTTCTTGAGCCGCAGCCGACATCTCGTCCAGAGTCAGGTGTCGATTCTGCCGCTTGGCACTTGGAACTTCCACAGCTTCTTCTAGCGACTGCGTCCGCGGGTGTCGCTTGCTGCCTGGTTCAAAACCTTCGTCCCGCGCTGCTTCTTCGTCTTCTTCTTCTTTGTCGTCTTCATCCGACTGCAACGAATCTTGATCCGTCGTCTCTTCATCTTGAATGACCACCACCTCCCTCTGATGGTAGTCACGTCTCCCACTGTCGAAGACGTCTTTCATAAACTGCGCGTCGCGGCTCACCAGCACGCGACCGCTCTTGATCTCTTCGAGACGATACGCTTTCTCATGCTCCGAGTATCCCAGGAACCGACAGCGCACCGACAGAGCGTCAAACTTGGTGCGCTTCTCCTTCGGCACGTGCACGTACGCGTGGCAACCGAATACCTTGAGGTTCGCCAGCAGCGGTTTCTTGCCTGTCCAAACTGGGTGCGGCGACTTGTCGTGGTTGATGGCACGCGTCGGACACCGATTATGGAGGAACGTAGCAGTCACGACAGCTTCACCCCAATACGTCTTGGGCAATCCAGCATGTTCCAGCATGCAGCGCGCACACTCCACCAACGTCCGGTTCATGCGCTCGGCGACTCCGTTCAGCTGAGGTGTGTATGGCGGCGTGAACTTCTGCATGATACCACGGTCCGCACAGAATTTGGCCATCGCACCCGAAGTGTACTCGCCACCGTTGTCGCTCTGGAGTGTCTTCACGCGCTTGCCGGTCTGAGTTTCAGCAAACGCCACAAACTTAGCGAATTTGGCAGCCACCCCGGACTTGTTCCGCAGCAAGTACACCACACAGAAGTGCGACTTGTCGTAAATGAACGTGACGAAGTAGCGCTTGCCACCAACCGTTGGTGTCTGCATGGGGCCGCACACATCGCTGTGAACCACCTCCAGCACTTGCTTCACACGGTTTGGTGACGTCTTCATGTAGCTCACTCGCGTTTGCTTGCCGAGTGAGCATCCGTCGCATAACTCCCACTGCTTCACCGACGCCATGTCGATACCAACACCGTAACCCTTCTTGACGATGGCGTCTAGACCGCCATGGCCGATGTGACCAAGTCGAAGGTGCCAGAGGTACGACGTGGTGTCCCCTTGGCGATCCTTCGAACTTGCCGCATTGGCCTCGTCAGGCATCATCGGAGTCATGCACAGCTTGAACAGCCCTTTGCCCTCACGAGCGCCGAGCTTCCACTTGAGACTCTTCGTTTCAGCGAAGCATCCGTTGCTCTCGAAGATGACTGGCCCGACGTCCTTAATGAACCGACCAACCGAAAACAGGTTGCGCGACAGCTTCGGAATGTTCCACAGTGGTGAGTCCGGTAGACATGAGCACTCGACTGGTTCCAAGTGACGCAGCGACCAAGGTGAACGCTCCGTTTCGCGAAGCTGTGGGTGCCCTCATGCACTTGATGACTGCTACTCGACCGGATATCGCGTACGCAGTAGGCTATGTATCGCGTTTCATGGAGAACCCCCAAGAGGAACACTGGGTTGCGGTCAAGCGCATTTTTCGCTATCTACAGCACCAAGACGCATGGAATCTGTTTCAAGCCAGGCAACAAGATCGACTTTCGTGGGTATTCGGATGCGGACTGGGCTGGCGACCTCGCGGACCGCAAGTCGACTTCCGGCTACACGTTCATGCTGATGGGTGCGCCAGTGAGCTGGGGAAGCAAGAAGCAGTCAAGTGTTTCGCTGTCTACGAGCGAGGCGGAATACATCGCGCTCAGTCTGGCGATCCAAGAAGGCAAGTGGATTCATCGCCTGTTGTGCGAGATTTTGACGGCAGCGAACGAATCGGGGCCAGAGCTTAAGATCCGCGAAGACAACCAGTCGTGCATCAAGATGACGAAGAACCCAGTGAACCATGGTCGCGCCAAGCACATCGACATCAAGTACCATCACATCCGTGATGAGGTCAAGCGCGGCGAAGTCAAGCTCGAGTACTGCGAGACTTCTATCATGCTGGCGGACATCATGACCAAGGCACTGCCAGGACCGCGCCACATGGATCTGACGGCGTCCCTCGGAATCCACGCGTGTTCGCATTGAGGGGGCGTATTGAGGGTTGCCAGGTTTTGGTGCTGTGCACCAGTAACCGGTTAACCCGAACCGGTCCAACACGATCCCGCGATGTTTACGGTACGTTGTTTACGCAACCGATGATTAGACGAGTAGGATGATTGGACGAGTGCGGAGTGTTGGTGATTGGATGCAGGGCTGCATATCTATGTGGTAGACTAGGTAGTGTAAGCTCCGATAAATCAATCACTTTCGAATCTTCCTTCTTCAGCTCAAGTGGTCTTCACTCCGGTCTTCGCACCAAGTGCAGAACCTCCTTCGCTCCGTCCAAGCTTCACTTATCAAGATCCATACCTTTTATCAGGTTATGAGCCCAAGCACCATGTCCTCTACCCAAGACGTCTCGACCAAGGTCTCCATCGACAACTTCAACGGAGACAACTACGCGACGTGGAACCGCTACATGCGTGGCGTGTTCCTGACCAAGTCGACGTGGCATGTGGTGAATCGGGAAACGTCTCCATCCTTTACGGACTCCCGGGCCGAGGACGAGTATGTCAAGTCGAGCAACATCGCTTTTGGACTGATGTTGCTTCACATGGACGCCGACTACCATCATGTGGTCGACGACTGCGAGGAAGCATGGATCGCGTGGACGCGCTTGAAAACGCTGTACGGTGGATCGCAGAAGGCTGGTCGCATCTACCTGAAGCGACAGCTCTTCAGCATGGAGATGTCGGAAGGCGGCAATGTGTTGCATCATTGCAATGATGTCCTGAACATCAGCGCCAAGCTCAGCAGCATCGGCGCCAAGATGGAGGACGAGGACGTGGCGATCTGCTTGCTGCGCAGTCTCCCCAAGAGCTACGAGAACGTCGTGCTGAACTTGGAGATGAGCAATGCAGAGCTGCGGTCGCAAGACGTTGTGAAGGTGCTCACGAACGAGCACATCAAGCGACAAGGCGAGAAGACGGCGACGGTGAAGACTGAGAACGCGGCCAAGGCGTTCAGTGCCGACCGTGAGCCTCGCCAATGCACGTACTGCGGTAAATTGGGGCATGTCATTGACAAGTGCTGGACCAAGCAGAAGGACGAGAACCGAGGGCCAAGACGCGGCGGCAACGGCCGTGGACGCGGGGCCAACAACATCCAGTGGAGAAACGACAGCGACGGCTACGACAACGACTACGATCGAGTGGCGTTCGCGGTTTCTCTGAAATGTGGAGTTTCGACGGACAAGAATGTGTCCGGGATGTGGGCGGTCGACAGCGGTGCCACGCACCATATTTGCAACGACAAGTCCAAGTTCGCCAATTTGATCGAGCGAAATGAAGGCGAACTTTCGGTGGCCGATGGCAACAAGGCTGCCATCAAGGGTGTGGGGACCATCGTGGAAAGAGTGGTCCTGCCTAACGGCGACGAGCGCGAGATCGAGATCAAGAACGCGCTTTACGTGCCAAATATGAGCAAGAATCTGCTTTCAGTGCCGCAGATAAACAAGCATGGCAGGTTCCAAGTGGTATTTGACGGTGCGAGCATGCATGTCGCGCGAAAGGGCTCGAAGCAAGTGGTGGCAACGGCTGACCTCGTGGATGGACTCTACTGGCTTCGCACACCTCAGCGATCGGCAAATGCGGCGACAAGTGGAAGGACGGTCGATTTGCACGCGCGTATGGGTCACGCTCCAGTCGAGGTTCTTCGCAAGATGGTCGACACCCCGAGATGATCAAGGACGCGAAAGCACCTTCCAAGTCGAGTGGACCAAGTGTGTGTCGTGGTTGCCAGCAAGGCAAAATGGTCCAAAAACCATTCCAAAGCAACCGTGACAAACGTCGCTACGACACATTTGAGCTGCTCCACTTCGATATCTGCGGACCCATGGAGGAAAACTCGCTTGGCGGCCGTAAGTATCTGCTACTGATCGTGGACAAAGCCAGCGGATGCATGAAGGGTTTCTGTCTGCGTGCAAAAGGCTTGGTCACTTGATGGCAAAATGCAAAGTGATTGATTTAGGTCCTTAGTTCGCAAACTCCTTGCTACCTCTAAGCCTACAGTTCTACCTACTGGGTACACTCTACTGGATTCTCTACTGGATACTGAGTTACTTCAGCCAATCGCAGAGCGCCACGTCGATGCCCATCTTGTACCCACAATCTTGTACCCACGTGCATCGTAATCATCGTCCCGTAATCGCCGGAGTGATTGAGGTGCCACTGAGTGAAGGTCATACCGGTATCCTACCGGTATACAGCAGCTGCTCGAGGCGTCTCCTTGACAACACTCCCACTCGACTCGACAGCCTTCAGCGCTTCGATGCCGAGTTTGCTCCGGAGCACACTGAACTGCGTCGCAGAGATTGGCTTCGTCATGATGTCCGCCAGCATGTCGGTTGTCGAAACATACTGCAGCACCACTTGACCGTCCTCGACCTTCTCGCGCACGAAGTGGTAGCGAATGTCGATATGGTTGGTACGCTTGTGAAACTCGGGATTCTTGGCAAGCGCGATGGATCCTTGGTTGTCTTCGTAGATCTTGATCGCCTTGCCCTCTGTGGTTTCGCCTATCTCGCACAGAAACGCCTTGAGCCACACAGCCTCCTGTGTTGCCTCCGATAGCGCCATGTACTCGGCTTCCGTCGACGATAGTGCCACCGTCCTCTGCTTCTTGCTGCGCCAGCTCACGCATCCACCGCTCATTATGAACGCGTATCCGCTCGTGCTGCGGCGCGACTCCACATCACCCGCCCAGTCCGCATCCGAGTAGCCGCAGACGCCGTCTTGGTCCTTGGTGCGAAACTCGATGCCGTACGTCGCCGTGCCTTGGATGTAGCGGAGGACGCGCTTGAGTGCTTGCCAGTGCATGGGGCATGGGTCTGCAGCGAACTGACTCAGTGTGCCCACTGCCGCAGCCAGATCCGGTCGGGTGCCCACCATCAAGTACATGAGGCAGCCCACGGCGTTCCGGTAAGGCACGCCTGCCATGGTGTCATCATGCTTGCACCCGCCGTCGCACATAGCCTTGGTCAGCTTGAGTCCGGGATCCTGCGGCGTTTTCACGGGCTTGCTGTTCTCCATGCTGAACTTGCTCAGGATGCTCCGCGCGAACTTGGTCTGCCGCATGGTCACCTCACCAGCCTTGATGTCTTGCTTGATCTCCATTCCGAGAAAGTAGCTCAGCTCGCCTAAGTCCGTCATCTCGAACCGCTTGCTTAGTGCGCTCTTGGTCGCCTTGAGCATGTCGTCATCACTACTCGCAATCACCAGGTCGTCCACGTACAGCACCACGAGCACCATGCTGTCGCCGTTGCGCTTGACGTAGACGCAGTGGTCGGTCTCGCACTTGTCGAAGTCCAGCTTGAGCATGAAGTCGTCGATGGTGTGGTTCCACATGCGCGGCGACTGCTTGAGACCGTAGAGCGCGCGCTTGAGCTTGCACACATGATCCGGGCGTCCTTCGCTTATGTATCCGTCCGGCTGCTGCATGTAGATGTCTTCATCCAGGACGCCGTTAAGAAAGGCTGTCTTAACGTCCATCTGGTGCAGCTTGAGCCCGTACTTGGCAGCCATCGCTAGCACGATTCGGATGGACGTGAACTTGGCCACGGGCGCGAAGGTCTCGTCGTAGTCGATGCCGTGCTTCTGCGAGAAGCCCTTAGCCACCAGGCCTTGTATCGTTCGATCTCGCCGGCTTGGTTCTCCTTCACGCGAAAGACCCATCGACAGCCGATGGCCTTGCGTCCCTTGGGCAGCGGTACCACGTCCCATGTGTCGTTCTTGCGCAGCGAGTCGTACTCCGAGTCGCAAGCCTCCTTCCATTTGCGTGCGTCGCTGGATTCCATCGCCGACTTGGACGTGGTCGGAATTTCTCCCACTGAATCCACGACGTACGCCACCTCGAAGCTCTTGTCGTTGTCTCGAGCCATGGCAGACATCTCATCCAGGCCTTGGCGTCGATTCTCTGACGCGTATCGCTTGGCACTCGGGGTCTCCACCGCTTCCTCCAGCGACTGTGTCCGCGGGTGTCTCTTGCTGCCGGGCAAGAATTCATCATCCCGCGCAGTCTCTTCATCTTCGTCGTCCGATGCCGACTGTTCATCTTTGTCCGTGGTGCCTTCTTCCGCATCTTGAATGTCCACCAGCGCCTCCTTGGGTTTGTAGTCGCGTCTTCCACCGTCGAAGACGTCTTCCATGAACTGTGCATCGCGGCTCACCAGCACGCGACCACTCTCGATCTCCTCGAACCGATACGCTTTCTCGTGGTCCGAGTACCCCAGGAACCTGCATCGCACCGATCGCGCATCCAGCTTGGTTCGCTTCTCTTTCGCCACATGCACGTAGGCGTGGCAACCGAAGACTTTGAGGTTGGCCAGCAATGGTTTCTTGGCAGTCCACAGCTCGTACGGAGACTTATCGTTGTCAAGCGCATGTGTCGGACAGCGGTTGCGCAGGAACATAGCCGTCATGACTGCTTCGCCCCAGTATGCCTTGGACAGACTCGCGTGCTCCAGCATGCACCGCGCGCATTCAACTAGCGTCCGGTTCATGCGCTCCGCGATTCCGTTGAGCTGCGGCGTGTATGGCGGCGTGAACTTCTGCACGATGCCGCGCTTGCTGCAAAACTTGGCCATTTTGTCGGATTTGTACTCACCACCGTTGTCACTGCGAAGCTCCTTGACGCGCTTGCCGGTCTGTGTCTCCGCAAACGCCACAAAGTGCGCGAACTTGTCGGCCACCTCCCACTTGTTCTTTACCAGGTACACCACGCAGTAGCGCGACTTGTCGTCGATAAAGGTGACGAAGTAGCGCTTGCTGCCAAACGTCGGCGTGCGCATGGGCCCGCATACGTCACTGTGCACTACCTCCAGTAGTTCATTGGCACGCTTGGGCGATGTCGATTCGAAACTCAATCGCGTCTGCTTGCCGAGCGCGCATCCGTCGCACGTCTCCCACTTGCTCGCGGACCCGAGGTCAATGCCGACGCTGAGCTTCTTCTTGACGATGGCGTCGAGCCCAGCGTGACCGATGTGGCCTAGTCGAAGGTGCCAGAGGTACGACTTGGTGTCCCCTTGGCTCCCGTTCGGACTCGCCGAATTCGCTTCGTCCAGGCGCACGGGCGTCATGCACAGCTTGAACAGTTTGCCGTCACGCGCACCTATCGTGCACTTCATCCCATTCAGCGCGATGAAGCATCCGTCGCTGTCGAAGGTCACTGATCCGACGTCCTTGGTGAAGCGCCCGATCGAGAAGAGGTTGCGCGTTAGCTTGGGAATGTGCCACACGTTCGTGAGCACACCCTTCTTGATGCCACGAGGCGTCTTATCACAATGTCGCCGCTGCCGATCGCTTGAACCACACCGTCGTCTGCGAGACGCACGTCGACCGATGTGAAGGCCTTGTAGTTTCTCATGAACTTCTTGGAGTGCGCCATGTGCTGCGTCGCACCCGAGTCGACCAGCCATGTGCCACTCGCCGACGCTGCCATGGCCGCATCGCCATCGCCGTCGACGAAGAAGAGATAGTCGCCGGAGTCGTCCTCACGCGCGACGTTGGCACGCTGCGAGCGCTGCCGTTCCGTGTTGTCATGGATCCGCGAAGGACACTCCGCGATCCAATGTCCATGCTTGCCGCAGTTGTGGCACGCACCGTTCTTCTTCGACGGTCGGCCCTTATGCTTGTTGTCCCTCATCATGAACGCCTGGCCAGGCGCGGCGCCATCTCCATCGCCACCCTCCTTGCGCTTCATGTCTTCATGTAGCAGCCGAGACGTCACCAGCTCCCACGTCAGCGTGTCGGATCTTGACTCCAACGCCGTGATCAGGAACTGATACGACTCGCTCAGGCTCCCGAGAAGCGTGATCACCAAGTCGTCCTCGCTGACCGGAGCGCCGACCGCGTCGAGCTGTTCCGCCAGAGTCTTGAGCTTGTTGATGTGTTGAAGCACATCATCACCTTCCTCCATCATGAGCGTGAAGAAACGTCGACGAAGAAAGAGTTTGTTGGCCAAACTCTTCTTCTCGAAGTGTCCTTCCAGTCTTGACCATGCATCATGCGCGCCACTCGCCGAGCGAACCAGCGGCAGCTGCGAATCCTCCATCGCGAGACAGATCATCGCCAGCGCCTTGCGCGACTTCTTCCGAAAGAGCGCTTGATCCGCCGCAGTCTGGCAGTGCTCCAGCTTCACTTCCCCACTTGTCACTTCCCACAGTTCGCGCTCCTCGAGCACCATCTGCATCTTGAACTTCCACGTGTGGAAGTTAGCTCCGTCGAACTTGTTGATGCGGAAGGCAGAAGGCGGCGTGGCGTCCATGGCGAAGGCGTAGTCGGGGTCTTCAGAGAAGGCGGGGCTTGGGCTCATAACCAAAAGGCTTGGTCACTTGATGGCAAAATGCAAAGTGATTGATTTAGGTCCTTAGTTCGCAAACTCCTTGCTACCTCTAAGCCTACAGTTCTACCTACTGGGTACACTCTACTGGATTCTCTACAGGATACTGAGTTACTTCAGCCAATCGCAGAGCGCCACGTCGATGCCCATCTTGTACCCACAATCTTGTACCCACGTGCATCGTAATCATCGTCCCGTAATCGCCGGAGTGATTGAGGTGCCACTGAGTGAAGGTCATACCGGTATCCTACCGGTATACAGTAGCTGCTCGAGGCGTCTCCTTGACAACAGCCAGCGGATGCATGAAGGGTTTCTGCTTAAGTGCCAAGTCGGAGAGCGAAGAATGCCTCAAGACCTACATCATGAAGGTGCAGACGCAGTTCGGCAAATGTGTCAAGTTCGTGCGCCACGACGGAGCCCGTGAGTTTGCTACTAATTCGCTCAAGGCCTTCTACGAAGATCAAGGCATCGAGCAGCAGACCACGGTTCCGTACGCGCACCAAACCAACGGCACGGCAGAGAGAGCTATCCGGACCATCGTTACGATTGGTCGCAGCATGCTGCATCATGCAAAGCTGGACAAGTGTTTTTGGGGCGAACCAGCGATGGCTGCAATTTATGTCAAGAACCGCTTGCCGTCGCCCAAGGTCGAAAACAAGACCCCGTTCGAGATTGTATACAAGTTCAAGCCAAGTGTGAGGCACATGCGTGTGTTTGGATGTCGGACGTACGTCCTGACCCCGAAGGAGACGCGACTCAAGTGGGACCCCAAGGCTCGCGCTGGTCTGTTCGTGGGCTACGAAGAAGTGTCGAAGGCGTACCGAGTTTATGACATCGAGGCGGGGCAGGTGCTGATAAGTCGCGATGTCACCTTCGACGAATCAAGTTTTGGTATCTCGACGGCGATCTCAAGTAATGACGACGAAGATGTGAACCTGGACTTCGACTCGCTCGAGATTGGTGACGATGACTCGGCGGGTCCGACCGAATTCAAGCAGGCGGGGAAGCGCAAGACTCGACCAAGTGATGCGGATACCATGTCAGTGAACTCGCGTCCTGTTCGCCGTGCGACTGGTTTGGAAGAAGCAAGCGCTCCTGTCACCTCGTTTGAGCGCCAAGCCAAACGCCGAGCGAGTGTTCGAATGGAACCTGGACTACCTGACGAAGAAGAGAAGGATGCTCAAGACAACGAAGAAGACGATTCCACTCCTCCCGTATTTTGGCGAGCAAGTGCCAACTCAGTGGAAGCCGGCGAGTTGTCTGAGCCGACGACATTCCAAGACGCGGTGAATGGCCCTGATCAAGTGCATTGGCGCAAGGCTGTTCGTGCGGAACTTGATAAAGGTATTGAGGTCTTGAAGCGAGGCTTGGGTTGAGCGGAGGGAGTTCTGCACTTGGGTGCGGGGACCGGAGTGAAGACCACTTGAGCTGAAGAAGGAAGATTCGAAAGTGATTGATTTATCGGAGCTTACACTACCTAGTCTACCACATAGATATGCAGCCCTGCATCCAATCATTTGGTGCATCCAATCACCAACACTCCGCACTCGTCCAATCATCCTACTCGTCTAATCATCGGTTGCGTAAACAACGTACCGTAAACATCGCGGGATCGTGTTGGACCGGTTCGGGTTAACCGGTTACTGGTACACAGTACCAAAACCCGGCAACCCTTAATACGCCCCCTCAATGCGAACACGCGTGGATTCCGAGGGACGCCGTCAGATCCATGTGGCGCGGTCCTGGCAGTGCCTTGGTCATGATGTCCGCGAGCATGATAGAAGTCTCGCAGTACTCGAGCTTGACTTCGCCGCGCTTGACCTCATCACGGATGTGATGGTACTTGATGTCGATGTGCTTGGCGCGACCATGGTTCACTGGGTTCTTCGTCATCTTGATGCACGACTGGTTGTCTTCGCGGATCTTGAGCTCTGGCCCCGATTCGTTCGCTGCCGTCAAAATCTCGCACAACAGGCGATGAATCCACTTGCCTTCTTGGATCGCCAGACTGAGCGCGATGTATTCCGCCTCGCTCGTAGACAGCGAAACACTTAACTGCTTCTTGCTTCCCCAGCTCACTGGCGCACCCATCAGCATGAACGTGTAGCCGGAAGTCGACTTGCGGTCCGCGAGGTCGCCAGCCCAATCCGCGTCCGAATACCCACGAAAGTCGATCTTGTTGCCTGGCTTGAAACAGATTCCATGCGTCTTGGTGCCTTGTAGATAGCGAAAAATGCGCTTGACCGCAACCCAGTGTTCCTCTTGGGGGTTCTCCATGAAGCGCGATACATAGCCTACTGCGTACGCGATATCCGGTCGAGTAGCAGTCATCAAGTGCATGAGGGCACCCACAGCTTCGCGAAACGGAGCGTTCACCTTGGTCGCTGCGTCACTTGGAACCAGTCGAGTGCTCATGTCTACCGGACTCACCACAGCCTTGCACTCGTCCATACCGAAACGCTTCAGGATATCATCCACATAACGCCGCTGGCACATCGTCACGCTGCCGTCCGGGCCATCCACCAGCTCGATTCCAAGAACGAACACACACTTGCCACTGTCAGTCATTTCGAAGCGTGTCTTGAGGTCGTTCTTCGTGCGTGAGATCAGCTCGGGTGAACTTCCGGTGACCAACACATCGTCAACGTAGACCAGCACGAGCACACAGTGGCCATCGACAACCTTGATGTAGAGGCACGGGTCGAAGGCTGAAACTTGAAAACCGATAGAACACACGAATTCGTCGAAGGTCTCGTTCCATACGCGCGAAGCTTGCTTGAGACCGTAGATCGCCTTCACCAATTCCAGGCAGTCGAAATCACCATCCAGCTCGACGCCTTCAGGAACCACGCAGAACACCAACTCCTTCATGACGCCGTACAGAAATGCCGTTACCACGTCGAGTTGGTCGAGGGGCCAGTCGAAATACTTGGCGATCGCGATGACCATGCGCAGCGTCACGTACTTGACCACGGGCGAGAACGTCTCGGTGTAGTCGATGCCGTACTTCTGCTTGAACCCCTTGGCCACGAGGCGCGCCTTGTACTTCTCGATCGATCCGTCGGCTTTGCGCTTAATCTTGAACACCCACTTGGTACCGATGGCGCGTTGTCCGCTGGGCAACTTGGCAGCACGAAACACACCACGAAGTCGCATCGACTTGAGTTCCGCACGAACAGCCTTGCGCCAATGCACTTGATCAGGTCCGTTGACCGCTTCTTGGAATGTTGACGGCTCCGATAAGTCCACGGCTTCTTCGACCGCGTTGGCACTTGCACGCCAAAACACAGATGGAGTCGATTCTTCATCTTGGTCTCCAGACTTTTCTTCTTCATCTGCGTCTGTTCGGTGCGAAGGGGAGTCGTTCGGTGCACTTGCTTCTTCCAGTCCAGGTCGATGACGCACAGCGCGCGGTCTTCTGGCAGCTTCATCTTCGTCACTCGGGCGGCTCTTGCGCTTCCCTGCCTGTTTGTACTCCGTCTGGCGCGGACCATCATCGTCGATGTCGAGCGAGTCGAAGTCCAGGTCGTCGACATCTTCATCAGAAATCGACGGTGAAAATCCAAAGGTCGATTCATCGAAGTTGACATCGCGACTGATGACCACCTGCCCCGCCTCGATGTCATAAAGTCGATACGCCTTGGACACTTCTTCGTAACCCAGAAACAATCCGGCGCGAGCCTTGGGATCCCACTTGAGTCGCTTCTCCTTCGGAGTCAGGATGTACGTCCGACAGCCGAAAGCACGCATGTGCTTCACACTCGGCTTGGACTTGTAGACGATCTCGAACGGAGTCTTGTGCTCGATCTTGGGTGACGGCAGGCGGTTCTTCACATAGATGGCCGTCATCGCCGCCTCAGCCCAGAAACACTTGTCCAGCTTGGCGTGATGCAACATGCTGCGGCCGATCGTGACGATAGTTCGGATGGCTCGCTCTGCCGTGCCGTTGGTCTGGTGCGCGTACGGAACCGTGGTTTGCTGCTCGATGCCTTCGTCTTCGTAGAAATCCTTGAGCGAGTTGGTCGCAAACTCACGAGCTCCGTCGTGCCGCACAAACTTGACCTTCTTGCCGAACTGCGTCTGCACCTTCATGATGTATGTCTTGATGCAGTCTTCACTCTCCGACTTGGCACGCAGACAGAAACCCTTCATGCATCCGCTGGCTTCGTCCACGATCAGTAGCAGATACTTGCTGCCGCCAAGCGAGTTTTCTTCCATGGGTCCGCAGATATCGAAGTGGAGCAGCTCAAATGTGTCGTAGCGACGCTTGTCACGGTTGCTTGGGAATGGTTTTTGGACCATTTTACCTTGCTGGCAACCACGACACACACTTGGTCCACTCGACTTGGAAGGTGCTTTCGCGTCCTTGATCATCTTGGTGTCGACCATCTTGCGAAGAACCTCGACTGGAGCGTGACCCATACGCGCGTGCAAATCGACCGTCCTTCCACTTGTCGCCGCATTTGCCGATCGCTGAGGTGTGCGAAGCCAGTAGAGTCCATCCACGAGATCCGCCGTCGCCACCACTTGATTCGAGTCCTTGCGCGAAACGTGCATCTCAGTGCCGTCAAATACCACTTGGAACTTGCCATGCTTGTTTATCTGCGGCACTGAAAGCAGATTCTTGCTCATATTTGGCACGTAAAGCGCGTTCTTGATCTCGATCTCGCGCTCGTCGCCGTTAGGCAGGACCACTCTTTCCACGATGGTCCCCACACCCTTGATGGCAGCCTTGTTGCCATCGGCCACCGAAAGTTCGCCTTCATTTCGCTCGATCAAATTGGCGAATTTGGACTTGTCGTTGCAAATATGGTGCGTGGCACCGCTGTCGACCGCCCACATCCCGGACACATTCTTGTCCGTCGAAACTTCACATTCCAGGGAAACCGCGAACGCCACTCGATCGTAGTCGTTGTCGTAGCCGTCGCTGTCGTTTCTCCACTGGATGTTGTTGGCCCCGCGTCCACGGCCGTTGCCGCCTATTGAGGGTTGCCAGGTTTTGGTACTGTGTACCAGTAACCGGTTAACCCGAACCGGTCCAACACGATCCCGCGATGTTTACGGTACGTTGTTTACGCAACCGATGATTAGACGAGTAGGATGATTGGACGAGTGCGGAGTGTTGGTGATTGGATGTACCAAATGATTGGATGCAGGGCTGCATATCTATGTGGTAGACTAGGTAGTGTAAGCCCCGATAAATCAATCACTTTCGAATCTTCCTTCTTCAGCTCAAGTGGTCTTCACTCCGGTCCTCGCACCCAAGTGCAGAACTCCCTTCGCTCCGTTCAAGCTTCGCTTCAAGACCTCAACACCTTTATCAGGTTATGAGCCCAAGCACCATGTCCTCTGCCCAAGACGTCTCGACCAAGGTCTCCATCGACAAGTTCAACGGAGACAACTACGCGACGTGGAACCGCTACATGCGTGGCGTGTTCCTGACCAAGTCGACGTGGCATATGGTGAATCGGGAAACGTCTCCATCCTTTACGGACTCCCGGGCCAAGGACGAGTATGTCAAGTCGAGCAACATCGCTTTTGGACTGATGTTGCTTCACATGGACGCCGACTACCATCATGTGGTCGACGACTGCGAGGAAGCATGGATCGCGTGGACGCGCTTGAAAACGCTGTACGGTGGATCGCAGAAGGCTGGTCGCATCTACCTGAAGCGACAGCTCTTCAGCATGGAGATGTCGGAAGGCGGCAATGTGTTGCATCATTGCAATGATGTCCTGAACATCAGCGCCAAGCTCAGCAGCATCGGCGCCAAGATGGAGGACGAGGACGTGGCGATCTGCTTGCTGCGCAGTCTCCCCAAGAGCTACGAGAACGTCGTGCTGAACTTGGAGATGAGCAATGCAGAGCTGCGGTCGCAAGACGTTGTGAAGGTGCTCACGAACGAGCACATCAAGCGACAAGGCGAGAAGACGGCGACGGTGAAGACTGAGAACGCGGCCAAGGCGTTCAACACCGACCGAGAGTCTCGCCAGCGTACGTACTGCGGTAAATTGGGGCATGTCATTGACAAGTGCTGGACCAAGCAGAAGGACGAGAACCGAGGGCCAAGACGCGGCGGCAACGGCCGTGGACGCGGGGCCAACAGCATCCAGTGGAGAAACGACAGCGACGGCTACGACAACGACTACGATCGAGTGGCGTTCGCGGTTTCTCTGAAACGTGGAGTTTCGACGGACAAGAATGTGTCCGGGATGTGGGCGGTCGACAGCGGTGCCACGCACCATATTTGCAACGACAAGTCCAAATTCGCCAATTTGATCGAGCGAAATGAAGGCGAACTTTCGGTGGCCGATGGCAACAAGGCTGCCATCAAGGGTGTGGGGACCATCGTGGAAAGAGTGGTCCTGCTTAACGGCGACGAGCGCGAGATCGAGATCAAGAACGCGCTTTACGTGCCAAATATGAGCAAGCTGCTTTCGGTACCGCAGATAAACAAGCATGGCAAGTTCCAAGTGGTATTTGACGGCACTGAGATGCACGTTTCGCGCAAGGACTCGAATCAAGTGGTTGCGACGGCGGATCTCGTGGACGGACTCTACTGGCTTCGCACACCTCAGCGATCGGCAAATGCGGCGACAAGTGGAAGGACGGTCGATTTGCACGCGCGTATGGGTCACGCTCCAGTCGAGGTTCTTCGCAAGATGGTCGACACCAAGATGATCAAGGACGCGAAAGCACCTTCCAAGTCGAGTGGACCAAGTGTGTGTCGTGGTTGCCAGCAAGGCAAAATGGTCCAAAAACCATTCCCAAGCAACCGTGACAAGCGTCGCTACGACACATTTGAGCTGCTCCACTTTGACATCTGCGGACCCTTGTGAAGAAAGGTTACGTTGGGTCTTGAACTTGACGTAGGGGTCTTGGACACCGCCGAGGCTTGAGGCGAGGCGAGGAAGGAGGCTTGAGAGGTTGAATGGAAATTCAGAAGTGATTGATTTATCGGAGCTTACTTTGCCTGCCTACCTGGTATACTACATAGACATGCAACTATGCGTCCAATCAATTGGTGCATCCAATCACCATCATTCCGTACTCGTCCAAATATCCTACTCGTCCAATCATGAGTGGCGTAATCACCGTGGCGTAATCATGGCGAGGGAGCATTGGACCGGTCCGGTTAACCGGTTCGGGTAACTTGGACTGGTACACTGTACCAAGGAAGTTACCCTGCAACACGCCCCCTCAATGCGAACACGCGTGAACGCCGAGCGCCGCCGTCAAGTCCTTGTGGCGTGGTCCGGCGAGTCCCTTGGTCAAGATGTCGGCCAGCATGGTCGTAGTCTCGCAGTATTCGACGATCACTTCTCCGCGCTTGACTTCATCACGGATGTGATGGTACTTGATGTCGATATGCTTGGCGCGGCCATGGTTCACTGGGTTCTTGGTCATCTTGATGCACGACTGGTTGTCTTCGAAAATCTTCAACTCCGGCGTGGCTCCGCCTGCAGCAGCTAGGATCTCGCACAGCAACTTGTGTACCCACTTGCCTTCTTGGATGGCCAAGCTCAGTGCAATGTACTCGGCCTCACTTGTCGAGAGCGATACGCTTGACTGCTTCTTAGAACCCCACGACACTGGTCCGCCGACAACTTGGAACAGATAGCCTGACGTTGACTTGCGATTGCTTAAATCACCTGCCCAGTCGGCGTCCGAAAAGCCTTGAAAGTCGACGTCCTTGCCTGGCAAAAAGCGAATTCCGTGCCACTTGGTACCTTGTAGGTAGCGAAAAATGCGCTTGACTGCAATCCAATGTTCCACTTGCGGGTTCTCCATAAAGCGCGATACATAGCCAACAGCGAACGCAATGTCCGGGCGAGTCGATGTCATCAAGTGCATAAGTGCACCGACAGCCTCGCGAAATGGCGCGTCCAACCTGGTTGTGGAGTCGCTTGAGACCAGCTTCATGCTGATGTCGACCGGACTTGCAGCAGGTTTGCAGTCTTGCATGCCAAAGCGCTCCAGGATGTCGTTGATGTACCGAGCTTGACTTAAGGTGACACTGCCATCCGCCTTGTCGACCACTTCGATCCCCAGGATGAAGGAACACTTGCCACTGTCGGTCATCTCAAACCGCGACTTGAGTTGGCGCTTGACTTCTTCAATCAATGTTGCCGAGCTCCCGGTCACCAACACGTCGTCCACGTAGACCAACAGCAGAACGCATTCACCGCCGATGACCTTGATGTAGAGGCAGGGGTCGTAGCTTGATACACGAAAACCGATGGAGCGCACATGCTCGTCGAAGGTCTCGTTCCAAACTCGTGAAGCTTGTTTCAGCCCGTAGATCGCCTTGAGCAACTCCACGCAGTCGAAACCATCGTCCAGTTCCACGCCTTCAGGCACACTGCAAAACACCTTTTCCTTCATCAAACCGTACAGGAACGCGGTGACCACGTCGAGTTGGTCGATCGGCCATCCGTAGTACTTGGCGATCGCGATGATCATTCGCAGCGTCACGTACTTGATCACGGGCGAAAACGTCTCGGTGTAGTCGATCCCATACTTCTGCACGAAGCCTTTCGCGACGAGTCGAGCCTTGAATTTTTCGATGGATCCGTCAGCATTGCGCTTGATCTTGAAGACCCACTTGGTACCGACTGCGCGCTGATTGTTAGGCAGTTTCGCCGCACGGAAAACACCTCGAAGCCGCATTGACTTGAGTTCAGCGCGAATTGCCTTGCGCCAATGAGCTTCGTCTGGACCGTTCACAGCTTCTTGAAATGTCTTGGGTTCCGCGCTGTCACTTGCTTCCACCGCATTCGCACTTGCACGCCAGAACATTGGCGAAGTCGAGCTGTCTTCATCGTTGTCTTCCGATTCTTCTTGCGGCGTAGACGATTCACGTTGGTTTTCTTCTTCCGAGTGGTCGGGAGCACTAGCTTCTTCGAGCCCAACAGTGCGACGTGGGCGCCGAACATTGGCGCGATCTTCGTTTTCCGGACGCGATTTCCGCTTCCCCGCCTGCTTGAACACCCTTGTGCCACTGTTGTCGGAGACTTGCATTTCATCAAAATAGTCGGCAACTTCGTTGACTCCTTCATCACCAATAGCTTCAGCCCCATCAAAGCTTGACTCATCGAATGTGACATCGCGAGAGATCAGCACCTGCCCCGCCTCGATGTCATAAACTCGATACGCCTTGGAACGCTCCTCGTAACCCATGAAAATACCTTCACGAGCTTTGGGATCCCACTTGAGTCGCTTCTCCTTCGGCGTCAAGATATAGGCCTTGCACCCGAAGATCCGCATGTGCTTGACGTTGGGCTTGGACTTGTAGATGATTTCGAACGGAGTTTTGTCGGGCGACTTCGGAGACGGCAGACGATTCTTGATGTAAATTGCCGTCATTGCTGCTTCCGCCCAGAACGTCTTGTCCAAGCCAGCGTAGTGAAGCATACTGCGGCCGATAGTCACGATGGTTCGGTTGGCGCGCTCAGCAGTTGCGTTGGTTTGGTGCGCATACCGAACCGTGGGCTGGACTTCGATGCCGTGGTCTTCGTAGAAAGTCTTGAGCGAGTTGGTCGCGAACTCTTTGGCTCCATCATGCCGCACAAACTTCACCTTGGCATCGAATTGCTTCTCCACCTTGGTAATGAAGCGACGCAAGCAGCCTTCGCTTTCCGACTTGGCTTGCAAGCAGAATCCCGTCATGCAGCTGCTGGCTTCGTCCGTGAGAAGCAGCAAGTAGCGACTGCCACCCAGCGACTCTTCCTCCATGGGTCCACAAATATCAAAGTGAAGGAACTCGAACGGCTTGTACTTTTGGGCTTGTTCGGGTTGCTTGGGAAGGGCTTTTGCACCATTTTTCCTTGTTGGCACCCGCGACACTGGCTTGAGTTCTTTGACTGATGAAAGGTATGGATCTTGGACACGAAGCTTGTACGAAGCGGAGGGAGGGACGTCGCAGACGGCGGGACCGGAGCGAAGGCACTTGAGGGGTAGAATGAAGATTCGAAAGTGATTGAATTGTTGGAGCTTACACCCTACTGTTATAGACACGCGACCCTGCGTCCTATCACCTAGTGCATCTAATCAACCATCACTCACCGGTGTTCGTCCAATCATCCTACTCGTCTAATCATCGGTGGCGTAAACAACTTACCGTAATCACCATAATCAACGTGGATTCGGATTGGACCGGTTCGGGTTAACCGGTTCACGGCTAATAACTGATACCAAACCGGTAACCGTCAATACGCCCCCTCAATGCGAAATCCCACGAATGCCGAGAGCCGCCGTCAGATCCGTATGGCGTGGTCCCGCGAGAGCCTTCGTCATGATGTCCGTTAGCATCACAGAAGTCTCGCAGTACTCGAGCTTGACTTCACCGCGCTTCACTTCATCGCGGATGTGGTGGTACTTGATGTCGATGTGCTTGGCGCGACCGTGGTTTACTGGGTTCTTCGTCATCTTGATGCACGACTGGTTGTCTTCGCGGATCATGAGCTCGGGTCCAGTCTCATTAGCGGCCGCCAGAATCTCGCGCAGCAGGCGATGAATCCACTTGCCCTCTTGGATCGCCAGACTGAGTGCGATGTACTCCGCCTCACTCGTAGACAGCGAAACACTTGACTGCTTCTTGCTTCCCCAGCTCACTGGTGCACCCATTAGCATGAACGTGTAGCCGGAAGTCGACTTGCGGTCCGCGAGGTCGCCAGCCCAGTCCGCGTCCGAGTACCCGCGAAAGTCGATGTTGTCACCCGGCTTGAAGCAGATCCCATGCGTCTTGGTGCCTTGCAGGTAGCGAAAGATACGCTTGACCGCAACCCAGTGTTCTTCTTGAGGGTTCTCCATGAAGCGCGACGCATAGCCAACGGCGTACGCGATGTCCGGGCGCGTGGCAGTCATCAAGTGCATCAGAGCACCAACAGCTTCGCGAAACGGAGCGTTCACCTTGGTCGCTGCGTCACTTGAAATCAGTCGAGTGCTTATGTCGACGGGACTCACCACGGCCTTGCACTCGTCCATACCAAAACGCTTGAGAATGTCATCCACATAGCGGCGCTGACACATCGTCACGCTGCCGTCGGGCCGTCCACCAATTCGATCCCAAGAACGAACGCGCACTTGCCGCTGTCGGTCATCTCAAAGCGTGTCTTGAGGTCGTTCTTCGTGCGTGAGATCAGCTCGGGTGAACTTCCGGTGACCAACACATCGTCCACGTAGACCAGCACGAGCACACAGTGGCCATCGACAACCTTGATGTAGAGGCACGGGTCGAAGGCTGAAACTTGAAAGAACACACGAATTCGTCGAAGGTCTCATTCCATACGCGCGAAGCTTGCTTGAGACCGTAGATCGCCTTCACCAATTCCAAGCAGTCGAAATCACCATCCAGCTCGACGCCTTCAGGAACCACGCAGAACACCAACTCCTTCATGACGCCGTACAGAAATGCCGTTACCACGTCGAGTTGGTCGAGGGGCCAGCCAAAGTACTTGGCGATCGCGATGACCATGCGCAGCGTCACGTACTTGACCACGGGCGAGAACGTCTCGGTGTAGTCGATGCCGTACTTCTGCTTGAACCCCTTGGCCACGAGGCGCGCCTTGTACTTCTCGATCGATCCGTCGGCTTTGCGCTTAATCTTGAACACCCACTTGGTACCGATGGCGCGTTGTCCGCTGGGCAACTTGGCAGCACGAAACACACCACGAAGTCGCATCGACTTGAGTTCCGCACGAACAGCCTTGCGCCAATGCACTTGATCAGGTCCGTTGACCGCTTCTTGGAATGTTGACGGCTCCGATAAGTCCACGGCTTCTTCGACCGCGTTGGCACTTGCACGCCAAAACACAGATGGAGTCGATTCTTCATCTTGGTCTCCAGACTTTTCTTCTTCATCTGCGTCTGTTCGGTGCGAAGGGGAGTCGTTCGGTGCACTTGCTTCTTCCAGTCCAGGTCGATGACGCACAGCTCGCGGTTTTCTGGCAGCTTCATCTTCGTCACTCGGGCGGCTCTTGCGCTTCCCTGCCTGTTTGTACTCCGTCTGGCGCGGACCATCATCGTCGATGTCGAGCGAGTCGAAGTCCAGGTCGTCGACATCTTCATCGGAAATCGTCGGTGAACATCCAAAGGTCGACTCATCGAAGTTGACATCGCGACTGATAACCACCTGCCCCGCCTCGATGTCATAAAGTCGATACGCCTTGGACACTTCTTCGTAACCCAGGAACAGTCCAGCGCGAGCCTTGGGATCCCACTTGAGCCGCTTCTCCTTCGGAGTCAGAATGTACGTCCGACAGCCGAACACACGCATGTGCTTCACACTCGGCTTGGAGTTGTAAACGATCTCGAACGGAGTCTTGTGCTCGATCTTGGGTGACGGCAGACGATTCTTCACGTAGATGGCAGTCATGGCCGCCTCAGCCCAGAAACACTTGTCCAGCTTAGCGTGATGCAGCATGCTGCGGCCGATCGTGACGATAGTTCGGATGGCTCGCTCTGCCGTGCCGTTCGTCTGGTGCGCGTACGGAACCGTGGTTTGCTGCTCGATGCCTTCGTCTTCGTAGAAGTCGTTGAGCGAGTTGGTCGCAAACTCACGAGCTCCGTCGTGCCGCACAAACTTGACCTTCTTGCCGAACTGCTTCTGCACCTTCATGATGTACGTCTTGATGCAGTCTTCGCTCTCCGACTTGACACGCAGGCAGAAACCCTTCATGCATCCACTGGCTTCGTCCACGATCAGTAGCAGGTACTTGCTGCCGCCAAGCGAGTTTTCCTCCATGGGTCCGCAGATGTCGAAGTGGAGCAGCTCAAATGTGTCGTAGCGACGCTTGTCACGGTTGCTTGGGAATGGTTTTTGGACATGATCAAGGACGCGAAGGCACCTTTCAAGTCGAGCGGACCAAGTCTGTGTCGTGGTTGCCAGCAAGGTAAAATGTCGTGGTTGTCGACCATCTTGCGAAGCACCTCAACCGGAGCGTGACCCATGCGCGCGTGCAGGTCGACAGTCTTGCCACTCGTCGCCGCATTCGCCGATCGCTGAGGCGTCTGAAGTCAGTAGAGTCCATCCATGAGGTTTGCCGTCGCCACCACTTGCTTGGAGCCTTTGTGCGCAATCTGCATCTTGGTGCCGTCGAACACCACTTGAAACTTGTCACTTTTGTTGATCTGCGGTACCGAAAGCAGATTCTTGCTCATGCTTGGCACGTACAGCGCGTTCTTGATCTCGATCTCGCGCTCGTCGCCATTGGGCAGAACCACTCTTTCCACGATGGTCCCCACACCCATGATGGCCGCCTTGTTGCCGTCGGCCACCGAAAGTTCGCCTTCGTTCCGCTCAATCAAATGGACGAACTTGGTCTTGTCGTTGCAGATGTGGTGCGTTGCGCCGCTGTCGACCGCCCACATCCCGGACACATTCTTGCCCGTCGAAACCCCACATTCCAGTGAAACCGCGAACGCTACTCGATCGTAGTCGTAGTCGTAGCCGTTGCTGTCGTTTCTCCACTGGATGTTGTTGGCCCCGCGTCCACGGCCGTTGCCGCCGCGTCTCGGCCCTCGGTTCTCGTCCTTCTGCTTGGTCCAGCACTTGTCAATCGTGTGCCCCACTTTTCCGCAGTACGTACACTGGCGAGACTCTCGGTCGGTGTTGAACGCCTTGGCCGCGTTCTCCGTCTTCACCGTCGCCGTCTTCTCGCCTTGTCTCTTGATGTGCTCATTCGTGAGTACCTTCACGACGTCTTGCGACCGCAGTTCAGCGCTGCTCATCTCCAAGTTCAGCACGACGTTCTCGTAGCTCTTGGGGAGGCTGCGCAACAAGCAGATCGCCACGTCCTCGTCCTCCATCTTGGCACCGATGCTGCTGAGCTTGGCGCTGATGTTGAGGACCTCGTTGCAATGATGCAACACATTGCCGCCTTCCGACATCTCCATGCTGAAGAGTTGGCGCTTCAGGTAGATGCGTCCAGCCTTCTGCGAACCACCGTACAGCGTCTTCAGGCGCGACCAGGCAACCCACGCTTCCTCGCAGTCGTCGACCACATGGTGGTAGTCCGCGTCCATGTGGAGCAGCATCAGACCGAACGCGATGTTGCTCAACTTGACGTAGTCGTCCTTGGCCCGCGAGTCCGTGTAGCTTGGCGTCGTCTCACGGTTCACGACATGCCACGTCGACTTGGTCAGGAACACGCCACGCATGTAGCGGTTCCACGTCGCGTAGTTGTCCCCGTTGAACTTGTCAATGGAGACCTTGGTCGAGGCGTCTTGGGCAGAGGACATGGTGCTTGGGCTCATAACCTGATGAAAGGTATGGATCTTGGACACGAAGCTTGTACGAAGCGGAGGGAGGGACGTCGCAGACGGCGGGACCGGAGCGAAGGCACTTGAGGGGTAGAATGAAGATTCGAAAGTGATTGAATTGTTGGAGCTTACACCCTACTGTTATAGACACGCGACCCTGCGTCCTATCACCTAGTGCATCTAATCAACCATCACTCACCGGTGTTCGTCCAATCATCCTACTCGTCTAATCATCGGTGGCGTAAACAACTTACCGTAATCACCATAATCAACGTGGGTTCGGATTGGACCGGTTCGGGTTAACCGGTTCACGGCTAATAACTGATACCAAACCGGTAACCGTCAATATTGACGATGTCGGCATCTTGGCACCCGTGACCATGCCACTTGAGACCATCTTCCGAAGAACGTCGCTGGGTGCGTGACCCATACGTGCATGAAGATCGACCGCGTTGATCGATACATCGGTCACCGAATTCGCAGCGAAACTTGGCACCCGGAGCCAGTAGAGACCGTCGATCAGGTCCGCGGAAGCCACGATCTTTTTCGACGTCTTGTGTGCGATGTGCATTTCTGCTCCATCAAACACCACCTTGAACTGTCCGCTTCGGTTGATCTGGGGTACCGAAAGCAGATTCTTGTTCATACTTGGTACGTAGAGCGCGTCTTGAACGTGGATGTCGCGTTCGCCACCATTAGGCAAGGTGACGCGCTGCATGACCGTTCCAACTCCCTTGATCTTGGCAGTATTGCCGTTTGCGACAGTGAGTTCACCTTCGTCGCATGCCTTGATGTTGACAAACTTATTCTTGTCATTGCAGATGTGGTGCGTGGCACCACTGTCGATGGCCCATGAGCCTTGAAACTTGTTGGTCTTGGAGATACCACACTCCATAGAGACCGCAAACGCGATGAAGTCATCATCGCTGTCGTCACGCCATTGGACATTGTTCGCACCGCGACCAGACCGGCCACGTCGTGCACCTCGATTGTCATCCTTTTGCTTGGTCCAGCACTTGTCCACGACGTGTCCCGATTTCCCGCAGTAAGTGCAGTGGCGGCTTTCACGCTCGGCATTGAAGGCCCTTGCAGTGTCTTCAATCTTCACCTGAGCAGTCTTCTCGCCCTGCCGCTTGATGTGCTCGTTCGTGAGCACCTTGATCACGTCTTGAGTGCGCAGCTCTGCGTTGCTCATCTCCAAGTTGAGAACCACGTTCTCGAAACTCTTGGGCAGACTCCGTAACAGGCAGATTGCCACGTCTTCATCCTCCATCTTGGCGCCGATGCTGCTGAGCTTGGCGCTGATGTTGAGGACTTCGTTGCAATGATGAAGCACGTTGCCGCCTTCTGCCATCTCCATGCTGAAGAGCTGGTGCTTCAGGTAGATACTGTTGTCAAGGAGACGTCTCGACCAGCTGCTGTATACCGGTAGGATACCGGTATGACCTTCACTCAGTGGCATCGCAATCATCCTGTGATTACGAGACGAAGATTACGTCACGGTGTTTATGGGACGGTGTTTACGCCACGGACGATTACGCCATGGGTGGGTACAAGATTGTGGGTACATGATGGGCTCTACGTGGCACTCCCTGATTGGCTGAAGTAACTCAGTATCCAGTAGAGAATCCAGTAGAGTGTACCCAGTAGGTAGAACTGTAGGCTTAGAGGTAGCAAGGAGTTTGCGAACTAAGGACCTAAATTAATCACTTTGCATTTTGCCATCAAGTGACCAAGCCTTTTGGTTATGAGCCCAAGCCCGTCTTCCCTGACCAAGACCCCGACTACGCCTTCGCCATGGACGCCACTTCGACTACCGCCCGCATTAACAAGTTCAACGGAACTAACAAAAGGCTTGGTCACTTGATGGCAAAATGCAAAGTGATTGATTTAGGTCCTTAGTTCGCAAACTCCTTGCTACCTCTAAGCCTACAGTTCTACCTACTGGGTACACTCTACTGGATTCTCTACTGGATACTGAGTTACTTCAGCCAATCAGGGAGTGCCACGTAGAGCCCATCATGTACACACAATCTTGTACCCACCCATGGCGTAATCGTCCGTGGCGTAAACACCGTCCCATAAACACCGTGACGTAATCTTCGTCTCGTAATCACATGATGAGTGCGATGCCACTGAGTGAAGGTCATACCGGTATCCTACCGGTATACAGCAGCTGGTCGAGACGTCTCCTTGACAACACTCCCACTCGACTCGACAGCCTTCAGCGCTTCGATGCCGAGTTTGCTCCGGAGCACACTGAACTGCGTCGCAGAGATTGGCTTCGTCATGATGTCCGCCAGCATGTCGGTTGTCGAAACATACTGCAGCACCACTTGACCGTCTTCCACCTTCTCGCGCACGAAATGGTAGCGAATGTCGATGTGCTTGGTGCGCTTGTGGAATTCGGGATTCTTGGCCAACGCGATGGAACCGTGGTTGTCCTCATAGATCTTGATTGCTTCATTGCTTGTCATCTCGCCGAGCTCGCACAGGAACACCTTGAGCCACACCGCCTCTTGTGTCGCCTCCGATAGCGCCATGTACTCAGCTTCCGTCGAAGACAGCGCCACTGTCCGCTGCTTCTTGCTCCTCCAGCTGATGCATCCGCCATTCATCATGAACGCGTAGCCACTTGTACTTCTTCTTGACTCGATGTCTCCAGCCCAGTCGGCATCTGAATAGCCTTGGGGTCCGTCGTCGCAGCTCGCTTGAAACTCGATGCCGTGCGTCTTCGTGCCTTGAATGTACCTGAAGACCCTCTTGAGCGCCTGCCAGTGTGTCGGACATGGGTCTGCTGCAAACTGGCTGAGAACTCCCACTGCTGCTGCGAGGTCCGGGCGTGTGCTTACCATGAGATACATGAGGCATCCCACAGCGTTCCGGTATGGCACGTTTACCATGGTCTCGTCGTGCTTGCAGCCGCCCTCGCACATGGCCTTGGTCAGCTTGAGGCCCGGATCCTGTGGCGTCTTAACAGGGTTGCTCTTCTCCATGTTGAACTTCTCCAGAATGTCTTTCGCAAACTTGGTTTGCCGCATCGACACCTTCCCTGTCGTCATATCTTGATCGATTTCCATGCCGAGGAAGTACTTGAGCTGGCCCAGGTCCGTCATCTCGAAACGGTCACTGAGCGCCTTCTTCGTCGACTTGAGCAGCTTGTCGTTGTTACTTGCGAGGATCAGGTCGTCGACATATAGCGCCACGAAGATCATGTCTTGGTCGTCACGCTTGAAGTAGATGCAGTGGTCGGACTCGCACTTCTTGAACCCTAGCTTGAGCATGAGGTCGTCGATGGTCTTGTTCCACATCCGCGGCGACTGCTTCAAACCGTAAAGAGACCGCTTGAGCTGACAGACATAGTCCGGGTGCTTTTCATCGATGTAGCCGTCCGGCTGTGCCATGTAGATGTCTTCGTCCAACAAACCGTTCAGGAAAGCTGTCTTGACATCCATCTGGTGCACCATGAGATTGTACTTGGCCGCCAGACTGAGCAGGATCCTGATCGACGTGAACTTGGCCACTGGCGCGAAAGTCTCGTCGTAGTCGATGCCGTACTTCTGCGAAAATCCCTTGGCCACCAGTCGCGCCTTGAACCGTTCGATCTCTCCAGCCTGGTTCTCCTTCACACGGAACACCCATCGGTTGCCGATTGCCTTGCGTCCTTTTGGCAGCGGCACGAGGATCCACGTCTCGTTCTTGCGGAGCGACTCGACCTCCGAGTCACACGCCTCTTTCCACTTGACTGCGTCGCTGGATTCCATCGCCGACTTGAACGTGGTCGGCATTTCTCCCACTGAATTCACGACGTATGCAGCTTCGAAGTCTTGACTTTCTTGAGCCGCAGCCGACATCTCGTCCAGAGTCAGGTGTCGACTCTGCCGCTTGGCACTTGGAACTTCCACAGCTTCTTCCAGCGACTGCGTCCGCGGGTGTCGCTTGCTGCCTGGTTCAAAACCTTCGTCCCGCGCTGCTTCTTCGTCTTCTTCTTCTTTGTCGTCTTCATCCGACTGCAACGAATCTTGATCCGTCGTCTCTTCATCTTGAATGACCACCACCTCCCTCTGATGGTAGTCACGTCTCCCACTGTCGAAGACGTCTTCCATAAACTGCGCGTCGCGGCTCACCAGCACGCGACCGCTCTTGGTCTCTTCGAAACGGTACGCTTTCTCATGCTCCGAGTATCCCAGGAACCGACAGCGCACCGACCGAGCGTCAAACTTGGTACGCTTCTCCTTCGGCACGTGCACGTACGCGTGGCAACCGAACACCTTGAGGTTCGCTAGCAGCGGTCTCTTGCCTGTCCAAACCTGGTGCGGCGACTTGTCGTGGTTGATGGCACGCGTCGGACATCGATTACGGAGGAACGTAGCAGTCACGACAGCTTCACCCCAATACGTCTTGGGCAATCCAGCATGTTCCAGCATGCAGCGCGCACACTCCACCAACGTCCGGTTCATGCGCTCGGCGACTCCGTTCAGCTGAGGCGTGTATGGCGGCGTGAACTTCTGCATGATACCACGGTCCGCACAGAACTTGGCCATCTCACCCGAAGTGTACTCGCCGCCGTTGTCGCTCCGCAGCATTTTCACGCGCTTGCCAGTCTGGGTCTCAGCTAACGCGACGAATTGCGCGAACTTGTCGGCCACCTCGGACTTGTTGCGCAGCAAGTACACCACACAGAAGTGCGACTTGTCATCGATAAACGTGACAAAATAGCGCTTGCCTCCAAAGGTCGGCGTCTGCATGGGACCGCATACATCACTGTGTACGACTTCTAGCACTTGCTTGGCACGGTTTGGCGACGTCTTCATGTAGCTTACTCGCGTTTGCTTGCCGAGTGAGCATCCGTCGCATAACTCCCACTGCTTCACCGACGCCATATCGATACCAACACCGTAGCCCTTCTTGACGATGGCGTCTAGACCGCCATGGCCGATGTGACCAAGTCGAAGGTGCCAGAGGTACGACGTGGTGTCCCCTTGGCGATCCTTCGAACTTGCCGCATTGGCCTCGTCAGGCATCATCGGAGTCATGCACAGCTTGAACAGTCCTTTGCCCTCACGAGCGCCGAGCTTCCACTTGAGACTCTTCGTTTCAGCGAAGCACCCGTCGCTCTCGAAGATAACTGGCCCGACGTCCTTAGTGAACCGACCAACCGAAAACAGGTTACGCGACAGCTTCGGAATGTGCCACACGTTCGTGAGTACACCCTTCTTCATGCCGCGCGGGGTCTTCATCGACATCACAATGTCGCCGGTCCCCACAGCCTGAACCACACCGTCGTCCGCGAGATGCACGTCCACCGGAGAGATCTTCTTGTAGTTCTTCATGTACTCCTTCGAGTACGTCATGTGCTGCGTCGCACCCGAGTCGACCAGCCACACTCCATTCGACTTGGAGGCACCCGTGTTACCACCAACCGAGAAGAGGAAGTCGCCAGAGTCATCTTCACTCTGCGCGACATTCGCTCGTTGCGGCCTCTGCCGCTCCGCGTTCTCGCGGATTCGCACCGGACACTTGGCGATCCAATGTCCGTGCTCGCCACAGTAGTGACAGGCACTAGTCTTCTGCGCCTGCCGACCCTTGCGCTTGTTGTCGCTTGTCATGAACGCTTGACCTTGACCGTGCGCGGTGCCGTCCGTACCGCCACCTTGTTCCTTGCGCTTCATGTCCTCATGCAGCAGCCGAGACGTCACGAGTTCCCACGACAGTGAGTCGGCTCTCGACTCCAACGCCGTGATCAGGAACTGGTACGACTCGCTCAGACTTCCCAAAAGCGTGATCACCAAGTCGTCCTCGCTGACCGGAGCGCCCACTGCGTCGAGCTGCTCCGCCAGCGTCTTGATCTTGTTGATGTGCTCCAGCACATCATCACCTTCGTCCATCATCGTCGTGAAGAAACGCCGACGAAGAAAGAGCTTGTTGGCCAAACTCTTCTTCTCGAAGTGTCCTTCCAGTCTTGACCATGCATCATGCGCGCCACTCGCCGAGCGAACCAGCGGCAGCTGCGAATCCTCCATCGCGAGACAGATGATCGCCAGCGCCTTGCGCGACTTCTTCCGAAAGAGCGCTTGATCCGCCGCAGTCTGGCAGTGCTCCAGCTTCACTTCCCCATTTGTCACTTCCCACAGTTCGCGCTCCTCGAGCACCATCTGCATCTTGAACTTCCACGTGTGGAAGTTAGTGTTGTCAAGGAGACGTCTCGACCAGCTGCTGTATACCGGTAGGATACCGGTATGACCTTCACTCAGTGGCATCGCAATCATCCTGTGATTACGAGACGAAGATTACGTCACGGTGTTTATGGGACGGTGTTTACGCCACGGACGATTACGCCATGGGTGGGTACAAGATTGTGGGTACATGATGGGCTCTACGTGGCACTCCCTGATTGGCTGAAGTAACTCAGTATCCAGTAGAGAATCCAGTAGAGTGTACCCAGTAGGTAGAACTGTAGGCTTAGAGGTAGCAAGGAGTTTGCGAACTAAGGACCTAAATCAATCACTTTGCATTTTGCCATCAAGTGACCAAGCCTTTTGGTTATGAGCCCAAGCCCCGTCTTCCCTGACCAAGACCCCGACTACGCCTTCGCCATGGACGCCACGTCGACTACCGCCCGCATTAACAAGTTCGACGGAACAAACTTCCACACGTGGAAGTTCAAGATGCAGATGGTGCTCGAGGAGCGCGAACTGTGGGAAGTGACAAGTGGGGAAGTGAAGCTGGAGCACTGCCAGACTGCGGCGGATCAAGCGCTCTTTCGGAAGAAGTCGCGCAAGGCGCTGGCGATGATCTGTCTCGCGATGGAGGATTCGCAGCTGCCGCTGGTTCGCTCGGCGAGTGGCGCGCATGATGCATGGTCAAGACTGGAAGGACACTTCGAGAAGAAGAGTTTGGCCAACAAGCTCTTTCTTCGTCGGCGTTTCTTCACGACGATGATGGACGAAGGTGATGATGTGCTGGAGCACATCAACAAGATCAAGACGCTGGCGGAGCAGCTCGACGCAGTGGGCGCTCCGGTCAGCGAGGACGACTTGGTGATCACGCTTTTGGGAAGTCTGAGCGAGTCGTACCAGTTCCTGATCACGGCGTTGGAGTCGAGAGCCGACTCACTGTCGTGGGAACTCGTGACGTCTCGGCTGCTGCATGAGGACATGAAGCGCAAGGAACAAGGTGGCGGTACGGACGGCACCGCGCACGGTCAAGGTCAAGCGTTCATGACAAGCGACAACAAGCGCAAGGGTCGGCAGGCGCAGAAGACTAGTGCCTGTCACTACTGTGGCGAGCACGGACATTGGATCGCCAAGTGTCCGGTGCGAATCCGCGAGAACGCGGAGCGGCAGAGGCCGCAACGAGCGAATGTCGCGCAGAGTGAAGATGACTCTGGCGACTTCCTCTTCTCGGTTGGTGATGAAAGGTATGGATCTTGGACACGAAGCTTGTACGAAGCGGAGGGAGGGACGTCGCAGACGGCGGGACCGGAGCGAAGGCACTTGAGGGGTAGAATGAAGATTCGAAAGTGATTGAATTGTTGGAGCTTACACCCTACTGTTATAGACACGCGACCCTGCGTCCTATCACCTCGTGCATCTAATCAACCATCACTCACCGGTGTTCGTCCAATCATCCTACTCGTCTAATCATCGGTGGCGTAAACAACATACCGTAAACATCGCGGGATCGTGTTGGACCGGTTCGGGTTAACCGGTTACTGGTACACAGTACCAAAACCCGGCAACCCTCAATACGCCCCCTCAATGCGAACACGCGTGGATTCCGAGGGACGCCGTCAGATCCGTGTGGCGCGGTCCTGGCAGTGCCTTGGTCATGATGTCCGCCAGCATGATAGAAGTCTCGCAGTACTCGAGCTTGACTTCGCCGCGCTTGACCTCATCACGGATGTGATGGTACTTGATGTCGATGTGCTTGGCGCGACCATGGTTCACTGGGTTCTTCGTCATCTTGATGCACGACTGGTTGTCTTCGAGGATCTTGAGCTCTGGCCCCGATTTGTTCGCTGCCGTCAAAATCTCGCACAACAGGCGATGAATCCACTTGCCTTCTTGGATCGCCAGACTGAGTGCGATGTACTCCGCCTCACTCGTAGACAGCGAAACACTTGACTGCTTCTTGCTTCCCCAGCTCACTGGTGCACCCATTAGCATGAACGTGTAGCCGGAAGTCGACTTGCGGTCCGCGAGGTCGCCAGCCCAGTCCGCGTCCGAGTACCCACGAAAGTCGATGTTGTCACCCGGCTTGAAGCAGATCCCATGTGTCTTGGTGCCTTGCAGGTAGCGAAAGATACGCTTGACCGCAACCCAGTGTTCTTCTTGAGGGTTCTCCATGAAGCGCGACGCATAGCCAACGGCGTGCGTGATGTCCGGGCGCGTGGCAGTCATCAAGTGCATCAGAGCACCAACAGCTTCGCGAAACGGAGCGTTCACCTTGGTCGCTGCGTCACTTGAAATCAGTCGAGTGCTTATGTCGACGGGACTCACCACGGCCTTGCACTCGTCCATACCAAAACGCTTGAGAATGTCATCCACATAGCGGCGCTGACACATCGTCACGCTGCCGTCCGGGCCGTCCACCAATTCGATCCCAAGAACGAACGCGCACTTGCCGCTGTCGGTCATCTCGAAGCGTGTCTTGAGGTCGGTCTTCGTGCGTGAGATCAGTTCGGGTGAACTTCCGGTAATCAGCACGTCATCCACGTAGACCAGCACTAGCACGCAGTGACCGTCAACGATCTTGATGTAGAGGCACGGGTCGAACGCCGATACTTGAAAGCCGATGGAGCACACGAACTCGTCGAAGGTCTCATTCCACACGCGCGAAGCTTGATTGAGACCGTAGATCGCCTTCACCAATTCCAGGCAGTCGAAGTCACCGTCGAGATCAACACCTTCGGGGACCGCGCAGAACACCAGTTCTTTCATTATCCCGTACAGGAAAGCTGTCACCACGTCGAGTTGGTCGAAGGGCCAGCCAAAATACTTGGCAATCGCGATGATCATGCGCAGCGTCACGTACTTGACCACGGGCGAGAACGTCTCGGTGTAGTCGATGCCGTACTTCTGCTTGAACCCCTTGGCCACGAGGCGCGCCTTGTACTTCTCGATCGATCCGTCGGCTTTGCGCTTTATCTTGAACACCCACTTGGTGCCGATGGCGCGTTGTCCGTTAGGCAACTTGGCAGCACGAAACACACCACGAAGTCGCATCGATTCGAGCTCAGCACGAATCGCATTGCGCCAGTGCACTTGGTCGGGGCCGTTCACCGCTTCTTGGAATGTCGTCGGCTCCGATAGATCGCCTGCTTCGACGGCATTGGCACTTGCAGGCCCAAAAACTGGTGGAGTCGATTCTTCATCTTGGTCTCCTGACTTTTCTTCTTCGTCTGCGTCTGCTCGGTGCGGAGGGGAGTAGTTCGGCGCACTTGCTTCTTCCAGTCCAGGTCGATGACGCACAGCTCGCGGTTTTCTGGCAGCTTCATCTTCGTCACTCGGGCGGCTCTTGCGCTTCCCTGCCTGCGTGTACTCCGTCTGGCGGAAACCATCATTGTCGATGTCGAGCGAGTCGAAGTCCAGGTCGTCGACATCTTTATCGGAAATCGTCGGTGAACATCCAAAGGTCGACTCATCGAATAAAGTTAACATCGCGACTGATAACAACCTGCCCCGCCTCGATGTCATAAAGTCGATACGCCTTGGACACTTCTTCGTAACCCAGGAACAGTCCAGCGCGAGCCTTGGGATCCCACTTGAGCCGCTTCTCCTTCGGAGTCAGAATGTACGTCCGACAGCCGAACACACGCATGTGCTTCACACTCGGCTTGAAGTTGTAAACGATCTCGAACGGAGTCTTGTGCTCGATCTTGGGTGACGGCAGACGATTCTTCACGTAGATGGCAGTCATGGCCGCCTCAGCCCAGAAACACTTGTCCAGCTTAGCGTGATGCAGCATGCTGCGGCCGATCGTGACGATAGTTCGGATAGCTCGCTCTGCCGTGCCGTTCGTCTGGTGCGCGTACGGAACCGTGGTTTGCTGCTCGATGCCTTCGTCTTCGTAGAAGTCGTTGAGCGAGTTGGTCGCAAACTCACGAGCTCCGTCGTGCCGCACAAACTTGACCTTCTTGCCGAACTGCTTCTGCACCTTCATGATGTACGTCTTGATGCAGTCTTCGCTCTCCGACTTGGCACGCAGGCAGAAACCCTTCATGCATCCACTGGCTTCGTCCACGATCAGTAGCAGGTACTTGCTGCCGCCAAGCGAGTTTTCCTCCATGGGTCCGCAGATGTCGAAGTGGAGCAGCTCAAATGTGTCGTAGCGACGCTTGTCACGGTTGCTTGGGAATGGTTTTTGGACCATTTTACCTTGCTGGCAACCACGACACAGACTTGGTCCGCTCGACTTGAAAGGTGCCTTCGCGTCCTTGATCATGTGGTTGTCGACCATCTTGCGAAGCACCTCAACCGGAGCGTGACCAATGCGCGCGTGCAGGTCGACAGTCTTGCCACTCGTCGCCGCATTCACCGATCGCTGAGGCGTCTGAAGCCAGTAGAGTCCATCCATGAGGTTTGCCGTCGCCACCACTTGCTTGGAGCCTTTGTGCGCAATCTGCATCTTGGTGCCGTCGAACACCACTTGAAACTTGTCACTTTTGTTGATCTGCGGTACCGAAAGCAGATTCTTGCTCATGCTTGGCACGTACAGCGCGTTCTTGATCTCGATCTCGCGCTCGTCGCCATTGGGCAGAACCACTCTTTCCACGATGGTCCCCACACCCATGATGGCCGCCTTGTTGCCGTCGGCCACCGAAAGTTCGCCTTCGTTCCGCTCAATCAAATGGACGAACTTGGTCTTGTCGTTGCAGATGTGGTGCGTTGCGCCGCTGTCGACCGCCCACATCCTGGACACATTCTTGCCCGTCGAAACCCCACATTCCAGTGAAACCGCGAACGCTACTCGATCGTAGTCGTAGTCGTAGCCGTCGCTGTCGTTTCTCCACTGGATGCTGTTGGCCCCGCGTCCACGGCCGTTGCCGCCGCGTCTCGGCCCTCGGTTCTCGTCCTTCTGCTTGGTCCAGCACTTGTCAATCGTGTGCCCCACTTTTCCGCAGTACGTACACTGGCGAGACTCTCGGTCGGTGTTGAACGCCTTGGCCGCGTTCTCCGTCTTCACCGTCGCCGTCTTCTCGCCTTGTCTCTTGATGTGCTCATTCGTGAGCACCTTCACGACGTCTTGCGACCGCAGTTCAGCGCTGCTCATCTCCAAGTTCAGCACGACGTTCTCGTAGCTCTTGGGGAGGCTGCGCAACAAGCAGATCGCCACGTCCTCGTCCTCCATCTTGGCACCGATGCTGCTGAGCTTGGCGCTGATGTTGAGGACCTCGTTGCAATGATGCAGCACATTGCCGCCTTCCGACATCTCCATGCTGAAGAGTTGGCGCTTCAGGTAGATGCGTCCAGCCTTCTGCGAACCACCGTACAGCGTCTTCAGGCGCGACCAGGCAACCCACGCTTCCTCGCAGTCGTCGACCACATGGTGGTAGTCCGCGTCCATGTGGAGCAGCATCAGTCCGAAAGCGATGTTGCTCAACTTGACGTAGTCGTCCTTGGCCCGCGAGTCCGTGTAGCTTGGCGTCGTCTCACGGTTCACGACATGCCACGTCGACTTGGTCAGGAACACGCCACGCATGTAGCGGTTCCACGTCGCGTAGTTGTCCCCGTTGAACTTGTCAATGGAGACCTTGGTCGAGGCGTCTTGGGCAGAGGACATGGTGCTTGGGCTCATAACCTGATGAAAGGTATGGATCTTGGACACGAAGCTTGTACGAAGCGGAGGGAGGGACGTCGCAGACGGCGGGACCGGAGCGAAGGCACTTGAGGGGTAGAATGAAGATTCGAAAGTGATTGAATTGTTGGAGCTTACACCCTACTGTTATAGACACGCGACCCTGCGTCCTATCACCTAGTGCATCTAATCAACCATCACTCACCGGTGTTCGTCCAATCATCCTACTCGTCTAATCATCGGTGGCGTAAACAACATACCGTAAACATCGCGGGATCGTGTTGGACCGGTTCGGGTTAACCGGTTACTGGTACACAGTACCAAAACCCGGCAACCCTCAATACGCCCCCTCAATGCGAACACGCGTGGATTCCGAGGGACGCCGTCAGATCCGTGTGGCGCGGTCCTGGCAGTGCCTTGGTCATGATGTCCGCCAGCATGATAGAAGTCTCGCAGTACTCGAGCTTGACTTCGCCGCGCTTGACCTCATCACGGATGTGATGGTACTTGATGTCGATGTGCTTGGCGCGACCATGGTTCACTGGGTTCTTCGTCATCTTGATGCACGACTGGTTGTCTTCGAGGATCTTGAGCTCTGGCCCCGATTTGTTCGCTGCCGTCAAAATCTCGCACAACAGGCGATGAATCCACTTGCCTTCTTGGATCGCCAGACTGAGTGCGATGTACTCCGCCTCACTCGTAGACAGCGAAACACTTGACTGCTTCTTGCTTCCCCAGCTCACTGGTGCACCCATTAGCATGAACGTGTAGCCGGAAGTCGACTTGCGGTCCGCGAGGTCGCCAGCCCAGTCCGCGTCCGAGTACCCACGAAAGTCGATGTTGTCACCCGGCTTGAAGCAGATCCCATGCGTCTTGGTGCCTTGCAGGTAGCGAAAGATACGCTTGACCGCAACCCAGTGTTCTTCTTGAGGGTTCTCCATGAAGCGCGACGCATAGCCAACGGCGTACGCGATGTCCGGGCGCGTGGCAGTCATCAAGTGCATCAGAGCACCAACAGCTTCGCGAAACGGAGCGTTCACCTTGGTCGCTGCGTCACTTGAAATCAGTCGAGTGCTTATGTCGACGGGACTCACCACGGCCTTGCACTCGTCCATACCAAAACGCTTGAGAATGTCATCCACATAGCGGCGCTGACACATCGTCACGCTGCCGTCCGGGCCGTCCACCAATTCGATCCCAAGAACGAACGCGCACTTGCCGCTGTCGGTCATCTCGAAGCGTGTCTTGAGGTCGTCTTCGTGCGTGAGATCAGTTCGGGTGAACTTCCGGTAATCAGCACGTCATCCACGTAGACCAGCACTAGCACGCAGTGACCGTCAACGATCTTGATGTAGAGGCACGGGTCGAACGCCGATACTTGAAAGCCGATGGAGCACACGAACTCGTCGGAGGTCTCATTCCACACGCGCGAAGCTTGCTTGAGACCGTAGATCGCCTTCACCAATTCCAGGCAGTCGAAGTCACCGTCGAGATCAACACCTTCGGGGACCGCGCAGAACACCAGTTCTTTCATTATCCCGTACAGGAAAGCTGTCACCACGTCGAGTTGGTCGAGGGGCCAGTCAAAATACTTGGTAATCGCGATGATCATGCGCAGCGTCACGTACTTGACCACGGGCGAGAACGTCTCGGTGTAGTCGATGCCGTACTTCTGCTTGAACCCCTTGGCCACGAGGCGCGCCTTGTACTTCTCGATCGATCCGTCCGCTTTGCGCTTGATCTTGAACACCCACTTGGTGCCGATGGCGCGTTGTCCGTTAGGCAACTTGGCAGCACGAAACACACCACGAAGTCGCATCGATTCGAGCTCAGCACGAATCGCCTTGCGCCAGTGCACTTGGTCGGGGCCGTTCACCGCTTCTTGGAATGTCGTCGGCTCCGATAGATCGCCTGCTTCGACGGCATTGGCACTTGCAGGCCAAAAAACCGGTGGAGTCGATTCTTCATCTTGGTCTCCAGACTTTTCTTCTTCGTCTGCGTCTGCTCGGTGCGGAGGGGAGTAGTTCGGCGCACTTGCTTCTTCCAGTCCAGGTCGATGACGCACAGCTCGCGGTTTTCTGGCAGCTTCATCTTCGTCACTCGGGCGGCTCTTGCGCTTCCCTGCCTGCGTGTACTCCGTCTGGCGTGGACCATCATCGTCGATGTCGAGCGAGTCGAAGTCCAGGTCGTCGACATCTTCATCGGAAATCGTCGGTGAACATCCAAAGGTCGACTCATCGAAGTTGACATCGCGACTGATAACCACCTGCCCCGCCTCGATGTCATAAAGTCGATACGCCTTGGACACTTCTTCGTAACCCAGGAACAGTCCAGCGCGAGCCTTGGGATCCCACTTGAGCCGCTTCTCCTTCGGAGTCAGAATGTACGTCCGACAGCCGAACACACGCATGTGCTTCACACTCGGCTTGGAGTTGTAAACGATCTCGAACGGAGTCTTGTGCTCGATCTTGGGTGACGGCAGACGATTCTTCACGTAGATGGCAGTCATGGCCGCCTCAGCCCAGAAACACTTGTCCAGCTTAGCGTGATGCAGCATGCTGCGGCCGATCGTGACGATAGTTCGGATAGCTCGCTCTGCCGTGCCGTTCGTCTGGTGCGCGTACGGAACCGTGGTTTGCTGCTCGATGCCTTCGTCTTCGTAGAAGTCGTTGAGCGAGTTGGTCGCAAACTCACGAGCTCCGTCGTGCCGCACAAACTTGACCTTCTTGCCGAACTGCTTCTGCACCTTCATGATGTACGTCTTGATGCAGTCTTCGCTCTCCGACTTGGCACGCAGGCAGAAACCCTTCATGCATCCACTGGCTTCGTCCACGATCAGTAGCAGGTACTTGCTGCCGCCAAGCGAGTTTTCCTCCATGGGTCCGCAGATGTCGAAGTGGAGCAGCTCAAATGTGTCGTAGCGACGCTTGTCACGGTTGCTTGGGAATGGTTTTTGGACCATTTTGCCTTGCTGGCAACCACGACACAGACTTGGTCCGCTCGACTTGAAAGGTGCCTTCGCGTCCTTGATCATGTGGTTGTCGACCATCTTGCGAAGCACCTCAACCGGAGCGTGACCCATGCGCGCGTGCAGGTCGACAGTCTTGCCACTCGTCGCCGCATTCGCCGATCGCTGAGGCGTCTGAAGCCAGTAGAGTCCATCCATGAGGTTTGCCGTCGCCACCACTTGCTTGGAGCCTTTGTGCGCAATCTGCATCTTGGTGCCGTCGAACACCACTTGAAACTTGTCACTTTTGTTGATCTGCGGTACCGAAAGCAGATTCTTGCTCATGCTTGGCACGTACAGCGCGTTCTTGATCTCGATCTCGCGCTCGTCGCCATTGGGCAGAACCACTTGTTCCACGATGGTCCCCACACCCATGATGGCCGCCTTGTTGCCGTCGGCCACCGAAAGTTCGCCTTCGTTCCGCTCAATCAAATGGACGAACTTGGTCTTGTCGTTGCAGATGTGGTGCGTTGCGCCGCTGTCGACCGCCCACATCCCGGACACATTCTTGCCCGTCGAAACCCCACATTCCAGTGAAACCGCGAACGCTACTCAATCGTAGTCGTAGTCGTAGCCGTTGCTGTCGTTTCTCCACTGGATGTTGTTGGCCCCGCGTCCACGGCCGTTGCCGCCGCGTCTCGGCCCTCGGTTCTCGTCCTTCTGCTTGGTCCAGCACTTGTCAATCGTGTGCCCCACTTTTCCGCAGTACGTACACTGGCGAGACTCTCGGTCGGTGTTGAACGCCTTGGCCGCGTTCTCCGTCTTCACCGTCGCCGTCTTCTCGCCTTGTCTCTTGATGTGCTCATTCGTGAGCACCTTCACGACGTCTTGCGACCGCAGTTCAGCGCTGCTCATCTCCAAGTTCAGCACGACGTTCTCGTAGCTCTTGGGGAGGCTGCGCAACAAGCAGATCGCCACGTCCTCGTCCTCCATCTTGGCACCGATGCTGCTGAGCTTGGCGCTGATGTTGAGGACCTCGTTGCAATGATGCAACACATTGCCGCCTTCCGACATCTCCATGCTGAAGAGTTGGCGCTTCAGGTAGATGCGTCCAGCCTTCTGCGAACCACCGTACAGCGTCTTCAGGCGCGACCAGGCAACCCACGCTTCCTCGCAGTCGTCGACCACATGGTGGTAGTCCGCGTCCATGTGGAGCAGCATCAGTCCGAAAGCGATGTTGCTCAACTTGACGTAGTCGTCCTTGGCCCGCGAGTCCGTGTAGCTTGGCGTCGTCTCACGGTTCACGACATGCCACGTCGACTTGGTCAGGAACACGCCACGCATGTAGCGGTTCCACGTCGCGTAGTTGTCCCCGTTGAACTTGTCAATGGAGACCTTGGTCGAGGCGTCTTGGGCAGAGGACATGGTGCTTGGGCTCATAACCTGATGAAAGGTATGGATCTTGGACACGAAGCTTGTACGAAGCGGAGGGAGGGACGTCGCAGACGGCGGGACCGGAGCGAAGGCACTTGAGGGGTAGAATGAAGATTCGAAAGTGATTGAATTGTTGGAGCTTACACCCTACTGTTATAGACACGTGACCCTGCGTCCTATCACCTAGTGCATCTAATCAACCATCACTCACCGGTGTTCGTCCAATCATCCTACTCGTCTAATCATCGGTGGCGTAAACAACGTACCGTAAACATCGCGGGATCGTGTTGGACCGGTTCGGGTTAACCGGTTACTGGTACACAGTACCAAAACCCGGCAACCCTCAATACGCCCCCTCAATGCGAACACGCGTGGATTCCGAGGGACGCCGTCAGATCCGTGTGGCGCGGTCCTGGCAGTGCCTTGGTCATGATGTCCGCCAGCATGATAGAAGTCTCGCAGTACTCGAGCTTGACTTCGCCGCGCTTGACCTCATCACGGATGTGATGGTACTTGATGTCGATGTGCTTGGCGCGACCATGGTTCACTGGGTTCTTCGTCATCTTGATGCACGACTGGTTGTCTTCGAGGATCTTGAGCTCTGGCCCCGATTTGTTCGCTGCCGTCAAAATCTCGCACAACAGGCGATGAATCCACTTGCCTTCTTGGATCGCCAGACTGAGTGCGATGTACTCCGCCTCACTCGTAGACAGCGAAACACTTGACTGCTTCTTGCTTCCCCAGCTCACTGGTGCACCCATTAGCATGAACGTGTAGCCGGAAGTCGACTTGCGGTCCGCGAGGTCGCCAGCCCAGTCCGCGTCCGAGTACCCACGAAAGTCGATGTTGTCACCCGGCTTGAAGCAGATCCCATGCGTCTTGGTGCCTTGCAGGTAGCGAAAGATACGCTTGACCGCAACCCAGTGTTCTTCTTGAGGGTTCTCCATGAAGCGCGACGCATAGCCAACGGCGTACGCGATGTCCGGGCGCGTGGCAGTCATCAAGTGCATCAGAGCACCAACAGCTTCGCGAAACGGAGCGTTCACCTTGGTCGCTGCGTCACTTGAAATCAGTCGAGTGCTTATGTCGACGGGACTCACCACGGCCTTGCACTCGTCCATACCAAAACGCTTGAGAATGTCATCCACATAGCGGCGCTGACACATCGTCACGCTGCCGTCCGGGCCGTCCACCAATTCGATCCCAAGAACGAACGCGCACTTGCCGCTGTCGGTCATCTCGAAGCGTGTCTTGAGGTCGGTCTTCGTGCGTGAGATCAGTTCGGGTGAACTTCCGGTAATCAGCACGTCATCCACGTAGACCAGCACTAGCACGCAGTGACCGTCAACGATCTTGATGTAGAGGCACGGGTCGAACGCCGATACTTGAAAGCCGATGGAGCACACGAACTCGTCGAAGGTCTCATTCCACACGCGCGAAGCTTGATTGAGACCGTAGATCGCCTTCACCAATTCCAGGCAGTCGAAGTCACCGTCGAGATCAACACCTTCGGGGACCGCGCAGAACACCAGTTCTTTCATTATCCCGTACAGGAAAGCTGTCACCACGTCGAGTTGGTCGAGGGGCCAGTCAAAATACTTGGTAATCGCGATGATCATGCGCAGCGTCACGTACTTGACCACGGGCGAGAACGTCTCGGTGTAGTCGATGCCGTACTTCTGCTTGAACCCCTTGGCCACGAGGCGCGCCTTGTACTTCTCGATCGATCCGTCCGCTTTGCGCTTGATCTTGAACACCCACTTGGTGCCGATGGCGCGTTGTCCGTTAGGCAACTTGGCAGCACGAAACACACCACGAAGTCGCATCGATTCGAGCTCAGCACGAATCGCCTTGCGCCAGTGCACTTGGTCGGGGCCGTTCACCGCTTCTTGGAATGTCGTCGGCTCCGATAGATCGCCTGCTTCGACGGCATTGGCACTTGCACGCCAAAAAACTGGTGGAGTCGATTCTTCATCTTGGTCTCCTGACTTTTCTTCTTCGTCTGCGTCTGCTCGGTGCGGAGGGGAGTAGTTCGGCGCACTTGCTTCTTCCAGTCCAGGTCGATGACGCACAGCTCGCGGTTTTCTGGCAGCTTCATCTTCGTCACTCGGGCGGCTCTTGCGCTTCCCTGCCTGCGTGTACTCCGTCTGGCGGAAACCATCATTGTCGATGTCGAGCGAGTCGAAGTCCAGGTCGTCGACATCTTTATCGGAAATCGTCGGTGAACATCCAAAGGTCGACTCATCGAATAAAGTTAACATCGCGACTGATAACCACCTGCCCCGCCTCGATGTCATAAAGTCGATACGCCTTGGACACTTCTTCGTAACCCAGGAACAGTCCAGCGCGAGCCTTGGGATCCCACTTGAGCCGCTTCTCCTTCGGAGTCAGAATGTACGTCCGACAGCCGAACACACGCATGTGCTTCACACTCGGCTTGGAGTTGTAAACGATCTCGAACGGAGTCTTGTGCTCAATCTTGGGTGACGGCAGACGATTCTTCACGTAGATGGCAGTCATGGCCGCCTCAGCCCAGAAACACTTGTCCAGCTTAGCGTGATGCAGCATGCTGCGGCCGATCGTAACGATAGTTCGGATGGCTCGCTCTGCCGTGCCGTTCGTCTGGTGCGCGTACGGAACCGTGGTTTGCTGCTCGATGCCTTCGTCTTCGTAGAAGTCGTTGAGCGAGTTGGTCGCAAACTCACGAGCTCCGTCGTGCCGCACAAACTTGACCTTCTTGCCGAACTGCTTCTGCACCTTCATGATGTACGTCTTGATGCAGTCTTCGCTCTCCGACTTGGCACGCAGGCAGAAACCCTTCATGCATCCACTGGCTTCGTCCACGATCAGTAGCAGGTACTTGCTGCCGCCAAGCGAGTTTTCCTCCATGGGTCCGCAGATGTCGAAGTGGAGCAGCTCAAATGTGTCGTAGCGACGCTTGTCACGGTTGCTTGGGAATGGTTTTTGGACCATTTTACCTTGCTGGCAACCACGACACAGACTTGGTCCGCTCGACTTGAAAGGTGCCTTCGCGTCCTTGATCATGTGGTTGTCGACCATCTTGCGAAGCACCTCAACCGGAGCGTGACCCATGCGCGCGTGCAGGTCGACAGTCTTGCCACTCGTCGCCGCATTCGCCGATCGCTGAGGCGTCTGAAGCCAGTAGAGTCCATCCATGAGGTTTGCCGTCGCCACCACTTGCTTGGAGCCTTTGTGCGCAATCTGCATCTTGGTGCCGTCGAACACCACTTGAACTTGTCACTTTTGTTGATCTGCGGTACCGAAAGCAGATTCTTGCTCATGCTTGGCACGTACAGCGCGTTCTTGATCTCGATCTCGCGCTCGTCGCCATTGGGCAGAACCACTTGTTCCACGATGGTCCCCACACCCATGATGGCCGCCTTGTTGCCGTCGGCCACCGAAAGTTCGCCTTCGTTCCGCTCAATCAAATGGACGAACTTGGTCTTGTCGTTGCAGATGTGGTGCGTTGCGCCGCTGTCGACCGCCCACATCCCGGACACATTCTTGCCCGTCGAAACCCCACATTCCAGTGAAACCGCGAACGCTACTCGATCGTAGTCGTAGTCGTAGCCGTTGCTGTCGTTTCTCCACTGGATGTTGTTGGCCCCGCGTCCACGGCCGTTGCCGCCGCGTCTCGGCCCTCGGTTCTCGTCCTTCTGCTTGGTCCAGCACTTGTCAATCGTGTGCCCCACTTTTCCGCAGTACGTACACTGGCGAGACTCTCGGTCGGTGTTGAACGCCTTGGCCGCGTTCTCCGTCTTCACCGTCGCCGTCTTCTCGCCTTGTCTCTTGATGTGCTCATTCGTGAGCACCTTCACGACGTCTTGCGACCGCAGTTCAGCGCTGCTCATCTCCAAGTTCAGCACGACGTTCTCGTAGCTCTTGGGGAGGCTGCGCAACAAGCAGATCGCCACGTCCTCGTCCTCCATCTTGGCACCGATGCTGCTGAGCTTGGCGCTGATGTTGAGGACCTCGTTGCAATGATGCAACACATTGCCGCCTTCCGACATCTCCATGCTGAAGAGTTGGCGCTTCAGGTAGATGCGTCCAGCCTTCTGCGAACCACCGTACAGCGTCTTCAGGCGCGACCAGGCAACCCACGCTTCCTCGCAGTCGTCGACCACATGGTGGTAGTCCGCGTCCATGTGGAGCAGCATCAGTCCGAAAGCGATGTTGCTCAACTTGACGTAGTCGTCCTTGGCCCGCGAGTCCGTGTAGCTTGGCGTCGTCTCACGGTTCACGACATGCCACGTCGACTTGGTCAGGAACACGCCACGCATGTAGCGGTTCCACGTCGCGTAGTTGTCCCCGTTGAACTTGTCAATGGAGACCTTGGTCGAGGCGTCTTGGGCAGAGGACATGGTGCTTGGGCTCATAACCTGATGAAAGGTATGGATCTTGGACACGAAGCTTGTACGAAGCGGAGGGAGGGACGTCGCAGACGGCGGGACCGGAGCGAAGGCACTTGAGGGGTAGAATGAAGATTCGAAAGTGATTGAATTGTTGGAGCTTACACCCTACTGTTATAGACACGCGACCCTGCGTCCTATCACCTAGTGCATCTAATCAACCATCACTCACCGGTGTTCGTCCAATCATCCTACTCGTCTAATCATCGGTGGCGTAAACAACATACCGTAAACATCGCGGGATCGTGTTGGACCGGTTCGGGTTAACCGGTTACTGGTACACAGTACCAAAACCCGGCAACCCTCAATACGCCCCCTCAATGCGAACACGCGTGGATTCCGAGGGACGCCGTCAGATCCGTGTGGCGCGGTCCTGGCAGTGCCTTGGTCATGATGTCCGCCAGCATGATAGAAGTCTCGCAGTACTCGAGCTTGACTTCGCCGCGCTTGACCTCATCACGGATGTGATGGTACTTGATGTCGATGTGCTTGGCGCGACCATGGTTCACTGAATTCTTCGTCATATTGATGCACGACTGGTTGTCTTCGAGGATCTTGAGCTCTGGCCCCGATTTGTTCGCTGCCGTCAAAATCTCGCACAACAGGCGATGAATCCACTTGCCTTCTTGGATCGCCAGACTGAGTGCGATGTACTCCGCCTCACTCGTAGACAGCGAAACACTTGACTGCTTCTTGCTTCCCCAGCTCACTGGTGCACCCATTAGCATGAACGTGTAGCCGGAAGTCGACTTGCGGTCCGCGAGGTCGCCAGCCCAGTCCGCGTCCGAGTACCCACGAAAGTCGATGTTGTCACCCGGCTTGAAGCAGATCCCATGCGTCTTGGTGCCTTGCAGGTAGCGAAAGATACGCTTGACCGCAACCCAGTGTTCTTCTTGAGGGTTCTCCATGAAGCGCGACGCATAGCCAACGGCGTACGCGATGTCCGGGCGCGTGGCAGTCATCAAGTGCATCAGAGCACCAACAGCTTCGCGAAACGGAGCGTTCACCTTGGTCGCTGCGTCACTTGAAATCAGTCGAGTGCTTATGTCGACGGGACTCACCACGGCCTTGCACTCGTCCATACCAAAACGCTTGAGAATGTCATCCACATAGCGGCGCTGACACATCGTCACGCTGCCGTCCGGGCCGTCCACCAATTCGATCCCAAGAACGAACGCGCACTTGCCGCTGTCGGTCATCTCGAAGCGTGTCTTGAGGTCGGTCTTCGTGCGTGAGATCAGTTCGGGTGAACTTCCGGTAATCAGCACGTCATCCACGTAGACCAGCACTAGCACGCAGTGACCGTCAACGATCTTGATGTAGAGGCACGGGTCGAACGCCGATACTTGAAAGCCGATGGAGCACACGAACTCGTCGAAGGTCTCATTCCACACGCGCGAAGCTTGATTGAGACCGTAGATCGCCTTCACCAATTCCAGGCAGTCGAAGTCACCGTCGAGATCAACACCTTCGGGGACCGCGCAGAACACCAGTTCTTTCATTATCCCGTACAGGAAAGCTGTCACCACGTCGAGTTGGTCGAGGGGCCAGTCAAAATACTTGGTAATCGCGATGATCATGCGCAGCGTCACGTACTTGACCACGGGCGAGAACGTCTCGGTGTAGTCGATGCCGTACTTCTGCTTGAACCCTTTGGCCACGAGGCGCGCCTTGTACTTCTCGATCGATCCGTCCGCTTTGCGCTTGATCTTGAACACCCACTTGGTGCCGATGGCGCGTTGTCCGTTAGGCAACTTGGCAGCACGAAACACACCACGAAGTCGCATCGATTCGAGCTCAGCACGAATCGCCTTGCGCCAGTGCACTTGGTCGGGGCCGTTCACCGCTTCTTGGAATGTCGTCGGCTCCGATAGATCGCCTGCTTCGACGGCATTGGCACTTGCAGGCCAAAAAACCGGTGGAGTCGATTCTTCATCTTGGTCTCCAGACTTTTCTTCTTCGTCTGCGTCTGCTCGGTGCGGAGGGGAGTAGTTCGGCGCACTTGCTTCTTCCAGTCCAGGTCGATGACGCACAGCTCGCGGTTTTCTGGCAGCTTCATCTTCGTCACTCGGGCGGCTCTTGCGCTTCCCTGCCTGCGTGTACTCCGTCTGGCGGAAACCATCATTGTCGATGTCGAGCGAGTCGAAGTCCAGGTCGTCGACATCTTCATCGGAAATAGTCGGTGAACATCCAAAGGTCGACTCATCGAAGTTGACATCGCGACTGATGACCACCTGCCCCGCCTCGATGTCATAAAGTCGATACGCCTTGGACACTTCTTCGTAACCCAGAAACAATCCGGCGCGAGCCTTGTAATCCCACTTGAGTCGCTTCTCCTTCGGAGTCAGGATGTACGTCCGACAGCCGAACACACGCATGTGCTTCACACTCGGCTTGGACTTGTAGACGATCTCGAACGGAGTCTTGTGCTCGATCTTGGATGACGGCAGGCGGTTCTTCACGTAGATGGCCGTCATCGCCGCCTCAGCCCAGAAACACTTGTCCAGCTTAGCGTGATGCAGCATGCTGCGGCCGATCGTAACGATAGTTCGGATAGCTCGCTCTGCCGTGCCGTTCGTCTGGTGCGCGTACGGAACCGTGGTTTGCTGCTCGATGCCTTCGTCTTCGTAGAAGTCGTTGAGCGAGTTGGTCGCAAACTCACGAGCTCCGTCGTGCCGCACAAACTTGACCTTCTTGCCGAACTGCTTCTGCACCTTCATGATGTACGTCTTGATGCAGTCTTCGCTCTCCGACTTGGCACGCAGGCAGAAACCCTTCATGCATCCACTGGCTTCGTCCACGATCAGTAGCAGGTACTTGCTGCCGCCAAGCGAGTTTTCCTCCATGGGTCCGCAGATGTCGAAGTGGAGCAGCTCAAATGTGTCGTAGCGACGCTTGTCACGGTTGCTTGGGAATGGTTTTTGGACCATTTTACCTTGCTGGCAACCACGACACAGACTTGGTCCGCTCGACTTGAAAGGTGCCTTCGCGTCCTTGATCATGTGGTTGTCGACCATCTTGCGAAGCACCTCAACCGGAGCGTGACCCATGCGCGCGTGCAGGTCGACAGTCTTGCCACTCGTCGCCGCATTCGCCGATCGCTGAGGCGTCTGAAGCCAGTAGAGTCCATCCATGAGGTTTGCCGTCGCCACCACTTGCTTGGAGCCTTTGTGCGCAATCTGCATCTTGGTGCCGTCGAACACCACTTGAAACTTGTCACTTTTGTTGATCTGCGGTACCGAAAGCAGATTCTTGCTCATGCTTGGCACGTACAGCGCGTTCTTGATCTCGATCTCGCGCTCGTCGCCATTGGGCAGAACCACTTGTTCCACGATGGTCCCCACACCCATGATGGCCGCCTTGTTGCCGTCGGCCACCGAAAGTTCGCCTTCGTTCCGCTCAATCAAATGGACGAACTTGGTCTTGTCGTTGCAGATGTGGTGCGTTGCGCCGCTGTCGACCGCCCACATCCCGGACACATTCTTGCCCGTCGAAACCCCACATTCCAGTGAAACCGCGAACGCTACTCGATCGTAGTCGTAGTCGTAGCCGTTGCTGTCGTTTCTCCACTGGATGTTGTTGGCCCCGCGTCCACGGCCGTTGCCGCCGCGTCTCGGCCCTCGGTTCTCGTCCTTCTGCTTGGTCCAGCACTTGTCAATCGTGTGCCCCACTTTTCCGCAGTACGTACACTGGCGAGACTCTCGGTCGGTGTTGAACGCCTTGGCCGCGTTCTCCGTCTTCACCGTCGCCGTCTTCTCGCCTTGTCTCTTGATGTGCTCATTCGTGAGCACCTTCACGACGTCTTGCGACCGCAGTTCAGCGCTGCTCATCTCCAAGTTCAGCACGACGTTCTCGTAGCTCTTGGGGAGGCTGCGCAACAAGCAGATCGCCACGTCCTCGTCCTCCATCTTGGCACCGATGCTGCTGAGCTTGGCGCTGATGTTGAGGACCTCGTTGCAATGATGCAACACATTGCCGCCTTCCGACATCTCCATGCTGAAGAGTTGGCGCTTCAGGTAGATGCGTCCAGCCTTCTGCGAACCACCGTACAGCGTCTTCAGGCGCGACCAGGCAACCCACGCTTCCTCGCAGTCGTCGACCACATGGTGGTAGTCCGCGTCCATGTGGAGCAGCATCAGTCCGAAAGCGATGTTGCTCAACTTGACGTAGTCGTCCTTGGCCCGCGAGTCCGTGTAGCTTGGCGTCGTCTCACGGTTCACGACATGCCACGTCGACTTGGTCAGGAACACGCCACGCATGTAGCGGTTCCACGTCGCGTAGTTGTCCCCGTTGAACTTGTCAATGGAGACCTTGGTCGAGGCGTCTTGGGCAGAGGACATGGTGCTTGGGCTCATAACCTGATGAAAGGTATGGATCTTGGACACGAAGCTTGTACGAAGCGGAGGGAGGGACGTCGCAGACGGCGGGACCGGAGCGAAGGCACTTGAGGGGTAGAATGAAGATTCGAAAGTGATTGAATTGTTGGAGCTTACACCCTACTGTTATAGACACGCGACCCTGCGTCCTATCACCTAGTGCATCTAATCAACCATCACTCACCGGTGTTCGTCCAATCATCCTACTCGTCTAATCATCGGTGGCGTAAACAACATACCGTAAACATCGCGGGATCGTGTTGGACCGGTTCGGGTTAACCGGTTACTGGTACACAGTACCAAAACCCGGCAACCCTCAATACGCCCCCTCAATGCGAACACGCGTGGATTCCGAGGGACGCCGTCAGATCCGTGTGGCGCGGTCCTGGCAGTGCCTTGGTCATGATGTCCGCCAGCATGATAGAAGTCTCGCAGTACTCGAGCTTGACTTCGCCGCGCTTGACCTCATCACGGATGTGATGGTACTTGATGTCGATGTGCTTGGCGCGACCATGGTTCACTGAATTCTTCGTCATATTGATGCACGACTGGTTGTCTTCGAGGATCTTGAGCTCTGGCCCCGATTTGTTCGCTGCCGTCAAAATCTCGCACAACAGGCGATGAATCCACTTGCCTTCTTGGATCGCCAGACTGAGTGCGATGTACTCCGCCTCACTCGTAGACAGCGAAACACTTGACTGCTTCTTGCTTCCCCAGCTCACTGGTGCACCCATTAGCATGAACGTGTAGCCGGAAGTCGACTTGCGGTCCGCGAGGTCGCCAGCCCAGTCCGCGTCCGAGTACCCACGAAAGTCGATGTTGTCACCCGGCTTGAAGCAGATCCCATGCGTCTTGGTGCCTTGCAGGTAGCGAAAGATACGCTTGACCGCAACCCAGTGTTCTTCTTGAGGGTTCTCCATGAAGCGCGACGCATAGCCAACGGCGTACGCGATGTCCGGGCGCGTGGCAGTCATCAAGTGCATCAGAGCACCAACAGCTTCGCGAAACGGAGCGTTCACCTTGGTCGCTGCGTCACTTGAAATCAGTCGAGTGCTTATGTCGACGGGACTCACCACGGCCTTGCACTCGTCCATACCAAAACGCTTGAGAATGTCATCCACATAGCGGCGCTGACACATCGTCACGCTGCCGTCCGGGCCGTCCACCAATTCGATCCCAAGAACGAACGCGCACTTGCCGCTGTCGGTCATCTCGAAGCGTGTCTTGAGGTCGGTCTTCGTGCGTGAGATCAGTTCGGGTGAACTTCCGGTAATCAGCACGTCATCCACGTAGACCAGCACTAGCACGCAGTGACCGTCAACGATCTTGATGTAGAGGCACGGGTCGAACGCCGATACTTGAAAGCCGATGGAGCACACGAACTCGTCGAAGGTCTCATTCCACACGCGCGAAGCTTGCTTGAGACCGTAGATCGCCTTCACCAATTCCAGGCAGTCGAAGTCACCGTCGAGATCAACACCTTCGGGGACCGCGCAGAACACCAGTTCTTTCATTATCCCGTACAGGAAAGCTGTCACCACGTCGAGTTGGTCGAGGGGCCAGTCAAAATACTTGGTAATCGCGATGATCATGCGCAGCGTCACGTACTTGACCACGGGCGAGAACGTCTCGGTGTAGTCGATGCCGTACTTCTGCTTGAACCCCTTGGCCACGAGGCGCGCCTTGTACTTCTCGATCGATCCGTCCGCTTTGCGCTTGATCTTGAACACCCACTTGGTGCCGATGGCGCGTTGTCCGTTAGGCAACTTGGCAGCACGAAACACACCACGAAGTCGCATCGATTCGAGCTCAGCACGAATCGCCTTGCGCCAGTGCACTTGGTCGGGGCCGTTCACCGCTTCTTGGAATGTCGTCGGCTCCGATAGATCGCCTGCTTCGACGGCATTGGCACTTGCAGGCCAAAAAACCGGTGGAGTCGATTCTTCATCTTGGTCTCCAGACTTTTCTTCTTCGTCTGCGTCTGCTCGGTGCGGAGGGGAGTAGTTCGGCGCACTTGCTTCTTCCAGTCCAGGTCGATGACGCACAGCTCGCGGTTTTCTGGCAGCTTCATCTTCGTCACTCGGGCGGCTCTTGCGCTTCCCTGCCTGCGTGTACTCCGTCTGGCGGAAACCATCATTGTCGATGTCGAGCGAGTCGAAGTCCAGGTCGTCGACATCTTCATCGGAAATAGTCGGTGAACATCCAAAGGTCGACTCATCGAAGTTGACATCGCGACTGATGACCACCTGCCCCGCCTCGATGTCATAAAGTCGATACGCCTTGGACACTTCTTCGTAACCCAGAAACAATCCGGCGCGAGCCTTGTAATCCCACTTGAGTCGCTTCTCCTTCGGAGTCAGGATGTACGTCCGACAGCCGAACACACGCATGTGCTTCACACTCGGCTTGGACTTGTAGACGATCTCGAACGGAGTCTTGTGCTCGATCTTGGATGACGGCAGGCGGTTCTTCACGTAGATGGCCGTCATCGCCGCCTCAGCCCAGAAACACTTGTCCAGCTTAGCGTGATGCAGCATGCTGCGGCCGATCGTAACGATAGTTCGGATAGCTCGCTCTGCCGTGCCGTTCGTCTGGTGCGCGTACGGAACCGTGGTTTGCTGCTCGATGCCTTCGTCTTCGTAGAAGTCGTTGAGCGAGTTGGTCGCAAACTCACGAGCTCCGTCGTGCCGCACAAACTTGACCTTCTTGCCGAACTGCTTCTGCACCTTCATGATGTACGTCTTGATGCAGTCTTCGCTCTCCGACTTGGCACGCAGGCAGAAACCCTTCATGCATCCACTGGCTTCGTCCACGATCAGTAGCAGGTACTTGCTGCCGCCAAGCGAGTTTTCCTCCATGGGTCCGCAGATGTCGAAGTGGAGCAGCTCAAATGTGTCGTAGCGACGCTTGTCACGGTTGCTTGGGAATGGTTTTTGGACCATTTTACCTTGCTGGCAACCACGACACAGACTTGGTCCGCTCGACTTGAAAGGTGCCTTCGCGTCCTTGATCATGTGGTTGTCGACTATCTTGCGAAGCACCTCAACCGGAGCGTGACCCATGCGCGCGTGCAGGTCGACAGTCTTGCCACTCGTCGCCGCATTCGCCGATCGCTGAGGCGTCTGAAGCCAGTAGAGTCCATCCATGAGGTTTGCCGTCGCCACCACTTGCTTGGAGCCTTTGTGCGCAATCTGCATCTTGGTGCCGTCGAACACCACTTGAAACTTGTCACTTTTGTTGATCTGCGGTACCGAAAGCAGATTCTTGCTCATGCTTGGCACGTACAGCGCGTTCTTGATCTCGATCTCGCGCTCGTCGCCATTGGGCAGAACCACTTGTTCCACGATGGTCCCCACACCCATGATGGCCGCCTTGTTGCCGTCGGCCACCGAAAGTTCGCCTTCGTTCCGCTCAATCAAATGGACGAACTTGGTCTTGTCGTTGCAGATGTGGTGCGTTGCGCCGCTGTCGACCGCCCACATCCCGGACACATTCTTGCCCGTCGAAACCCCACATTATTGAGGGTTGCCGGGTTTTGGTACTGTGTACCAGTAACCGGTTAACCCGAACCGGTCCAACACGATCCCGCGATGTTTACGGTACGTTGTTTACGCCACCGATGATTAGACGAGTAGGATGATTGGACGAACACCGGTGAGTGATGGTTGATTAGATGCACTAGGTGATAGGACGCAGGGTCACGTGTCTATAACAGTAGGGTGTAAGCTCCAACAATTCAATCACTTTCGAATCTTCATTCTACCCCTCAAGTGCCTTCGCTCCGGTCCCGCCGTCTGCGACGTCCCTCCCTCCGCTTCGTACAAGCTTCGTGTCCAAGATCCATATCTTTCATCAGGTTATGAGCCCAAGCACCATGTCCTCTGCCCAAGACGCCTCGACCAAGGTCTCCATTGACAAGTTCAACGGGGACAACTACGCGATGTGGAACCGCTACATGCGTGGCGTGTTCCTGACCAAGTCGACGTGGCATGTCGTGAACCGTGAGACGACGCCAAGCTACACGGACTCGCGGGCCAAGGACGACTACGTCAAGTTGAGCAACATCGCTTTCGGACTGATGCTGCTCCACATGGACGCGGACTACCACCATGTGGTCGACGACTGCGAGGAAGCGTGGGTTGCCTGGTCGCGCCTGAAGACGCTGTACGGTGGTTCGCAGAAGGCTGGACGCATCTACCTGAAGCGCCAACTCTTCAGCATGGAGATGTCGGAAGGCGGCAATGTGTTGCATCATTGCAACGAGGTCCTCAACATCAGCGCCAAGCTCAGCAGCATCGGTGCCAAGATGGAGGACGAGGACGTGGCGATCTGCTTGTTGCGCAGCCTCCCCAAGAGCTACGAGAACGTCGTGCTGAACTTGGAGATGAGCAGCGCTGAACTGCGGTCGCAAGACGTCGTGAAGGTGCTCACGAACGAGCACATCAAGAGACAAGGCGAGAAGACGGCGACGGTGAAGACGGAGAACGCGGCCAAGGCGTTCAACACCGACCGAGAGTCTCGCCAGTGTACGTACTGCGGAAAAGTGGGGCACACGATTGACAAGTGCTGGACCAAGTAGAAGGACGAGAACCGAGGGCCGAGACGCGGCGGCAACGGCCGTGGACGCGGGGCCAACAACATCCAGTGGAGAAACGACAGCAACGGCTACGACTACGACTACGATCGAGTAGCGTTCGCGGTTTCACTGGAATGTGGGGTTTCGACGGGCAAGAATGTGTCCGGGATGTGGGCGGTCGACAGCGGCGCAACGCACCACATCTGCAACGACAAGACCAAGTTCGTCCATTTGATTGAGCGGAACGAAGGCGAACTTTCGGTGGCCGACGGCAACAAGGCGGCCATCATGGGTGTGGGGACCATCGTGGAACAAGTGGTTCTGCCCAATGGCGACGAGCGCGAGATCGAGATCAAGAACGCGCTGTACGTGCCAAGCATGAGCAAGAATCTGCTTTCGGTACCGCAGATCAACAAAAGTGACAAGTTTCAAGTGGTGTTCGACGGCACCAAGATGCAGATTGAGCACAAAGGCTCCAAGCAAGTGGTGGCGACGGCAAACCTCATGGATGGACTCTACTGACTTCAGACGCCTCAGCGATCGGCAAATGCGGCGACAAGTGGAAGGACGGTCGATTTGCACGCGCGTATGGGTCACGCTCCAGTCGAGGTTCTTCGCAAGATGGTCGACACCAAGATGATCAAGGACGCGAAAGGCACCTTCCAAGTCGAGTGGACCAAGTGTGTGTCGTGGTTGCCAGCAAGGTAAAATGGTCCAAAAACCATTCCCAAGCAACCGTGACAAGCGTCGCTACGACACATTTGAGCTGCTCCACTTTGACATCTGCGGACCCATGGAGGAAAACTTGCTTGGCGGTAGCAAGTACCTGCTCCTGATCGTGGACGAAGCCAGTGGATGCATGAAGGGTTTCTGCCTGCGTGCCAAGTCGGAGAGCGAAGACTGCATCAAGACGTACATCATGAAGGTGCAGAAGCAGTTCGGCAAGAAGGTCAAGTTTGTGCGGCACGACGGAGCTCGTGAGTTTGCGACCAACTCGCTCAACGACTTCTACGAAGACGAAGGCATCGAGCAGCAAACCACGGTTCCGTACGCGCACCAGACGAACGGCACGGCAGAGCGAGCCATCCGAACTATCGTTACGATCGGCCGCAGCATGCTGCATCACGCTAAGCTGGACAAGTGTTTCTGGGCTGAGGCGGCGATGACGGCCATCTATGTGAAGAACCGCCTGCCGTCACCCAAGATCGAGCACAAGACTCCGTTCGAGATCGTCTACAAGTCCAAGCCGAGTGTGAAGCACATGCGTGTGTTCGGCTGTCGGACGTACATCCTGACTCCGAAGGAGAAGCGACTCAAGTGGGATTACAAGGCTCGCGCCGGATTGTTTCTGGGTTACGAAGAAGTGTCCAAGGCGTATCGACTTTATGACATCGAGGCGGGGCAGGTGGTCATCAGTCGCGATGTCAACTTCGATGAGTCGACCTTTGGATGTTCACCGACTATTTCCGATGAAGATGTCGACGACCTGGACTTCGACTCGCTCGACATCGACAATGATGGTTTCCGCCAGACGGAGTACACGCAGGCAGGGAAGCGCAAGAGCCGCCCGAGTGACGAAGATGAAGCTGCCAGAAAACCGCGAGCTGTGCGTCATCGACCTGGACTGGAAGAAGCAAGTGCGCCGAACTACTCCCCTCCGCACCGAGCAGACGCAGACGAAGAAGAAAAGTCTGGAGACCAAGATGAAGAATCGACTCCACCGGTTTTTTGGCCTGCAAGTGCCAATGCCGTCGAAGCAGGCGATCTATCGGAGCCGACGACATTCCAAGAAGCGGTGAACGGCCCCGACCAAGTGCACTGGCGCAAGGCGATTCGTGCTGAGCTCGAATCGATGCGACTTCGTGGTGTGTTTCGTGCTGCCAAGTTGCCTAACGGACAACGCGCCATCGGCACCAAGTGGGTGTTCAAGATCAAGCGCAAAGCGGACGGATCGATCGAGAAGTACAAGGCGCGCCTCGTGGCCAAGGGGTTCAAGCAGAAGTACGGCATCGACTACACCGAGACGTTCTCGCCCGTGGTCAAGTACGTGACGCTGCGCATGATCATCGCGATTACCAAGTATTTTGACTGGCCCCTCGACCAACTCGACGTGGTGACAGCTTTCCTGTACGGGATAATGAAAGAACTGGTGTTCTGCGCGGTCCCCGAAGGTGTTGATCTCGACGGTGACTTCGACTGCTTGGAATTGGTGAAGGCGATCTACGGTCTCAAGCAAGCTTCGCGCGTATGGAATGAGACCTTCGACGAATTCGTGTGTTCTATCGGTTTTCAAGTTTCAGCCTTCGACCCGTGCCTCTACATCAAGGTTGTCGATGGCCACTGTGTGCTCGTGCTGGTCTACGTTGACGATGTGTTGGTCACCGGAAGTTCACCCGAGCTGATCTCACGCACGAAGAACGACCTCAAGACACGCTTCGAGATGACCGACAGCGGCAAGTGCGCGTTCGTTCTTGGGATCGAATTGGTGGACGGCCCGGACGGCAGCGTGACGATGTGTCAGCGCCGCTATGTGGATGACATTCTCAAGCGTTTTGGTATGGACGAGTGCAAGGCCGTGGTGAGTCCCGTCGACATAAGCACTCGACTGATTTCAAGTGACGCAGCGACCAAGGTGAACGCTCCGTTTCGCGAAGCTGTTGGTGCTCTGATGCACTTGATGACTGCCACGCGCCCGGACATCGCGTACGCCGTTGGCTATGCGTCGCGCTTCATGGAGAACCCTCAAGAAGAACACTGGGTTGCGGTCAAGCGTATCTTTCGCTACCTGCAAGGCACCAAGACGCATGGGATCTGCTTCAAGCCGGGTGACAACATCGACTTTCGTGGGTACTCGGACGCGGACTGGGCTGGCGACCTCGCGGACCGCAAGTCGACTTCCGGCTACACGTTCATGCTAATGGGTGCACCAGTGAGCTGGGGAAGCAAGAAGCAGTCAAGTGTTTCGCTGTCTACGAGTGAGGCGGAGTACATCGCACTCAGTCTGGCGATCCAAGAAGGCAAGTGGATTCATCGCCTGTTGTGCGAGATTTTGACGGCAGCGAACAAATCGGGGCCAGAGCTCAAGATCCTCGAAGACAACCAGTCGTGCATCAAGATGACGAAGAACCCAGTGAACCATGGTCGCGCCAAGCACATCGACATCAAGTACCATCACATCCGTGATGAGGTCAAGCGCGGCGAAGTCAAGCTCGAGTACTGCGAGACTTCTATCATGCTGGCGGACATCATGACCAAGGCACTGCCAGGACCGCGCCACACGGATCTGACGGCGTCCCTCGGTATCCACGCGTGTTCGCATTGAGGGGGCGTATTGAGGGTTGCCAGGTTTTGGTACTGTGTACCAGTAACCGGTTAACCCGAACCGGTCCAACACGATCCCGCGATGTTTACGGTACGTTGTTTACGCAACCGATGATTAGACGAGTAGGATGATTGGACGAGTGCGGAGTGTTGGTGATTGGATGCACCAAATGATTGGATGCAGGGCTGCATATCTATGTGGTAGACTAGGTAGTGTAAGCTCCGATAAATCAATCACTTTCGAATCTTCCTTCTTCAGCTCAAGTGGTCTTCACTCCGGTCCCCGCACCCAAGTGCAGAACTCCCTCCGCTCAACCCGAGCCTCGCTTCAAGACCTCAACACCTTTATCACTCTGGCCCCGATTTGTTCGCTGCCGTCAAAATCTCGCACAACAGGCGATGAATCCACTTGCCTTCTTGGATCGCCAGACTGAGTGCGATGTACTCCGCCTCACTCGTAGACAGCGAAACACTTGACTGCTTCTTGCTTCCCCAGCTCACTGGTGCACCCATTAGCATGAACGTGTAGCCGGAAGTCGACTTGCGGTCCGCGAGGTTGATGAAAGGTATGGATCTTGGACACGAAGCTTGTACGAAGCGGAGGGAGGGACGTCGCAGACGGCGGGACCGGAGCGAAGGCACTTGAGGGGTAGAATGAAGATTCGAAAGTGATTGAATTGTTGGAGCTTACACCCTACTGTTATAGACACGCGACCCTGCGTCCTATCACCTAGTGCATCTAATCAACCATCACTCACCGGTGTTCGTCCAATCATCCTACTCGTCTAATCATCGGTGGCGTAAACAACTTACCGTAATCACCATAATCAACGTGGGTTCGGATTGGACCGGTTCGGGTTAACCGGTTCACGGATTAATAACTGATACCAAACCGGTAACCGTCAATACGCCCCCTCAATGCGAAGTCCCACGAATGCCGAGAGCCGCCGTCAGATCCGTATGGCGTGGTCCCGCGAGAGCCTTCGTCATGATGTCCGCTAGCATCACAGAAGTCTCGCAGTACTCGAGCTTGACTTCACCGCGCTTCACTTCATCGCGGATGCGGTGGTACTTGATGTCGATGTGCTTGGCGCGACCGTGGTTTACTGGGTTCTTCGTCATCTTGATGCACGACTGGTTGTCTTCGCGGATCTTGAGCTCGGGTCCAGTCTCATTAGCGGCCGCCAGAATCTCGCGCAGCAGGCGATGAATCCACTTGCCCTCTTGGATCGCCAGACTGAGTGCGATGTACTCCGCCTCACTCGTAGACAGCGAAACACTTGACTGCTTCTTGCTTCCCCAGCTCACTGGTGCACCCATTAGCATGAACGTGTAGCCGGAAGTCGACTTGCGGTCCGCGAGGTCGCCAGCCCAGTCCGCGTCCGAGTACCCACGAAAGTCGATGTTGTCACCCGGCTTGAAGCAGATCCCATGCGTCTTGGTGCCTTGCAGGTAGCGAAAGATACGCTTGACCGCAACCCAGTGTTCTTCTTGAGGGTTCTCCATGAAGCGCGACGCATAGCCAACGGCGTACGCGATGTCCGGGCGCGTGGCAGTCATCAAGTGCATCAGAGCACCAACAGCTTCGCGAAACGGAGCGTTCACCTTGGTCGCTGCGTCACTTGAAATCAGTCGAGTGCTTATGTCGACGGGACTCACCACGGCCTTGCACTCGTCCATACCAAAACGCTTGAGAATGTCATCCACATAGCGGCGCTGACACATCGTCACGCTGCCGTCCGGGCCGTCCACCAATTCGATCCCAAGAACGAACGCGCACTTGCCGCTGTCGGTCATCTCGAAGCGTGTCTTGAGGTCGGTCTTCGTGCGTGAGATCAGTTCGGGTGAACTTCCGGTAATCAGCACGTCATCCACGTAGACCAGCACTAGCACGCAGTGACCGTCAACGATCTTGATGTAGAGGCACGGGTCGAACGCCGATACTTGAAAGCCGATGGAGCACACGAACTCGTCGAAGGTCTCATTCCACACGCGCGAAGCTTGCTTGAGACCGTAGATCGCCTTCACCAATTCCAGGCAGTCGAAGTCACCGTCGAGATCAACACCTTCGGGGACCGCGCAGAACACCAGTTCTTTCATTATCCCGTACAGGAAAGCTGTCACCACGTCGAGTTGGTCGAGGGGCCAGTCAAAATACTTGGTAATCGCGATGATCATGCGCAGCGTCACGTACTTGACCACGGGCGAGAACGTCTCGGTGTAGTCGATGCCGTACTTCTGCTTGAACCCCTTGGCCACGAGGCGCGCCTTGTACTTCTCGATCGATCCGTCCGCTTTGCGCTTGATCTTGAACACCCACTTGGTGCCGATGGCGCGTTGTCCGTTAGGCAACTTGGCAGCACGAAACACACCACGAAGTCGCATCGATTCGAGCTCAGCACGAATCGCCTTGCGCCAGTGCACTTGGTCGGGGCCGTTCACCGCTTCTTGGAATGTCGTCGGCTCCGATAGATCGCCTGCTTCGACGGCATTGGCACTTGCAGGCCAAAAAACCGGTGGAGTCGATTCTTCATCTTGGTCTCCAGACTTTTCTTCTTCGTCTGCGTCTGCTCGGTGCGGAGGGGAGTAGTTCGGCGCACTTGCTTCTTCCAGTCCAGGTCGATGACGCACAGCTCGCGGTTTTCTGGCAGCTTCATCTTCGTCACTCGGGCGGCTCTTGCGCTTCCCTGCCTGCGTGTACTCCGTCTGGCGTGGACCATCATCGTCGATGTCGAGCGAGTCGAAGTCCAGGTCGTCGACATCTTCATCGGAAATCGTCGGTGAACATCCAAAGGTCGACTCATCGAAGTTGACATCGCGACTGATAACCACCTGCCCCGCCTCGATGTCATAAAGTCGATACGCCTTGGACACTTCTTCGTAACCCAGGAACAGTCCAGCGCGAGCCTTGGGATCCCACTTGAGCCGCTTCTCCTTCGGAGTCAGAATGTACGTCCGACAGCCGAACACACGCATGTGCTTCACACTCGGCTTGGAGTTGTAAACGATCTCGAACGGAGTCTTGTGCTCGATCTTGGGTGACGGCAGACGATTCTTCACGTAGATGGCAGTCATGGCCGCCTCAGCCCAGAAACACTTGTCCAGCTTAGCGTGATGCAGCATGCTGCGGCCGATCGTGACGATAGTTCGGATAGCTCGCTCTGCCGTGCCGTTCGTCTGGTGCGCGTACGGAACCGTGGTTTGCTGCTCGATGCCTTCGTCTTCGTAGAAGTCGTTGAGCGAGTTGGTCGCAAACTCACGAGCTCCGTCGTGCCGCACAAACTTGACCTTCTTGCCGAACTGCTTCTGCACCTTCATGATGTACGTCTTGATGCAGTCTTCGCTCTCCGACTTGGCACGCAGGCAGAAACCCTTCATGCATCCACTGGCTTCGTCCACGATCAGTAGCAGGTACTTGCTGCCGCCAAGCGAGTTTTCCTCCATGGGTCCGCAGATGTCGAAGTGGAGCAGCTCAAATGTGTCGTAGCGACGCTTGTCACGGTTGCTTGGGAATGGTTTTTGGACCATTTTACCTTGCTGGCAACCACGACACAGACTTGGTCCGCTCGACTTGAAAGGTGCCTTCGCGTCCTTGATCATGTGGTTGTCGACCATCTTGCGAAGCACCTCAACCGGAGCGTGACCCATGCGCGCGTGCAGGTCGACAGTCTTGCCACTCGTCGCCGCATTCGCCGATCGCTGAGGCGTCTGAAGTCAGTAGAGTCCATCCATGAGGTTTGCCGTCGCCACCACTTGCTTGGAGCCTTTGTGCGCAATCTGCATCTTGGTGCCGTCGAACACCACTTGAAACTTGTCACTTTTGTTGATCTGCGGTACCGAAAGCAGATTCTTGCTCATGCTTGGCACGTACAGCGCGTTCTTGATCTCGATCTCGCGCTCGTCGCCATTGGGCAGAACCACTTGTTCCACGATGGTCCCCACACCCATGATGGCCGCCTTGTTGCCGTCGGCCACCGAAAGTTCGCCTTCGTTCCGCTCAATCAAATGGACGAACTTGGTCTTGTCGTTGCAGATGTGGTGCGTTGCGCCGCTGTCGACCGCCCACATCCCGGACACATTCTTGCCCGTCGAAACCCCACATTCCAGTGAAACCGCGAACGCTACTCGATCGTAGTCGTAGTCGTAGCCGTTGCTGTCGTTTCTCCACTGGATGTTGTTGGCCCCGCGTCCACGGCCGTTGCCGCCGCGTCTCGGCCCTCGGTTCTCGTCCTTCTGCTTGGTCCAGCACTTGTCAATCGTGTGCCCCACTTTTCCGCAGTACGTACACTGGCGAGACTCTCGGTCGGTGTTGAACGCCTTGGCCGCGTTCTCCGTCTTCACCGTCGCCGTCTTCTCGCCTTGTCTCTTGATGTGCTCGTTCGTGAGCACCTTCACGACGTCTTGCGACCGCAGTTCAGCGCTGCTCATCTCCAAGTTCAGCACGACGTTCTCGTAGCTTTTGGGGAGGCTGCGCAACAAGCAGATCGCCACGTCCTCGTCCTCCATCTTGGCACCGATGCTGCTGAGCTTGGCGCTGATGTTGAGGACCTCGTTGCAATGATGCAACACATTGCCGCCTTCCGACATCTCCATGCTGAAGAGTTGGCGCTTCAGGTAGATGCGTCCAGCCTTCTGCGAACCACCGTACAGCGTCTTCAGGCGCGACCAGGCAACCCACGCTTCCTCGCAGTCGTCGACCACATGGTGGTAGTCCGCGTCCATGTGGAGCAGCATCAGTCCGAAAGCGATGTTGCTCAACTTGACGTAGTCGTCCTTGGCCCGCGAGTCCGTGTAGCTTGGCGTCGTCTCACGGTTCACGACATGCCACGTCGACTTGGTCAGGAACACGCCACGCATGTAGCGGTTCCACGTCGCGTAGTTGTCCCCGTTGAACTTGTCAATGGAGACCTTGGTCGAGGCGTCTTGGGCAGAGGACATGGTGCTTGGGCTCATAACCTGATGAAAGGTATGGATCTTGGACACGAAGCTTGTACGAAGCGGAGGGAGGGACGTCGCAGACGGCGGGACCGGAGCGAAGGCACTTGAGGGGTAGAATGAAGATTCGAAAGTGATTGAATTGTTGGAGCTTACACCCTACTGTTATAGACACGCGACCCTGCGTCCTATCACCTAGTGCATCTAATCAACCATCACTCACCGGTGTTCGTCCAATCATCCTACTCGTCTAATCATCGGTGGCGTAAACAACTTACCGTAATCAACGTGGGTTCGTATTGGACCGGTTCGGGTTAACCGGTTCACGGCTAATAACTGATACCAAACCGGTAACCGTCAATAGAGGTCGCCAGCCCAGTCCGCGTCCGAGTACCCGCGAAAGTCGATGTTGTCACCCGGCTTGAAGCAGATCCCATGCGTCTTGGTGCCTTGCAGGTAGCGAAAGATACGCTTGACCGCAACCCAGTGTTCTTCTTGAGGGTTCTCCATGAAGCGCGACGCATAGCCAACGGCGTACGCGATGTCCGGGCGCGTGGCAGTCATCAAGTGCATCAGAGCACCAACAGCTTCGCGAAACGGAGCGTTCACCTTGGTCGCTGCGTCACTTGAAATCAGTCGAGTGCTTATGTCGACGGGACTCACCACGGCCTTGCACTCGTCCATACCAAAACGCTTGAGAATGTCATCCACATAGCGGTGCTGACACATCGTCACGCTGCCGTCCGGGCCGTCCACCAATTCGATCCCAAGAACGAACGCGCACTTGCCGCTGTCGGTCATCTCGAAGCGTGTCTTGAGGTCGGTCTTCGTGCGTGAGATCAGTTCGGGTGAACTTCCGGTAATCAGCACGTCATCCACGTAGACCAGCACTAGCACGCAGTGACCGTCAACGATCTTGATGTAGAGGCACGGGTCGAACGCCGATACTTGAAAGCCGATGGAGCACACGAACTCGTCGAAGGTCTCATTCCACACGCGCGAAGCTTGCTTGAGACCGTAGATCGCCTTCACCAATTCCAGGCAGTCGAAGTCACCGTCGAGATCAACACCTTCGGGGACCGCGCAGAACACCAGTTCTTTCATTATCCCGTACAGGAAAGCTGTCACCACGTCGAGTTGGTCGAGGGGCCAGTCAAAATACTTGGTAATCGCGATGATCATGCGCAGCGTCACGTACTTGACCACGGGCGAGAACGTCTCGGTGTAGTCGATGCCGTACTTCTGCTTGAACCCCTTGGCCACGAGGCGCGCCTTGTACTTCTCGATCGATCCGTCCGCTTTGCGCTTGATCTTGAACACCCACTTGGTGCCGATGGCGCGTTGTCCGTTAGGCAACTTGGCAGCACGAAACACACCACGAAGTCGCATCGATTCGAGCTCAGCACGAATCGCTTTGCGCCAGTGCACTTGGTCGGGGCCGTTCACCGCTTCTTGGAATGTCGTCGGCTCCGATAGATCGCCTGCTTCGACGGCATTGGCACTTGCACGCCAAAAAACTGGTGGAGTCGATTCTTCATCTTGGTCTCCTGACTTTTCTTCTTCGTCTGCGTCTGCTCGGTGCGGAGGGGAGTAGTTCGGCGCACTTGCTTCTTCCAGTCCAGGTCGATGACGCACAGCTCGCGGTTTTCTGGCAGCTTCATCTTCGTCACTCGGGCGGCTCTTGCGCTTCCCTGCCTGCGTGTACTCCGTCTGGCGGAAACCATCATTGTCGATGTCGAGCGAGTCGAAGTCCAGGTCGTCGACATCTTCATCGGAAATCGTCGGTGAACATCCAAAGGTCGACTCATCGAAGTTGACATCGCGACTGATAACCACCTGCCCCGCCTCGATGTCATAAAGTCGATACGCCTTGGACACTTCTTCGTAACCCAGGAACAGTCCAGCGCGAGCCTTGGGATCCCACTTGAGCCGCTTCTCCTTCGGAGTCAGAATGTACGTCCGACAGCCGAACACACGCATGTGCTTCACACTCGGCTTGGAGTTGTAAACGATCTCGAACGGAGTCTTGTGCTCGATCTTGGGTGACGGCAGACGATTCTTCACGTAGATGGCAGTCATGGCCGCCTCAGCCCAGAAACACTTGTCCAGCTTAGCGTGATGCAGCATGCTGCGGCCGATCGTGACGATAGTTCGGATAGCTCGCTCTGCCGTGCCGTTCGTCTGGTGCGCGTACGGAACCGTGGTTTGCTGCTCGATGCCTTCGTCTTCGTAGAAGTCGTTGAGCGAGTTGGTCGCAAACTCACGAGCTCCGTCGTGCCGCACAAACTTGACCTTCTTGCCGAACTGCTTCTGCACCTTCATGATGTACGTCTTGATGCAGTCTTCGCTCTCCGACTTGGCACGCAGGCAGAAACCCTTCATGCATCCACTGGCTTCGTCCACGATCAGTAGCAGGTACTTGCTGCCGCCAAGCGAGTTTTCCTCCATGGGTCCGCAGATGTCGAAGTGGAGCAGCTCAAATGTGTCGTAGCGACGCTTGTCACGGTTGCTTGGGAATGGTTTTTGGACCATTTTACCTTGCTGGCAACCACGACACAGACTTGGTCCGCTCGACTTGAAAGGTGCCTTCGCGTCCTTGATCATGTGGTTGTCGACCATCTTGCGAAGCACCTCAACCGGAGCGTGACCCATGCGCGCGTGCAGGTCGACAGTCTTGCCACTCGTCGCCGCATTTGCCGATCGCTGAGGCGTCTGAAGTCAGTAGAGTCCATCCATGAGGTTTGCCGTCGCCACCACTTGCTTGGAGCCTTTGTGCGCAATCTGCATCTTGGTGCCGTCGAACACCACTTGAAACTTGTCACTTTTGTTGATCTGCGGTACCGAAAGCAGATTCTTGCTCATGCTTGGCACGTACAGCGCGTTCTTGATCTCGATCTCGCGCTCGTCGCCATTGGGCAGAACCACTTGTTCCACGATGGTCCCCACACCCATGATGGCCGCCTTGTTGCCGTCGGCCACCGAAAGTTCGCCTTCGTTCCGCTCAATCAAATGGACGAACTTGGTCTTGTCGTTGCAGATGTGGTGCGTTGCGCCGCTGTCGACCGCCCACATCCCGGACACATTCTTGCCCGTCGAAACCCCACATTCCAGTGAAACCGCGAACGCTACTCGATCGTAGTCGTAGTCGTAGCCGTTGCTGTCGTTTCTCCACTGGATGTTGTTGGCCCCGCGTCCACGGCCGTTGCCGCCGCGTCTCGGCCCTCGGTTCTCGTCCTTCTGCTTGGTCCAGCACTTGTCAATCGTGTGCCCCACTTTTCCGCAGTACGTACACTGGCGAGACTCTCGGTCGGTGTTGAACGCCTTGGCCGCGTTCTCCGTCTTCACCGTCGCCGTCTTCTCGCCTTGTCTCTTGATGTGCTCGTTCGTGAGCACCTTCACGACGTCTTGCGACCGCAGTTCAGCGCTGCTCATCTCCAAGTTCAGCACGACGTTCTCGTAGCTTTTGGGGAGGCTGCGCAACAAGCAGATCGCCACGTCCTCGTCCTCCATCTTGGCACCGATGCTACTGAGCTTGGCGCTGATGTTGAGGACCTCGTTGCAATGATGCAACACATTGCCGCCTTCCGACATCTCCATGCTGAAGAGTTGGCGCTTCAGGTAGATGCGTCCAGCCTTCTGCGAACCACCGTACAGCGTCTTCAGGCGCGACCAGGCAACCCACGCTTCCTCGCAGTCGTCGACCACATGGTGGTAGTCCGCGTCCATGTGGAGCAGCATCAGTCCGAAAGCGATGTTGCTCAACTTGACGTAGTCGTCCTTGGCCCGCGAGTCCGTGTAGCTTGGCGTCGTCTCACGGTTCACGACATGCCACGTCGACTTGGTCAGGAACACGCCACGCATGTAGCGGTTCCACGTCGCGTAGTTGTCCCCGTTGAACTTGTCAATGGAGACCTTGGTCGAGGCGTCTTGGGCAGAGGACATGGTGCTTGGGCTCATAACCTGATGAAAGGTATGGATCTTGGACACGAAGCTTGTACGAAGCGGAGGGAGGGACGTCGCAGACGGCGGGACCGGAGCGAAGGCACTTGAGGGGTAGAATGAAGATTCGAAAGTGATTGAATTGTTGGAGCTTACACCCTACTGTTATAGACACGCGACCCTGCGTCCTATCACCTAGTGCATCTAATCAACCATCACTCACCGGTGTTCGTCCAATCATCCTACTCGTCTAATCATCGGTGGCGTAAACAACTTACCGTAATCAACGTGGGTTCGTATTGGACCGGTTCGGGTTAACCGGTTCACGGCTAATAACTGAAACCAAACCGGTAACCGTCAATAGAGGTCGCCAGCCCAGTCCGCGTCCGAGTACCCGCGAAAGTCGATGTTGTCACCCGGCTTGAAGCAGATCCCATGCGTCTTGGTGCCTTGCAGGTAGCGAAAGATACGCTTGACCGCAACCCAGTGTTCTTCTTGAGGGTTCTCCATGAAGCGCGACGCATAGCCAACGGCGTACGCGATGTCCGGGCGCGTGGCAGTCATCAAGTGCATCAGAGCACCAACAGCTTCGCGAAACGGAGCGTTCACCTTGGTCGCTGCGTCACTTGAAATCAGTCGAGTGCTTATGTCGACGGGACTCACCACGGCCTTGCACTCGTCCATACCAAAACGCTTGAGAATGTCATCCACATAGCGGCGCTGACACATCGTCACGCTGCCGTCCGGGCCGTCCACCAATTCGATCCCAAGAACGAACGCGCACTTGCCGCTGTCGGTCATCTCGAAGCGTGTCTTGAGGTCGGTCTTCGTGCGTGAGATCAGTTCGGGTGAACTTCCGGTAATCAGCACGTCATCCACGTAGACCAGCACTAGCACGCAGTGACCGTCAACGATCTTGATGTAGAGGCACGGGTCGAACGCCGATACTTGAAAGCCGATGGAGCACACGAACTCGTCGAAGGTCTCATTCCACACGCGCGAAGCTTGCTTGAGACCGTAGATCGCCTTCACCAATTCCAGGCAGTCGAAGTCACCGTCGAGATCAACACCTTCGGGGACCGCGCAGAACACCAGTTCTTTCATTATCCCGTACAGGAAAGCTGTCACCACGTCGAGTTGGTCGAAGGGCCAGCCAAAATACTTGGCAATCGCGATGATCATGCGCAGCGTCACGTACTTGACCACGGGCGAGAACGTCTCGGTGTAGTCGATGCCGTACTTCTGCTTGAACCCCTTGGCCACGAGGCGCGCCTTGTACTTCTCGATCGATCCGTCCGCTTTGCGCTTGATCTTGAACACCCACTTGGTGCCGATGACGCGTTGTCCGTTAGGCAACTTGGCAGCACGAAACACACCACGAAGTCGCATCGATTCGAGCTCAGCACGAATCGCCTTGCGCCAGTGCACTTGGTCGGGGCCGTTCACCGCTTCTTGGAATGTCGTCGGCTCCGATAGATCGCCTGCTTCGACGGCATTGGCACTTGCAGGCCAAAAAACCGGTGGAGTCGATTCTTCATCTTGGTCTCCAGACTTTTCTTCTTCGTCTGCGTCTGCTCGGTGCGGAGGGGAGTAGTTCGGCGCACTTGCTTCTTCCAGTCCAGGTCGATGACGCACAGCTCGCGGTTTTCTGGCAGCTTCATCTTCGTCACTCGGGCGGCTCTTGCGCTTCCCTGTCTGCGTGTACTCCGTCTGGCGTGGACCATCATCGTCGATGTCGAGCGAGTCGAAGTCCAGGTCGTCGACATTTTCATCGGAAATCGTCGGTCAACATCCAAAGGTCGACTCATCGAAGTTGACATCGCGACTGATGACCACCTGCCCCGCCTCGATGTCATAAAGTCGATACGCCTTGGACACTTCTTCGTAACCCAGAAACAATCCGGCGCGAGCCTTGGGATCCCACTTGAGTCGCTTCTCCTTCGGAGTCAGGATGTACGTCCGACAGCCGAACACACGCATGTGCTTCACACTCGGCTTGGACTTGTAGACGATCTCGAACGGAGTCTTGTGCTCGATCTTGGGTGACGGCAGACGATTCTTCACGTAGATGGCAGTCATGGCCGCCTCAGCCCAGAAACACTTGTCCAGCTTGGCGTGATGCAACATGCTGCGGCCGATCGTGACGATAGTTCGGATAGCTCGCTCTGCCGTGCCGTTCGTCTGGTGCGCGTACGGAACCATGGTTTGCTGTTCGATGCCTTCGTCTTCGTAAAAATCCTTGAGCGAGTTGGTCGCAAACTCACGAGCTCCGTCGTGCCGCACAAACTTGACCTTCTTGCCAAACTGCGTCTGCACCTTCATGATGTATGTCTTGATGCAGTCTTCACTCTCCGACTTGGCACGCAGACAGAAACCCTTCATGCATCCGCTGGCTTCGTCCACGATCAGTAGCAGGTACTTGCTGCCGCCAAGCGAGTTTTCCTCCATGGGTCCGCAGATGTCGAAGTGGAGCAGCTCAAATGTGTCGTAGCGACGCTTGTCACGGTTGCTTGGGAATGGTTTTTGGACCATTTTACCTTGCTGGCAACCACGACACAGACTTGGTCCGCTCGACTTGAAAGGTGCCTTCGCGTCCTTGATCATGTGGTTGTCGACCATCTTGCGAAGCACCTCAACCGGAGCGTGACCCATGCGCGCGTGCAGGTCGACAGTCTTGCCACTCGTCGCCGCATTCGCCGATCGCTGAGGCGTCTGAAGCCAGTAGAGTCCATCCATGAGGTTTGCCGTCGCCACCACTTGCTTGGAGCCTTTGTGCGCAATCTGCATCTTGGTGCCGTCGAACACCACTTGAAACTTGTCACTTTTGTTGATCTGCGGTACCGAAAGCAGATTCTTGCTCATGCTTGGCACGTACAGCGCGTTCTTGATCTCGATCTCGCGCTCGTCGCCATTGGGCAGAACCACTTGTTCCACGATGGTCCCCACACCCATGATGGCCGCCTTGTTGCCGTCGGCCACCGAAAGTTCGCCTTCGTTCCGCTCAATCAAATGGACGAACTTGGTCTTGTCGTTGCAGATGTGGTGCGTTGCGCCGCTGTCGACCGCCCACATCCCGGACACATTCTTGCCCGTCGAAACCCCACATTCCAGTGAAACCGCGAACGCTACTCGATCGTAGTCGTAGTCGTAGCCGTTGCTGTCGTTTCTCCACTGGATGTTGTTGGCCCCGCGTCCACGGCCGTTGCCGCCGCGTCTCGGCCCTCGGTTCTCGTCCTTCTGCTTGGTCCAGCACTTGTCAATCGTGTGCCCCACTTTTCCGCAGTACGTACACTGGCGAGACTCTCGGTCGGTGTTGAACGCCTTGGCCGCGTTCTCCGTCTTCACCGTCGCCGTCTTCTCGCCTTGTCTCTTGATGTGCTCGTTCGTGAGCACCTTCACGACGTCTTGCGACCGCAGTTCAGCGCTGCTCATCTCCAAGTTCAGCACGACGTTCTCGTAGCTTTTGGGGAGGCTGCGCAACAAGCAGATCGCCACGTCCTCGTCCTCCATCTTGGCACCGATGCTGCTGAGCTTGGCGCTGATGTTGAGGACCTCGTTGCAATGATGCAACACATTGCCGCCTTCCGACATCTCCATGCTGAAGAGTTGGCGCTTCAGGTAGATGCGTCCAGCCTTCTGCGAACCACCGTACAGCGTCTTCAGGCGCGACCAGGCAACCCACGCTTCCTCGCAGTCGTCGACCACATGGTGGTAGTCCGCGTCCATGTGGAGCAGCATCAGTCCGAAAGCGATGTTGCTCAACTTGACGTAGTCGTCCTTGGCCCGCGAGTCCGTGTAGCTTGGCGTCGTCTCACGGTTCACGACATGCCACGTCGACTTGGTCAGGAACACGCCACGCATGTAGCGGTTCCACGTCGCGTAGTTGTCCCCGTTGAACTTGTCAATGGAGACCTTGGTCGAGGCGTCTTGGGCAGAGGACATGGTGCTTGGGCTCATAACCTGATGAAAGGTATGGATCTTGGACACGAAGCTTGTACGAAGCGGAGGGAGGGACGTCGCAGACGGCGGGACCGGAGCGAAGGCACTTGAGGGGTAGAATGAAGATTCGAAAGTGATTGAATTGTTGGAGCTTACACCCTACTGTTATAGACACGCGACCCTGCGTCCTATCACCTAGTGCATCTAATCAACCATCACTCACCGGTGTTCGTCCAATCATCCTACTCGTTTAATCATCGGTGGCGTAAACAACTTACCGTAATCACCATAATCAACGTGGGTTCGGATTGGACCGGTTCGGGTTAACCGGTTCACGGCTTAATAACTGATACCAAACCGGTAACCGTCAATAATTCACAAGCAACCGTGACAAGCGTCGCTACGACACATTTGAGCTGCTCCACTTCGACATCTGCGGACCCATGGAGGAAAACTCGCTTGGCGGCAGCAAGTACCTGCTACTGATCGTGGACGAAGCCAGTGGATGCATGAAGGGTTTCTGTCTGCGTGCCAAGTCGGAGAGTGAAGACTGCATCAAGACATACATCATGAAGGTGCAGACGCAGTTTGGCAAGAAGGTCAAGTTTGTGCGGCACGACGGAACTCATGAGTTTGCGACCAACTCGCTCAAGGATTTTTACGAAGACGAAGGCATCGAGCAGCAAACCACGGTTCCGTACGCGCATCAGACCAATGGCACGGCAGAGCGAGCTATCCGAACTATCGTTACGATCGGCCGCAGCATGCTGCATCACGCTAAGCTGGACAAGTGTTTCTGGGCTGAGGCTGTTGTCAAGGAGACGTCTCGACCAGCTGCTGTATACCGGTAGGATACCGGTATGACCTTCACTCAGTGGCATCGCAATCATCCTGTGATTACGAGACGAAGATTACGTCACGGTGTTTATGGGACGGTGTTTACGCCACGGACGATTACGCCATGGGTGGGTACAAGATTGTGGGTACATGATGGGCTCTACGTGGCACTCCCTGATTGGCTGAAGTAACTCAGTATCCAGTAGAGAATCCAGTAGAGTGTACCCAGTAGGTAGAACTGTAGGCTTAGAGGTAGCAAGGAGTTTGCGAACTAAGGACCTAAATCAATCACTTTGCATTTTGCCATCAAGTGACCAAGCCTTTTGGTTATGAGCCCAAGCCCCGTCTTCCCTGACCAAGACCCCGACTACGCCTTCGCCATGGACGCCACTTCGACTACCGCCCGCATTAACAAGTTCGACGGAACTAACTTCCACACGTGGAAGTTCAAGATGCAGATGGTGCTCGAGGAGCGCGAACTGTGGGAAGTGACAAGTGGGGAAGTGAAGCTGGAGCACTGCCAGACTGCGGCGGATCAAGCGCTCTTTCGGAAGAAGTCGCGCAAGGCGCTGGCGATGATCTGTCTCGCGATGGAGGATTCGCAGCTGCCGCTGGTTCGCTCGGCGAGTGGCGCGCATGATGCATGGTCAAGACTGGAAGGACACTTCGAGAAGAAGAGTTTGGCCAACAAGCTCTTTCTTCGTCGACGTTTCTTCACGACGATGATGGACGAAGGTGATGATGTGCTGGAGCACATCAACAAGATCAAGACGCTGGCGGAGCAGCTCGACGCAGTGGGCGCTCCGGTCAGCGAGGACGACTTGGTGATCACGCTTTTGGGAAGTCTGAGCGAGTCGTACCAGTTCCTGATCACGGCGTTGGAGTCGAGAGCCGACTCACTGTCGTGGGAACTCGTGACGTCTCGGCTGCTGCATGAGGACATGAAGCGCAAGGAACAAGGTGGCGGTACGGACGGCACCGCGCACGGTCAAGGTCAAGCGTTCATGACAAGCGACAACAAGCGCAAGGGTCGGCAGGCGCAGAAGACTAGTGCCTGTCACTACTGTGGCAAGCACGGACATTGGATCGCTAAGTGTCCGGTGCGAATCCGCGAGAACGCGGAGCGGCAGAGGCCGCAACGAGCGAATGTCGCGCAGAGTGAAGATGACTCTGGCGACTTCCTCTTCTCGGTTGGTGGTAACACGGGTGCCTCCAAGTCGAATGGAGTGTGGCTGGTCGACTCGGGTGCGACGCAGCACATGACGTATTCGAAGGAGTACATGAAGAACTACAAGCAGATCTCTCCGGTGGACGTGCATCTCGCGGACGACGGTGTGGTTCAGGCTGTAGGGACCGGCGACATTGTGATGTCGATGAAGACCCCGCGCGGCATGAAGAAGGGTGTACTCACGAACGTGTGGCACATTCCGAAGCTGTCGCGTAACCTGTTTTCGGTTGGTCGGTTCACTAAGGACGTCGGGCCAGTTATCTTCGAGAGCGACGGGTGCTTCGCTGAAACGAAGAGTCTCAAGTGGAAGAAAAGGCTTGGTCACTTGATGGCAAAATGCAAAGTGATTGATTTAGGTCCTTAGTTCGCAAACTCCTTGCTACCTCTAAGCCTACAGTTCTACCTACTGGGTACACTCTACTGGATTCTCTACTTGATACTGAGTTACTTCAGCCAATCAGGGAGTGCCACGTAGAGCCCATCATGTACCCACAATCTTGTACCCACCCATGGCGTAATCGTCCGTGGCGTAAACACCGTCCCATAAACACCGTGACGTAATCTTCGTCTCGTAATCACAGGATGATTGCGATGCCACTGAGTGAAGGTCATACCGGTATCCTACCGGTATACAGCAGCTGGTCGAGACGTCTCCTTGACAACACTCCCACTCGACTCGACAGCCTTCAGCGCTTCGATGCCGAGTTTGCTCCGGAGCACACTGAACTGCGTCGCAGAGATTGGCTTCGTCATGATGTCCGCCAGCATGTCGGTTGTCGAAACATACTGCAGCACCACTTGACCGTCTTCCACCTTCTCGCGCACGAAATGGTAGCGAATGTCGATGTGCTTGGTGCGCTTGTGGAATTCGGGATTCTTGGCCAACACGATGGAACCTTGGTTGTCCTCGTAGATCTTGATTGCTTCATCGCTTGTCATCTCGCCGAGCTCGCACAGGAACACCTTGAGCCACACCGCCTCTTGTGTCGCCTCCGATAGGGCCATGTACTCAGCTTCCGTCGAAGACAGCGCCACTGTCCGCTGCTTCTTGCTCCTCCAGCTGATGCATCCGCCATTCATCATGAACGCGTAGCCACTTGTACTTCTTCTTGACTCGATGTCTCCAGCCCAGTCGGCATCTGAATAGCCTTGGGGTCCGTCGTCGCAGCTCGCTTGAAACTCGATGCCGTGCGTCTTCGTGCCTTGAATGTACCTGAAGACCCTCTTGAGCGCCTGCCAGTGTGTCGGACATGGGTCTGCTGCAAACTGGCTGAGAACTCCCACTGCTGCTGCGAGGTCCGGGCGTGTGCCTACCATGAGATACATGAGGCATCCCACAGCGTTCCGGTATGGCACGTTTACCATGGTCTCGTCGTGCTTGCAGCCGCCCTCGCACATGGCCTTGGTCAGCTTGAGGCCCGGATCCTGTGGCGTCTTAACAGGGTTGCTCTTCTCCATGTTGAACTTCTCCAGAATGTCTTTCGCAAACTTGGTTTGCCGCATCGACACCTTCCCTGTCGTCACATCTTGATCGATTTCCATGCCGAGGAAGTACTTGAGGTGGCCCAGGTCCGTCATCTCGAAACGGTCACTGAGCGCCTTCTTCGTCGACTTGAGCAGCTTGTCGTTGTTACTTGCGAGGATCAGGTCGTCGACATATAGCGCCACGAAGATCATGTCTTGGTCGTCACGCTTGGAGTAGATGCAGTGGTCGGACTCGCACTTCTTGAACCCTAACTTGAGCATGAGGTCGTCGATGGTCTTGTTCCACATCCGCGGCGACTGCTTCAAACCGTAAAGAGACCGCTTGAGCTGACAGACATAGTCCGGGTGCTTTTCATCGATGTAGCCGTCCGGCTGTGCCATGTAGATGTCTTCGTCTAACAAACCGTTCAGGAAAGCTGTCTTGACATCCATCTGGTGCACCATGAGATTGTACTTGGCCGCCAGACTGAGCAGGATCCTGATCGACGTGAACTTGGCCACTGGCGCGAAAGTCTCGTCGTAGTCGATGCCGTACTTCTGCGAAAATCCCTTGGCCACCAGTCGCGCCTTGAACCGTTCGATCTCTCCAGCCTGGTTCTCCTTCACACGGAACACCCATCGGTTGCCGATTGCCTTGCGTCCTTTTGGCAGCGGCACGAGGATCCTATTGAGGGTTGCCGGGTTTTGGTACTGTGTACCAGTAACCGGTTAACCCGAACCGGTCCAACACGATCCCGCGATGTTTACGGTACGTTGTTTACGCCACCGATGATTAGACGAGTAGGATGATTGGACGAACACCGGTGAGTGATGGTTGATTAGATGCACTAGGTGATAGGACGCAGGGTCGCGTGTCTATAACAGTAGGGTGTAAGCTCCAACAATTCAATCACTTTCGAATCTTCATTCTACCCCTCAAGTGCCTTCGCTCCGGTCCCGCCGTCTGCGACGTCCCTCCCTCCGCTTCGTACAAGCTTCGTGTCCAAGATCCATACCTTTCATCAGGTTATGAGCCCAAGCACCATGTCCTCTGCCCAAGACGCCTCGACCAAGGTCTCCATTGACAAGTTCAACGGGGACAACTACGCGACGTGGAACCGCTACATGCGTGGCGTGTTCCTGACCAAGTCGACGTGGCATGTCGTGAACCGTGAGACGACGCCAAGCTACACGGACTCGCGGGCCAAGGACGACTACGTCAAGTTGAGCAACATCGCTTTCGGACTGATGCTGCTCCACATGGACGCGGACTACCACCATGTGGTCGACGACTGCGAGGAAGCGTGGGTTGCCTGGTCGCGCCTGAAGACGCTGTACGGTGGTTCGCAGAAGGCTGGACGCATCTACCTGAAGCGCCAACTCTTCAGCATGGAGATGTCGGAAGGCGGCAATGTGTTGCATCATTGCAACGAGGTCCTCAACATCAGCGCCAAGCTCAGCAGCATCGGTGCCAAGATGGAGGACGAGGACGTGGCGATCTGCTTGTTGCGCAGCCTCCCCAAGAGCTACGAGAACGTCGTGCTGAACTTGGAGATGAGCAGCGCTGAACTGCGGTCGCAAGACGTCGTGAAGGTGCTCACGAATGAGCACATCAAGAGACAAGGCGAGAAGACGGCGACGGTGAAGACGGAGAACGCGGCCAAGGCGTTCAACACCGACCGAGAGTCTCGCCAGTGTACGTACTGCGGAAAAGTGGGGCACACGATTGACAAGTGCTGGACCAAGCAGAAGGACGAGAACCGAGGGCCGAGACGCGGCGGCAACGGCCGTGGACGCGGGGCCAACAACATCCAGTGGAGAAACGACAGCAACGGCTACGACTACGACTACGATCGAGTAGCGTTCGCGGTTTCACTGGAATATGGGGTTTCGACGGGCAAGAATGTGTCCGGGATGTGGGCGGTCGACAGCGGCGCAACGCACCACATCTGCAACGACAAGACCAAGTTCGTCCATTTGATTGAGCGGAACGAAGGCGAGCTTTCGGTGGCCGACGGCAACAAGGCGGCCATCAAGGGTGTGGGGACCATCGTGGAACAAGTGGTTCTGCCCAATGGCGACGAGCGCGAGATCGAGATCAAGAACGCGCTGTACGTGCCAAGCATGAGCAAGAATCTGCTTTCGGTACCGCAGATCAACAAAAGTGACAAGTTTCAAGTGGTGTTCGACGGCACCAAGATGCAGATTGCGCACAAAGGCTCCAAGCAAGTGGTGGCGACGGCAAACCTCATGGATGGACTCTACTGGCTTCAGACGCCTCAGCGATCGGCGAATGCGGCGACGAGTGGCAAGACTGTCGACCTGCACGCGCGCATGGGTCACGCTCCGGTTGAGGTGCTTCGCAAGATGGTCGACAACCACATGATCAAGGACGCGAAGGCACCTTTCAAGTCGAGCGGACCAAGTCTGTGTCGTGGTTGCCAGCAAGGTAAAATGGTCCAAAAACCATTCCCAAGCAACCGTGACAAGCGTCGCTACGACACATTTGAGCTGCTCCACTTCGACATCTGCGGACCCATGGAGGAAAACTCGCTTGGCGGCAGCAAGTACCTGCTACTGATCGTGGACGAAGCCAGTGGATGCATGAAGGGTTTCTGCCTGCGTGCCAAATCGGAGAGCGAAGACTGCATCAAGACGTACATCATGAAGGTGCAGAAGCAGTTCGGCAAGAAGGTCAAGTTTGTGCGGCACGACGGAGCTCGTGAGTTTGCGACCAACTCGCTCAACGACTTCTACGAAGACGAAGGCATCGAGCAGCAAACCACGGTTCCGTACGCGCACCAGACGAACGGCACGGCAGAGCGAGCCATCCGAACTATCGTTACGATCGGCCGCAGCATGCTGCATCACGCTAAGCTGGACAAGTGTTTCTGGGCTGAGGCGGCCATGACTGCCATCTACGTGAAGAATCGTCTGCCGTCACCCAAGATCGAGCACAAGACTCCGTTCGAGATCGTCTACAAGTCCAAGCCGAGTGTGAAGCACATGCGTGTGTTCGGCTGTCGGACGTACATTCTGACTCCGAAGGAGAAGCGACTCAAGTGGGATCCCAAGGCTCGCGCTGGACTGTTCCTGGGTTACGAAGAAGTGTCCAAGGCGTATCGACTTTATGACATCGAGGCGGGGCAGGTGGTTATCAGTCGCGATGTCAACTTCGATGAGTCGACCTTTGGATTTTCACCGACGATTTCCGATGAAGATGTCGACGACCTGGACTTCGACTCGCTCGACATCGACAATGATGGTTTCCGCCAGACGGAGTACACGCAGGCAGGGAAGCGCAAGAGCCGCCCGAGTGACGAAGATGAAGCTGCCAGAAAACCGCGAGCTGTGCGTCATCGACCTGGACTGGAAGAAGCAAGTGCGCCGAACTACTCCCCTTCGCACCGAACAGACGCAGATAAAGAAGAAAAGTCTGGAGACCAAGATGAAGAATCGACTCCACCGGTTTTTTGGCGTGCAAGTGCCAATGCCGTCGAAGCAGGCGATCTATCGGAGCCGACGACATTCCAAGAAGCGGTGAACGGCCCCGACCAAGTGCACTGGCGCAAGGCGATTCGTGCTGAGCTCGAATCGATGCGACTTCGTGGTGTGTTTCGTGCTGCCAAGTTGCCTAACGGACAACGCGCCATCGGCACCAAGTGGGTGTTCAAGATCAAGCGCAAAGCGGACGGATCGATCGAGAAGTACAAGGCGCGCCTCGTGGCCAAGGGGTTCAAGCAGAAGTACGGCATCGACTACACCGAGACGTTCTCGCCCGTGGTCAAGTACGTGACGCTGCGCATGATCATCGCGATTGCCAAGTATTTTGACTGGCCCCTCGACCAACTCGACGTGGTGACAGCTTTCCTGTACGGGATAATGAAAGAACTGGTGTTCTGCGCGGTCCCCGAAGGTGTTGATCTCGACGGTGACTTCGACTGCCTGGAATTGGTGAAGGCGATCTACGGTCTCAAGCAAGCTTCGCGCGTGTGGAACGAGACCTTCGACGAGTTCGTGTGCTCCATCGGCTTTCAAGTATCGGCGTTCGACCCGTGCCTCTACATCAAGATCGTTGACGGTCACTGCGTGCTAGTGCTGGTCTACGTGGATGACGTGCTGATTACCGGAAGTTCACCCGAACTGATCTCACGCACGAAGACGACCTCAAGACACGCTTCGAGATGACCGACAGCGGCAAGTGCGCGTTCGTTCTTGGGATCGAATTGGTGGACGGCCCGGACGGCAGCGTGACGATGTGTCAGCGCCGCTATGTGGATGACATTCTCAAGCGTTTTGGTATGGACGAGTGCAAGGCCGTGGTGAGTCCCGTCGACATAAGCACTCGACTGATTTCAAGTGACGCAGCGACTAAGGTGAACGCTCCGTTTCGCGAAGCTGTTGGTGCTCTGATGCACTTGATGACTGCCACGCGCCCGGACATCGCGTACGCCGTTGGCTATGCGTCGCGCTTCATGGAGAACCCTCAAGAAGAACACTGGGTTGCGGTCAAGCGTATCTTTCGCTACCTGCAAGGCACCAAGACGCATGGGATCTGCTTCAAGCCGGGTGACAACATCGACTTTCGCGGGTACTCGGACGCGGACTGGGCTGGCGACCTCGCGGACCGCAAGTCGACTTCCGGCTACACGTTCATGCTAATGGGTGCACCAGTGAGCTGGGGAAGCAAGAAGCAGTCAAGTGTTTCGCTGTCTACGAGTGAGGCGGAGTACATCGCAATCAGTCTGGCGATCCAAGAAGGCAAGTGGATTCATCGCCTGTTGTGCGAGATTTTGACGGCAGCGAACAAATCGGGGCCAGAGCTCAAGATCCTCGAAGACAACCAGTCGTGCATCAAGATGACGAAGAACCCAGTAAACCACGGTCGCGCCAAGCACATCGACATCAAGTACCACCACATCCGTGATGAGGTCAAGCGCGGCGAAGTCAAGCTCGAGTACTGCGAGACTTCTATCATGCTGGCGGACATCATGACCAAGGCACTGCCAGGACCACGCCACACGGATCTGACGGCGTCCCTCGGAATCCACGCGTGTTCGCATTGAGGGGGCGTATTGAGGGTTGCCGGGTTTTGGTACTGTGTACCAGTAACCGGTTAACCCGAACCGGTCCAACACGATCCCGCGATGTTTACGGTACGTTGTTTACGCCACCGATGATTAGACGAGTAGGATGATTGGACGAACACCGGTGAGTGATGGTTGATTAGATGCACTAGGTGATAGGACGCAGGGTCGCGTGTCTATAACAGTAGGGTATAAGCTCCAACAATTCAATCACTTTCGAATCTTCATTCTACCCCTCAAGTGCCTTCGCTCCGGTCCCGCCGTCTGCGACGTCCCTCCCTCCGCTTCGTACAAGCTTCGTGTCCAAGATCCATACCTTTCATCAGATCCACGTCTCGTTCTTGCGGAGCGACTCGACCTCCGAGTCACACGCCTCTTTCCACTTGACTGCGTCGCTGGATTCCATCGCCGACTTGAACGTGGTCGGCATTTCTCCCACTGAATTCACGACGTATGCAGCTTCGAAGTCTTGACTTTCTTGAGCCGCAGCCGACATCTCGTCCAGAGTCAGGTGTCGACTCTGCCGCTTGGCACTTGGAACTTCCACAGCTTCTTCCAGCGACTGCGTCCGCGGGTGTCGCTTGCTGCCTGGTTCAAAACCTTCGTCCCGCGCTGCTTCTTCGTCTTCTTCTTCTTTGTCGTCTTCATCCGACTGCAACGAATCTTGATCCGTCGTCTCTTCATCTTGAATGACCACCACCTCCCTCTGATGGTAGTCACGTCTCCCACTGTCGAAGACGTCTTCCATGAACTGCGCGTCGCGGCTCAACAGCACGCGACCGCTCTTGGTCTCTTCGAAACGGTACGCTTTCTCATGCTCCGAGTATCCCAGGAACCGACAGCGCACCGACCGAGCGTCAAACTTGGTGCGCTTCTCCTTCGGCACGTGCACGTGATAAAGGTGTTGAGGTCTTGAAGCGAGGCTTGGGTTGAGCGGAGGGAGTTCTGCACTTGGGTGCGGGGACCGGAGTGCAGACCACTTGAGCTGAAGAAGGAAGATTCGAAAGTGATTGATTTATCGGAGCTTACACTACCTAGTCTACCACATAGATATGCAGCCCTGCATCCAATCATTTGGTGCATCCAATCACCAACACTCCGCACTCGTCCAATCATCCTACTCGTCTAATCATCGGTGGCGTAAACAACGTACCGTAAACATCGCGGGATCGTGTTGGACCGGTTCGGGTTAACCGGTTACTGGTACACAGTACCAAAACCTGGCAACCCTCAATACGCCCCCTCAATGCGAACACGCGTGGATTCCGAGGGACGCCGTCAGATCCGTGTGTCGCGGTCCTGGCAGTGCCTTGGTCATGATGTCCGCCAGCATGATAGAAGTCTCGCAGTACTCGAGCTTGACTTCGCCGCGCTTGACCTCATCACGGATGTAATGGTACTTGATGTCGATGTGCTTGGCGCGACCATGGTTCACTGGGTTCTTCGTCATCTTAATGCACGACTGGTTGTCTTCGCGGATCTTGAGCTCGGGTCCAGTCTCGTTGGCAGCCGCCAAAATCTCGCATAGCAGGCGATGAATCCACTTGCCTTCTTGGATCGCCAGACTGAGCGCGATGTATTCCGCCTCGCTCGTAGACAGCGAAACACTTGACTGCTTCTTGCTTCCCCAGCTCACTGGCGCACCCATCAGCATGAACGTGTAGCCGGAAGTCGACTTGCGGTCCGCGAGGTCGCCAGCCCAGTCCGCATCCGAATACCCACGAAAGTCGATCTTGTTGCCTGGCTTGAAACAGATTCCATGCGTCTTGGTGCCTTGTAGATAGCGAAAAATGCGCTTGACCGCAACCCAGTGTTCCTCTTGGGGGTTCTCCATGAAGCGCGATACATAGCCTACTGCGTACGCGATATCCGGGCGAGTAGCAGTCATCAAGTGCATGAGGGCACCCACAGCTTCGCGAAACGGAGCGTTCACCTTGGTCGCTGCGTCACTTGGAACCAGTCGAGTGCTCATGTCTACCGGACTCACCACAGCCTTGCACTCGTCCATACCGAAACGCTTCAGGATATCATCCACATAACGCCGCTGGCACATCGTCACGCTGCCGTCCGGGCCATCCACCAGCTCGATTCCAAGGACGAACACACACTTGCCACTGTCAGTCATTTCGAAGCGTGTCTTGAGGTCGTTCTTCGTGCGTGAGATCAGCTCGGGTGAACTTCCGGTGACCAACACATCGTCCACGTAGACCAGCACGAGCACACAGTGGCCATCGACAACCTTGATGTAGAGGCACGGGTCGAAGGCTGAAACTTGAAAACCGATAGAACACACGAACTCGTCAAAGGTCTCGTTCCATACGCGCGAAGCTTGCTTGAGACCGTAAATCGCCTTCACCAATTCCAGGCAGTCGAAATCACCATCCAGCTCGACGCCTTCAGGAACCACGCAGAACACCAACTCCTTCATGACGCCGTACAGAAATGCCGTTACCACGTCGAGTTGGTCGAGGGGCCAGTCGAAATACTTGGCAATCGCGATGACCATGCGCAGCGTCACGTACTTGACCACTATTGAGGGTTGCCGGGTTTTGGTACTGTGTACCAGTAACCGGTTAACCCGAACCGGTCCAACACGATCCCGCGATGTTTACGGTACGTTGTTTACGCCACCGATGATTAGACGAGTAGGATGATTGGACGAACACCGGTGAGTGATGGTTGATTAGATGCACTAGGTGATAGGACGCAGGGTCGCGTGTCTATAACAGTAGGGTGTAAGCTCCAACAATTCAATCACTTTCGAATCTTCATTCTACCCCTCAAGTGCCTTCGCTCCGGTCCCGCCGTCTGCGACGTCCCTCCCTCCGCTTCGTACAAGCTTCGTGTCCAAGATCCATACCTTTCATCAGGTTATGAGCCCAAGCACCATGTCCTCTGCCCAAGACGCCTCGACCAAGGTCTCCATTGACAAGTTCAACGGGGACAACTACGCGACGTGGAACCGCTACATGCGTGGCGTGTTCCTGACCAAGTCGACGTGGCATGTCGTGAACCGTGAGACGACGCCAAGCTACACGGACTCGCGGGCCAAGGACGACTACGTCAAGTTGAGCAACATCGCTTTCGGACTGATGCTGCTCCACATGGACGCGGACTACCACCATGTGGTCGACGACTGCGAGGAAGCGTGGGTTGCCTGGTCACGCCTGAAGACGCTGTACGGTGGATCGCAGAAGGCTGGACGCATCTACCTGAAGCGCCAACTCTTCAGCATGGAGATGTCGGAAGGCGGCAATGTGTTGCATCATTGCAACGAGGTCCTCAACATCAGCGCCAAGCTCAGCAGCATCGGTGCCAAGATGGAGGACGAGGACGTGGCGATCTGCTTGCTGCGCAGTCTCCCCAAGAGCTACGAGAACGTCGTGCTGAACTTGGAGATGAGCAGCGCTGAACTGCGGTCGCAAGACGTCGTGAAGGTGCTCACGAATGAGCACATCAAGAGACAAGGCGAGAAGACGGCGACGGTGAAGACGGAGAACGCGGCCAAGGCGTTCAACACCGACCGAGAGTCTCGCCAGTGTACGTACTGCGGAAAAGTGGGGCACACGATTGACAAGTGCTGGACCAAGCAGAAGGACGAGAACCGAGGGCCGAGACGCGGCGGCAACGGCCGTGGACGCGGGGCCAACAACATCCAGTGGAGAAACGACAGCAACGGCTACGACTACGACTACGATCGAGTAGCGTTCGCGGTTTCACTGGAATGTGGGGTTTCGACGGGCAAGAATGTGTCCGGGATGTGGGCGGTCGACAGCGGCGCAACGCACCACATCTGCAACGACAAGACCAAGTTCGTCCATTTGATTGAGCGGAACGAAGGCGAACTTTCGGTGGCCGACGGCAACAAGGCGGCCATCATGGGTGTGGGGACCATCGTGGAACAAGTGGTTCTGCCCAATGGCGACGAGCGCGAGATCGAGATCAAGAACGCGCTGTACGTGCCAAGCATGAGCAAGAATCTGCTTTCGGTACCGCAGATCAACAAAAGTGACAAGTTTCAAGTGGTGTTCGACGGCACCAAGATGCAGATTGCGCACAAAGGCTCCAAGCAAGTGGTGGCGACGGCAAACCTCATGGATGGACTCTACTGGCTTCAGACGCCTCAGCGATCGGCGAATGCGGCGACGAGTGGAAGGACGGTCGACCTGCACGCGCGCATGGGTCACGCTCCGGTTGAGGTGCTTCGCAAGATGGTCGACAACCACATGATCAAGGACGCGAAGGCACCTTTCAAGTCGAGCGGACCAAGTCTGTGTCGTGGTTGCCAGCAAGGTAAAATGGTCCAAAAACCATTCCCAAGCAACCGTGACAAGCGTCGCTACGACACATTTGAGCTGCTCCACTTCGACATCTGCGGACCCATGGAGGAAAACTCGCTTGGCGGCAGCAAGTACCTGCTACTGATCGTGGACGAAGCCAGTGGATGCATGAAGGGTTTCTGCCTGCGTGCCAAATCGGAGAGCGAAGACTGCATCAAGACGTACATCATGAAGGTGCAGAAGCAGTTCGGCAAGAAGGTCAAGTTTGTGCGGCACGACGGAGCTCGTGAGTTTGCGACCAACTCGCTCAACGACTTCTACGAAGACGAAGGCATCGAGCAGCAAACCACGGTTCCGTACGCGCACCAGACGAACGGCACGGCAGAGCGAGCCATCCGAACTATCGTTACGATCGGCCGCAGCATGCTGCATCACGCTAAGCTGGACAAGTGTTTCTGGGCTGAGGCGGCCATGACTGCCATCTACGTGAAGAATCGTCTGCCGTCACCCAAGATCGAGCACAAGACTCCGTTCGAGATCGTTTACAACTCCAAGCCGAGTGTGAAGCACATGCGTGTGTTCGGCTGTCGGACGTACATTCTGACTCCGAAGGAGAAGCGGCTCAAGTGGGATCCCAAGGCTCGCGCTGGACTGTTCCTGGGTTACGAAGAAGTGTCCAAGGCGTATCGACTTTATGACATCGAGGCGGGGCAGGTGGTTATCAGTCGCGATGTCAACTTCGATGAGTCGACCTTTGGATTTTCACCGACGATTTCCGATGAAGATGTCGACGACCTGGACTTCGACTCGCTCGACATCGACAATGATGGTTTCCGCCAGACGGAGTACACGCAGGCAGGGAAGCGCAAGAGCCGCCCGAGTGACGAAGATGAAGCTGCCAGAAAACCGCGAGCTGTGCGTCATCGACCTGGACTGGAAGAAGCAAGTGCGCCGAACTACTCCCCTCCGCACCGAGCAGACGCAGACGAAGAAGAAAAGTCTGGAGACCAAGATGAAGAATCGACTCCACCAGTTTTTTGGCGTGCAAGTGCCAATGCCGTCGAAGCAGGCGATCTATCGGAGCCGACGACATTCCAAGAAGCGGTGAACGGCCCCGACCAAGTGCACTGGCGCAAGGCGATTCGTGCTGAGCTCGAATCGATGCGACTTCGTGGTGTGTTTCGTGCTGCCAAGTTGCCTAACGGACAACGCGCCATAGGCACCAAGTGGGTGTTCAAGATCAAGCGCAAAGCGGACGGATCGATCGAGAAGTACAAGGCGCGCCTCGTGGCCAAGGGGTTCAAGCAGAAGTACGGCATCGACTACACCGAGACGTTCTCGCCCGTGGTCAAGTACGTGACGCTGCGCATGATCATCGCGATTGCCAAGTATTTTGACTGGCCCCTCGACCAACTCGACGTGGTGACAGCTTTCCTGTACGGGATAATGAAAGAACTGGTGTTCTGCGCGGTCCCCGAAGGTGTTGATCTCGACGGTGACTTCGACTGCCTGGAATTGGTGAAGGCGATCTACGGTCTCAAGCAAGCTTCGCGCGTGTGGAACGAGACCTTCGACGAGTTCGTGTGCTCCATCGGCTTTCAAGTATCGGCGTTCGACCCGTGCCTCTACATCAAGATCGTTGACGGTCACTGCGTGCTAGTGCTGGTCTACGTGGATGACGTGCTGATTACCGGAAGTTCACCCGAACTGATCTCACGCACGAAGACCGACCTCAAGACACGCTTCGAGATGACCGACAGCGGCAAGTGCGCGTTCGTTCTTGGGATCGAATTGGTGGACGGCCCGGACGGCAGCGTGACGATGTGTCAGCGCCGCTATGTGGATGACATTCTCAAGCGTTTTGGTATGGACGAGTGCAAGGCCGTGGTGAGTCCCGTCGACATAAGCACTCGACTGATTTCAAGTGACGCAGCGACTAAGGTGAACGCTCCGTTTCGCGAAGCTGTTGGTGCTCTGATGCACTTGATGACTGCCACGCGCCCGGACATCGCGTACGCCGTTGGCTATGCGTCGCGCTTCATGGAGAACCCTCAAGAAGAACACTGGGTTGCGGTCAAGCGTATCTTTCGCTACCTGCAAGGCACCAAGACGCATGGGATCTGCTTCAAGCCGGGTGACAACATCGACTTTCGCGGGTACTCGGACGCGGACTGGGCTGGCGACCTCGCGGACCGCAAGTCGACTTCCGGCTACACGTTCATGCTAATGGGTGCACCAGTGAGCTGGGGAAGCAAGAAGCAGTCAAGTGTTTCGCTGTCTACGAGTGAGGCGGAGTACATCGCACTCAGTCTGGCGATCCAAGAAGGCAAGTGGATTCATCGCCTGTTGTGCGAGATTTTGACGGCAGCGAACAAATCGGGGCCAGAGCTCAAGATCCTCGAAGACAACCAGTCGTGCATCAAGATGACGAAGAACCCAGTGAACCATGGTCGCGCCAAGCACATCGACATCAAGTACCATCACATCCGTGATGAGGTCAAGCGCGGCGAAGTCAAGCTCGAGTACTGCGAGACTTCTATCATGCTGGCGGACATCATGACCAAGGCACTGCCAGGACCGCGCCACACGGATCTGACGGCGTCCCTCGGAATCCACGCGTGTTCGCATTGAGGGGGCGTATTGAGGGTTGCCGGGTTTTGGTACTGTGTACCAGTAACCGGTTAACCCGAACCGGTCCAACACGATCCCGCGATGTTTACGGTACGTTGTTTACGCCACCGATGATTAGACGAGTAGGATGATTGGACGAACACCGGTGAGTGATGGTTGATTAGATGCACTAGGTGATAGGACGCAGGGTCGCGTGTCTATAACAGTAGGGTGTAAGCTCCAACAATTCAATCACTTTCGAATCTTCATTCTACCCCTCAAGTGCCTTCGCTCCGGTCCCGCCGTCTGCGACGTCCCTCCCTCCGCTTCGTACAAGCTTCGTGTCCAAGATCCATACCTTTCATCAACCACGGGCGAGAACGTCTCCGTGTAGTCGATGCCGTACTTTTGCTTGAAACCCTTGGCCACCAGGCGCGCCTTGTACTTCTCGATCGATCCGTCGGCTTTGCGCTTAATCTTGAACACCCACTTGGTACCGATGGCGCTTTGTCCGCTGGGAAACTTGGCAGCACGAAACACACCACGAAGTCGCATCGACTTTAACTCAGCACGAATCGCCTTGCGCCAGTGCAGTTGGTCCGGGCCGTTGACCGCTTCTTGGAATGTCGACGGCTCCGATAAGTCCACGGCTGCTTCGACCGCGTTGGCACTTGCACGCCAAAACACAGATGGAGTCGATTCTTCATCTTGGTCTCCAGACTTTTCTTCTTCATCTGCGTCTGTTCGGTGCGAAGGGGAGTCGTTCGGTGCACTTGCTTCTTCCAGTCCAGGTCGATGACGCACAGCGCGCGGTCTTCTGGCAGCTTCATCTTCGTCACTCGGGCGGCTCTTGCGCTTCCCTGCCTGTTTGTACTCCGTCTGGCGCGGACCATCATCGTCGATGTCGAGCGAGTCGAAGTCCAGGTCGTCGACATCTTCATCAGAAATCGACGGTGAAAATCCAAAGGTCGATTCATCGAAGTTGACATCGCGACTGATGACCACCTGCCCCGCCTCGATGTCATAAAGTCGATACGCCTTGGACACTTCTTCGTAACCCAGAAACAATCCGGCGCGAGCCTTGGGATCCCACTTGAGTCGCTTCTCCTTCGGAGTCAGGATGTACGTCCGACAGCCGAAAACACGCATGTGCTTCACACTCGGCTTGGACTTGTAGACGATCTCGAACGGAGTCTTGTGCTCGATCTTGGGTGACGGCAGGCGGTTCTTCACATAGATGGCCGTCATCGCCGCCTCAGCCCAGAAACACTTGTCCAGCTTGGCGTGATGCAACATGCTGCGGCCGATCGTGACGATAGTTCGGATGGCTCGCTCTGCCGTGCCGTTGGTCTGGTGCGCGTACGGAACCGTGGTTTGCTGCTCGATGCCTTCGTCTTCGTAAAAATCCTTGAGCGAGTTAGTCGCAAACTCACGAGCTCCGTCGTGCCGCACAAACTTGACCTTCTTGCCGAACTGCGTCTGCACCTTCATGATGTATGTCTTGATGCAGTCTTCACTTTCCGACTTGGCACGCAGACAGAAACCCTTCATGCATCCGCTGGCTTCGTCCACGATCAGGAGCAGGTACTTGCTACCGCCAAGCGAGTTTTCCTCCATGGGTCCGCAGATGTCAAAGTGGAGCAGCTCAAATGTGTCGTAGCGACGCTTGTCACGGTTGCTTGGGAATGGTTTTTGGACCATTTTGCCTTGCTGGCAACCACGACACACACTTGGTCCACTCGACTTGGAAGGTGCTTTCGCGTCCTTGATCATCTTGGTGTCGACCATCTTGCGAAGAACCTCGACTGGAGCGTGACCCATACGCGCGTGCAAATCGACCGTCCTTCCACTTGTCGCCGCATTTGCCGATCGCTGAGGTGTGCGAAGCCAGTAGAGTCCGTCCACGAGATCCGCCGTCGCCACCACTTGATTCGAGTCCTTGCGCGAAACGTGCATCTCAGTGCCGTCAAATACCACTTGGAACTTGCCATGCTTGTTTATCTGCGGCACTGAAAGCAGATTCTTGCTCATATTTGGCACGTAAAGCGCGTTCTTGATCTCGATCTCGCGCTCGTCGCCGTTAGGCAGGACCACTCTTTCCACGATGGTCCCCACACCCTTGATGGCAGCCTTGTTGCCATCGGCCACCGAAAGTTCGCCTTCACTTCGCTCGATCAAATTGGCGAACTTGGACTTGTCGTTGCAAATATGGTGCGTGGCACCGCTGTCGACCGCCCACATCCCGGACACATTCTTGTCCGTCGAAACTCCACATTCCAGGGAAACCGCGAACGCCACTCGATCGTAGTCGTTGTCGTAGCCGTCGCTGTCGTTTCTCCACTGGATGTTGTTGGCCCCGCGTCCACGGCCGTTGCCGCCGCGTCTTGGCCCTCGGTTCTCGTCCTTCTGCTTGGTCCAGCACTTGTCAATGACATGCCCCAATTTTCCGCAGTACGTGCATTGGCGAGGCTCACGGTCGGTGTTGAACGCCTTGGCCGCGTTCTCAGTCTTCACCGTCGCCGTCTTCTCGCCTTATCGCTTGATGTGCTCGTTCGTGAGCACCTTCACAACGTCTTGCGACCGCAGCTCTGCATTGCTCATCTCCAAGTTCAGCACGACGTTCTCGTAGCTCTTGGGGAGACTGCGCAGCAAGCAGATCGCCACGTCCTCGTCCTCCATCTTGGCGCCGATGCTGCTGAGCTTGGCGCTGATGTTCAGGACATCATTGCAATGATGCAACACATTGCCGCCTTCCGACATCTCCATGCTGAAGAGCTGTCGCTTCAGGTAGATGCGACCAGCCTTCTGCGATCCACCGTACAGCGTCTTCAAGCGCGTCCACGCGATCCATGCTTCCTCGCAGTCGTCGACCACATGATGGTAGTCGGCGTCCATGTGAAGCAACATCAGTCCAAAAGCGATGTTGCTCGACTTGACATACTCGTCCTTGGCCCGGGAGTCCGTAAAGGATGGAGACGTTTCCCGATTCACCACATGCCACGTCGACTTGGTCAGGAACACGCCACGCATGTAGCGGTTCCACGTCGCGTAGTTGTCTCCGTTGAACTTGTCGATGGAGACCTTGGTCGAGACGTCTTGGGCAGAGGACATGGTGTTTGGGCTCATAACCTGATAAAGGTGTTGAGGTCTTGAAGCGAGGCTTGGGTTGAGCGGAGGGAGTTCTGCACTTGGGTGCGGGGACCGGAGTGCAGACCACTTGAGCTGAAGAAGGAAGATTCGAAAGTGATTGATTTATCGGAGCTTACACTACCTAGTCTACCACATAGATATGCAGCCCTGCATCCAATCATTTGGTGCATCCAATCACCAACACTCCGCACTCGTCCAATCATCCTACTCGTCTAATCATCGGTTGCGTAAACAACGTACCGTAAACATCGCGGGATCGTGTTGGACCGGTTCGGGTTAACCGGTTACTGGTACACAGTACCAAAACCTGGCAACCCTCAATAGCACGTACGCGTGGCAACCGAACACCTTGAGGTTCGCTAGCAGCGGTTTCTTGCCTGTCCAAACCTGGTGCGGCGACTTGTCGTGGTTGATGGCACGCGTCGGACACCGATTACGGAGGAACGTAGCTGTCACGACAGCTTCACCCCAATACGTCTTGGGCAATCCAGCATGTTCCAGCATGCAGCGCGCACACTCCACCAACGTCCGGTTCATGCGCTCGGCGACTCCGTTCAGCTGAGGCGTGTATGGCGGCGTGAACTTCTGCATGATACCACGGTCCGCACAGAACTTGGCCATCTCACCCGAAGTGTACTCGCCGCCGTTGTCGCTCCGCAGCATTTTCACGCGCTTGCCAGTCTGGGTCTCAGCTAACGCGACGAATTGCGCGAACTTGTCGGCCACCTCGGACTTGTTGCGCAGCAAGTACACCACACAGAAGTGCGACTTGTCATCGATAAACGTGACAAAATAGCGCTTGCCTCCAAAGGTCGGCGTCTGCATGGGACCGCATACATCACTGTGTACGACTTCTAGCACTTGCTTGGCACGGTTTGGCGACGTCTTCATGTAGCTTACTCGCGTTTGCTTGCCGAGTGAGCATCCGTCGCATAACTCCCACTGCTTCACCGACGCCATATCGATACCAACACCGTAGCCCTTCTTGACGATGGCGTCTAGACCGCCATGACCGATGTGACCAAGTCGAAGGTGCCAGAGGTACGACGTGGTGTCCCCTTGGCGATCCTTCGAACTTGCCGCATTGGCCTCGTCAGGCATCATCGGAGTCATGCACAGCTTGAACAGCCCTTTGCCCTCACGAGCGCCGAGCTTCCACTTGAGACTCTTCGTTTCAGCGAAGCACCCGTCGCTCTCGAAGATAACTGGCCCGACGTCCTTAGTGAACCGACCAACCGAAAACAGGTTACGCGACAGCTTCGGAATGTGCCACACGTTCGTGAGTACACCCTTCTTCATGCCGCGCGGGGTCTTCATCGACATCACAATGTCGCCGGTCGCCACAGCCTGAACCACACCGTCGTCCGCGAGATGCACGTCCACCGGAGAGATCTTCTTGTAGTTCTTCATGTACTCCTTCGAGTACGTCATGTGCTGCGTCGCACCCGAGTCGACCAGCCACACTCCATTCGACTTGGAGGCACCCGTGTTACCACCAACCGAGAAGAGGAAGTCGCCAGAGTCATCTTCACTCTGCGCGACATTCGCTCGTTGCGGCCTCTGCCGCTCCGCGTTCTCGCGGATTCGCACCGGACACTTGGCGATCCAATGTCCGTGCTCGCCACAGTAGTGACAGGCACTAGTCTTCTGCGCCTGCCGACCCTTGCGCTTGTTGTCGCTTGTCATGAACGCTTGACCTTGTCCGTGCGCGGTGCCGTCCGTACCGCCACCTTGTTCCTTGCGCTTCATGTCCTCATGCAGCAGCCGAGACGTCACGAGTTCCCACGACAGTGAGTCGGCTCTCGACTCCAACGCCGTGATCAGGAACTGGTACGACTCGCTCAGACTTCCCAAAAGCGTGATCACCAAGTCGTCCTCGCTGACCGGAGCGCCCACTGCGTCGAGCTGCTCCGCCAGCGTCTTGATCTTGTTGATGTGCTCCAGCACATCATCACCTTCGTCCATCATCGTCGTGAAGAAACGTCGACGAAGAAAGAGCTTGTTGGCCAAACTCTTCTTCTCGAAGTGTCCTTCCAGTCTTGACCATGCATCATGCGCGCCACTCGCCGAGCGAACCAGCGGCAGCTGCGAATCCTCCATCGCGAGACAGATCATCGCCAGCGCCTTGCGCGACTTCTTCCGAAAGAGCGCTTGATCTGCCGCAGTCTGGCAGTGCTCCAGCTTCACTTCCTCACTTGTCACTTCCCACAGTTCGCGCTCCTCGAGCACCATCTGCATCTTGAACTTCCACGTGTGGAAGTTAGTTCCGTCGAACTTGTTAATGCGGGCGGTAGTCGAAGTGGCGTCCATGGCGAAGGCGTAGTCGGGGTCTTGGTCAGGGAAGACGGGGCTTGGGCTCATAACCAAAAGGCTTGGTCACTTGATGGCAAAATGCAAAGTGATTGATTTAGGTCCTTAGTTCGCAAACTCCTTGCTACCTCTAAGCCTACAGTTCTACCTACTGGGTACACTCTACTGGATTCTCTACTTGATACTGAGTTACTTCAGCCAATCAGGGAGTGCCACGTAGAGCCCATCATGTACCCACAATCTTGTACCCACCCATGGCGTAATCGTCCGTGGCGTAAACACCGTCCCATAAACACCGTGACGTAATCTTCGTCTCGTAATCACAGGATGATTGCGATGCCACTGAGTGAAGGTCATACCGGTATCCTACCGGTATACAGCAGCTGGTCGAGACGTCTCCTTGGCAACAGGAAGCTCGGCGCTCGTGAGGGCAAAGGACTGTTCAAGCTGTGCATGACTCCGATGATGCCTGACGAGGCCAATGCGGCAAGTTCGAAGGATCGCCAAGGGGACACCACGTCGTACCTCTGGCACCTTCGACTTGGTCACATCGGCCATGGCGGTCTAGACGCCATCGTCAAGAAGGGCTACGAAAAGGCTTGGTCACTTGATGGCAAAATGCAAAGTGATTGATTTAGGTCCTTAGTTCGCAAACTCCTTGCTACCTCTAAGCCTACAGTTCTACCTACTGGGTACACTCTACTGGATTCTCTACTGGATACTGAGTTACTTCAGCCAATCGCAGAGCGCCACGTCGATGCCCATCTTGTACCCACAATCTTGTACCCACGTGCATCGTAATCATCGTCCCGTAATCGCCGGAGTGATTGAGGTGCCACTGAGTGAAGGTCATACCGGTATCCTACCGGTATACAGCAGCTGCTCGAGGCGTCTCCTTGACAACACTCCCACTCGACTCGATAGCCTTCGGTGCTTCGATGCCGAGCTTGCTCCGGAGACAGTCGAACTGCGCCGCCGGAATGGGCTTGGTCATCAGGTCCGCCAGCATGTCTTGCGTCGGACAGTACTCGAGCACCACTTCTCCGTCCTCGACCTTCTCGCGCACGAAGTGGTAGCGAATGTCGATATGCTTGGTACGCTTGTGAAACTCGGGATTCTTGGCAAGCGCGATGGATCCTTGGTTGTCTTCGTAGATCTTGATCGCCTTGCCCTCTGTGGTTTCGCCTATCTCGCACAGAAACGCCTTGAGCCACACAGCCTCCTGTGTTGCCTCCGATAGCGCCATGTACTCGGCTTCCGTCGACGATAGTGCCACCGTCCTCTGCTTCTTGCTGCGCCAGCTCACGCATCCACCGCTCATTATGAACGCGTATCCGCTCGTGCTGCGGCGCGACTCCACATCACCCGCCCAGTCCGCATCCGAGTAGCCGCAGACGCCGTCTTGGTCCTTGGTGCGAAACTCGATGCCGTACGTCGCCGTGCCTTGGATGTAGCGGAGGACACGCTTGAGTGCTTGCCAGTGCGTGGGGCATGGGTCTGCAGCGAACTGACTCAGTGTGCCCACTGCCGCAGCCAGATCCGGTCGGGTGCCCACCATCAAGTACATGAGGCAGCCCACGGCGTTCCGGTAAGGCACGCCTGCCATGGTGTCATCATGCTTGCACCCGCCGTCGCACATAGCCTTGGTCAGCTTGAGTCCGGGATCCTGCGGCGTTTTCACGGGCTTGCTGTTCTCCATGCTGAACTTGCTCAGGATGCTCCGCGCGAACTTGGTCTGCCGCATCGTCACCTCACCAGCCTTGATGTCTTGCTTGATCTCCATTCCGAGAAAGTAGCTCAGCTCGCCTAGGTCCGTCATCTCGAACCGCTTGCTTAGTGCGCTCTTGGTCGCCTTGAGCATGTCGTCATCACTGCTCGCAATCACCAGGTCGTCCACGTACAGCACCACGAGCACCATGCTGTCGCCGTTGCGCTTGACGTAGACGCAGTGGTCGGTCTCGCACTTGTCGAAGTCCAGCTTGAGCATGAAGTCGTCGATGGTATGGTTCCACATGCGCGGCGACTGCTTGAGACCGTAGAGCGCGCGCTTGAGCTTGCACACATGATCCGGGCGTCCTTCGCTTATGTATCCGTCCGGCTGCTGCATGTAGATGTCTTCATCCAGGACGCCGTTAAGAAAGGCTGTCTTAACGTCCATCTGGTGCAGCTTGAGCCCGTACTTGGCAGCCATCGCTAGCACGATTCGGATGGACGTGAACTTGGCCACGGGCGCGAAGGTCTCGTCGTAGTCGATGCCGTGCTTCTGCGAGAAGCCCTTAGCCACCAGGCGCGCCTTGTATCGTTCGATCTCGCCGGCTTGGTTCTCCTTCACGCGAAAGACCCATCGACAGCCGATGGCCTTGCGTCCCTTGGGCAGCGGTACCACGTCCCATGTGTCGTTCTTGCGCAGCGAGTCGTACTCCGAGTCGCAGGCCTCCTTCCATTTGCGTGCGTCGTTGGATTCCATCGCCGACTTGAACGTGGTCGGCATTTCTCCCACTGAATCCACGACGTACGCCGCCTCGAAGCTCTTGTCGTTGTCTCGAGCCATGGCAGACATCTCATCCAGGCCTTGGCGTCGATTCTCTGACGCGTATCGCTTGGCACTCGGGGTCTCCACCGCTTCCTCCAGCGACTGTGTCCGCGGGTGTCTCTTGCTGCCGGGCAAGAATTCATCACCTCGCGCAGTCTCTTCATCTTCGTCGTCCAATGCCGACTGTTCATCTTTGTCCGTGGTGCCTTCTTCCGCATCTTGAAGGTCCACCAGCGCCTCCTTGGGTTTGTAGTCGCGTCTTCCACCGTCGAAGACGTCTTCCATGAACTGTGCATCGCGGCTCACCAGCACGCGACCACTCTCGATCTCCTCGAACCGATACGCTTTCTCGTGGTCCGAGTACCCCATATTGAGGGTTGCCAGGTTTTGGTACTGTGTACCAATAACCGGTTAACCCGAACCGGTCCAACACGATCCCGCGATGTTTACGGTACGTTGTTTACGCAACCGATGATTAGACGAGTAGGATGATTGGACGAGTGCGGAGTGTTGGTGATTGGATGCACCAAATGATTGGATGCAGGGCTGCATATCTATGTGGTAGACTAGGTAGTGTAAGCTCCGATAAATCAATCACTTTCGAATCTTCCTTCTTCAGCTCAAGTGGTCTTCACTCCGGTCCCCGCACCCAAGTGCAGAACTCCCTCCGCTCAACCCAAGCCTCGCTTCAAGACCTCAACACCTTTATCAGGTTATGAGCCCAAGCACCATGTCCTCTGCCCAAGACGTCTCGACCAAGGTCTCCATCGACAAGTTCAACGGAGACAACTACGCGACGTGGAACCGCTACATGCGTGGCGTGTTCCTGACCAAGTCGACGTGGCATGTGGTGAATCGGGAAACGTCTCCATCCTTTACGGACTCCCGGGCCAAGGACGAGTATGTCAAGTCGAGCAACATCGCTTTTGGACTGATGTTGCTTCACATGGACGCCGACTACCATCATGTGGTCGATGACTGCGAGGAAGCATGGATCGCGTGGACGCGCTTGAAGACGCTGTACGGTGGATCGCAGAAGGCTGGTCGCATCTACCTGAAGCGACAGCTCTTCAGCATGGAGATGTCGGAAGGCGGCAATGTGTTGCATCATTGCAATGATGTCCTGAACATCAGCGCCAAGCTCAGCAGCATCGGCGCCAAGATGGAGGACGAGGACGTGGCGATCTGCTTGCTGCGCAGTCTCCCCAAGAGCTACGAGAACGTCGTGCTGAACTTGGAGATGAGCAATGCAGAGCTGCGGTCGCAAGACGTTGTGAAGGTGCTCACGAACGAGCACATCAAGCGACAAGGCGAGAAGACGGCGACGGTGAAGACTGAGAACGCGGCCAAGGCGTTCAACACCGACCGTGAGCCTCGCCAATGCACGTACTGCGGAAAAGTGGGGCACACGATTGACAAGTGCTGGACCAAGCAGAAGGACGAGAACAGAGGGCCAAGACGCGGCGGCAACGGCCGTGGACGCGGGGCCAACAACATCCAGTGGAGAAACGACAGCGACGGTTACGACAACGACTACGATCGAGTGGCGTTCGCGGTTTCCCTGGAATGTGGAGTTTCGACGGACAAGAATGTGTCCGGGATGTGGGCGGTCGACAGCGGTGCCACGCACCATATTTGCAACGACAAGTCCAAGTTCGCCAATTTAATCGAGCGAAGTGAAGGCGAACTTTCGGTGGCCGATGGCAACAAGGCTGCCATCAAGGGTGTGGGGACCATCGTGGAAAGAGTGGTCCTGCCTAACGGCGACGAGCGCGAGATCGAGATCAAGAACGCGCTTTACGTGCCAAATATGAGCAAGAATCTGCTTTCAGTGCCGCAGATAAACAAGCATGGCAAGTTCCAAGTGGTATTTGACGGCACTGAGATGCACGTTTCGCGCAAGGACTCGAATCAAGTGGTGGCGACGGCGGATCTCGTGGACGGACTCTACTGGCTTCGCACACCTCAGCGATCGGCAAATGCGGCGACAAGTGGAAGGACGGTCGATTTGCACGCGCGTATGGGTCACGCTCCAGTCGAGGTTCTTCGCAAGATGGTCGACACCAAGATGATCAAGGACGCGAAAGCACCTTCCAAGTCGAGTGGACCAAGTGTGTGTCGTGGTTGCCAGCAAGGCAAAATGGTCCAAAAACCATTCCCAAGCAACCGTGACAAGCGTCGCTACGACACATTTGAGCTGCTCCACTTTGACATCTGCGGACCCATGGAGGAAAACTCGCTTGGCGGTAGCAAGTACCTGCTCCTGATCGTGGACGAAGCCAGCGGATGCATGAAGGGTTTCTGTCTGCGTGCCAAGTCGGAAAGTGAAGACTGCATCAAGACATACATCATGAAGGTGCAGACGCAGTTCGGCAAGAAGGTCAAGTTTGTGCGGCACGACGGAGCTCGTGAGTTTGCGACTAATATTGACGGTTACCGGTTTGGTATCAGTTATTAGCCGTGAACCGGTTAACCCGAACCGGTCCAATCCGAACCCACGTTGATTATGGTGATTACGGTAAGTTGTTTACGCCACCGATGATTAGACGAGTAGGATGATTGGACGAACACCGGTGAGTGATGGTTGATTAGATGCACTAGGTGATAGGACGCAGGGTCGCGTGTCTATAACAGTAGGGTGTAAGCTCCAACAATTCAATCACTTTCGAATCTTCATTCTACCCCTCAAGTGCCTTCGCTCCGGTCCCGCCGTCTGCGACGTCCCTCCCTCCGCTTCGTACAAGCTTCGTGTCCAAGATCCATACCTTTCATCAGGTTATGAGCCCAAGCACCATGTCCTCTGCCCAAGACGCCTCGACCAAGGTCTCCATTGACAAGTTCAACGGGGACAACTACGCGACGTGGAACCGCTACATGCGTGGCGTGTTCCTGACCAAGTCGACGTGGCATGTCGTGAACCGTGAGACGACGCCAAGCTACACGGACTCGCGGGCCAAGGACGACTACGTCAAGTTGAGCAACATCGCTTTCGGACTGATGCTGCTCCACATGGACGCGGACTACCACCATGTGGTCGACGACTGCGAGGAAGCGTGGGTTGCCTGGTCGCGCCTGAAGACGCTGTACGGTGGTTCGCAGAAGGCTGGACGCATCTACCTGAAGCGCCAACTCTTCAGCATGGAGATGTCGGAAGGCGGCAATGTGTTGCATCATTGCAACGAGGTCCTCAACATCAGCGCCAAGCTCAGCAGCATCGGTGCCAAGATGGAGGACGAGGACGTGGCGATCTGCTTGTTGCGCAGCCTCCCCAAGAGCTACGAGAACGTCGTGCTGAACTTGGAGATGAGCAGCGCTGAACTGCGGTCGCAAGACGTCGTGAAGGTGCTCACGAACGAGCACATCAAGAGACAAGGCGAGAAGACGGCGACGGTGAAGACGGAGAACGCGGCCAAGGCGTTCAACACCGACCGAGAGTCTCGCCAATGCACGTACTGCGGTAAATTGGGGCATGTCATTGACAAGTGCTGGACCAAGCAGAAGGACGAGAACCGAGGGCCAAGACGCGGCGGCAACGGCCGTAGACGCGGGGCCAACAACATCCAGTGGAGAAACGACAGCAACGGCTACGACTACGACTACGATCGAGTAGCGTTCGCGGTTTCACTGGAATGTGGGGTTTCGACGGGCAAGAATGTGTCCGGGATGTGGGCGGTCGACAGCGGCGCAACGCACCACATCTGCAACGACAAGACCAAGTTCGTCCATTTGATTGAGCGGAACGAAGGCGAACTTTCGGTGGCCGACGGCAACAAGGTGGCCATCATGGGTGTGGGGACCATCGTGGAACAAGTGGTTCTGCCCAATGGCGACGAGCGCGAGATCGAGATCAAGAACGCGCTGTACGTGCCAGGCATGAGCAAGAATCTGCTTTCGGTACCGCAGATCAACAAAAGTGACAAGTTTCAAGTGGTGTTCGACGGCACCAAGATGCAGATTGCGCACAAAGGCTCCAAGCAAGTGGTGGCGACGGCAAACCTCATGGATGGACTCTACTGGCTTCAGACGCCTCAGCGATCGGCGAATGCGGCGACGAGTGGCAAGACTGTCGACCTGCACGCGCGCATGGGTCACGCTCCGGTTGAGGTTCTTCGCAAGATGGTCGACACCAAGATGATCAAGGACGCGAAAGCACCTTCCAAGTCGAGTGGACCAAGTGTGTGTCGTGGTTGCCAGCAAGGCAAAATGGTCCAAAAACCATTCCCAAGCAACCGTGACAAGCGTCGCTACGACACATTTGAGCTGCTCCACTTTGACATCTGCGGACCCATGGAGGAAAACTCGCTTGGCGGTAGCAAGTACCTGCTCCTGATCGTGGACGAAGCCAGCGGATGCATGAAGGGTTTCTGTCTGCGTGCCAAGTCGGAAAGTGAAGACTGCATCAAGACATACATCATGAAGGTGCAGACGCAGTTCGGCAAGAAGGTCAAGTTTGTGCGGCACGACGGAGCTCGTGAGTTTGCGACTAACTCGCTCAAGGATTTTTACGAAGACGAAGGCATCGAGCAGCAAACCACGGTTCCGTACGCGCACCAGACCAACGGCACGGCAGAGCGAGCCATCCGAACTATCGTCACGATCGGCCGCAGCATGTTGCATCACGCCAAGCTGGACAAGTGTTTCTGGGCTGAGGCGGCGATGACGGCCATCTATGTGAAGAACCGCCTGCCGTCACCCAAGATCGAGCACAAGACTCCGTTCGAGATCGTCTACAAGTCCAAGCCGAGTGTGAAGCACATGCGTGTTTTCGGCTGTCGGACGTACATCCTGACTCCGAAGGAGAAGCGACTCAAGTGGGATCCCAAGGCTCGCGCCGGATTGTTTCTGGGTTACGAAGAAGTGTCCAAGGCGTATCGACTTTATGACATCGAGGCGGGGCAGGTGGTCATCAGTCGCGATGTCAACTTCGATGAATCAACCTTTGGATTTTCACCGTCGATTTCTGATGAAGATGTCGACGACCTGGACTTCGACTCGCTCGACATCGACGATGATGGTCCGCGCCAGACGGAGTACAAACAGGCAGGGAAGCGCAAGAGCCGCCCGAGTGACGAAGATGAAGCTGCCAGAAGACCGCGCGCTGTGCGTCATCGACCTGGACTGGAAGAAGCAAGTGCACCGAACGACTCCCCTTCGCACCGAACAGACGCAGATAAAGAAGAAAAGTCTGGAGACCAAGATGAAGAATCGACTCCATCTGTGTTTTGGCGTGCAAGTGCCAACGCGGTCGAAGCAGCCGTGGACTTATCGGAGCCGTCGACATTCCAAGAAGCGGTCAACGGCCCGGACCAATTGCACTGGCGCAAGGCGATTCGTGCTGAGTTAAAGTCGATGCGACTTCGTGGTGTGTTTCGTGCTGCCAAGCTGCCCAGCGGACAAAGCGCCATCGGTACCAAGTGGGTGTTCAAGATTAAGCGCAAAGCCGACGGATCGATCGAGAAATACAAGGCGCGCCTGGTGGCCAAGGGGTTCAAGCAGAAGTACGGCATCGACTACACGGAGACGTTCTCGCCCGTGGTCAAGTACGTGACGCTGCGCATGGTCATCGCGATTGCCAAGTATTTTGACTGGCCCCTCGACCAACTCGACGTGGTAACGGCATTTCTGTACGGCGTCATGAAGGAGTTGGTGTTCTGCGTGGTTCCTGAAGGCGTCGAGCTGGATGGTGATTTCGACTGCCTGGAATTGGTGAAGGCGATTTACGGTCTCAAGCAAGCTTCGCGCGTATGGAACGAGACCTTCGACGAATTCGTGTGTTCTATCGGTTTTCAAGTTTCAGCCTTCGACCCGTGCCTCTACATCAAGGTTGTCGATGGCCACTGTGTGCTCGTGCTGGTCTACGTGGACGATGTGTTGGTCACCGGAAGTTCACCCGAGCTGATCTCACGCACGAAGAACGACCTCAAGACACGCTTCGAAATGACTGACAGTGGCAAGTGTGTGTTCGTCCTTGGAATCGAGCTGGTGGATGGCCCGGACGGCAGCGTGACGATGTGCCAGCGGCGTTATGTGGATGATATCCTGAAGCGTTTCGGTATGGACGAATGCAAGGCTGTGGTGAGTCCGGTAGACATGAGCACTCGACTGGTTCCAAGTGACGCAGCGACCAAGGTGAACGCTCCGTTTCGCGAAGCTGTGGGTGCCCTCATGCACTTGATGACTGCTACTCGCCCGGATATCGCGTACGCAGTAGGCTATGTATCGCGCTTCATGGAGAACCCCCAAGAGGAACACTGGGTTGCGGTCAAGCGCATTTGTCGCTATCTACAAGGCACCAAGACACATGGAATCTGTTTCAAGCCAGGCAACAAGATCGACTTTCGTGGGTATTCGGATGCGGACTGGGCTGGCGACCTCGCGGACCGCAAGTCGACTTCCGGCTACACGTTCATGCTGATGGGTGCGCCAGTGAGCTGGGGAAGCAAGAAGCAGTCAAGTGTTTCGCTGTCTACGAGCGAGGCGGAATACATCGCACTCAGTCTGGCGATCCAAGAAGGCAAGTGGATTCATCGCCTGCTATGCGAGATTTTGGCGGCTGCCAACGAGACTGGACCCGAGCTCAAGATCCGCGAAGACAACCAGTCGTGCATCAAGATGACGAAGAACCCAGTGAACCATGGTCGCGCCAAGCACATCGACATCAAGTACCATCACATCCGTGATGAGGTCAAGCGCGGCGAAGTCAAGCTCGAGTACTGCGAGACTTCTATCATGCTGGCGGACATCATGACCAAGGCACTGCCAGGACCGCGCCACATGGATCTGACGGCGTCCCTCGGAATCCACGCGTGTTCGCATTGAGGGGGCGTATTGAGGGTTGCCAGGTTTTGGTACTGTGTACCAATAACCGGTTAACCCGAACCGGTCCAACACGATCCCGCGATGTTTACGGTACGTTGTTTACGCAACCGATGATTAGACGAGTAGGATGATTGGACGAGTGCGGAGTGTTGGTGATTGGATGCACCAAATGATTGGATGCAGGGCTGCATATCTATGTGGTAGACTAGGTAGTGTAAGCTCCGATAAATCAATCACTTTCGAATCTTCCTTCTTCAGCTCAAGTGGTCTTCACTCCGGTCCCCGCACCCAAGTGCAGAACTCCCTCCGCTCAACCCAAGCCTCGCTTCAAGACCTCAACACCTTTATCACCCCAGGAACCTGCATCGCACCGATCGCGCATCCAGCTTGGTTCGCTTCTCTTTCGCCACATGCACGTAGGCGTGGCAACCGAAGACTTTGAGGTTGGCCAGCAATGGTTTCTTGGCAGTCCACAACTCGTACGGAGACTTATCGTTGTCAAGCGCATGTGTCGGACAGCGGTTGCGCAGGAACATAGCCGTCATGACTGCTTCGCCCCAGTATGCCTTGGACAGACTCGCGTGCTCCAGCATGCACCGCGCGCATTCAACTAGCGTCCGGTTCATGCGCTCCGCGATTCCGTTGAGCTGCGGCGTGTATGGCGGCGTGAACTTTTGCACGATGCCGCGCTTGATGCAAAACTTGGCCATTTTGTCGGATTTGTACTCACCACCGTTGTCACTGCGAAGCTCCTTGACGCGCTTGCCGGTCTGTGTCTCCGCAAACGCCACAAAGTGCGCGAACTTGTCGGCCACCTCCCACTTGTTCTTTACCAGGTACACCACGCAGTAGCGCGACTTGTCGTCGATAAAGGTGACGAAGTAGCGCTTGCCGCCAAACGTCGGCGTGCGCATGGGCCCGCATACGTCACTGTGCACTACCTCCAGTAGTTCATTGGCACGCTTGGGCGATGTCGATTCGAAACTCAATCGCGTCTGCTTGCCGAGCGCGCATCCGTCGCACGTCTCCCACTTGCTCGCGGACCCGAGGTCAATGCCGACGCTGAGCTTCTTCTTGACGATGGCGTCGAGCCCAGCGTGACCGATGTGGCCTAGTCGAAGGTGCCAGAGGTACGACTTGGTGTCCCCTTGGCTCCCGTTCGGACTCGCCGAATTCGCTTCGTCCAGGCGCACGGGCGTCATGCACAGCTTGAACAGCTTGCCGTCACGCGCACCTATCGTGCACTTCATCCCATTCAGCGCGATGAAGCATCCGTCGCTGTCGAAGGTCACTGATCCGACGTCCTTGGTGAAGCGCCCGATCGAGAAGAGGTTGCGCGTTAGCTTGGGAATGTGCCACACGTTCGTGAGCACACCCTTCTTGATGCCACGAGGCGTCTTCATCTCCATCACAATGTCGCCGCTGCCGATCGCTTGAACCACACCGTCGTCTGCGAGACGCACATCGACCGGAGTGAAAGCCTTGTAGTTTCTCATGAACTTCTTGGAGTGCGCCATGTGCTGCGTCGCACCCGAGTCGACCAGCCATGTGCCACTCGCCGACGCTGCCATGGCCGCATCGCCATCGCCGTCGACGAAGAAGAGATAGTCGCCGGAGTCGTCCTCACGCGCGACGTTGGCACGCTGCGAGCGCTGCCGTTCCGTGTTGTCATGGATCCGCGAGGGACACTCCGCGATCCAATGTCCATGCTTGCCGCAGTTGTGGCACGCACCGTTCTTCTTCGACGGTCGGCCCTTATGCTTGTTGTCCCTCATCATGAACGCCTGGCCAGGCGCGGCGCCATCTCCATCGCCACCCTGCTCCTTGCGCTTCATGTCTTCATGTAGCAGCCGAGACGTCACCAGCTCCCACGTCAGCGTGTCGGATCTTGACTCCAACGCCGTGATCAGGAACTGATACGACTCGCTCAGGCTCCCGAGAAGCGTGATCACCAAGTCGTCCTCGCTGACCGGAGCGCCGACCGCGTCGAGCTGTTCCGCCAGAGTCTTGAGCTTGTTGATGTGTTGAAGCACATCATCACCTTCCTCCATCATGAGCGTGAAGAAACGCCGACGAAGAAAGAGCTTGTTGGCCAAACTCTTCTTCTCGAAGTGTCCTTCCAGTCTTGACCATGCATCATGCGCGCCACTCGCCGAGCGAACCAGCGGCAGCTGCGAATCCTCCATCGCGAGACAGATCATCGCCAGCGCCTTGCGCGACTTCTTCCGAAAGAGCGCTTGATCCGCCGCAGTCTGGCAGTGCTCCAGCTTCACTTCTCCACTTGTCACTTCCCACAGTTCGCGCTCCTCGAGCACCATCTGCATCTTGAACTTCCACGTGTGGAAGTTAGCTCCGTCGAACTTGTTGATGCGGAAGGCAGAAGGCGGCGTGGCGTCCATGGCGAAGGCGTAGTCGGGGTCTTCAGAGAAGGCGGGGCTTGGGCTCATAACCAAAAGGCTTGGTCACTTGATGGCAAAATGCAAAGTGATTGATTTAGGTCCTTAGTTCGCAAACTCCTTGCTACCTCTAAGCCTACAGTTCTACCTACTGGGTACACTCTACTGGATTCTCTACTGGATACTGAGTTACTTCAGCCAATCGCAGAGCGCCACGTCGATGCCCATCTTGTACCCACAATCTTGTACCCACGTGCATCGTAATCATCGTCCCGTAATCGCCGGAGTGATTGAGGTGCCACTGAGTGAAGGTCATACCGGTATCCTACCGGTATACAGCAGCTGCTCGAGGCGTCTCCTTGACAACACTACGGTGTTGGTATCGATATGGCGTCGGTGAAGCAGTGGGAGTTATGCGACGGATGCTCACTCGGCAAGCAAACGCGAGTAAGCTACATGAAGACGTCGCCAAACCGTGCCAAGCAAGTGCTAGAAGTCGTACACAGTGATGTATGCGGTCCCATGCAGACGCCGACCTTTGGAGGCAAGCGCTATTTTGTCACGTTTATCGATGACAAGTCGCACTTCTGTGTGGTGTACTTGCTGCGCAACAAGTCCGAGGTGGCCGACAAGTTCGCGCAATTCGTCGCGTTAGCTGAGACCCAGACTGGCAAGCGCGTGAAAATGCTGCGGAGCGACAACGGCGGCGAGTACACTTCGGGTGAGATGGCCAAGTTCTGTGCGGACCGTGGTATCATGCAGAAGTTCACGCCGCCATACACGCCTCAGCTGAACGGAGTCGCCGAGCGCATGAACCGGACGTTGGTGGAGTGTGCGCGTTGCATGCTGGAACATGCTGGATTGCCCAAGACGTATTGGGGTGAAGCTGTCGTGACAGCTACGTTCCTCCGTAATCGGTGTCCGACGCGTGCCATCAACCACGACAAGTCGCCGCACCAGGTTTGGACAGGCAAGAAACCGCTGCTAGCGAACCTCAAGGTGTTCGGTTGCCACGCGTACGTGCACGTGCCGAAGGAGAAGCGCACCAAGTTTGACGCTCGGTCGGTGCGCTGTCGGTTCCTGGGATACTCGGAGCATGAGAAAGCGTACCGTTTCGAAGAGACCAAGGGCGGTCGCGTGCTGGTGAGCCGCGACGCGCAGTTTATGGAAGACGTCTTCGACAGTGGGAGACGTGACTACCATCAGAGGGAGGTGGTGGTCATTCAAGATGAAGAGACGACGGATCAAGATTCGTTGCAGTCGGATGAAGACGACAAAGAAGAAGAAGACGAAGAAGCAGCGCGGGACGAAGGTTTTGAACCAGGCAGCAAGCGACACCCGCGGACGCAGTCGGTGGAAGAAGCTGTGGAAGTTCCAAGTTATTGAGGGTTGCCGGGTTTTGGTACTGTGTACCAGTAACCGGTTAACCCGAACCGGTCCAACACGATCCCGCGATGTTTACGGTACGTTGTTTACGCCACCGATGATTAGACGAGTAGGATGATTGGACGAACACCGGTGAGTGATGGTTGATTAGATGCACTAGGTGATAGGACGCAGGGTCGCGTGTCTATAACAGTAGGGTGTAAGCTCCAACAATTCAATCACTTTTGAATCTTCATTCTACCCCTCAAGTGCCTTCGCTCCGGTCCCGCCGTCTGCGACGTCCCTCCCTCCGCTTCGTACAAGCTTCGTGTCCAAGATCCATACCTTTCATCAGGTTATGAGCCCAAGCACCATGTCCTCTGCCCAAGACGCCTCGACCAAGGTCTCCATTGACAAGTTCAACGGGGACAACTACGCGACGTGGAACCGCTACATGCGTGGCGTGTTCCTGACCAAGTCGACGTGGCATGTCGTGAACCGTGAGACGACGCCAAGCTACACGGACTCGCGGGCCAAGGACGACTACGTCAAGTTGAGCAACATCGCTTTCGGACTGATGCTGCTCCACATGGACGCGGACTACCACCATGTGGTCGACGACTGCGAGGAAGCGTGGGTTGCCTGGTCGCGCCTGAAGACGCTGTACGGTGGTTCGCAGAAGGCTGGACGCATCTACCTGAAGCGCCAACTCTTCAGCATGGAGATGTCGGAAGGCGGCAATGTGTTGCATCATTGCAACGAGGTCCTCAACATCAGCGCCAAGCTCAGCAGCATCGGTGCCAAGATGGAGGACGAGGACGTGGCGATCTGCTTGTTGCGCAGCCTCCCCAAGAGCTACGAGAACGTCGTGCTGAACTTGGAGATGAGCAGCGCTGAACTGCGGTCGCAAGACGTCGTGAAGGTGCTCACGAATGAGCACATCAAGAGACAAGGCGAGAAGACGGCGACGGTGAAGACGGAGAACGCGGCCAAGGCGTTCAACACCGACCGAGAGTCTCGCCAGTGTACGTACTGCGGAAAAGTGGGGCACACGATTGACAAGTGCTGGACCAAGCAGAAGGACGAGAACCGAGGGCCGAGACGCGGCGGCAACGGCCGTGGACGCGGGGCCAACAACATCCAGTGGAGAAACGACAGCAACGGCTACGACTACGACTACGATCGAGTAGCGTTCGCGGTTTCACTGGAATGTGGGGTTTCGACGGGCAAGAATGTGTCCGGGATGTGGGCGGTCGACAGCGGCGCAACGCACCACATCTGCAACGACAAGACCAAGTTCGTCCATTTGATTGAGCGGAACGAAGGCGAACTTTCGGTGGCCGACGGCAACAAGGCGGCCATCATGGGTGTGGGGACCATCGTGGAACAAGTGGTTCTGCCCATTGGCGACGAGCGCGAGATCGAGATCAAGAACGCGCTGTACGTGCCAAGCATGAGCAAGAATCTGCTTTCGGTACCGCAGATCAACAAAAGTGACAAGTTTCAAGTGGTGTTCGACGGCACCAAGATGCAGATTGCGCACAAAGGCTCCAAGCAAGTGGTGGCGACGGCAAACCTCATGGATGGACTCTACTGGCTTCAGACGCCTCAGCGATCGGCGAATGCGGCGACGAGTGGCAAGACTGTCGACCTGCACGCGCGCATGGGTCACGCTCCGGTTGAGGTGCTTCGCAAGATGGTCGACAATCACATGATCAAGGACGCGAAGGCACCTTTCAAGTCGAGCGGACCAAGTCTGTGTCGTGGTTGCCAGCAAGGTAAAATGGTCCAAAAACCATTCCCAAGCAACCGTGACAAGCGTCGCTACGACACATTTGAGCTGCTCCACTTCGACATCTGCGGACCCATGGAGGAAAACTCGCTTGGCGGCAGCAAGTACCTGCTACTGATCGTGGACGAAGCCAGTGGATGCATGAAGGGTTTCTGCTTAAGTGCCAAGTCGGAGAGCGAAGACTGCATCAAGACGTACATCATGAAGGTGCAGAAGCAGTTCGGCAAGAAGGTCAAGTTTGTGCGGCACGACGGAGCTCGTGAGTTTGCGACCAACTCGCTCAACGACTTCTACGAAGACGAAGGCATCGAGCAGCAAACCACGGTTCCGTACGCGCACCAGACGAACGGCACGGCAGAGCGAGCCATCCGAACTATCGTTACGATCGGCCGCAGCATGCTGCATCACGCTAAGCTGGACAAGTGTTTCTGGGCTGAGGCGGCCATGACTGCCATCTACGTGAAGAATCGTCTGCCGTCACCCAAGATCGAGCACAAGACTCCGTTCGAGATCGTTTACAACTCCAAGCCGAGTGTGAAGCACATGCGTGTGTTCGGCTGTCGGACGTACATTCTGACTCCGAAGGAGAAGCGGCTCAAGTGGGATCCCAAGGCTCGCGCTGGACTGTTCCTGGGTTACGAAGAAGTGTCCAAGGCGTATCGACTTTATGACATCGAGGCGGGGCAGGTGGTTATCAGTCGCGATGTCAACTTCGATGAGTCGACCTTTGGATTTTCACCGACGATTTCCGATGAAGATGTCGACGACCTGGACTTCGACTCGCTCGACATCGACAATGATGGTTTCCGCCAGACGGAGTACACGCAGGCAGGGAAGCGCAAGAGCCGCCCGAGTGACGAAGATGAAGCTGCCAGAAAACCGCGAGCTGTGCGTCATCGACCTGGACTGGAAGAAGCAAGTGCGCCGAACTACTCCCCTCCGCACCGAGCAGACGCAGACGAAGAAGAAAAGTCTGGAGACCAAGATGAAGAATCGACTCCACCGGTTTTTTGGCGTGCAAGTGCCAATGCCGTCGAAGCAGGCGATCTATCGGAGCCGACGACATTCCAAGAAGCGGTGAACGGCCCCGACCAAGTGCACTGGCGCAAGGCGATTCGTGCTGAGCTCGAATCGATGCGACTTCGTGGTGTGTTTCGTGCTGCCAAGTTGCCTAACGGACAACGCGCCATCGGCACCAAGTGGGTGTTCAAGATCAAGCGCAAAGCGGACGGATCGATCGAGAAGTACAAGGCGCGCCTCGTGGCCAAGGGGTTCAAGCAGAAGTACGGCATCGACTACACCGAGACGTTCTCGCCCGTGGTCAAGTACGTGACGCTGCGCATGATCATCGCGATTACCAAGTATTTTGACTGGCCCCTCGACCAACTCGACGTGGTGACAGCTTTCCTGTACGGGATAATGAAAGAACTGGTGTTCTGCGCGGTCCCCGAAGGTGTTGATCTCGACGGTGACTTCGACTGCCTGGAATTGGTGAAGGCGATCTACGGTCTCAAGCAAGCTTCGCGCGTGTGGAACGAGACCTTCGACGAGTTCGTGTGCTCCATCGGCTTTCAAGTATCGGCGTTCGACCCGTGCCTCTACATCAAGATCGTTGACGGTCACTGCGTGCTAGTGCTGGTCTACGTGGATGACGTGCTGATTACCGGAAGTTCACCCGAACTGATCTCACGCACGAAGACCGACCTCAAGACACGCTTCGAGATGACCGACAGCGGCAAGTGCGCGTTCGTTCTTGGGATCGAATTGGTGGACGGCCCGGACGGCAGCGTGACGATGTGTCAGCGCCGCTATGTGGATGACATTCTCAAGCGTTTTGGTATGGACGAGTGCAAGGCCGTGGTGAGTCCCGTCGACATAAGCACTCGACTGATTTCAAGTGACGCAGCGACTAAGGTGAACGCTCCGTTTCGCGAAGCTGTTGGTGCTCTGATGCACTTGATGACTGCCACGCGCCCGGACATCGCGTACGCCGTTGGCTATGCGTCGCGCTTCATGGAGAACCCTCAAGAAGAACACTGGGTTGCGGTCAAGCGTATCTTTCGCTACCTGCAAGGCACCAAGACGCATGGGATCTGCTTCAAGCCGGGTGACAACATCGACTTTCGCGGGTACTCGGACGCGGACTGGGCTGGCGACCTCGCGGACCGCAAGTCGACTTCCGGCTACACGTTCATGCTAATGGGTGCACCAGTGAGCTGGGGAAGCAAGAAGCAGTCAAGTGTTTCGCTGTCTACGAGTGAGGCGGAGTACATCGCACTCAGTCTGGCGATCCAAGAAGGCAAGTGGATTCATCGCCTGTTGTGCGAGATTTTGACGGCAGCGAACAAATCGGGGCCAGAGCTCAAGATCCTCGAAGACAACCAGTCGTGCATCAAGATGACGAAGAACCCAGTGAACCATGGTCGCGCCAAGCACATCGACATCAAGTACCATCACATCCGTGATGAGGTCAAGCGCGGCGAAGTCAAGCTCGAGTACTGCGAGACTTCTATCATGCTGGCGGACATCATGACCAAGGCACTGCCAGGACCGCGCCACACGGATCTGACGGCGTCCCTCGGAATCCACGCGTGTTCGCATTGAGGGGGCGTATTGAGGGTTGCCGGGTTTTGGTACTGTGTACCAGTAACCGGTTAACCCGAACCGGTCCAACACGATCCCGCGATGTTTACGGTACGTTGTTTACGCCACCGATGATTAGACGAGTAGGATGATTGGACGAACACTGGTGAGTGATGGTTGATTAGATGCACTAGGTGATAGGACGCAGGGTCACGTGTCTATAACAGTAGGGTGTAAGCTCCAACAATTCAATCACTTTCGAATCTTCATTCTACCCCTCAAGTGCCTTCGCTCCGGTCCCGCCGTCTGCGACGTCCCTCCCTCCGCTTCGTACAAGCTTCGTGTCCAAGATCCATACCTTTCATCACAAGTGCCAAGCGGCAGAGTCGACACCTGACTCTGGACGAGATGTCGGCTGCGGCTCAAGAAAGTCAAGACTTCGAAGCTGCATACGTCGTGAATTCAGTGGGAGAAATGCCGACCACGTTCAAGTCGGCGATGGAATCCAGCGACGCAGTCAAGTGGAAGGAGGCGTGTGACTCGGAGGTCGAGTCGCTCCGCAAGAACGAGACGTGGATCCTCGTGCCGCTGCCAAAAGGACGCAAGGCAATCGGCAACCGATGGGTGTTCCGTGTGAAGGAGAACCAGGCTGGAGAGATCGAACGGTTCAAGGCGCGACTGGTGGCCAAGGGATTTTCGCAGAAGTACGGCATCGACTACGACGAGACTTTCGCGCCAGTGGCCAAGTTCACGTCGATCAGGATCCTGCTCAGTCTGGCGGCCAAGTACAATCTCATGGTGCACCAGATGGATGTCAAGACAGCTTTCCTGAACGGTTTGTTAGACGAAGACATCTACATGGCACAGCCGGACGGCTACAGCGATGAAAAGCACCCGGACTATGTCTGTCAGCTCAAGCGGTCTCTTTACGGTTTGAAGCAGTCGCCGCGGATGTGGAACAAGACCATCGACGACCTCATGCTCAAGCTAGGGTTCAAGAAGTGCGAGTCTGACCACTGCATCTACTTCAAGCGTGACGACCAAGACATGATCTTCGTGGCGCTATATGTCGACGACCTGATCCTCGCAAGTAACAACGACAAGCTGCTCAAGTCGACGAAGAAGGCGCTCAGTGACCGTTTCGAGATGACGGACCTGGGCCAGCTCAAGTACTTCCTCGGCATGGAAATCGATCAAGATGTGACGACAGGGAAGGTGTCGATGCGGCAAACCAAGTTTGCGAAAGACATTCTGGAGAAGTTCAACATGGAGAAGAGCAACCCTGTTAAGACGCCACAGGATCCGGGCCTCAAGCTGACCAAGGCCATGTGCGAGGGCGGCTGCAAGCACGACGAGACCATGGTAAACGTGCCATACCGGAACGCTGTGGGATGCCTCATGTATCTCATGGTAGGCACACGCCCGGACCTCGCAGCAGCAGTGGGAGTTCTCAGCCAGTTTGCAGCAGACCCATGTCCGACACACTGGCAGGCGCTCAAGAGGGTCTTCAGGTACATTCAAGGCACGAAGACGCACGGCATCGAGTTTCAAGCGAGCTGCGACGACGGACCCCAAGGCTATTCAGATGCCGACTGGGCTGGAGACATCGAGTCAAGAAGAAGTACAAGTGGCTACGCGTTCATGATGAATGGCGGATGCATCAGCTGGAGGAGCAAGAAGCAGCGGACAGTGGCGCTGTCTTCGACGGAAGCTGAGTACATGGCCCTATCGGAGGCGACACAAGAGGCGGTGTGGCTCAAGGTGTTCCTGTGCGAGCTCGGCGAGATGACAAGCGATGAAGCAATCAAGATCTACGAGGACAACCAAGGTTCCATCGCGTTGGCCAAGAATCCCGAATTCCACAAGCGCACCAAGCACATCGACATTCGCTACCATTTCGTGCGCGAGAAGGTGGAAGACGGTCAAGTGGTGCTGCAGTATGTTTCGACAACCGACATGCTGGCGGACATCATGACGAAGCCAATCTCTGCGACGCAGTTCAGTGTGCTCCGGAGCAAACTCGGCATCGAAGCGCTGAAGGCTGTCGAGTCGAGTGGGAGTGTTGTCAAGGAGACGTCTCGACCAGCTGCTGTATACCGGTAGGATACCGGTATGACCTTCACTCAGTGGCATCGCAATCATCCTGTGATTACGAGACGAAGATTACGTCACGGTGTTTATGGGACGGTGTTTACGCCACGGACGATTACGCCATGGGTGGGTACAAGGTTGTGGGTACATGATGGGCTCTACGTGGCACTCCCTGATTGGCTGAAGTAACTCAGTATCCAGTAGAGAATCCAGTAGAGTGTACCCAGTAGGTAGAACTGTAGGCTTAGAGGTAGCAAGGAGTTTGCGAACTAAGGACCTAAATCAATCACTTTGCATTTTGCCATCAAGTGACCAAGCCTTTTGGTTATGAGCCCAAGCCCCGTCTTCCCTGACCAAGACCCCGACTACGCCTTCGCCATGGACGCCACTTCGACTACCGCCCGCATTAACAAGTTCGACGGAACTAACTTCCACACGTGGAAGTTCAAGATGCAGATGGTGCTCGAGGAGCGCGAACTGTGGGAAGTGACAAGTGGGGAAGTGAAGCTGGAGCACTGCCAGACTGCGGCGGATCAAGCGCTCTTTCGGAAGAAGTCGCGCAAGGCGCTGGCGATGATCTGTCTCGCGATGGAGGATTCGCAGCTGCCGCTGGTTCGCTCGGCGAGTGGCGCGCATGATGCATGGTCAAGACTGGAAGGACACTTCGAGAAGAAGAGTTTGGCCAACAAGCTCTTTCTTCGTCGACGTTTCTTCACGACGATGATGGACGAAGGTGATGATGTGCTGGAGCACATCAACAAGATCAAGACGCTGGCGGAGCAGCTCGACGCAGTGGGCGCTCCGGTCAGCGAGGACGACTTGGTGATCACGCTTTTGGGAAGTCTGAGCGAGTCGTACCAGTTCCTGATCACGGCGTTGGAGTCGAGAGCCGACTCACTGTCGTGGGAACTCGTGACGTCTCGGCTGCTGCATGAGGACATGAAGCGCAAGGAACAAGGTGGCGGTACGGACGGCACCGCGCACGGTCAAGGTCAAGCGTTCATGACAAGCGACAACAAGCGCAAGGGTCGGCAGGCGCAGAAGACTAGTGCCTGTCACTACTGTGGCGAGCACGGACATTGGATCGCCAAGTGTCCGATGCGAATCCGCGAGAACGCGGAGCGGCAGAGGCCGCAACGAGCGAATGTCGCGCAGAGTGAAGATGACTCTGGCGACTTCCTCTTCTCGGTTGGTGGTAACACGGGTGCCTCCAAGTCGAATGGAGTGTGGCTGGTCGACTCGGGTGCGACGCAGCACATGACGTACTCGAAGGAGTACATGAAGAACTACAAGAAGATCTCTCCGGTGGACGTGCATCTCGCGGACGACGGTGTGGTTCAGGCTGTAAGGACCGGCGACATTGTGATGTCGATGAAGACCCCGCGCGGCATGAAGAAGGGTGTACTCACGAACGTGTGGCACATTCCGAAGCTGTCGCGTAACTTGTTTTCGGTTGGTCGGTTCACTAAGGACGTCGGGCCAGTTATCTTCGAGAGCGACGGGTGCTTCGCTGAAACGAAGAGTCTCAAGTGGAAGCTCGGCGCTCGTGAGGGCAAAGGACTGTTCAAGCTGTGCATGACTCCGATGATGCCTGACGAGGCCAATGCGGCAAGTTCGAAGGATCGCCAAGGGGACACCACGTCGTACCTCTGGCACCTTCGACTTGGTCACATCGGCCATGGCGGTCTAGACGCCATCGTCAAGAAGGGCTACGGTGTTGGTATCGATATGGCGTCGGTGAAGCAGTGGGAGTTATGCGACGGATGCTCACTCGGCAAGCAAACGCGAGTAAGCTACATGAAGACGTCGCCAAACCGTGCCAAGCAAGTGCTAGAAGTCGTACACAGTGATGTATGCGGTCCCATGCAGACGCCGACCTTTGGAGGCAAGCGCTATTTTGTCACGTTTATCGATGACAAGTCGCACTTCTGTGTGGTGTACTTGCTGCGCAACAAGTCCGAGGTGGCCGACAAGTTCGCGCAATTCGTCGCGTTAGCTGAGACCCAGACTGGCAAGCGCGTGAAAATGCTGCGGAGCGACAACGGCGGCGAGTACACTTCGGGTGAGATGGCCAAGTTCTGTGCGGACCGTGGTATCATGCAGAAGTTCACGCCGCCATACACGCCTCAGCTGAACGGAGTCGCCGAGCGCATGAACCGGACGTTGGTGGAGTGTGCGCGTTGCATGCTGGAACATGCTGGATTGCCCAAGACGTATTGGGGTGAAGCTGTCGTGACAGCTACGTTCCTCCGTAATCGGTGTCCGACGCGTGCCATCAACCACGACAAGTCGCCGCACCAGGTTTGGACAGGCAAGAAACCGCTGCTAGCGAACCTCAAGGTGTTCGGTTGCCACGCGTACGTGCACGTGCCGAAGGAGAAGCGTACCAAGTTTGACGCTCGGTCGGTGCGCTGTCGGTTCCTGGGATACTCGGAGCATGAGAAAGCGTACCGTTTCGAAGAGACCAAGAGCGGTCGCGTGCTGGTGAGCCGCGACGCGCAGTTTATGGAAGACGTCTTCGACAGTGGGAGACGTGACTACCATCAGAGGGAGGTGGTGGTCATTCAAGATGAAGAGACGACGGATCAAGATTCGTTGCAGTCGGATGAAGACGACAAAGAAGAAGAAGACGAAGAAGCAGCGCGGGACGAAGGTTTTGAACCAGGCAGCAAGCGACACCCGCGGACGCAGTCGCTGGAAGAAGCTGTGGAAGTTCCAAGTGCCAAGCGGCAGAGTCGACACCTGACTCTGGACGAGATGTCGGCTGCGGCTCAAGAAAGTCAAGACTTCGAAGCTGCATACGTCGTGAATTCAGTGGGAGAAATGCCGACCACGTTCAAGTCGGCGATGGAATCCAGCGACGCAGTCAAGTGGAAGGAGGCGTGTGACTCGGAGGTCGAGTCGCTCCGCAAGAACGAGACGTGGATCCTCGTGCCGCTGCCAAAAGGACGCAAGGCAATCGGCAACCGATGGGTGTTCCGTGTGAAGGAGAACCAGGCTGGAGAGATCGAACGGTTCAAGGCGCGACTGGTGGCCAAGGGATTTTCGCAGAAGTACGGCATCGACTACGACGAGACTTTCGCGCCAGTGGCCAAGTTCACGTCGATCAGGATCCTGCTCAGTCTGGCGGCCAAGTACAATCTCATGGTGCACCAGATGGATGTCAAGACAGCTTTCCTGAACGGTTTGTTAGACGAAGACATCTACATGGCACAGCCGGACGGCTACAGCGATGAAAAGCACCCGGACTATGTCTGTCAGCTCAAGCGGTCTCTTTACGGTTTGAAGCAGTCGCCGCGGATGTGGAACAAGACCATCGACGACCTCATGCTCAAGCTAGGGTTCAAGAAGTGCGAGTCTGACCACTGCATCTACTTCAAGCGTGACGACCAAGACATGATCTTCGTGGCGCTATATGTCGACGACCTGATCCTCGCAAGTAACAACGACAAGCTGCTCAAGTCGACGAAGAAGGCGCTCAGTGACCGTTTCGAGATGACGGACCTGGGCCAGCTCAAGTACTTCCTCGGCATGGAAATCGATCAAGATGTGACGACAGGGAAGGTGTCGATGCGGCAAACCAAGTTTGCGAAAGACATTCTGGAGAAGTTCAACATGGAGAAGAGCAACCCTGTTAAGACGCCACAGGATCCGGGCCTCAAGCTGACCAAGGCCATGTGCGAGGGCGGCTGCAAGCACGACGAGACCATGGTAAACGTGCCATACCGGAACGCTGTGGGATGCCTCATGTATCTCATGGTAGGCACACGCCCGGACCTCGCAGCAGCAGTGGGAGTTCTCAGCCAGTTTGCAGCAGACCCATGTCCGACACACTGGCAGGCGCTCAAGAGGGTCTTCAGGTACATTCAAGGCACGAAGACGCACGGCATCGAGTTTCAAGCGAGCTGCGACGACGGACCCCAAGGCTATTCAGATGCCGACTGGGCTGGAGACATCGAGTCAAGAAGAAGTACAAGTGGCTACGCGTTCATGATGAATGGCGGATGCATCAGCTGGAGGAGCAAGAAGCAGCGGACAGTGGCGCTGTCTTCGACGGAAGCTGAGTACATGGCGCTATCGGAGGCGACACAAGAGGCGGTGTGGCTTAAGGTGTTCCTGTGCGAGCTCGGCGAGATGACAAGCGATGAAGCAATCAAGATCTACGAGGACAACCAAGGTTCCATCGTGTTGGCCAAGAATCCCGAATTCCACAAGCGCACCAAGCACATCGACATTCGCTACCATTTCGTGCGCGAGAAGGTGGAAGACGGTCAAGTGGTGCTGCAGTATGTTTCGACAACCGACATGCTGGCGGACATCATGACGAAGCCAATCTCTGCGACGCAGTTCAGTGTGCTCCGGGGCAAACTCGGCATCGAAGCGCTGAAGGCTGTCGAGTCGAGTGGGAGTGTTGTCAAGGAGACGTCTCGACCAGCTGCTGTATACCGGTAGGATACCGGTATGACCTTCACTCAGTGGCATCGCAATCATCCTGTGATTACGAGACGAAGATTACGTCACGGTGTTTATGGGACGGTGTTTACGCCACGGACGATTACGCCATGGGTGGGTACAAGGTTGTGGGTACATGATGGGCTCTACGTGGCACTCCCTGATTGGCTGAAGTAACTCAGTATCCAGTAGAGAATCCAGTAGAGTGTACCCAGTAGGTAGAACTGTAGGCTTAGAGGTAGCAAGGAGTTTGCGAACTAAGGACCTAAATCAATCACTTTGCATTTTGCCATCAAGTGACCAAGCCTTTTGTTTCGTGCTGCCAAGTTGCCTAACGGACAACGCGCCATCGGCACCAAGTGGGTGTTCAAGATCAAGCGCAAAGCGGACGGATCGATCGAGAAGTACAAGGCGCGCCTCGTGGCCAAGGGGTTCAAGCAGAAGTACGGCATCGACTACACCGAGACGTTCTCGCCCGTGGTCAAGTACGTGACGCTGCGCATGATCATCGCGATTGCCAAGTATTTTGACTGGCCCCTCGACCAACTCGACGTGGTGACAGCTTTCCTGTACGGGATAATGAAAGAACTGGTGTTCTGCGCGGTCCCCGAAGGTGTTGATCTCGACGGTGACTTCGACTGCCTGGAATTGGTGAAGGCGATCTACGGTCTCAAGCAAGCTTCGCGTGTGTGGAACGAGACCTTCGACGAGTTCGTGTGCTCCATCGGCTTTCAAGTATCGGCGTTCGACCCATGCCTCTACATCAAGATCGTTGACGGTCACTGCGTGCTAGTGCTGGTCTACGTGGATGACGTGCTGATTACCGGAAGTTCACCCGAACTGATCTCACGCACGAAGACCGACCTCAAGACACGCTTCGAGATGACCGACAGCGGCAAGTGCGCGTTCGTTCTTGGGATCGAATTGGTGGACTCACCACGGCCTTGCACTCGTCCATACCAAAACGCTTGAGAATGTCATCCACATAGCGGCGCTGACACATCGTCACGCTGCCGTCCGGGCCGTCCACCAATTCGATCCCAAGAACGAACGCGCACTTGCCGCTGTCGGTCATCTCGAAGCGTGTCTTGAGGTCGGTCTTCGTGCGTGAGATCAGTTCGGGTGAACTTCCGGTAATCAGCACGTCATCCACGTAGACCAGCACTAGCACGCAGTGACCGTCAACGATCTTGATGTAGAGGCACGGGTCGAACGCCGATACTTGAAAGCCGATGGAGCACACGAACTCGTCGAAGGTCTCGTTCCACACGCGCGAAGCTTGCTTGAGACCGTAGATCGCCTTCACCAATTCCAGGCAGTCGAAGTCACCGTCGAGATCAACACCTTCGGGGACCGCGCAGAACACCAGTTCTTTCATTATCCCGTACAGGAAAGCTGTCACCACGTCGAGTTGGTCGAGGGGCCAGTCAAAATACTTGGTAATCGCGATGATCATGCGCAGCGTCACGTACTTGACCACGGGCGAGAACGTCTCGGTGTAGTCGATGCCGTACTTCTGCTTGAACCCCTTGGCCACGAGGCGCGCCTTGTACTTCTCGATCGATCCGTCCGCTTTGCGCTTGATCTTGAACACCCACTTGGTGCCGATGGCGCGTTGTCCGTTAGGCAACTTGGCAGCACGAAACACACCACGAAGTCGCATCGATTCGAGCTCAGCACGAATCGCCTTGCGCCAGTGCACTTGGTCGGGGCCGTTCACCGCTTCTTGGAATGTCGTCGGCTCCGATAGATCGCCTGCTTCGACGGCATTGGCACTTGCACGCCAAAAAACCGGTGGAGTCGATTCTTCATCTTGGTCTCCAGACTTTTCTTCTTCGTCTGCGTCTGCTCGGTGCGGAGGGGAGTAGTTCGGCGCACTTGCTTCTTCCAGTCCAGGTCGATGACGCACAGCTCGCGGTTTTCTGGCAGCTTCATCTTCGTCACTCGGGCGGCTCTTGCGCTTCCCTGCCTGCGTGTACTCCGTCTGGCGTGGACCATCATCGTCGATGTCGAGCGAGTCGAAGTCCAGGTCGTCGACATTTTCATCGGAAATCGTCGGTCAACATCCAAAGGTCGACTCATCGAAGTTGACATCGCGACTGATGACCACCTGCCCCGCCTCGATGTCATAAAGTCGATACGCCTTGGACACTTCTTCGTAACCCAGAAACAATCCGGCGCGAGCCTTGGGATCCCACTTGAGTCGCTTCTCCTTCGGAGTCAGGATGTACGTCCGACAGCCGAAAACACGCATGTGCTGTTGTCAAGGAGACGCCTCGAGCAGCTGCTGTATACCGGTAGGATACCGGTATGACCTTCACTCAGTGGCACCTCAATCACTCCGGCGATTACGGGACGATGATTACGATGCACGTGGGTACAAGATTGTGGGTACAAGATGGGCATCGACGTGGCGCTCTGCGATTGGCTGAAGTAACTCAGTATCCAGTAGAGAATCCAGTAGAGTGTACCCAGTAGGTAGAACTGTAGGCTTAGAGGTAGCAAGGAGTTTGCGAACTAAGGACCTAAATCAATCACTTTGCATTTTGCCATTAAGTGACCAAGCCTTTTGGTTATGAGCCCAAGCCCCGCCTTCTCTGAAGACCCCGACTACGCCTTCGCCATGGACGCCACGCCGCCTTCTGCCTTCCGCATCAACAAGTTCGACGGAGCTAACTTCCACACGTGGAAGTTCAAGATGCAGATGGTGCTCGAGGAGCGCGAACTGTGGGAAGTGACAAGTGGGGAAGTGAAGCTGGAGCACTGCCAGACTGCGGCGGATCAAGCGCTCTTTCGGAAGAAGTCGCGCAAGGCGCTGGCGATGATCTGTCTCGCGATGGAGGATTCGCAGCTGCCGCTGGTTCGCTCGGCGAGTGGCGCGCATGATGCATGGTCAAGACTGGAAGGACACTTCGAGAAGAAGAGTTTGGCCAACAAGCTCTTTCTTCGTCGACGTTTCTTCACGCTCATGATGGAGGAAGGTGATGATGTGCTTCAACACATCAACAAGCTCAAGACTCTGGCGGAACAGCTCGACGCGGTCGGCGCTCCGGTCAGCGAGGACGACTTGGTGATCACGCTTCTCGGGAGCCTGAGCGAGTCGTATCAGTTCCTGATCACGGCGTTGGAGTCAAGATCCGACACGCTGACGTGGGAGCTGGTGACGTCTCGGCTGCTACATGAAGACATGAAGCGCAAGGAGCAGGGTGGCGATGGAGATGGCGCCGCGCCTGGCCAGGCGTTCATGATGAGGGACAACAAGCATAAGGGCCGACCGTCGAAGAAGAACGGTGCGTGCCACAACTGCGGCAAGCATGGACATTGGATCGCGGAGTGTCCCTCGCGGATCCATGACAACACGGAACGGCAGCGCTCGCAGCGTGCCAACGTCGCGCGTGAGGACGACTCCGGCGACTATCTCTTCTTCGTCGACGGCGATGGCGATGCGGCCATGGCAGCGTCGGCGAGTGGCACATGGCTGGTCGACTCGGGTGCGACGCAGCACATGGCGCACTCCAAGAAGTTCATGAGAAACTACAAGGCTTTCACTCCGGTCGACGTGCGTCTCGCAGACGACGGTGTGGTTCAAGCGATCGGCAGCGGCGACATTGTGATGGAGATGAAGACGCCTCGTGGCATCAAGAAGGGTGTGCTCACGAACGTGTGGCACATTCCCAAGCTAACGCGCAACCTCTTCTCGATCGGGCGCTTCACCAAGGACGTCGGATCAGTGACCTTCGACAGCGACGGATGCTTCATCGCGCTGAATGGGATGAAGTGCACGATAGGTGCGCGTGACGGCAAGCTGTTCAAGCTGTGCATGACGCCCGTGCGCCTGGACGAAGCGAATTCGGCGAGTCCGAACGGGAGCCAAGGGGACACCAAGTCGTACCTCTGGCACCTTCGACTAGGCCACATCGGTCACGCTGGGCTCGACGCCATCGTCAAGAAGAAGCTCAGCGTCGGCATTGACCTCGGGTCCGCGAGCAAGTGGGAGACGTGCGACGGATGCGCGCTCGGCAAGCAGACGCGATTGAGTTTCGAATCGACATCGCCCAAGCGTGCCAATGAACTACTGGAGGTAGTGCACAGTGACGTATGCGGGCCCATGCGCACGCCGACGTTTGGCGGCAAGCGCTACTTCGTCACCTTTTTATCGACGACAAGTCGCGCTACTGCGTGGTGTACCTGGTAAAGAACAAGTGGGAGGTGGCCGACAAGTTCGCGCACTTTGTGGCGTTTGCGGAGACACAGACCGGCAAGCGCGTCAAGGAGCTTCGCAGTGACAACGGTGGTGAGTACAAATCCGACAAAATGGCCAAGTTTTGCAGCAAGCGCGGCATCGTGCAAAAGTTCACGCCGCCATACACGCCGCAGCTCAACGGAATCGCGGAGCGCATGAACCGGACGCTAGTTGAATGCGCGCGGTGCATGCTGGAGCACGCGAGTCTGTCCAAGGCATACTGGGGCGAAGCAGTCATGACGGCTATGTTCCTGCGCAACCGCTGTCCGACACATGCGCTTGACAACGATAAGTCTCCGTACGAGTTGTGGACTGCCAAGAAACCATTGCTGGCCAACCTCAAAGTCTTCGGTTGCCACGCCTACGTGCATGTGGCGAAAGAGAAGCGAACCAAGCTGGGTGCGCGATCGGTGCGATGCAGGTTCCTGGGGTACTCGGACCACGAGAAAGCGTATCGGTTCGAGGAGATCGAGAGTGGTCGCGTGCTGGTGAGCCGCGATGCACAGTTCATGGAAGACGTCTTCGACGGTGGAAGACGCGACTACAAACCCAAGGAGGCGCTGGTGGACCTTCAAGATGCGGAAGAAGGCACCACGGACAAAGATGAACAGTCGGCATTGGACGACGAAGATGAAGAGACTGCGCGAGGTGATGAATTCTTGCCCGGCAGCAAGAGACACCCGCGGACACAGTCGCTGGAGGAAGCGGTGGAGACCCCGAGTGCCAAGCGATACGCGTCAGAGAATCGACGCCAAGGCCTGGATGAGATGTCTGCCATGGCTCGAGACAACGACAAGAGCTTCGAGGCGGCGTACGTCGTGGATTCAGTGGGAGAAGTGCCGACCACGTTCAAGTCGGCGATGGATCCAGCGACGCACGCAAATGGAAGGAGGCCTGCGACTCGGAGTACGACTCGCTGCGCAAGAACGACACATGGGACGTGGTACCGCTGCCCAAGGGACGCAAGGCCATCGGCTGTCGATGGGTCTTTCGCGTGAAGGAGAACCAAGCCGGCGAGATCGAACGATACAAGGCGCGCCTGGTGGCTAAGGGCTTCTCGCAGAAGCACGGCATCGACTACGACGAGACCTTCGCGCCCGTGGCCAAGTTCACGTCCATCCGAATCGTGCTAGCGATGGCTGCCAAGTACGGGCTCAAGCTGCACCAGATGGACGTTAAGACAGCCTTTCTTAACGGCGTCCTGGATGAAGACATCTACATGCAGCAGCCGGACGGATACATAAGCGAAGGACGCCCGGATCATGTGTGCAAGCTCAAGCGCGCGCTCTACGGTCTCAAGCAGTCGCCGCGCATGTGGAACCACACCATCGACGACTTCATGCTCAAGCTGGACTTCGACAAGTGCGAGACCGACCACTGCGTCTACGTCAAGCGCAACGGCGACAGCATGGTGCTCGTGGTGCTGTACGTGGACGACCTGGTGATTGCGAGCAGTGATGACGACATGCTCAAGGCGACCAAGAGCGCACTAAGCAAGCGGTTCGAGATGACGGACCTAGGCGAGCTGAGCTACTTTCTCGGAATGGAGATCAAGCAAGACATCAAGGCTGGTGAGGTGACGATGCGGCAGACCAAGTTCGCGCGGAGCATCCTGAGCAAGTTCAGCATGGAGAACAGCAAGCCCGTGAAAACGCCGCAGGATCCCGGACTCAAGCTGACCAAGGCTATGTGCGACGGCGGGTGCAAGCATGATGACACCATGGCAGGCGTGCCTTACCGGAACGCCGTGGGCTGCCTCATGTACTTGATGGTGGGCACCCGACCGGATCTGGCTGCGGCAGTGGGCACACTGAGTCAGTTCGCTGCAGACCCATGCCCCACGCACTGGCAAGCACTCAAGCGTGTCCTCCGCTACATCCAAGGCACGGCGACGTACGGCATCGAGTTTCGCACCAAGGACCAAGACGGCGTCTGCGGCTACTCGGATGCGGACTGGGCGGGTGATGTGGAGTCGCGCCGCAGCACGAGCGGATACGCGTTCATAATGAGCGGTGGATGCGTGAGCTGGCGCAGCAAGAAGCAGAGGACGGTGGCACTATCGTCGACGGAAGCCGAGTACATGGCGCTATCGGAGGCAACACAGGAGGCTGTGTGGCTCAAGGCGTTTCTGTGCGAGATAGGCGAAACCACAGAGGGCAAGGCGATCAAGATCTACGAAGACAACCAAGGATCCATCGCGCTTGCCAAGAATCCCGAGTTTCACAAGCGTACCAAGCATATCGACATTCGCTACCACTTCGTGCGCGAGAAGGTCGAGGACGGAGAAGTGGTGCTCGAGTACTGTCCGACGCAAGACATGCTGGCGGACCTGATAACCAAGCCCATTTCAGCGGCGCAGTTCGACTGTCTCCGGAGCAAGCTCGGCATCGAAGCACCGAAGGCTATCGAGTCGAGTGGGAGTGTTGTCAAGGAGACGCCTCGAGCAGCTGCTGTATACCGGTAGGATACCGGTATGACCTTCACTCAGTGGCACCTCAATCACTCCGGCGATTACGGGACGATGATTACGATGCACGTGGGTACAAGATTGTGGGTACAAGATGGGCATCGACGTGGCGCTCTGCGATTGGCTGAAGTAACTCAGTATCCAGTAGAGAATCCAGTAGAGTGTACCCAGTAGGTAGAACTGTAGGCTTAGAGGTAGCAAGGAGTTTGCGAACTAAGGACCTAAATCAATCACTTTGCATTTTGCCATCAAGTGACCAAGCCTTTTTGTGCTTCACACTCGGCTTGGACTTGTAGACGATCTCGAACGGAGTCTTGTGCTCGATCTTGGGTGACGGCAGACGATTCTTCACGTAGATGGCAGTCATGGCCGCCTCAGCCCAGAAACACTTGTCCAGCTTGGCGTGGTGCAGCATGCTGCGGCCGATCGTGACGATAGTATTGAGGGTTGCCGGGTTTTGGTACTGTGTACCAGTAACCGGTTAACCCGAACCGGTCCAACACGATCCCGCGATGTTTACGGTACGTTGTTTACGCAACCGATGATTAGACGAGTAGGATGATTGGACGAGTGCGGAGTGTTGGTGATTGGATGCACCAAATGATTGGATGCAGGGCTGCATATCTATGTGGTAGACTAGGTAGTGTAAGCTCCGATAAATCAATCACTTTCGAATCTTCCTTCTTCAGCTCAAGTGGTGTTCACTCCGGTCCCCGCACCCAAGTGCAGAACTCCCTCCGCTCAACCCAAGCCTCGCTTCAAGACCTCAACACCTTTATCAGGTTATGAGCCCAAGCACCATGTCCTCTGCCCAAGACGTCTCGACCAAGGTCTCCATCGACAAGTTCAACGGAGACAACTACGCGACGTGGAACCGCTACATGCGTGGCGTGTTCCTGACCAAGTCGACGTGGCATGTGGTGAATCGGGAAACGTCTCCATCCTTTACGGACTCCCGGGCCAAGGACGAGTATGTCAAGTCGAGCAACATCGCTTTTGGACTGATGTTGCTTCACATGGACGCCGACTACCATCATGTGGTCGATGACTGCGAGGAAGCATGGATCGCGTGGACGCGCTTGAAGACGCTGTACGGTGGATCGCAGAAGGCTGGTCGCATCTACCTGAAGCGACAGCTCTTCAGCATGGAGATGTCGGAAGGCGGCAATGTGTTGCATCATTGCAATGATGTCCTGAACATCAGCGCCAAGCTCAGCAGCATCGGCGCCAAGATGGAGGACGAGGACGTGGCGATCTGCTTGCTGCGCAGTCTCCCCAAGAGCTACGAGAACGTCGTGCTGAACTTGGAGATGAGCAATGCAGAGCTGCGGTCGCAAGACGTTGTGAAGGTGCTCACGAACGAGCACATCAAGCGACAAGGCGAGAAGACGGCGACGGTGAAGACTGAGAACGCGGCCAAGGCGTTCAACACCGACCGTGAGCCTCGCCAATGCACGTACTGCGGAAAATTGGGGCATGTCATTGACAAGTGCTGGACCAAGCAGAAGGACGAGAACCGAGGGCCAAGACGCGGCGGCAACGGCAGTGGACGCGGGGCCAACAACATCCAGTGGAGAAACGACAGCGACGGCTACGACAACGACTACGATCGAGTGGCGTTCGCGGTTTCCCTGGAATGTGGAGTTTCGACGGACAAGAATGTGTCCGGGATGTGGGCGGTCGACAGCGGTGCCACGCACCATATTTGCAACGACAAGTCCAAGTTCGCCAATTTGATCGAGCGAAGTGAAGGCGAACTTTCGGTGGCCGATGGCAACAAGGCTGCCATCAAGGGTGTGGGGACCATCGTGGAAAGAGTGGTCCTGCCTAACGGCGACGAGCGCGAGATCGAGATCAAGAACGCGCTTTACGTGCCAAATATGAGCAAGAATCTGCTTTCAGTGCCGCAGATAAACAAGCATGGCAAGTTCCAAGTGGTATTTGACGGCACTGAGATGCACGTTTCGCGCAAGGACTCGAATCAAGTGGTGGCGACGGCGGATCTCGTGGACGGACTCTACTGGCTTCGCACACCTCAGCGATCGGCAAATGCGGCGACAAGTGGAAGGACGGTCGATTTGCACGCGCGTATGGGTCACGCTCCAGTCGAGGTTCTTCGCAAGATGGTCGACACCAAGATGATCAAGGACGCGAAAGCACCTTCCAAGTCGAGTGGACCAAGTGTGTGTCGTGGTTGCCAGCAAGGCAAAATGGTCCAAAAACCATTCCCAAGCAACCGTGACAAGCGTCGCTACGACACATTTGAGCTGCTCCACTTTGACATCTGCGGACCCATGGAGGAAAACTCGCTTGGCGGTAGCAAGTACCTGCTCCTGATCGTGGACGAAGCCAGCGGATGCATGAAGGGTTTCTGTCTGCGTGCCAAGTCGGAAAGTGAAGACTGCATCAAGACATACATCATGAAGGTGCAGACGCAGTTCGGCAAGAAGGTCAAGTTTGTGCGGCACGACGGAGCTCGTGAGTTTGCGACTAACTCGCTCAAGGATTTTTACGAAGACGAAGGCATCGAGCAGCAAACCACGGTTCCGTACGCGCACCAGACCAACGGCACGGCAGAGCGAGCCATCCGAACTATCGTCACGATCGGCCGCAGCATGTTGCATCACGCCAAGCTGGACAAGTGTTTCTGGGCTGAGGCGGCGATGACGGCCATCTATGTGAAGAACCGCCTGCCGTCACCCAAGATCGAGCACAAGACTCCGTTCGAGATCGTCTACAAGTCCAAGCCGAGTGTGAAGCACATGCGTGTTTTCGGCTGTCGGACGTACATCCTGACTCCGAAGGAGAAGCGACTCAAGTGGGATCCCAAGGCTCGCGCCGGATTGTTTCTGGGTTACGAAGAAGTGTCCAAGGCGTATCGACTTTATGACATCGAGGCGGGGCAGGTGGTCATCAGTCGCGATGTCAACTTCGATGAATCGACCTTTGGATTTTCACCGTCGATTTCTGATGAAGATGTCGACGACCTGGACTTCGACTCGCTCGACATCGACGATGATGGTCCGCGCCAGACGGAGTACAAACAGGCAGGGAAGCGCATGATAAAGGTGTTGAGGTCTTGAAGCGAGGCTTGGGTTGAGCGGAGGGAGTTCTGCACTTGGGTGCGGGGACCGGAGTGAAGACCACTTGAGCTGAAGAAGGAAGATTCGAAAGTGATTGATTTATCGGAGCTTACACTACCTAGTCTACCACATAGATATGCAGCCCTGCATCCAATCATTTGGTACATCCAATCATCAACACTCCGCACTCGTCCAATCATCCTACTCGTCTAATCATCGGTTGCGTAAACAACGTACCGTAAACATCGCGGGATCGTGTTGGACCGGTTCGGGTTAACCGGTTACTGGTACACAGTACCAAAACCTGGCAACCCTCAATACGCCCCCTCAATGCGAACACGCGTGGATTCCGAGGGACGCCGTCAGATCCGTGTGTCGCGGTCCTGGCAGTGCCTTGGTCATGATGTCCGCCAGCATGATAGAAGTCTCGCAGTACTCGAGCTTGACTTCGCCGCGCTTGACCTCATCACGGATGTAATGGTACTTGATGTCGATGTGCTTGGCGCGACCATGGTTCACTGGGTTCTTCGTCATCTTGATGCACGACTGGTTGTCTTCGCGGATCTTGAGCTCGGGTCCAGTCTCGTTGGCAGCCGCCAAAATCTCGCATAGCAGGCGATGAATTCACTTGCCTTCTTGGATCGCCAGACTGAGCGCGATGTATTCCGCCTCGCTCGTAGACAGCGAAACACTTGACTGCTTCTTGCTTCCCCAGCTCACTGGCGCACCCATCAGCATGAACGTGTAGCCGGAAGTCGACTTGCGGTCCGCGAGGTCGCCAGCCCAGTCCGCATCCGAATACCCACGAAAGTCGATCTTGTTGCCTGGCTTGAAACAGATTCCATGCGTCTTGGTGCCTTGTAGATAGCGAAAAATGCGCTTGACCGCAACCCAGTGTTCCTCTTGGGGGATCTCCATGAAGCGCGATACATAGCCTACTGCGTACGCGATATCCGGGCGAGTAGCAGTCATCAAGTGCATGAGGGCACCCACAGCTTCGCGAAACGGAGCGTTCACCTTGGTCGCTGCGTCACTTGGAACCAGTCGAGTGCTCATGTCTACCGGACTCACCACAGCCTTGCACTCGTCCATACCGAAACGCTTCAGGATATCATCCACATAACGCCGCTGGCACATCGTCACGCTGCCGTCCGGGCCATCCACCAGCTCGATTCCAAGGACGAACACACACTTGCCACTGTCAGTCATTTCGAAGCGTGTCTTGAGGTCGTTCTTCGTGCGTGAGATCAGCTCGGGTGAACTTCCGGTGACCAACACATCGTCCACGTAGACCAGCACGAGCACACAGTGGCCATCGACAACCTTGATGTAGAGGCACGGGTCGAAGGCTGAAACTTGAAAACCGATAGAACACACGAATTCGTCGAAGGTCTCGTTCCATACGCGCGAAGCTTGCTTGAGACCGTAAATCGCCTTCACCAATTCCAGGCAGTCGAAATCACCATCCAGCTCGACGCCTTCAGGAACCACGCAGAACACCAACTCCTTCATGACGCCGTACAGAAATGCCGTTACCACGTCGAGTTGGTCGAGGGGCCAGTCGAAATACTTGGCAATCGCGATGACCATGCGCAGCGTCACGTACTTGACCACGGGCGAGAACGTCTCCGTGTAGTCGATGCCGTACTTTTGCTTGAAACCCTTGGCCACCAGGCGCGCCTTGTACTTCTCGATCGATCCGTCGGCTTTGCGCTTAATCTTGAACACCCACTTGGTACCGATGGCGCTTTGTCCGCTGGGCAACTTGGCAGCACGAAACACACCACGAAGTCGCATCGACTTTAACTCAGCACGAATCGCCTTGCGCCAGTGCAATTGGTCCGGGCCGTTGACCGCTTCTTGGAATGTCGACGGCTCCGATAAGTCCACGGCTGCTTCGACCGCGTTGGCACTTGCACGCCAAAACACAGATGGAGTCGATTCTTCATCTTGGTCTCCAGACTTTTCTTCTTCATCTGCGTCTGTTCGGTGCGAAGGGGAGTCGTTCGGTGCACTTGCTTCTTCCAGTCCAGGTCGATGACGCACAGCGCGCGGTCTTCTGGCAGCTTCATCTTCGTCACTCGGGCGGCTCTTGCGCTTCCCTGCCTGTTTGTACTCCGTCTGGCGCGGACCATCATCGTCGATGTCGAGCGAGTCGAAGTCCAGGTCGTCGACATCTTCATCAGAAATCGACGGTGAAAATCCAAAGGTCGATTCATCGAAGTTGACATCGCGACTGATGACCACCTGCCCCGCCTCGATGTCATAAAGTCGATACGCCTTGGACACTTCTTCGTAACCCAGAAACAATCCGGCGCGAGCCTTGGGATCCCACTTGAGTCGCTTCTCCTTCGGAGTCAGGATGTACGTCCGACAGCCGAAAACACGCATGTGCTTCACACTCGGCTTGGACTTGTAGACGATCTCGAACGGAGTCTTGTGCTCGATCTTGGGTGACGGCAGGCGGTTCTTCACATAGATGGCCGTCATCGCCGCCTCAGCCCAGAAACACTTGTCCAGCTTGGCGTGATGCAACATGCTGCGGCCGATCGTGACGATAGTTCGGATGGCTCGCTCTGCCGTGCCGTTGGTCTGGTGCGCGTACGGAACCGTGGTTTGCTGCTCGATGCCTTCGTCTTCGTAAAAATCCTTGAGCGAGTTAGTCGCAAACTCACGAGCTCCGTCGTGCCGCACAAACTTGACCTTCTTGCCGAACTGCGTCTGCACCTTCATGATGTATGTCTTGATGCAGTCTTCACTTTCCGACTTGGCACGCAGACAGAAACCCTTCATGCATCCGCTGGCTTCGTCCACGATCAGGAGCAGGTACTTGCTACCGCCAAGCGAGTTTTCCTCCATGGGTCCGCAGATGTCAAAGTGGAGCAGCTCAAATGTGTCGTAGCGACGCTTGTCACGGTTGCTTGGGAATGGTTTTTGGACCATTTTGCCTTGCTGGCAACCACGACACACACTTGGTCCACTCGACTTGGAAGGTGCTTTCGCGTCCTTGATCATCTTGGTGTCGACCATCTTGCGAAGAACCTCGACTGGAGCGTGACCCATACGCGCGTGCAAATCGACCGTCCTTCCACTTGTCGCCGCATTTGCCGATCGCTGAGGTGTGCGAAGCCAGTAGAGTCCGTCCACGAGATCCGCCGTCGCCACCACTTGATTCGAGTCCTTGCGCGAAACGTGCATCTCAGTGCCGTCAAATACCACTTGGAACTTGCCATGCTTGTTTATCTGCGGCACTGAAAGCAGATTCTTGCTCATATTTGGCACGTAAAGCGCGTTCTTGATCTCGATCTCGCGCTCGTCGCCGTTAGGCAGGACCACTCTTTCCACGATGGTCCCCACACCCTTGATGGCAGCCTTGTTGCCATCGGCCACCGAAAGTTCGCCTTCACTTCGCTCGATCAAATTGGCGAACTTGGACTTGTCGTTGCAAATATGGTGCGTGGCACCGCTGTCGACCGCCCACATCCCGGACACATTCTTGTCCGTCGAAACTCCACATTCCAGGGAAACCGCGAACGCCACTCGATCGTAGTCGTTGTCGTAGCCGTCGCTGTCGTTTCTCCACTGGATGTTGTTGGCCCCGCGTCCACGGCCGTTGCCGCCGCGTCTTGGCCCTCGGTTCTCGTCCTTCTGCTTGGTCCAGCACTTGTCAATGACATGCCCCAATTTTCCGCAGTACGTGCATTGGCGAGGCTCACGGTCGGTGTTGAACGCCTTGGCCGCGTTCTCAGTCTTCACCGTCGCCGTCTTCTCGCCTTGTCGCTTGATGTGCTCGTTCGTGAGCACCTTCACAACGTCTTGCGACCGCAGCTCTGCATTGCTCATCTCCAAGTTCAGCACGACGTTCTCGTAGCTCTTGGGGAGACTGCGCAGCAAGCAGATCGCCACGTCCTCGTCCTCCATCTTGGCGCCGATGCTGCTGAGCTTGGCGCTGATGTTCAGGACATCATTGCAATGATGCAACACATTGCCGCCTTCCGACATCTCCATGCTGAAGAGCTGTCGCTTCAGGTAGATGCGACCAGCCTTCTGCGATCCACCGTACAGCGTCTTCAAGCGCGTCCACGCGATCCATGCTTCCTCGCAGTCATCGACCACATGATGGTAGTCGGCGTCCATGTGAAGCAACATCAGTCCAAAAGCGATGTTGCTCGACTTGACATACTCGTCCTTGGCCCGGGAGTCCGTAAAGGATGGAGACGTTTCCCGATTCACCACATGCCACGTCGACTTGGTCAGGAACACGCCACGCATGTAGCGGTTCCACGTCGCGTAGTTGTCTCCGTTGAACTTGTCGATGGAGACCTTGGTCGAGACGTCTTGGGCAGAGGACATGGTGCTTGGGCTCATAACCTGATAAAGGTGTTGAGGTCTTGAAGCGAGGCTTGGGTTGAGCGGAGGGAGTTCTGCACTTGGGTGCGGGGACCGGAGTGAAGACCACTTGAGCTGAAGAAGGAAGATTCGAAAGTGATTGATTTATCGGAGCTTACACTACCTAGTCTACCACATAGATATGCAGCCCTGCATCCAATCATTTGGTGCATCCAATCACCAACACTCCGCACTCGTCCAATCATCCTACTCGTCTAATCATCGGTTGCGTAAACAACGTACCGTAAACATCGCGGGATCATGTTGGACCGGTTCGGGTTAACCGGTTACTGGTACACAGTACCAAAACCTGGCAACCCTCAATAGCGCAAGAGCCGCCCGAGTGACGAAGATGAAGCTGCCAGAAGACCGCGCGCTGTGCGTCATCGACCTGGACTGGAAGAAGCAAGTGCACCGAACGACTCCCCTTCGCACCGAACAGACGCAGATGAAGAAGAAAAGTCTGGAGACCAAGATGAAGAATCGACTCCATCTGTGTTTGGCGTGCAAGTGTCAACGCGGTCGAAGCAGCCGTGGACTTATCGGAGCCGTCGACATTCCAAGAAGCGGTCAACGGCCCGGACCAACTGCACTGGCGCAAGGCGATTCGTGCTGAGTTAAAGTCGATGCGACTTCGTGGTGTGTTTCGTGCTGCCAAGTTGCCCAGCGGACAAAGCGCCATCGGTACCAAGTGGGTGTTCAAGATTAAGCGCAAAGCCGACGGATCGATCGAGAAGTACAAGGCGCGCCTGGTGGCCAAGGGTTTCAAGCAAAAGTACGGCATCGACTACACGGAGACGTTCTCGCCCGTGGTCAAGTACGTGACGCTGCGCATGGTCATCGCGATTGCCAAGTATTTCGACTGGCCCCTCGACCAACTCGACGTGGTAACGGCATTTCTGTACGGCGTCATGAAGGAGTTGGTGTTCTGCGTGGTTCCTGAAGGCGTCGAGCTGGATGGTGATTTCGACTGCCTGGAATTGGTGAAGGCGATTTACGGTCTCAAGCAAGCTTCGCGCGTATGGAACGAGACCTTCGACGAATTCGTGTGTTCTATCGGTTTTCAAGTTTCAGCCTTCGACCCGTGCCTCTACATCAAGGTTGTCGATGGCCACTGTGTGCTCGTGCTGGTCTACGTTGACGATGTGTTGGTCACCGGAAGTTCACCCGAGCTGATCTCACGCACGAAGAACGACCTCAAGACACGCTTCGAAATGACTGACAGTGGCAAGTGTGTGTTCGTCCTTGGAATCGAGCTGGTGGATGGCCCGGACGGCAGCGTGACGATGTGCCAGCGGCGTTATGTGGATGATATCCTGAAGCGTTTCGGTATGGACGAGTGCAAGGCTGTGGTGAGTCCGGTAGACATGAGCACTCGACTGGTTCCAAGTGACGCAGCGACCAAGGTGAACGCTCCGTTTCGCGAAGCTGTGGGTGCCCTCATGCACTTGATGACTGCTACTCGCCCGGATATCGCGTACGCAGTAGGCTATGTATCGCGCTTCATGGAGATCCCCCAAGAGGAACACTGGGTTGCGGTCAAGCGCATTTTTCGCTATCTACAAGGCACCAAGACGCATGGAATCTGTTTCAAGCCAGGCAACAAGATCGACTTTCGTGGGTATTCGGATGCGGACTGGGCTGGCGACCTCGCGGACCGCAAGTCGACTTCCGGCTACACGTTCATGCTGATGGGTGCGCCAGTGAGCTGGGGAAGCAAGAAGCAGTCAAGTGTTTCGCTGTCTACGAGCGAGGCGGAATACATCGCGCTCAGTCTGGCGATCCAAGAAGGCAAGTGGATTCATCGCCTGCTATGCGAGATTTTTGCGGCTGCCAACGAGACTGGACCCGAGCTCAAGATCCGCGAAGACAACCAGTCGTGCATCAAGATGACGAAGAACCCAGTGAACCATGGTCGCGCCAAGCACATCGACATCAAGTACCATTACATCCGTGATGAGGTCAAGCGCGGCGAAGTCAAGCTCGAGTACTGCGAGACTTCTATCATGCTGGCGGACATCATGACCAAGGCACTGCCAGGACCGCGACACACGGATCTGACGGCGTCCCTCGGAATCCACGCGTGTTCGCATTGAGGGGGCGTATTGAGGGTTGCCAGGTTTTGGTACTGTGTACCAGTAACCGGTTAACCCGAACCGGTCCAACACGATCCCGCGATGTTTACGGTACGTTGTTTACGCCACCGATGATTAGACGGGTAGGATGATTGGACGAACACCGGTGAGTGATGGTTGATTAGATGCACTAGGTGATAGGACGCAGGGTCACGTGTCTATAACAGTAGGGTGTAAGCTCCAACAATTCAATCACTTTCGAATCTTCATTCTACCCCTCAAGTGCCTTCGCTCCGGTCCCGCCGTCTGCGACGTCCCTCCCTCCGCTTCGTACAAGCTTCGTGTCCAAGATCCATACCTTTCATCAGGTTATGAGCCCAAGCACCATGTCCTCTGCCCAAGACGCCTCGACCAAGGTCTCCATTGACAAGTTCAACGGGGACAACTACGCGACGTGGAACCGCTACATGCGTGGCGTGTTCCTGACCAAGTCGACGTGGCATGTCGTGAACCGTAAGACGACGCCAAGCTACACAGACTCGCGGGTCAAGGACGACTACGTCAAGTTGAGCAACATCGCTTTCGGACTGATGCTGCTCCACATGGACGCGGACTACCACCATGTGGTCGACGACTGCGAGGAAGCGTGGGTTGCCTGGTCGCGCCTGAAGACGCTGTACGGTGGTTCGCAGAAGGCTGGTCGCATCTACCTGAAGCGCCAACTCTTCAGCATGGAGATGTCGGAAGGCGGCAATGTGTTGCATCATTGCAACGAGGTCCTCAACATCAGCGTCAAGCTCAGCAGCACGGTGCCAAGATGGAGGACGAGGACGTGGCGATCTGCTTGTTGCGCAGCCTCCCCAAGAGCTACGAGAACGTCGTGCTGAACTTGGAGATGAGCAGCGCTGAACTGCGGTCGCAAGACGTCGTGAAGGTGCTCACGAATGAGCACATCAAGAGACAAGGCGAGAAGACGGCGACGGTGAAGACGGAGAACACGGCCAAGGCGTTCAACACCGACCGAGAGTCTCGCCAGTGTACGTACTGCGGAAAAGTGGGGCACACGATTGACAAGTGCTGGACCAAGCAGAAGGACGAGAACCGAGGACCGAGACGCGGCGGCAACGGCCGTGGACGCGGGGCCAACAGCATCCAGTGGAGAAACGACAGCGACGGCTACGACTACGACTACGATCGAGTAGCGTTCGCGGTTTCACTGGAATGTGGGGTTTCGACGGGCAAGAATGTGTCCGGGATGTGGGCGGTCGACAGCGGCGCAACGCACCACATCTGCAACGACAAGACCAAGTTCGTCCATTTGATTGAGCGGAACGAAGGCGAACTTTCGGTGGCCGACGGCAACAAGGCGGCCATCATGGGTGTGGGGACCATCGTGGAACAAGTGGTTCTGCCCAATGGCGACGAGCGCGAGATCGAGATCAAGAACGCGCTGTACGTGCCAAGCATGAGCAAGAATCTGCTTTCGGTACCGCAGATCAACAAAAGTGACAAGTTTCAAGTGGTGTTCGACGGCACCAAGATGCAGATTGCGCACAAAGGCTCCAAGCAAGTGGTGGCGACGGCAAACCTCATGGATGGACTCTACTGGCTTCAGACGCCTCAGCGATCGGCGAATGCGGCGACGAGTGGCAAGACTGTCGACCTGCACGCGCGCATGGGTCACGCTCCGGTTGAGGTTCTTCGCAAGATGGTCGACAACCACATGATTAAGGACGCGAAGGCACCTTTCAAGTCGAGCGGACCAAGTCTGTGTCGTGGTTGCCAGCAAGGTAAAATGGTCCAAAAACCATTCCCAAGCAACCGTGACAAGCGTCGCTACGACACATTTGAGCTGCTCCACTTCGACATCTGCGGACCCATGGAGGAAAACTCGCTTGGCGGCAGCAAGTACCTGCTACTGATCGTGGACGAAGCCAGTGGATGCATGAAGGGTTTCTGCCTGCGTGTCAAGTCGGAGAGCGAAGACTGCATCAAGACGTACATCATGAAGGTGCAGAAGCAGTTCGGCAAGAAGGTCAAGTTTGTGCGGCACGACGGAGCTCGTGAGTTTGCGACCAACTCGCTCAACGACTTCTACGAAGACGAAGGCATCGAGCAGCAAACCACGGTTCCGTACGCGCACCAGACGAACGGCACGGCAGAGCGAGCCATCCGAACTATCGTTACGATCGGCCGCAGCATGCTGCATCACGCTAAGCTGGACAAGTGTTTCTGGGCTGAGGCGGCCATGACTGCCATCTACGTGAAGAATCGTCTGCCGTCACCCAAGATCGAGCACAAGACTCCGTTCGAGATCGTTTACAACTCCAAGCCGAGTGTGAAGCACATGCGTGTGTTCGGCTGTCGGACGTACATTCTGACTCCGAAGGAGAAGCGGCTCAAGTGGGATCCCAAGGCTCGCGCTGGACTGTTCCTGGGTTACGAAGAAGTGTCCAAGGCGTATCGACTTTATGACATCGAGGCGGGGCAGGTGGTCATCAGTCGCGATGTCAACTTCGATGAGTCGACCTTTGGATGTTCACCGACGATTTCCGATGAAGATGTCGACGACCTGGACTTCGACTCGCTCGACATCGACAATGATGGTTTCCGCCAGACGGAGTACACGCAGGCAGGGAAGCGCAAGAGCCGCCCGAGTGACGAAGATGAAGCTGCCAGAAAACCGCGAGCTGTGCGTCATCGACCTGGACTGGAAGAAGCAAGTGCGCCGAACTACTCCCCTCCGCACCGAGCAGACGCAGACGAAGAAGAAAAGTCTGGAGACCAAGATGAAGAATCGACTCCACCGGTTTTTTGGCGTGCAAGTGCCAATGCCGTCGAAGCAGGCGATCTATCGGAGCCGACGACATTCCAAGAAGCGGTGAACGGCCCCGACCAAGTGCACTGGCGCAAGGCGATTCGTGCTGAGCTCGAATCGATGCGACTTCGTGGTTGTTTCGTGCTGCCAAGTTGCCTAACGGACAACGCGCCATCGGCACCAAGTGGGTGTTCAAGATCAAGCGCAAAGCGGACGGATCGATCGAGAAGTACAAGGCGCGCCTCGTGGCCAAGGGGTTCAAGCAGAAGTACGGCATCGACTACACCGAGACGTTCTCGCCCGTGGTCAAGTACGTGACGCTGCGCATGATCATCGCGATTACCAAGTATTTTGACTGGCCCCTCGACCAACTCGACGTGGTGACAGCTTTCCTGTACGGGATAATGAAAGAACTGGTGTTCTGCGCGGTCCCCGAAGGTGTTGATCTCGACGGTGACTTCGACTGCCTGGAATTGGTGAAGGCGATCTACGGTCTCAAGCAAGCTTCGCGCGTGTGGAACGAGACCTTCGACGAGTTCGTGTGCTCCATCGGCTTTCAAGTATCGGCGTTCGACCCGTGCCTCTACATCAAGATCGTTGACGGTCACTGTGTGCTAGTGCTGGTCTACGTGGATGACGTGCTGATTACCGGAAGTTCACCCGAACTGATCTCACGCACGAAGACCGACCTCAAGACACGCTTCGAGATGACCGACAGCGGCAAGTGCGCGTTCGTTCTTGGGATCGAATTGGTGGACGGCCCGGACGGCAGCGTGACGATGTGTCAGCGCCGCTATGTGGATGACATTCTCAAGCGTTTTGGTGTGGACGAGTGCAAGGCCGTGGTGAGTCCCGTCGACATAAGCACTCGACTGATTTCAAGTGACGCAGCGACTAAGGTGAACGCTCCGTTTCGCGAAGCTGTTGGTGCTCTGATGCACTTGATGACTGCCACGCGCCCGGACATCGCGTACGCCGTTGGCTATGCGTCGCGCTTCATGGAGAACCCTCAAGAAGAACACTGGGTTGCGGTCAAGCGTATCTTTCGCTACCTGCAAGGCACCAAGACGCATGGGATCTGCTTCAAGCCGGGTGACAACATCGACTTTCGCGGGTACTCGGACGCGGACTGGGCTGGCGACCTCGCGGACCGCAAGTCGACTTCCGGCTACACGTTCATGCTAATGGGTGCACCAGTGAGCTGGGGAAGCAAGAAGCAGTCAAGTGTTTCGCTGTCTACGAGTGAGGCGGAGTACATCGCACTCAGTCTGGCGATCCAAGAAGGCAAGTGGATTCATCGCCTGTTGTGCGAGATTTTGACGGCAGCGAACAAATCGGGGCCAGAGCTCAAGATCCTCGAAGACAACCAGTCGTGCATCAAGATGACGAAGAACCCAGTGAACCATGGTCGCGCCAAGCACATCGACATCAAGTACCATCACATCCGTGATGAGGTCAAGCGCGGCGAAGTCAAGCTCGAGTACTGCGAGACTTCTATCATGCTGGCGGACATCATGACCAAGGCACTGCCAGGACCGCGACACACGGATCTGACGGCGTCCCTCGGAATCCACGCGTGTTCGCATTGAGGGGGCGTATTGAGGGTTGCCGGGTTTTGGTACTGTGTACCAGTAACCGGTTAACCCGAACCGGTCCAACACGATCCCGCGATGTTTACGGTACGTTGTTTACGCCACCGATGATTAGACGAGTAGGATGATTGGACGAACACCGGTGAGTGATGGTTGATTAGATGCACTAGGTGATAGGACGCAGGGTCGCGTGTCTATAACAGTAGGGTGTAAGCTCCAACAATTCAATCACTTTCGAATCTTCATTCTACCCCTCAAGTGCCTTCGTTCCGGTCCCGCCGTCTGCGACGTCCCTCCCTCCGCTTCGTACAAGCTTCGTGTCCAAGATCCATACCTTTCATCACACATTCCAGTGAAACCGCGAACGCTACTCGATCGTAGTTGTAGTCGTAGCCGTTGCTGTCGTTTCTCCACTGGATGCTGTTGGCCCCGCGTCCACGGCCGTTGCCGCCGCGTCTCGGCCCTCGGTTCTCGTCCTTCTGCTTGGTCCAGCACTTGTCAATGACATGCCCCACTTTTCCGCAGTACGTACACTGGCGAGACTCTCGGTCGGTGTTGAACGCCTTGGCCGCGTTCTCCGTCTTCACCGTCGCCGTCTTCTCGCCTTGTCTCTTGATGTGCTCGTTCGTGAGCACCTTCACGACGTCTTGCGACCGCAGTTCAGCGCTGCTCATCTCCAAGTTCAGCACGACGTTCTCGTAGCTCTTGGGGAGGCTGCGCAACAAGCAGATCGCCACGTCCTCGTCCTCCATCTTGGCACCGATGCTGCTGAGCTTGGCGCTGATGTTGAGGACCTCGTTGCAATGATGCAACACATTGCCGCCTTCCGACATCTCCATGCTGAAGAGTTGGCGCTTCAGGTAGATGCGTCCAGCCTTCTGCGAACCACCGTACAGCGTCTTCAGGCGCGACCAGGCAACCCACGCTTCCTCGCAGTCGTCGACCACATGGTGGTAGTCCGCGTCCATGTGGAGCAGCATCAGTCCGAAAGCGATGTTGCTCAACTTGACGTAGTCGTCCTTGGCCCGCGAGTCCGTGTAGCTTGGCGTCGTCTCACGGTTCACGACATGCCACGTCGACTTGGTCAGGAACACGCCACGCATGTAGCGGTTCCACGTCGCGTAGTTGTCCCCGTTGAACTTGTCAATGGAGACCTTGGTCGAGGCGTCTTGGGCAGAGGACATGGTGCTTGGGCTCATAACCTGATGAAAGGTATGGATCTTGGACACGAAGCTTGTACGAAGCGGAGGGAGGGACGTCGCAGACGGCGGGACCGGAGCGAAGGCACTTGAGGGGTAGAATGAAGATTCGAAAGTGATTGAATTGTTGGAGCTTACACCCTACTGTTATAGACACGCGACCCTGCGTCCTATCACCTAGTGCATCTAATCAACCATCACTCACCGGTGTTCGTCCAATCATCCTACTCGTCTAATCATCGGTGGCGTAAACAACGTACCGTAAACATCGCGGGATCGTGTTGGACCGGTTCGGGTTAACCGGTTACTGGTACACAGTACCAAAACCCGGCAACCCTCAATACGCCCCCTCAATGCGAACACGCGTGGATTCCGAGGGACGCCGTCAGATCCGTGTGGCGCGGTCCTGGCAGTGCCTTGGTCATGATGTCCGCCAGCATGATAGAAGTCTCGCAGTACTCGAGCTTGACTTCGCCGCGCTTGACCTCATCACGGATGTGATGGTACTTGATGTCGATGTGCTTGGCGCGACCATGGTTCACTGGGTTCTTCGTCATCTTGATGCACGACTGGTTGTCTTCGAGGATCTTGAGCTCTGGCCCCGATTTGTTCGCTGCCGTCAAAATCTCGCACAACAGGCGATGAATCCACTTGCCTTCTTGGATCGCCAGACTGAGTGCGATGTACTCCGCCTCACTCGTAGACAGCGAAACACTTGACTGCTTCTTGCTTCCCCAGCTCACTGGTGCACCCATTAGCATGAACGTGTAGCCGGAAGTCGACTTGCGGTCCGCGAGGTCGCCAGCCCAGTCCGCGTCCGAGTACCCACGAAAGTCGATGTTGTCACCCGGCTTGAAGCAGATTCCATGCGTCTTGGTGCCTTGCAGGTAGCGAAAGATACGCTTGACCGCAACCCAGTGTTCTTCTTGAGGGTTCTCCATGAAGCGCGACGCATAGCCAACGGCGTACGCGATGTCCGGGCGCGTGGCAGTCATCAAGTGCATCAGAGCACCAACAGCTTCGCGAAACGGAGCGTTCACCTTAGTCGCTGCGTCACTTGAATCAGTCGAGTGCTTATGTCGACGGGACTCACCACGGCCTTGCACTCGTCCATACCAAAACGCTTGAGAATGTCATCCACATAGCGGCGCTGACACATCGTCACGCTGCCGTCCGGGCCGTCCACCAATTCGATCCCAAGAACGAACGCGCACTTGCCGCTGTCGGTCATCTCGAAGCGTGTCTTGAGGTCGGTCTTCGTGCGTGAGATCAGTTCGGGTGAACTTCCGGTAATCAGCACGTCATCCACGTAGACCAGCACTAGCACGCAGTGACCGTCAACGATCTTGATGTAGAGGCACGGGTCGAACGCCGATACTTGAAAGCCGATGGAGCACACGAACTCGTCGAAGGTCTCATTCCACACGCGCGAAGCTTGCTTGAGACCGTAGATCGCCTTGACCAATTCCAGGCAGTCGAAATCACCATCCAGCTCGATGCCTTCAGGAACCACGCAGAACACCAACTCCTTCATTATCCCGTATAGGAATGCAGTCACCACGTCGAGTTGGTCGAGGGGCCAGCCAAAGTACTTGGCGATCGCGATGACCATGCGCAGCGTCACGTACTTGACCACGGGCGAGAACGTCTCCGTGTAGTCGATGCCGTACTTTTGCTTGAAACCCTTGGCCACCAGGCGCGCCTTGTACTTCTCGATCGATCCGTCGGCTTTGCGATTAATCTTGAACACCCACTTGGTACCGATGGCGGTTTGTCCGCTGGGCAACTTGGCAGCACGAAACACACCACGAAGTCGCATCGACTTGAGTTCCGCACGAATCGCCTTGCGCCAGTGCAGTTGGTCCGGGCCGTTGACCGCTTCTTGGAATGTCGACGGCTCCGATAAGTCGACGGCTGCTTCGACCGCGTTGGCACTTGCACGCCAAAACACAGATGGAGTCGATTCTTCATCTTGGTCTCCAGACTTTTCTTCTTCGTCTGCGTCTGCTCGGTGCGGAGGGGAGTAGTTCGGCGCACTTGCTTCTTCCAGTCCAGGTCGATGACGCACAGCTCGCGGTTTTCTGGCAGCTTCATCTTCGTCACTCGGGCGGCTCTTGCGCTTCCCTGCCTGCGTGTACTCCGTCTGGCGGAAACCATCATTGTCGATGTCGAGCGAGTCGAAGTCCAGGTCGTCGACATCTTCATCGGAAATCGTCGGTGAACATCCAAAGGTCGACTCATCGAAGTTGACATCGCGACTGATGACCACCTGCCCCGCCTCGATGTCATAAAGTCGATACGCCTTGGACACTTCTTCGTAACCCAGAAACAATCCGGCGCGAGTATTGAGGGTTGCCAGGTTTTGGTACTGTGTACCAGTAACCGGTTAACCCGAACCGGTCCAACACGATCCCGCGATGTTTACGGTACGTTGTTTACGCAACCGATGATTAGACGAGTAGGATGATTGGATGAGTGCGGAGTGTTGGTGATTGGATGCACCAAATGATTGGATGCAGGGCTGCATATCTATGTGGTAGACTAGGTAGTGTAAGCTCCGATAAATCAATCACTTTCGAATCTTCCTTCTTCAGCTCAAGTGGTCTTCACTCCGGTCCCCGCACCCAAGTGCAGAACTCCCTCCGCTCAACCCAAGCCTCGCTTCAAGACCTCAACACCTTTATCAAGGACCGCGCCACACGGATCTGACGGCGTCCCTCGGTATCCACGCGTGTTCGCATTGAGGGGGCGTATTGAGGGTTGCCTGGTTTTGGTACTGTGTACCAGTAACCGGTTAACCCGAACCGGTCCAACACGATCCCGCGATGTTTACGGTACGTTGTTTACGCAACCGATGATTAGACGAGTAGGAAGATTGGATGAGTGCGGAGTGTTGGTGATTGGATGCACCAATGATTGGATGCAGGGCTGCATATCTATGTGGTAGACTAGGTAGTGTAAGCTCCGATAAATCAATCACTTTCGAATCTTCCTTCTTCAGCTCAAGTGGTCTTCACTCCGGTCCCCGCACCCAAGTGCAGAACCTCCTTCGCTCCGTCCAAGCTTCACTTATCAAGATCCATACCTTTTATCAGGTTATGAGCCCAAGCACCATGTCCTCTGCCCAAGACGTCTCGACCAAGGTCTCCATCGACAAGTTCAACGGAGACAACTACGCGACGTGGAACCGCTACATGCGTGGCGTGTTCCTGACCAAGTCGACGTGGCATGTGGTGAATCGGGAAACGTCTCCATCCTTTACGGACTCCCGGGCCAAGGACGAGTATGTCAAGTCGAGCAACATCGCTTTTGGACTGATGTTGCTTCACATGGACGCCGACTACCATCATGTGGTCGATGACTGCGAGGAAGCATGGATCGCGTGGACGCGCTTGAAGACGCTGTACGGTGGATCGCAGAAGGCTGGTCGCATCTACCTCAAGCGACAGCTCTTCAGCATGGAGATGTCGGAAGGCGGCAATGTGTTGCATCATTGCAATGATGTCCTGAACATCAGCGCCAAGCTCAGCAGCATTGGCGCCAAGATGGAGGACGAGGACGTGGCGATCTGCTTGCTGCGCAGTCTCCCCAAGAGCTACGAGAACGTCGTGCTGAACTTGGAGATGAGTAGCGCCGAGCTGCGGTCGCAAGACGTTGTGAAGGTGCTCACGAACGAGCACATCAAGCGACAAGGCGAGAAGACGGCGACGGTGAAGACTGAGAACGCGGCCAAGGCGTTCAACACCGACCGAGAGTCTCGCCAATGCACGTACTGCGGTAAATTGGGGCATGTCATTGACAAGTGCTGGACCAAGCAGAAGGACGAGAACCGAGGGCCAAGACGCGGCGGCAACGGCCGTGGACGCGGGGCCAACAACATCCAGTGGAGAAACGACAGCGACGGCTACGACAACGACTACGATCAAGTGGCGTTCGCGGTTTCCCTGGAATGTGGAGTTTCGACGGACAAGAATGTGTCCGGGATGTGGGCGGTTGACAGCGGTGCCACGCACCATATTTGCAACGACAAGTCCAAGTTCGCCAATTTGATCGAGCGAAGTGAAGGCGAACTTTCGGTGGCCGATGGCAACAAGGCTGCCATCAAGGGTGTGGGGACCATCGTGGAAAGAGTGGTCCTGCCTAACGGCGACGAGCGCGAGATCGAGATCAAGAACGCGCTTTACGTGCCAAATATGAGCAAGAATCTGCTTTCAGTGCCGCAGATAAACAAGCATGGCAAGTTCCAAGTGATATTTGACGGCACTGAGATGCACGTTTCGCGCAAGGACTCGAATCAAGTGGTGGCGACGGCGGATCTCGTGGATGGACTCTACTGGCTTCGCACACCTCAGCGATCGGCAAATGCGGCGACAAGTGGAAGGACGGTCGATTTGCACGCGCGTATGGGTCACGCTCCAGTCGAGGTTCTTCGCAAGATGGTCGACACCAAGATGATCAAGGACGCGAAAGCACCTTCCAAGTCGAGTGGACCAAGTGTGTGTCGTGGTTGCCAGCAAGGCAAAATGGTCCAAAAACCATTTCCAAGCAACCGTGACAAGCGTCGCTACGACACATTTGAGCTGCTCCACTTCGATATCTGCGGACCCATGGAAGAAAACTCGCTTGGCGGCAGCAAGTATCTGCTACTGATCGTGGACGAAGCCAGCGGATGCATGAAGGGTTTCTGTCTGCGTGCCAAGTCGGAGAGTGAAGACTGCATCAAGACATACATCATGAAGGTGCAGACGCAATTCGGCAAGAAGGTCAAGTTTGTGCGGCACGACGGAGCTCGTGAGTTTGCGACCAACTCGCTCAAGGATTTTTACGAAGACGAAGGCATCGAACAGCAAACCACGGTTCCGTACGCGCACCAGACCAACGGCACGGCAGAGCGAGCCATCCGAACTATCATCACGATCGGCCGCAGCATGTTGCATCACGCCAAGCTGGACAAGTGTTTCTGGGCTGAGGCGGCGATGACGGCCATCTATGTGAAGAACCGCCTGCCGTCACCCAAGATCGAGCACAAGACTCCGTTCGAGATCGTCTACAAGTCCAAGCCGAGTGTGAAGCACATGCGTGCTTTCGGCTGTCGGACGTACATCCTGACTCCGAAGGAGAAGCGACTCAAGTGGGATCCCAAGGCTCGCGCCGGATTGTTTCTGGGTTACGAAGAAGTGTCCAAGGCGTATCGACTTTATGACATCGAGGCGGGGCAGGTGGTCATCAGTCGCGATGTCAACTTCGATGAATCGACCTTTGGATTTTCACCGTCGATTTCTGATGAAGATGTCGACGACCTGGACTTCGACTCGCTCGACATCGACGATGATGGTCCGCGCCAGACGGAGTACAAACAGGCAGGGAAGCGCAAGAGCCGCCCGAGTGACGAAGATGAAGCTGCCAGAAGACCGCGCGCTGTGCGTCATCGACCTGGACTGGAAGAAGCAAGTGCACCGAACGACTCCCCTTCGCACCGAACAGACGCAGATGAAGAAGAAAAGTCTGGAGACCAAGATGAAGAATCGACTCCATCTGTGTTTTGGCGTGCAAGTGCCAACGCGGTCGAAGCAGCCGTGGACTTATCGGAGCCGTCGACATTCCAAGAAGCGGTCAACGGACCTGATCAAGTGCATTGGCGCAAGGCTGTTCGTGCGGAACTCAAGTCGATGCGACTTCGTGGTGTGTTTCGTGCTGCCAAGTTGCCCAGCGGACAACGCGCCATCGGTACCAAGTGGGTGTTCAAGATTAAGCGCAAAGCCGACGGATCGATCGAGAAGTACAAGGCGCGCCTGGTGGCCAAGGGTTTCAAGCAAAAGTACGGCATCGACTACACGGAGACGTTCTCGCCCGTGGTCAAGTACGTGACACTGCGCATGGTCATCGCGATTGCCAAGTATTTCGACTGGCCCCTCGACCAACTCGACGTGGTAACGGCATTTCTGTACGGCGTCATGAAGGAGTTGGTGTTCTGCGTGGTTCCTGAAGGCGTCGAGCTGGATGGTGATTTCGACTGCTTGGAATTGGTGAAGGCGATCTACGGTCTCAAGCAAGCTTCGCGCGTATGGAACGAGACCTTCGACGAATTCGTGTGTTCTATCGGTTTTCAAGTTTCAGCCTTCGACCCGTGCCTCTACATCAAGGTTGTCGATGGCCACTGTGTGCTCGTGCTGGTCTACGTTGACGATGTGTTGGTCACCGGAAGTTCACCCGAGCTGATCTCACGCACGAAGAACGACCTCAAGACACGCTTCGAAATGACTGACAGTTGCTAGTGTGTGTTCGTCTTTGGAATCGAGCTGGTGGACGGCCCGGACGGCAGTGTGACGATGTGCCAGCGGCGTTATGTGGACGACATTCTCAAGCGTTTCGGCATGGATGACTGCAAGGCTGTGGTAAGTCCCGCGGATTTGAGCTCTCGACTGGTTCCAAGCAACGCGCCGACCAAGATCAACGTTCCCTTTCGTGAAGCTGTGGGTGCACTCATGCACTTGATGACTGCGACGCGACCAGATATCGCTTTCGCCGTGGGATATGTGTCGCGCTTCATGGAAAACCCTCAAGTCGAACACTGGGTTGCAGTGAAGCGAATCCTCCGCTAACAAGAGACCAAGTCGCATGGAATCTGCTTCAAACCCGGTGACAAGGTGGACTTTTTTTTTCGCGGCTACTGAGACGCAGACTGGGCCGGCGACCATTCCGATCGCAAGTCAACTTCGGGCTATACGTTCATTTTGATGGGCGCGCCAGTCAGTTGGGGAAGCAAGAAACAGTCAAGTGTGTCGCTATCAACGAGCGAAGCGGAATACATCGCGCTCAGTCTGGCCGTCCAAGAAGGCAAGTGGATTCATCGCCTGTTGTGCGAGATTTTGACGGCAGCGAACGAATCGGGGCCAGAGCTCAACATCCTCGAAGGCAACCAGTCGTGCATCAAGATGACGAAGAACCCTGTGAACCACGGTCGTGCCAAGCACATCGATATCAAGTACCATCACATCCGTGATGAGGTCAAGCGCGGCGAAGTCAAGCTCGAGTACTGCGAGACTTCTATCATGCTGGCGGGCATCATGACCAAGGCACTGCCAGGACCGCGCCACATGGATCTGACGGCGTCCCTCGGAATCCACGCGTGTTCGCATTGAGGGGGCGTATTGACGGTTGACGGGTTTTGGTACTGTGTACCAGTAACCGGTTAGGGAGATTTCCCGCTGAACACTGTCGAGACGACCCTCCACGTCTTGAATCTCAGCGGCCTGCTGACGAAGCTGATCGCGGAGATGACGAACGATCGACTGATCTCCCTGGGCTGGGAGAGCTTTGTAGATTTCAGCCCGGAACCTCCGGATCTCCTCACCTTGATCGTGTCGGAATTGCTCAAGGCACACAAATCGTCAGACACCTTGGCTATAACGCGATCCTGGTGCATGCGATCTCGCAGAAGGGGCGAGTGCGCCACGACTTGAGTTGTCGAGTCGACGTGCGCATGCAAGGAGGTAGAACACGGGACCTAACGCTGTGGGGCGAAGCGTGTGGTGATCGGCCCTCGTCAGAGGCGTCGGAGTGGTGATCACTCATGGAATTGAGTAAATGGCTTGTTGGGACAAAGATTGAGAAGTGTGACGGGAGTGTGGCCGCTGTACGGCAACGACTTCGGACAGGGGGTGGTTGTGGAGAAGCGCCAACCAAGAATATCAGATCCCTAAGGAATGGCCAGATCGGTGAGAAAGGCGGCCCCAGTTGTGAAGAGATGGAGCGATCAAGCCGGATCGAGATGCGAGGTAAAGGCGAGGCGACGTTCGACTTAATCTGGCGTGTAAGGGGATGCTTCGATGACGAGAAAGGAAACCAGGGTCGGGCACCCACCCAGCCCAGATCTGTTATACTACAATCGTCCGACCGATCGGGGATCGGATGGATATTCGGAGCCCGAATCGAGGGGGATGCAAGAGATCAGGACTGGTAAGCGGTGACGGAACCGATCAAACCGGATCTAACCCCCGTTTGACCTTGGTTGGACCCCGATCGCGCGGATCTAGTGTCCGTGGGGTGGGGGGGGGGGTTACCGGGCCGATAAGACGTTCAAGTTATGGGACATCGAGCTGACTCAGCTTCCGCAGATCGGCCTACACCCCGCCGTCCGAGATGGGCAGATCGGATCGATCTTGCTGTCTAGATCGAGCCGATCGATAACGGGACTGGCAGATCGAGCCGATCCGGCGTTCAAGGTTTGGAAGCTCGGGCCGATCTGGTGTTCAAGGTTCGGAGGATCGGGCTGATACGGCGTCCACAGATCAGCCTACACCCCACCGTCCGAGATCGGGCAGATCGGGCCGATCTGGTGTTCAAGGTTCGGAGGATCGGGCTGATCTGGCGTCCACAGATCGGCCTACACCCGCCGTCCGAGATGAGATCGGGCAGATCGGATCGATCTTGCGGTCGAAATCGAGCGGATCGGGTCGATCGGTATTTGCCGACCGGCATACAGGTTCCGACATTCTCGATCTGTCAGATCGGCATACATGTTCGGACATACGCGATCTGGCAGATCGGGCCGACCGGTGTTGGCAGATCGACATACGCGTCGGACACCCGCGATCTGGCAGATCGGGATTTCGATCAGCAATCTCCTCGGCGATGGGCAAGTGTGAAGACGATACGTGTTGAGTGGTTGAAGAAGGGCAAGACTCAGGAGATTCGGGTGGTGCGAGATAGGGTCCAGGATAGGAAGATAGGACCAGAAAAGGATAAACAATAATCAGACCCGAATTTGCATTGGACGACTTAGGGCCGTTCTTAAGTTCCCGCTCCCAGCCTGGGACGCAATAACGCAATGTAATTGGCCCAGCCGATCAGTGGTGCAGGACCAGGAACTCCCGAGATCGTCCCGCTCCCAAGTTTATTTCGCGCCGTCGGGAGTGGGACGAGTGGTTGGAGACACAACTAAGCCCCCAAGCGCAAGCAGCAATACAGGAGCTAGATCGCGTCGAAGGTGCCATGGAGATCTTCAAGACATGGGGAGCCAATGCTCTCCGCACGGAATGTCGGCGGCTGAAAGCCACGCCGGCTTCGCTGAACAAAGCGTCGTACTTGACCGCCCTTCGAGCCTCTCTCGTGGTAGTGGAGACCATCCAGGCTACAGACGTAGTCAAGATCCTTTTCAGCAGGGCGTGGCGGACCGCAGGACTGTGGAGTGCATGTTTAGGCTGCTAAATGTATTGTTCTCTGATGTTCACTGCGAGCGCCTCTCCAGCCCAGGGGACCTCGCTAGTCGTGAAGCGCTGGACAGCCGCACCATCGGTAGCGGGTCAGCTATGTGGCGGAGCGTCACTGCCGATAACAACGACGAAGATAACGAAAGTTTTAATGCTGTACTTCACATGAGGAACGAGTTTAGCAGTATCGCCGCCGCGAACTTCCGCCAGCATGATATGCGCGAAACTGTGGTCGATGTGGAAACGTGTGACGAGCAAGTATCGCGAGGTTTTCGCCAATTTACCATGTCCGGAAACCACAGACCTTTTGAGGCATTCCACGGCGGGCACATGGACGTCTTCTACCTGCAATTGTTAATCACGACCACGCGCCCAAACCTCCATCAGTGCGTGATTCAACTACTGCCAGAAACGATCGCTTTCGACTCAATAAAGGCCGCCTCTACTACTCAAGGGACCGCTACGAAGCCAACCCAGGGGCGCAACAGTGGGTGTTGCCTACAATATGTCTCTAAATGATTTTAGCGCATTGGTGACATGTAATTGCTTTTGGCTACTGTGTCTTACAGGGAAGCGATCGGATGGGGTAGTCGAGGAGGTTTTACGAGAGCTCTTTACAAATGAGAAGAGGACGCTGCTGACGAAGCGATAGCTTTTTTCGACGAAAGCATTGCGCTAAAGCGCCAAAAGGATTCTCGCAGCAAGGCGGGGCATGAAGTCACCATGCGCGCCTCCGCTGTACGCGAGAAAAAGGATGGCGTTGAGCTGCTGATCAGCTTACAACGGTCGGTGAGCGACATGAGATGCGCACTGGCCCGCTTGTGCAAGCAAGGCGACACCAAGACGGCGTTGAAGTTGCCGATCTCCAGTTGCATTGCCAAGCTCCGCAGCGAGATGGATGCCTGCCTGTAACAGAGATTAGCAGGGCAAATAAAACAATTTGTGGCCACCCTTTGACTATTACGCTTGTCTCTCGATATGTTGGGGCTAATTAAATCGTGTTCTATTGAAGTTGAAGTTGTGAGATGTTCAGACAGTTTGATGACGTGGAACTTGCGGGGTGTTGCGGACGATGTTGTAACCTGATCGGCGAGGCCCTTGCGACCAAATAAACTTGCAAATGTCGCCACGGAAAACGCAGGTTCTTGGTGTTTAGCTTGTGACTTCAATACTGGAGGGAATGTAGCCGAGATCTCGCTGGCCGTCTTGATTCTGCACGAAAATACGCTCGACTTCGACGCTGTCGTATCCATTTTCTCAACTATTAATACAGAAATTATGAAGACTCATTATTGTATAGACCACAGTTGGTACATTTTTTAAAGGTACTTCAAGAGGCTTTTTCAGTATCCGCCACTTTGTAACCATCAGTCCAAATGTCTGTTCGATTCTAATACGCAACTGAGTAACGAAAAAAGTTAGAAGTATCTTTACTTTCGTCCATTCCATCAGCAACAGTGTATGGAGTTAGCATTCATTTGTAGGTATGCACGCGTTATCTCTCACTAGATAGACGCCAAGTGGAAGATTAGCACAAACATTATGTCAGGGGGATAACTGAAAGGCACGCACATCGTTAGTACCGCCAGGGCACTTCATGCTAAAAGATGTAAAACGAGATAGATGATCGCATGGAGCCAGCACAATAACACGATAACAATGATAATGCCCAGAGAAAAAAGAGGTTACGTGAGCTGCTTCACATTTGGTGGGAATTTTAGTTCTGCACAAGTAGCCATCCACAGCTCCAATATAACCTCTTAATGCCCCATCCATACTTTTTTGTAGCAAAAGCATCGCATTGCGATTTCATATCATCTCTCGTTTTAGGAAACCTAATAGCTAACTCCTCACATGCAAGTAACGCAGACATACCCGAATTCATATAACGAAAAAAAATTAGGCACAGTCATCAAAGCAATAGCTGAAATGTCATCGTAGGATCCACCAGCTAGCCATCGCAGCATACAATGCAGTACAATTTCAACACGAACAGTCGAGTAAGGATGCAGAACACGTAGTTTAGGCCCTAGCAAACCGCATTCCTGGCTGGATGCGTCGAAACTCATTCGGTACCGACGCTGGAAGCGTCCAGGGCGTGCTAGCACTTGAGAAAGGTACTTACTCCACAGAAAGGAGGGCCCATACACTTTGCACTGCGTTCGTTATAACCATCCGTATACATCAAAGCCCACACAATTACCAGCTCTGTGTACTTATTTGTCATGCGCTCGCACTGCATCAGTAGTTGCCGCGTCATGCTGCCTTCCTCCGCCGTATCTGTGAATGATGAGTGGTGGCAAATTCGCAATAGATTTAGGATGTAGCACAGGTTTACGTTTTTGTAAGTTATGTAAATTACATAAACTTCCCGACTTTCATTCTTATTTTGGGAAATGAAGACAGTTTTTTTGGGATTCGTCCCGAGAACTTAAGAACAGCCCTTAGGCGGTTTTCACATACTGCGGAAAGGGAACTACATTGGCCCCCCAAGGTGTCCACCAGTCGAAGGTAGCAGATCTAGTGTCGTGATGATCGGATAAGATGTTGGCCGACCCCCCCCCACGCTAGCGAACTTCTGCTCAAGCGCATACCTCGATCGATCGGCATTCAGTGCTTGACTGACGATCGCGTCGACTTTCGACTCGCAAGATCCCGCTAAAGGAAGCGGCAAGCAACTCAAGGAAAGGAAAGGAACAACACTACACGGCAACCTCGGCCTCGGATCAAGTCCAGCCCCCTAATCGAAGATCGACTACCTCAGATCGGAGCCAATAACGGCAGCAGAGCGAAGATTTCTGCGCTGCTCCACGTCCCGCCAGGACGTTCTAGGCTTTACATTGCTGCATCTTTCGGAGTCCTAAGGGAGCAGATCCAGCCCACCGACGGGTACACAGGGCGAGACCAAGTTCAGCTGATCACGGATCATCGGGGAACCCCCTCCGTTAGTCGGTGTCTGGGCGCAGTTGGTAAGCGGATCGGGTCTTAATCATATTTTGACCGATCCCGCTACACCACACCTACACCACCAGCGCGAACAACTAGCCGCTAGCCTGCACAATACTCAGCACCATCCACTACGGTGAAATGATAGAACGACTAGCTCGGCATTAACAACACAGGGGGAACAACAACGACAGTTTACCGGGCAAGCAACGTCCGTGGGCGGCCTGCTCTCGCCTACGCGGGCAAAGGAGACAATTGTAAGAAACGAGGCTGGTGATAGTTATATATCGAAAAACAGCGATGCTTTTGACAATTAATGGTGCAGGTCGACTCATCGGCGGCTTCCTAAAAATCTCTCAGCGTTGGCAAATTTGAGAGGAATTGACAATACAATATGCTGTACCGTACAACCCCTCAGTTACCGAGTTAAATCGTACTTTTCAGACGGATACATGCTGAAATCATGTTCATTGCTGTCGTGTTGCTCGAGTTTGTTTACTTGAGGGTCCCTTGTAACGGGTTTTCCGAATCGATCACTGGTAGAACGCCACACCCAGAGCCAGGTGGAGACGCCAGTACGTGAGCACCTTGTTGGCCCCTGCGGTTGATTCGCATGAAATTTTTAAATGAAATCACATAATGATAAAATCAATTTATATTTTCGATTGCATGCTCGAGCCAAGCATTTCTTGTGCAGCCATCTGGTATTTTGAAGCTCCTGATGCTGCGGGCCCTGCTCTCGGGCGATGACATGAATACTGTAGTACTGTTAAACCTGTACTAAGTAATACCACCCATGGACAGCGTTTTGAATAAGTACAACAGGAAATCAAATAGAGGAGGGATTGTAATACAAACACCAAGTCACGTGTTTATGTAAAATGATGTTGTATTAAATACTAGAATGCACAGGAACTAATTAGGACAGGTTTGACAGTACTACATGTAATATTAATACTGTATCCTTCAGCGTATACTGTACCAAAAAAACGGTGCTGCCAGCTGGAAAGTTGGAAAGCTTGTCGCTCGTACCTCTCTTCGTCAAGTCGAGGGCCACAGATACAGATCACATCTGCGTTTACGTACATGGCCAACTATCGTCAAACCGTCCGAGATGCTGTCCACCAGGGCCGAACAGCGAGATCCTCCACTTCAGTTATCAATTTCCTACGAACAGCAGAACCAAGATGCGCTTCACCTTTGCCCTCGCCCTCCTCGTTGCCCCCGCACTTGTGTCCGCGACCCTCGCCCCCTGTCACTCCAACACCAAGGCCAAGTGCCCGAGCGCCTACAACTGCCAAGCGACGACAGTGTCCAAGGCCATTCAGGCTGCCGAATGCGCGCACAACACTCGCACGCACAAGAAAAAGCAGACCTTTGCCGTCTTCGTAACGGATCACAAGTACGATGGTAATCACGGCTACCCCTACGGTACCTGTTCGGCATACGCGTGCGACCCGCCGACCAAGGCTGAAATGAAGGCCAGCAAGGACTGCTGGACGTTCTTTTGGGCGTATGTCATCCTGCCTACTTTAACACTTGCGATTAAAAGTGAAAATTGTCGATACTGACGGAATGAGGTACTCATGTGCATGAAAAACAGTGGCAACGGTACGGAAAGCGGAATGGGAACTGGCGACATCAGGGACCCTAAGACAGGCAAGGGCGGCTGCGAGAACTCGATCGACGGCAAGTTCATCGCCGGCAAGTTCGACTGCAAGTAAGTAAGTCGATCTGTGTCCCTTAACTACGCCGTCTACGTGCTTCGATCTATCGGCGGCGCGGCGCTTGCTACAATACCTTGAAAAGTCGTCGAGGTATACTACAGTACATAGATGTCCGTCAATTAACGCCTACTGTAAACGCGTTTTATCTTTTTTACCTTTTGTGCAATTACCCATTGTCTATATGTTACCTAAGTTCAAACTCGATAAAATGTAAAGTAAGCCCAAGCGTTGAATTTTGACGTTGTTCATTAGCGGATTTTGCAGGTTATCGATTGGTAACGGTGCCTGGTGCACAACTGCCATCATCACCGTAAAATGAGCTTCGCCATGCTCTCCACACGCACGAGGCGGTCGCTGGCAGCGCTCACACTGCTCTCGGGTGGCGCCTACGCGGCCGATGAAGCGAACGCGTAAACTTTCCCCTCCCGTGACCACCACAGCTTCGTCCACTAACCTCCTCGTCCTTCTTCTGTAGCAACATCTTGTCGCGGTCACTGCGCGTGTTTGCCACCGGGGGTCAAGTGGTTTGGGATTACCGACGTCACTTTAAAGGCACCGAAAGAGACGACGTAGCCTACCGCTTCAAATTGCAGAGTCTGAACCAGCGCATCGCCCAGAGACTCCTCCACTTGTGTTTCCAGAATGGGGGCATCTACACAAAATTCGGGCAGCAACTAGCAACATTTAACCACGGACTGCCCAAGGTGTATACGGAGACGCTGGCCCAGCTACAGGACCAGGCCAAGCCCATATCATTCGACAAGGTCAAGCAGGCCCTCGAGACGGAGATGGGGCGACCCTGGCAAGAGGTTTTCCACGAGTTTGACCAGACGCCACTTGCTTCTGCCTCGCTAGCTCAAGTGCATCATGCGGTGGATCACCAAGGGCGAGAACTGGCCGTCAAAGTCCAGTACCCGCATCTTGAGTCACAGATGAAAGCCGATATCCTAGTCATCCAGTGGGCCTTCCAGCTCACCGAGTACTATTTTCCTGAAGTGCAGATCCAATGGCTTTTTCCCGAGTTCAAGCGTGCGCTGCTCTCAGAGGTAATAAATACGCGTGCTTAGAACGATCGATGGCGAGGTTGCTAATGTGTGTTTCGTGCTAAAATGCTTTTAGCTGGATTTTGAAAACGAAAAGAACAACAGCAGGCGCATTGCAGCGTGTTTAAGGCACAACAGGAATGTCTACGTGCCTATTGTTTACGACGATCTGAGCACAAAGAGAATGATGTCGATGGAGTTTATCAATGCACCGAAGATTTCGCAGATTGAGACCATCAGAGAGCACGGCCTCGACCCTCCTGAGGTCGCTAGAGTGCTGTGTGAAGTGTTCAGCGAAATGGTCTTCTGTCACGGATTTGTTCACTGCGATCCACACGCTGGGAATATCTTTGTGCGCCAGAATCCTGACCCTCAAGTCAAGCGCAAAGAGCAGCTCGTTCTGCTCGACCACGGGCTCTACCGTGAGCTGGACGGTGAATTCCGCAAAACCTATTGCGATCTGTGGCGTGCAATGCTAATGCGAGACAGCGCTCTGCTCGAGGATTGTGGAAGGAGGTTAAATGTTGGAGAACTTGCAAAATACTTGCCGCTTCTGCTGACATACCGGACAATCGACCACGAAGGGCGTCTAGACGCGTCCATGACTGAGCCCGAGCGCAAGAAACTCTCCGAGGATCTTAAGAATATTCGATTCTCCAACGTACGTAGCTTTAATCTTGTTAAGAAGAGATATCTCTCTTACATCAGCTTGACTGATATTGTGTTACCCAGATCACTGACTTTCTGGAGCAACTTCCAAGGGATATGCTGTTTGTATTCCGGATGAACAACATGATTCGTGCTCTGAACAAAGAGTTGGGAGGAACCACCATGTGCGAATTTCCCTGTTAATGGTTTTAGCATTTCTGTGTACTAAGTTGATTTCTTGTCGTTTAAACAATGCAGGGAGAGGTTTTCGATCATGGGAAATTACGCTGTCAGCGGACATTCTGTTTCCTACTCAGCTTCACGTGAAGGGGGGCAACCCGGGATATTGGCATCGTTGGGCTATTGGTGGGAGCATTGCAACCTCGTGTTTCGCCTTCGTGTGGTTAACTACCTGATGACAGCTGTCCAGTACGCCAGGGGCGAACCCGCGACAAAGATCAAGCGAGTTGGTTAATCGAGGACCTTAATGCAAGCTGCTTAAGCTGCAAAGTTACAACAGTGGCTTTTAGACGTGTTTAGCGACTAATAAACCTTCGCCGTTTTATCGACTTCGAATGGGAAGGAGATATCAGCGAATGAGTTTATTCAGTGACGTCGAAAAGCGAGGTGATCTGTTTCTGGACTGCGACGACCGTGGTGTACTGGGTGCGACAGGCGTAAAGTCGGCGCGTCGGGACTCGTTTGATCCTTGAGGTAACAACTGAGGACTTTCACGTGGAGAGTATGACAAAGACGGCAGAGCGGGGATTGCCACACTGAGTTTACGTCGGGGGGTCTTGGCGAAAGCCACGCTCGTTGAAACTTTTCGCGGTTCATCGTGCATTGCAAACAGACTACCAGTGCCGATAGAAGAGCCTATCTGAGCTGTTTGGCCTGGTGGTTTTCGTTGTCGCAGGATGTAGGGCTGCTTGGCATTCTCAAAGAATGACATGATCTTTTCTCGTAGTCGGGGAAAGTCAAACGGGATTGTAGCAAAGTAGAGTGCCCCGTGGGTGAGACATTCCAACGCAACCTGCTGGGTTTTATCGGACTCGTCAGGATTTCCGCCGAACAGAATCACCCGATTGCCTACACGCTGTTGAATTATGTGCAGTTTCGTTAGAGCCGTGTCGAGCTCAGCCCCAATGTCAAAGCATACCTTCAATCTCATAATTAAAATGTCACCGCGAAGGTCATAAAACTTCCAGGCATTCAGTAGAAAGTTCATGGTCGACACTTACCAGGTCAGTGTCGAGGCCTTCATGCGACCGTAGCAATTGGAAGAAATCATGTTCGCCATTAGTGATCAGCACTGTGCCAAGCCCCAAGAGCTGAATGTAGCGCCCAGTAACTGGCACATTCTTCGCGCTTGTTGCACCACCGATTACAATCTTTGGCACTTTGGGCTCCATGGAAATTAACCTGAACGAGAAGCACGAATTAGCCATCATTAAACGCATCGGCTCTACGAAGTAAAACGCACCTTTCCCCGTCATCCCTCGCGCCAGCTGAAGATTGAACAGTATCTTCCTCTTCCAACTCAATTGCAACATTCAGAGCGTCACGAGCCGTATGCTGCTCTGAAGTATCGTGATGGTTTTTTTCGTCCAAAGCTGCATCCATATCAAGTCCAGTGATTAAGAGACCGTGACGTGAGATCAGTGTTGGTCTATTTCGCTTGGCATTGTCAAGTGCAGATGCACAAGTTGCTTCAATTGAGGGTCCATGGATAATTCTCTCTTCGGCAACTTTATTCTCCAAGGCATCAGTCTGTTCATTACCTTGAGTTGAGATCGTAAATTTCGCTTTACGGTCTGTAATTACCGATTTAACGTTGTGGTGGCTCCCGCGTGATGACGTCCCATCTTCTACGGAGGCTGGTGGATATTGAGCACTAGACGAGGAATGAGAAGGTCGCTCCTGGTCATTTTTTTTCTTCTTGGTCTTCTTTCTCTTCTCACTTGGATCATGGTCTTGTTGCTCGTTTATTGGGACAACCACTTGATCTATTGGCGTGTTGGGTAAAAATTCTTCTACCGGACCGGATGCTCTGCTTTGGATTTTCTGGCAAGTGTCAGCATGTGACATTGACACAGCAATTGCCCGGCTCGGTTTTCTTTGAATTGGGCTTGTGTTTGTCTTCCCAACAAGTTTGCTAGTGTTTTCACCTTCTCTCTCACTAGTTTTGGCCAAAAGGGCGAGAAATTCTTCATCTCCGTGCTTGGTACCCAGCAATTTTACTTGTTCAATTGATTCTAACTCGTGGAAGTCGTGCTGGATGTAATCGTTCACTTTGTTGCCATGTACGGTACTTTCCATCCAGCGTTGAGCATCTTGAACGATGGATTCCCCTGTCCCCGTCACGACCGTAGCGAAAAAGCCGTCGTACACTTCTTCGACGTCTTCCTCATCGTCAACAATAATACCATGTATACTCAATTCAAGCTTAATCTGCTCCAGCATGACGGCGGCCAGTGTTTTCAAACTTTCCCCATCTCGTAGAACAAGTAGATCGTACAGAGCGTTATACCGGTCCCGGGCGGGCTCGTCTGCTAAGCTTTCAGCATCAATCGGTACCCCAAATTTTACTAACTCATTGCGAATAGCTGGCAATTCGGTTTGCCGTTCAATTGATATCGCCTTTTCAATTAAAAAAGTCGAGCGTAATGTGTTGACAATTCCTGCATCGGCGGTCTGCAACTCGTAGATAGTATTAATCGGCTGGAAGCAGCCAGAGCTGCTATCTCGAGCTTTGGTCTGGCTTTGTGAATGAAGATTGCTGTTACTCTCTGTCTGACTGACATTCCTCTTGCTACCTTGAGAAGTCTCAGCAGAAATGTTACGATCTCGAGCAGCGGAATGATTGGTATGACCACCAACTGTTGCCTGGGCTTGTCTTGTTTCAGCGTCGCTTTTACTGTGAATATTCGGCAAACTCCCACTTTTTGGTGATTTTCCTACAGGAACAGCACGAATGTCGCCCTCCGTATCAATGTCACCATTAGAATGGCTCTGTCCAGTAAGAGCGGTCCCAGTTCCCGTGCTAGACTCACAGGTTGCTTTTCTACTGTCTCCAGGCTGTAGACGAGCGCCTGCCGCGCTTGGTAATCGACGTAACACGTTATTGTCAAGAGCATAATTAATATTCTCAAACTGTAGTGCAATGCTTTTGAACATTGCGAGGAGGGTCTGCAAATCCTGCCCCAGCTTTCGGGTTTCACTGAGGCCTCCGGGGTCCACCACCTTTCCAGTATTCCGCTCCAGGAAATCGATTCGCTTACGCTCCACGACATTCGGGTCAGCTCGTGCCAATTCTCCCACCGTCGTCATCCCAGTTGCAGCCACAACCCGAGCGATGGTCACAAACTTGGGAATTGTTCGCAACGGAATGGACTTCACCACAACTTGGGGCTCAAAATTGTCCGACAGGGAAAGCTTCAGCTCGGCGCCATCCAAGAAAACGGCCACTCGTCGCGTAATGCGCCGCGCTAGGAGATGGAGGAAGCGCTCATATGTGGCCTCCTCGATATCGCAGGTCCAAACATCCACCAGCTCGAACACAGCCGCAAAAAATTGTTCAAAACTCAGGCTTTTCCCATGGTGGCTGTCCACTTCCCAGTCGCATTGGATCTGTTTGTGTGCTAACTCGAGCACGAAATCCCCTCGCAGTACTTTAAAGATGAGTAACATGAGTTCCATGTAATCTTCTTCTTCTAGTTCTTCAAGCGGAGGAAGTAGCGGGGGGGTCATGTCATTGCTTGCCGTAACTCGACGGACACTTTGCTGTACTCGTCGACTTCGTCCTTGCGGCCCACCGTCTTCTCGTTGCTGTTGGCGAATACGTTGAGCCATTTCTGCCTGCTTTTTTCCGCCTGCTACCCCCCAAAGAAACTCGATTCGAGTCTTAATCGCTTCCGAATAACGCAGAGCTCGTCGCTTTGCCAGTGCACTTGCTTCATTAAAGTCTTTGTCGCCCTGTAGGTGGAAAGGGAGGTCGCTCGAGCTCACGGACAAGAAGATTGAGCGCTGATGGTCAAATTGCGCGTCTTGTCGAGACTCTGAGTATCTTATGGACTCGAGATTCGTGAGCACTTTGAACGACGTTTGCTTGGCTAACGGCCCCGAAGGTGACGACGACCGTGCAGACGCGAGTAGTCGAGCGCCATTGGAAGAGACCGAGACGCCCTGAATGTGCTGATTGAGTTGCAGTACGAGATTGAGGTCGTTGAAAATCTCATTGGCAGCCATCACAGTGCTCGACTTAATGCACTCATCGAGGCACTGTGTCAATTCCCTCGCAAAAAATAGCCACAAAAAATTGATTTTCTCGAGTGGAATTATTATAGGCATGAGCTGCGGTCGTTTCAAGTGGTGGGGGCTATAGTTAACCACTCAACGGAAGGCTGGAGCGAGATTCTTCTCCGCTCTCTCGTCGTGCAGGATCCCGCGCGAAGGAGCGATTGGCTCGCAGTACTGCTCCATCCTTCCGTTGGGCTGACCGTAGCAGACGTTGAGAGTCGACCTGGAGAGAGAGCAGCATGCCGCGGATGTTCAACTTCTCGCTGCGCCAAAGTAGTGACAAAGGCTTCTCCGGTACGAGCGAGCAATGTGTTGTCCTTCTAGTTCTGATCTCAGGCCGTTCATATTCTGATCAATGGTATTTTACGATGCGTAGAGGCTATTATTGATCAAATGTGTCAAGACCTCGCAGCCGAATCCGAGGATATTATCGCACAGGCCAAGAACGCGCTAGGGCGAATGCAGTGCTACGAAGGATGTCTCGAGCTCATCCAAAAGGCAAGTTTTGATGCAGAAAAGTTTCTCCGTTCGTGTGACTGGCGTCTTGACTGTGTGTTTTCTGTTGACCCATTCAGACCATTCGCGAGCCGAGTAATGACGATCTGAAAATGGAACTCATTACAAGGTTAGCCCCAAACATCTACACGGTCCGAGCTCTGTACGACCTCGCGATTGATATCGGTATGATCGCTCCCACTTGTCAATAATGCTAGCGAGGCTAATAATTGTTTGTAAATTTGCGTTGCAGAAACAATCTTTGCGGCGCTTGTCCAGATTTCTAGCCAAAAATGTACGTTAAATGCTAAAGAGGACTATCTTTTTTTGGTTTGCATACTCAATAGTCGTTTTCCCCTCGTTTAGCGACAAAGAAGGCGGCGGGCTTCCTAATGGAAAAAATCGCAGGTCTGGTCGAATTCGCCATGAGCTTTGATAGTCTAAAGGCGAAGACTCCCGATATTCAGAATGATCTCAGCCATTTTCGACGGTTCATAGCGGTCAACACAGCGGTGTCAAACCAACTAGAGAGGTGAGTGTGTCGTCCCTTTATCATATTATTAAGGTTCCCACTTTTTAGCTTACACACTTGTGGTGCTTTGCTCTTCCAGTCTCGCAGACGCACCGCTGAATGCGATGTCGTTTTTCGTGGCCGATCATTGCCCCATGCTGAAAGTGCTGATCCGAGCGATTGAGTGCGCCATTACCAAAGAACCGGCCGCCGTAGACGTCTCAGCTTTCCTGGCAAACTCTCGCTGCTCGTCCATGACAGGCAGCAGGTACGTGGGCACGTTATTCCGTTTGATGTTTCCAGGCAGTTAATCTTCTCAACTTGGGCAGACCAAAAGACGGGCGTCCTATGATGAATTACCTGCGTGCTATGGCTGGAGCCATCATTCTGTACGACCACACAGCCGTTCACGGCGCGTTTTGTTCCAAATCGGAAGTGAAGGTGCAAGTGACCCTCCCTCTCTCTCATCCTCGCAGTCTATACTTCTTACCTAGATTCCCCCTCTTCCATTCAGATTAAGCGTTGCGTCAAGGAGCTCGCGCAGTGGAAACAGAACGGAGCAACAGCGGAATTGCTTGACACCATCAAGTACTGCAGTTTACACTATAATGACTCCTCAACTCCCGAGAAAATTCGGACACTATTGAACAAGTAACACGCAACAACAAACTACATCTTTGTTTTTTTCGCCCCAAACAACGTGACATCTTCACCATATGGCTGCCTTTTCACCACAAACAACGATCGGTATAGACAGGTTTTACGAAGAGCTTCGGAGTACTTAAAGTATGCACCTGGCTCTAGACACCGATGCCGGCGTGGATGACGCCGTGGCCATCCTCATGGCCCTGCACGCCTTCCCTGGCGACCAAGTCGTCGGCATCACCACCGTCTTCGGCAACGTCGACGTCCATCAGGCGAATCACAACGTCGCGCAGTTAAGTGTCAAAATAACATCAAAATGATACAGACTTCGAGTATAACCCATCGCTCAGAGCATTTACCTACAATTTGTCTTTGTATCCGTTTGCAGCATTCTCGAGGCTGCTGGACGCTCCAACATCCCCGTGCACAGTGGCGCGTCCAAGGCAATCGTTGCCAGCGTCTCAGAGGAAAAATGGGCGGTGCGTCAAGATTTTGGAGGAGAAATTGCCTGGCAGCTATTTATTTTCATGTACTTAACTAATTGTTGTTGTTACTTTTAGGGCCACGGTCCAGACGGTCTTGGAGGCGAGTCGGGCAAGGTGGAAGCCCCGCTGACTGCTGCGCGACGCAACGAAGCTGTGCACGCGCTCATCGACCTGGCGCACAAGTACAGTGGAGAGTTGGTGGTTGCAGCTGTGGGACCGCTCACTAATATTGCACTGGCGATGCTGCTGGACCCGAGCTTCATGTCGAACGTGAAGAAGTTGGTAGTCATGGGGGGACTGTCGCGCGGTGAGGGTAACCACACGCCGCACGCAGAGTTCAACGTGAGCTGCGACCCCGAGGCCACGAATATTGTCTACCAGCACTGCAGCGCCAACAAGCTGTACGTCGTCCCCTTCGAGACGTGCCTAGATAATGCGATTCCATGGGAAACCTTTGACAGAATTTTCCACGAGGAGGTAAACTCAAATGGTGAATACGTCAAGAAGATCTGGAAGTTTACACGGGAATTTTGCAAGAACGAAGGATTCTTCCCTTGCGATGCGTACGCGATCGCCATCCTTTTGCATCCGGAGTACATCAAGACTTCTCCTAAATTGAAGGGCCGCATTCATTTGGCCCCCGATGAGAAACGTGGTGCGTGCATCTGGGACAACAATTCAGCCCCGGAGGAAGCCAACGTGACCCTCGTGACCGAGATTGATAACCGCGTCTTCGTGGATTTGCTACACCACCTGGCGGCCTAAGTAGTAATAGCCAGCAGATAGCTCCGGCGTTTTTTTTTCTTAGCATAATTTAACAATGAGAGTAGGGCTACCGCATAACAGAACTCATAGTTCGCAGATATCTCATAGTTCGCACCTTCGACTAGCCAATCACGAGCTAGTACACTAATAAGTAAAATGTAACTTCTTACCTTTAATTGAAGATTATAGTTCACAGCTCTCCAAAACCAGTCGTCTAGACTGTAGACTTAAGCAGAGCCCGCGCCAGATTCGCACAAGAATCCAATTCGAGCCAAGACCCCATCTGCAACATAGTTATCCACGCCCTGCACCATGCCTCGCACTGGGAGAAAGAGAACTACGGGAAATGGCTCCAAAGCCAAAATATATAAACGAGGGGCGGTATCCTATCGCTTCAAGCTGCGTGTACTAAAGTTTCTCGAGTACCATAGCATGGAGGAGACTATCCAGCGATTCTATCCAGCTCTGGTTCGCTCATATGTGCGATCTAAAAAGCGTCTTTGCTACTCGTGGAAGGCCAATCGCAGACTGATTGAGGCTAAGTGCGCAGCGTCACCGCCACAGGTCCCGTGGAATGGGCGCTACTCTACCCGAAGCGGCGGAGGAGCGAGGTGGGTAAATGACCTCCGAGCAGATGGTATTCCCGTGACGGGGCTGATGTTGAAGCTGCAAGCGCGCGACCTCTACGCTGCTGCAGGGCTTCCTCGCGGCGCTTTCGCAGCATCCTGGTCATGGCGGAAGCACTTCCTGCGCCGGAAAAGTTGTCGATCCGGCGTAGAACAAGGGAGAGGCAGACGACACCGGAAGACGCCCGCGAGAAGCTGGCAGATTTCGTCGCCAAGTTTGTGCCAAAATGAAGGAGCTCAAAATTACCAAGGTCTACAATGCCGACCAGACAGGTGCGACTGACTATGCTTTGAATATGTTTATTTGTTCTAACGCTCGTTGTATAGGTGTGAACTACGAATATGTTCCTACAGCCACGGTCAACACCAGGGGGGCGAAGATGGTTTGGGTAAAATGCGCCGGGAAATCCAAGGAGCGAGTGACTGTGATGCTGCTGGCTGATAGTGATGGAAACAGAGCGGGCCCCTTCCTCGTCTTTAAGACCCGCCATCAAAGATCGCCGAGACAGCGCGAGAAAACGCTGTTCTTCGCCATGGATTTGGTCGACAGCTCTGGAACGAGCTGCAAGAAGAGCAGGTGGGTGTCCGAATCTATGGCAACGGAGCTGGATGGTGGAACAGCGAGCTGTCCATCGAATTACCATTTTGGTCGCAGAGAAAACACGCACGTGCCCGTGTTGCTTTTGCGGGATGACTTTTCGGGGCATCGGCGCTATGATGTGTCGGTCTGTGCTAAGCTTCTGAAGTCGAGCTAATGAAGGTCCCTCCAGGCTACACATACGTGTGTCAGCCGGCCGATGTGGCGTGGAATCATCCACTCAAAGAGTACCTACGCAAGCAATGGATAGAGTTTCTTCTAGCTTAATTTCGCTCGCAAGTCGCGGGTCCGCGTTCAAGATGACGGCGCCCTCAATATCCGACGTCATTGGGTGGATCAAGCATTCATGACTATCACTAACTACTGCTAGAATTGTTAATGAGTTCAAAACGGCACGACCGCTTCAAGTAACACCACCGGATCATGAGGAAGAATCAAGCCCTGAGCCAAATTGGAGAGAGCTAATTCGCCTTCTGCAGCAACAGTGCGTGCCACTACAACAAATAGACCCGCGAAAGGACATTGCAGTGCAGGAAGAAGAAGAACTAACAGTGGAATGACAATTTTGAACAGCGTTACCCTTAAAATAGACGACCCTTCAAACTGATATGTCAGGCTGTAGACGACATTGACACGACCCTTGGTGTCACACCCGTCCGTACCGCACCCCTTGACTGAAACTGTCGCACCACGCCTCTTGACGAAAGTCGCACGTCGTCGAGCTGGCCAGCGCCGCGCTTGGTTCAGGCCACTGGAGTATCGAACCATCGTCCATCCGCGGATGTTTTCCCATTACTCTACAATGGTAGGCCGTCAAAATGACCTGCATGACACAAACAGCGCAAGTCAGAATAGTAAATAGCACCAATATGGTAGTAGTAGCAACGCAGCGCTCACCTTCTCGTGTTGGATGGGGCATTAACCTTTGGTAAGGCGACAACCCTGCTAGGACACCCAGTCCCCCCTCAATTCGCGGCGCGATCAATCCAACACTGAGCTAAAAAAAAAAGCCGCCGCCGCAAGCCACTCGCAGGAACGCCAATCATTTAACCTTATCCCGCTATTCAGTTACCAGATGCAAGCTAAGTTTTTGGTGTTCTTTTTCTTGCGGCCTCAAACAGACGATTTCAATGCAGGCTGGGTGTGAAATATGAGTTCTGTTATGCGGTAACCGTTTCTAGTGCAATGCAACGAGTTTAGCGACACAACCTCTCGACCGCCTTAGAACGAGAGAAAGCACCACCACTGTAGAAGGTAGTTTTAGATCTCCTCCCTTTTGTTAGAAGCGACAATCAGTGGTTCCAACCACGCGACCTCTCGATCACCTGAGAGCACAACGGCAACCAACGCTTCAGAAGTACTTTCACAACCCTTTTGAGACTCAAGAAAACTCGGATAGATTTTGAAAAAAAAAACAAAATGTTCATCCAGAAGGATAAACTACTAGTATATATACAGGGTTTCGATATTAACGATGTGCAACTTTATTATGAAAACTGGTGAGCTGTGTCTAAAAACAATAATCGAAATCGAAGGATAGGTGTTGGATCCATCCGATAAGTAAATTCCCTGTAGCAGTATCGGATATTGAAAAAGCAGAGAAAATGATGGATATTACATTTAAGGCTCGACTTCATCATAACGTTTCGTGTCCATGTGGTAAGTAGTATACCGCATTTCGCATGTTAACAGTCACACCACATGTACCTAGGGGTAGGGATATCGCTAAAAGCTGATACGTCGAGAATCGCATAGCATCTGTGTCGATACAGGGATACCTTCTCTTCGAAGATCGTTAACCCAGACAACAACCGCCTCCTCTACAGCGCTAACAAGGACGGTGCCGACTTCAATGGCTCGAAGTTTTTGATGCCCGCTTCTTCCTTTAGCCGCTGCAGCCTCGAGCTTGCTGTGCTCGCGCCGCCAGCGCATAATTTGCGTGTGTTTTGACGAGTAGAACTGCTTGTTAAGTGAGTGGTAAAATCTTTCTATGGTGGGGCGCATACCGGTCAGCTCAAGACAGTCGAGAATGGTTAGCTTCTTCTCGACGATCACCGTTCAGTCCGTGTTGGTTCTTCTTCCGACCAGGACCTCCTTGTCGGGGGCAGCCCGTGGAGGTACGGGCACCATCCGAAAATAGCAGTCAGTAAGTAAATTTTCCGGTGTATTTCTTAACATGCGATAATGAGTGCGCACTATTACTGATTCTGATTGGTCTATTTTGGTGTGTATCGCTTAAGATGCAGTATCGCTTATCAACATGCGAAATGCGGTATACTGGAAGATTACGCCGGCAGTTTTTTTTCCTTAACATATTGTTACAAGGAGAGTAGGTTTACCGTTTCTAATGACCAGTAGTGTTTCTAACCAGACAACCAATTCATAACCTCAGAGCGTTATGAGTCATCTATTGAATATTAACCATGTCTGAGACAGGTTCCTTCAGCACCAGTACCATGCACCTCCCTAATTAATAAATCTTTCTCAAAACAATTAAGGGGCTGTGTATATAGATAGACCCAACTGAAAGCAAGTCGAACGAATTAACTTCTGAAAAATACAAGGGCACACAGATTGAAGAAGTATATTCTTGTGATCCTGGTTATTGTCGATGGGTATTTAATCAACCCAGTTTAAATGTTGGGGAGGAGGTAAAAATATTCTTACCCTCCAAATTCCTAACTGACGATAATTCATATATGATGACGTGGGGGAAATTTCGAGGGAAGTCTCTCAAGCAGATCAGTCGAATTGATCCCAATTACATTGATTGGCTTCGTAATAGTCAATTTGTAATTGAGAAGTGTCCTAAGCTCTTAGCAGAATTAAACTAAACTAAGCGTATGTTTTTTCTTAAGCTGTGGTAAAATCCAAAATCTCACTGGTTAGTCTGTCGAAGGTTAGTTCTTGTTCAGACACAATCAATACCAACATATTGGTGCCCTGGCATCCGGCATTCACACCTTGGATCTGAATTGATTGGGAACATCACGCTCTGTTAGACGACTAACGTCAGTATAAGAACACGGTTAGTTAGAGACCACGTCGGATAGTCAAAAGACCATTAACCAACTCAGGGGTGAGATCACTATTGATCGAAGCGATTTATTAGCTATCTCACTAGTGAAGTGGTAAAAATCGTAGTCATGGCTGATATCGAAGGTCTGCTGGGAACCGATACGAACTTAAAGTTTCTAATACTGGATCCGGGGTGGAGAGTCCAAGGAGCTGAATCGAAAGGACTTTGGAACTTCTGAACTGCTGCTGAGGCAAAACTACCAGTTTGCTCTGCAAAAGGCATCAAGATTACATATTTTGAATTATTAATAGAAGCTGATAGCTGGAGATCGAATGCAGCATTAAATTGAGTCGATTGATTACCAGTGCCTGCGCGCTGGTAGGACCACTGAGCGTAGCCATCGTTAAACCGAACCTTCTTGACTGGCTTTGAGATGATCGCTTGAGGATTCTCAAGATGCCCAAACGAAATATAAAGACGAGAAGTGGTAAAGGCATGTAAGTACCATCAACAGTAGGCTTGAGCGCATTGACAACAGCACCCCAAGCAATATTGAACCCAGCAGAAGCAGCAAGGATTCCAGCCTCGGATTCGTACTCTATCCTTGACTAAGGATGAGTTGAGTGGTTCTGGCGCTACGCTTCATGTTCATCCTGAATCGTATGCTAAAGCTGTTCGAGCTCAAAAATCTGGCACAGGAAAGCGTTTAGCTATGACACACACCGCACGGCATGTCATTACCGAGAGTCAGAGATATAGAGCATTAGCATCGTATCCAGTTACAACTTCCCACCACGAATCTTGGTCTCGTTGCGCTTGGCAATGCGGTTGAAGATAATTGATGGACCACCAGCAATGTCAGCTTTCATCTTGCCGTAGATGTCTTTCTCCTCCTTGTCAATTGATAGACCAGTCTGTCTGAATTGAACTCAAGCAGCTTCTTATAGCGAAACCTCTTGAGAGACATAGCCTTTCGAGCGGTGTTGCACGAACTGCAACGAATCAAGATATTGCCGTCGATGTGCCCAAGCTTGTTATTGATCCGATCAGCTGAGGCAGTTTCAGCGCTCAAAGGACCATAGCAAAGACTACCGATATACTTCTGTTGATTGAACAGTCTATCTAGATGCCCTAGCGTCAGACCAAACTCACGCTTAACCTCAACATCCTGACTCTTGTAGCCGCTCATACGCTTGCTCGGAAACCGAAACGCTTGAAAAGACTTCTTGCTAGGTTATTGAAGATTGTCAAAGCATGTTTGATACATTACTTTCTCCGATAGACCAGGTAGTGATACTCCATCGGTAAGCATGTCAAGATCAAAACGCTTGAACAACTCACGCTGAGCCTTGATGGCTTTAAAGAATGGCATCACATCCAAGTTATTGTACCAGATCAGCAGGTCATTGATCGACTTCATTCCATAGTGCTCCCAGACGAATTGTACGCGCTTATAGTCGTCGTCGCTGATGCTAGCTCCACGTAGATCCCTATCGAAAGCTGACTTAGGAGGAATCGTAGTCTGGCTAAGAACGTTGAATGAGGTAATGAACTTATACGGAAAACACCCTTACCTAAGCCGCACACACATCGAATCATGTTGTCACATTTGCAGCTCCTTGATAGGTGCTGAGGTACTTTGCGTAGCTCGTACCAGCTAGTACATAGTTGTTAATATCGAGCATTTTCATGTCCGACGTCGCAATGCACATGTAGCTAGGAGTTTTGATAACCGATTTAATGTGTCTGTGCCAATAACGGCGAAGAGATCGTTCTTAATCAATTGATATCGTAGCGATCGCTGTTGAAGCCAAGCACTGGAATTTAATCAAGTTGCTGCTTAATCTTACCATAGTCAGACCTCTGCTACCAAACCCGAGGGTGCTATGGAAAAATCGAAGAAGCTTGCATACTTCCCTTCCTGAATCCAACCGTCCACAGCGATCATCTTATAGGTATTATCAAGTGTAGCACCTGGAATCTCCATACCTGTCAAGCCGTGGGCATCGATAATTTTCCGCAGAAGGATTTCATACTTGTGCACGTTGTACTGCTGGATCTTGATCGATAGCTCGTGAATATAATTGAACATGTCCGTTAGTAGCATCTTCGGTTCATCGTTGACAAAGCACCGCACCTCCTCGGTTAATCTATCAGCTACAGATACTGACACGGGAATATGTCATGGTGAAGACAATATTCTCGCCATGCAGTGCCATAACTAGCTTTAGAATGGCCTCAAAGTCATACACGCGATAATGATCTAGGTACTGGTCAATGTCGTTGATGGAGTACTTTGTTAGCATCGATCGAGTAGTGTTCGTAGCTGGTCTGTAGATACTTGGTTCAGCCGGGAAACCTCGATGTTTACAAGTTCACACTGATATTTGGTATGGTCTCGAAGCTTAGTAGAGCTAATGAAATCATTTCACACTTCGAGCATTGGCACTTGGCGTGAAGCATGTCATTGTTCTTGACGTACAGAGCATGGTTCTCGTGGGAAAGAATATCCATAGCCGCTCCGTCTCTACGACGGATACACTCAACATTACCGGTCTTTACATCCATTGAGTAGACGAAATACCGAATTGAAAGCATTCCTCAAGTTCGTCGAGATGTAGGAGGTCAATCGGCTTAAGCTACGAAACAGACTAAGCGTGTAGTCGATACCCTTCTAGGAGCAGCAGCGCTTGAATACTTCCTTCACCT